>CP141155.1:53460936-54710936 GCA_035233585.1 Antiaris toxicaria | reverse complement strand
CAAAATGAAAATTTTTATTTGAGAGATACGCAGTATCGGGAAGAGGGTCAAGATGACCTTTTCTCAGCCCGAAACTGATATATTTAGACTCAAAATGCCCAAATTAGTTAATCAGGCGCAAGACACATTTTTCGAGGTGGGGTCACACAGATCCCGAAAACTGGTCCAGACGACCTCAGATGGACATAAAATTGATAAAATTGGAATCAGCACATCTAAATTAGGCAGGAGAGACTGTGTTTGAAATTTTATGTGAAAACACCTCGTTATGTGTGCACAGTGTCAACATAGTGTAGGCACAACCACAGTATCAAGAAATTGGTCAAGATGGCCTTTTCTTGAAATAAAACTGATATATTTGAAATCAGCATACTCAAATTAGTCATTTGAGCACAAAACGAAATTTTTAACCCGGAAATCATAGTATTGGAAAACTGGTCGAGATGACCTCGGATGATAATAGAACTGATATATTTGGGTTCAACACGCCCAAATTAGTCAGTATAGCCTATGTTAAAATTTTTCAAAAAAATAGTATAAAGGGTGGAAATTTTGGATTTTTGTAAAAAGGCCTGCCAAAATTTTTCCTTACCTCTTTTTCTCCCCCACACGACCTGAATATGAACAGTAACCACCAATCGAATCTGACCTCCATTTTCGACACCACTGGGACCATTGGAAAGCTCTCGATGAGCTGAGTCCAACGGTGTGCCGACGCGACAGAACCAACACCAGAGCACGCCGCACGCGCAGCCTAAAGCCGCCAGAGGACGTGACTTTCAAGCCACCGTTCTCCGCCGTCCGACGTCCAAATGCCACGATTCCAGTCCTAATGGATTCATGGTGAAGAGTAGAACAAAACCCATGCCTCTTTTCACCTCAACAGCCACCGGATTGCGTCGCCTCAGGTCATGCCATCACCGCCATGAAACTCACTATTTCCTGTGGAGTTGAGCGACCCCACTAGTCCCAAAATGATCAGAGTGGCACGGGGAGCAAAAGGCCCAAGCTAATTGCATGAAATAACCATGGAGCAGTAGAGATCGAAGCTTGCCACTACCGTCCAAATTTTGAGGGTTCGTTTTCGGTGATAGGAGTCTCGATTGGTGAAATTAACGCTACCAATGTGTTCCTCTCATCGAGCTCTTCAAGATGGTGGCCACCTTTTCTTTCGCCGCCACAGTTAACGCCAGTTAATGGTGACCTAGCAACCAAAATTTGAAGAATGGCCTGGACACATTCTCGGCATTGGATTTACAAACCAGAATTTCAAAAGTGAAGAGTAATGATTCAAAGATTGTGCAGTAGAGACTGAACGACTCTTTTAATTGCTAATAGGAATTATTTTAGTAGTAATTTTGATCCCTTTATTCCTCATTTTATTATTAGAATAATTATAAGTCAATTATGGATTATTGGCTTGAGGAATTGTAAGAAAAAGGGGTGCAATGTTGAAAAAGAAAATGTGTGGAAATGTGAATATTTTTACATAAAAGGTTGAGTTTTTAGGTAAAAATTAGGCCTCTGGTTTTGTACGTGGTATATTAGAATTGGTTAGATAGTTTCGAGGTGTTTCCTAAACACCGGGAACCCAAAAATTAAGTGGAAATGCTGCCAAAATTTCTAAAATGGCACAACGGGATATTTTAGGAAACAAGGTGTAAAAATGTGATCAAGATGGAAACTCGATCCCCTCTCGGTGACCTAGGCCTAGGAAAGAAGGATGGACATTTTGAGGATTAGTAAACCGCCCATTCGAAAAATTGAAATGTAAGAAAACGACCCCTATATCGGAATAGTACCACCCGAGGGACAGGTGTGAGCTAAGTATAAAATTTGTGATGATTAAATCGGTAAAGGTAACCTGATAGGCTAAATAGTCAATACGCGAGGTATTCAGTCAGTAGACTAGTCGGTTAACTAGTCAAGGACCGAGTTTGAACGGGATAACGCGAGACAGTGATTAATTAGTCAAGTAGACAAATTAATTAAGCACAATTAGAAAATTAATGTCAAATTCCCAAAGTTGAGTAGTTGGGTACCGATAGGATTCCGTACCACAGATTGATAAATTTATTATTCACTAACGATAGAGTGACCTAAGAGCGATGTTAATTAATTTATTAGGTAAATAAATTAATTAACCATGATTGGAAAATCAAACTCTCAAGAAGAGGGCAGTTAGCACCGATAAGGATTGGTATAACCTAACGATAGAATTTTTTTTTTTATTAGTCACTAATGACCACAGTGACCTAAGAGTGAATACTAATGAAATGCGTTATGATTACAAGAAGGTACTTGTATTGTGATGAAGGCGAGAGTATAAACTATCCACTAACAGGTAAGTACAACTCTGCTTATAGTATGAATAAAATGAATTTGAAATAATGATTTTTTTACAGTATGTTAAGTATGCCTATGATGCACACGTTGTTGTACAGCATACATAAGAGCATATAATTTTACAATCGAGTAGATTGATGAAAGAACAAGTTAGATGTCATATATCCCTATCACGTAGGAATAGGGATAGCTTAGAGAAGCATATGGCTAGAACAGATGAACAAGACGGATTTTAATAGCTTGTTGTACCGGCCTTTTCAGTTGAAGAGGTTCTCAAGTTAAAGTAAGTTAAAGTAAAGTTGAGCATCCGTTGATGGCTCTTCAGCTTTTGGCCACAGGTGTTATCAATGGTCAGCACGCACACGGTACTGACACAAGGGCCCCCAACAGAGTAAAGAAAAGATAATAAATAATAAAGCATACTATGAGCATAATCGGATCATGCATTGTTATGATATGCCTTAGCTACAGTTCAACATGCTTCTAGTTGCAGAAGATATGCAATCAATACACGATGTATTCTGTTATGCATAAAGTATGTGATGTCTTGTATTCAGTGATATGCTATGCTCTGATATGTGAATGTTTTAGTGGTATATGTTGATATATGATATGCTTATGCGATTTTAAGTATGTAATATGTTTCAAACATGTTTTGCAGATGACATGTTGTACTTACTAGGCATAAAGCTCACTGTGTGTGTGTTCATGTGGTAGGTAACCGTCCTATGGCTTAAACACCAACAGGCGATGACGGTGGTGGAGGCGGATGTGAGGATGAGGTTATGGATACCACCACAAGTTTAATCTTCCGCATAGTTTTGAGTAACGGTGTATTTTGGAACAGTAATTAGTATATATATGAATAGTTTATTTTAAATAGTAATTACTTAAAGAATATTAAAAGTATGGATGTATGTATAAAGGAACTCTCTATGTTTTAGACTTCACACTTTAACAGTATATGTATGTAAATAGTAAACACGTATGTCTTTACCAAAAAAAAATTCCTAAAATTATGGTATCTAAGTAAATAGATTTTAAGTAAGTATTGATGGTTTTAAAGAAAAAGTACAAGTAACAGTTTTAAGTGACGGTCTGAGTCACTAAGGGCACGGGGTGTCACATGAAATCATCACAATCCAACTTTGTAGTCGACTGCGACAGCCCATGCACCTCATCGGGTCGTCATAAAAACATTTCTGGAGTTAATGCCAACTTATTGGCAACCTTCCCAATGCGTTTGATAATTTCAAATGGTCTAATATATCTCGGACTCAATTTCCCTTTCTTACCGAAACACATTATTCCTTTCATTGACGAAACTCTTAAGAACACGAAATCCCCTTCGTTAAACTCCAGGGATCTTTCGTCTTTTATCCGTACAGCTCTTCTGTCAGCTCTGCGCAATCTTAATTCGTCACTGTATCTTTGCAACCGCATCAGTTGTTTCTTGCAAAAAATCTATCATGTGCAGCTTCTTTTCTTGTAGATCATACCGGTGGATAGGTGATTTACACTTCCTTCCATATAAAGCTTCATAAGGTGCCATTCCTATAGAAGCTTGGTAGCTATTATTATATGAAAATTCTACCAATGGAAGTTTTTCGTTCCAGGTTCCTGAGAATTCTATTGTACATGCACGAAGCATGTCTTCTATCATTTGGATTGTTCATTCAGATTGCCCATCTGTTTGTAGATGGAAAGCCGTACTCAGATGTAATTCCATTCCCATAGCTTCTTGCACGCACTTCTAGAAATTCGAAGTGAATCACACATCACGATCTGATACAATGGACTTAAAAACACTATGTAACCTAACGATATAGGTTACATAAAGGTTCGCCAACTTTTCTAGTGAAATATTCATTTTCACTACTATGAACCTTGTCATTTTTGTTAATCTATCGACGATAACCCAAATGGCATCACAGCCTTCTTGGGTTTTCGGCAATCCTACTACAAAGTCCATTGTAATATGTTCCCATTTCCATTCGGAATTTCTAATGACCCTAATTTTTTGCTTGGACGTCAGTGTTCAGCCTTAACTCTTTCGCAGTCGTACATCGGCTCACGAATTTTGCAATGTCCTTCTTCATCCCTTTCTACCAGAATTGTAGTTTCAAATCCTGGTACATCTTACTGAATATGGCATTTCATGGGCTTCTGCCATAATTCGCTTTCTTAATCCTCCATCATTGGGAACATGAATTCTTCCTTGATGCAGGATCAATCCATCTTTGCACACTCCTTTCTGAGGACTTGCTAGATTGGGATTTCGCTTTTGAGCCTCCCTAATGTCGTCTTACAACGATGATTCCAATTGAAGTGTAGGCAATCTTCTTGATATCAGCTCTATCTTCAATGTGTTAATCTCCTATTGCAATGGCCTTGGTAGTTTCTTAATTGGCAGTTGCTGTGAAATAGTAGATTTTCTACTTAACGCATCTGCAATGCGATTGGCTTTTCCAGGATGGTAAAGGATCTCGCAATCGTAATCCTTTACTAGCTCCAACCATCTCCTCTATCGTATGTTCAACTCCTTCTACATGAAGAAGTACTTTAAACTCCGATAGTCAATATAGATCTGACACTAAGCTCCACATAAATAGTATCGCCAGATCTTAAGTGCGAACACTACTGCTGTAAGTTCTAGATCATATGTTAGATAATTTCTCTCGTGATCCTTTAATTGACATAAGGCATATGCTATCACCTTGTTGCCTTGCATCAGGACAGCTCCTAATCCCATTTTAGAAGCGTCGCTGTATATCACGAACATCTCCCCTTGGTAGGAAGAGTAAGGATTAGCACACTCGTTAATCACTTCTTTAACTCTTGGAAGCTTCTTTCGCACTCATCAGTCCACTCGTACTTCCTCTCTTTGCACGTAAGAGTTGTGAGAGGTGCAGCGAGTCATGCGAATCCCTCTACAATTCTCCTATAATAGCCGGTTAAGCCCAAGAAACTTCATATTTTGATCACGTTCTTAGGTACAGGCTATTCATTGATCACCTCTACTTTAGCAGGATCCACAGCGATTCCTTCCTTGGAAACTACGTGTCCGAGGAAATGTACTCTATCTAGCCAAAATTTACACTTAGAGAATTTTGCATAGAGTTGGTGCTTCCTTATTGTTTGAAGAACAATCCTCAACTGTTCCTCATGCTCCTTACGAGTCTTTGAATATATAAGTGTGTCATCAATAAACACAATGACAAACTTATCTAGAAATTCTTTAAAGACTCAATTCATTAGGCCCATGAACGTAGCTGGTGTATTTGTTAACCCAAATAGCCTCATAAGAAATTCGTAATGACTGTAACGGGTCCTAAACATGATCTTCAGAATATCGCTCTCCTTGATCCGTAGCTGATGATATCCTGATCATAGATCGATCTTGGAGAATACCGCTATGCCTTTGAGTTGATCGAACAATTCGTCAATTCTAGGTAATGGATGTTAGGAAATGCCCTAAGCATTAGAAACATTTTGATGTATTTATTTTGAACTGGATAATAAAATTATATATAGAGGTTATTTATTACATTACTGTTTGTCCTCATTCTATTTACATGTTAAAATAAATGTAAGCAAATATGGCTCACTGACTGCTTGTGTTAAAACTGTTAGAACGTTGCATGCAATGGACTTTTGTATACGAGAAGACAATGTTCTAAAGTAAGTGGTCTAAACTAAGGTCTGTAGTCTATGGGGTTAGACCGAGTATCTAACTCATGTTAAGACTATTATGTTGTCTAAAGCCAGGGTGGAGACGGTTTGTCTTGACTGTCTAGAGCATAGACTCCTAAGTAGAGACATAGATATGTTACTTGGTGGTGACATATTAGACTCAGACTAAAGCATGATTGATCTACGTAGTCTGCTTTGAGTGGATCAATCTGCTTTTGATGTTCATTGTGCAGTAACCTTAATCCTAAGTAAATGAACTACTTCATGTGTATGACTTGTGTACTTTGATGTTCCAATGGCTAAAGCGTCTCAGAGGTAGTAAGCTTATAGACCGGTTCGTTAGGTGCATGACTTGTATACGATGAAGGGTTTGTTTACAGATATCGGAATCATAGCTCTAATAAAGAGTTAAGGGTATCCTCTTAAAGGCATTATACTGGATGTAAAAATGGACAAGGCCTTGGGTCGTCTGCTGGGCGGATGACTTCTTATTCACATATGGTGAATAGTCATTTTCTTATTTGGTAGTATAATGTAACTTTAAGATAGCCTGATCAGTAGGATTGAACAGACTTTGACTTAAGGTTAATCATGGATATCATATGAGGGTTCTACATTCATGACAAGGTCATTAGACAATAGCTTGTCACAGGCTTACATAATACGGTATATAATTGGGAGTTCAGTTTTAGGTTTATAGTGGTGTGACTCTAAAATTAGTGATCATATGATTGAGTTGTTCGGTAAAGAATGATGATCATATGGATTCAGAGAGCCTGATTATATATGTCTAATTGGTCCCTCTACTAGCTCCATATAATTCCTTAACGATTGGCAAATTGATTTGTGTATGCTATTGGCTAGTTGATTATGCATGAATGGTGTTGACATAGGATTAGGATGGTGGACAAGATTCTCTCCGGTTGAATTCAGATTTTGTTTTGGATAATAGAGTACACAATTATTCGAACTCCAAATAAAATTGCCATGATTTTATTTGAGATTGGATTGGTGTTGTAGAAAATTATCCACGAGAATAAAGTTTGAAAAACAACTTTTTTGTGGAGTTCGAAATTTGAATTTTGAATTTTGAAATTTGAAGCTTGAAATTTAAATTTTGAATTTGAAATTTGAATTTAAAATTTGAATTTGAAATTTAAAATTCGAAATTTGAATTCGAAATTTAAATTTGAAATTTGAATTTGAAGTTTGAATTTTGAAATTTAAACTTTGAAATTTGAAATTCAAATTTTGAATCACAGTCCATGTAGGATTCAAATTTTTTATGGATAATCCACATGGAGAAATTCAAATTTGATTTGGATTCTGGAGATGAAGATCTTGTTTGAATCCTACTTGACTGAATCTCTAAGGAGATTTTCAGTTATTTTGGATAAGGATAAGATAAAATTCAAGCTTGAAAATCCTAGTTGAATTTTGATTCTTCCCCTACTTTTGTGGCCGAAATTTTAAGGAAATCTTAAAAGAGATTTTCGGATTTTTTGGTTGGGTAATGGTGAGATAAAATTCAAGTTAAAATCCTGTTTGAATTTTGAATGCAAAATCCTAAAGGTTGTCGAATTTTTTAGTTAGGATAAGGCTTGGATTTTCGGATTTTGTGTGATGGATAAGGGAGAAAATCTTCTCTTAATCCAATTCGAATTCAGAGGATCACCTCATGCAAGTCTATAAATAGAGGTCCTGCCACTCTAGTTCTCTCAAACCATAAACTCTCAGGTGAGCAAGCTTATTGTTGCATAACCCATCGTGACAATAAGTTCTTTAGAGATCTGGGTGATCAGAAGAAGATTAGTAGTGCTAGCATATCGATCAAGGTTCAGAGTGCCCACACACTCAACCATTCGAGAATTGGAGAATAGTAGAGAAGGCTAGGTGGTTGAAACCCTCCAATCATTCTCCTTGTACAGATTGGCGTCCTTTGAGGTATGAGTTCAAATTGTTGTTAGTTTATTGTATATGACATCATGAGATATTTAACGATTTTGAAAAATTTTTATTGTTCCGCTGTGCCACTTTGATACGTTTTTACCGATTTTATTCCTACAATTGGTATCAGAACCATCTCATGACTATGCCATGTACATAAATTAGACAATTAATTAGTCTTTTTATTTATGTATGGATTTGATATTTAGAGATTGGCATTCTAGGATTCCTTTATGTTGTTTTCATGTATTATGTATGTAGTATGTGGTTATTTTAATTTTTTAAATTATTATAACATGCTTGTTTATTGCTGGTTATGGTTCCTTAGAATTTAGAAAATTGTATCTAGGATTTTTTATGTAACCATGGGAGTAGTTTATTATCACTGTAATTTTCCCATGGATTTAATTTTTTGTCTCTTAGAATTATTATGATTAGAATTTTTGTACACTGGAAACGGTTTAGGAAATTTTATGTAATTATTCTTGGAGGAGATTGAAGTTTGAAGATCGTAATTTATTTTTCCCAAAAGTTAAATTTGATTTAAAGGTTGAAATTTTGATTGTGTGGAAAATTTCAATTTAATTAGGATTCAAATTAATTTTTTGAGATCCTAATGGGTAAATTGAAATATGACACAGAAATCGAGGATCGACCCATCGGGATGGACCACCAGCTGTGGTGGGGCTGTAGCCCCTGCCCACGGCTGTACCACCCACGGCCGCAGGCTCTGCCTGTAGCTGATGGTGGCCGTGGCCCCCCAAGGGCTAGCCGCAGCCCTGGGCATGTGGCCTATGGTTGTAGGCTTGGCCTGCAGCCCGGCAAGGCTGCACGTGGCCTGCGGCCGTAGGCTGCCAGCCCCCTTGGGGGCTGGAGGTTGCCCACGGCGGCTGCTAGCCTTCGAGGCCGTGGGGGCGATGGTTCAAAAATCAAAAAATTTTGATTTTTAAATTTGAGATTTAATTTTAAATCATGTTTAAAAATATGTAATTGAAAATTTGAAATTTTTAAAATTACATATTATTACACATGATATTTAAAATTGTTTAAAATTTGAATTTGAAATTTAAATTTGAAATTCGAATTTGGAAATTGAATTTGAAATTCGAATTTGGAATTTGAATTTGAAATTTAAATTTTTGGAATTTAAATTTTAAATGATTCTTGGGATGAGAAATAAATGGAGAGGCTACATAAAAATGGACACAAGAAGACAGACAAAATTCAAGACCCAAATAATGCTTTGGGTGGAATTTTGTAATCTTTATTTTCTTTGTTCTAGGATGGAACCATGGCTTGGTTATTATTCTGTCAAATATTTTTTCAGTGATATGTCATAGATGTATAAATATGTATTGATGGATGTTTAATATGCATATTTGATAACATGTCATATAGGATAGGTGAGTGCCGCTCATACTATATTGATCATACATATTTGTCAAAACTTGCATGTTTTTCAAAATATTGAGTGGGAGAGGGTTTTAAACAAAACCCACAGCTTCCATTGTTGATCCATATGTAAAAGCATGGTAACGCCTCGCGTCAGTTCTGCCTTGACCACACCCCTCGGTAGGTGTTTACCACCGCCGGTATACTAGGTTGGATCTCCTATGTGAAAAACGTGTTCGAGCAGAATCCTATTCATGACCACCCCTCGGTGGCTTGGTAGGACGTGGATCGAGCCACGTAAACAATGGTTATACACTCAAGACTCGTTTAGTTATTAACCTTCCCTAGAAGCTCTGTTAACTAAACTGGTGGTCAAAACAAGCGGTTATTAATATACGTCTTAACCTTGGAGGATTTAAGGCAACATATATTAATTAGACGGGGTCCATGTTCTAGCTATTTGTCTCATGACCACCCCTCGGTGGCTTGGGGCAATAGGTGCTGAGTATTACCATTGCAATGCTACATGTTTTTCCAAGTTTCATGTAGGAACATGCTTGTATGTTTTATTTGCTAAATTATCTGTATATTTGCTTGGGCTTGTAATGATGTCTAGTATAATTTTATTTTAGTTCAAAATGTCACCGACACCCCTCATTTCAATACTTACGAAAATAAGCTGAATGGCAATAATTATAAAGACTGGAAAAGAAATCTATTGATAGTTCTCAATTGCGAGAGACATAAGATCGTGCTGGACGAACCACGCCCACCTGGGCCTAAACTTGACACACAGCTTGAGGAGGTCCCGGTTGCCTCTACTCATTGGAGAGTATACAATGAGATAGCTCGGTACTACATACTTGCTAGCATGACGAGTGCTTTACAAAAGTAGCACGAGACTTATTAAGTTACTAGGGAGATCATGGAAAATCTGGAGGACATGTTCGGAGGCCAAGAGAAATTGGCTCGACAGTCTACTATAACTAGCATTATGAACTCCAAGCAGAAGGCAAGTACTCCGGTAAAGGACCATATGATCACTCTAATGGGATTCTTTGCTGAAGCTGTCAAAAACAGTGCTGAGTTGGACTACAACACCCAGATCGAGATGGTGTTCAAAACTTTGTCAAAAGATTTTGTAGGGTTTAAGGCCACATACAATCTTGCGACAAGGAAGTTAGGACTCACTGAGCTCATGAAGTAACTCCAAGCTTATGAGCGAATGATCAGGGACAGGGATACAATCCAACCCAAAGGAGAGGCCAATTTGGCAGAATCTTCCAAACCCTCTCGGAAGAGGAAGAGGCCAAATAAGAAGCAAGTAGCTTCTAGTTCTTCTAATCCTCCTGTCTCAGATGGGAAGAAGAAGAAGGAGAACAAGAAGCCTAGGAACCTTAAAAAGTCCAAATGCTTCCACTGTGGGAAGGTAGGTCACTTCAAGAAGGCTTATCGAGAATTCCTAGCCGCCAAGGGCAACGAAGTTAAGGAACTTCACTATTTAGAAGCGTGTTTGGTGGAAGAATCAAAAGACACTTGGGTCATTGATTCGGGCGCCACTAATCATGTTTGTGTTTCTATGTAGGGGTTCGTGGAAACGAGAAGTCTGCATGATAGAAGCCTCTCGTTACGGACTGGAGACGGTAGCTTGGTGGTGGCTGAGGCAGTGGGAGATGTTTACCTATACTTTAATGAATTTAGGTTTATTTTATTAAAAGACTGTTTTTATGTTCCTAATTTTAGAAGGAACCTTATATTGGTAGCTTGTTTAATAAAGGATTCTTATTCAGTTTCTTTTAGTAAAAGAGTTGATATTCGTAGAAATAAGTCTTTTATCTGTTCTGGATGAATGGATGGAAACCTATATTTGATCAAACCAAAGATGTACTCACTGCTTGACACCGAATTAATAGATAACTCTAAAAGGTTGAAAGTTTCTCACTCTAACAAGGCGTATCTTTGGCATTTAAGACTTGGTCATATTAATCAGGATAGGATTCAAAGGTTGGTGAAAGACGATTCTCTAGAATCTCTGGAGGATGTACGTCTTCCTCAATGTGAGTCTTGTCTTGAAAGTAAGATGAATAAAAGGTCTTTTGGAGCTAAAGGTACTAGGGCTCATAAACTCTTAGAAATTATGCACACTGACGTATGTGGCCTCATGAACGTCGTAGCACGAGGAGGGTTCGAGTTTGGATTCTCCAAGGATTCTCTCCTCCCTGTATTAGCTGAAAATTTTGACTGAATCTCCAAGGAGATTTTCGGTTATTTTGGATAAGGATGAGATAAAATTCAAGCTTGAAAATCCTAGTTGAATTTTG
Organism: Antiaris toxicaria; assembly: GCA_035233585.1. NCBI lineage: Eukaryota > Viridiplantae > Streptophyta > Magnoliopsida > Rosales > Moraceae > Antiaris > Antiaris toxicaria. Next base: position 54,699,237 of record CP141155.1, on the reverse strand, counting down.
ATTCTTCCCCTACTTTTGTGGCCAAAATTTTAAGGAAATTTTAAACGAGATTTTCAGATTTTTTGGTTGGGTAATGGTGAGATAAAATTCAAATTAAAATCCTTTTTGAATTTTAAATGCAAAATCCTGAAGGTGGCCGAATTTTTTAGTTAGGATAAGGCTTGGATTTTCGGATTTTGTGTGATGGATAAGGGAGAAAATCTTCTCCTAATCCAATTCAAATTCAGAGGATCACCTCATGCAAGTCTATAAATAAAGGTCCTGCCACTCTAGTTCTCTCAGACCACAGACTCTCAAGTGAGCAGGCTTATTGTTGCATAACTCACCATGACAATAAGTTCTTTAGAGATCTGGGTGGTCAGAAGAAGACTAGCAGTGCTAGCATACCGATCAAGGTTCAGAGTGCTCACACACTTAGCCATTCGAGAATTGGAGAATAGTAGAGAATGCTAGTTGGTTGAAGCCCTCCAATCATTCTCCTCCTGCAGATTGGCGTCCTTTGAGATATGAGTTTAAATTGTTGTTGGTTTATTGTATATGGCATCATGAGATATTTAACGATCTTGAAAAATGTTTATTATTCCGTTGCGCCATTATGATACGTTTTTACCGATTTTATTCCTACAATGGATACCTATTCTTGACAGTGACCTTGTTCAATTCCTGGTAATCGATACACATGCAAAATGTTCCATCATTCTTCTTAAAAATGACATGGGAGCACCCCATGGGGAATAGCTTGGACGTATGAATCCCTTATCAAGAAGCTCTTTTAATTGCACTTGCAATTCTTTTAACTCTATCGGTGCCAGTCGATACGGTGCCTTTGAGATAGGTGTAGCTCCTGGCATCAATTTGATCTCAAAGGAGATCTCTCGTTCTGGCGGCAATCCTGGTAATTCTTCTGGGAAGACATTAAGGAACTTGTTCATAATCGGAATGTCTTTAAGTTGAAGCTTCTGTTCCTTCATCACATCCACTATGTACACTAAGTATTCAGCATAGTCGCTAGATATTAGCTTTCTTGCTTTTATCAAGTTGATCATTATCTTCCTCGATTTGTGTCACAAGTCGACATATTTGAAGCCGTCTTCCTGGTCAAGTCGAAACACTATTTTCTGCTTTCGGTAATCGATCGTGGCTTGATACTTCCCTAGGAAATCCATTTCTAGTATTATGTCGCAATCAGCTAGCTCCATCACGATCAGTTCTACATACAACTCTCTATTTGCCGCTATTATTAGTACATGAGGTAACCAAAAATTGGACATGAATACTTCTCCTAAGGGTAGAGCCATTCTAAACGTCATACCTATATTATCCTTAGGATATCCTATTTTGTTCGCAAATTTATATGAAATAAATGAATGCGTAGCTCCAGAATCAAATAAAATAGATGCCAAATGATTAGTGACAGAAAGCTGACCTGTCATTACATTGGACATCCCGACTTCTGTATCTTCCTTTGTATAGACCATAACTCAAGTATCAGCACAAGGCAAGTGGTCCAGTCTTTCTTACGTCTCCGAAGATGAAGGCCCTTCAATCTTTGTCTATAGTGCATGAGCTTGGGGACGTCACTGTTGTGGCTGAAACATACCTTACGTATTTTGTCGATTCTCAGGACAGTTCTTGGCAAAATGGCCCTCCTTTGCACATTAAAAACAGGCATTTAGTGTAAATCTGTGTCGGCCTGGGTGCCTTCTTTTGCATAAAACACAATCGTGAACCACAGATAAGGCATTATTATTCAACTTCCACTGTTGATTCCTATTTCTGGAATTATTTCCTTTCTTCTTTCCTTGCGACTGTTGGCCAGAAGTGCTTGACTGTCCAGCCTTTACATGTGGATTTGGCCTTTACATGTGGATTTGGCTTGCTACCTTGTCCAACTTGGGATCCAGCTTATGTAGCTTTTGCCAATACTTTCTCCTTCTTTTTGGCATCCCAAATCTTCTCCTTTTCTTCCCTTTGTCAAGCTAGGTGATACTCAGCTCTTAAAGCTCGACTAACACAGTCAGCTACAGTAATGGGTGGCGTTAACCCACTATCTACCAGAGCTGAGATGTCAGGTCAGAACATCCCTAACATCTTTTGGATTTTCTCCCTCTCAGTAGGGACAACATATGGACATAGTCAAGACAGCTGATCAAACTTTTGATAGACTTCACTTACTGTCATATTTCCCTACTCCAACTCTGCAAACTCCCTCTGTTGGGATCGCAGCAATGCGGGATCATAGTACTTTTGATTAAATTCTTCTAAGAAGTCTATCCATGACATCATGGCCATGTTTCTTCTTAGTTTGACAGTGTCGCACCAGAATCTTGCATCCTTTTTTAATACAAAAGATGCACACATGATTTTCTCTTGGTCATTCAAATCCATAAATTCCAGGATCATTTGGAATGAAGAAAGCCACTCCTCTGCTTCTAGCGGGTTTGTAGAGCCCTCAAATTCTAGTAGCTTCATCCATCGAAATCATTCATATAGTGGTTCCTGATTAACTCAGGGTTGAGGTTGGGGTTCTATGACTATTTCGGGCATAACTGGCGGCACTTCTTATTCAGATGCAGCCATTTGTGAGGTTTGGCCTTCTTCTTGGCTTTGCCTCTACTCCATCTGCTCTAATCTTTGTCTTAGCTCAGCATTCTCTTTCATCTGAGCTTCTATCAAAGCTTGTAGTTCATCTACACTTTCAGAAAAGGTAGGACGCCCTTGCATATTCCTTAGATTACGCGTGTTCACCATCTTTTTCTACTTCCTATAATCGCATGAAAACCAATTGTTAGATTTTCAACAAACATATTTTTTATATTATAAGTAAAAATAGTTTCGATCATCATATAATTTCAAACATCTCATCATTTTAAACATATCAAAATTTCATATCATTTCATTTCATAATTTTCATATACACATCAACTTGAAGGCTTTTTCTCAAAATAGCCTTTCGATATAGTCATACATGTACTTATACAGATATATACATTTATACATCTTATATGTTTTTACATCTAGTCCCTTGGTTGAGGTTGGTCTGGAACTAACGGAACTTCTTCCGGATCCTCTTCATCCTCATCTGAACCATTCCCGATCCTAAATGGTGTTGATCCTCTAATGGGACTCGTTTCCACACGTCGCCTAGATGGGCTAGCCTCATGGTCATTAGCCATAGGACGCACTCCATAAAGACGATCTAGCATTGCCTCTTGCAATAATTGTTCGTGTCGGTTACGCACCATGCGCTCCATCAACAGTACTTCTTCTACTTTAGTTACTATAACAATAAACTCTCATAGAGTAGTAGGATATAGAGGGGTTACCCTTTGTCATAAATCTATCATAAGCCCCTTCCAGAATATGTCACAAAAATCCTCGTCAGTGAGGTTAGACATAAGACATCTCCTTACAATGTTCTCCTTAAATCGTACTGCATAAGTGAAGATAGTATCAATAAGCAGCATCTGCAGTCTCTCTGCCCGGAGAACAAACTCTCTAACATCTGTGTATCTGGGCTTAGCAGATGGCTGTGTCACTAACCTACTATCCGGAGGGTCTGGAAATGGTGCTGGGCTCTTTGGTGGGAACTGCTGTATCATAATATGTATAAACTCAGCCTAGTTAAGCCCTAACAGCATGTCCTAGTCATAATACCCCCAGAACATCCGTGCATCCTCACGAAAGGTACCGACTGCTAACATGACCCAGCAGTCCTCATCAATGTCACATTGGCACATAATCGTCTCCACATCATATAGCCAATCTCTGGTAGAAATCCCCTATTGATGTCCCTCAAAGGTGGGAGGATGACTACCTCGGAAAGCATGTACCACTCGTATTGATACTCTAGCTATTATGCGGGGTTATCCTCCAACAACTGGAATATCTATCTCGATTAGTGGATTAAGTACCGATCGAGGAGGTGGCACTTGAATCGATGCTGGTGCTCTAGCCCGTGGCACTGGCGGCTCAGGCATTAGCGATCGATATGCTGCTCGATGGGACATAGACGGCCTAATTAGGGGCCTAGCCCATAACCTAATTGGGCCTCTCAGTTTATGTTAGGAAATGCCCTAAGTATTAGAGACATTTTGATGTATTCATTTTGAACTGGATAATAAAATTATACATAGAGGTTATTCATTACATTGCTATTTGTCCTCGTCTTATTTACATGTTAAAGTAAATGTAACCAAATATGGCTCACTGACTGCTTGTGTTAAAACTGTTAGAACGTTGCATGCAATGGACTCTTGTATGCGAGAAGACAATGTTCTAAAGTTAGCAGTCTAAACTATGGTCTGTAGTCTATGGGGTTAGACCGAGCATCTAACTCATGTTAAGACTATTATGTTGTCTAAAGCCTTGGAGGGGACGGTTTGTCTTGACTGTCTGGAGCTGGACTCCCAAGTAGAGACATGGATATGTTGCTCGGTGGTGACATATTAGACCGGGACTAAAGCGTGATTGATCTACGTAGTCCGCTATGAGTGGATCAATCTGCTTTTGACGTTCATTGTGCAATAACCTTAATCCTGAGTAAATGAACTACTTCATGTATATGACTTGTGTACTTTGATGTTCCAATGGCTAAAGCGTCTCAGAGGTAGTAAGCTTATAGACCGGTTCGTTGGGTGCATGACTTGTATACGATGAAGGGTTTGTTTGCAGATATCGGAATCATAGCTCTGAGGAGTTAAAGGTATCCTCTTAAAGGCATTATACTGAATGTGAAAATGGACAAGGCCTTGGGTCGTCTGCTGGGCGGATGACTTCTTATTCACATATGGTGAATAATCATTTTCTTAATTCGGTAGTATAATGGAACTTTAAGATAGCCTGATCAGTAGGATTAAACGGACTTTGACCTAAGGCTGATCATGGATATCATATGAGGGTTTTGCATACATGACAAGGTCATTGGATGGTAGCTCATCACAGGCTTACGTAATACGGTATATAATTGGGAGTTCAGTTTCAGGTTTATAGTGGTGTGACTCTGAAATTAGTGATCATATGATTGAGTTGTTCGGTACAGAATGATGATCATATGGAATCACGGGAGCCCGATTATATATGTCCAATCAGTCCCTCTACTAGCTCCACATAATTCCTTAACGTTTGGCAAATTAATTTGTGTATGCTATTGGCTAGTTTATTATGCATGGATGGTGATGACACAGGATTGGGATGGTAGACAAGATTCTCTCTGGTTGGATTCAGATTTTGTTTTGGATAATAGAGTACACAATTATTCGAACTCCAAATAAAGTTGCCATGATTTTATTTGAGATTGGATTGGAGTTGTAGAAAATTATCCATGAGAACAAGAATATGAAACACAACCGTTTTGTGGAATTTGAAATTTGAATTTTGAAATTTGAAATTTGAATTTTGAAATTTGAAATTTGAATTTTGAATTTGAAATTTGAATTTGAAATTTGAATTTGAAATTCGAATTTGAAATTTGAATTTGAAATTCGAATTTGAAATTTGGAATTTGAAATTTAAATTTGAAATTTGAAATTTGAAATTTGAAATTTGAATTTGAAATTTGAATTTGAAATTTGAAATTCAAATTTTGAATCACAGTCCAAGTAGGATTCGAATTTTTTGTGGAAAATCCACAAGGTTTGAAATTCTACTTGAATTTTGAATCCAATTCCCAACAAAAGTGGGCGAATTTTTTGAGGATAATCCTCAATGGAAAATTCGGTTTTTGTGGATAAGATTCAAGGGAAAATTCAAGTTTCAATCCTAGTTGAATTTGGATTCTCTCCTTCCCTAAAAGTGGCCGAAATTTTGGAGCCTTTATCCAAGGAAAATTCAGTTATTTTTGGATAAGGTTGAGATAAGATTCAAGCTTGAAAATCCTAGTGGAATTTTTGATTCTCCCTTATCCATAATGGCCGAAATCTTTTGGAAGATTTTCACCTTGTGAATTTCGGATTTTTTGGTTGAAAAAGGGAGATAAAATTCTAGTTAAAATCTTGTTTAGATTTGGATTGGATTTATCCTAAATAAACCGAATTTTATTGTTGGGATTTTCCCATGGAAAATTCGGATTTTATGGATACGGATAAGGGAGAATATCTTTTCTTAATCCAATTCGAATTCAGAGAATCACCTCATGCAGGTCTATAAATAGAGGTCCTGCCACACCAGTTCTCTTAGACCACAGACTCTCAGGTGAGCAGGCTTATTGTTGCACAGCCCACCGTGACAATAAAGTTCTTTAGAGATCTGGGTGGTCGGAAGAAGACTAGCACTGCTAGCATACCGATCAAGGTTCAGAGTGCCCACACACTCAGCTATTCGGGAATTGGAGAATAGTAGAGAAGGCTAGTTGGTTGAAGCCTCCGGTCATTCTCCTCCTGCAAGATTGGCGTCCTTGAGGTATGAGTTTTAATTGTTGTTGGTTTATTGTATATGGCATCATGAGATATTTAACGATCTAAAAATTTTTATTGTTCCGCTGCGCCACTCTGATACGTTTTTACCGATTTATTTTCCTACAGTCTATACGGTTGAGGTCGCACGTATGGTGGCTTAGTCATCGTATATGTAATGACCGCCATTTTCATGGCACCTACTTACCATGTAATAAGACATTAAGGAATGAAATGGAGCAATAATTTGATGTCTTTTAGTGCAAATTTAAAGAACACGGTTAGGTACACGACCGTGTAAATAGCCGTGTACCGTTCAGACTGTTGAAATGTTAGAAGCCGTGTAAGAGGCCGTGTTAAAAGTCACGTAATGAGCAGAGACCGTTACACATACTCTCAAAAATGCATGGAACCTAATTACTACGTTTCGAGTAATTAAGTTGAAAAATACAATATGATTTCCTATTGAATAGACTAAACAGGTACGTTACTATTTATTACTATTTATACATTGAAATAGGGTAATCGACACTGAACCTGGTCCACCCTAATATGTGTATCAGTGTATGAGATGCGCAATGTCCGAGAACTAGTTCGGACGGCCGTTTCTTAACACAAGACTGGTGAATAGATCACTAGAATGCTCGGACTGATCGTCTGAGCACAACAACAATGAGAAACCATAGTAAGGGTACGACATCGAGAAAATGGTCTGGATGACCTCTTCTCACTTAGAGACTGACAAAATCGGAGTCAGAGCGCTCAGACTAGTCAGTTAAGTAAAAGACTATGAATAGTCAATAGTAGAAACGTAGTGTCAGGTTAATGGCCATGACGGCCTTAATCTGGAATAAAAACGATATATTAACAGTCAGTAGGCTCAATCTAGACAATTGAGCATAAAATGAGAATCTTAGTTTGTGAGATACGCAGTATCGAGATGAAGGTCAAGACGACCTTTACTCGCCCCGAAACTGATATATTTAGACTCAAAACGCTCAAATTAGTCAATCGGCACCTGACACGTTTTTCAAGGTGGGGTCACATAGATCCTAAAAACTGGTCCAGACTACCCTGGATGAATGTAAAACTGATAAAAATGGAATCGGCATGTCAAAATTAGTCAAGAGAGACTATGTTTGAAATTTTGCCCGGGAACGCCTCGGTTCGCGTGCGAAACGACAACACAGCGTAGACACAACCATAGTGTAGGATGTGAATAGTCAATTAGACTGATAATGGGCTCTTAGACAATATAAAATAATCAGGAATTGATAGTATAAAAATCAAATTCAGAAATCTAATTTTCGGGTGAAAATTGGAACATTGCCGAGAAAGGACCGAATATCGCAGTATAAAATTAGACTCCGAAGAGAAGCCAACACAGATAAAATTTGGCCACAAAATCCGTGCTCCCTAGCTATAAAAGCAGCTGAAATTGGCTGCCATATAGCCCAAAAGGTGGCAATTAAAAATTGCCAAAAGCTATGACATACCTAGAATAAATAATTCAAGGGTTTTTAAAGCATGGTCAACAAACACTTGTTTATTTCCCCTCCTTTCCATGTAGTAGCCCACGCCCATTTATGGACTATAGAAGGGAAGAAATTTGTCTCATAATTAGGCTAAAATGGTGGATAATTAATTTGGTTTAGGCTTAAGTAAGTTTGATTAAGTTTGCCTATAAAAGGCACACATGACCAAGAGATATCACATTCCTTCTTTTGGCTCCCAAAACACCACAATCATTTTTCCCTTTCTTCTAGCTACAGCTGACCCCCTTTAGGCCCTAAAACCCTCACATTTTCAAGCCTCAAATCACACCAAAAACATACCAAAAATCAAACCTCACAAGCTTGTGATAGGAGGATCCAAATCCAAGCCATTCTAGGTTCTTCAAAGGTAAGGTCTCTAATTAATCTTTGTGGTTTTAGTTTTTGTTTTTTTGGTTTGATCTTAAGAGACATTATTTTGGTGTTTTGCTAGCACAAAAAGTGACCCCTATCCTTTTGATTCCGTACATCCATTTTGGTTCCTCAAGCCATAGTTCAAAATCATGCTGGGTTCAAAGCACAAAGGTAAAAACCGAAACCTTCTCTTTTGTGATTTAGTGATTTTAAGTTTTTGATCAACGCCATATATGTGTATTTGTTTATACAAATGGTTTGTAATAATTTTATTTTGAGCCCTTAGCTTTCCATTTTTAAGTTTATGTGGTTATGGTTGTGTTTATAATTTTTACGAATGGCTGTTAGTATGTGTGATGCGATGAACATATAGGGGTGTGGCTGGACACAAATCTATCCCAAGGAAAGGCCACGGATTTTGGTCATTTTGACCCACTTAGGTTCCAAATTTGGGATTTGGTTAAACATAGTGTTTTAAGGAAATTTTATTACGGTTGTTTTATATCAAATAGCCTTTGGCCAAAAATGATATTAAGATAAGTTTTTCGAGTGATTTTCACTTAGTGCCCAAAATTGGGAACAAAATCCGAACCCATAAATTAGTATTGGGTTTTAGTAAAAATAGACTCCTTAGAATCCGAACCAAACTTCGGCCTCAACACGAAAGTTGTAGATCTCGTCGAAATCTTTGAGATGACATATGCGTATTTTAAAAATTTGGCCTAAAGAGACGTAAAACTGGGACTTTTACAAAAAAACTGGGCACATAGGCCACGGGTTTAGTGAGTTTAGGAGCTGATAGAGTTAGATTTAGGCTCCGAGGTGAACATGAGATTTGTTCATCTCATCGAGGATGAAACTTTCATGTTTAACAAAATTACAAACAAAGTCATTTCGACTAAATTTCAAAAAAATTTTCAAAAGTGGTTCAAAAACCACCTTTTAATACAAGCATCAAAAATGTGCTTTACATGTTTCAAAATAAAAATGTGTTTTAACACTTTAAAATCTAAACATGGTTTTCATAAAAATGTCCCTCACCTTCCAATGGAGTGATAAGGGGATGGGTTCAAAACACATAATATTTTCTATGAATTTTTATAAGTAAACCCAAACAATTTTTTTCAAAGTAAAATAGTGCGGGTAGCCCGATAGGCTACCACACCAAACAAGCCTCAGTAGCCCGGTAGGCTACTACACCGAACAAGTCATAGTGGCCTGGTGGGCCATTATACCAAACAAGAAATAGTAGCCCGGTAGGCTACCATACCCCAATAAGCGAGGTAACCCGGTCGGTTATTACACTAAGTTCATGCATAGTAACCTGATAGGCTACCTAGGTACCAACGTGCAAGGTAACGGGTCAGTTGACTAGTCGACAACCAGTCAAGGACCATATTTTGAACAATACTGTGAGGAACAATGATTAATCTGTCAAGAAGACAATTAATCAAATAATGATAGAAGTAGACACCGAATCCCCAAAATAGGCCAATGGGGTACCGAGGGGCCTCGGAACCACATAGAAGCACAAGTAATAGTCCATAACATTAATGGTTACTCAACGGGAGTATTAATGAGACACGTTATTTATGATAGGTAGATGCCTGTAAATTGAGAAAGGCATGAGTATGAAATTGCTTGTAATCTAGGTGAGTACAACTCCGTCTACAGCATGAATAAAATAATTTGAAATGATGGTTTTCACAATGTGTTAAATATACATAGCATGCATATGTTGATGTACAGCATATATAAGAGCATATAGTTCACAATCATGTAGATTGATCATAGGTTAGATACCATACATCCTTATCGTGTAAGATTAGGGATAGCTTAGCAAAACTTTTGGCCAGATCAGATAAAGAATTGGGTAATTAAATTAAGGAGACGGTAAAACAGGTGCAAGGTCCACGTTATGTATTTAAAGAAAACGGGCACAAGGTCCATGTTATGTTTTTAAAGGAAACGTGTGTAAGGTCCACGTTATGTTTTTAAAGAAAATGGGCGCAAGGTCCACGTTATGTTTTTAAATAAAACGGGTGCAAGGTCCACGTTTTGTTTATAAATAAAACAGGTGCATTGTTCTTGAGAGCAAGGTTCACTATGCCTTTTTTTTTCTAATACGTAATGATAATGAATAATGAAGCATAATCTGATCATAAACAATTCCTGTAGTGTACACGTTATGCCCTAGATACAGTTAGAGTCAGCTTCCTAGTTGCATGATAGGACATGCACACATGATATGCATTCTGAAATGCTATATGATATGTTTCCATGTCCTGTGTGAAAATGTGATATGTGGTATCTGTTGATACCTTGCATGCTTATAAGATTTTAAGTATGTATTATGTTTTAAACATGTTTTGCAGTTAACAAGCTGTACTTACTGGGTGTAAAGCTCACAGAGTGTGTTCATACTGTAGGTAAGTGTCCTACGGCTTAAACCACAATAGGCGATGACAGCGGCGAAGTCAGATGTGAGGCGAGGTTATGGATACACCATGAGTATTCTTCTGCATAATTTTTGAGTAAGCAGTATTTATGAGTAGTAGTTGTTAAATAGTATTTTTGAATAGTAGCTGTTAAACAGTATTTATAAATAGCAATCGTTAAATAGTAGTTTTGAATAGTAACAGTAAACGATATTTTTCAATAGTAAATAGTTAGACAGTATTATAAATGTGTATGAGTAATTAAAATTCCTATGTTTAAACAATGCACATTTAAAGTATGCGTACGTGAATAGTAAATACTTACGCATCAAAAAAAAATTTCCCTAAAATTAGGGTATCTAATTAAGTAACATAAAGTATTAGTTTGCAAGAAAGTAAAAGTGTCAGTTAAGGAAGCAGTTTTTGGTGATGTTCCAGGCCACTAAGGGTGCGGGGCATCACAGTTGATATCAGAGTAGTTTCCTGCCACCCTACCTCACATCGCCGTATGCCTGCCTCATTTGTCCAAGTAAGTTAGTGTTTATTTGACAGTATTGGTATGTAAGTTAACGTAAGTTATGATGTGTAACCATGGCTTTACTAGTGGAGATTACGCTAGTAGAGCCCCACCAGAAGACGAGGGTTCCAAAGGACAATATGGAAAGAACGAGAGCTCGATTGAATTAAGCCATCCGAGAAGACAAACTGATGGCATGGCTCGCAACCATGTAAGAAATGATGCTAAATCAACAACAAGATCTTGCTCAGGGAGCAGCTGGACTGACAACCTCAGGCACCACAACCAGTATAGGTGCCAGTCTCAGCAGCACCCGTAGCCCTCGACACCCCCAGAGATTAAGTAGCCCTACCAGTCCAGATAACGCTAGCACCATCGGCTGTGGCTGCTCCCATAGCAGCCAACGTTCTTGTGCCAGCCTATAGAGAGGGTGACCTATACTAGCGATTCAGATGCATGAAGGTGCCAGCATTTGAAGGGACTATGAACCCCATTGAAGCCGATGACTGGCTGACTGATGTCCAAGTCATCTTAGACCTCATGGGACTGACAGAAAGAGAGAAAATACTATACGTATCCCTAGCCCTATGCAAGGGAGCACGGCAATGGTGGAACACCATGACCATTAGAAGAAACATCAATGAAATGAAGTTGCCAGACTTCATCGATGAATTCAAAGAGATGTACTTTAATGACAGGGCCCTGGCAGCGCAATAAGACGAGTTCAATAATCTACACCGGGGAAGCATGTGTTAGGAAATGCCCTAAGTATTAGAGACATTTTGATGTATTCATTTTGAACTGGATAATAAAATTATACTTAGAGGTTATTCATTACATTGCTATCTGTCCTCGTCTTATTTACATGTTAAAGTAAATGTAAGCAAATATGGCTCACTGACTGCTTATGTTAAAACTGTTAGAACGTTGCATGCAATGAACTTTTGTATGCGAGAAGACAATGTTCTAAAGTTAGCAGTCTAAATTATGGTCTGTAGTCTATGGGGTTAGACCGAGCATCTAACTCATGTTAAGACTATTATGTTGTCTAAAGCCTTAGAGGGACGGTTTGTCTTGACTGTCTGGAGCTGGACTCCCAAGTAGAGACATGGATATGTTGCTTGGTGGTGACATATTAGACCGGGACTAAAGTGTGATTGATCTACGTAGTCCGCTATGAGTGGATCAATCTGCTTTTGACGTTCATTATGCAATAACCTTAATCCTGAGTAAATGAACTTCTTCATGTATATGACTTGTGTACTTTGATGTTCCAATGGCTAAAGCGTCTCAGAGGGTAGTAAGCTTATAGACCGGTTCGTTGGGTGCATGACTTGTATACGATGAAGGGTTTGTTTGCAGATATCGGAATCATAGCTATGAGGAGTTAAAGGTATCCTCTTAAAGGCATTATACTGAATGTGAAAATGGACAAGGCCTTGGGTCGTCTGCTGGGCGGATGACTTCTTATTCACATATGGTGAATAATCATTTTCTTGATTCGGTAGTATAATGGAACTTTAAGATAGCCTGATCAGTAGGATTAAACGGACTTTGACCTAAGGCTGATCATGGATATCATATGAGGGTTTTGCATATATGACAAGGTCATTGGATGGTAGCTCGTCACAGGCTTACGTAATACGGTATATAATTGGGAGTTCAGTTTCAGGTTTATAGTGGTGTGACTCTGAAATTAGTGATCATATGATTGAGTTGTTCGGTACAGAATGATGATCATATGGAATCACGGGAGCCCGATTATATATGTCCAATCAGTCCCTCTACTAGCTCCACATAATTCCTTAACGTTTGGCAAATTGATTTGTGTATGCTATTGGCTAGTTTATTATGCATGGATGGTGATGACACAGGATTAGGATGGTAGACAAGATTCTCTCCGGTTGGATTCAGATTTTGTTTTGGATAATAGAGTACACAATTATTCGAACTCCAAATAAAGTTGCCATGATTTTATTTGAGATTGGATTGGAGTTGTAGAAAATTATCCATGAGAACGAGAATATGAAAAACAACCGTTTTGTGGAATTTGAAATTTGAATTTTGAAATTTGAAATTTGAATTTTGAAATTTGAAATTTGAATTTTGAATTTGAAATTTGAATTTGAAATTTGAATTTGAAATTCGAATTTGAAATTTGAATTTGAAATTCGAATTTGAAATTTGAATTTGAAATTTAAATTTGAAATTTGAAATTTGAAATTTGAAATTTGAATTTGAAATTTGAATTTGAAATTTGAAATTCAAATTTTGAATCACAGTCCAAGTAGGATTCGAATTTGTTGTGGAAAATCCACAAGGTTTGAAATTCGAATTTGAGTTGGATTTGGAGAGGATAATCTTGTTAGAATCCTACTTGAATTTTGAATCCAAATCCCAACAAATAAGGGACGAAATTTTTGAGGATAATGCTCATGAAAATTTCGGATTTTGTGGATTAGATTCAAGGGTAAATTCAAGCTTGAATCCTAGTTGAATTTGGATTCTCTTCTTCCCTAAAAGTGGCCGAAATTTTGGAGCCTAAATCCAAGGAGAATTTGGTTATTTTTTTGGATAAGGTTGAGATGAGATTTAGCTTGAAAATCCTAGTGGAATTTTGATTCTCCCTTATCCATAATGGCCGAAATCTTTTGGAGGATTTTCTCCTTGTGAATTTCGGATTTTTTGGTTGAAAAAAGGGAGATAAGATTCTAGTTAAAATCTTGTTGAGATTTGGATTGGATCTATCCTAAGAAAACCGAATTTTTAGTGGAGATTATCCCTTGGAAAAATTCAGATTTTATGGGTTTGGATAAGGGAAAATATCTTTTCCTAATCCAATTCAAATTCAGAGATTCACCTTATGCAGGTCTATAAATAGAGGTCCTGCCACTCCAGTTCTCTCAGACCACAGACTCTCAGGTGAGCAGGCTTATTGTTGCACAGCTCATCGTGACAATAAAGTTCTTTAGAGATCTGGGTGGTCGGAAGAAGACTAGCAGTGCTAGCATACCGATCGAGGTTCAGAGTGCCCACACACTCAGCCATTCGGGAATTGGAGAATAGTAGAGAAGGCTAGTTGGTTGAAGCCTCCGGTCATTCTCCTCCTGTTCATTGGCATCCTTGAGGTATGAGTTTTAATTGTTGTTGATTTATTGTATATGGCATCATGAGATATTTAACGTTCTAAAAATTTTTATTGTTCCGCTGCGCCACTCTGATACGTTTTTACCGGTTTATTTTCCTACAATTGGTATCAGAGCCATCTCATGACTATGCCATGCACATAAATTAGACAATTACTTAGTCTTTTTATTTATGTATGGATTTGATATTTAAAGAGTGGCATTCTAGGGTTCCTTTATGTTGTTATCATGTATTATGTATAAAGTATGTGGTTATTTTAATTTTTTGAATTATTATAAGCATGCTTGTTTATACCGGTTATGGTTCCTTAGAATTTAGAAAAATTGTATCTAGGAATTTTTTATGTAACCATGGGAGCAGTTTATTAACACTGTGTTTTTCCCATGGATTTTAATTTTGTCTCTTAGAATTTTTATGGATAGAATTTTGTACACCGGAAACGGTATAGGAATTTTTTATGTAATTATTCTTGGAGGAGATTGAAGATTGAAGACCGTAATTTATTTTTCCCAAAAGTTAAATTTAATTTAAAGGTTGAAATTTTGATTGTGTGGAAAATTTCAATTTAATTGGGATTCAAATTAATTTTTGGAGATCCTAAAAGATAAATTGGAATATGGCACGAAAATCGAGACACGACCCCTCGGGATAGGCCGACGGGCCTTGGTGGGGCTGCAGCCCCTGCCCTCGGGCAGGATGGGGCTGCGGCAGCCCCTATGCAGGCAAGCATCACCCACGGCCGCAGGCTTGGCCTGCAGCCGAGGGTGGCGCAGCCTGCCCAAGGCTGGCCGCAGCCTGGGCGTGCAGCCACTGGCTGCAGGCGCTGCCTGCAGCCTGCCGGCTGCTGCGCCCAGCCTGGTACTGCAGGCTTGGCCTGCAGCCCGGCAGGCTGCACATGGGGCAACCGTGGGCTGCCAGCCCCTCCGGGGTTGGTGGCTGCCCACGGCGGCTGCCGCCTACGGGGGCGGCGGTCCGACGGTCCAAAAAATCAGAAAAATTTTGATTTTTAAATTTGAGATTTAATTTTAAATCATGTTTAAAATATTTAATTTTGAAATTTTTGAAATTACATATTATTACACATGATGTTTAAAATTGTTTAAAAATTTAAATTTGAAGTTTAAATTTGAAATTCAAATTTGGAATTTGAATTTGAAATTTAAATTTTTGGAGATTTAAATTTTAAATAATTCTTGGGATGAGAAATAAATGGAGAGGCTACATAAAGATGGATACAAGAAGACGGAACAAAATTCAAGACCCAAAGAATGCTTTGGATGGAATTTTGTAATCTTTATTTTCTTTGTTCTAGGATGGAACCATGGCTTGGTTAGTCTGTCAATTATTTTTTTTTCTGTGATATGTCATGGATGTATAAATATGTATTGATGGATGTTTTGTATGCATATTGGATAACATGTCATATAGGATAGGTGAGTGCCGCTCATACTATATTGATCATACATAATTTGTCAAAACTTGCATGTTTTTCAAAATATTGAGTGGGAGAGGGTTTCAAACAAAACCCACGGCCTCCATTGTTGATCCATATGTGAAAGCATGGTAACGCCTCGCGTCAGTTCTGACCTGACCACACCCCTCGGTAGGTGTTTACCGCCGCCGGTATACTAGATTGGATCTCCTATGTGGAAAACGTGTTCGGGTGCGATCCTATTCATGACCACCCCTCGGTGGCTTGGTAGGGCGTGGATCGGGCTACGTAAACAATGGTTATACACTCAAGACTCGTTTAGTTATTAACCTTCCCTAGAAGCTCTGTTAACTAAACTGGTGGCCAAATAAGCGGTTATTAATATATGTCTTAACCTTGGAGGATTTAAGGTAACATATATTAATTGGACGGGGTCCATGTTCCGGCTATTTGTTCTCATGACCACCCCTCGGTGGCTTGGGGCAATAGGTGCTGAGAATTACCGTTGCAATGCTACATTTTTTTCAAGTTTCATGTAGGAACATACTTGTATGTTTTATTTGCTAAATTATCTGCATATTTGCTTGGGCTTTGTAATGATGTCTAGTATAATTTTATTTCAGTTCAAAATGTCACCGACACCCCTCATTTCGATACTTACTGAAAATAAGTTGAATGGCGACAATTATAAAGACTGGAAAAGAAATCTATTAATAGTTCTCAGCTGCGAGAGACACAAGTTCGTACTGGACGAACCATGCCCACCTGGGCCCAAACCTGACACACCACTTGAGGAGGTCCCGGTTGCCTATAATCGTTGGAGAGAATCCAATGAAATAGCTCGATGCTACATCCTTGCTAGCATGACGAGTGCTTTACAAAAGCAGCATGAGACTTATCAAGTTGCTGGGGAGATCATGGAAAATCTGGAGGACATGTTCGGAGGCCAAGAAAAATTGGCTCGACAGTCCGCTATCACCAGCATTATGAACTCCAAGCAAAAGGCTGGTGCTCCGGTGAAGGACCATATGATCACTCTAATGGGATTCTTCGCTGAAGCTGCTGAGAATGGTGCTTAGTTAGACTACAACACCCAGATCGAAATGGTGTTCAAGACTCTGTCTAAAGATTTTGTGGGGTTTAAGGCCGCATACAATCTGGCGACAAAGGAGTTAGGACTTACCGAGCTCATGAAGCAACTACAGGCTTATGAGCGGATGATCAGGGATGAAGATGTGGTCCGACCTAAAGGAGAGGCCAATTTGGCGGAATCTTCCAATCCCTCACGGAAGAGGAAGAGGCCAAATAAGAAGCAAGTGGCTTCCAGTTCTTCTAATCCTCCTGTCACGGACGGGAAGAAGAAGAAGAAGAACAAGAAGCCAAAGGACCCTAAAAAGTCCAAATGCTTCCACTATGGGAAGGTAGGTCACTTCAAGAAGGCTTGCCGGGAATTCCTAGCCTCCAAGGGCAAGGAAGGTAAGGAACTTCATTACTTAGAAGCGTGTTTGGTGGAAGAATCGAAAGACACATGGGTCATTGATTCGGGCGCCACTAATCATATTTGTGTTTCTATGCAGGGGTTCGTGGAAACGAGAAGTCTACATGATAGGAGCCTCTCGTTGCGGACTGGAGATGGTAGCTTTGTGGTGGCTGAGGCAGTGGGAGACATTCATCTTTATTTTGATCAATTTAGGTTTATTTTATTGAAAGACTGTTTTTATGTTCCTAATTTTAGGAGGAACCTTATATCGGTAGCTTGTTTAATAAAAGATTCTTATTCAGTTTCTTTTAGTAAAAGAGTTGATATTCGTAGAAATAAGTCTTTTATCTGTTCTGGATGGATGGATGGAAACCTATATTTGATCAGACCAAAGATGTACTCACTGCTTGACACTGAATTAATTGATAACTCTAAAAGGTTGAAAGTTTCTCACTCTAACAAGGCGTATCTTTGGCATTTAAGACTTGGTCATATTAATCAGGATAGGATTCAAAGATTGGTGAAAGACGGTCCTCTAGAATCTCTGGAGGAGGTACGACTTCCCCAATGTGAGTCTTGTCTAGAGGGTAAGATGACTAAGAGGTCTTTTGGAGCTAAGGGTACAAGGGCACAGGAGCTCTTAGAAATTGTGCACACTGACGTATATGGCCCCATGAACGTCAAAGCACGAGGAGGGTTCGAGTACTATGTCTCTTTCATAGATGATTACTCGAGGTATGGATATGTGTATCTGATGCACCGCAAGAGCGAAACCTTTGACAAGTTCAAAGAGTATCGTGCGGAAGTGGAAAAGCAATTGGATAAATCCATAAAGACACTTCGATCTGATCGAGGTGGCGAATACCTCTCCGATGAATTTATAGGACATCTTGTAGAGAATGGGATATTATCTCAATTGACTGCACCTGGTACTCCACAACAGAATGGTGTAGCCGAAAGGAGAAACAGGACCTTATTGGATATGGTACGGTCCATGATGAGTTACTCAACGCTGCCATTATCATTTTGGGGACATGCTTTACAAACGGCGTGCTATATTCTGAACCAGGTTCCAAGCAAATCAATTCCTAGAACTCCGTATGAATTGTGGCGTGGCAGGAAGCCCTCCCTTGGACATATGAGAATATGGGGCTGCCCGGCACATGTACTGGATGGGGATGCGAAGAAGTTGGAACCAAGATCAGAATTGTGCATGTTTGTAGGGTATCCAAAGGGAACTAAAGGAGGTCTGTTCTATAACCCGAAGGAACAAAAGGTCATTGTCTCAACCCATGTGACATTCTTGGAGGAAAGTCACATGAATGACTTTAAACCTCGAAGCAAAGTGGTGCTAGAGGAGTTATCGGGTGAAAGAACTGCTCCACAGATTTTGGTCTTGGACGCAAGTCCAAGTTCCAGTGAAAGACCTGCAGACGATCAACAATTTAGGGTGCCTCGTCGTAGTGGGAGGGTTTCTAAGAAACCTAATTTCTTTATGTATGATGCTGAGGTATACCAGGCCGAGGCTCATGAGCATGAGGAAGATCCGGTCACATATGATGAAGCTATAAAGGATGTTGATTCTAGATCTTGGAAACAGGCTATGAACAATGAGATGGATTCTATGAAATCCAACTCTGTTTGGGAACTTGTAGATTTACCGGATGGGATAAAACCCATTGGATGCAAATGGGTCTACAAAAGAAAGAAGGATGCGGAAGGGAGAGTGGAAACTTTCAAAGCTAGACTGGTTGCAAAGGGATACACGCAAAAGGCTGGAATCGATTACGAGGAAACCTTTTCGCCTGTTGCTATGCTGAAGTCTATCCGTATTCTTCTGTCCATTGCTGCGGCTCTCGATTACGAGATCTGGCAAATGGATGTCAAGACGGCATTCTTGAATGGCCATCTTGAAGAGTGTATCTATATGATACAACCCGAAGGGTTCGTAGCAAAAGGCCAAGATAGGAAAGTCTGCAAGTTGCTTAGATCCATTTATGGATTAAAGCAGGCATCCCGCTCATGGAACCAGAGGTTTGATCAGGCGATTAAGACATTTGGTTTTGAGCAGAACGTTGATGAACCTTGTGTTTATAAACGTATTAAGGATGGAAAAGTGGTCTTTCTGATACTCTATGTCGATGATATACTACTCATTGGGAATGATGTAGGGAACTTATCATCGGTCAAGCTTTGGTTACACCAACAGTTTGACATGAAGGACTTGGGAGAAGCTAATTATGTTCTAGGCATTCGTCTCTTCAGAGATCGAAAGAACAAAATGATAGCGTTATCCCAAGATTCATACATAGATAAAATAATTGACAAATATGCAATGCTAGAGGCAAAGAAAGGCTCACAACCTTCTATTGCCGGTTTAACTCTTTCATTGGATGACTGTCCCAAGACATCGGAAGAAAGAGAGCGTATGAGTAAGGTCCCTTATGCATCCGCTGTGGGTAGCCTTATGTACGCTATGTTTTGCACTCGCCCGGACATATGTTTTGCAGTAGGTATGGTGAGTCGATATCAAGCGAATCCTGGAACCAAGCACTGGCAAGCAGTAAAGCATATACTCAAGTATCTTAAGAGAACGAGGGATTATATGCTAGTGTATTCTGGAAGGGACCTAACACCCATAGGATACACGGACTCAGACTTCCAGACTTGTAAGGATTCGAGGAAATCGACATCTGGATTAGTGTTTTTGCTCGGAGGAGGCGCCATTGTGTGGAGGAGCGTGAAGCAGGGCTGCACAGCTGACTCTACTATGGAGGCTGAGTATGTGGCTGCGGCTGAGGCATCTAAAGAAGCGGTTTGGCTCCGCAAGTTCTTTAGAGACCTTGAGGTCATTCCGGGTGTTGACAAGCCTATCACACTTTACTGTGATAATACAGGGGCTATTGCCAACACAAGGGAATCTCGGCACCACAAGAGGACCAAGCACATCGATCGGAGGTATCACATAATTAGAGGGCATGTGGAGACAGGACAAGTGGATGTATGTAAGATCGCGTCCGAGGACAACATCGCTGATCCCTTTACTAAGACTTTGGTAGCTAGAAGCTTTGAGAGGCATGTAGAGGCGATGGGGATGCGTAACATGGCACATCTACTGGCTTAGGGCAAGTGGGAGATTGTTAGGAAATGCCCTAAGTATTAGAGACATTTTGATGTATTCATTTTGAACTGGATAATAAAATTATACTTAGAGGTTATTCATTACATTGCTATCTGTCCTCGTCTTATTTACATGTTAAAGTAAATGTAAGCAAATATGGCTCACTGACTGCTTATGTTAAAACTGTTAGAACGTTGCATGCAATGAACTTTTGTATGCGAGAAGACAATGTTCTAAAGTTAGCAGTCTAAATTATGGTCTGTAGTCTATGGGGTTAGACCGAGCATCTAACTCATGTTAAGACTATTATGTTGTCTAAAGCCTTAGAGGGACGGTTTGTCTTGACTGTCTGGAGCTGGACTCCCAAGTAGAGACATGGATATGTTACTTGGTGGTGACATATTAGACCGGGACTAAAGTGTGATTGATCTACGTAGTCCGCTATGAGTGGATCAATCTGCTTTTGACGTTCATTATGCAATAACCTTAATCCTGAGTAAATGAACTTCTTCATGTATATGACTTGTGTACTTTGATGTTCCAATGGCTAAAGCGTCTCAGAGGGTAGTAAGCTTATAGACCGGTTCGTTGGGTGCATGACTTGTATACGATGAAGGGTTTGTTTGCAGATATCAGAATCATAGCTCTGAGGAGTTAAAGGTATCCTCTTAAAGGCATTATACTGAATGTGAAAATGGACAAGGCCTTGGGTCGTCTGCTGGGCGGATGACTTCTTATTCACATATGGTGAATAATCATTTTCTTGATTCGGTAGTATAATGGAACTTTAAGATAGCCTGATCAGTAGGATTAAACGGACTTTGACCTAAGGCTGATCATGGATATCATATGAGGGTTTTGCATATATGACAAGGTCATTGGATGGTAGCTCGTCACAGGCTTACGTAATACGGTATATAATTGGGAGTTCAGTTTCAGGTTTATAGTGGTGTGACTCTGAAATTAGTGATCATATGATTGAGTTGTTCGGTACAGAATGATGATCATATGGAATCACGGGAGCCCGATTATATATGTCCAATCAGTCCCTCTACTAGCTCCACATAATTCCTTAACGTTTGGCAAATTGATTTGTGTATGCTATTGGCTAGTTTATTATGCATGGATGGTGATGACACAGGATTAGGATGGTAGACAAGATTCTCTCCGGTTGGATTCAGATTTTGTTTTGGATAATAGAGTACACAATTATTCGAACTCCAAATAAAGTTGCCATGATTTTATTTGAGATTGGATTGGAGTTGTAGAAAATTATCCATGAGAACGAGAATATGAAAAACAACCGTTTTGTGGAATTTGAAATTTGAATTTTGAAATTTGAAATTTGAATTTTGAAATTTGAAATTTGAATTTTGAATTTGAAATTTGAATTTGAAATTTGAATTTGAAATTCGAATTTGAAATTTGAATTTGAAATTTAAATTTGAAATTTGAAATTTGAAATTTGAAATTTGAAATTTGAAATTTGAATTTGAAATTTGAATTTGAAATTTGAAATTCAAATTTTGAATCACAGTCCAAGTAGGATTCGAATTTGTTGTGGAAAATCCACAAGGTTTGAAATTCGAATTTGAGTTGGATTTGGAGAGGATAATCTTGTTAGAATCCTACTTGAATTTTGAATCCAAATCCCAACAAATAAGGGACGAAATTTTTGAGGATAATGCTCATGAAAATTTCGGATTTTGTGGATTAGATTCAAGGGTAAATTCAAGCTTGAATCCTAGTTGAATTTGGATTCTCTTCTTCCCTAAAAGTGGCCGAAATTTTGGAGCCTAAATCCAAGGAGAATTCGGTTATTTTTTTGGATAAGGTTGAGATGAGATTTAGCTTGAAAATCCTAGTGGAATTTTGATTCTCCCTTATCCATAATGGCCGAAATCTTTTGGAGGATTTTCTCCTTGTGAATTTCGGATTTTTTGGTTGAAAAAAGGGAGATAAGATTCTAGTTAAAATCTTGTTGAGATTTGGATTGGATCTATCCTAAGAAAACCGAATTTTTAGTGGAGATTATCCCTTGGAAAAATTCGGATTTTATGGGTTTGGATAAGGGAAAATATCTTTTCCTAATCCAATTCAAATTCAGAGATTCACCTCATGCAGGTCTATAAATAGAGGTCCTGCCACTCCAGTTCTCTCAGACCACAGACTCTCAGGTGAGCAGGCTTATTGTTGCACAGCTCATCGTGACAATAAAGTTCTTTAGAGATCTGGGTGGTCGGAAGAAGACTAGCAGTGCTAGCATACCGATCGAGGTTCAGAGTGCCCACACACTCAGCCATTCGGGAATTGGAGAATAGTAGAGAAGGCTAGTTGGTTGAAGCCTCCGGTCATTCTCCTCCTGTTCATTGGCATCCTTGAGGTATGAGTTTTAATTGTTGTTGATTTATTGTATATGGCATCATGAGATATTTAACGTTCTAAAAATTTTTATTGTTCCGCTGCGCCACTCTGATACGTTTTTACCGGTTTATTTTCCTACAGCATGACTATAATGGAAGTAATGAGAAAGTTCAAGCAGCTGGCTCGACTTTGCCCAAACTTAGTGCTGACAAAGAAGGAGAAGATCAGAAGATGTTGAAGATGTTCAGGACGGACATCGCTGTCCAAGTTTACAGTGGTAACCATGGGCCCACAACAGTGGTTGAATGTGTCAGTCGAGCCATCCGAGCAGAGTATTGGTTGGCTCAAGATAAAAAGAGACGAGCTCAGATCTTTAAAGCTGGAAGAGAGGAGGAGATGTAGGCTAAGCAGACTAAAGGAAGATAGAACCCAGACTCGCAGCATAAAGGGTAGAACGTGGGAAACAGCCAGAGTAGCAGGCAATCCCACAGTAACAACAAGAGGAAGGGTAATCCGAGCAACCAAGATTCACAGAAGGACTTCCCCCAAAACAGAAACGACCAGGAAAGAAACGACAACAAACACCTAACATGCCTGAAATGCAAAAAGAGGCACCTAGGAGAGTGCAAATGGGGCGCAAGTGGTTGTTTCATTTGTGGCAATGAAGGCCACTATGCAAGGGGCTATTATTCCAACCCGTAGAATCAACAAAATCCAACTCGTCCCACAAAAAATCAACTCCATGCTATCCAGACGAGGATCGAAGGCCCTTCGATCACACAAGGCAGACTGGAGGCCCCAGACGACTAAAGCGTAATCTTTTCTTAGGCTTATATATAGGCATGATGGGACACAATAGTTTACACCCACTAGACCTATTCTAGTATGTCCTATTTAAGACTATATACCGTGAAATGTGTGTCACTTCCACCAGACTAGAATTTGTATATATTTTGTGAGAATGATATGAAAAGTAGTACAGTTTGCCCAAGGGCTTAGACACAATATTTCCACACATGACTAGACTGTGACTAAAGGAACGACTTAGAGTAGGAACAAGGATTGTAGCCCGAGTTGTACCAATCTGCAGGGCTAGTTGTCTACTAAGTTTTGAATAGTAAAGAGTACTCTGCACCCCATGAAAATGTCAGGACTGGTTTCACATTATCAAAATGATTCCCTGATTGTACGCCATTGATCAGGATAACTAAGTCCTGATGGCTATTGATATCTTTCAAGAAGGTACTCTCCTGGGTATTGAGATTCTTATGACCAGGATGAGCTCTTAACTAGGTCAAGTTTCACCATACCGAGATCGAGCAAATCTCCGAGAGGAGTCCAGCATCAGCTCTAGTCATTCTTTTTAGGCAAGCGGGGAAGTGAAACCGCCTCCCTTGAGGTGTAGACCTATGAGGATTGTTCATTAGGCAGAGAGACTGCAGTTGATGTTCGGTGACACAACACTAACGTATGCTGTGCACTACAAGAAACCGATATGGACTTTTACAACACATATGGAAGAAGGCTTGTGACAAAACCAAGGCTGAGGCAAAGGAGGATCAAGCTAGGAGAAGACCAAAATAAAGAAAGAGACCTTGGCAAGTATAAATTGAAAAGCAATCAAGCAAAAAAGAGTAGCAGGTCACCATTCGTTTGCATCATCAGATTTCACTAGAAAGTTAGATAGGAGCTTAGGTAGGATGAAATAGACTCTCAAAACAACAATTCCCTCAGAGGAAGTTTTATTGTCTAGTACTATTTTGTTCTGGTAATTATCTACGGTAAAGAACTGAGCATTAATCTGATTATCATCAACATGATCGATTATGATGTAAGCTTGGGAATAGGATTCCTCATGGAATATGACACCGTCGTAGACTGTCAAAGGTAGAAAGTCGCTTTTGGACTAATCGGGTGCGAAAGGTTCGTCCACAAGGGGTTAGTTGCAAAGTGACCAAGGATGTTGATCACGGTAATGAAGACTGGCAAGATGGCTTACATGTCAAAGGATTAAAGTAGAACATCAATAACCGGCTGGAAAAACTGCAGAAAATTGAGCTGCTTGAGTGGGAATGAGAGCAGACTACGATGGAATTCTTAGAGGGGTTTCCAAGAACGTCAAGTGGCAATGGCGCAAGTTGGGGAATTATGGACAAATTGATGAAATCAGCTTGATTTGTAGCTATGAAAGTGAGCTCCTCAGTACGAAGACTAGCAGAAATTTATGAAGCTCAACTAATGAGACTGCACGGAGTACATACCGATCTGACATATGAGGAGAAACCATACGAATCCAAGCCAAAGAAGAGAAAGTACTTAGGGATAAGTTTATACCATTTGTAAAAGTGTTGTGGTGGAACCACAACATAGAAGAAGCCATATGGGAAAGGGAAGAGTATATGAAAAGAAACTTCTCGGAATTATTCTAATTTTTGAGGACAAAAATTTTGTAAGGCGGGTAGGTTGTAATGACTGCTATTTTCATGGCACCTACTTACCATGTAATAAGACATTAAGGAATGAAATGGAGTAATAATTTGATGTCTTTTAGTGTAAATTTGAAGAATACAGTCAGGTACACGGCCGTGCAAATAGCCGTGTACCATTCAGACTATTGAAATGTTAGAAGCCATGTAAAAGGCCGTGTTGAAAGCTGTGCAATGAGCAGAGGGCCGTTACACAGACTCTCAAAAATGCATGGAACCTAATTACTATGTTTCGAGTAATTAAGTTGAAAAATACAGTACGATTACCAATTGAATAGACTAAATATGTACAGTACTATTTATTACTTTTCATACAGTGAAAGGGGGTAACCAACAGTGAACCCGATCCACCCTAATATATGTATCAATGTATGAGTAGTGTCTAGGAACTTGTCCAGATGACCGTTTCTTGACACAAGACTAGTGAACAGATCCCCATAACGCTCAAACTGATAGTCTGAGCACAACAACGATGCGAAACCCTAGTAAGGGTATGACATCGAGAAAATGGTCTAGATGACCTTTTCTCACTTTGAGACAGACAAAATCGGAGTCAGAGCACTCAAACTAGTCAGTTAAGTAAGAGACTATGAATAGTGAATAGTAGAAACACAGTGTTAGGTTAATGGCCATGACACCCCTAATCTGGCATAAAACTGATATATTAACGGTCAGCAGGCTCAATCTGGTTAATTGAGCATAAAATGAGAATCATAGTTTGAGAGATATCAGGATGAGGATCAAGATGACTTTTACTTGCCCCAAAACTGATATATTTAGAGTTAGAACGCCCAAATTAGTCAATCGTGCACCTGACACGTTTTCTGATACAGGATCACACAGATCCCAAAAACTGGTCCAAACTATCCTGGGCGGATGTAAAACTAATAAAAATGAAATCAACACGTCCAAATTAGTCAAGAGAGACTATATTTGAAATTTTGCGAGCGAACGCCTCGGTTTGCATGTGAAAGGACAACACAGTGTAGACATAACCATAGTGTGGGATATGAACAAGAAATTAGACTGATAATGGGCTTTTAGATAGTATAAAACAACCACAAATTGATAGTACAAAAATCGAATTCAGAAATCTAATTTTCGAGTGAAAATTGGAACACTACTGAGAAAGGACCGAATACCACAGTATAAAATTAGACTGCAAAGAGAATCCAACACAGATAAAATTTGGCCACAAAATCCGTGCCCCCTTAGCTGCAAAAGTAGCTGAAATTGGCTGCCACATAGCCCAAAAGGTGGTAATTAAAAATTGCCAAAAGCTATGACATACCTAGAATAAACAATTCAAGGGTTTTTCAAGCATGGTCAACAAACATTTGTTTATTTCCCCTCCTTTCCATGCAGCAGCCCACGCCTATTTATGGACTGAAAAAGGGCAGAAATTTGTCTCATAATTAGGCTAAAATGATGGACAATTAATTTGGTTGATTAAGTTTGCCTATAAAAGGCACACATGACCAAGAGATATCACTTTCTTTCTTTTAGCTCCCAAAACACCACAACCATTTCTCCCTTTCTTCTAGTTGTAGTCGACCCCCTTTGGGCCCCCAAACCCTCACATTTTCAAGGAACAAGTCACGCCAAAAACTTACCAAAAATCAAACCTCACAAGCTTGTGATAGGAGGATCCAAATCCAAGCCATTCTAGGTTGTTCAAGGGTAAGGTTTCTAATCAATCTTTGGGGTCTTTGTTTTTGGTTTTTTGGTTTGAGCTTAGGAGAAATTATTTTGGTGTTTTACTAACACAAAAACCGACCCCTATCCTCTTGATTCCACACAGCCATTTTGGTTCCTCAACCCCTAGTTCAAAATCGTGCTTGGTTCAAAACACAAAGGTAAAAACCAAAACCTTCTCTTTTGTGATTTAGTGATTTTAAGTTTTTGATCAAGGCTATTTATGTGTATTTATTTATGCAAATGGTTTGTAATAATTTTATTTTGAGCCCTTAGCTTTCCATTTTTAAGTTTATGTGGTTATGGTTGTGTTTATAATTTTTACGAATGGTTGTTAGTATGTGTGATGCGATGAACGTATAGGGGTGTGACTGGACACAAATCTGTCCCTAGGAAGGCCACAGATTTTGGTCATTTTGACCCATTTAGGATCTGAATTTGAGATTTGGTAAAACATAATGTTTTAAGAAAATTTCGTTATGGTCGTTTTTATGTAAAATAGCCATTGGCCAAAAACCACATTACGATAGGTTTTTCGAGTGATTTTCACTTAGTGCCCAAAACTGGGAACAAAATCTAAACCTAGAAATTAGTCTTGGGTTTTAGTAAAAACGGACCCTTTAGAGTCCGAACCGGACTTCGGGATCAACATGAAAGTTATAGATCTCGTCGAAATATTTGAGATCACCTATATGGTTTTAAAAAATTTGGCCGTTTCGGGCCTCAAACAAAGCCATATTCAAAAAGGCATAAAACTGGGACTTTTACAAAAAACTGGGCACATAGGCCACGGGTTTAGTGAGTTTAGGAGCTAATAGATTTAGATTCAGGCTTCGAGTGAACACAAGATTTGTTCATCTCATCGGGGAAGAAAACATTCATGTTTAACAAAATCACAAACAAAGTTTTTTCGACCAAGTTTCAAACAAGTTTTCAAAAGTTGTTCAAAAACCACCTTTTAATACAAGCATCAAAAATGTGCTTCACATGTTTCAAAATAAAATGTGTTTTAACACTTTAAAATCTAAACATGGTTTTCATAAAAATGTCCCTCACCTTCCAATGGGGTGATAAGGGGACGGGTTCCAAACACGCAATATTTTCTATGAATTTTTATAAGTAAACCCAAACAATTTTTTTCAAAGTAAAATAGTGTGGGCAGCCCGATAGGCTACCATACCAAACAAGCCTTAGTAACCCAGTAGGCTACTACCCCGAACAAGTCATAGTGGCTCGGTGGGCCGTTACACTAAACAAATAATAGTAGCCCGGTAGGCTACCACACCCCAACAAGCGAGGTAACCCGGTCGGTTACTACACTAAGTTCATGCATAGTAACCCGATAGGTTACGTAGTTACCAATGCACGAGGTAACCGGTCAGTTGACTCGTCAGCAACCAGTCAAGGACCATAATCTGAACAACATTGTAAGGAACGATGATTAATTCGTCAAGAAGACAATTAATCAAACAATGATAGAAGTAGATACCAAATCCCCAAAGTAGGCCAATGGGGTACCGAGGGGCCTCGGAATCACATAGAAACACAAGTAATAGTCCCTAACATTAATGATGACTCAACGAGAGTATTAATGAGACACGTTATTTATGACGGGTAGGTACTTGTAAATTGAGAAAGGCATGAGTATGAAATTGATTGCAATCTAGGTGAGTACAACTCTGTCTACAGTATGAATAAAATGAGTTAAAATGATGGTTTTCGCAATATGTTAATATACATAGCATGCAGACGTTGATGCACAACATATATAAGAGCATATAGTTCACAATCGCGTAGATTGATCCCAGGTTAGATACCATACGTCTCTATCGCGTAAGATTAGGGATAGCTGCACAAAGCTTTCAGCCAGATCAAATGAAGAATTGAGTAATTAAATTAAGGAGATGGTACAATGGGCACAAGGTCCACGTTATGTTTTTAAAGAAAACGGGCATAACGTCCACGTTATGTTTTTAAAGAAAATAGGCGCAAGGTCCACGTGTTTTTAAAGAAAACGGGCGCAAGGTCCACGTTATGTTTTTAAATAAAATGGGCGCAAGGTCTACATTTTGTTCATAAATAAAACAGGCGCATTATTCTCGAGTGCAAGGTTCACTATGCCTTTTTTTTTTCAATATGAAATGAGAATGAATAATGAAGCATATTCTGAGCATAAGCGGTTCCTGTAATGTACACGTTATGCCCTAGATACAGTTAGAGTCAGCTTACTAGTTACATGATAGGACATGCCCACATGATATGCATTCTGAGATGCTAGATGATATGTTTCCACGTCCTGTGTGAAAATGTGATATGTGGTATATGTTGATACCTTGCATGCTTATAAGATTTTAAGTATGTACTATGTTTTAAACATGTTTTATGGGTAACTTGTTGTACTTACTGGACATAAAGCTCACGGAGTGTGTTCATGCTGTAGATAAGTGTCCTACGTCTTAAACCACAATGGGCGATGATGGTGGCGGAGCCGGATGTGAGGCAAGGTTATGGATACGCCACGAGTATTCTTATGCATAATTTTTGAGTAAACAGTATTTATGCATAGTAATCATTAAATAGTATTTTTGAATAGTAACCGTTAAACAGTATTTATGAATAGTAATCGTTACATAGTATTTTTGGATTGTAGCCGTTAAACAGTATTCATAAATAGTAATTATTAAATAGTATTTTTGAATAGTACTAGTAAACGTTATTTTTGAATAGTAAATAGTTAGACAGTATTATAAATGTATATTAGTAATTAAACTTCCTATGTTTAGATGATGCACATTTAAGTATGCGTACGTGAATAGTAAATACCTACGCATCAAAAAAAATTCCCTGAAATTAGGGTATCTAATTAAGTAACTTAAAGTATCAATTTGCAAGAAAGTATAAGTATCAGTTAAGAAAGCAGTTTTGGGTGACAGTCCGGGCCATTAAGGGCACTTGGCGTCACAGCATATCCTATAAAATATATCACCTTATATAAACAAATAGTTAACTAACTTAAAGAAAGCTAACGTACTTGAATTGATGAGCAGGCTGGGTTTTGTACTAATAGGGATATGGTCAATGCCCCCGATCTCGGCCACGTGAAATCGTCATAATCCGACTCTGTAGTCGACCATGACAGCCAGTACACCTCATCGGATCGTCATAAAATCACTTTTACTTTTAAACGCTCATCTTACAGGCCCAAAAATTTCACCTTTTTTTTTTTTTCCAAAATACCTTTCTTGCATAATAACATTGTATGAAAGCCATATAAATTTAAAACTAAACTTTAGTTGTCTTTTGTGCAATACAACATAATTTACAAAGATACAATTTTTAAACTTTGTTTTTCAAAACACATTTTCTCCAAATTCTCTCCTTTGATGCTCAGTAGAAGACTAGTAGCAGGACCATAATCCATAGTGGAATTCCCTATCCCATTGGCACCGTGTATCATGCCGCCATCCAGGTTATCTACTAGACAGGTTTCTTACCTGCAACATGAACAAACTGGTGAGCTAACAGGCTCAGTAAATTCAAACATACATACTATGAATCACATAGATTCAAAAATATCAATAATAAAATTTCCTATAAATACTACTATTTATACATGAATAGTACTATTCACCCATGAACAATAACTTTGACTTTTGATTAGTGAATAGTAACTTTGACCTTAACTAGTTACTATTCATGTCACCCTAACCGAGTCCACTACACTTAACGTTAGTTTCGGTTATGCTCAATTATGCTCAATTATGGCTTTCATTACATTTTTGCCTATTATCTTCATTTACGTTCTGGTTTTGAGCTCATTTTGGCCTTGTACCGTTTTCATATGTGCACTGACTGTAAGGGACTTTGGGAGTGACCCTGAGGCTAATCCTCCCTAGTCCATTATCACCTGAAGCAGTCATTGTATCCCCAAAGAACCTGTAAACCTCTACCTTACTATTGGAGGTCGGTACACTAAACATGGTTTCATTACCATCTTTCAATTATAGTTCCGACCGGGTGGCATTAGTCATCACCTCAAAGTCAGGAACATAGTGTACCCACAGTACATTTCTCACTTTCTCATCATGTTGGGTGTGTTAGTCTAACTACACCCTAGTGCCCGTAGGACTTTACATCTAATGTACAATTAGTACAGAATTAAATATCACAATATTTCATGTTGCAGACATGAAAATGTTTGAACTTACCACAACTGCGATAACGTCCTCCTTCGGAAGTCCTCTGCAGTTTTTTTATCTTCTCTAGTTTGGGTCCCTACAGACAAAGTATTGTCTGTTAATACCCATCATCATTTATCATCATTTCATCTCTTTTTGTAATACACGGCTTGATATACACCCGTGTCCAAGCCCGTGTACCTCTCAGGTTTCCACTACACGCTCGTGTCCATAGTACACGCCCATGTACTCATAAAATTAAGATTTGTAGTTTTAAAATCTTAGTTATAACTTCTCTTATTTAAGACTTCTAGGTCATTAACGGTCCTTTCTGAGCCTTTTGCAAATTTTTGGTCAAAATGGCCATTTTGCCCTGATGGGTTTCAGGACCATAAAAATTCCATTCTATTATTTTTTCAGGATTTTCTAAGCCCAAATATCATAATATAACATTTCTTAGGCTTCGATCTATTTTTATAACATTATTTACTGTAAAATCGGTAATTATTCCTCACCCGACCCTCGGGTACTATTTATCTAACATATAGGGTTGTTCCTCATTTTTCTAGCATTTCGGAGCCTCATGAAGGTATTTCACTACTCCTAAAACGTTTATTATCCCATTCCCAAGCCTTGATTCCCTAGAGGCTCAGGTTTTCTATCCTATTTATAATTTTCACCTTCGTTTCCTAAAATACCCCTAACATACATTTTTTTCGTTCTCGGCATTTTAGACATTGGAGGGTCGTTTTACTATTCGTCTTGGGTATAGTTTTCTATTATCCATTCTAACCTACCGAAGGGTCTCAGTTTTATTTCTTAGCCTACATTTTTACCCCTCATTTCCCAAAATGCCCTTTATGCCATTTTAAAAATTTCGACAATATTTCCGCTTAAATTTTTAGGTTTTCCCGGTGTTAGGTATGCCTCAGAACCTTAGTACCTGTCACGTACTATACCAGAGACCTATTTTATGCAAAGTTACCAAACTTTATATAAAATTTTTTTCACATTATCGATCATTCAAATCACCACACAAATTTCATCAATTTTTTCATTCATAGGCCACGGTTTTCACATGGTATTCAACACCAAAAATTTTTATCACACAACACTATTATCACATATTAATCTTAGGGTTTCTAATGTGCATTTCAACATTAAAAGCCTAAGAAATGTTCATTCCAACCTAGTCTTATGCCACAGTTTTCATGTTCCAAAACCTTAGGAAAATTTTTCTCTTATTCCTAGGGTCTTTTATCAATATTTCCTTATCAATTTCCATCACAAAATCTTTCATAATCTCATGTTTATAAGCCACAGTTTTCATAGGAAACATGTATCAAAATTTGCCTATTTCAAGATTCTAAAACATGCTTTGATCACTACATCACCAAACTAACATCAAAATCAAAACAAATCATCAAACTTTTCACCATTTTTCCACACCAATAAGCCACGAATTTCTTGAAGAAAAACCATAAGAAATGCTTCAAAATAGTGGCTTACCTTATCAACTTGATCCCTTGCTACTTGGATTAGGATTGAAAGCTAGTTTGGTGAAGAATTTTTGTCAAATGTTTGGCTTAAGGGGGGGAGGAAGCTCACGGCCACAAAGAGGCAGAGTTTTGGCTGGTTTTCACAATTTTCCAAGTGAATTTTCCTCATCTATTTATAGTCAAATGGTAGAGGACCAATTGGCAATTTTTTCCCAATAATTTGGTAATTGTTTAGGCACTTTTTAGCAAACTTTTAAGGGCCAAAAAGAAAATTTTTTCCTGATTTTTTTCTTGCTTTGGCTAAATCCCTTTTTCACAGTTTTCCTTAAATTTTTTTCATGCTATTTTGGCTAAATCTTGGCCCTTGATCCAAGATTCCCATTAATCTACACAATTAATGCTACCTATCTCCCTTTTAAGCTTTAAATTCCATATTTATTACATCATATTTATGGTGTCACACTTGACATCATCTAATTAATTCATATATTAATTTGTGGTCAAAGTTTGACCAAAAGTCAAACCGAACGGAAATATGCCGAAATCGTGTAGGTGAGTTTCTGACACCTCCGGTGCGATCGGTCTGCCTTATTTTGCTCATGTTTAACAAAAATTCATTACCATAAATCTTTGTCTTTTAGTGCACTTCGGTGCACTCTCCAGGGTTTTTGGCTCCATTTTAAGGTCGTTTCACCCATTTCTGTTCGGGAAGATTTTCCATCTCTGAACTCACTCTCTTTAACACTGTTAGAACATTTTGTTGCATTCTCAACAGTATTAAAACGTAACTTTTTCATGTTTTATACATTAAAATTGTCATGTACATACAATTTTAAATTTCTCTGAGAATCTCAAAATTCCCGGTTATCACACTACATGGGAACGCGAGAAGGAAATGAGAATATTGTACCCCTACTTATTCTAAATTTTTGAGGATGAAAATTTTATAATAAAGGGTGAATGTGATAACCGAGAAAGATTATTGTTCTTGGAAGATATGTAAATTGTATGTATATGAAAATTTAATATTCAAAATGGTGAAATGAATGATTTAATATTGTTTAGAATGCGATAAAATGTTCTAACAATGTTAAAAATCAGGATTTCGGTAAAGGAAAATTTCACCGAAACAAAACGAAAGAGAATGGTCCTGAATTGGAACCGAAAACCCTAGAGGGTGCATGATATGCACTAAAAGACAAAGCCTTCAGTAATGATTTTTGGACAAACGATAGTGAAATAAGGCAAACTGGTCACATAGGAGGCACCAGAAACCCGCCTACGTGATTTCGGTAAATTTTGTTTAGTTTGACTTTTGGTCAAATTTTGACCACAAAATAATATGAGGGATTAATTGGATGATGTCATACCTTGTGTTATCCATATGATGCAATAAATGGGATATTTTAGAAAGAAAAAGAGGTTGGTAGGATCAATGGTGGAAATTTAAAGTAATCTTGATGGATGGCCAAGATTAAACCAAAATGGCAAGGTAAAATTTTAGCAAAATTTTGGGATAATCATGGGATGCTTAGGTGGCTGGGGGTAGGTGGAAAAATCAGCAAAGAATATTGCAAATAAGTCCTCCAAAAAGTTTCAAAAATACCCCTAAAGTGTTGTCAAATTGCTTACAAACTTTGCTAGTTGGTCCTTCTCTTTGTGGATTGCCATTAAAGCCTGCTTTGAGCTCTTAAAAACGGAAAAAAAAATTCTGTTTTCTAGCCCCAAAGTAGCCGTGATGTTCCTGCCCTCCAAACCAAAGAAAAACTTTCAAGTTTCTTCACTAAACTTATCCAAAAACCTCCAAGGATCAAGCATTGGAACAAGGTAAAACTCCATTTGCTTCATTTTCCTTGTATTTTTCTTGAAAAATCCGTGCTTGTATGGGGGGGAAAAGATTGTGGAAATTTTGGGTGCAAACTTTGTTGTATTAGTTTGGTTGTTTGGTGTTGTGATTGAAGTGCATTTTAAAAGCTTGAAACAAGCATTTTCTATGCATGGTTTCATGCAAAATCCGTGGCCATGAGAAAGAAAATTTTGGAAAATTTTGTGGGAAAAATTGTGTGAAAAAGCTTGATAAAAACCCTAAGAACAAGAATTTATTTGTCTAGGGTTATTGATCACAAAACCCGTGGATAGAGTGTAGGTTGGGAATGAAATTTTGTTAGGTTTTTGGTGTGGAATTGTACACAAAAACCTTGATTTTGAAGTTTGAGAAAATGATAATTGTAGAAGAAAATTCTTGGTATTGAAATGCTAAGAGAAACCATGGCCAATAATGAGGAAAAACAATGATATTGTGTGTTGATTTGTATATTAGTTATGTGGAAAAATTTTACGTAAAAGTTTGGTATTTTTACATAAAATAGGCCTTTGGTTTAGTATGTGGCAGGTACTGAGATTCTGAGGCGTATCTAAATGCCGGGAAATCTAAAATTTAAGTCGAAATGCTACTGAAAATTTTTAAATGGCCATAACGGCATTTTGGGAAATGAAGGACAAAATTGTACTCAGAAATGGAAACCAAGCCCCCTCGGTGACCTAGGCTCGGGAAAAGAATGATGAACATTTCAGGAGTAGTGAAATACCCGTTGAGGCTCTGAAATGTGAGAATAACGAGAAACGACCCTAGCTGTCGGAATAGTATCACACGAGGGTCGGGTGATAAATAGTCGCCTATGTTGCAGTAATGACTACTATAAAAATATATCGAAGCCTAAGAAACATTATTTTATAATCTTTGGGCCTAGAAAATCCCTAAAAAATCAAAGTGAGAAAATTTCGCTAGAGGCAAAATGGTAATTTTGTCAAAAGTTGGTAGAAAAGTGAAAAATGGGGGGATAAACCCGAAAGTCCATCATTAGAGATTCAGACTTAGAGTTTTTACATTTTGTTACATTTTGAGCAAAAAAAAAGATATGGGAAATAATCGTGGATTATTTCTGTTATAGGAGTCAAACCAAACAGTGACGAGGGAACGTCGACAGACTCCGAGAAGTGGACGTTAGCACAATTATGATAAGTTCAGATATCTTTTTATCTGTAACATGAACCTACTTGTTATGTTTATGTATCATATGTACATTATGTGAGACTGTGCTACAGGCACTCAAGTGTGATTGATCTAACACACATAATTGACATAATAAGTCTAAGTTGTGTACTATATGTACACTATGGAAGTCTATGCTAGGGCATTAAAGTGTGATTAATTTAATACACACCATAAACGAAAGAATATGAATGTGCTATGGGTGCTAAGGTGTTCCTAACCACAGGGCGATGAGAATCCCACCTGGTTAGAACTATAAGAAAAGATGGTAATTAAACCAATTTTGGCATATGGCCTCTAGTATGGCAGGGGTTTATTTTCCTATGAGGATATAGCTTCAGGCTTATGACAGACTGTGGAGGATTGGCCAGTGGGTAGCTCCCCAGAGTCCCTTCCAGTCATACGCGAAAATCGGTACGGCCAATATGGGGCCCAAAACCAGAATATAATGAAAGACAAAGCCCTAAGACTAAAAGTGTGATGCCCCTGATCTCGGCCATGCGACACCGTCACAATCAGACACCGAGACAGCCAGTGCACCTCATCGGGTCGCCACTAAAAACACTTTTACTTTTAAACTTTCATCTTACAGGGCCAAAAATTTTTGCCCATATTTTTTTTCTTTTTTTTAAATACCTTTCTTGCATATAAGCATTGTATGAAAGTCATATAAATTTAAAACTAAACTTTAGTTGTCTTTTGTGCAATACAACATAATTTACAAATATACGATTTTTTTTCAACTTTGTTCCTCAAAACACATTTTCTTCAAATTCTCTCCTTTGACGCTCAGCGGAAGACTGGTAGCAGGACCATAATCCACAATGGAATTCCCTATCTCATTGGGACGCCATATCCTGCCGCCATCCCGGTTATCTACTGGACAGGTTTCTTACCTGCAACATGAACAAACCGGTGAGCTAACAGGCATCAGTAAGTTCAAACGTATATACTATGAATCACATAGATTCAAAATATCAATAATAAAATTTTCTATGAATAGTATTCATCCGTAAATAGTACTATTCACCTATAAATAGTAACTTTGACTTTTGACTAGTGAATGCCAACTTTGACTTTTGATCAGTTACTATTCATGTCACCCTAAACGAGTCCACTACACTTAATGTTAGTGTCGGTTATGCTTAATTATGCTCAATTATTCTTTCATCACATTTTTTGTTATTATCTTCATTTACGTTCTGGTTTTGAGCTTATTTTGGCCTTGTACCGTTTTCATATGCATGCTGACTGTAAGGGACCTTGGGAGTGACCCTGAGGCTGATCTTCCCTAGTCCATCATCGCCCGAAGTGGTCATTGTATCCCCGAAGGACATATAAACCTCCACCTTATTATTGGAAGCCGGTACACCAAAAGTGGTTTTATTACCAACTTTTAATTACAGTTCTGACTGGGTGGCATTAATCATCACCTCAAAGTAAGGAACCTTGGTTGCCCGTAGGTCTTACACATTCTTTCTTTTAAGGGTGCGTCTTAAATTTAGTCACACTCTTTCCATAGTGTGCCTATAGTACACTTCTCACTTTCTCATCACGTTGGGTGTGTTAGTTTAACTACACCCTAGTGCTCGTAGGACTTTACATTTATTGTACAATTAGTACATAATTAAATATCACAATATTTCATGTTGCAGACATGAAATTGCTTGAACTTACCACAACTGTGATAATGTCCACCTTCGGAAATCCCCCGCAGTTTTGTTATCGTCTCTAGTTTGACCACAACTGTGATCATTACATCATATTAATGATGTCACACTTGATATCATCTAATTAATTCACATATTATTTCATGGTCAAAGTTTGACCAAAAGTCAAACCGAACGGAAATCTACAGAAATTGCATAGGCGAGTTTCTGATGCCTTCGGTGAGATCGGTCTGCCTTATTTTGCTTCCGTTTGACCAAAATTCATTACCATAAATCTTTGTCTTTTAGTGCACTTCGGTGCACTCTCCAGGGTTTTTGGCTCCGTTTTAGGGCCGTCTCACCCATTTCTGTTCGGGAAGATTTTCCATCTCTAAACTCACTCTCTTTAACACTATTAGAACATTTTGTTGCATTCTCAACTGTATTAAAACACAACTTTTTCATATTTTATACATTAAAATTGTTATGTACATACAATTTTAAATTTCTCGGGGAATCTCAAAATTCCTGGTAATCACATTCACCCCTCCTTATAAAATTTTCGTCCTCGAAAATTTAGAATAAGTAGGGTACAATTTTCTAATTTCATCCTCGCACTCCCATGTAGCCTCTTCGATGTTGTGATTTTTCTATAGCACTTTGACTAATGGGATCGTCTTGTCCCTTAAGACTTTTTCTTCATGTGCCAAAATTTGTATAGGCCTCACTTCATATGTTAGATCTTCCTAGATCTAGATCGGTTCATGTTTCAGTACATGGGATAGATCAGATATGTACTTCCGCAACATAGACATGTGAAACACATTATGCACTGCCGACATTTCTGGAGGTAATGCCAACTTATAGGCAACCTTCCCAATGCGTTTAATAATTTTAAATGGTCCAATATATCTTGGACTAAATTTCCCTCTCTTACCGAAATGCATTATCCCTTTCATCAGTGAAACTCTTAAACATACAAAATCCCCTTCGTTAAACTCTAGGGATCTTCGTCGTTTATCTGCATAGCTCTTCTATCGACTCTGCACAATCTTCATTTGTCATTGTATCTTTGCAACTGCATCAGTTGTTTCTTGCACAAAATCTGTCTCGTACAACTGCTTTTCTTGTAGATCATACCAGTAGATAGATGATCTACATTTCTTTCCATATAAAGCTTCATAGGGTGCCCTTCCTATAGAAGCTTAGTAGATATTATTGTACGAAAATTCTACCAATGAAAGTTTTTCATTCTAGCTTCCCGGGAAATCTATTGTACACGCACAAAGCATGTCTTCTAATATTTGGATCGTCTGTTCAGATTGCCCGTCTATTTACGGATAGAAAGCCGTACTCAGATGTAATTCCATTCCTATAGCTTCTTGCACGTACTTCCAGAAATTTGAAGTGAATCGTGCATCATGATTCGATACAATGGACTTAGGAACATCATGTAACCTAACAATATAGGTTACATAAAGGTTTGCCAACTTTTCCAGTGAGAAAGTCATTTTCACTACTATAAACCTTGCCGTTTTTGTTAATCTATTGACAATAACCCAAAATGGCATCGTAGTCTTCTCGGGTTTTCAGTAATCCTACCACAAAGTCCATCGTAATATGTTCTTATTTACATTTGGGAATTTCTAATGACTCGAATTTTTCGTGTAGATGCTAGTGTTTGGCCTTAACTCTTTGGCACGTCATACATCGGCTCACAAATTCTATGATGACCTTCTTAATCCCTTTCCACCAGAATTGTAGTTTCAAATCTTAGTACATCTTACTAGCTCCAGGATGTACTAAATATGGCATCTCATGGGCTTCTGCCATAATCTGCCTTCTTAATCTTTCATCATTGGGAACATTAACTCTTCCTTGATGCAGGATCAATTCATCCTTAAACACTCCTTTCTGAGGATTTGCTAGATTGGGATCTCGCTTTTGAGCCTCTCTAATGTCCTCGTATAATGATGATTCCAATTAAAGTGCAGTCAATCTTCTTGATATCAACTCCATCTTTAATGCGTTAATCTCCTGTTACAATGGCCTTGGCAGTTTCTCAATTGGCAGTTGCTGTGAAACAGTAGATTTTCTACTTAACGCATCTACAACGTGATTGGCTTTTCCAGGATGGTAGAGGATCTCAAAATCATAGTCCTTTACCAGCTCTAATCATCTCCTCTACCACATGTTCAACTCCTTATGTGTGAAGAAGTACTTTAAACTCTAATGGTCAGTATAGATCTGACACTGAGCTCCATATAAATAATGTCGCTAGATCTTAAGTGTGAACACTACTGCGACAAGTTCTAGATCATGCATTGGATAATTCTCTCATGATCCTTTAATTGACGCGAGGCATAGGCAATCACTTTATCGCCTTGCATCAGGACAGCTCTTAGTCCTATTTTTGAAGCGTCGCTGTATATCACGAACATCTCTCTTTCAGTAGGAAGTGTAAGGATTGGCATGTGTGTTAATTGCTTCTTCAACTCTCGGAAGCTTTTTTCGCACTCATTAGTCCACTCGTACTTCCTTTCTTTACATGTAATAGCTGTGAGAGGTGCAACGAGTCATGTGAATCCCTCTACAAATCTCCTATAATAGCCAGCTAAACCTAAGAAACTCTGTATTTTAGTCACGTTCTTAGATGTAGGCCATTCATTGATCGCCTCCGCTTTAGCAGGATCCACAACAATTCCTTCCTTGGAGACTACATATTCGAGGAAATGTACTCTATCTGGCCAAAATTCGCACTTAGAGAATTTTGCATAGAGTTGGTGCTTCTTTATTGTTTGAAGAACAATCCTCAAGTGTTCCTCATGATCCTCATGAGTCTTTGAATATATAAGTATGTCATTGATAAACACAATAACAAACTTATCTAAAAATTCTTTGAAGACTTGGTTTATTAGGTCCATGAACGCAGCTGGTGCATTTGTTAACCCAAACGGCATCACTAGAAATTCGTAATGACCGTAACAGGTCCTAAACACGGTCTTCTGAATATCACTCTCCTTGATCCATAGTAGATGATACCCTGATTGCAGATCGATCTTGGAGAATACAGTTGTGCCTTTGAGTTGATCAAACAAGTTGTCAATTCTAGGTAACGGATACCTATTCTTGACAGTGACCTTGTTCAACTCCTAGTAATTGATGTATATGTGAAATGTTCCATCCTTCTTCTTGACAAATAACACGGGAGTACCCCATGGGGAATAACTCAGACGGATGAATCCCTTGTCAAGAAGCTCTTTCAACCGCACTTGCAACTCCTTTAGCTCTGCTGGTGCCATTCGATACGGCGCCTTTGAGATAGGTGCAGTTCATGGCATCAATTCGATCTTAAAAGAGATCTCTCGTTCTGGCGGCAATCCGAGTAATTCTTCTAGGAAGACATCTAGGAACTCGTTCATAATAGGAATATCTTTAGGTTGAAGCTTCTATTCCTCCATCACATCAACTATGTACGCTAAGTATCTAGCACAGCCACAAGATATTAGCTATTTTGCTTTTATCGAGTTGATCATCACCTTCCTTGATTTGTGTGACAAGTCGACATATTCAAAACCTTCTTCCTTGTCAAGTTGAAACACTATTTTTTGCTTTCGATAATCGATCGTGGCTTGATACTTCCCTAAGAAATCCATTCCTAGTATTACATCGTAATCAGCTAGCTCCATCACGATTAGTTCTGCATATAACTCCCTATTTGCCACAATTATTGGTACATGGGATAACCAGTAATTGGACATCAATACTTCTTCTGAGGGTAGAGCCATTCTAAATGTCATACCCATATTATCCTTAGGATATCCTATTTTGTTCACAAATTCGTATGAAATAAATGAATGCGTAGCTCCAGAATCAAATAAAATAGACGCCAAATGATTAGCAATAGAAAGCTGACCTGTCACTTCATTGGACCTCCTGGCATCTGCATCCTCCTTTGTATAGACCATAACTTGAGCATCAGCACGAGGTAAGCGGTCTGGTCTTTCTTACGTCTCTGAAGGTGAAGGCTCTTCAATCTTTGCCTGAAGTGCATGAGCTTGGGGACGTTACTGCTGTGGTTGAAACATACCCTGCACATTTTGTCGATTCTCAGGCAATTCTTGGCAAAATGTCCTTCTTTTTTACACTGAAAACAAGCATTTGGAGCAAGTCGACATCAGCCTGGTGTCTCCTCCTGCATATAACACAGTCGTGAACAATAGATAAAGCATTGTTGTTCAACTTCCTCTGTTGATTCCTATTTTTGAAATTGTTTCCTTTCTTCTTTCCTTGCAACTGTTGGCCAGAAGTGCTTGATTGTCCAGCCTTAATATTTGGGTTCGGCTTGCTCCCTTGTCCAACTTGGGATCCAGCTTGAGCAACTTTTGCCAATACTTTCTCCTTCTTCTTGGCATCCTAAATCTTTTCCTTTTCTTCCCTTTGTCGAGCTAGGTGATAATCAGCTCTCAAAACTCGACTAACACAGTTAGCTACAATAGTAGGTGGCATTAACCCACTATCTACCAGAGCTGAGATGTCGAGTCGAAACATCCTTAACATCTTTTCGATTTTCTCCCTCTCAGTAGGGACAACATAGGGACATAGTCAGGACAGTTGGTCAAACTTTTGATAGACTTCATCACTATCATGTTTCCCTGCTTCAACTTAGCAAACTCTATCTATTGGGGTCGCAGCAGCGCAGGATCATAATACTTCTAATTAAATTCTTCTAAGAAGTCTATCCATGACATCATGGCCATGTTTCTTCTTAGTTTGACAGTGTCCCACCAAAACCTTACATCCTTTCTCAACACAAAGGATGCATACATGATCTTTTCTTGGTCATTCCGATCCATAAATTCCAAGATCATTTAGAGTGAAGAAAGCCACTCCTCTGCTTCGAGCGGGTTCATGGAACCCTCAAATTCCAGCGGCTTCATCAGTCAAAATCATTCATATAGTGGTTCCTGATTGACTCAGGGTTGAGGTTGAGGTTCTATTACTACTTCAGGCATAACTAGCATTACTTCTTGTTCAGGTGCAGCCATTTGTGAGGTTTGGCCTTCTTTTTGGCCTTGCCTCTGCTCTATCTGCTCTAATCTTTGTCTTAGCTCAGCATTCTCTTTCATTTGAGCTTCTATTAGAGCTTGTAGTTCATATACCTTTTCAGAAAGGACAGAACGTCCTCTCATATTCCTTTGATTACGTGTGTTCACCATCTTTTTCTATTCCTTATAATCACATGAAAATCAATCGTTAGATTTTCAACAAACATAATTTTACAATATAAGTAAAAATAGTTTTCAAAACATCTCATCATTTAAACATATCAAAATTTCATTTCATAACTTTCATATACATAACAACTTTAAGGCTGTTTTCTTAAAATAGCCTTTCTATACAGTCATACTTGTACATATATAGATTTATATACATTCATACATCTTATATGTTTTTACATCTAGTCCCCTGGCTGAGGTTGGTCTGGAACTAATAGAACTTCTTTTGGATCCTCATCATCCTCTTCCAAACCATTCCCGATCCTAAATGGTGTCAATCCTCATCATCCTCTCGTCACCTTGATGGGCCAGCCTTATGGTCATTAGCCATAGGTCGCGCTCCATAAAGACGATCTAGCATTGCCTCTTGCAATAATTGTTCATGCTGGTTGCGCACCATGTGCTCTAGTAGTAGTTTTTCTTCTAGTTTCGCTACTATAACTATAAACTCTCTTAGAGTAGTCGGATATAAAGGGGTTACTCTTTGTCATAGATCTATCATAAGCCCCTTCGAGAATATGTCACAGAAATCCTCGTCGGTGAGGTTGGACATAGGACATCTCCTCACGATGTTCTCCTTAAACCGTACTGCATAAGTAAAGATAGTATCACTAAGCAATATCTGCAGTCTCCCTGCCTGGAGAACAAACTCTCTAACATCTGTGTATCTGGGCATAGCAGGTGGCGGTGTCACTATCTTGCTCTCCAGAGGGTCTAGAACCGGTGCTGGGCTCTTTGGTGGAAATTTTTATATCATAATATGTCTGAACTCAGCCGAATCAAGCCTTAATAGCATGTCTTGGTTGCAATACTCCTAGAACATCTGAGCATCCTCACAAAATGTGTCGACTCATAATCGTCTACACATCATGCAGTTAGAAATCCCTTGTTGACCTCCCTCGAAGGTGGGTGGATCACTACCTCGAAAAGCGTGTACCATGAGTATTGATACTCTAGCTCCTACATGCGGTCGTCCTCCAACAATTGGAATATCTATCTCGACTGGTGGATTAAGTACCGTCGAGGATGCGGCTCTTGAATCAGTGCCGGTGCTCTAGCCTGTAGCACCGGTGGCTCAGGCGTCGGTGGTCGATATGCTGGTTGCTAGGACATAGACAGCTTAATCACGGGCCTGGT
Organism: Antiaris toxicaria; assembly: GCA_035233585.1. Classification (NCBI taxonomy): domain Eukaryota; kingdom Viridiplantae; phylum Streptophyta; class Magnoliopsida; order Rosales; family Moraceae; genus Antiaris; species Antiaris toxicaria. Next base: position 54,655,464 of record CP141155.1, on the reverse strand, counting down.
CCATACTCTAATTGGCCCTCTCGGTCTGTACGGTTGAAGTACACGTATGGTGGCCTAGTCATCATATATCCTACAAAAAATATAACCTCGTATAAACAAATAGGTAACTAACTTAAAGAAAGCTAACTTACTTGGATTGACGAGTGTAGGAAAATAAATTGGTAAAAACGTATAAGAGTGGCGCAGCGGAACAATAAAAATTTTTAGATCGTTAAATATCTCATGATGCGATATACAATAAACCAACAATAATTAAAACTCATACCTCAACGACGCCAATCTTGTAGGAGTAGAATGACCGGAGGCTTCAAACAACTAGCCTTCTCTACTATTATCCAATTCCCGAATGGCTGAGTGTGTGGGCACTCTGAACCTCGATCGGTATGCTAGCACTGCTAGTCTTCTTCCGACCACCCAGATATCTAAAGAACTTTATTGTCACGATGAGTTGTGCAACAATAAGCCTGCTCACCTGAGAGTCTGTGGTCTGAGAGAACTGGAGTGGCAGGACCTCTATTTATAGACCTGCATGAGGTGATTCTCTGAATTCGAATTGGATTAGGAAAAGATATTCTCCCTTATGCATAACCATAAAATCCGAATTTTTCCATGGGAAAATCCCAACAATAAAATTCCGTTTTTTAAGGATAAAACCAATCCAAATCTAAACAAGATTTTAACTAGAATTTTATCTCCCTTTTTCAACCAAAAAATCTGAAATTTCCTAGGAGATTTTCCTCCAAAAATTTGGCCACATATAGGATAAGGGAGAATCAAAATTCCACTAGGATTTTCAAGCTTGAATCTTATCTCAACCTTATCAAAAATAACCAAATTTTCATAGAAGATTTCCTCCATAATTTCGGCCACTTTTCAGGGAAGGAGAGAATCCAAATTCAACTACGATTGAAACTTGAATGTTCCCTTGAACCTTATCCACAAAAACCGAAATTCCATTGAGGATTATCCTCAAAAATTTCGTCCACTTTTGTTAGGATTTAGATTCAAAATTCAAGTAGGATTCTAACAAGATTATCCTCTCCAAATCCAACTCAAATTCGAATTTCAAACCTTGTGGATTTTCCACAACAAATTCGAATCCCACTTGGACTGTGATTCAAAATTTGAATTTCAAATTTCAAATTCGAATTTCAAATTCAAATTTCAAATTCGAATTTCAAATTCAAATTTCAAATTCAAATTTCAAATTCAAAATTCAAATTTCAAATTTCAAAATTCAAATTTCAAATTTTAAAATTCAAATTTCAAAATCCACAAAACGGTTGTGTTTCAAATTCTTGTTCTCATGGATAATTTTCTACAACTCCAATCCAATCTCAAATAAAATCATGGCAACTCCAATCCAATCTCAAATAAAATCATGGCAACTTTATTTGGAGTTCGAATAATTGTGTACTCTATTATCCAAGACAAAATCTAAATCCAACCGGAGAGAATCTTGTCTACCATCCTAATCCTGTATCATCACCATCCATGCATAATAAACTAGCCAATAGCATACACAAACCAATTTGCCAAACGTTAAGGAATTATGTGAAGCTAGTAGAGGGACTGACTGGACATATATAATCAGGCTCCCGTGATTCCATATGATCATCATTCTGTACCGAACAACTCAATCATATGATCACTAATTTCAGAGTCACACCACTATAAACCTGAAACTGAACTCCCAATTATATATCGTATTACGTAAGCCTATGACGAGCTACTATCCAATGACCTTGTCATATATGCAAAACCCTCATATGATATCTATTATCAGCCTTAGGTCAAAGTCTGTTTAATCCTACTGATCAGGCTATCTTAAAGTTCCATTATTCTACCGAATTAAGAAAATGATTATTCACCATATGTGAATAAGAAGTCATCCGCCCAGCAGACGACCCAAGGCCTTGTCCATTTTCATATTCAGTATAATGCCTTTAAGAGGATACCTTTAACTCCTTAGAGCTATGATTCCGATATCTGCAAACAAACCCTTCATCGTATACAAATCATGCACGCAACGAACCGGTCTATAAGCTTACTACCTCTGAGACGCTTTAGACATTGGAACATCAAAGTACACAAGTCATGTACATGAAGTAGTTCATTTACTCAGGATTAAGGTTATTGCACAATGAACGTCAAAAGCAGATGGATCCACTCACAGCGGACTACGTAGATCAATCACGCTTTAGTCCCGGTCTAATATGTCACCACCAAGCAACATATCTATGTCTCTACTTGGGAGTCCAGCTCCAGACAGTCAAGACAAACCATCCCCTCCAAGGCTTTAGACGACATAATAGTCTTAACATGAGTTAGATGCTCGGTCTAACCCCATAGACTATAGACCATAGTTTAAACCGCTAACTTTAGAACATTGTCTTCTCGCATACAAAAGTCCATTGCATACAACGTTATAATAGTTTTAACACAACCAGTCAGTGAGCCATATTTGCTTACATTTACTTTAACATGTAAATAAGACGAGGATAGATAGCAATGTAATGAATAACCTCTATATATAATTTTATTATCCAGTTCAAAAAGAATACATCAAAATGTCTCTAATGCTTAGGGCATTTCCTAACAATCTCCCACTTGCCCTAAGCCAGCAGATGTGCCATGTTACGCATCCCCATCACCTCTACATGCCTCTCAAAGCTTCTAGCCACCAAAGTCTTAGTAGAGGGATCGGCAATGTTGTCCTCGGACGCGATCTTACATACATCTACTTATCCTGTCTCCATATGCCCTCTAATGTCGACTTCCTCAAATCCTTACAAGTCTAGAAGTCTGAGTCCATGTATCCTACGGGTGTTAGGTCCCCTCTAGAATGCACCAGCATATAAAACCTCGTTCTCTTAAGATACTTGAGTATATGCTTTACAGCTTTCTAGTGCTTGGTTCCAGGATTTGCTTGATATCGACTCACCATACCTACTGCAAAACATATATCCGGGCGAGTGCAAAGCATAGCGTACATAAGGCTACCCATAGCGGATGCATAAGGGACCTTACTCATACGCTCTCTTTCTTCCGATGTCTTGGGACAGTCATCCAATGAAAGAGTTCGACCGGTAATAGAAGGTTGTGAGCCTTTCTTTGCTTCTTGCATTGCGTATTTGTCAATTATTTTATCTATGTATGAAGCTTGGGATAACGCTATCATTTTGTTCTTTCGATCTTTAAAGAGACGAATGCCTTGAACATAATTAGCTTCTCCCAAGTCCTTCATGTCAAACGTTGGTGTAACCAAAGCTTGACCGATGATAAGTTCCCTACATCATTCCCAATGAGTAGTATATCATCGACATAAAGTATCAGAAAGACCACTTTTCCATCCTTAATACGTTTATAAACACAAGGTTTATCAACGTTCTGCTCAAAACCAAATGTCTTAATCGCTTGATCAAACCTCTGGTTCCATGAGCGGGATGCTTGCTTTAATCCATAAATGGATCTAAGTAACTCGTAGACTTTCCTTTCTTGGCCTTTCGCTACGAACCCTTCGAGCTGTATCATATAGATACACTCTTCAAGATGGCCATTCAAGAATGCCGTCTTGACATCCATTTGCCAGATCTTGTAATCGAGAGCCGCAGCAATGGACAGAAGAATACGGATAGACTTCAGCATAGCAACAGGTGAAAAGGTTTCATCTTAATCGATTCCAACCTTTTGCGTGTATCCCTTTACAACCAGTCTAGCTTTGAAAGTTTCCACTCTCCCTTCCACATCCTTCTTTCTTTTGTAGACCCATTTGCATCTTATGGGTTTTATCCCATCCGGCAAATCTACAAGTTCCCAAACAGAGTTGGATTTCATAGAATCCATCTCATTGTTCATAGCCTGTTTCCAAGATTTAGAATCAACATCATTTACAGCTTCATCATAAGTGACCAGATCATCCTCATGCTCATGAGCCTCGGCCTGGTATACCTCAGCATCATACAGGAAGAAATTAGGTTTCTTAGAAACCTCCTACTATGACGAGGCACCCTAAATTGTTGATCGTCTGCAGGTCTTTCACTGGAACTCGGACTTGCGTCTAAGACCGAAATCTGTGGAGCAGTTCTTTTACCCGATAACTCCTCTATCACCACTTTGCTTCGAGGCTTAAAGTCATTCATGTGACTTTCCTCCAAGAATGTCGCATGGGTTGAGACAATGACTTTTTGTTCCTTCAGGTTATAGAACATGTTAGGAAATGCCCTAAGTATTAGAGACATTTTGATGTATTCATTTGTTATTCATTACATTGCTATCTGTCCTCGTCTTATTTACATGTTAAAGTAAATGTAAGCAAATATGGCTCACTGACTGCTTGTGTTAAAACTGTTAGAACGTTGCATGCAATGGATTTTTGTATGCAAGAAGACAATGTTCTAAAGTTAGCAGTCTAAACTATGGTCTGTAGTCTATGGGGTTAGACCGAGCATCTAACTCATGTTAAGACTATTATGTTGTCTAAAGCCTTGGAGGGGACGGTCTGTCTTGACTGTCTGGAGCTGGACTCCCAAGTAGAGACATGGATATGTTGCTTGGAGGTGACATATTAGACCGGGACTAAAGCGTGATTGATCTACGTAGTCCGCTATGAGTGGATCAATCTGCTTTTGACGTTCATTATGCAATAACCTTAATCCTGAGTAAATGAACTACTTCATGTATATGACTTGTGTACTTTGATGTTCCAATGGCTAAAGCGTCTCAGAGGTAGTAAGCTTATAGACCGGTTCGTTGGGTGCATGACTTGTATACGATGAAGGGTTTGTTTGCAGATATCGGAATCATAGCTCTGAGGAGTTAAAGGTATCCTCTTAAAGGCATTATACTGAATGTGAAAATGGACAAGGCCTTAGGTCGTCTGCTGGGCGGATGACTTCTTATTCACATATGGTGAATAATCATTTTCTTGATTCGGTAGTATAATGGAACTTTAAGATAGCCTGATCAGTAGGATTAAACAGACTTTGACCTAAGGCTGATCATGGATATCATATGAGGGTTTTGCATATATGACAAGGTCATTGGATGGTAGCTCGTCACAGGCTTACGTAATACGGTATATAATTGGGAGTTCAGTTTCAGGTTTATAGTGGTGTGACTCTGAAATTAGTGATCATATGATTGAGTTGTTCGGTACAGAATGATGATCATATGGAATCACGGGAGCCCGATTATATATGTCCAATCAGTCCCTCTACTAGCTCCACATAATTCCTTAATGTTTGGCAAATTGATTTGTGTGTGCTATTGGCTAGTTTATTATGCATGGATGGTGATGACACAGGATTAGGATGGTAGACAAGATTCTCTCCGGTTGGATTCAGATTTTGTTTTGGATAATAGAGTACACAATTATTCGAACTCCAAATAAAGTTGCCATGATTTTATTTGAGATTGGATTGGAGTTGTAGAAAATTATCCATGAGAACAAGAATATGAAACACAACCGTTTTGTGGAATTTGAAATTTGAATTTTGAAATTTGAAATTTGAATTTTGAAATTTGAAATTTGAATTTTGAATTTGAAATTTGAATTTGAAATTTGAATTTGAAATTCGAATTTGAAATTTGAATTTGAAATTTAAATTTGAAATTTGAAATTCAAATTTTGAATCACAGTCCAAGTAGGATTCGAATTTGTTGTGGAAAATCCACAAGGTTTGAAATTCGAATTTGAGTTGGATTTGGAGAGGATAATCTTGTTAGAATCCTACTTGAATTTTGAATCCAAATCCCAACAAAAGTGGGCGAATTTTTTGAGGATAATCCTCAATGAAAAATTCGGTTTTTGTGGATAAGATTCAAGGGTAAATTCAAGCTTCAATCCTAGTTGAATTTGGATTCTCTCTACTCCCTAAAAGTGGCCGAAATTTTGGAGCCTAAATCCTAGGAAATTCGGTTATTTTTGGATAAGGTTGAGATGAGATTTAGCTTGAAAAATCCTAGTGGAATTTTGATTCTTCCTTATCCTAAAAGTGGCCGAAAATTTGGAGGAGATTTTCTCCTAAAGATTTCGGATTTTTTGGTTGAAAAAGGGAGATAAAATTCTAGTTAAAATCTTGTTTAGATTTGGATTGGATTTATCTTAGGAAAACCAAATTTAATTGTGGAGATTCTCCCTTGGAAACTTCGGATTTTTTGGTTTGGATAAGGGAGAAAATCTTTTCCTAGTCCAATTCAAATTCAGAGAATCACCTCATGCAGGTCTATAAATAGAGGTCCTGCCACTCCAGTTCTCTCAGACCACAGACTCTCAGGTGAGCAGGCTTATTGTTGCACAGCTCATCGTGACAATAAAGTTCTTTAGAGATCTGGGTGGTCGGAAGAAGACTAGCAGTGCTAGCATACCGATCGAGGTTCAGAGTGCCCACACACTCAGCCATTCGGGAATTGGAGAATAGTAGAGAAGGCTAGTTGGTTGAAGCCTCCGGTCACTCTCCTCCTGTTCATTGGCGTCCTTGAGGTATGAGTTTTAATTGTTGTTGATTTATTGTATATGGCATCATGAGATATTTAACGATCTAAAAATTTTTATTGTTCCGCTGCGCCACTCTGATACGTTTTTACCGATTTATTTTCCTACAATTGGTATCAGAGCCATCTCATGACTATGCCATGTACATAAATTAGACAATTACTTAGTCTTTTTATTTATGTATGGATTTGATATTTAGAGAGTGGCATTCTAGGTTTCCTTTATGTTGTTATCATGTATTATGTATAAAGTATGTGGTTATTTTAATTTTTTGAATTATTATAAGCATGCTTGATTATACCGGTTATGGTTCCTTAGAATTTAGAAAAATTGTATCTAGGAATTTTTATGTAACCATGGGAGCAGTTTAATTAACACTGTAATTTTCCCATGGATTTTATTTTGTCTCTTAGAATTTTTATGGATAGAATTTTGTACACAGGAAACGGTATAGGAATTTTTTATGTAATTATTCTTGGAGGAGATTGAAGATTGAAGACCGTAATTTATTTTTCCCAAAAGTTAAATTTAATTTAAAGGTTGAAATTTTGATTGTGTGGAAAATTTCAATTTAATTGGGATTCAAATTAATTTTTGGAGATCCTAAAAGATAAATTGGAATATGGCACGAAAATCGAGACACGACCCCTCGGGATAGGCCGACAAACCTTGGTGGGGCTGCAGCCCCTGCCCTCGGGCAGGATGGGGCTGCGGCAGCCCCGTACAGGCCCACACCACCCACGGCCGCAGGCTCTGCCTGCAGCCAGGGGTGGCCGTGGCCTGCCCAAGGCTGGCCGCAGCTTGGGCGTGCAGCCTCTGGCTGCAGGCGCTGCCTGCAGCCTGCCGGCTGCTGCGCCCAGTCTGGGCGTGCAGCCTGGTGCTGCAGGCTTGGCCTGCAGCCCGGCAGGCTGCACAAGGGGCGGCCGTGGGCTGCCAGCCCCTCCGGGGTTGGTGGCTGCCCACGGCGGCTGCCGCCTTCACGGGCGGCGGTGCGGCGGTCCAAAATTTGAAAATTTTGATTTTTAAATTTGAGATTTAATTTTAAATCATGTTTAAAAATATGTAATTAAAAATTTGAAATTTTTGAAATTACATATTATTACACATGATGATTAAAATTGTTTAAAATTTGAATTAGAAATTTAAATTTGAAATTCGAATTTGGAGTTTGAATTTGAAATTTAAATTTTTGGAAATTTAAATTTTAAATAATTCTTGGGATGAGAAATAAATGGAGAGGCTACATAAAGATGGATACAAGAAGACGGAACAAAATTCAAGACCCAAAGAATGCTTTGGATGGAATTTTGTAATCTTTATTTTCTTTGTTCTAGGATGGAACCATAGCTTGGTTAGTCTGTCAATTATTTTTTTTCTGTGATATGTCATGGATGTATAAATATGTATTGATGGATGGTTTGTATGCATATTTGATAACATGTCATATAGGATAGGTGAGTGCCGCTCATACTATATTGATCATACATAATTTGTCAAAACTTGCATGTTTTTCAAAATATTGAGTGGGAGAGGGTTTCAAACAAAACCCACGGCCTCCATTGTTGATCCATATGTGAAAGCATGGTAACGCCTCGCGTCAGTTCTGACCTGACCACACCCCTCGGTAGGTGTTTACCGCCGCCGGTATACTAGATTGGATCTCCTATGTGGAAAACATGTTCGGGTGCGATCCTATTCATGACCACCCCTCGGTGGCTTGGTAGGACGTGGATCGGGCTAGTAAACAATGGTTATACACTCAAGACTCGTTTAGTTATTAACCTTCCCTAGAAGCTCTGTTAACTAAACTGGTGGCCAAATAAGCGGTTATTAATATATGTCTTAACCTTGGAGGATTTAAGGTAACATATATTAATTGGACGGGGTCCATATTTCGGCTATTTGTTCTCATGACCACCCCTCGGTGGCTTGGGGCAATAGGTGCTGAGAATTACCGTTGCAATGCTACATTTTTTTCAAGTTTCATGTAGGAACATACTTGTATGTTTTATTTGCTAAATTATCTGCATATTTGCTTGGGCTTTGTAATGATGTCTAGTATAATTTTATTTCAGTTCAAAATGTCACCGACACCCCTCATTTCGATACTTACTGAAAATAAGTTGAATGGCGACAATTATAAAGATTGGAAAAGAAATCTATTAATAGTTATCAGCTGCGAGAGACACAAGTTCGTACTGGACGAACCATGCCCACCTGGGCCCAAACCTGACACACCACTTGAGGAGGTCCCGGTTGCCTATAATCGTTGGAGAGAATCCAATGAGATAGCTCGATGCTACATCCTTGCTAGCATGACGAGTGCTTTACAAAAGCAGCATGAGACTTATCAAGTTGCTGGGGAGATCATGGAAAATCTGGAGGACATGTTCGGAGGCCAAGAAAAATTGGCTCGACAGTCCGCTATCACCAGCATTATGAACTCTAAGCAAAAGGTGGGTGCTCCGGTGAAGGACCATATGATCACTCTAATGGGATTCTTCGCTGAGGCTGCCGAGAATGGTGCTGAGTTGGACTATAACACCCAGATCGAGATGGTGTTCAAGACTCTGTCTAAAGATTTTGTGGGGTTTAAGGCCGCATACAATCTGGCGACAAAGGAGTTAGGACTTACAGAGCTCATGAAGCAACTACAGGCTTATGAGCGGATGATCAGGGATAAGGATACGGTCCGACCTAAAGGAGAGGCCAATTTGGCGGAATCTTCCAATCCCTCACGGAAGAGGAAGAGGCCAAATAAGAAGCAAGTGGCTTCCAGTTCTTCTAATCCTCCTGTCTCGGACGGGAAGAAGAAGAAGAAGAACAAGAAGCCAAAGGACCCTAAAAAGTCCAAATGCTTCCACTGTGGGAAGGTAGGTCACTTCAAGAAGGCTTGCCGGGAATTCCTAGCCTCCAAGGGCAAGGAAGGTAAGGAACTTCATTACTTAGAAGCGTGTTTGGTGGAAGAATCGAAAGACACATGGGTCATTGATTCGGGCTCCACTAATCATATTTGTGTTTCTATGCAGGGGTTCGTGGAAACGAGAAGTCTACATGATAGGAGCCTCTCGTTGCGGACTGGAGATGGTAGCTTTGTGGTGGCTGAGGCAGTGGGAGACGTTCATCTTTATTTTGATCAATTTAGGTTTATTTTATTGAAAGACTGTTTTTATGTTCCTAATTTTAGGAAAAACCTTATATCGGTAGCTTGTTTAATAAAGGATTCTTATTCAGTTTCTTTTAGTAAAAGAGTTGATATTCGTAGAAATAAGTCTTTTATCTGTTCTGGATGGATGGATGGAAACCTATATTTGATCAGACCAAAGATGTACTCACTGCTTGACACTGAATTAATTGATAACTCTAAAAGGTTGAAAGTTTCTCACTCTAACAAGGCATATCTTTGGCATTTAAGACATGGTCATATTAATCAGGATAGGATTCAAAGATTGGTGAAAGACGGTCCTCTGGAATCTCTGGAGGAGGTACGACTTCCCCGATGTGAGTCTTGTCTAGAGGGTAACATGACTAAGAGGTCTTTTGGAGCTAAGGGTACAAGGGCACAAGAGCTCTTAGAAATTGTGCACACTGACGTATGTGGTCCCATGAACGTCACAGCACGAGGAGGGTTCGAGTACTATGTCTCTTTCATAGATGATTACTCGAGGTATGGATATGTGTATCTGATGCACCGCAAGAGCGAAACCTTTGACAAGTTCAAAGAGTATCGTGCGGAAGTGGAAAAGCAATTGGATAAATCCATAAAGACACTTCGATCTGATCGAGGTGGCGAATATCTCTCCGATGAATTTCTAGGACATCTTGTAGAGAATGGGATATTATCCCAATTGACTGCACCTGGTACTTCACAACAGAATGGTGTAGCCGAAAGGAGAAACAGGACCTTATTGGATATGGTACGGTCCATGATGAGTTACTCAACGCTGCCATTATCATTTTGGGGACATGCTTTACAAACGGCGTGCTATATTCTGAACCAGGTTCCGAGCAAATCAATTCCTAGAACTCCGTATGAATTGTGGCGTGGCAGGAAGCCCTCCCTTGGACATATGAGAATATGGGGCTGCCCGGCACATGTACTGGATGGGGATGCGAAGAAGTTGGAACCAAGATCAGAATTGTGCATGTTTGTAGGGTATCCAAAGGGAACTAAAGGAGGTCTGTTCTATAACCCGAAGGAACAAAAGGTCATTGTCTCAACCCATGCGACATTCTTGGAGGAAAGTCACATGAATGACTTTAAACCTCGAAGCAAAGTGGTGCTAGAGGAGTTATCGGGTGAAAGAACTGCTCCACAGATTTCGGTCTTGGACGCAAGTCCAAGTTCCAGTGAAAGACCTACAGATGATCAACAATTTAGGGTGCCTCGTTGTAGTGGGAGGGTTTCTAAGAAACCTAATTTCTTTATGTATGATGCTGAGGTATACCAGGCCGAGGCTCATGAGCATGAGGAAGATCCGGTCACATATGATGAAGCTATAAAGGATGTTGATTCTAGATCTTGGAAACAGGCTATGAACAATGAGATGGATTCTATGAAATCCAACTCTGTTTGGGAACTTGTAGATTTGCCGGATGGGATAAAACCCATTGGATGCAAATGGGTCTACAAAAGAAAGAAGGATGCGGAAGGGAGAGTGGAAACTTTCAAAGCTAGACTGGTTGCAAAGGGATACACGCAAAAGGCTGGAATCGATTACGAGGAAACCTTTTCGCCTGTTGCTATGCTGAAGTCTATCCGTATTCTTCTGTCCATTGCTGCGGCTCTCGATTACGAGATCTGGCAAATGGATGTCAAGACGGCATTCTTGAATGGCCATCTTGAAGAGTGTATCTATATGATACAGCCCGAAGGGTTCGTAGCAAAAGGCCAAGATAGGAAAGTCTGCAAGTTGCTTAGATCCATTTATGGATTAAAGCAGGCATCCCGCTCATGGAACCAGAGGTTTGATCAAGCGATTAAGACATTTGGTTTTGAGCAGAACGTTGATGAACCTTGTGTTTATAAACGTATTAAGGATGGAAAAGTGGTCTTTCTGATACTCTATGTCGATGATATACTACTCATTGGGAATGATGTAGGGAACTTATCATCGGTCAAGCTTTGGTTACACCAACAGTTTGACATGAAAGACTTGGGAGAAGCTAATTATGTTCTAGGCATTCGTCTCTTTAGAGATCGAAAGAACTAAATGATAGCGTTATCCCAAGCTTCATACATAGATAAAATAATTGACAAATATGCAATGCTAGAGGCAAAGAAAGGCTCACAACCTTCTATTACCGGTTTAACTCTTTCATTGGATGACTGTCCCAAGACATCGGAAGAAAGAGAGCGTATGAGTAAGGTCCCTTATGCATCCGCTGTGGGTAGCCTTATGTACGCTATGCTTTGCACTCGCCCGGACATATGTTTTGCAATAGGTATGGTGAGTCGATATCAAGCGAATCCTGGAACCAAGCACTGGCAAGCAGTAAAGCATATACTCAAGTATCTTAAGAGAACGAGGGATTATATGCTAGTGTATTCTGGAGGGGACCTAACACCCGTAGGATACACGGACTCAGACTTCCAGACTTGTAAGGATTCGAGGAAATCGACATCTGGATCAGTGTTTTTACTCGGAGGAGGCGCCATTGTGTGGAGGAGCGTGAAGTAGGGCTGCACAGCTGACTCTACTATGGAGGCTGAGTATGTGGCTGCGGCTGAGGCATCTAAAGAAGCGGTTTGGCTCCGCAAGTTCTTTAGAGACCTTGAGGTCATTCCGGGTGTTGACAAGCCTATCACACTTTACTGTGATAATACAGGGGCTATTGCCAACACAAGGGAATCTCGGCACCACAAGAGGACCAAGCACATAGATCGGAGGTATCACATTATTAGAGGGCATGTGGAGACAGGACAAGTGGATGTTTGTAAGATCGCGTCCGAGGACAACATCGCTGATCCCTTTACTAAGACTTTGGTAGCTAGAAGCTTTGAGAGGCATGTAGAGGCGATGGGGATGCGTAACATGGCACATCTACTGGCTTAGGGCAAGTGGGAGATTGTTAGGAAATGCCCTAAGTATTAGAGACATTTTGATGTATTCATTTTGAACTGGATAATAAAATTATACTTAGAGGTTATTCATTACATTGCTATCTGTCCTCGTCTTATTTACATGTTAAAGTAAATGTAAGCAAATATGGCTCACTGACTGCTTGTGTTAAAACTGTTAGAACGTTGCATGCAATGGATTTTTGTATGCAAGAAGACAATGTTCTAAAGTTAGCAGTCTAAACTATGGTCTGTAGTCTATGGGGTTAGACCGAGCATCTAACTCATGTTAAGACTATTATGTTGTCTAAAGCCTTGGAGGGGACGGTCTGTCTTGACTGTCTGGAGCTGGACTCCCAAGTAGAGACATGGATATGTTGCTTGGAGGTGACATATTAGACCGGGACTAAAGCGTGATTGATCTACGTAGTCCGCTATGAGTGGATCAATCTGCTTTTGACGTTCATTGTGCAATAACCTTAATCCTGAGTAAATGAACTACTTCATGTATATGACTTGTGTACTTTGATGTTCCAATGGCTAAAGCGTCTCAGAGGTAGTAAGCTTATAGACCGGTTCGTTGGGTGCATGACTTGTATACGATGAAGGGTTTGTTTGCAGATATCGGAATCATAGCTCTGAGGAGTTAAAGGTATCCTCTTAAAGGCATTATACTGAATGTGAAAATGGACAAGGCCTTGGGTCGTCTGCTGGGCGGATGTCTTCTTATTCACATATAGTGAATAATCATTTTCTTGATTCGGTAGTATAATGGAACTTTAAGATAGCCTGATCAGTAGGATTAAACGGACTTTGACCTAAGGCTGATCATGGATATCATATGAGGGTTTTGCATATATGACAAGGTCATTGGATGGTAGCTCGTCACAGGCTTACGTAATACGGTATATAATTGGGAGTTCAGTTTCAGGTTTATAGTGGTGTGACTCTGAAATTAGTGATCATATGATTGAGTTGTTCGGTACAGAATGATGATCATATGGAATCACGGGAGCCCGATTATATATGTCCAATCAGTCCCTCTACTAGCTCCACATAATTCCTTAATGTTTGGCAAATTGATTTGTGTGTGCTATTGGCTAGTTTATTATGCATGGATGGTGATGACATAGGATTAGGATGGTAGACAAGATTCTCTCCGGTTGGATTCAGATTTTGTTTTGGATAATAGAGTACACAATTATTCGAACTCCAAATAAAGTTGCCATGATTTTATTTGAGATTGGATTGGAGTTGTAGAAAATTATCCATGAGAACAAGAATATGAAACACAACCGTTTTGTGGAATTTCAAATTTGAATTTTGAAATTTGAAATTTGAATTTTGAAATTTGAAATTTGAATTTTGAATTTGAAATTTGAATTTGAAATTTGAATTTGAAATTCGAATTTGAAATTTGAATTTGAAATTTAAATTTGAAATTTGAAATTTGAAATTTGAAATTTGAATTTGAAATTTGAATTTGAAATTTGAAATTCAAATTTTGAATCACAGTCCAAGTAGGATTCGAATTTGTTGTGGAAAATCCACAAGGTTTGAAATTCGAATTTGAGTTGGATTTGGAGATGATAATCTTGTTAGAATCCCACTTGAATTTTGAATCCAAATTCCAACAAAAGTGGGCGAATTTTTTGAGGATAATCCTCAATGAAAAATTCGGTTTTTGTGGATAAGATTCAAGAGTAAATTCAAGCTTCAATCCTAGTTGAATTTGGATTCTCTCTACTCCCTAAAAGTGGCCGAAATTTTGGAGCCTAAATCCTAGGAAATTCGGTTATTTTTGGATAAGGTTGAGATGAGATTTAGCTTGAAAAATCCTAGTGGAATTTTGATTCTTCCTTATCCTAAAAGTGGCCGAAAATTTGGAGGAGATTTTCTCCTAAAGATTTCGGATTTTTTGGTTGAAAAAGGGAGATAAAATTCTAGTTAAAATCTTGTTTAGATTTGGATTGGATTTATCTTAGGAAAACCGAATTTAATTGTGGAGATTCTCCCTTGGAAAATTCGGATTTTTTGGTTTGGATAAGGGAGAAAATCTTTTCCTAGTCCAATTCAAATTCAGAGAATCACCTCATGCAGGTCTATAAATAGAGGTCCTGCCACTCCAGTTCTCTCAGACCACAGACTCTCAGGTGAGCAGGCTTATTGTTGCACAGCTCATCGTGACAATAAAGTTCTTTAGAGATCTGGGTGGTCGGAAGAAGACTAGCAGTGCTAGCATACCGATCGAGGTTCAGAGTGCCCACACACTCAGCCATTTGGGAATTGGAGAATAGTAGAGAAGGCTAGTTGGTTGAAGCCTCCGGTCACTCTCCTCCTGTTCATTGGCGTCCTTGAGGTATGAGTTTTAATTGTTATTGATTTATTGTATATGGCATCATGAGATATTTAACGATCTAAAAATTTTTATTGTTCCGCTGCGCCACTCTGATACGTTTTTACCGATTTATTTTCCTACAGAACAGACCTCCTTTACTTCCTTTTGGATACCCTACAAACATGCATAATTCTGATCTTGGTTCCAACTTTTTCGCATCCCCATCTAGTACATGTGCCGGGCAGCCCCATATTCTCATATGTCCAAGGGAGGGCTTCCTGCCACGCCACAATTCATACAGAGTTCTGGGAATTGATTTGCTCGGAACCTGGTTCAGAATATAGCACGCCGTTTGTAAAGCATATCCCCAAAATGATAATGGCAGCGTTGAATAACTCATCATGGACCGTACCATATCCAATAAGGTCCTGTTTCTCCTTTCCGCTACACCATTCTGTTGTGGAGTACCAGGTGCAGTCAATTGGGATAATATCCCGTTCTCTACAAGATGTCCTAGAAATTCATCGTAGAGTTATTCGCCACCTCGATCAGATCGAAGTGTCTTTATGGATTTATCTAATTGCTTTTCCACTTCCACACGATACTCTTTGAACTTGTCAAACGTTTCGCTCTTACGGTGCATCAGATACACATATCCATACCTCGAGTAATCATCTGTAAAAGAGACATAATACTCGAACCCTCCTCATGCTGTGACGTTCATGGGGCCACATACGTCAGTGTGTATAATTTCTAAGAGCTCCTGAGCCCTTGTACCCTTAGCTCGAAAAGACCTCTTAGTCATTTTACCCTCTAGACAAGACTCACATTAGGGAAGTCGTACCTCCTCCAGAGATTCCAGAGGACCGTCTTTCACCAATCTTTGAATCCTATCCTGATTAATATGACCAAGTCTTAAATGCCAAAGATACACCTTGTTAGAGTGAGAAACTTTCAACCTTTTAGAGTTATCAATTAATTCAGTGTCAAGCAGTGAGTACATCTTTGGTTTGATCAAATATAGGTTTCCATCCATCCATCCAGAACAGATAAAAGACTTATTTCTACGAATGTCAACTCTTTTACTAAAAGAAACTGAATAAGAATCCTTTGTTAAACAAGCTACCGATATAAGGTTCCTCCTAAAATTAGGAACATAAAAACAGTCTTTCAATAAAATAAACCTAAATTGATCAAAATAAAGGTAAACATCTCCCACTGCCTCAGCCACCACAAAGCTACCATCTCCAGTCCGCAACGAGAGGCTCCTATCATGTAGACTTCTCGTTTCCACGAACCCCTGCATAGAAACACAAACATGATTAGTGGCGCCCGAATCAATGACCAAAGTGTCTTTCGATTCTTCCACCAAACACGCTTCCAAGTAATGAAGTTCCTTACCTTCCTTGCCCTTGGCGGCTAGGAATTCCCGGCAAGCCTTCTTGAAGTGACCTACCTTCCCACAATGGAAGCATTTGGACTTTTTAGGGTCCTTTGGCTTCTTGTTCTTCTTCTTCTTCTTCCCGTCCAAGACAGGAGGATTAGAAGAACTAGAAGCCACTTGCTTCTTATTTGGCCTCTTCCTCTTCCGTGAGGGATTGGAAGATTCTGCCAAATTGGCCTCACCTTTAGGTTGGACCACATCCTCATCCCTGATCATCCGCTCATAAGCCTGTAGTTGCTTCATGAGCTCGGTTAGTCCTAACTCCTTTGTCGCCAGATTGTATGTGGCCTTAAACCCCACAAAATCTTTAGACAGAGTCTTGAACACCATCTCGATCTGGGTGTTGTAGTCCAACTCAGCACCATTCTCGGCAGCCTCAGCGAAGAATCCCATTAGAGTGATCATATGGTCCTTCACTGGAGTACCCGCCTTTTGCTTAGAGTTCATAATGCTGGTGATAGCGGACTGTTGAGCCAATTTTTCTTGGCCTCCGAACATGTCCTCCAGATTTTCCATGATCTCCCCAGCAACTTGATAAGTCTCATGCTGCATTTGCAAAGCACTCGTCATGCTAGCAAGAATGTAGCATCGAGCTATCTCATTGGATTCTCTCCAACGATTATAGGCAACCGGGACCTCCTCAAGTGGTGTGTCAGGTTTGGGCCCAGGTGGGCATGGTTCGTCCAGTACGAACTTGTGTCTCTCGCAACTAAGAACTATTAATAGATTTCTTTTCCAATCTTTATAATTGTCACCATTCAGTTTATTCTCAGTAAGTATTGAAATGAGGGGTGTCGGTGACATTTTGAACTAAAATAAAATTATACTAGACATCATTACAAAGCCCAAGCAAATATACAGATAATTTAGCAAATAAAACATATAAGTATGTTCCTACATGAAACTTGAAAAACATGTAGCATTGCAACGGTAATTCTCAGCACCTATTGCCCCAAGCCACCGAGGGGTGGTCATGAAAACAAATAGCCGGAACATGGACCCCATCCAATTAATATATGTTGCCTTAAATCCTCCAAGGTTAAGACATATATTAATAACCGCTTATTTGGCCACCAGTTTAGTTAACAGAGCTTCTAGGGAAGGTTAATAACTAAATGAGTCTTGAGTGTATAACCATTGTTTACGTAGCCCGATCCACGTCCTACCAAGCCACCGAAGGGTGGTCATGAATAGGATCGTACCCGAACACGTTTTCTACATAGGAGATCCAATCTAGTATACCGGCGGCGGTAAACACCTACCGAGGGGTATGGTCAGAGCAGAACTGACGCGAGGCATTACCATGCTTTCACATATGGATCAACAATGGAGGCCGTGGGTTTTGTTTGAAACCCTCTCCCACTCAATATTTTGAAAAACATGCAAGTTTTGACAAATTATGTATGATTAATATAGTATGAGCAGCACTCACCTATCCTATATGACATGTTATCAAATATGCATATAAAACATCCATCAATACATATTTATACATCCATGACATATCACAGAAAAATAATTGACAGAATAACCAAGCATGGTTCCATCCTAGAACAAAGAAAATAAAGATTACAAAATTCCATCCAAAGCATTCTTTGGGTCTTGAATTTCATTCCGTCTTCTTGTATCCATCTTTATGTAGCCTCTCCATTTATTTCTCATCCCAAGAATCATTTAAAATTTAAATCTCCAAAAAATTTAAATTTCAAATTCAAATTCCAAATTTGAATTTCAAATTTAAATTTTAAACAATTTCAAACATCATGTGTAATAATATGTAATTTCAAAAATTTCAAATTTTCAATTACATATTTTTAAACATGATTTAAAATTAAATCTCAAATTTAAAAAATCAAAATTTTTTGATTTTTTAGAACGTCGTACCGCCGCCTTCGAAGGCGGCAGCCGCCATGGGTAGCCACCAGCCCATGGCTGCCCCCTATGTACAGCCTTGCCGGGTTGCAGGCCAAGCCTGCAGCGCCAGGCTGCATGCCCAGGCTGGGCGCAGCAGCCGGCAGGCTGCAGGCAGCGCCTGCAACCAGAGGCTGCACGCCCAGGCTCCGGCCAGCCTTGGGCAGGCCACGCCCACCCTTGGCTGCAGCCCCACCAAGGCCCGTCAGCCTATCCCGAAGGGTCGTGTCTCGATTTTCGTGTCATATTCCAATTTACCTATTAGGATCCCCAAAAATTAATTTGAATCCCAATTAAATTGAAATTTTCCACACAATCAAAATTTCAACCTTTAAATCAAATTTAACTTTTGGGAAAAAATAAATTACGGTCTTCAATCTTCAATCTCCTCCAAGAATAATTACATAAAATTTCTTAAACCGTTTCCGGTGTAAAAAAATTCTAACCATAAAAATTCTAAGAAACAAAAATTAAAATCCATGGGAAAATTACAGTGTTAATAAACTACTCCCATGGTTACATAAAAAATCTTAGATACAATTTTTCTAAATTCTAAGGAACCATAACCGGTATAAACAAGCATGCTTATAATAATTCAAAAAATTAAAATAACCATATACTTTATACATAATCAATGATAACAACATAAAGGAACCCTAGAATGCCACACTCTAAATATCAAATCCATATATAAATAAAAAGACTAAGTAATTGTCTAATTTATGTACATGGCATAGTCATGAGATGGCTCTGATACCAATTGTAGGAAAATAAATCGGTAAAAATGTATCAGAGTGGCGCAGCGGAACAATAAAAATTTTTAGATCGTTAAATATCTCATGATGCCATATACAATAAACCAACAACAATTAAAACTCATACCTCAACGATGCCAATCTTGTAGGAGGAGAATGACCGGAGGCTACAACTAACTAGCCTTCTCTACTATTCTCCAATTCCTGAATGGCTGAGTGTGTGGGCACTCTGAACCTCGATCGGTATGCTAGCACTGCTAGTCTTCGTCCGACCACCCAGATCTCTAAAGAACTTTATTGTCACGATGAGCTGTGCAACATTAAGCCTGCTCACCTGAGAGTCTATGGTCTAAGAGAACTGGAGTGGTAGGACCTCTATTTATAGACCTGCATGAGGTGATTCTCTGAATTTGAATTGGATTAGGAAAAGATATTTTCCCTTATCCATAACCAAAAAATCCAAACTTTTCCAAGGGAGATTCTCAACAAAAAATTCGGTTTTCTTAGGATAAATCCAATCCAAATCTAAACAAGATTTTAACTAGAATTTTATCTCCCTTTTTCAACCAAACAATCTGAAATTTCCTAGGAGATTTTCCTCCAAAAATTCGGCCACATTTAGGATAAGGGAGAATCAAAATTCCACTAGGATTTTCAAGCTTGAATCTTATCTCAACCTTATCAAAAATAACCGAATTTTCCTAGAAGATTTCCTCCATAATTTCGGCCACTTTTCAGGGAAGGAGAGAATCCAAATTCAACTAGGATTGAAACTTGAATTTTCCCTTGAACCTTATCCTCAAAAACCGAAATTCCATTGAGGATTATCCTCAAAAATTTCGTCCACTTTTGTTAGGATTTAGATTCAAAATTCAAGTAGGATTCTAACAAGATTATCCTCTCCAAATCCAACTCAAATTCGAATTTCAAACCTTGTGGATTTTCCACAACAAATTCGAATCCCACTTAGACTGTGATTCAAAATTTGAATTTCAAATTTCAAATTCAAATTTCAAATTCAAAATTCAAAATTCAAATTTCAAATTTCAAATTTCAAAATCCACAAAACGGTTGTGTTTCAAATTCTTGTTCTCATGGATAATTTTCTACAACTCCAATCCAATATCAAATAAAATCATGGCAACTCCAATCCAATCTCAAATAAAATTATGGCAACTTTATTTGGAGTTCGAATAATTGTGTACTCTATTATCCAAAATAAAATCTGAATCCAACCGGAGAGAATCTTGTCTACCATCCTAATCCTGTGTCATCACCATCCATGCATAATAAACTAGCCAATAGCATACACAAACCAATTTGCCAAACGTTAAGGAATTATGTGAAGCTAGTAGAGAGACTGATTGGACATATATAATCAGGCTCCCGTGATTCCATATGATCATCATTCTGTACCGAACAACTCAATCATATGATCACTAATTTCAGAGTCACACTACTATAAACCTTAAACTGAACTCTCAATTATATACCGTATTACGTAAGCCTGTGACGAGCTACTATCCAATGACCTTGTCATATATGCAAAACCCTCATATGATATCCATGATCAGCCTTAGGTCAAAGTCCGTTTAATCCTACTGATCAGGCTATCTTAAAGTTCCATTACACTACCGAATTAAGAAAATGATTATTCACCATATGTGAATAAGAAGTCATCCGCCCAGCAGACGACCCAAGGCCTTGTCCATTTTCACATTCAGCATAATGCCTTTAAGAGGATACCTTTAACTCTTTAGAGCTATGATTCCGATATCTACAAACAAACCCTTCATCATATACAAGTCATGCACCCAACGAACCGGTCTATAAGCTTACTACCTCTGAGACGCTTTAGCCATTGGAACATCAAAGTACACAAGTCATACACATGAAGTAGTTCATTTACTCAGGATTAAGGTTATTGCACAATGAACGTCAAAAGCAGATTGATCCACTCACAGCGGACTACGTAGATCAATCACGCTTTAGTCCTGGTCTAATATGTCACCACCAAGCAACATATCTATGTCTCTACTTGGGAGTCCAGCTCCAGACAGTCAAGACAAACCATCCCCTCCAAGGCTTTAGACGATATAATAGTCTTAACATGAGTTAGATGCTCAGTCTAACCCCATAGACTATAGACCATAGTTTAGACCGCTAACTTTAGAACATTGTCTTCTCGCATACAAAATTCCGTTGCATGCAACGTTCTAACAGTTTTAACACAAGCAGTCAGTGAGCCATATTTGCTTACATTTACTTTAACATGTAAATAAGACGAGGACAGATAGCAATGTAATGAATAACCTCTATATGTAATTTTATTATCCAGTTCAAAATGAATACATCAAAATGTCTCTAATGCTTAGGGCATTTCTTAACAACGAGCAGGCTGTGTTTTGTACCAATAGGGATATGGTCAACTGCTCTGATGCCAACCTGTGATGCCCCCGATCTCTACCACGTGAAACGGTCACAATAAGACTCCATAGTCGACCCAAACAACCTGTACACCTCATCGAGTCGCCACTAAAAACACTTTTACTTTAAAACTTTCATCTTACAGGGCCCAAAATTTTCACCCATATTTTTTTTCTTTTTTTTTTATATACCTTTCTTGCATATAAGCATTGTATGAAAGCCATATAAATTTAAAACTAAACTTTAGTTGTGTTTTGTGTAATACAACATAATATATAAAGATATATATTTTTTTTTCAACTTTGTTTCTCAAAACACATTCTCTTCAAATTCTCTCTTTTGATGCTCAGCGGAAGACTGATAGCAGGACTATAATCCACAGTGAAATTCCCTATCCCATTAGCATCGCGTATCATGTCGCCAACTAGGTTATCTATTGGACAGCTTTCTTACCTGTAACATGAACAAACCGGTGAGTTAACAGGCATCAGTAAGTTCAAACATGCATACTATGAATCACATATATTCAAAATATCAATAATAAAATTTCCTATGAATAGTACTATTCATACATAAATAGCATTATTCACCTATAAACAGTAATTTTAACTTTTGACTAGTGAATAGTAACTTTGACTTTTGATCAGTTACTATTCGTGTCACCCTAACCGCGTCCACTACACTTAATGTTAGTGTCGGTTATGCTTAATTATGCTCAATTATTCTTTCATCACATTTTTTGTTATTATCTTCATTTACGTTCTGGTTTTAAGTTCATTTTGGTCTTGTATCGTTTTCATATGCACACTGACTGTGAGGGACCTTAGAGCGACCCTGAGACTGATCCTCTCCAGTCCATCATTGCCTGAAGTGGTCATTGTATCCCCGAAGGACCTATAAACCTCCACTTTATTATTGGAGGTTGGTACACCAAAAGTGGTTTTATTACCAACTTTCAATTACAGTTCTGACCAGGTGGCATTAATCATCACCTCAAAGTAAGGAACCTTGGTTGCCGGTAGGTCTTACACATTCTTTCTTTTAAAGGTGCGCCTTAAATTTAGTCACACTCTTTCCATAGTGTACCTATAGTACACTTCTCACTTTCTCATCACGTTGAGTGTGTTAGTCTAACTACACCCTAGTGCCCGTAAGACTTTACATCTATTGTATAATTAGTAGATAATTAAATATCACAATATTTCATGTTGCAGACATGAAAATGCTCGATCTTACTACAACTACGATAATGTCCACCTTCGGAAATCCTCTGCAGTTTTGTTATCGTCTCTAGTTTGGGTCCCTATAGATAGAGTATTGTCTATTAATACCCATCATCATTTATCACTTTGGATATATTCATTTTGTTATTAACTTTACAATACATTTCATCTCTTTTTGTAGTGCACGGCTTGATACACGCCTGTGTCCAAGCCCGTGTACCTTTTGGGTTTCTACTACACACCCATGTCTCATAGTACACGCTCGTGTACTCATAAACTTTAGATTTTTAACTTTTAGAATCTTAGTTATGACTTCTAGATTCTTAACGGTCCTTTCCGAGCCTTTCGGAAATTTTTGATCAAAATGACCATTTTGCCCCTGACGGGTTTTGGGATCGTAAAAATTTCGTTCTATTATTTTTCTAGGATTTTTTAAGCCCAAATATCATAAAATAATATTTCTTAGGCTTCGACATATTTTAACAGCATTATTTATTGCAAATTCGGTAACTATTCCTTACTCAACTCTCGGGATACTATTCATCAGATAACTAGGGTCGTTCCTCATTTTTCTAGCGTTTCGGAGCCTCAAATGGGTATTTCCCTACTCCTGAAACGTTTATCATCCCGTTCCCGAGCGTTGCTTCCCGAAGGGCTCGGGTTTTCTATCCCATCCATAATTTTCCCCCCTCATTTCCCAAGATACCCCTAACATAAATTTTTCCCGTTCTCGGCAATTTAGAAATTAGAGGGTCATTTTACTATTCCTCTTGGGTTTAGTTTTCCATTATCAATTCCAACCTACTGAGGGGTCTCAGTTTTTATTTCCGAGCCTATATTTTTACCCCTCATTTCCTGAAATGCCCTTATACCGTTCAAAAAATTTCGGCAGCATTTCCGCTTAAATTTTCGGTTTTCCCGGCGTTAGGTCTGCCTCAAAAACTTGGTACCTACCACGTACTATACCAGAGACCTATTTTACGCAAAGTTACCAAATTTTACATAAAAATTTTTTGCATTACCCATCATTCAATCACAACACAATATTCACCATTTTTTTTTTTCAATCATGGCCACTGTTTTCTTATCAATTCATGCCACCAAATTTGTTTTTCACACAACTCAATTATCACATATCAATCTTAGGGTTTCTAATACACATTTCAACATTAAAAACCTAAGAAAATTGCATTCCACCCTAGCCTTTAAACCAGGGTTTTCATGTTCCAAATCATAAGACAAATTTCCCTCAATCTTATAATCATTTACCAAAATTTCTTCACCAAATTTATCACAAAATTTTCCCAATTTCTTCACACATAAGCCATGGGTTTACCAAGGAAAAATGCATCAATTTTGCTTGTTTTAAGATTCTAAAACATGCTTTATTCACTAGATCACCAAACCAACATAAACACTAAAACAATTCATCAAACTTTTCACCATTTTTCCACACCAACAAGCCACAGATTTCATGAAGAAAAACACTAAGAAATGCTTCAAAATGGTGGTTTACCTTATCAAATTGTCTTCTTGATGCTTGGACAAGGATTAAAAGCTAATTTGGTGAAGAATTTTTGTCAAAATTTTAGCTTAAGGGGGGAGGAAGCTCACGACTAAAAAGGGGCAGAGTTTTGGATGGTTTTTACAAATTTTCCAAGTGAATTTTCCTCACCTATTTATAGGCAAATAGTGGAGGACCAATTGGTAATTTTTCCCAACAATTTGGTAATTGTTTAGGGACTTTTTGGCAAACTTTTTTTTATGTCCTGTGCCCTTGGTGGCCCGAACTATCACTTAAAAACTACTACTTGAACTGATACTTATACTTTTTTATAAATCATTAATACTTACTTAAAACTTATTAACTTAGATACCTTAATTTTAGGGGATTTTTTTTATATGTGTATGTATTTACTATTCACGTATGTATATTATTAAAATACAGAGACTGCATCATAGGAAGTTCAATTATACATATATACTTATAATACTGTTTAACTATGTACTATTCAAAAATATTATTTACTATTACTATTCAAAAATTCTGTTTAATTGTTACTATTTAAAGATACTATTTAATGGTTACTATTCAAAAATACTGTTTAACTGATACTATTCAAAATACTAATTACTTATGCTATGCGGAAGATTAACTCGCGGTGTATCCATAACCTTGCCCTCACATCCGCCTTCGCCGCCATCGTTGGCCATTGATGATTATACCATAAGATGCTTACCTACAGCATGAACTATACTGAGAGCTTTATACCTAGTAAGTACAGCATGTTAACTGCAAAATATGTTTAAAACATAGTACATACTTAAAATCATATAAGCATGTCAAGTATCAACATATACCACATATCACATACCATATCATCACATATCATGTCATCACCTATCATGTCATTGAATACAAAACTTCACATACTACATGCATACCAAAAACATCGTGTACTGAATGCATCTTACTGTAACTAGAAGCATAGTAAACTATAACTAATGTGTACTGTGAACCATGCATGATTTGGTTATGTTCATTTATGCTTTAATGTTGTTTTTCTTTCTCTTATCTACTTGGGCCCGTGTGTCAGTACCGGGTGCAAGCAGACCATCGGTAACGCTCGTGGTCACTAAAAAATGAAGAGCCATCAACAGATGCTCAACTTACTTTAACTTGAAAAACCTCTTCAATTGAAAAGGCCGGTACAACACGCTTATTAAATTTTGACTTGTTTAACTACTCTGGCCATATGCTTTGCTAAGCTGTCCCTATTCCTACGTGACAGTGATATATGGCATCTAACTTATTCTTTCCTCAATCTATGCGATTGTGAATTATATGCTCTTCTACATGCTGTGCACAACTGTGCATAGATGCACACTTAAAATAATGTAAAAACCATCATTTAAATTCATTTTATTCATGCTTTAGGCAGAGTTGTACTTACCTAGTTTGCAAGTAACTCGTACTCTCGCCTTTGTCAACTTACAGGTTACTACCTGCCATTAATAACGTATCTCATTAATACTTTTACTGAGTCACTAATACTGTTAGTGACTAAAGCATATAAAATCGCTTGGTATCTATTGCCGTCGATACTAACTCGCTCTCTATTCAGAGTTTGATTCTCTAGGTGTGGTTAATTAATTTATTAGTCCATAAATTATTTACAGCGTTCTTAGGTCACTTTTGCCGTTAGTGACTGTAACTTGTACTGTTGTATGGTATCGGGCCCCATCGGTACCCTATTGGTCTACTTTGGGGATTTGGTGTCTACTTCTATCGTGTTTGATTAATTGTCTACTTAATAGATTAATCATCGTTCCTCACCATTTCATTCAAAACAAGGTCCTTGACTGGTTGCTGACTAGTCAACTGATCGGTTACCTCGTGTGTTGTTGACTTAGGTAGTCTATCAGGTTACTATTACTTGTTTGGTGTGGTAGCCTGGTATTTTAGATATTTTTGAAAATTGCTTTAGCTACCTTATAAATTTCTTGGGGAAAATTATGTTCTTTAAAACCATCCCCTTATCACCCCATTGGAAGGTGGGGGCGTTTTATTAAAACCATGTTTTATTTTAAACAATTTAAAATACATTTTGGTGTTGCATTAAAAGGTGGTTTTTGAACCACTTATCGAAACCATTTTAAAAACTTATTTGAAATGACTTAGTTTGTAAATTTGGTGAACATAAAATTTTTCATCCTCAATGAGATGAACAACTCTCATGTTCAACTTAGAGCTCAAATCTAACTCAAACGGGTCCGAATCTTACTAAACACGTGGCCTATTTGTGCCTAGTTTTTGCAAAAATCCTAGTTTTATATTATTTTGAAAATTGCTCTGTTTAAGACCCGTAACGGCTAAATTTTTAAAACACACATGTGTCATCTTAAAGGTTTTGATGAGATATACAACTTTTGTGTTGTGCTCGAGATCCAATTCAGATTCTAAGTGGTCTATTTTTAACAAAACCCGAGACTGTGTCTGGGTTCAGATTTTTGGTCTTAGTTTTGGGCACCAAATGAAAACCACTCGAAAAACATATCTTATGTCATTTTTGGCCAAAACCTATTTGACATAAAAACGACCGTAACGAAATTTTCTTAAAACTTTGTGTTTTACCAAATCCTAAATTCAGACCCTAATGGGGACAAAATGGCCAAAAACCATGGCCTTTTTCTGGGGACAGTTTTGTGTGTAGCCATTTTTCTAAACGTTCATGCTCACACATACACACATCCCTTCGTAAAATTGTAAACACAACCACACAACCACAAACTTAAAAATGGAAAGCTAAGGGCTTAAAATAAACTTATTACAATCCATTTGCCTAAACAAATACACATAAATCTCTTGATCCAAAGCTTAAAAATAACTAACCACAAAAGGGAGGGTTTTTTAGGTTTACCTTTCATGCTAAGAATCAAGCACACCGAAATAAAGGCTTAAGTGACTAAATGGCCATGTGAACCAAGAGAGGTAGGGGTCGGTTTTGTGCTAGCAAAGACACCAAAAATTTCTCTTAACATCAACTCAAAACAATAATGAAAAACCACAAAGTTTTGGTTCTAGAATCTTACCCTGACCACCTTGAAATGGCTTGAAAATGAATCCTCCTAACATAAGATTGAAGGGCTGATTTTTGGTGACTTTTTGGTTTGGTTTTTGGCTTGGAAATGGTGGGTTTTGGGGGCTTGAAGTAGTTGGTTGTAGTAAGGAAAAGAGAGAGAAAGGAGTTGTGTTTTTTTTTTGGAGGTGTGAAAATGAAAGAACAAAACCTAAGGCATGGTCACCCCTTTTATAGACACGCCTAAGTGAAATTAACTAATACTAAGCTCAATTAATCAAGCCAAACTTAAGCTAATTGGGGACAAATTTGCTACCCATTTCAGTCCTCAAAATCGAGGGGGCTGTAGCCATTTAAGGAGGGGAAAATAAAAAATTTTGGTGATGGAATGTGATGGAAAATGAAATATAGTTTAATGGATTTGTGTTATAACTTGTCCCTTGTTTTAATGTTACTTTTTGGGGTTTTTGTGCAGCTAGAAATAGCTGTTTTTTAGCTAAGGGCACATGGTTTTTAAGGATAAAATTTATCTGCATTTGCTTCTCTTCACAGTCCAGTTTTCTACTGCGGTGTTCGGTCCTTTCTTGGTAGTGTTCTAATTTTCACCCCGAAATTAGATTTTCGGGATCTAATTTTTATACTGTCAATTCCTTGTCAGTTTATACTATCTAAGAGCCCATTCTATACCAGTTTACTATCCATTTCCTATACTGTGGTTGTGTTTACACTGTGTTGTCCTTGCGTAAGTAAAACGAGGCGTTCTGGTGTGAAATTTTCAACACAGTCTCTCTTGACTAATTTGGACATGCTGATTTCAATTATATCAGTTTTACGTCTATCTGAGATCGTTTGGACTAGTTTTCAGGATCGGTGTGATCCCGTCTCGAAAAATATATCAAGTGCCTGATTGACTAATTTGGGCATTTTGAGTCTAAATATATCAATTTCAGGGGAGAAAAGGTCGTCTTAACCCTTTTTCCAATGTTGCGTATCTCAAATTAAAATTCTCGTTTTGTGCTCAATTGACCAGATTGAGCCTATTGATGGTTAATATATTAGTTTTAGGTCAGACTGAGGCCGTCTTGGCCATTAATCTGACACTGCGTCTTCCACTATTTACTATTCATTGTTTTCTATTTGACTGACTAGTCTGAGCATTCTGACTCTGATTTTGTCAGTCTCTAGATAAAAAGAGGTCATCTGGACCTTCGTTCTTGATAATGTACCCCTACGAGGGTATTCCTTACTGTTGTGCTCAGATGTTCGGTCCGAGCGTTCTGGTGATCTATTCACCAGTCTTGTGTTAGGAAATGGCCGTCTGGACTAGTTGCCTGATACTGCATATCTTAAACACTTATACACATAGTAGGGTGGACTGAGTTCACTATCGGTCACACCTTTCACTACATGAATAGTACTTAAACAGCTACTTGTTTAATCTATTCAACTGGAAATTATACTATATTTTTTAACTTAATTACTCATCACATAGTAATTAGGTTTCACGCATTACGAGATTCTTTATAGCGGCTCTTTGCTCAATACATGGCCTTCTACATGGGTTCTTACATGGACGTGTATAAAGTAACACGGTTGTGTACACTCCGGACACGGGCGTGTACTAGTTGGAATTCCTTAACACAGCCCTGTTATGAAACATAGCTTTTTACACGTTCATCAATTTAAGCAGTTCATGGCCACTTACACGGCCGTGTACCTGACCGTGTTAATCAATATTACATTAAAAGGCATCAAATTAACCCAAATTCATTCCTCAATTTATCATTATATAGAATTTAAGTTATAGGAATGGGCCAGTCCTTACAACCTACCCCCCTCACAAAATTTTCATCCTCAAAAATTAGAATAAGTACGGGAAGTCTCTTTTCATATCCTCTTCCTGTTCCCATGTATCTTCTTCTATAGTGTGGTTCCACCACAACACTTTTACAAGTAGAATCACTTTATTCCTAAGGACTTTATTTTCCCTGGCTAAAATCTGTACGGGTTTCTCTTCATATGTTAGATCAGCGTGGACTTCGATGGGTTCTTAATTCTGAACATGGGAGCTGTCCGGTACATACTTCTTCAGCATTGAGATGTGAAAGATGTTATGCACCGAAACCAATTTGGGAGGAAGGGCTGACCTGTAAGCCACCTTCCCAACTCTCTTGATAATCTTGAAGGGTCCTATATACCTAGGACTCAGCTTCCCTTTCTTCCCAAAGCGCATCACCCCTTTCATGGGTGCCACTTTGAGAAAGACAGAGTCTCCTTCTTGAAACTCGAGGGGTCTGTGGCGTTTGTCTGCATAGCTCTCTCCGGTCTACTGTGTGCCGTATCTAGTCTCTCTCGTATTAACTTCACATCTGCTGTTGTATTCTTAACGAAGTCCGTGCTAGTGAGCTATTTCTCTCCGGTCTTATGCCAGTGAACCAAAGATCGGCATTTTCTTCCATAGAGTGCCTCGTACGGAGCCATCCCAATTGAGGAATGGTAGCTATTATTGTATAAGAACTCTATTAAAGGCAGCTTCTGGTCCCTGTTTCCCTTGAAGTCTAGGACACAAGCTCTCAGCATATCCTCTAACATCTGAATGGTTCTCTCGGACTGACTGTCAGTCTGAGGATGAAATGTCGTGCTGAACTTCAACTTGGTTCCCAATAAGGCTTGAACGCTCTACCAAAATGTGGAAGTGAAGCATCCATCGTGATCGAAAATGATTAATTTTGGTACTCCATGCAACCTTAATATTTGAGCCACGTACATATCAGCTAAGCTTTCCATTGAGTAGCTTAGCTTCATAGCTAAAAATCAAGCTGATTTTGTTAATTGGTCCACAATTACCTAGATTGCGTCATTACTGCTCTATGTTCTAGGCAATCTGACCACGAAATCCATTGTAATCTACTCCCATTTTCACTCGGGCAGCTCGAGTTTTTGCAGTTCTCCAGCCAGTCGTTGGTGTTCTACTTTAATTCTCTGGGATGTGAGACACCTTGCTACAACCTCGGTGACGTCGTTCTTCATCTTAGGCCACCAAAAATGCTTTTTCAGGTCTTTGTACATTTTGTTCGCCCCTGGATGTACCAAGTATGGCGTGTCGTGGGCTTCCGAAAGGATCTTTTTCCTGAGTTCTTCATCCTTCGAAACACTCACTCTCTTTTTGAAATAGAGTATGCCATCCCTAGAGACTCAAAATTCTATACTTTGGCCCTCCGTTGCCTCCTTCTTGAGCTTGTCTAAGGACTAATCGCGGTCCTGACTAGCCTTGATTTCTTCTAGGAGCGTTGATTGAAGGATCATTTCGAACAACCTCCCTGCTAAAATCTCTCTCTCGCTACTGTATAGCTCCTTTTGCAGTGCTTCTGGCAAGGTATGGATAAACATAAGCGTTGAAGAGTGCTTTCTGCTTAACGTGTCGACCACCTTATTGGCTTTTCCTAGGTGATGTAGGATTTCACAGTCATAATCCTTAACCAGTTCTAGCAATCTTCGTTGCCTCATATTAAGCTCCTTCTGTGTGAAAATATATTTAAGGCTCTGGTGGTCCGTATAGATCTCGCACTTAACACTATATAAGTAATGCCTCTAAATTTTGAGTGCAAAAACGACCGTTGCAAGCTCCAGGTCATGTGTCGGGTAATTCCTTTCATGGTTATTGAGTTGTTGTGAAGCGTATGTGACTACTCTACCATTTTGCATCAGTACAACTCCTAATCCCGTCTTGGAGGCGTCACTATAGATCACAAAGTTTCCCTGCTCAGCATCTGGAATGGTCAGGATCGGAATTTTTGTGAGTCTGCGTTTTAGTTGCTGGAAGTTCCTTTCGCACTTGTCAGTCCATTCATACTTCTTCTCTTTCTTGGTGAGTATTGTGAGTAGTGCTGCTAACTTTGAGAAGCCTTCGACGAAGTGTCGGTAATATCCTACTAGTCCAAGGAAATTGTAAATTTTTGTTACGTTCCTTAGGGTCGGCCATTCACTAACTACTTCCACCTTCACTGGGTCTACTAACACTCCTTCCTTGGAGACTGCATAGCCAAGGAAGTGAACCTTCTCTAGCCAAAACTCACACTTGGAGAATTTGGCATACAGCTAATGCTTTCTAGCTTGAGTAGGATGGCCCTCAAATGCTCCTCGTGCTCTTCCTTGGTCTTGAAGTATACAAGTATGTCATCGATAAATACAATGACAAACTTTTTTAAAAGGTCCTTGAAAACACGATTCATTAGGTCCATGAAGGCTACGGGGCGTTAGTCAGTCCGAACGACATAACTAAAAACTCATAATGTCCATAACATGTTTGGAAAGCCGTCTTGGGTGCATCTTCATCCCGGATTTGTAACTGATGATACCCGAAACACAGGTCAATCTTGGAGAATACGGCAACACCTCAGAGCTGGTCGAGCAGACCATCAATCCATGGCAATAGATACTTGTTCTTTATCGTGATCTTGTTCAGCTCTCAGTAGTCTATACACATTCTTAGTGTTTCATCCTTTTTCTTCATGAATAAAACAGGTGCTCCCCACGGTGAGTAGCTCTGTCGAATGAAGCCCTTATCCATCAGATCCTTCAACTGAGTTTGAAGCTCCTTTAACTCTGTCGGGGCCATTCTGTAGGGGGCCTTGGAGATGGGGGCTGATCCTGGTAATAGCTCGATCTCAAATGACATCTCCTACTCTGGTGGAAGCCCCGGAAGATCCTCTGAGAATACTTCTACGAACTCTTGAACCACTGGTATGCCATCAGGTCCTATCTTCGCTTCCTGGGTCTTGTCTATTATGTGTGAGAAGAAGCTGGTGCATTCACTGGATAGTAGCTTGTAAGCCTTCATTACTGATATCATCATCTTCGATTGCTTCAGCAATAAGCCCTCGTAGACAAACTTCTCGTGTCCAACTGGTTTAAAGAAAACCTCCCATCTTTGATAATTTATGATGGCATTGTACCTTGTGAGGAAGTCCATTCCCATAATTATGTCATTGTCATGCATGTTGAGGATGATTAGGTTAATGCTTAACTCCCATCCACAGATAATTGCTGGTAAATGGCGTAGCCAGTAATTAGACAACGAAACTTCCCCAGAGGGAAGAGTAGTTTGAAAAGTTTGATCCATCTTATCTAGGTTCTTGTCTAACTTCCTTGCAAATTCTGAGGATGTAAATGAATGTGTAGCTCCAGAATCAAACAAAACTAGTGCAGTGGAGTTGGCGATAGAAAGCTGACCTGTTACCACTATCGAGGTTCTGGCCTCTGCATCCTCTAAAGTGAAGGTGTAGATCCTTCCTTGAGCTTCTGGTGCCTCCAAT
Organism: Antiaris toxicaria; assembly: GCA_035233585.1. Taxonomy (NCBI): domain Eukaryota; kingdom Viridiplantae; phylum Streptophyta; class Magnoliopsida; order Rosales; family Moraceae; genus Antiaris; species Antiaris toxicaria. Next base: position 54,622,914 of record CP141155.1, on the reverse strand, counting down.
CTATCCTAAGTGATTGATAGACCTTCAATCCTGGTTTGAACGGCATACAACTGACTGTTAATGGCTTGGGCTTGGCCTTATTGATTCTGTGGGTTTGAGCGACAATTCTTGGCATAGTGGCCTTCTTTGCCATAGATGTAGCAGCCACTGGTTCCTAAGCGGCATTCTCGAGATGGTTTGTTCCATACTTTGGACAAGGCGTGTGACGCCCCCTGATTCCGACCACTCGCAACCGTCATAAATTGACTGTAAAGCTGACCAAGATGGCTCGTGTGTCGAATCTGAGTCATCAGTTTTAAATTCTTTTGCTCACAACACTTAATTATCAGGACCTAAAATTTCACCCATAATAATTTTTTTTTCTTTAATACATACTTTCTCTTAAGAAAACTAAGTAAGAAAGTCATATAATATGCTAACTTTTATATGTCTTAATAAAGTACAACATAATATACAACATATAACATATATATATGTGTACTGTATATTTTGTTTATAAATATATTTTCTTCAACTCAAAAAGCTCAACGGAAAACTTATGGTAGGACCAAGTCCACGGTGAGTTCCCTATCCCCTTGACATGCTCGCATCCTACCGTCATCCAGAAATCTACTGGACAGGTTTCTTACCTGCAACATGAACAAACTGGTGAGCTAATAGGCTCAGTAAGTTCAAACATACTAGTATGAATCATACAGATTCAAAAACACTGAAAACTCAATTTTCCTATGAATAGTACTATTCATCATAATAGTCACTATTCACCATGAATAGTGACTTTGACATTTGATCGATAAATAGTAACAGTTACCCTAACTGGTTACTATTCTCTTTACCCTAACGAGATACTATTCACATATCCCAACCAAAATTACAATACTTTAGTGTAAACTTCGGTTATGCTCAATTATGATTTTTATCATTTTATTGATTGTTCACTCTCTCTATTTGATTTCTAGTTTAGAGCTTTGTTTATGGCAGTACCGATAATTATTAGCACGCTGACTGGAAGGGTCTAAGGAGTGACCTTAGAACATCGGCCTGCACAGCCCTGATATCCCCGTAGGATCCGAAATAAACCTCCACCACTATGTTGGAAGGGCGGTACGCCTTAATGGTTTCATTACCATCTTTCAATTTTATAGTTTTGACCAAGTGATATTAATCATCACCTTAAGGTCACTATCCTCCATTGCCCATAGGTCTTACTTATTCTCATTATCTGAAATATGTTATTCTAACTAGTCCCCAAATGTCTATAAGACTTTATGTCTAGTGTACATCTAGTATAGAATAAATCAACACAGTGTTTCATGTTGCAGACATGAAAATGCTTAAACTTACCAATACTGCGCTAGTGTCCACTTTTGGAACTCCTCCGCAGTTCTATCTCTATTTTGGGTTCCTACAGACATAATATTGTCTGTTAATACCCTGTTTCAATTATCACTTTAAATATACATTTATTTCACTTAACAATTCAACACATTTAAATTTTGTTTGTGGTACACGGTCTGCAACACGCCCGTGTTCCAGCCCGTGTACCTTTAAGGTTTACTCTACACGGTCATGTTGTTTACAATCTAGCCGTGTTACTGTACACGGCTTGATACACGCCCGTGTTCAAGCCCGTGTACCTCTTGGGTTGAAAAATTCTTTATGTACACGGCCGTGTATTTTTTCCAACACGCCCGTGTTCTTCGAAAAATTTTAGATTTTTAACTCTAAAACCTTTATATTGAGTCTTAGAATTTTATCTAAGTTATTCTAGGTCTTCTAGTGTCCTTTCCGAGCCTTTCGAAAATTTTTGATCAAAATGACCATTTTGCCCCTAACGGGTCTCGGGACCGTAACTATTCCGTTTTATCATTTTTCTCAAATTTTCTAAACCCAAATATTTTAAAATAATATTCTCTAGGCTTCTGTATCATTTTACAGCTTAAATTGCTGTAAAATCTCTATTTCATTTTTCCCAGCCCTCAGTTACTATTCATCCGTTACCTAGGGTCGTTTTTTTCATTTTTCGATCGTTTCAGAGCCTCAAATGGCCCTTTTACTATTCATTAAACATTATTTATCTAGTCCATGGCCCTCGGTCCTCGAGAGGATCGGGTTTCCTATCCCGTCCTAAATTTTTCCTCGTTTCCCAAAATACTCCTAACATGAATTTTTTTCCTGTTTTAGCATTTTAGTCTTTTTAGGGTCAGTTTACTATTTCTTTTGGGTTGGTTTTCCATTTCTAACCCTAATCCACCGAGGGGTCTCGGTTTTCTTCCCGAGTCCAATGTTTTCACCCCTCGTTTCTCGAGATAAAATTTAGAATTTTTGTGGGGATTTTCCCCTTAGATTTTTCAAATTTCGGCAACATTTCTGCTTATATTTTCAGGTTTCTCAGCGTTAGGTACGCCTCAGAACCTTTGTACCTACCACGTACTATACCAGAAGCCTATTTTATACAAAGTTTTCAAACTTTGTATAAAAATTTTCCACATGATTCAATATTCAGAGATCATCACAGACAACCATATTTTTCTTTCAAACTAGCCCCGGTTTACTAGTTAATCATACCAAAATAATTTTTCATCACAACATATCATTCTTAGGTTTTCTAATATATAAAACAACATTAAAAAAACCTAACAAAACATGCATTTTAACCCTAGCAAAGCCACGGATTCTTATGCATAAACACATAGAATATCTTATTTTCTTTCCTAGGGTTTTTATCAACACTAAAATTTTACATTTCTTAGTGTTCATACTCACGGTTTTAGCAAGAAAATTACATCAAAATTTTCTTGTTTCCTTATTCCAATTCTGTAGGATAATAAATCGGTAAAAATGTATCAGAGTGGCGCAGTGGAACAATAAAAATTTTTTAGATCGTTAAATATCTCATGATGCCATATACAATAAACCAACAACAATTAAAACTCATACCTCAAGGGCGCCAATCTGCAGGAGGAGAATGACCGGAGGGCTTCAACCAACTAGCCTTCTCTACTATTCTCCAATTCCCAAATGACTAAGTGTGTGGGTACTTTGAACCTTGATTGGTATGCTAGCACTGCTAATCTTCTTCCGACCACCCAGATCTCTAAAGAACTTATTGTCACGGTGAGTTATGTAATAATAAGCCTGCTCACCTGAGAGTCTGTGGTAAAGAGAACTGGAGGAGCAGGACATCTATTTATAGACCTGCATGAGGTGATTCTCTGAATTCGAATTGGATTAGGAGAAGATATTCTCCCTTATCCACAAGCACAAAATCTAAATTTTCCAATGGGAAAATCCTAACAATAAATTCGGTCACTTGAGGATAAATCCAATCCAAATCTAAACAAGATTTTAACTAGAATTTTATCTCCCTTTTTCAACCAAAAAATCTGAAAAATCTAAGGGGAAAATCCCCACAAAAATTCGGCCACTTTTGGATAAGGGAGAATCAAAATTCCACTAGGATTTTCAAGCTTGAATCTTATCTCATCCTTATCCAAAATAACTGAAAATATCCTAGGAGATTTACTCCAAAAATTCAGCCATTATCTGGGAGGAGAGAATCCAAATTTAACTGGGATTGAAACTTGAATTTTTCCTTGAACCTTACCCATAAAAATCTGAAAATCCATTCAGGATAATCCTCAAAATTTTCGTCTATCTTTGGTTAGGATTTGGATTCAAAATTCAAGTAGGATTCTAACAAGATTTTCCTCTCCATATCCAACTCAAATTTGAATTTCATTCCTTGTGGATTTACCACAACAAATTTGAATCCCACTTAGACAATGATTCAAAATTTGAATTTCAAATTTCAAATTCGAATTTCAAATTCAATTTTCACATTTCAAATTTCAAATTTCAAATTTAAATTTCAAATTCAAATTTCAAATTCAAATTTCAAATTCAAATTCAAATTTCAAATTCAAATTTCAAATTTCAAATTTCAAATTTCAAATTTCAAAATCCACAAAACAGTTGTATTTCAAATTCTTGTTCTCATGGATAATTTTCTACAACTCCAATCCAATCTCAAATAAAATCATGGCAACTTTATTTGGAGTTCGAATAATTGTGTACTCTATTATCCAAAATAAAATCTGAATCCAACTGGAGAGAATCTTGTCTACCATCCTAATCCTATGTCAACACCATCCGTGCATAATAAACTAGCCAAGAGCATACATAGATCAATTTTTCCAAACGTTAAGGAATTACGTGGAGCTAGTAGAGGGACTGATTGGACATATATAATCGGGCTCCCGTAAATCCACATGATCATCATTCTTTACCGAACAACTCAATCATATGATCACTAATTTCAGAGTCACACCACTATAAACCCGAAACTGAACTCCCAATTATATACCGTATTACGTAAGCTTGTGACAAGCTATCGTCCAATGACCTTGTCATGTATGCAGAACTCTCATATGATATCCATGATCAGCCTTAGGCCAAAGTCCGTTTAATCCTTCTGATTAGGCTATCTTAAAGTTCCATTATACTACCGAATTAAGAAAATGATTATTCACCATATGTGAATAAGAAGTCATCCGCCCAGCAGACTACCCAAGGCCATGTCCATTTTCACATTCAGTATAATGCCTTTAAGAGGATACCCTTAACACCTTATTAGAGCTATGATTCTGATATCTGTAAACGAAACCTTCATCGTATACAAGTCATGCACCCAACGAACCGGTCTATAAGCTTACTACCTCTGGGACGTTTTAGCCATTGAAACATTAAAGTACACAAGTCATATACATGAAGCTGTCCTCTTACTCAGGATTAAGGTTACTGCACAATAAACGTCAAAAGCAGATCGATCCACTCAAAGCGGACTTCGTACATCAATCATGCTTTAGTCCTGGTCTAATATGTCACCACCAAGCAACATATCTATGTCTCTACTTGGGAGTCCAGCTCCAGACAGTCAAGACAAACCATCCCCTCCAAGGCTTTATACAACATAATAGTCTTAACATGAGTTAGATGCTCGGTCTAACCCCATAGACTACAGACCATAGTTTAGACTGCTAACTTTAGAACATTGTCTTCTCACATACAAAAGTCCATTGCATGTAACGTTCTAATAGTTTAACACAAGCAGTCAGGGAGCCATATTTGCTTACATTTACTTTAACATGTAAATAAAACGAGGACAGATAGCAATATAATGAATAACCTCTATATATAATTTTATTATCCAGCTCAAAATAAATACATCAAAATGTCTCTAATGCTTAGGGCATTTCCTAACAATCTCCCACTTGCCCTAAGCCAGCAGATGTGCCATGTTACGCATCCCCATCGACTTTACGTGCCTCTCAAAGCTTCTAGCCACCAAAGTCTTAGTAGAGGAATCGGCAATGTTGTCTTCGGACGCGATCTTACATACATACACTAATCCTGTCTCCACGTGCCCTCTAATGTCGACTTCCTCGAATCCTTGCAAGTCTGGAAGACTCAGTCTATGTATCCTACGGGTGTTAGGTCCCCTCCAGAATACACTAGCATATAATCCCTCGTTCTCTTAAGATACTTGAGTATATGCTTTACTACTTGCCAGTGCTTGGTTCCAGGATTCGCTTGATATCGACTCACCATACCTACTGCAAAACATATGTCTGGGCGAGTACAAAGCATAGCATACATAAGGCCACCCACAGCAGATGCATAAGGGACCTTACTGTAGGAAAATAAATCGGTAAAAACGTATCAGAGTGACGCAGCGGAAAAATAAAAATTTTTTAGATCGTTAAATATCTCATGATGCCATATACAATAAACCAACAACAATTAAAACTCATACCTCAAGGACACCAATCTTGCAGGAGGAGAATGACCGGAGGCTTCAACCAACTAGCCTTCTCTACTATTCTCCAATTCCCGAATGGCTGAGTGTGTGGGCACTCTGAACCTCGATCGGTATGCTAGAACTGCTAGTCTTCGTCCGACCACCCAGATCTCTAAAGAACTTTATTGTCACGATGAGCTGTGCAACATTAAGCCTGCTCACCTGAGAGTCTGTGATCTAAGAGAACTGGAGTGGTAGGACCTCTATTTATAGACCTGCATGAGGTGATTCTCTGAATTTGAATTGGATTAGGAAAAGATATTTTCCCTTATCCATAACCAAAAAATCCAAACTTTTCCAAGGGAGAATCTCAACAAAAAATTCAGTTTTCTTAGGATAAATCCAATCCAAATCTAAACAAGATTTTAACTAGAATTTTATCTCCCTTTTTCAACCCAAAAAATCCGAAAATTACAAGGAGAATATCTCCTAAAGATTTCGGCCATTATGGATAGGGGAGAATCAAAAATTCCACTAGGATTTTCAAGCTTGAATCTTATCTCAACCTTATCCAAAATAACCGAATTTTCCTAGGAGAGATCCTCCAAATTTTCGCCCACTTTTCAGGGAGGAGAGAATCCAAATTGAATTGGGATTGAAACTTGAATTTTTCCCTTGAATCTTATCCACAAAAAAAACCGAAATTTCCTTGAGGATTATCCTCAAAAATTTCGTCCACTTTTGTTGGGATTTAGATTCAAAATTCAAGTAGGATTCTAACAAGATTATCCCCTCCAAATCCAACTCAAATTCGAATTTCAAACCTTGTGGATTTTCCACAACAAATTCGAATCCTACTTGGACTGTGATTCAAAATTTGAATTTCAAATTTCAAATTCGAATTTCAAATTCAAATTTCAAATTCGAATTTCAAATTCAAATTTCAAATTCGAATTTCAAATTCAAAATTCAAATTTCAAATTTCAAAATTCAAATTTCAAATTCCACAAAACGGTTGTGTTTCAAATTCTTGTTCTCATGGATAATTTTCTAGAACTCCAATCCAATCTCAAATAAAATCATGGCAACTTTATTTGGAGTTCGAATAATTGTGTACTCTATTATCCAAAACAAAATCTGAATCCAACCGGAGAGAATCTTGTTTACCATCCTAATCCTGTGTCATCACCATCCATGCATAACAAACTAGCCAATAGCATACACAAATCAATTTGTCAAACGTTAAGGAATTATGTGGAGCTAGTAGAGGGACTGATTGGACATATATAATCAGGCTCACGTGATTCCATATGATCATCATTCTGTACCGAACAACTCAATCATATGATCACTAATTTCAGAGTCACACCACTATAAACCTGAAACTGAACTCCTAATTATATACCGTATTACGTAAGCCTGTGACGAGCTACTATCCAATGACCTTGTCATATATGCAAAACCCTCATATGATATCCATGATCAGCCTTAGGTCAAAGTCCGTTTAATCCTACTGTTCAGGCTATCTTAAAGTTCCATTATACTACCGAATTAAGAAAATGATTATTCATCATATGTGAATAAGAAGTCATCCGCCCAGCAGACGACCCAAGGCCTTGTCCATTTTCACATTTAGTATAATGCCTTTAAGAGGATACCTTTAACTCTTCAGAGCTATGATTCTGATATCTGCAAACAAACCTTTCATCGTATACAAGTCATGCACCCAACGAACCGGTCTATAAGCTTACTACCTCTGAGACGCTTTAGCCATTGGAACATCAAAGTACACAAGTCATATACATGAAGAAGTTCATTTACTCAGGATTAAGGTTATTATACAATGAACGTCAAAAGCAGATTGATCCACTCATAGCGGACTACGTAGATCAATCACGCTTTAGTCCCGGTCTAATATGTCACCACCGAGCAACATATCCATGTCTCTACTTGGGAGTCCAGCTCCAGACAGTCAAGACAAACCATCCCCTCTAAAGCTTTAGACAACATAATAGTCTTAACATAAGTTAGATGCTCGGTCTAACCCCATAGACTACAGACCATAGTTTAGACTGCTAACTTTAGAACATTGTCTTCTCGCATACAAAAGTCCATTGCATGCAATGTTCTAACAGTTTTAACACAAGTAGTCAGTGAGTCATATTTGCTTACATTTACTTTAACATGTAAATAAGACGAGGACAGATAGCAATGTAATGAATAACCTCTATATATAATTTTATTATCCAGTTCAAAATGAATACATCAAAATGTCTCTAATGCTTAGGGCATTTCCTAACAATCTCCCACTTGCCCTAAGCCAGTAGATGTGCCATGTTACGCATCCCCATCGCCTCTACATGCCTCTCAAAGCTTCTAGCTACCAAAGTCTTAGTAAAGGGATCGGCAATGTTGTCCGCGGACGCGATCTTACATACATCCACTTGTCCTGTCTCCACGTGCCCTCTAATAATATGATATCTCCGATCGATGTGCTTGGTCCTCTTGTGGTGCCGAGATTCCCTTGTGTTGGCAATAGCCCCTGTATTATCACAGTAAAGTGTGATAGGCTTGTCAACACTCGGAATGACCTCAAGGTCTCTAAAGAACTTGCGGAGCCAAACCGCTTCTTTAGATGCCTCAGCCGCAGCCACATACTCGGCCTCCATAGTAGAGTCAGTTGTGCAGCCCTGCTTCACGCTCCTCCACACAATGGCGCCTCCTCTGAGTAAAAATACTGATCCAGATGTCGATTTCCTCGAATCCTTACAAGTCTGGAAGTCTGAGTCCGTGTATCCTACGGGTCTTAGGTCCCCTCCAGAATATACCAGCATATAATCCCTTGTTCTTTTAAGATACTTGAGTATATGCTTTACTGCTTGCCAGTGTTTGGTTCCAGGATTCGCTTGATATCGACTCACCATACATACTGCAAAACACATGTCCGGGCAAGTGCAAAGCATAGCGTACATAAGGCTACCCACAGCGGATGCATAAGGGACCTTACTCATACGCTCTCTTTCTTCCGATGTCTTGGGATAGTCATCCAATGAAAGAGTTAGACCGGCAATAGAAGGTTGTGAGCCTTTCTTTGCCTCTAGCATTGCATATTTGTCAATTATTTTATGTATGTATGAAGCTTGGGATAATGCTATCATTTTGTTCTTTCGATCTCTGAAGAGACGAATGCCTAGAACATAATTAGCTTCTCCCAAGCCCTTCATGTCAAACTGTTGGTGTAACCAAAGCTTGATCGATGATAAGTTTCCTACATCATTTCCAATGAGTAGTATATCATCGACATAGAGTATCAGAAAGACCACTTTTCCATCCTTAATACGTTTATAAACACAGGGTTCATCAACGTTCTGCTCAAAACCAAATGTCTTAATCGCTTGATCAAACCTCTGGTTCCATGAGCGGGATGCCTGCTTTAATCCATAAATGGATCTAAGCAACTTGCAGACTTTCCTTTCTTGGCCTTTCGCTACGAACCCTTTGGGATGTATCATATAGATACACTCTTCAAGATGGCCATTCAAGAATGCCGTCTTGACATCCATTTGCCAGATCTCGTAATCAAGAGCCACAGCAATGGACAGAAGAATACGGATAGACTTCAGCATAGCAACAGGCGAAAAGGTTTCCTCGTAATCGATTCCAGCCTTTTGCGTGTATCCCGTTGCAACCAGTCTAGCTTTGAAAGTTTCCACTCTCCCTTCCGCATCCTTCTTTCTTTTGTAGACCCATTTGCACCCAATGAGTTTTATTCCATCCAGCAAATCTACAAGTTCCCAAACAGAGTTGGATTTCATAGAATCCATCTCATTGTTCATAGCCTGTTTCCAAGATTTAGAATCAACATCATTTATAGCTTCATCATAGGTGACCGGATCATCCTCATGCTCATGAGCCTCGGCCTGATATACCTCAGCATCATACATGAAGAAATTAGGTTTCTTCGAAACCCTCCCACTACGATGAGGCACCCTAAACTGTTGATCATCTGCAGGTCTTTCACTGGAACTCGAACTTGCATCTAAGATCGAAATCTGTGGAGCAGTTCTTTCACCTGATAACTCCTCTAGCACCACTTTGCTTTGAGGCTTAAAATCATTCATGTGACTTTCCTCCAAGAATGTCGCATGGGTTGAGACAATGACTTTTTGTTCCTTCGGGTTATAGAACAGACCTCCTTTAGTTCCTTTTGGATACCCTACAAACATGCACAATTCTGATCTTGGTTCCAACTTTTTCGCATCCCCATCCAGTACATGTGCCGGGCAGCCCCATATTCTCATATGTTCAAGGGAGGGCTTCCTGCCACGCCACAATTCATACGGAGTTCTGGGAATTGATTTGCTTGGAACCTGGTTCAGAATATAGCATGCCGTTTGTAAAGCATATCCCCAAAATGATAATGGCAGCGTTGAATAACTCATCATGGACCGTACCATATCCAATAAGGTTCTGTTTCTCCTTTCGGCTACACCATTCTGTTGTGGAGTACCAGGTGCAGTCAATTGGGATAATATCCCGTTCTCTACAAGATGTCCTAGAAATTCATCAGAGAGGTATTCGTCACCTCGATCAGATGAAGTGTCTTTATGGATTTATCCAATTACTTTTCCACTTCCGCACGATACTCTTTGAACCTGTCAAAGGTTTCGCTCTTGCGGTGCATCAGATACACATATCCATACCTCGAGTAATCATCTATAAAAGAGACATAATACTCGAACCCTCGTCGTGCTGTGACGTTCATGGGGCCACATACGTCAGTATGCACAATTTCTAAGAGCTCCTGAGCCCTTGTACCTTTAGCTCCAAAAGACCTCTTAATCATTTTACCCTCTAGACAAGACTCACATTGGGGAAGTCGTACCTCCTCCAGAGATTCCAGAGGACTGTCTTTCACCAATCTTTGAATCCTATCCTGATTAATATGACCAAGTCTTAAATGCCAAAGATACGCCTTGTCAGAGTGAGAAACTTTCAACCTTTTAGAGTTATCAGTTAATTCAGTGTCAAGCAATGAGTACATCTTTGGTTTGATCAAATATAGGTTTCCATCCATCCATCCAGAACAGATAAAAGACTTATTTTTATGAATATCAACTCTTTTACTAAAAGAAACTGAATAAGAATCCTTTATTAAACAAGCTACCGATATAAGGTTCCTCCTAAAATTAGGAACATAAAAACAGTCTTTTAATAAAATAAACCTAAATTGATCAAAATAAAGGTAAACATCTTCCACTGCTTCAGCCACCACAAAGCTACCATCTCCAGTCTGCAACGAGAGGCTCCTATCATGTAGACTTCTCGTTTCCATGAACCCCTGCATAGAAACATAAACATGATTAATGGCGCCCGAATCAATGACCCAAGTGTCTGTTGATTCTTCCACCAAACACGCTTCCAAGTAATGAAGTTCCTTACCTTCCTTGCCCTTGGCGGCTAGGAATTCCCGGCAAGCTTTCTTAAAGTGACCTACCTTCCCACAATGGAAGCATTTGGACTTTTTAGGGTCCTTTGGCTTTTTGTTCTTCTTTTTCTTCTTCCCATCCGAGACAGGAGGATTAGAAGAACAAGAAGCCACTTGCTTCTTATTTGGCCTCTTCCTCTTCCGTGAGGGATTGGAAGATTCCGCCAAATTGGCCTCTCCTTTAGGTCGGACCACATCCTCATCCCTGATCATCCACTCATAAGCCTGTAGTTGCTTCATGAGCTCGGTTAGTCCTAACTCCTTTGTTGCCAGATTGTATGCGGCCTTAAACCCCACAAAATCTTTAGATTGAGTCTTGAACACCATCTTGATCTAGGTGTTGTAGTCCAACTCAGCACCATTCTCGGTAGCCTCAGCGAAGAATCCCATTAGAGTGATCATACGGTCCTTCACCGGAGTACCCGCCTTTTGCTTAGAGTTCATAATGCTGGTGATAGCGGACTGTCGAGCCAATTTTTCTTGGCCTCCGAACATTTCCTCCAGATTTTCCCCCCAGCAACTTAATAAGTCTCATGCTGCTTTTGTAAAGCACTCGTCATGCTAGTAAGGATGTAGCACCGAGCTATCTCATTGGATTCTCTCTAACGATTATAGGCAACCGGGACCTCCTCAAGTGGTGTGTCAGGTTTGGGCCCAGGTGGGCTTGGTTTGTCCTGCACGAACTTGTGTCTCTCGTAGTTGAGAACTATTAATAGATTTCTTTTCCAATCTTTATAATTGTCGCCATTCAACTTATTTTCAGTAAGTATTGAAATGAGGGGTGTCGGTGACATTTTGAACTGAAATAAAATTATACTTGACATCATTACAAAGCCCAAGCAAATATACAGATAATTTAGCAAATAAAACATACAAGTATGTTCCTACATGAAACTTGAAAAACATGTAGCATTGCAATGGTAATTCTCAGCACCTATTGCCCCAAGCCACCGAGGGGTGGTCATGAGAACAAATAGCCGGAACATGGACCCCGTCCAATTAATATATGTTGCCTTAAATCCTCCAAGGTTAAGACATATGTTAATAACTTATTTGGCCACCAGTTTAGTTAACAGAGCTTCTAGGGAAGGTTAATAACTAAATGAGTCTTGAGTGTATAACCATTGTTTACGTAGCCCGGTCCACGTCCTACCAAGCCACCGAGGGGTGGTCATGAATAGGATCGTACCCGAACACGTTTTCCACATAGGAGATCCAATCTAGTATACCGGTGGCGGTAAACACCTACCGAGGGGTGTGGTCAGGGCAGAACTGACGCGAGGCGTTACCATACTTTCACATATGGATCAACAATGGAGGCCGTGGGTTTTGTTTGAAACCCTCTCCCACTCAATATTTTGAAACACATGCAAGTTTTGACAAATTATGTATGATCAATATAGTATGAGCGGCACTCACCTATCCTATATGACATGTTATCAAATATGCTTACAAAATATCCATCAATACATATTTATACATCCATGACATATCACAGAAAAAATAATTGACAGAATAACCTAGCTATTGTTCCATCCTAGAACAAAGAAAATAAAGATTACAAAATTCCATCCAAAGCATTCTTTGGGTCTTGAATTCTGTCCCATCTTCTTGTATCCATCTTTATATAGCCTCTCCATTTATTTCTCATCCCAAGAATTATTTAAAATTTAAATATCCAAAAATTTAAATTTCAAATTCAAATTCCAAATTCAAATTTCAAATTTAAATTTCAAATTTAAATTTTTAAACAATTTTAAACATCATGTGTAATAATATGTAATTTCAAAAAATTTGAAATTTTTAATTACATATTTTTAAACATGATTTAAAATTAAATCTGAAATTTAAAAATCAAAATTTTCTGATTTTTGGACCGTCGGACCGCCGTGGGCAGCCTTCTTAAATTGACCTACCTTCCCACAGCGGAAGCACTTAGACTTTTTAGGGTCCTTGGACTTCTTCTTCTTCTTCCCATCTGAGACAGGAGGATTAGAAGAACTGGAAGCCACTTGCTTTTGATTTGGCCTCTTCTTCTTCCGTGATGGTTTGGAAGATTCTGCCAAATTGGCCTCTCCTTTTGGTTGGACCGCATCCCCATCCCTGATCATCCGCTCATAAGCTTGGAGTTGCTTCATGAGCTCAGTTAGTCCTAACTCCCTTATCACCAGATTGTATGTGGCCTTAAACCCCACAAAATCTTTAGACAGAGTTTTGAACACCATCTCGATCTGGGTGTTATAGTACAATTCAGCACCGTTCTTGGCAGCCTCAGTGAAGAATCCCATTAGAGTGATCATATGGTCCTTCACCGGAGTACCCGCCTTTTGCTTAGAATTCATAATGCTGGTTATAGCGGACTGTCGAGCCAACTTTTCTTGGCCTCCGAACATGTCCTCCAGATTGTTCATGACCTCCCTAGCAACCTAATAAATCTCATGCTACTTTTGTAAAGCACTCGTCATGCTAGCAAGCATGTAGCATTGAGCTATATCATTGGATTCTCTCCGATGAGTATAGGCAACCGGGACCTCCTCAAGCGGTGTGTCAGGTTTTGGCCTTGGTGGGTATGGTTCATCCAGTACGAACTTATGTCTCTCGCAGTTGAGAACTATTAACATATTTCTTTTCCAATCCTTATAATTATCGCCATTTTTGAAGGGTAATTAAAGATTATACTGTACGTAAAAAGTAAATACGTGTGTAACAAAAAAAAAATTTCTAATTTCGAGTATCGGATTTAAGTATAGGATGTGTGTAAGTATAAGTATTAGTTAAAGAAAGAAAGTTTTTGGTGACGGTCTGGGCCACTAAGGGCGTGGGGCATCACATAACCTCTCTACTGAGTAGCTCAACTTCATGGCTAAAAATCGAGCTGATTTCGTTAGTCGGTCCATAATTACTCAGATGGCATCGTTCCTGCTTGAGGTCATGGGCAATCTGACCACGAAATCCATGGTAATTTGCTCCCATTTCCACTCTGGTAGCTCGATCTTCTACAGTTCTCCTCCTAGTCACTGATGTTCTGTTTTAATTTTCTGACAGGTGAGGCACTTTACCATGAACTCGGCGATGTCATTCTTCATGTTTGGCCACCAAAAACTTTCTTTTAAGCCTTGGTACATCTTATTTGCTCCTGGATGTACCGAGTACGATGCGTCATTAGCTTCTGACAGGATCTGTTTCTCGAGTTCCTCATCCTTTGGAACACATACTCTATCTCTGAAGTAGAGCGTACCATCCTGGGAGACTTGAAACCCTGAATTCTAGTCCTCCACTGCCTCCTTTTTGAGCTTGTCAAGGACGAATCAAGGTCTTGGTAGGCTTTAATTCCTTCTGGGAGCGTCGACTAGAGGGTCATTTTGGACAACCTCCTTGTTAACATCCCAATCTCGCTACTCCGTAGCTCATCTTACGGTTCTTCTAGCAAGGCCTGGATAACCAGAAGCGACGAGGCATGCTTTCTACTCATCGCGTCGACCACCTTATTGGCTTTCCCTGGATGGTGAAGGATTTCACAATCATAATCCTTAACCAGTTCCAGCCATCTTCGTTGCCTTATATTAAGCTCCTTCTACGTAAAAATGTATTTAAGACTCTGGTGGTCCGTGTAGATCTCACATTTGATTCCATAAAGGTAATGCCTCCATATTCTGAGTACAAAGATGACTGCTGTAAGCTCCAGGTTGTGCGTCGGGTAGTTCCTTTCATGGTTCTTGAGTTGCTGTGAAGCACACGCGACTACTTTACCACCTTGCACTAATACAACTCCTAATTCAGTCTTGGACGCGTCGCTGTAAATCACAAAACCTCCCTGTTCAACATTTGGTATGGTCAAGATTGGGGCGCTTATGAGTTGGCCTTTTAGCTTCTGAAAGCTCTTCTCACACTTGTCAGTCCACTCATACTTCTTCTCTTTCTTTGTGAGTGTTATGAGTAGTGCAGCTAGCTTTGAGAATCCTTCCATAAACCGTCAGTAATATCCCACTAGACTTAAGAAGCTACGAATTTTCGTTACATTCTTCAAAGTTGGCCATTCACTAACTGGTTCTACTTTCGCTAGGTCCATGGACACTCCCTCCTGGGAGACCACGTGACCGAGGAAGTGGACCTTCTCCAACCAAAATTCAATTTGGTGTATAGCTGATACTCCTTAAGCTTGGATAGAATGGCTCTCAAATGCCCTTCATGCTCCTCCTTTGTCTTAGAATATATGAGTATGTCATCGACAAACATAATGACAAACTAGTCTAGGAATTCCTTGAACACTCAGTTCATTAAATCCATGAAAGCGGCAGGTGCGTTCGTTAACCCAAACGACACAATAAGTAACTCGTAATGTCTGTAGCATGTTCAGAATGCTGTCTTGGTATGTCCACATCCCTGATCCACAATTGGTGGTACCCAAAACATAGGTTGATTTTTGAGAATATTGCGGCACCTCGGAGTTGGTTGAACAAATCGTCGATTTGCGACAATGGATACTTGTTCTTGATCATGATCTTGTTCAACTCCCTGTAGTAGATAGACATACTTAACGTCCTATCCTTTTTCTTCACGAATAATACAGGTGCTCCCCATGGTAAGCAGCTTTGTTGGATGAAGCCTTTGTCCATCAGATCCTTCAACTAAGCTTGAAGCTCTTTTAGTTCTGCTGGGGCCATTCTGTAGGGGGCTTTGGATATGGGTGCCGATCTTGGTAGCAGTTTGATTTCGAACGTTATCTCCCGCTCCAACGGAAGTCCTGGAAGATCCTCCAGAAATACCTCCATAAACTCTCAAACTATTGAAATGCTGTCAGATTTTGTCTCTGCTTCCTGGGTTATGTCCACTATATGTGCGAGGAAAGCGGTGCATTCACTAGATAGTAGCTGGTGAGCCTTCGTTGCTGATATCATCGTCTTTGGTTGCTTCAATGAATAGCCCTTGTAGATAAATTTTTCATGTCCACTTGGGTTGAAGGTCACCTCCTGTCTCTGACAGTCTATACCGGTGTGGTATTTGACGAGTAAATCCATTCCTATAATCACGTTGTAATCACACATCTCGATGACGATTAGATCCATGCTTAGCTCGTGTCTACCGATAACTACTGGCACATGACATGCCCAGTAGCTAGACAACAAAACTTCCCCAGAGGGAAAGGTAGTCTGAAAAGTTTGGTTCATCTTATGTAGGTTCTGGCTTATCTCCCTAATAAACTTTAATAATGCAAAAGAGTGTGTAGCTCTAGAATCAAATAAAACCAGTGTAGTGGAGTTGGCAACAGAAAGCTGACCTGTCACCACAGCTGACGTTTTGACCTCTGCATCCATGTGAGTGAAGGCATAAATCGTCCCCTACGGCTCTGGAACATCCGATCTACCTTGGCTGATTGTTGCACCTTCAATCCTTCCTTGGGCGTTGTGTAGTTGTCCGTTAATAGGGCAGGCTTAGCCTTGTTGATTTTATGGGTTCGAGTGACAGTGTTTAGCGAAGTGACCTTCCTTACCACATATGTAACAGCCGCTGGTACCCTGGCGGTACTCTCCAGGATGATTCTTCCCACATTTCAGACAAGGCTGGTGTCGATTGCCATTTCCCCCACGGTTGTGCTTCTTTTGAGGGAAACTCCTCTACTGCCCCTGGTTGCTCTGGTTCCCTCTTCTTTTATTATTGTTGTGGTTGGACTATCAGTGGTGTTGGTTAGTCCTTGTGTTCTGCCCTTTGAGTTGTGATTCGTGTTTCAGCCTTCCCTTGATCTGCTTTGGCTGGTTTTTCTCTTCTCTCTTTGCCTTAAAGATTTGCGCCCTCCTCTCTTTGTCTTGGGCTAGCCAGTATTCTACCCAGATGGCCCTATTGACACACTCAGCTAGCCAGTATTCTACCCAGATGACTCCCACTGCATACCTAGACGACAATATCCGTCCGGAACATTTTTAGCATTCTCCTGACCCTTTCCTTCTCTGTTGGCACTAAGTCGGGGCAAAGTCGGGCTAGCTATTCAAATTTTCTTACGACCTCCATGACCGTCATGCCTCCTTGGGGTAAATTGTTAAATTCATCCTATTGGACTGCTAGGGCTTCATTGTTGAAGTACATTTCTCTGAACTCGACAATGAAGTCTACCTAATTCATTGCATTGACATCCCTTCTAATTGCAACGGTTTTCCACCATTGGCGTGCTCCTCTGCGTAGGGCTAGGGAGGCATATAGTACTTTTTCCCTTACAGTCAGCCCTATGAGGTCTAGGATGACCTGGACGTCGGTCAACCAATCATCTGCTTCAATAGGGTTCGTTGTCCCCTCGAATTCTGGCACCTTTATATGCCTGAATCATTCGTATAAGTCACCATCTCTCAGAGCTGGCACAAGAACATTGGCTGCTATGGGAGCAACCACAGCTGATGGTGTTGATGGGGTCTGGACTGGTGGGACTACCTGCTTTCTAGGTGTATTGGGGGCTATTGGAGCTGCTTGGGCTGGCACCTCCACCAGTTGTGGTACCTATTATTATCGATTCATTTGCTGCTTGAGCTGGTTAAGCTCCTATTATTGCTTTAACATCATTTCCTACATTCCTACATAGCTGTGAGCCATGTCATTAGTTCGTCGTCTCAGGTGGCTTGAGTGGACTATGATCTTGTTCTTCCCATTGTTATCTATATAACCTATGAGATAACGGGAAAAGAGAATATAAGTTCCTCAAATTCTGTACTTGTGACTTGTATTACATATCATTTTCTTTCTTACTAAACAGTTAAAGATAAAAACATATATACTCATTTTATATCTTTCTTTCTTCTCTTGTGATGTTCATTACAATTACCGCATTACATTAGAACATCATATGAGTGCCAGGAACCATCCTACACTCTTTATTATACTTGATCATACTCATGGAAAATCATGTTTAGGCCCTTAGGGCAAAACTTAACTTCTTTTTCATAAAACATTTAACAAGATATATATATATATGAAAATATATGCACATGCTTTTAGTTGATAGGAGTGACACACACTTCCCAAAATATGATCCCAAAAGTACAATTACTAAGTTAGATGGGGGAGTTACTGTTCCCTTCTACATTTCCAAAACCAAGTTCCCATGAGAAGGGTTACTACTAAGAAGATATCACAGACTTGGCATCCAACATCACCTCGTCCTTATTCTAGCTAAGAGGGAATTACTCGGGATCTCCATCTTCGTCTCCCTAAATAATACTACCCTCGTTGTCACTAGCAATAATAACCTGGGGCTCATACATCTCTATCCACTCATCGTCGCTGATGTGATTGGGAAGTTCCTCCCCCTCATCGTTAGGTCGAGCATCGAGAAGAGCCACATCATCATCTTCCTCATGGTGCTCAGGAGACTGGGGAACTGGCTCAGGATCCTCTAATGGGTCTTCATTATCTTCGAATATTACTGGTTGTGGTTCGGCCGCGAGCTCTTCATTGGCTGGTTGGGGTGCTACCTCTGCCAGGTCAGGGTTGAGTGCTACACGCTCGGCGTCCACTATGTCTCGAACCAGGCGTCTCAGGTTCTCATGTGGTGGAGGGTACTGGACAAGGTCTCCTACATACCATGGGATTCCTTTCCAAAACAGACCAGTTACCTCTGTAAATGGCTTGTCTAAGGGAATACTCAGTAACATAGTGTCCAAAAATCGCTGATAGTAGTGTACCATGGTCTCTCCCTCATAAACATCCCAAATGTCAGAGAGGACCTGATACCTCCTCTCATACATGTCATCCCAGGTATTTGCATCCTTAGCTGGGCCATCGGAGTTGTAGAGATCTTGGTAGAACTCAACCCACTGCATTTCTGGACCCCTGATCCTGCATTGATCATTCCACCGTATCATTACTGGTCCTCGCAGTCGGCTACTGGCCATTAGCACCTGTAAACAGGGTGGAATATGGCACCCTTCAAAGATTGCCTCCATACTATTAATCCAATAGGGGAGTTCTTATGGATTGCTGTCGTCGTATGTGTGTGGTCATGTGGCAGTGAAAGCTATACTCGCTTCTCAGTCCTCTTGCACTTGCCGGAGGTCAACTGGTGCAACCATCATCCTACTATAACTTAAATATCAACTTATATACTAATATTTAAAAACAAAAGCTAACTTACTTGGATAGATGTAGCAGGCATACGGCGATGTGAGGTAGGGTGGCAGGAAACCTCTCTGATACCAACTATGATGCCCCGAGTCCTCAGTGGCCCAGACCGTCACTAAAACTTGCTTACTTTAAAAGATACTTATACTTTCTTGCCTTTGATATTTAAAGTTACTTAACTTATTATCATAAACTTAGGGATTTTTTTTTTGATTGTATACGTACTTACTGTGCACATACATACACCGATTACTATTCAAAAATACTATTTATGATTACTATTCAAAAGTACTGTTTACGATTACTATCAAAAGTACTGTTTACAATTACTATTCATAAATACTATTTACTATTGCTATTCAAAATACTGAAACTATGCGGAAGATTTACTTGCGGTGTGTTCCATAACCTTGCCTCATATATGCCTCCGTCTCCACCATCGCCCATGGACGCTTAAGCCATAGGACGCTTACCTATAGTATGAACACACTCCGTGAGCTTTGTGCCCAGTAAATACAACATGTTATCCGCAAAACATGTTTAAACATAGTACATACTCAAAATCGTATAAGCATGCCAGATACATATACCACTTCAACATATCACACATCCAATCATCACGTAACATATCATGAATATGAAACTTTACATACTTTATGCAAAATAGAAACATCATGATCTGAATGCATCTAGAAGCATAGTGAACTAACATGTACCGTGAACTAAGCATGATTCGGTTATGTTCAGTTATGCTTCATTATTCTCTTTTCTTTCTCTTGTCTACTTAGGGCCCGTGTGCCAGTACCATATGTGCACAGACCATCGGTAACGCCCGTGGTTAAAAGCCAAAGAGCCATCAACGGATGTTCAACTTTATACTTTAACTTACTTTAAAACCCTTTCAACTGAAAGAGCCGGTATGACACACCTATAATTTCCATCTTGTTTATCTTTTCTAGCCACATGCTTCTCTAAGATGTCCCTAATCCTACGTGGTAGGGACGTATGGTGGTTATCTTGTTCTTTCATCAATCTACTTGATTGTGAAACTATATGCTCTTAAATATGCGATGGAACATCGTGTGCATGGCATATATATTTTAACATACTGTAAAACATCATTTAACATCATTTTATTCATGTTGTAGGCGGAGTTGTACTTACCTAAATTTGCCAGCAAAATGCATACTCGTGCCTTTAATAATTTACAGGTGACCACCTATCATCAATAATGTTCCTTATTAGCCTCTCCGTAGAGTCACTACTACTGACTATTGCTTGTGTTTCTATGTGGTACCAAGGTCCATCGGTACCCTGTTGGCCTACTATGGGGATTTGGTGTCTAACTCGTATCGTGTCTGATCAATCATCTACTTGACAGACTAATCATCGTCCCTTACAGTGTTGTTTGAAACACGATCCTTGACTGGTTTACTGATCAGTCAGCTGACCGGTTACCTCTCGTGTTTGTAACTAAGTAGTCTACCGGGTTAGTATGCATAAACTGGTATAGCAACCGACCGGGTCACTTTGCTTGTTGGGGTGTGGTAGCCTACAGGGCTACTATTCCTTGTTTGGTGTAAAGGCCCACCAGGCCACTATAGCTTGTTTAGGATAGTAGCCTACCGGGCTACTAAGGCTTGTTTGGTGTGGTAGCTTACTGGGCTACACACAATGTTTCTTTTTGAAAAAAGTGTAGGTTGACTCAAAAATTCTTGGCAAAAAAATTCTTTATTTTGGGACCGTCCCCTTATCACCCCATCGGAAGGTGGGGGATGTCTTTATAAAAACCATGTTTGTATTTCTAAAATGTTAAAACACATTTTATTTTGAAGAGTATAAATCACATTTTTTTAAAGTTACATTTTAAAGGTGGTTTTTAAACCATTTTTGAAAACCATTTTTGAAACTTAATTGGAACAACTTTGTTTGTGATTTTGAAAAACATGAAAGTTTTCGTCCTCAACAAGATGAACAAATCTTGTGTTCACATGAACAAACCATGCCCACCTGGGCCCAAACCTGACACACCACTTGAGGAGGTCCCGGTTGCCTATAATCGTTGGAGAGAATCCAATGAGATAGCTCGATGCTACATCCTTGCTAGCATGACGAGTGCTTTACAAAAGCATCATGAGACTTATCAAGTTGCTGGGGAGATCATGGAAAATCTGGAGGACATGTTCGGAGGCCAAGAAAAATTGGCTCGACAGTCCGCTATCACCAGCATTATGAACTCTAAGCAAAAGGCGGGTGCTCCGGTGAAGAACCATATGATCACTCTAATGGGATTCTTCGCTGAGGCTGCCGAGAATGGTGCTGAGTTGGACTATAACACCCAGATCGAGATGGTTTTCAAGACTCTGTCTAAAGATTTTGTGGGGTTTAAGGCCGCATACAATCTGGCGACAAAGGAGTTAGGACTAACCGAGCTCATGAAGCAACTACAGGCTTATGAGCGGATGATCAGGGATGAGGATACGGTCCGACCTAAAGGAGAGGCCAATTTGGCGGAATCTTCCAATCCCTCACGGAAGAGGAAGAGGCCAAATAAGAAGCAAGTGGCTTCCAATTCTTCTAATCCTCCTGTCTCGGACGGGAAGAAGAAGAAGAAGAACAAGAAGTCAAAGGACCCTAAAAAGTCCAAATGCTTCCATTGTGGGAAGGTAGGTCACTTCAAGAAGGCTTGCCGGGAATTCCTAGCCTCCAAGGGCAAGGAAGGTAAGGAACTTCATTACATAGAAGCGTGTTTGGTGGAAGAATCGAAAGACACATGGGTCATTGATTTGGGCGCCACTAATCATGTTTGTGTTTCTATGCAGGGGTTCGTGGAAACGAGAAGTCTACATGATAGGAGCCTCTCGTTGCGGACTGGAGATGGTAGCTTTGTGGTGGCTGAGGCAGTGGGAGACGTTCATCTTTATTTTGATCAATTTAGGTTTATTTTATTGAAAGACTGTTTTTATGTTCCTAATTTTAGGAGGAACCTTATATCGGTAGCTTGTTTAATAAAGGATTCTTATTCAGTTTCTTTTAGTAAAAGAGTTGATATTCGTAGAAATAAGTCTTTTATCTGTTCTGGATGGATGGATGGAAACCTATATTTGATCAGACCAAAGATGTACTCACTGCTTGACACTGAATTAATTGATAACTCTAAAAGGTTGAAAGTTTCTCACTCTAACAAGGCGTATCTTTGGCATTTAAGACTTGGTCATATTAATCAGGATAGGATTCAAAGATTGGTAAAAGACGGTCCTCTGGAATCTCTGGAAGAGGTACGACTTCCCCAATGTGAGTCTTGTCTAGAGGGTAAGATGACTAAGAGGTCTTTTGGAGCTAAGGGTACAAGGGCACAGGAGCTCTTAGAAATTGTGCACACTGACGTATGTGGCCCCATGAACGTCACAGCACGAGGAGGGTTCGAGTACTATGTCTCTTTCATAGATGATTACTCGAGGTATGGATATGTGTATCTGATGCACCGCAAGAGCGAAACCTTTGATAAATTCAAAGAGTATCGTGCGGAAGTGGAAAAGCAATTAGATAAATCCATAAAGATACTTCGATCTGATCGAGGTGGCGAATACCTCTCCGATGAATTTCTAGGACATCTTGTAGAGAACAGGATATTATCCCAATTGACTGCACCTGGTACTCCACAACAGAATGGTGTAGCCGAAAGGAGAAACAGGACCTTATTGGATATGGTACGGTCCATGATGAGTTACTCAACGCTGCCATTATCATTTTGGGGACATGCTTTACAAACGGCGTGCTATATTCTGAACCAGGTTCTGAGCAAATCAATTCCTAGAACTCCGTATGAATTGTGGCGTGGCAGGAAGCCCTCCCTTGGACATATGAGAATATGGGGCTGCCCGGCACATGTACTGGATGGGGATGCAAAGAAGTTGGAACCAAGATCAGAATTGTGCATGTTTGTAGGGTATCCAAAGGGAACTAAAGGAGGTCTGTTCTATAACCCGAAGGAACAAAAGGTCATTGTCTCAACCCATGCGACATTCTTGGAGGAAAGTCACATGAATGACTTTAAGCCTCGAAGTAAAGTGGTGCTAGAGGAGTTATCGGGTGAAAGAACTGCTCCACAGATTTCGGTCTTGGACGCAAGTCCGAGTTCCAGTGAAAGACCTGCAGACGATCAACAATTTAGGGTGCCTCGTCGTAGTGCGAGGGTTTCTAAGAAACCTAATTTCTTTATGTATGATGCTGAGGTATACCAGGCTGAGGCTCATGAGCATGAGGAAGATCCGGTCACATATGATGAAGCTATAAAGGATGTTGATTCTAGATCTTGGAAACAGGCTATGAACAATGAGATTGATTCTATGAAATCCAACTCTGTTTGGGAACTTGTAGATTTGCCGGATGGGATAAAACCCATTGGATGCAAATGGGTCTACAAAAGAAAGAAGGATGCGGAAGGGAGAGTGGAAACTTTCAAAGCTAGACTGGTTGCAAAGGGATACACGCAAAAAGCTGGAATCGATTACGAGGAAACCTTTTCGCCTGTTGCTATGCTGAAGTCTATCCGTATTCTTCTGTCCATTGCTGCGGCTCTCGATTACGAGATTTGGCAAATGGATGTCAAGACGGCATTCTTGAATGGCCATCTTGAAGAGTGTATCTATATGATACAGCCCGAAGGGTTCGTAGCAAAAGGCCAAGATAAGAAAGTCTGCAAGTTGCTTAGATCCATTTATGGATTAAAGCAGGCATCCCGCTCATGGAACCAGAGGTTTGATCAAGCGATTAAGACATTTGGTTTTGAGCAGAACGTTGATGAACCTTGTGTTTATAAACGTATTAAGGATGGAAAAGTGGTCTTTCTGATACTCTATGTCGATGATATACTACTCATTGGGAATGATGTAGGGAATTTATCATCGGTCAAGCTTTGGTTACACCAACAGTTTGACATGAAGGACTTGGGAGAAGCTAATTATGTTCTAGGCATTCGTCTCTTCAGAGATCAAAAGAACAAAATGATAGCATTATCCCAAGCTTCATACATAGATAAAATAATTGACAAATATGCAATGCTAGAGGCAAAGAAAGGCTCACAACCTTCTATTGCCAGTTTAACTCTTTCATTGGATGACTGTCCCAAGACATCGGAAGAAAGAGAGCGTATGAGTAAGGTCCCTTATGCATCCGCTGTGGGTAGCCTTATGTACGCTATGCTTTGCACTCGCCCGGACATATGTTTTGCAGTAGGTATGGTGAGTCGATATCAAGCGAATCCTGGAACCAAGCACTGGCAAGCAATAAAGCATATACTCAAGTATCTTAAGAGAACGAGGGATTATATGCTAGTGTATTCTGGAGGGGACCTAACACCCGTAGGATACACGGACTCAGACTTCCAGACTTGTAAGGATTCGAGGAAATCGACATCTGGATCAGTGTTTTTACTCGGAGGAGGCGCCATTGTGTGGAGGAGCATGAAGCAGGGCTGCACAGCTGACTCTACTATGGAGGCTGAGTATGTGGCTGCGGCTGAGGCATCTAAAGAAGCGGTTTGGCTCCGCAAGTTCTTTAGAGACCTTGAGGTCATTCTGGGTGTTGACAAGCCTATCACACTTTACTGTGATAATACAGGGGCGATTGCCAACACAAGGGAATCTCGGCACCACAAGAGGACCAAGCACATAGATCGGAGGTATCACATTATTAGAGGGCATGTGGAGACAGGACAAGTGGATGTATGTAAGATCGCGTCCGAGGACAACATCGCTGATCCCTTTACTAAGACTTTGGTAGCTAGAAGCTTTGAGAGGCATGTAGAGGCGATGGGGATGCGTAACATGGCACATCTGCTGGCTTAGGGCAAGTGGGAGATTGTTAGGAAATGCCTAAGTATTAGAGACATTTTGATGTATTCATTTTGAACTGAATAATAAAATTATACATAGAGGTTATTCATTACATTGCTATTTGTCCTCGTCTTATTTACATGTTAAAGTAAATGTAAGCAAATATGGCTCACTGACTGCTTGTGTTAAAACTGTTGGAACGTTGCATGCAATGGACTTTTGTATGCGAGAAGACAATGTTCTAAAGTTAGCAGTCTAAACTATGGTCTGTAGTCTATGGGGTTAGACCGAGCATCTAACTCATGTTAAGACTATTATGTTGTCTAAAGCCTTAGAGGGGACGGTCTGTCTTGACTGTCTGGAGCTGGACTCCCAAGTAGAGACATGGATATGTTGCTCGGTGGTGACATATTAGATCGGGACTAAAGCGTGATTGATCTACGTAGTCCGCTATGAGTGGATCAATCTGCTTTTGACGTTCATTGTGCAATAACCTTAATCCTGAGTAAATGAACTACTTCATGTATATGACTTGTGTACTTTGATGTTCCAATGGCTAAAGCGTCTCAGAGGTAGTAAGCTTATAGACCGGTTCGTTAGGTGCATGACTTGTATACGATGAAGGGTTTGTTTGCAGATATCGGAATCATAGCTCTGAGAAGTTAAAGGTATCCTCTTAAAGGCATTATACTGAATGTGAAAATGGACAAGGCCTTGGGTCGTCTGCTGGGCGGATGACTTCTTATTCACATATGGTGAATAATCATTTTCTTGATTCGGTAGTATAATGGAACTTTAAGATAGCCTGATCAGTAGGATTAAACGGACTTTGACCTAAGGCTGATCATGGATATCATATGAGAGTTTTGCATATATGACAAGGTCATTGGATGGTAGCTCGTCACAGGCTTACGTAATACGGTATATAATTGGGAGTTCAGTTTCAGGTTTATAGTGGTGTGACTCTGAAATTAGTGATCATATGATTGAGTTGTTCGGTACAGAATGATGATCATATGGAATCACGGGAGCCCGATTATATATGTCCAATCAGTCCCTCTACTAGCTCCACATAATTCCTTAACGTTTGGCAAATTGATTTGTGTATGCTATTGGCTAGTTTATTATGCGTGGATGGTAATGACACAGGATTAGGATGGTAGACAAGATTCTCTCCGGTTGGATTCAGATTTTGTTTTGGATAATAGAGTACACAATTATTCGAACTCCAAATAAAGTTGCCATGATTTTATTTGAGATTGGATTGGAGTTGTAGAAAATTATCCATGAGAACAAGAATATGAAACACAACCGTTTTGTGGAATTTGAAATTTGAATTTTGAAATTTGAAATTTGAATTTTGAAATTTGAAATTTAATTTTTGAATTTGAAATTTGAATTTGAAATTCGAATTTGAAATTTAAATTTGAAATTTGAAATTTGAAATTTGAAATTTGAATTTGAAATTTGAATTTGAAATTTGAAATTCAAATTTTTGAATCACAGTCCAAGTAGGATTCGAATTTGTTGTGGAAAATCTACAAGGTTTGAAATTCGAATTTGAGTTGGATTTGGAGAAGATAATCTTGTTAGAATCCTACTTGAATTTTGAATCCAAATCCCAACAAAAGTGGGCGAATTTTTTGAGGATAATCCTCAATGGAAAATTCGGTTTTTTTGTGGATAAGATTCAAGGGAAAATTCAAGTTTCAATTCTAGTTGAATTTGGATTCTCTCCTTCCCTAAAAGTGGCCGAAATTTTGGAGCCTTAATCCTAGGAAATTCGGTTATTTTTGGATAAGGTTGAGATGAGATTTAGCTTGAAAAATCCTAGTGGAATTTTGATTCTTCCTTATCCTAAAAGTGGCCGAAAATTTGGAGAAGATTTTCTTCTAAAGATTTCGGATTTTTTTGGTTGAAAAAAGGGAGATAAAATTCTAGTTAAAATCTTGTTTAGATTTGGATTGGATTTATCCTAGGAAAACCGAATTTAATTGTGGAGATTCTCCCTTGGAAAATTCGGATTTTTTGGTTTGGATAAGGGAGAAAATCTTTTCCTAGTCCAATTCGAATTCAGAGAATCACCTCATACAGGTCTATAAATAGAGGTCCTGCCACTCCAGTTCTCTCAGACCACAGACTCTCAGGTGAGCAGGCTTATTGTTGCACAGCTCATCGTGACAATAAAGTTCTTTAGAGATCTGGGTGGTCAGAAGAAGACTAGCAGTGCTAGCATACCGATCGAGGTTCAGAGTGCCCACACACTCAGCCATTCGGGAATTGGAGAATAGTAGAGAAGGCTAGTTGGTTGAAGCCTCCGGTCATTCTCCTCCTGCATATTGGCGTCCTTGAGGTATGAGTTTTAATT
Source organism: Antiaris toxicaria (assembly GCA_035233585.1). Taxonomy (NCBI): domain Eukaryota; kingdom Viridiplantae; phylum Streptophyta; class Magnoliopsida; order Rosales; family Moraceae; genus Antiaris; species Antiaris toxicaria. The sequence goes on along the minus strand of CP141155.1, from coordinate 54,595,318 downwards.
GTTGTTGATTTATTGTATATGGCATCATGAGATATTTAACGATCTAAAATTTTTATTGTTCCGCTGCGCCACTCTGATACGTTTTTACCGGTTTATTTTCCTACATTCCATCCCTACCACATTTTTATCCTTCGGTTCCTAAAATACCCTTCTATGCCATTTTTGAAATTTCGACAGCATTTCCGCTTAATTTTTGGGTTCCCGGCGTTTAGGAAACGCCTCGAAACCATCTAACATATTTCTATTCTATCACGTACTATACTAGTTGCCTATATTTTTACGTAAAACTCAACTTTTATGTAAAAATCTTTACATTTTACACATTTTCTTATTTGACTATTTTTCGTACACATAGTCCATTTTTCTTATAGTTTCACATGCCAAAATACATAACTAATACATAATCATTCCAAAACCAAAATTAAGGAATATAGGGACCGAAATCACTATCGAAATCTTCCCATCGACAATCAAATGAACCGTTTGGTCTCGTGTGCATAAACTTTGATTCTCCCTTGTTCAGGTTTGAAATTCCATCTTGCCATTCTAACACCGCGGATGTGTCCGAAACGTGGAAAATAGGCCAACGGGCCATTCTTCAATTTTTGGTTAACGGCGACCGTTGACCATCATTAACCGTCATTGACCGATGTTGACTGACATTGAACGGCTATTGACCAGCATTGACTGCAGCAGCGATGAAAAAGGCAGCCACCATCACGTAGATCTTGACATAAGGAACCCATTGGTGGTGTCAATTTCACCAATCGAGGCCCCTATCACCAGAATCGAACCCTCAAAAGTTGGCAACAGCGGCGGTGATCCGTTCTCCACCGTGACATGGTTGTTGCCCAAAATTGGCTTGGGACTTTTGTTCCTTGTGCCACTTTGTTCATTTTGGTGCCCACCATGTCACTCAACTCTGTCGGAATCGACGGATTCCATGGCGGCTTCACGGCAGCGACGGCGCGATGTTGGGCGGTGTAATCCGATGACTGATGAGCCAAAATGAAGCTTGGGTTTTGTTCTACTCTTCACCCTAAGTCTTTTAGGACTGGAATCATGTCGATCGGATGTCGGACAGCGGAGATACGACCCTTATAAATTTTTGGCCACCGACAGCTTCAGGCGGCGCATGCGCCTTCCTCCGGTTTCGGTTCCATCGACTCGGCCCACCGTTGGACTTAGCTTGTCAAGAGCTTTCCAATGAGATTGGGGTGTTGAAAATGGACACTGTTTTCTATGGTTGGTTACTGTTCACTGACGGGGTGTGGGAGAAAATGAGAGAATGTGAAAATTATGAGGGCTTATTTTGAAATTTTTGATTTTTCGCCCTTATATATACTTTTTTTGTTAAAAATTTCAACATGAGCTACCCTGACTAATTTGGGTGTGTTGAATCTAAATATATCAGTTTTATTTTCATCCGAGGTCATCTTGACCAGTTTTCTGGTACTGCATGTTTCCCAGTCAAAATTTACTTTTTGTGCTCAAATGACTAATTTGAGCATTCTGATTCCAAATATATCAGTTTTATTTCAAGAAAATGTCATCTTGATCAGTTTCATGATACAGCATGCTCCTCGATCAAAATTTGTATTCGATGCTCAATTGACTATTTTGAACATACTGAATCAAAATATATTAGTTTTATATCAAGAAAAGGTCATCTTGACCAATTTCTTGATACTTCGTGTGACACACACACGTACACACATAAAATCACTACATTTTCACATTTTAAACATGAAATTCATCATGTACATTTCATATACTGATTTTCCAAGAATAATGAAATTTCCCGGTTGTCACATTAAACTTTTCTTTGCCCGTTTAATTCATTCAAATTGGAAAATTATACTGTATTCATAAACATAATTACTTATTACATAGTAATGTAGGAAAATAAATCGGTAAAAACGTATCAGAGTGGCGCAGCGGAACAATAAAAATTTTAGATCGTTAAATATCTCATGATGCCATATACAATAAACCACCAACAATTAAAACTCATACCTCAAGGATGCCAATCTTGCAGGAGGAGAATGATCGGAGGCTTCAACCATCTAGCCTTCTCTACTATTCTCCAATTCCCGAATGGCTGAGTGTGTGGGCACTCTGAATCTCGATCGGTATGCTAGCACTGCTAGTCTTCTTCCGACCACCCAGATCTCTAAAGAACTTTATTGTCACGATGAGCTGTGCAACAATAAGCCTGCTCACCTGAGAGTCTGTGGTCTGAGAGAACTGGAGTGGCAGGACCTCTATTTATAGACCTGCATGAGGTGAATCTCTGAATTTGAATTGGATTAGGAAAAGATATTTTCCCTTATCCTTAACCATAAAATCCGAATTTTTCCATGGGAAAATCCCAACAATAAATTCAGTTTTTCTTAGATAAATCCAATCAAATCTAAACAAGATTTTAACTAGAATTTTTATCTCCCTTTTCGACCAAAAAATCCGAATTTCACAAGGAGAAAATCCTCCAAAAAATTTCGGCAATTATGGATAAGGGAGAATCAAAAATTCCACTAGGATTTTCAGGCTTGAATCTCATCTCAACCTTATCCAAAAATAACCGAATTTTTCCTTGGATAAATCCAACAATTTCGGCCACTTTTAGGGAGGGAGAGAATCCTAATTCAACTAGGATTGAAACTTGAATTTTTCCTTGAATCTTATCCACAAAAACCGAATTTTCCATTGGAGATTATCCTCCAAAAATTCGCCCACTTTTGTTGGGATTTGGATTCAAAATTCAAGTAGGATTCTAACAAGATTATCCTCTCCAAATCCAACTCAAATTCGAATTTCAAACCTTGTGGATTTTCCACAACAAATTCGAATCCTACTTGGACTGTGATTCAAAATTTGAATTTCAAATTTCAAATTCAAATTTCAAATTCAAATTTCAAATTTCAAATTTCAAATTTCAAATTTCAAATTTCAAATTCAAATTTCAAATTCGAATTTCAAATTCAAATTTCAAATTCAAATTTAAAATTCAAAAAATTTCAAAATTCAAATTTCAAATTCCACAAAACGGTTGTGATTCATATTCTTGTTCTCATGGATAATTTTCTACAACTCCAATCCAATCTCAAATAAAATCATGGCAACTTTATTTGGAGTTCGAATAATTGTGTACTCTATTATCCAAAACAAAATCTGAATCCAACCGGAGAGAATCTTGTCTACCATCCTAATCCTGTGTCATCACCATCCATGCATAATAAACTAGCCAATAGCATACACAAATCAATTTGCCAAACGTTAAGGAATTATGTGGAGCTAGTAGAGGGACTGATTGGACATATATAATCGGTCTCCCGTGATTCCATATGATCATCATTCTGTACCGAACAACTTAATCATATGATCACTAATTTCAGAGTCACACCACTATAAACCTGAAACTGAACTCCCAATTATATACCGTATTACGTAAGCCTGTGACGAGCTACCATCCAATGACCTTGTCATATATGCAAAACCCTCATATGATATCCATGATCAGCCTTAGGTCAAAGTCCGTTTAATCCTACTGATCAGGCTATCTTAAAGTTCCATTATACTACCGAATCAAGAAGATGATTATTCACCATATGTGAATAAGAAGTCATCCGCCCAGCAGACAACCCAAGGCCTTGTCCATTTTCACATTCAGTATAATGCCTTTAAGAGGATACCTTTAACTCCTCAGAGCTATGATTCCGATATCTGCAAACAAACCACTTCATCGTATACAAGTCATGCACCCAACGAACCGGTCTATAAGCTTACTACCTCTGAGACGCTTTAGCCATTGGAACATCAAAGTACACAAGTCATATACATGAAGTAGTTCATTTACTCAGGATTAAGGTTATTGCACAATAAACGTCAAAAGCAGATTGATCCACTCATAGCGAACTATGTAGATCAATCACGCTTTAGTCCCGGTCTAATATGTCACCACCAAGCAACATATCTATGTCTCTACTTGGGAGTCCAGCTCTAGACAGTCAAGACAGACCGTCCCCTCCAAGGCTTTAGACAACATAATAGTCTTAACATGAGTTAGATGCTCGGTCTAACCCCATAGACTACAGACCATAGTTTAGACTGCTAACTTTAGAACATTGTCTTCTTGCATACAAAAGTCCATTGCATGCAACGTTCTAACAGTTTTAACACAAGCAGTCAGTGAGTCATATTTGCTTACATTTACTTTAACATGTAAATAGGATGAGGACAGATAGCAATGTAATGAATAACCTCTAAGTATAATTTTATTATCAAGTTCAAAATGAATACATCAAAATGTCTCTAATACTTAGGGCATTTCCTAACAAGTAATTAGGTTCCATGCACATGGGGGTCATTACATATACCATCCAGGAGAACCCAACCGTGTAGCGAATGCTTTAATTAGAAAGTCTGTTGTTCCACACCAGTTGACGATAGAAAGGCTACCTAAACCACTGTAGCAAGAGATAAACTCGTTGGAGTTAGAGCTGATATCTGGGAAATTAGCTACACTCCAATTAGAGTCGTCATTATTCAAGGACATCAAAGCGGCTAAGAAGCGAGACCCAAATTTAGTAAGTTCTCGAGAAGGAGTTTCCAAGGATGGATTAGTCTTATATCAAGGAAAAGTTCATGTTTCGACTGATGATGGATTAAGAAAATGGATTATGGCAGAATCTCATGAAATGCCATATTTAGTTCATCTTGGAGCCAGTAAGATGTACCAAGATTTAAAATTACAATTATGGTGGAAAGGAATGAAGAATGATATCATGAAATTTGTGAGCCGATGCATGGCTTGTCAAAAAGTCAAGGCCGAACACCAACATCCAAGAAGAAAATTGGAATCCTTGAAAATTCCAGAATGGAAATGGGAACACATCACGATGGATTTATAGTGAGATTACCAAAGACCTGAGAGGGCTATGATGCCATCTGGGTTATTATGGATCGATTAACAAAAATGGCACGGTTTATAACATTGAAAATGACTTTTTCACTGGAGTATTGGCAAGTCTTTATATGGCCCATGTCATCAGATTACATTACGTTCCTAAGTCTATCGTATCCGATCGAGATGCACAGTTCACTTCAAATTTCTAGAAGTACGTACAAGAAGCCATGGGAACAAAATTGAGACTCAATACAGCTTTCCATCCTCAAATGAACGAGCAATCTAAATGAACTATTCAAACACTGGAAGACATGCTTCATGTTCGTATAATGGATTTTTCAGGAGTTTGGAATGAGAAATTTCCTTTAGTCAAATTTTGGTACAACAATAGCCGCCAAGCTTCCATAGGAATGGCACCCTATAAAGCATTGTATGGAAAAAAAAGTGTAGATCACCCATTTACTGGTACGATCTGCAAGAAAAGCAGCTGCACAATACTGATTTTGTACAAGAAACCTCAGATACGGTAACGAAAATACAGAGGCAAATGAAAATCGCACAAAGTCGACAGAAGAGCTACGCGGATAATAGACGAAGGTCCCTAGAGTTTGGCGAAGGGGATTTCGTGTTCCTTAAAGTATCGCCCATGAAGGGAATAATGCGTTTCAATAAGAAAGGAAAATTAAGTCCAAGATATATTGAACCATTTGAGATCATCAAACACATTGGAAAAGTTGCCTATAAATTGGCATTACCTCCTGAACTATCGATAGTACACAATGTTTTCCATGTGTCCATGCTATGAAAATACGTGTCAGATCTGTCACACGTATGAAACATAAATCGATTCAGATTTAAGAGGATCTGACATATGAAGAACAGCCTATTCGAATTTTAGCTTAGTCGAGAGAGTACTGAGAAATAGGACAATCCCACTAGTCAAAGTATTACGGAAAAATCACAATATTGAAGAGGCTACGTGGGAACGCGAAGAGGAAATGAGAATCTCGTACCCCCACTTGTTCTAAACTTTCGAGGACGAAAATTTTATAAAGAGGGGTGAATGTGATAACCGAGAAATATTATTGTTCTTGTAAGATATGTAAATTGTATGTATATGATAATTTTAATGTTCAAAATGGGGAAATGAATGATTTAATATTGTTTAGAATGCGATAAAATGTTCTAACAATGTTAAGAATTAGGATTTCGGTAAAAGAAAATTTCACCGAATCAAAACGGAGAGAACGGTCCCGAATTAGAACCAAAAACCCCAGAGGGTGCATGATATGCACTAAAAGACAAAAACTTCAGTAATGATTTATGGACAAACGATAATGAAATAAGGCAAACCGATCCCACAGGAGGCACCGGAAACCCGCCTACGTGATTTCGGTAAATTTTCATTCAGTTTGACTTTTGATCAAACTTTGATCATGAAATAATATGAGGGATTAATTAGATGATGTCATACCGTATGTCATCCATATGATGCAATAAATGAGATATTTTAAAAAGAAAAAGAGTTTGGTAGGATCAATGGTGAAAATTTAAAGTAATCTTGATGGATGGCCAAGATTAAGCCAAAATGGCAAGGTAAAATTTTAGCAAAATTTTGGGATAATCATGGGCTGCTTAGGTGACTTTGGGTAGGTGAAAAATCAGCAAAGAATATTGCAAATAAGTCCTCCAAAAAGTTACAAAAATACCCATAAAGTGTTGCCAATTGCTTACAAACTTTGCCAGTTGGTCCTTCTCTTTGTGGACTGCCATTAAAACTTGTTTTGAGCTCTTAAAAACAGAAAAAAAAATTTCTATTTTCCAACCCCCAAAGGAGCCATGGTATTCCTCCCTTCCAAACCAAAGAAAAAGTTTCAAGTTTCTTCACCAAACTTATCCAAAAACCTCCCTTGAGCAAGGATCAAGCATTGGAACAAAAACCTCCATTTGCTTCATTTTCCTTGTATTTTTCTTGAAAAATCCGTGCTTGTATGGGGGGAAAAGATTGTGAAAATTTTGGGTGCAAACTTTGTTGTATTGGTTTGGTTGTTTGGTGTTGTGACTGAAGTGTATTTTGTAAGCTTGAAACAAGAATTTTCTATGCATGGTTTCATGTCAAATCCGTGGCCATGAGAAAGAAAATTTTTGAAAATTTTATGAGGAAAATTGTGTGAAAAAGCTTGATAAAAACCCTAAGAACCAGAATTTATTTGTCTAGGGTTATTGAACACAGAACTCGTGGATAGAGTGTAGGTTTGGAATGAAAGTTTGTTAGGTTTTTGGTGTGGAGTTGTGCACAAAAACCTTGATTTTGAAGTGCGAGAAAATGATAATTGTGGAAGAAAATTCTTGGTATTGAAATGCTAATAGAAACCGTGGCCAATAATGAGGAAAAACAATTAAATTGTGTGTTGATTTGTATATTGGATATATGGAGAAATTTTATGTAAAAATTTGGTACTTTTATGTAAAATAGGCCTTTGGTTAAGTACATGACAGGTATCAAGGTTCTGAAGCGTACTTAAACACTAGGAAACCTAAAATTTAAGTTGAAATGTTGTCGAAAATTTTAAAACGGCAATAAGGGTATTTCGGGAAACGAAGGACAAAATTATACTCGAAAATGGAAACGGAGCCCCCTCAGTGGCCTAGGCTCGGGAAAAGAATGATGAACATTTCAGGAGTAGTGAAATACTCATTTGAGGCTACGAAACATGTGAAAAATGAGAAACGACCCTAGGGGTTGGAATACTATCACTCGAGGGTCGGGTGACAAATAGTCACCTATGCTACAGCAATGACTGTTATTAAAAAATATCGAAGCCTAAGAAATATTATTTTATGATCTTTAGGTTTAGAAAATCCCTAAAAACATCAAAGTGGAAACGTTACGGTCTCAAGTCCCGTCAGGGGCAAAATGGTCATTTTGACCAAAAATTTCTAAAATGGCCGGAAAAGACCATGAGTGTCTTAGAATAGTTAACATAAAATTCTAAATGCTAAATTTAAGTTTAAAGACCACGAAAAGTGGATCTACAGTGAAAAAGTGAACTAGGGGCAAAGCGGTCAATTTGTCAAAAGTTGGGAACAAAATGGTCACTTTGTCAAAAGTTGGAAAAAGGGCCGTTAAGGCTAGAAATGATATTCTGAGGCCATAATTGAGAGTTTAAGGCCCTGTTCAAGAGTTAAGAAAGAGAAAAGTGAGAAAATTCTGCTGGAGGCAAAACGGTAATTTCGCCAAAAGTTGGCAGAAAAGTGAAAAATGAGGTGTTAAACCCTAAAGTCCATCATTAGAGATTCGGAGTTAGAAATTTTGCATTTTGTTACATTTTGAGCAAAAAATAATAATAATAAATGTGAGAAATAATCGTGGATTGTTTATGTTATAAGAGTCAAACCCACGAGCGACGAAGGAACGTTGACAGTCTTTGAGAAGTGGACGTTAGCACAATTGTGATAAGTTCAGGCATCCTTTTGTCTGTAACATGAACGTACTTGTTATGTTTATGTACTATACATTCATTATATGAGACTGTACTATGAGCACTAGAGTGTGGTTGATCTAACACACATAATTGACTTAATAAGTCTAAGTTGTGTACTATACTTACACTATGGAAGTCTGTGCTACGGGCACTAGAGTGTGATTAATTTAATACACATCATAAACAAAAGAATATGAATGTGCTACGGGCACTAAAGTGTTCCTAACCACGGGGTGATGAGAATGCCACCCAGTTGGAACTATAAGAAAAGATGATATTTAAACCAATTTCAGCATACCAGTCTCCAGTATGGTGGGGGATTATTTTTCTATAGGGATATAGCTTCATGTTTATGACAGACTGTGGAGGATTAGCCAGTGGGTAGCTCCCCAAAGTCCCTCCCAGTCGTATGTGTAAATCGGTACGGCCAATATGGGCCACAAAACTAGAATATAATGAAAGGTAAAGGCCTAAGACTAAAAGGAGAGCCATAAGAGAGCATAACCGAGCATAATATGCACTAAGTTCACGTATAGTGTTCTCGGTCAAAGTCGATGTGAATAGTTCTCGATCAAAGTCAATATTACTATTCATGATCAAAGTCAAAGTTACTATTATAATAAAAAGTACTATTCATGATAAAAGTTAATATTCATAATTTAGAATCTATATGATTTCTAGTATTTATGTTTGAACTTACTGAACCTGTAGCTCACCGGTATGTTCATGTTGTAGGTAAGAATCTGTAGCTGAATAGGAGCACTATGGATGACGACAGGAGCAGTGTGTGCCAAAATGGGGATAGGGAATCTACTGTGGATATGGTCCTGCTATCAATCTTCCATTGAGCTTTTAAAGTGAAGATTTGAAGAAGAGAGAATTGATGTATTTTATGTGCAAAGTTGAAATTATGTATTTCTGTAAATTATGTTTTGTCCTCCCAAAACGACTATCGTAGTAAAGTTTTATTTACTGCACAATTTAGCAAGAAAAATATTTTAAGAATGAAGTTTACAATAAATGCCCCAAAATGATGAGAGAGTTAAAAGTAAAAGTGAGTTTTCGACAACCTATTGAGGTTAACAAACTATTTCAGTCGAATACGGAGCTTAATTGTAATAGTTTTGTTTAACCAAAGGATGGGGACACCACATTGATGAGCCAATGGCTTAAGCATCTTAGAGGTAGTAAGCTTATAGACCGATTCGTTAGGTGCATGACTTATATATGATGGAGAGTTTGTTTACAGATATTAGAATCATAGCTTTAATAAAGAGTTAAGGGTGTCCTCTTAAGGGCATTATACTGGATGTGAAAATGGACAAGACCTTGGGCTGTTTGCTAGGCAGATGACTTTTTAAACACATATGGTGAATAATCATTTTTTTATTCGATAGTATAATAGAACTTTGAGATAGCTTGATCAGTAGGTTGAACGGACTTTGACCTAAGGTTGATTATGAATATCATTTGAGGGTTTTGCATACATGATAAGGACGTTGGACAATAGCTTGTCACAAGCTTTTGTAATATAGTATATAATTGGGAGTTTAGTTTCAGGTTTATAGTGGTATAACTCTAAAATTAATGATCATATTATTGAGTTGTTCAGTACAGAATGATGATCATATGGATTCACAGGAGCCCAAATATATATGTCTAAGTAGTCCCTCTACTAGCTCCACATAATTCCTTAACGAATGGCAAATTGATCGAGGTATACTAGCTGACTTGTAGTCTTGCATGGATATAGAATGGATGACAAGATTCTCTCCTAATTGAAATTGTGTTTTATTTTGGATAAGAGATTACACAATTATTCGAATTCCAAATAAAATTGCCATGATTTTATTTGAATTCGAATTCCAATTTTAATTTCAAGTTTTTTGTGGAATTTGAAATTTGAAATTTAAATTTTGAATTTGATATTTGAATTTGAAATTTAAATTTGAAATTTGTATTTGAAGTTTGAATTTTTTGAAATTTGAAATTTGAAATTTAAATTTAAATTTTGAGTCACAAATCAAAGTGGTAACTCAATTTTGTTGTGGATAAATCCATATGAAAAAATTCGGATTTTCTTGTGAATAAGGGAGAGAAAGATCTTGTTTGAATCTTACTTGAATTTTGAATCCTAAATCTTTTAAATATGGCCGAATTTGTTAAGAAAATCCCACCCTTGAGAGGAATCGGATTTTATGTAGATAAGGATGAAAGAAAATTCAAGTTTTAATCCTATTTGAATTTTGAATCTCTCCCCCACATTAAGTAGCCGAATATCTCTATGGATAAGCCTAAGGGAATTCAGATTTTTATGTGGAAGAGGGTGAGATGAAATTAAAGTTAAAAATCCTATTTGAATTTTGATTCTCCTCATACTTGGATAGCCGAATCTAGCCATGTTTCTTGGCACAAGGGGAATCAGATTTAGTGGATAATGAGGAGAGAAAATTCAAGTTAAAATCCTATTTAAATTTTTAATACAAAATCTTCCTAAGGTGGCCAAAAATCTAAGGGATTTTTTGGCCTAAGGGAGTTCAGATTTTGTGTGGAAAAAGAGGAGAAAATATTCTCTTGGTCCAATTCAAAATTTAAGGGATCACCTCATACAACTCTATAAATAGGGGTCCTACCATTCTAGTTGTCCAAGACCACAGACTCTCAGGTGAGCAGGCTTATTGTTGCCCAACTCACCGTGACAATAAGTTCTTTAAAGATCTGGATGGTCGGAAGAAGACTAATAGTGCTAGTATACTGATCGAGGATCTGAGTGCCTACACACTCTGCCATCCAGGAATTAGAGAATAGCAGAGAAGACTAATTGGTTGAAACCCTCCGGTAATTCTGCTCTCGCATCCTTGGCATCCTCTAAAGGTATAAGTTTATTGTTTTTAGTTTATTGTATATACTATCACGAGATATTTAACAATCTTGAAAAGTTTTTGTAATTCCACTGTGCATATTTTATTAATTTTTCCTACAAATCAGTGTTTACCATTGTCAATATACTAGGTAAGGTCTCTTATATGGAAAATGTTGGAAAAAAATTAAAAAAAATACACAGCGGAATTTTAAAATTTTTTTAAAGATCGTTAGAGCTCATGTTACCATATATAATAAATTATCAATAATCAAATATACCTTTTAGAGAAAACACTTTGGGCATCAGAGTGAACGTCAGAAACACAAGAAGACAACACCAGGAAGGGCTTTAACCAACTAGCCTTCTCCGCTATTCTCCAATTCCTAAATGGTTGAGTGCGTGGGCACCCATTTCCTTAATTAATATTTTGCGCAACTTGTCTTCTTCTGACTACTCAGATCTCTTAAGGACTTATTGTCACTTGATTTGTGCAACAATAACCTTGCTCACCTGAGAGTCTGTAGTCTAAAAAAAAAAAAAAAGGAGTGGAATAACCCTTATTTATAATATTGCATGAGGTGACCATTTGAATTTTGAATTGAACCAAGAAAAGATTTTTCTCTCTCCAATAGACCCCCAAAATCAATTCTCTCAAGGGGTAAATCCCCCTATTGAATTCGGCCACCAAGGGTGAGGAGGATTCAAAATTCAAACAGGATTCAAACAAAATTTTTCTCTCTCTTATCCACCTGGCAAAACCAATTCTACCTAGGAGATTTTCCTCCTCAAAAATTCGACCACATAGGATAAAGGAGATACAAAAATCAAATAAGATTTAAACAAGATTTTTCTTTTCTCCCTTATCCATAAAAAATCTGAATTTCTCCCCTTGGACTTATCCATAAGAAATTCAACCATGGGAAGGATTTGTAATTCAAAATTTGATTCAAATTTCAAACTCTACAAATCTTTGAATTTTGTTCACATGAATAATTTTCCACAATGCCAATTCAAATTCAAATAAAATCATGGCAACTTTATTTGAAATTCAAATAATTGTGTAATCTCTTATCCAAAACAAAATTCAAATTCAAAGTAAGAGAAAATCTTGCCTTCAATCCTTATCCATTATGGATGCCACCTATGATTGTGCAAGGACAAGATTTTGTTTAATTTAAATTCAAATAATATAATCTTTTAAATTTTAAACATTTATTTTAAGACATTTATTTTAAGACAAGATTTTCAAAATTCAAATTAATCACATATTTGAATTTTGAAATTCAAATACAATTAATTTAAATTTCAAATCTTATCTTCCAAAAATAAATATTAATTAAGTATTTATCTCATTTATTAAATAATACAAAATTATAATTTTACCTCTTCAGCATACAGAGAAAAACACCTACACCCTTGTGAAGAGTGATTCGGATTTTTCACATTACTAAATGCAAAACAACAAGCCACATAGGAATGCCCTGATCAACTTCCATCTTTAAAGAATTATTAAAGCCAGTAGAGGGACTGATTGGACATATATAATTGGACTCCCATGAATCCATGTAATCATTGTTCTATACCAAACAACTTGATCACATGATTACTAATTTTAGGATCATTCCACTGCAGACCTGAAACTAAACTCGCAATCATATTACAAATTATGCAAGCCTCAAAAAAGAGACCATCTAATTACCTTATCATTAATGCAAAACCCTTATATGGTATCCACGATCAACCTAGGTTAAAGTTCGTTTAACCTTTTGATTACACTATCTTAAAGATCCATTATGCACCTGATAAGAGAATGATTATCCACCATCTGTGAATAATAAGTCATCTGCAAAGCAAACAACCCAAGGCCTTATTCATTCTTACTAATCTAGCATAATGCTTTTAAGAGAATAACCTTAACCCTACATAAGAGATATGATTCTTTATCTATAAGCAATCCCTCTATCATATGTGTACTGTGCACCCTACGAACCGGTCTATTAGCTTATTACCTCTAAGATGCCCTAGCCTTTGGAGTATTAAATCACACTAACCATATACATGGAGCTGTTCACTTACGTAGGATTAAAGTTGTTGCACAATGAACATCAAAAGCATATCAATCCACTCATAGCGGACTACGCAGATCAATCATACTTTAGTCTCGGTCCCATATGTCATCACCAAGCAACATATCTATGTCTCTACTTGGGAGTCTAAGCTCCATACAATCAAGACAAACCGTCCCCTTAATTGGCTTTAGACAACATAATAGTCTTAACATGAATTAGATACTCACTCTAACCCCATAGACTACGGACCATAGATTTAGATCACTTACTCTAGAATGTTGTCTTCTTGCATACAAAAAGATCATTGTATGCAACATTCTAGCAATTTAACTTACGTAGTTCATGAGGCATATTTGCTTGCATTTACTTTAACATGGATATTGGTTGAGGACTTATAGCATTATTATAATAACCTCTAAAATACTTTATTGATCAGTTCAAAAATAAACAAAATACATTAAAATGTCTTTTCTGCTTAGGGCACACCTAACAATATCCCACTTGCCCTAAGCTGATAAATGTGCCATGTTACGCATCCCCATTGCCTTGACATGCCTTTCAAAGCTCCTAACCACCAGAGTCCTAGTAAAGGGGTTAGCAACGTTATCCTCAGATGCGATCTTACATACATCTACTAGTTTTTGCTTCCACGTACCCTCTAATCATATGGAATTTTTAATCGATGTGTTTGGATCTCTTAAGATGCCTAGATTCCTTTGTGTTGGCAATCACTACATTGTTATCACAGTAAAGTGTTATAGGCTTGTTAGCACCCAGAATGACCTTAAGGTCTCCTATGAACTTGCGGAGCCAAATCGCTTCCTTGGATGCCTCGGCAGCAGCCACGTATTCAGCCTCCATCGTGGAGTCAGTTATGTTGCTTTGTTTCACGCTCCTCCATAAAATGGTGCCACTTTCAAGTAAAAACACTGATCTTGAAGTCAATTTCCTAGAATCCCTATAAGTTTGGAAGTCTACGTTTGTGTATCCTATGAGCGTTAAGTCTCCTCTAGAATATACTAGCATATAATCCCTCGTTCTCTTTAGAGACTTAAGTATATGCTACATGGCTTGCTAATGCTTGGTTCTAGGATTTGCTTGATATCGACCTACCATACTTACAACAAAACAACTGTCAAGATAGGTGCAAAGCATAACGTACATAAGACTACTCACAGCAGATGCACAAGGGACTTTGCTCATCTGCTTTCTTTCTTCTGATGTCTTGGGATAATCATCCAATGAAGGAGTGAAGCCCAAAAGAGTAGGTTCTGAACCTTTTTTCACTTCTTGCATTGTATATTTCTCAATTAATTTATCTATGTATGAAGCTTAGGATAATGCTATTATTTTGTTCTTTCAATCTCTGAAGAGACGAATGCCTAGAACATAACTAGCTTCTCCTAAGTCCTTCATGTCAAATTATTTAGATAATTAGAGTTTGACTGATGATAAGTTCCTTATATCATTCCCAATGAGTAGTATATCATTGAAATAGAGTACTGGAAAGACCACCTTGTCATCCTTATTACATTTATAAACACATGATTTATCAACGTTCTGCTTAAAACCAAAAGTTTTAATCGCTTGATTGAACCTTTAGTTCTATGAGCAGGATGCCTACTTTAATATATAGATGGATCTAAGTAACTTGCAAACATTTTAACTTTGGCCCCTTTTTCACGAATCCGTCGGGTTGTATCATATAGATACTCTCATTAAGACGACCATTCAAGAATGTAATCTTGACGTCTATTAGCCTGATCTCGTAATCGAGAGCCACAATAATCGATAGAAGAATGTGGATAGACTTGAGCATTGCAACAAGCGAAAAGGTTTCCTCGTAATTGATTCTAGTCTTCTACGTGTACCCTTTTGCCACAAGTCTAGCTTTGAAAGTTTCAACTTTCCCTTTCGTATCCCTCTTTCTCTCATAGACCCACTTGCACCCAATGGGTTTTTATCACATTCGGCAGGTCCACAAGTTCCTATACAAAGTTAGACTTCATAGATGTAGGAATAAAATCGGTAAAAAACGCATCAGAGCGGCGTAGCAGAATAATAAAATTTTTCAAGATCGTTAAATATCTGGTGATGCCATATACAATAAATTAACAACAATAAAACTCATACCACAAGAAGACGCCAACTGCAGGAGGAGAATGACAGGAGGGCTTCAACCAACTAGCATTCTCTACTATTCTCCAATTCCCGATGGCAGAGTGTGTGGGCACTCGATTCGACTGGTATGCTAGCACTGCTAATCTTCTTCCGACCACTAAGATCTCTAAAGAACTTATTGTCACGATAAGTTGTGCAACAATAAGACTGCTCACCTAAGAGTCTGTGGTCTGAGAGAATTGGAGTAGCAGGACCTCTATTTATAGACTTGCATGAGGTGATCCTCTGAATTCGAATTGGATTAGGAGAAGATTTTTTCCCTTATCCACTCACAAAAACCGAATTTTTCAAGGCCTTATCCATTAAAAGAATTCGGCCACCTTTAGATTTTTGCATTCAAAATTCAAATAGGATTTTAACTTGAATTTTATTTCCTTATTTATCCACAAAAAAATCCAAAAATTCACTAGGATATATCCACAAAATTTTTGGCCATAATGTGATGGAAAGAATCAAAATTCAAATAAGATTTTCTAGCTTGAATTTTATCTCATCCTTATCCATAAAAAACCGAAAATCCCCTTGAGATTGTTCCTCAAAATTTAGGCCAATCTAGGGAGGTGAGAATCCAAATTCAACTAGGATTGAAGCTTGAATTTTTCCCTGCATCCTTATCCACAAAAATCAAAAATATCTAGGAGGATTTTCCTCAACAATTTTCAGCCAAGTTAGTTAGGATTGGGATTCAAAATTCAAGTAGGATTCAAACAAGAATTTCCTCACCATAATCCAACTCAAATTCGAATTCTAACCTTGTGGAATTATCCATAAAGAATTCGAATTCCACTTGAGATGTGATTCAAAATTTGAATTTCAAATTTTCAAAATTCAAATTTTAAATTTAAATTTCAAATTTCAAATTAAAATTTCAAATTTCAAATTTCAAATTTCAAATTTTAATTTCAAATTCAAATTTCAAATTCGAATTTCAAATTTAAATTTCAAATTCAAATTTCAAATTCAAAATTTAAATTTCAAATTTCAAAATTCAAATTTCAAAATCCACAAAAAAGTTGTATTTCAAAATTTTGTTCTCATGGATAATTTTCTACAACTCCAAACCAATCTCAAATAAAATCATAGCAACTTTATTTGGAGTTTGAATAATTGTGTACTCTATTATCCAAAAACGAAATCTGAATTCAACTGGAGAGAATCTTATTCACCATCCTTATCCTATGTCAACACCATCCATGCATAATCAACTAGCTAATAAGCATACACAAATAAATTTGCCAACCATTAAGGAATTATATGGAGCTAGTACAGGGACCACTTAGACATATATAATCGGGCTCCCATGAATCCATATGATCATCATTCTGTACCGAACAACTCAATCATATGATCACTAATTTCAGAGTCACACCACTATAAACCTGAAACTGAACTCCCAATTATATATCGTATTATGAAAGCCTGTGACAAGCTAATGTCCAATGACCTTGTCATGTATGCAAAACCCTCATATGATATCCATGATCAGCCTTAGGTCAAAGTCCGTTTAATCCTACTAATCAGGCTATCTTAAAGTTCCATTATACTACCGAATAAGAAAATGATTATTCACCATATGTCAATAAGAAATCATCTGCCCAGCAGACAACCTAAGGTCTTGTCCATTTTCACATCCAGTATAATGCCTTTAAGAGGATACCTTTAACTCCTTGGAGCTATGATTCTGATATCTGTAAACAAACCCTTCATTGTATATAAGTTATGCACCCAACAAACCGATCTATAAGCTTACTACCTCTGAGACACTTTAGCCATTGGAACATCAAAGTACACAAGTCATATACATGAAGTAGTTCATTTACTCAGGATTAAGGTTATTGCATAATGAACGTCAAAAGCAGATTGATCCACTCATAGTGGACTACATAGATCAATCATACCTTAGTCCCAGTCTCATATGTTACCACCAAGCAACATATCTATGTCTCTACTTGGGAGTCTATGCTCCGGATAGTCAAGACAAACCATCCCCACCATGGCTTTAGACAACATAATAGTCTTAACATGAGTTAGATGCTCAGTCTAACTCCATAGACTACAGACCTCAGTTTAGACCGCTTACTTCAGAACATTGTCTTCTCGTATACAAAAGTCCATTGCATGCAATGTTCTAATAGTTTTAACACAAGCAGTCAGTGAGCCATATTTGCTTACATTTACTTTAACATGTAAATAGAATAAGGACAAATAACAATGTAATAAATAACCTCTATATATAATATTATTATCCAGTTCAAAATAAATACATCAATATATCTCTCATACTTAGGGCATTTCCTAACAATAAAGTCCATCTCAATTTTCATGGCCTATTTCCAAAGTTTGGAATCAACATCGTTTATAGCTTCTTCATAAGTTACATGGTCATCTTTATGCTTATGAGTCTCAGCTTGGTAAACTTCAGCATCATGCGTAAAAAAATTGTGTTTCCTAGAAACCCTCCCACTACGTCAAAGCACCCTAAATTGTTGATTATTTGCCTATCTTTCAATAGAATTCAGACTTGCATCTGAGACCAAAACTTATAGAGCAGTTTTATCACCTGATAGCTCCTCTAACGAAACTTTGCTTTGAGGCTTAAAGTCATTTATATAACTCTCTTCTAAGAAAGTCACATGGGTTGAAACAATCACTTTTTGTTCCTTTAGGAGAATAGACCTCCTTTACTCCCCTTAAGATACCCTACAAATAAGCATAATTCTGACCGCAGTTCCATTTCTCCACGTCCCCATCCAGTACATATGCCGGGCAGCCCCATATTCTCATATGTTTGAGAGAAGGCTTCTTGTCCTTCCACAATTCGAGCTGAGTTCTAGGATTTGATTTGGTTGGAACATGGTTTAGAATATAGCATGCCGTTTATAGTGCATATCTCAGAATGAAATTAGTAGCTCTAAATAACTCATCATGGATCATACCATATCAAATAAAGTTGTATTTCTTCTTTCAACTACACCATTCTATTTTAGAGTACAAAGTATAGTCAATTAGGATAGAATCCTGCTATTTACTGCAGGAGAAATCGAAAAAGTTGCACAGCAGAATTAAAAAAAATTTAAAGATTGTTAAAAAGCTCGTGATGCCATATACAATAAATTAACAATAATCTATTATACTTTCAAAAGAAATGCCAGGAATGTTGGAGGAAGTGACCGAGGGGATTTAACGAACTAGCCTACTCTACTATTCGCCAATTCCCAGACAGTAGAGTGTGTAGGCATTCAGATCATTGCTCGGTATACTAGTATGACTTGTCTCCTTCCGACCACCCAATCTCTCAAGAACTTATTGCTGTAATGACTGCCCTGTTCATGTAACCTAGTCACTATGTAATAAGTAATTAAGTTGATAAATACAGTATATTTTTCTAGCTGAATAAATTAAACGGGTACAGTGACATTTATTTTCTATTCATGTAGTGAAAGGGGCAACCGCCAGTGAAATCGGTTTAGCTTAATATATGTGTGTGTGCATGTAAGACATGCAGTATCAGGAAAACAGTCCAAACGACCATTTCTTGACACAGAACTGGTGAGCAGGTCATCAGTACGCTCGAACCGGTCATCTGAGCACAACAGCGATAATTACCCTAGCAGAGGTGCAGTATCTAGAAAAATGGTCTAGATGACCTCTTCTCGCCCAGAAACTAATGAAATCGGAGTCAGAATGCTCAGTGTAGTGCCTCTAAATCCAACCACATGAAACTGTCATAAACCGACTCTATTGCCAATCAAGACAGCCCTTGTGTCGAATCTGGATCGCCATTTAAAACTCTTTTTCTCTTAACTTTTATTTTCAGGGCCCAAAATTACGCCTAAATTTTTTTTCTTTTTAATACATACTTTCTCGGAAAGAAAGCTAAGTATGAAAGTCATGTAAAATACAATACTAACTTTTAGTTGTCTTTTTTTTTTTAGTACAACATAATGTATAACATATAATATATTTATACTGCATTTTTTTTTAAAGACACATTCTCTTCAATTCACTAAGTCTCAAAGCTCAGTGGAAGACTTATGGCAGGACTAAGTCCATGGTGAATTCCCTATCCCTTGACACACGCACATCCTGCCGCCATCTATATAGTCTGCTAGATAGGTTTCTTACCTGCAACATGAACAAACTGATGAGCTAATAGGCTCAGTAAGTTCAAAAATTTTTAATAAGAATCGCATAGATTCAAAAACATTAAAAATGCCACTTCCTGCGAACAGACTATTCATTCATGAATAGTGACTTTGACCTTTGACTGATAAATAGTAACTGTTACCCTAACAGGTTACTATTCACATCACCTTAACCGGTTATTATTCACATTAACATAACTGGTTACTATTCATATTTTCCTAACCGAGTTCACTATACTTAGTGTAAGCTTTGGTTATGCTCAATTATGGCTTTTATCATATTATTAATTATTCTCTCTCTATTTGTATTATGGTGTTGAGCTTTTTATAGTAGTACTGATAAATTGTCTTACGCACTGACTGGGAGGGCCTATGGAGCAACCCTAGAGCTTATGCCTCCACAACCCTTATTATATCCCCGTAGGACCTGAAAAACGTCAATCACAATGTTGGAGGGGCGATACGCCTTAAAAGGTTTTATTACCATCTTCCAATTATAATTCTGACCAAGTAACATTAATCATCACCTCAAGGTCATTAACCTCCATCACCCGTAGGCCTTAGATATTCTTTTCCTTCTATTATGTGAGACCTGTCATACTAACTAATCCCCAAATACCCATAGGACTTGATATCTAACGTACAACTAGTACATAACAAAGTAATACAGTATTACATGTTGCAGACATAAAAATGCTTGAACTTACCAATACTACGATAATGTCCACTTCTAGAACTCCTCCGCAGTTCTATCTCTAATTTGGGTTCCTACAGACATAATTTTGTCTGTTAATATCCTTTTATGAATTATCACTTTAAATATATTTTTTTTCGTGATAAATTTTACAAAACATTTCAATTCTTTATGTGGTACACGGTCTGCAACACGCACGTGTCCCCGACCGTGTACCTCTCGGTTTTATTTTACACGGCCGTGTTGTTAGGAAATACCCTAAGCATTAGAGACATTTTGATATATTTATTTTAAACCAGATAATAAAATTATATATAGAGGTTATTCATTACATTACTATGTGTCCTCATTCTATTTACATGTTAAAGTAAATGTAAGCAAATATGGCTCCCTGACTGCTTGTGTTAAAACTGTTAGAACGTTGAGAAGACAATGTTCTAAAGTAAGCGATCTAAACTAAGGTCTGTAGTCTATGGGGTTAGACCGAGCATCTAACTCATGCTAAGACTATTATGTTGTCAAAAGCCATGGTGGGGACAGTTTGTCTTGACTGTCTGGAGCATAGACTCCCAAGTAGAGACACAGATATGTTGCTTAGTGGTGACATATTAGACCGGGACTAAAGCGTGATTGATCTACGTAGTCCGTTATGAGTGGATCAATCTGCTTTTGACGTTCATTGTACAGTAACCTTAATCCTGAGTGAATGAACTACTTCATGTATATGAGTTGTGTAATTTGATGTTCCAATGGCTAAAGCGTCTTAGAGGTAGTAAGGTCATAGACTGGTTCGTTGGGTGCATGACTTGTATACGATGAAGGTTTGTTTACAAATAACGGAATCATAGCTCTAATAAGGAGTTAAGGGTATCCTCTTAAAGGCATTATACTGGATGTGAAAATGGACAAGGCCTTGGGTCGTCTTCTGGGCTGATGACTTCTTATTCACATATGGTGAATAATCATTTTCTTATTCGGTAGTATAATGGAACTTTCAGATAGCCTAATTAGTAGGATTGAACGGACTATGACCTAAGACTGATCATGGATATCATATGAGGGTTCTGCATATATGGCAAGGTCATTGAATAATAGCTCGTCATAGGCTTACGTAATACGATACATAATTGGGAGTTCAGTTTCAGGTTTATAGTGATGTGACTCTAAAATTAGTGATCATATGGTTGAGTTGTTCGATACAGAATAATGATCGTATGGAATTACGAGAGCCCGATTATATATGTCCAATTGGTCTCTCTACTAGCTCCACATAATTCCTTAATGTTTGGCAAATTGATGTATTTATGCTATTGGCTAGTTGATTATGCATGGATGGTGTTGACATAGGATTAGGATGGTGGACAAGATTCTCTCCGGTTGAATTCATATTTTGTTTTGGATAATAGAGTACACAATTATTCGAACTCCAAATAAAGTTGCCATGATTTTATTTGAGATTGGATTGGAGTTGTAGAAAATTATCCACGAAAACAAGAATTTAAAATACAACTGTTTGTGGATTTTGAAATTTGAAATTTGAATTTGAATTTTGAATTTTGAAATTTGAAATTCAAATTTTGAATCACAGTCCAAGTAGAATTCGAATTCTTTGTGGATAATTCCACAAGGCTAGAATTCGAATTTGAGTTGGATTATGAAGAGGAAAATCTTGTTTGAATCCTACTTGA
Source organism: Antiaris toxicaria (assembly GCA_035233585.1). Classification (NCBI taxonomy): domain Eukaryota; kingdom Viridiplantae; phylum Streptophyta; class Magnoliopsida; order Rosales; family Moraceae; genus Antiaris; species Antiaris toxicaria. The sequence goes on along the minus strand of CP141155.1, from coordinate 54,573,287 downwards.
ATTTTGAATCAAAATCCTAACTAATTTTGTTTGAAAATTTTGAGGATTATCCTCATGGAATTTTTGAAAATTTTATGGATAAGATTCAGGGAAAAATTCAAGTTTCAATAGTAGTTGAATTTGGATTCTCTCCTACCTAATTGTGGTCCAAATTTTTGAAGGAAAATCCTAGGAGATTTTTGGTTTTAATTAGATAAGGATGAGATAAAATTCAAGTTAGAAAATCCTATCTGGATTTTGATTCTCCTCACACTTTAATGACTGAATCTAGTCATGTTTTTGGCACAAAGAGGAATTGGTTTTTGTGAGGGAATGAGGAGATAAAATTCTAGTTAAAATCCTGTTTGAATTTTGAATGAAATATCCCAAAAAGTGGCCAATTCTTTTAGTGGATAAAGGCTTGAAAATTTCAGATTTTTTAGTTAAGGATAAGGGAGAAAATCTTCTCCTAATCTAATTCGAATTCAGTGGATCACCTCATGTATGTCTATAAATAGAGGTCCTGGCACTCCAGTTCTTGAAGACCACAGACTTTCAGGTGAGCAGGCTTATTGTTGCACAACTCACCGTGATAATAAGTTCTTTAGAGATCTGGGTGGTCAGAAGAAGACTAGCAGTGCTAGCATACCGATTGAGGTTTAGAGTGCCCACACACTTAGCCATTCAGGAATTGGAGAATAGTAGAGAAGGCTAGTTGATTGAAGACCTCCTCCGATCATTCTCCTCCTGCAGATTGCCATCCTTGAGGTATGAGTTTAAATTGTTGTTGGTTTATTGTATATGGCATCATGAGATATTTAACGATCTTAAAAAATTTTTATTGTTCCGTTGCACCACTTAGATACGTTTTTACTGATTTATTTCCTACAATTGGTATCAGAGCCATCTCATGACTATGCCATGTACATAAATTAGACAATTGGTTAGTCTTTTTATTTATGTATGGATTTGATATTTAGAGAGTGGCATTCTAGGTTTTCTTTATGTTGTTATCATGTATTATATATGTAGTATGTGGTATATGGTTATTTTAATTTTCTGAATTATTATAAGCATGCTTGTTTATTGTCGGTTATGGTTCCTTAGAATTTAGAAAATTGTACCTAGGAATTTTTATGTAATTATGCGAGTAGTTTATTAACACTGTAATTTTCCCATGGATTTTATTTTTTTTGTCTCTTAGAATTATTATGATTAGAATTTTTATACACCAGAAATAGTTTAGGAAATTTTATGTAATTATTCTTGGAAGAGATTGAAGTTTGAAGACCGTAATTTATTTTTCCCAAAAGTTAAATTTAATTTAAAGGTTGAAATTTTGATTGTGTAGAAAATTTCAATTTAATTAGGATTCAAATTAATTTTGGAGATCCTAATGGGTAAATTGAAATATGGCATGGAAATCGAGGACTGACCCCTCGGGATGGACCACCAGCCGTGATGAGGCTGCAGGCCCTACCCTTGGGCAGGATGGGGCTATGGTAGCCCCTGCCCACGGCTGCAACCCACGACCGCAGGCTTTGCTAGCTGCCAAGGGTGGCCGTGGCCCACCGAAGGGCCGGCTAGCCTTTAGGCGTGCAGCCCATGGCTGTAGGCGCTGCCTGTAGCCTAGCAGGCTACTGTGCCCACCCGGGCGTGTAGCCCATGGCTGCAGGCACTGTCTGCAGCCGGCTGGACTGCACCCGGCTATGGCTGTGGGCTGCCAGCCCCCCTGGGGGTTGGGGGGCTGGGGGCTACCCAAGGTGGCTACCGGCCTCTGGGGGCCGATGGATCAAAAATCAAAAAATTTTGATTTTTAAATTTGAGATTTAATTTTTTAAATCATGTTTAAAAATATGTAATTGAAATTTTGAAATTTTTGAAATTACATATTATTGCACATGATATTTAAAATTGTTTAAAATTTGAATTTGAAATTCGAATTGGAATTTGAATTTGAAATTTAAATTTTTTTGGGATTTAAATTTTCAATGATTCTTGGGATGAGAAATAAATGGAGAGGCTACATAAGGATAGATATAAGAAGGCGGAACAAAATTCAAGACCCAAAGAATGCTTTGGATGGAATTTTATAATCTTTATTTTCTTTGTTCTAGGATGGAACCATGGCTTGGTTATTTATCTGTCAATTATTTTTTCTGTGATATGTCATGGATGTATAAATATGTATTGATGGATGTTTTATATGCATATTTAATAACATGTCTTATGGGATAGGTGAGTGCCGCTTATACTATATTGATCATACATATTTATCAAAACTTGCATGTTTTTCCAAAATATTGAGTGGGAGAGGGTTTCAACCCACGGCCTCCATTGTTGATCCATATGTGGAAGCATGGTAACGCCTCGCGTCAGGTCTGCCCTGACCATAACCCTCAATAGGTGTTTACCACCGCCGGTATACTAGGTTGGATCTCCTATGTGGAAAACGTGTTCGGGTTTGATTCTATTCATGACCACCCCTCGGTGGCTTGGTAGGACGTGGATCGGGCTACGTAAACAGTGGTTATACACTCAAGACTCGTTTAGTTATTAACCTTTCCTAGAAGCTCTGTTAACTAAACTGGTGGCCAAAATAAGTGGTTATTAATATATATCTTAACCTTGGGGGATTTAAGGCAACATATATTAATTGGACGGGGTCCATGTTCTGGCTATTTGTTTTATAACCACCCCTCGGTGGCTTGGGGCAATAAGTGTTGAGAATTACCGTTGCCATGCTACATGTTTTTCAAGTTTCGTGTAGGAGCATACTTGTATGTTTTATTTGCTAAATTAACTGTATATTTGCTTTGGCTTTGTAATGATGTCTAGTATAATTTTATTTCAGTTCAAAATGTCATCGACACCCCTCATTTCAATACTTACAGAAAATAAGCTAAATGGTAATAATTATAAAGACTGGAAAAGAAATTATAGTTCTTAGCTGCGAGAGACACAAGTTCGTGCTGGATGAACCATGTCCACCTAGGCCCAAACCTGACACACCACTTAAGGAGGTCCCGGTTGCCTATACTCATTAGAGAGAATCCAATGAGATAGCTCGGTGTTATATACTTGCTAGCATGACGAATGCTTTACAAAAGTAGCATGAGGCTTATTAAGTTGCTAAAGAGATCATGAAAAATCTAGAGGACATATTCGAAGGCTAAGAAAAATTGGCTCGATAGTCTGCTATCACCAGTATTATGAACTCCAGGCAAAAGGCGAGTACTCTGGTGAAGGACTATATGATCACTCTAATGGGATTCTTCACTGAGGGTACCAAAAATGGTGCTGAGTTGGACTACAATAGCCAGATTGAAATGGTGTTTAAAACTCTATCGAAGGATTTTATGGGGTTTAAGGCCTCATATAATCTGTCGACAAGGGAATTAGGACTCACCGAGCTCATAAAGCAACTCCAAGCTTATGAGCGGATGATCAAGGATGAGGATGCGGTTCAACCCAAGGGAGAGACTAATTTGGTAGAATCTTCCAAACTCTCACGGAAGAAGAAGAGGCCAAATAAGAAGCAGACGGCTTCTAGTTCTTCTAATCCTCCTGTCTCGGATGGGAAGAAGAAGAACAAGAACAAGAAGCCTAAGGACCCTAAAAAGTCCAAGTGCTTCCATTGTGGGAAGGTAGGTTACTTCAAGAAGGCTTGCCGGGAATTCCTAGCAACCAAGGGCAAGGAAGGTAAGGAACTTCACTATTTAGAAGTGTGTTTGGTGGAAGAATCGAAAGCGCCACTAATCATGTTTGTGTTTCTATGCAGGGGTTCGTGGAAATGATAAGTCTACATGAGAGGAGCCTTTCGTTACGGACTGGAGATGGTAGCTTGGTGGTGGCTGAAGCAGTGGGAGACATTTATCTTTATTTTGATGAATTTAGGTTTATTTTATTGTTTTTATGTTCCTAATTTTAGGAGGCACCTTATATCGGTAGCTTGTTTAATAAAGGATTCTTATTCAGTTTCTTTTAGTAAAAGAGTTGATATTCGTAGAAATAAGTCTTTTATCTATTCTGGATGGATAGATGGAAACCTATATTTGATCAAACCAAAGATGTACTCACTGCTTGACATCGAATTAATAGATAACTCTAAAATGTTGAAAGTTTCTCACTCTAACAAGGTGTGTCTTTGGCATTTAAGACTTGGTCATATTAATCAAGATACGATTCAAAGGTTGGTGAAAGATGATCCTCTAGAATTTCTGGAGGAGGTACGTCTTCCTCAATGTGAGTCTTGGCTTGAGGGTAAGATGACTAAGAGGTCTTTTGGAGCTAAGGGTACTAGGGCTCAGGAACTCTTAGAAATTGTGCACACTGATGTATGTGGCCCCATGAACGTCACAGCACGAGGAGGGTTCAAGTATTATGTCTCCTTTATAGACGATTACTCGAGGCATGGATATGTATATCTGATACACTACAAGAGCAAAACCTTTAACAAGCTCAAAGAGTATCGTGCGGAAGTGGAAAAGCAATTGGATAAATCCATAAAGACACTTCGATCTGATCGAGGTGGCGAATACCTCTTTGACGAATTTCTAGGACATCTTGTAGAAAATAGGATATTATCCCAATTGACTACACCTGGTACTCCATAACAGAATGGTGTAGCCGAAAGGAGAAAATAGGACCTTGTTGGATATGGTACAGTCCATGATGAGTTATTCAACATTGCCGTTATCATTTTGGCGATATGCTTTACAAATGGCGGGCTATATTCTGAACCAAGTTCCAAGCAAGTCAATTCCCATGACTCCGTATGAATTGTGGCATGGCAGGAAGCCCTCCCTTGGACATATGAGAATATGGGGCTGCCCAGCACATGTACTGGATGGGGATGCAAAGAAGTTGGAACCAAGATCAGAATTGTGCATGTTTGTAGGGTATCCAAAGGGAACTAAAGGAGGTCTGTTCTATAACCCGAAGGAACAAAAGGTCATTGTCTCAACCCATGCGACATTCTTGGAGGAAAGTCACATGAATGACTTTAAGCCTCGAAGTAAAGTGGTGCTAGAGGAGTTATCGGTGAAAGAACTACTCCACAGGTATCGGTCTTGGATGCAAGTCTGAGTTCCGATGAAAGACCTGTAGACAATCAACAATTTAGGGTGCCTCGTCGTAGTAGGAGAGTCTTGAAGAAGCCTAATTTCTTCATGTATGATGCTGAGGTATACTAGGCTGAGGCTCATGAGCATAAGGATGATCCGGTCACTTATGATGAAGCTATAAATGATGTTGATTTTAAAACTTGAAAATAGGCTATGAACAATGAGGTGGATTCTATGAAATCCAACTCTGTTTGGGAACTTGTAGATTTACCAGATGGGATAAAATCCATTGGATGCAAATATGTCTACAAAAGAAAGAAGGATGTGGAAGGGAGAGTGGAAACTTTCAAAGCTAGACTGGTTGCAAAGGGGTACATGCGAAAGGCTGAAATCGATTACGATGAAACCTTTTCACTTGTTGCTATGTTGAAGTCTATCCGTATTCCTCTTGAATGGCCATCTTGAGGAGTGTATCTATATGATACAATCCAAAGGGTTCATAGCAAAAGGCCAAGAAAGATAAGTCTGCAAGTTGCTTAGACCCATTTATGGATTAAAGTAAGCATCCTGCTCATGAAACTAGAGATTTGATCAAACGATCAAGACATTTGGTTTTGAGCAGAAAGTTGATGAACCTTGTGTTTATAAACGTATAAAGGATGGAAAAGTGGTCTTTCTGATACTCTATGTCGATGATATACTGCTCATTGGCAATGATGTAGGGAACTTATCATTGGTCAAGCTTTGGTTGCACCAACAGTTTGACATGAAGGACTTGGGAGAAGCTAATTATGTTCTAGGCATTCGTCTCTTCAGAGATCGAAAGAACAAAATGATAGCGTTATCCCAAGCTTCATACATAGATAAATAATTGACAAATATGTAATGCAAGAGGCAAAGAAAGGTTCACAACCTTCCATTGCTAGTCTAACACTTTCATTGGATGACTGTCCCAAGACATCGGAAGAAAGAGAGTGTATGAGTAAGGTCCCTTATGCATCCGCTATAGGTAGCCTTATATATGCTATGCTTTGCACTCGCTCAGACATATGTTTTGTAGTAGGTATGGTGAGTCGATATCAAGTGAATCCTGGAATCAAGCACTGATAAGCAGTAAAGCATATACTCAAGTATCTTAAGAAAACGGGAATTATATGCTGGTGTATTCTAGAGGGGACCTAACACCCGTAGGATACACAGACTCAGACTTCCAGACTTGTAAGGATTCGAGGAAATCGACATCTGGATCAATGTTCTTGCTCGGAGGAGGTGCCATTGTGTGGAGGAGTGTGAAGCAGGGTTGCACAGCTGACTCTACGATGGAGGCCGAGTATGTGACTGCGACTGAGGCATCTAAAGAAGCTGTTTGACTCCACAAGTTCTTTAGAGACCTTGAGGTCATTCTGGGTGTTGACAAGCCTATCATACTTTACTATTATAACACTGGGGCTATTGCCAACATAAGGGAATCTTGGTACCACAACAGAACCAAGCACATAGATCAGAGATATCACATTATTAGAGGGCATGCAGAGACAGGACAAGTAGATGTACGTAAGATCGCGCCCGAGGACAACATTGCCGATCCCTTTACTAAGACTTTGGTGGCTAGAAGCTTTGAGAGGCATGTAGAGGCAATGGAGATGTGTAACATGGCACATCTACTGGCTTAGGGCAAGTGGGAGATTGTTAGGAAATGCCCTAAGCATAAGAGACATTTTGATGTATTTATTTCGAACTGGATAACAAAATTATATATAGAGGTTATTCATTACATTGCTGTGTGTCCTCATTCTATTTACATGTTAAAGTAAATGTAAGCAAATATAGCTCCCTGACTACTTGTGTTAAAACTGTTAGAACGTTACATGCAATGGACTTTTTGTATGTGAGAAGACAATTTTCTAAAGTAAGCGATCGAAACTAAGGTCTATAGTCTATGGGGTTAGACCGAGCATCGAACTCATGTTAAGACTACTATGTTGTCTAAAGCCATGGTAGGGACGGTTTGTCTTGACTGTCTGGAGCATAGACTCCTAAGTAGAGACATAGATATGTTTCTTGGTGGTGACATATTAGACCGGGACTAAAACATGATTGATCTACGTAGTCTGCTATGAGTGGATCAATCTGCTTTTGACGTTCATTGTGCAGTAACCTTAATCCTGAGTGAAAGAACTACTTCATGTATATGACTTGTGTACTTTGATGTTCCAATGGCTAAAGCGTCTCAGAGGTAGTAAGCTTATAGACTGGTTCGTTGGGTGCATGACTTGTATACGATGATGGGTTTGTTTATAGATATCGAAATCATAGCTCTAATAAAGAATTAAGGGTATCCTCTTAAAGGCATTATACTAGATATGAAAATGGACAAGGCCTTGGGTCGTCTACTGGGTGGATGACTTCTTATTCACATATAGTGAATAATCATTTTCTTATTCGGCAGTGTAATGAAATTTTAAAATATCCTGATCAGTAGGGTTGAGCGGACTATGACCTAAGGCTGATCATGGATATTATATGAGGGTTCTGCATATATGACAAGGTCATTGGGTAGTAGCTCGTCACAGGCTTATGTAATACGGTATATAATTGGGAGTTCAATTTCAGGTTTATAGTGGTGTGACTTCGAAATTAGTGATCATATGATTGAGTTGTTCAGTACAGAATGATGATCATATGGCACCACGGGAGCCCGATTATATACGTCCAATTGGTCTCTCTACTAGCTCCACATAATTCCTTAACGTTTGGCAAATTGATTTATGTATGCTATTGGCTAGTTGATTATGCATGGATGGTGTTGACATAGGATTAGGATGGTGGACAAGATTCTCTCCAGTTGAATTCAGATTTTGTTTTGGATAATAGAGTACACAATTATTCGAACTCCAAATAAAGTTACCGCGATTTTATTTGAGATTGGATTGGAGTTGTAGAAAATTATCCATGAGAACAAGAATTTGAAATACAACTATTTGTGGATTTTGAAATTTGAAATTTGAAATTTGAAATTTGAAATTTGAAATTTGAATTTGAAATTTGAATTTGAAATTTAAATTTGAAATTTGAATTTGAAATTTGAATTTGAAATATAAATTTGAATTTTGTATTTTGAAATTTGAAATTCAAATTTTGAATCACAGTCCAAGTAGAATTCGAATTCTTTGTGGATAATTCCACAAGGTTAGAATTCGAATTTGAGTTGGATTATGAAGAGGAAAATCTTGTTTGAATCCTACTTAAATTTTGAATCCCAATCCTAACTAATTTTGGTCAAAAATTTTGAGGATTATCCTCATGGAATTTTCAAAAATTTTGTGGATAAGATTCAGGGAAAAATTCAAGTTTCAATCCTAGTTGAATTTGGATTGTCTCCTCCCTAGGAGATTTTCAGTTTTAATTGGATAAGGATGAGATAAAATTCAAGCTAGAAAATCCTATTTGGATTTTGATTCTCCTCACACTTTAATGACCGAATCTAGTCATGTATTTGGCACAAAAGGGAATCGGTTTTTATGAGGGAATGAGGAGATAAAATTATAGTTAATATCCTGTTTGAATTTTGAATGAAAAATCCCAAAAAGTGGCCGATTCTTTTAGTGGATAAAGGCTTGAAAATTTTGGATTTTTTGGTTGAGGATAAGGGCGAAAATCTTCTTCTAATCTAATTCGAATTCAAAGGATCACCTCATGCAAGTCTATAAATAGAGGTCCTGCCACTCCAATTCTCGAAGACCACAGACTCTCAGGTGAGCAGGCTTATTATTGCACAACTCACCATGACAATAAGTTCTTTAGAGATCTAGGTGGTCAGAATAAGACTAGCTGTGGTAGCATACCAATCGAGGTTCAAAGTCCCCACACACTCAGCCATTCAAGAATTGGAGAATAGTATAGAAGGCTAGTTGGTTGAAGCCCTCCGATCATTCTCCTCCTGCAGATTGGCGTCCTTGAGGTATGAGTTTAAATTGTTGTTGGTTTATTGTATATGGCATCTTGAGATATTTAACGATCTTAAAAAATTTTTATTGTTCCGCTGTGCCACTCTGATACATTTTTACCGATTTATTTCCTACACATGTTTCCCTGTACACGCGCGTGTATTAATTAAACTCTAGATTTTTAACTCTAAAATCTCTATTTTGGGTCCTAAAATTTTATTTAAGTTATTCTAGGTCCTTTACGGTCTTTTCCGAGCCTTTCAGAAATTTTTAGTCAAAATGACCATTTTACCCCTGACGAGTCTCGGGATCGTAACTATTTTGTCTTATCATTTTTCTTGAATTTTCTAAGCTCAAATATCTTAAAATAATGTTCTCTAGGCTTCTGTATTATTTTACAGCTTAATTTACTACAAAATTTCAATTCTCTATTTTCCCAGCCCTTGGTTATTATTCATTCATCACCTAGGGTCATTTCTCGTTTTTCTAGCATTTCAGAGCCCCAAATGGGTATTTCACTACTCCTAAAATGTTTTTCATCCCGTCCCCGGCCCTTGATCCCCGAGGGGTTCAGGTTTTCTATCCCGACCTAATTTTTCTCTTGTTTCCCAAAATACCCCCAACATGAAATTTTTTTTTCCTGTTTTAGGCATTTTAGTTATTAAGGGTCGGTTTACTATTTCTCTTGGGTTGGTTTTCCATTTTCAATCCTAATCCACCTAGGGGTCCCGGTTTCCTTCCCGAGTCCAATATTTTACCCCTTGTTTCCCGAAATACCCTTATGCTGTTTTGAGAAATTTTGGCATATTTCTGCTTGTATTTTAAGGTTTTCCAGGTGTTAGGTACGCCTCGGAACCTTTATACCTGCCATGTACTATACCAGAGGCCTATTTTATACAAAGTCACCAAACTTTGTATAAAAATTTTCCACATTAACCAGTATTCAAAATCAACACACATTATCAAATTCTTTCCAAATATAGCCTCGGTTTATCATGTTAATCATCACCAAATGTTTTTCATCAGTTTCAACAATTATCACATTTTATTCTTAGGTTTTCAAATGTGCAAATCAACATTAAAACCTAACCAAATTTTCATTCCAACCCTAGCATTGTCCATGGATTTTTATGCTAAAGCACCCTAGAAAATTTGTTTTCTTTCCTAGGGTTTTTATCAACATTACTCATCATTGTTCAACATTAAAAATTTCCTATTTTCTAGTGTCTCTCACCCACGGATTTTGGCATGAAAACGCATCAAATTTCTTGTTTCTTGATTCTAATTCATGCTTGATTCAACATGTTACCAAATGAACATAAACACTAAATCAAATCACCAAATTTCCAATCATTTTTCATACCAATAACGCCACGCTTTTTCATGGAAACCAAGCATAAATTTTTGCTTGTTTCTTAAGCCTAAATCATGCTTTAATCTCTAAAGCACCAAACTAATCATATCATTAGAAAAACATCAATTTTGATCAATGTTTTTCCACATCAAAGACCCACGGATTTTCTGAAGAAAATCAAGGAAAATTGCTTCAATTTGGAAGCTTACCTTATCTATTTGATTCCTTGATGCTAGAATTGAATTGGAAGCTAGTTTTGGTGTGAAGTTTTTTTACAAATTTTGGCTTAACTGGGGGGGGGGACCCACGGTTTTGGCTGCTAGAGAATGACAAGAGTTTGGCTAAATTTTTTCATTTTTTTTGAATGAATTTTGAAGCCTATTTATAGGCAAAAGCTAGGGACCACTTAGTAATTTTTTTCCAACAATTTGCTAATTGTTCAAAGACTAAAATGCGACATTTTTGGGCCAAAAATCAAATTTTTTTTGCCATTTTTCTAGGTGGCCGAATGTCCTTTTTTCAAATTTTTTTAAATTTTTTTCCATGTCTTTTTGGTTAGATCTTGGTCATTGATCAAAAAGACATCAAATCCTATCTATATACCTATTACACCTTACTTTCCAAGCCTTCAAATTTGTATTTATGACATCATAATTATGATGTCATCCTATTATATATATGTATTAATTCACTAATTAATTTGTGGTCAAGTTTTGATTGAAAGTTAAACCGAACAGAACTTTACCAAAATCGCGTATACGGGTTCCGGGCACCTACGGTGTGATCGGTTTGTTTTATTTTGCTTTCGTTTGGTCAAAATTCTCTACCGTAAATTTCTATCTTTTCAGTGCATTTCAATATATTCCCTGGGGTTTTTGGCTCTGATTTCGAATCGTCTCACCTAAATATGTTCGGTAAGATTTTCCATCCCCGAACTCACTCACTTTAACACTACCTAAACATTTTTACAGTATTCTCCACAGTATTAAAACATAACATTTTTCATATTTTATTCATTAAAATTGGTATATACATACAATTTTAATCTATTCCAAGAATTTACAATTCCCGGTTATCACACTTAAACTAGTTAGTTAAGCAGAAAATAGTGAATAGTAAATAGTGAATAGTAGATATGCAGTGTCAGGTTAATGGCCAAGACGACCTTAATTTGATTTAAAACTGATATATTTACAGTCAGTAGGCTCAATTTAGTCAATTAAGCATAAAATGTGAAATTTTGTTTGAGAGATATGCAGTATCAGGAAAGGGGTCAAGGCGACCTTTTCTGATCCTGAAACTGATATATTTAGACTTAGAACGCTCAAATTAGTCAATTAAGTGCAAAACATGTTTTATAGATGGGGTCACATAAATCTTGAAAATTAGTCCAGACGATCTTAGATGGACATAAAACTGATAAATTTGAAATCAGCATGTCCAAATTAGTCAGGAGAGACTGTGTTCAAAATTTCATGCGAAAACACCTCGTTATGCATGCACAAGGGCGATACACTGTAGACACAACCACAGTATAGAAAATAAATAGTACAATAGACACAGAATGGGCTCATAGGCATTACAACCCATCTAGGAATAATCTGTTTAAGAATTGGATTAAGAAAATTCAATTTTGATGGAAATCTAGAATACTACCGAAAAAGGTCGAATACCAAAAGAAGAAAATTAGACTGCGAAGAGGAGACCTTGCAGACGAATTTTTCCTCTAGGAAACCATGCACATGCACCACAAATAGCCCCAAACACAATCCTAAAAACACAGAAACATTTCCCCTAAAACAAGGGATGTGTTGGCCACCTTTTGATTAAAATATGTAATAGTATCCATCATATGGCAAACAAACATTAAACAATTTGGCTCCCCTTCTTATGCACAGCCCTCCATGGTTTTTGAGGGGTAGATGGCAGCTTGTTTTGTCCCTAAAGTAGTAAGAAATTGGCTTGATTAATTGAGCTTAAGTTTGATTAAGTTTAGATTAGATTTGCCTATAAAAGGGCATGCTTGACCTATTGTGTTACTTTCTTTCTTTTGCACCCCAAAACACAACCACATTTCCTCTTCTTTTATTAGCTGTAGTCGACTCATTCCCAACCCCAAAACTGATCACATTCTAACCAAAATCCCAGCCAAAGTTTACCAAAAATTAGCCCCCATTCAAGCTTGTTTAGGAGGCTTCCTCTTAAGGTCATTTCAAGCCACTCATGGTTGTCTTTTTGGTAAGATTCTAGAGCCAATCTTTGTGGTTTTGTTAGTTTCTCTTGGCTTGATGATAAAAAGAAATTTTTGTGTGTCCATTCTAGCAAAGGCCGACCCTATTTCCCCTTGGTCCATATGGTAAGTTTTGGTCACCCAAGCCTTGATTTGGTTTGTGCTTGGTTCATAGCACGTAAGGTATAAACCGAAACCCTTTTTATGGTTTGGTGATTTTTAAGTTTTGATCAATAAAATTTATGTGTATTTAAATGGGTTGTAATAAGTTTATTTTGAGCCCTTATCTTTTTATTTTTAAATTCATGTGGTTGTGTGATTTTGGTTTAAGTTTTTTTAATGGATGTGAGAATGGACGTTGTTAGGGTTGGTTGGATACCAACCTGTCCCTAGTTTTTAGGCCACGGTTTTGGCCATTTTTGACCATGTTAGGTCCCGATTTTGGGATTTGTAAACATAAAGTTTTAAGAAAATTCGTTATAGTCATTTTTGTTTCAAATAACTTTTGGCCAAAAATAGCTCTAAGATAGGTTTTCCGAGCTGTATTTAATCAGAGTTCAAAACTGGAACCAAAATCCTGAGCAACAAGAATAGTCTCGGGTTTTGTTAAAAATGACCAACTTAGAGTTCGAGTTGGATCTCGGACTCAACGTGAAAGTTGTAGATTTTATCAAAATCTTAAAAATGGCTCATATGAGTTTTAAAAATTTACCCGTTTCAGACCTTAAACACATCTGTTTTTAAATAAGCATAAAAATGGAAATTTTCTAAAACAGGACACAAAGTTAGCCATGGGCTTGATAAGTTTAGGACCTGTTAGAATTTGATTTGAGCTTCGAGATGAACATGAGAGTTGTTCATCTCGTCGAGGACTAAAAGTTTGATGTTTACCAAATTTGCAAATTAAGTCGTTTCAAATAAGTTTTAAACAGTTTTCGGTAAAATAGTTCAAGAACCCTTTTTAAAAAAATTGAACACCAAAATTTGTTCTTCCCCCTTTAAATGGAAAAATGGTTTTAATAAAACGCCCCCACCTTCCAACAGGGTGATATGGGGATGGATTCAAAGAACATAAATTTTCCCAAAAATTTTATAAGACTTCCAAAACAATTTTCAAAATAAATAAAACAGTAGAGGTAGCCCGATAGGCTACCGCACCCAAACAAGCAAAGTAACCCGGTAGGCTACCGAGTCAATGATACGTGGGGTAACCGGTCAGTTGACTAGTCGGTTAACCAGTCAAGGATTGAGTTTGAACGAAATAGTAAGGAACGGTGATTAATCTGTCAAGTAGAAAAATTAATCAAGCATGATAGAAACTAGATACCAATTCCCAAATTAACACAGTAGGGTACCGATGGGCCTTGGTGCCATAAAACAATACAATTAATAGTCACTAATGATAGTAGTGACCTAAGAATGATGTTAATTAATTTATTGGGTAATAAATTAATTAACCACGATTATAGAGAATCAAAACTCTCTAAAGAGAGAACAAGTTAGTATCGACGGCAATCGATACCATACGTTAGTATCTGCTTTAGTCACTAGCCGTATTAGTAGCTCAGCAACGGGTATTAATGGAATACATGTTGATGATAGGTAGTTACCTGTAATTTGATAAGGGTGAGAGTACAAGTTGGCTTGCAGATTAGGTAAGTACAACTCCGCCTATAGCATGAGCAAAAATGAAGTTGAAGTATTGTTTTTACACCATGTTGAGTATGCAAACTATGCACCGTTGTTGCATAGCATGTTATAAGAGCATATAGTTTTACAATCATGTAGATTGATGAAAACATTAGTAAGATGCCATACATCCCTATCGAGTAAGATTAGGGATAGGCTAATACGGCATATGGCCAGATCAGAAAAACAACTAGGTAATTAAAACACTTCGTGTCATACCGGCCCATTCTACTTGAAGAGGTTTTATTTTTAGTATGATGAGCCAATGTCAATGGCTCTTAATACATAAAGGGGCATATGGCCCGTGAGCATAAGGCTCATTAAGATCATGGACGTTTCCAATGATCTGTGCATAATTTGGTAGTGACACACAGGCCCTTAGCAAAGATAAAGACTGATAATGAATAATGAAGCATAATCTATTCATGCGTTGTTCACGATATGCTTTAGCTGTAGTTCAGTATGCATCTAGCTCTAGTAGACACACATTCAGTACATGATGTTTTCTGTTATGCATTCAGTCATGAAATGTTTCAGTTATGTATTAAGTTAAGTGTGATGCTTTGGTTTTGCATCTAGACTATGGAATGATTCAATGCATGGTACATGTTGTGTGTACATGACATACTGATATGTTTTAAGTATGAATTATGATTTGAATATGTTTTACGGACGACATGTTGTACTTACTGGGCAAAAAGCTCATAGTGTATGTTCATGCTGTAGGTAAGCGACCTACTGTAAGGACCGCTCCATTTGTGTAACTTGATTTTCATTTAATGAGAAATTGAGGGAAATTTGATGCATTTTAGTGCAAATTTGAAGAACACGGGCATGTACATAGCCGTGTACTGTCTAGATTATACGTGTGAGAAAGGCCATGTAACTGTATATGGTCATGTAGGTGAACACAGTCAGGTACACAGCCGTGTAAGTGGCTGTGTACCATAGGTACTATACACATGCATGAGGCCATGTGAATAAACATGGCCATGCAGGTGGACACGGTTAGGTACACGGCCGTATAAGTGATCGTGTACTAATCGAGTTGTTGAAATGCTAGACGTTATGTAGGTGTATATGGCCATGTAGTGTGACACGGCCAGGTACACGGTCGTGTAGGAGGCCGTGTACCAATCGGTAAAATGAGTTTGTTCCAAAACACGACCGTTTGAGAAAGCTCAATAGGTACACGCTCGTGTAGCCTTGTACATGCCCGTGTAGGAGGCCGTGTATGGAGTAGGGAGCCACTAAAGTGACTCTTACGATTTATGATGCTCAATTACTATGTAATAAGTAATTAAGTTGAAAAAATATAGTATAATTTCCAAGTGAATAGTAAATGGTGAAAAGCGCAGTATCAAGTTATTGGCCAAGACGGCCTCAGTTTGACTTGAAACTGATATATGAACAATTAGTAGACTCAATCTGGCTGATTTAGCACAAAACGAGAAGTTTAATTTGAGAGATATGCATTATCTAGATGAAGGTTAAGACGACCTTTACTTGCCCAGAAACTGATATATTTGGGCTCAGAACGCCCAAATTAGTCAAATGGGCACTAGACACGTTTTTCGAGGTGAGGTCATACAGATCCTGAAAATTAGTTCAAACGACCTCTAACGGACATAAAATTGATAAAAATAGAATCAGTACATCCAAATTAGTCAAGAGAGACTGTGTCTGAAATTTTGCCCGGGAACGCCTCGGTTTGCATATGGAAGGAAAACATAGTGTAGACACAACCACTGTATAGGATGTGAACAGTAAATTAGACTGATAATGGGCTCTTAGATAGTACAAAACAATTAGGAATTGACAGTACAAAAATCAGATTCAGAAGTCCAATTTTCGGGTGAAAATTGGAACACTATCAAGGAAGGACCGAACACCACAGTATTAAATTAGACTGCAATGAGAAGCCAACATAGATGAATTTTGGCCATAAAATTTTGTGCCCCTTAGCTGCAAAACCAGCTGGAATCAGCGACACACATGGCCCAAAAGGTGGCCGTTAAAAAGTGCAAAAGTTATGACACATGGTAAAAAATAATCAAAGGGGTTTTCAAGCGCTTGTCACATAAATTATTGTTTATTCCCCTCCTTTCCATGTAGCAGCCCACGCCCAATTATGGTCTAAAAATGGGTAGCAATGTGTCCCTTGATTAGGTTAAAATGGTGGATAATTAACTAGGTTTAGGCTTAAGCAAGTTTGATTAAGTTTGCCTATAAAAGGCACCCTTTGCACAAGGGTTTTGTTCTTTCCTTTGCCACCCGAAAAACACAACACTCCTTTTCCCTTTTCTTTTAGCTACAGCCAACCCTTCCCATCAGCCAAAACCTTCCCTTTTTCAAGCTAAAATCACACTAAAAGCTTACCAAAAATCAAACCTCACAAGCTTGTGTTAGGAGGATTCGAATCCAAGTCATTCTAAGTGCACCAAGGGTAAGTTTTCAAAATCCAATCTTTGTAGTTTTTAGTTTTTGTTTTAGTTTGATTTTTAAGAGAAAAATTTTGGTATTGTTTCTAGCAAAAACTGACCTCATTCCCCTTGGAATCCCATGACCATTTGGTTCCTTAAGCCTAGCTTGGATTTGTGCTTGAACCATAGTGGTTTAGTGGTTTTAAGTTTTTGATCAAGGTCATTTATGTATATTTGTTTATGCACATGATTTATAATAATATTATTTTGAGCCCTTAAGTTTTCATTTTTAAGTTTATATGGTTGTGTTTGTGTTTACAATTTTTACGAATGGTTATTAGTATGTGTGATGTGATGAACATCTTGGGATGTGGCTGGACACAAATCTATCCCTAGGAAAGGCCACAGATTTTGGCCATTTCGACCCACTTAGGGTCCAAATTTGGGATTTGATAAATTTTTGAAGAAAATTTGATACGGTCGTTATTGTGTCTAATAGCCCTCGACCAAAAATGAATTTACAATAGGCTTTTAGAGTGTATTTCACTTGGTGTCCAAAACTGGGAACAAAATCCGAACCCAGAAATTGGTCTCGGGTTTTATTAAAAATGGGCCACTTAGAGTCCAAACCGGACTTTAGGCTCAACATGAAAGTTGTAGATCTCATGGAGACCTTGAAAATGACTCATGCATGTTTTAAAAATTTGCTGTTTCGGGCCTCAAACAGAGCCATTTTCAAAGTTATGTAAAACTGGGACTTTTACACAAAAAAAAAAAAAAAAACACTAGGCACTTAGCCCACGGGTTTAATGAAATTAGGAGCTGTTAGAGCTAGATTTGAGCTCTGAGGTGAACATAAGAATTGTTCATCTTGTCGAGGACAAAAACTTCATGTTCACCAAAATCACAAACAAAGTCGTTTCGACCAAGTTTCAAAATAGTTTTCAAAAGTGGTTCAAAACCACCTTTAAAATGCAAGCATCAAAAATGTGATTTACACACTTAAAAATAAAAATGTGTTTTCAACACTTTAAAATATAGACATGGTTTTCATAAAACTGTCCCCTACCTTCCAACAGGGTGATAAGGGAACGGGTTCCAAACACATAATTTTTCCAAGAATTTTTAAAAGCCACCCATACAATTTTTCAAAGTAAAATAGTGTGAGTGGCCCGGTAGGCTACCACACCAAACAAGCAATAGTAACCCAGCCAGCTACTGCACCAATTTTACACATAGTAACCAGGTAGGCTACTTAGTTACCAACACGCGAGGTAACCAGTCAGTTGACTGATCGGTAAACCAGTCAAGGACCGTGTTTCGAACAACATTATGAGGAACGATGATTAATCTGTCAAGTAGACAATTAATCAAACATGATACAAGTTAGACGCCACATCCCTATAGTAGGCCAATAGGGTATCGATAGGTCTCAGTACCCCATAGAAACGCAAGTTATAGTCACTAACGTTAATGGTGACTCAACGAGAGTATTAATGAGATGCGTTATTTATGACAGGTAGTTACTTGTAAATTGGGCGTGAGTACGCAATTGCTTGCAATCTAGGTAAGTACAACTCTGTTTATGACATGAATAAAATTTATTTAAAATGATGTTTACTGTATGTTAAGTATTTATGCCATGTACACGTTGATGCATAGCATATTTAAGAGCATGTAAGTTTCACAATCAAGTAGATTGATGAAAGATCATGTTAGCTGCCATACGTCCCTGCCACATAGGATTAGGGACAGCTTAGATAAGCATTTGGCTAAGAGAAGATAAAACAGATGGAAATTTATAGGTGTGTCGTACTGCCCTTTTCAGTCGAAAGGGTTTTAATGTAAGTTAAAGCAGAAAGTTGAGCATCTATTGATAGCTCTCTAGCTTTTTAACCATGGGTGTTACCGATGGTCTGTGCACAGATGGTACTGACACGTGGGCCCTAAGTAGACAAGAAAAAGAAAAGAGAAGATCGAAGCATAAATGAACATAATCAGATCATGCATTAGTTATAGTTCACCTTGCTTCTAATCACTGTAAGATGCATTTCAATACTCGATGTATTTTGTTATGCATATACTATGTAAAGTGTTATATGACATGTTATGTGATGTTATGATAAGTGATATGATAAGTGCTATATGAACTGCTTATACGAATTTTTAAGTATGTACTATGTTTAAACATGTTTTGCGGTAAACATGTTGTACTTATTGGGCGTAAAGCTCATGAAGTATGTTCATGCTATAAGTAAGCGTCCTACGACTTGGACCCCAATGGGCGATGGTGGCGGTAAAGGCAGATGTGAGGGCAAGGTTATGAAGACACCGTGAGTATTCTTCTGCACAGCTTAAGTAAATAGTATTTTGAATAGTGATAGTATCTTTGAACAGTGATGGTTAAATGACATTTTTGAATAGTAACCGTTAACAGCATTTGTGAATAATAACCGTTAAATAGTATTTTTTTAAATATTAACCGATAAATAGTATTTATGAATAGTAACTATTAAATAGTAATAGATAAATAGTATTTTTAAATAGTAAATACGTACATATAAAAAAAATCCCTAAAATTAGGGTAACTAAGTAAATAGAATTTTAAGCAAGCATTAATGGTTTGCAAGAAAGTATAAGTATCTTTTAAAGTAAGCAAGTTTTCAGTGAAGGTCCAGGCCACTGAGGACACGGGGCGTCACAATTGGTATCAGAGTGGTTTCCTACCACCCTACCTCACATCGCCATACACCTGCCTCATCTATCCAAGTAAGTTAGCTTTTGTTTTAAAATGTTTAGTACATAAGATGATGTTTAATTATAATTGGAGATTATAGCTGCACCGATGGACCCCCGCTAAGTACAAAAAGAACGAGAAGCAAGTCTAGCTTTCGCTATCATGCCATCAGACATATATGACAGCAGCTACCAACACGAACTCCCATGCTGGATCCATCATATAGAGGTGATCTTTAAAGCATTCCATATTCCACCCTGCTTACAGGTAATACTAGCTTGTAGAAATTGGGAGGAACCACGATGGAGTGGTGGAATGAACGACGCAGGATCAAGGATCCGACAATGCAGTGGGTCGAGTTCTATTAAGACGTACGCAATTTTGACGGCCCAGCAAGAGACACAGACATCTCCGACATTTGGGATATCTACGAGAGAGAGACCATGGCGTACTACTGCCAGAGTTTTCTGGATGCCATGTTGCCTCACATCCCTCAAGATAGACCTTTTGCAGAAGTAACCGACCTATTGTGGAGAGAAATTCCATGGTACGTGAAGAACCTCGTCCACTACCCTTCGCCACATGAAAACCTAAGGCACCTTATCCAAGACATAGTGGACGCCGAGAGAATAGCACTCAACCTTGACCTGGCAGAGGCAGCCCCATAACTGGCTGACAAAGAGTTTATGGCCAAACCACAACTAGCAGTACCCGAAGACCATGAGGACCAGATGGAGGACCCCGAGCTAGTCCCCTAGCCTCACGAGCACCCTGAGGAGGAAAATAATGACGAGGTTATCCCCGATGCCCAACCTATTGATGAGAAGGAGGAAATCCCCGACCACATTAGCGATGATGAGTGGGTAGAAATATATGAGTCCTAAGTCATCATCACTAGTGATGATGAAATTGATTTTGCTTGGGGAGATGAAGATGAAGATCCCAAGGAATTTCCACTGAGTGACAACGAGGATGAGGAAATGTCCAACGCGGAGTCAGGATTGTCCTCTGAGTAGTAGTAATCCTACGTGGGAATTTTGATTTTGTATATATATAGAGGAAAATCGTAGCTTTCCTCATCTGACTTAACTAGATGTACTTAATGGGATCGTATTCTGGGGAAGTGTGCATCACTCCCACTAATTTAAATTCTGTACACATTTTTACAAAATATATTATGAAAAGCAGATCATTTTGCCCTGAGGGCCTAAATATGATCTTTCCACAAGCATGATCAAAGTATAATAAAAAGTGTAGTATGGTTCTTGGTACTTAGATTATGTCCCAATATGATGTGACAATTATATTGAACATCATAAGAATAAGAGAAGGAAAGAAAGATATAACGCGTATATTCATACCTATGACATTTAAAATGAAGTTGTTAAGTAAGAAGGAAAATGATATGTAATACGAGTCCCAAGTACAAAGTTTAAAAAGACTTATGTTTCTTTTTCTGCTATGTGATAAGATTACATAGGAACGATGGTAGGGATAAGAGCTCAGACCACTCAAGCTACTCGAGATGACGTTCATGACTATGCAAGAGATGATGTTGAATCAACAAAGAGAGCTTGCTCAACTCCGGGAGCAAATGAATCGACAACAACAGGCACCACAACCCGTGGAGTTACCAGTCCAAGCTGCATCAGTGGCCCCTGATGCTCTCAGGGAGCAAGGTACTCCACCAATCCAAGCAATGCCAACACCACCGGCTGTTGCTGCTCTCGCAGCAGCTAATATTCTAGTACCAGCCCACAGAAAAGGCGACCTATACGAGCGGTTTAGGCACATGAAGGTACCCAAATTCGAGGGGACGACGAACCCTATCGAAGTAGATGACTGGTTGACCGATGTCCAGCTCATCCTAGACCTCGTAGGGCTGACTAAAAGGGAAAAAGTGCTATGTGTATCTCTCACCTTACGCAAAGGAGCGCGCTAGTGGTGGAAGATCGTGGCTATTAGGAGGGATGTTAACGTAATGAACTGGGCGGACTTCATCGTCGAGTTCAGGGAGATGTACTTCAACGATGAAGCCCTAGCAATCCACTAGGATGAATTTAACAATTTGTGCTAAGGAAACATAATGGTCATGGAGGCAGTAAGAAAATTTGAACAACTGGCACGAATTTTCCTTGACCTAGCACCAACAGAGAAGGAAAAGGTCAGAAGAATGTTAATAATGTTTCGGACAGACATTGCCGTCCAGGTTTGTAGCGGAAGTCATAGACCAACAACTGTGGCTGAGTGTGTTAATAGGGCCATCTAGGCCAAGTATTGGCTCGCCCAAGACAAAGAGAGGAGTGTTAGGAAATGCCCTAAGTATTAGAGACATTTTGATGTATTTATTTTGAACTGGATAATAAAATTATATATAGAGGTTATTCATTACATTGCTGTTTGTCCTCATTCTGTTTACATGTTAAAGTAAATGTAAGCAAACATGACTCATTGATTGCTTGTGTTAAAACTGTTAGAACTTGTATGAAATGGACTTTTGTATGCAAGAAGACAATGTTCTAAAGTTAGCAGTCTAAACTAAGGTCTGTAGTTTATGGGTTTAGACCGAGCATCTAACTCATGTTAAGACTATTATGTTGTCTAAAGCCATGGTGGGGACAGTTTGTCTTGACTGTCTGGAGCATAGACTCCCAAGTAGAGACATAGATATGTTGCTTGGTGGTGACATATTAGACCGGGACTAAAGCGTGATTAATCTACGTAGTCCATTATGAGTGGATCAATCTACTTTTGACGTTCATTGTGTAGTAATCTTAATCCAGAGTGAATGAACTACAAGATTCTCTCCGGTTGAATTCATATTTTGTTTTGGATAATAGAGTACATAATTATTCGAACTCCAAATAAAGTTGCCATGTTTTTATTTGAAATTGGATTGGAGTTGTAGAAAATTATCCATGAGAACAAAAATTTGAAATACAACTGTTTGTGGATTTTGAAATTTGAAATTCAAATTTTGAATCACAGTCCGAGTGGAATTCGAATTCTTTATGAATAATTCCACAAGACTAGAATTCGAATTTGAGTTGGATTATGAAGAGAGGAAAATCTTGTTTGAAGCCTACTTGAATTTTGAATCCTAATTCTAACAAAAGTGGTCGAAGTTTTGTTGAGAAAAATCCTCCAAGATATTTTCAATTTTTTATGGATAAAGATGCAGGTAAAAATTCAAGTTTCAATCCCAGCTAAATTTGGATTCTCTCCTCCCTAAATTGGTTGAAATTTTGAGGGAAAATCTCAGAGATTTTTGGTTATTTATGGATAAGGATGAGATAAAATTCAAGTTAGAAATTCCTATTTGGATTTTGATTCTCCTCACACTTTAATGACTGAATCTAGTCATGTTTTTGGCACAAAGGGGAATTGGTTTTTATGAGGGAATAAGGAGATAAAATTCAAGTTAAAATCCTGTTTGAATTTTGAATGAAAAATCCTTAAAGTGGCTGAATTCATTATGGTTGGATAAGGCCTAGATTTTTTAGATTTTATGGTTGGATAAGGGAGAAAATCTTCTCCTAATCCAATTCAAATTTAGAGGATCACCCCATGTAAGTCTATAAATAGAGGTCCAGCCACTCCAGTTCTCTTAGATCACAGACTCTCAAGTAAGCAGGCTTATTGTTGCATAACTCACCGTGACAATAAGTTCTTTAGAGATTTGGGTGGTCGAAAGAAGACTAGCAGTGCTAGCATACCGATCAAGGTTCAGAGTGCCCACACACTCAGCCATTCGGGAATTAGAAAATAATAGAGAAGACTAGTTGATTAAAGCCCTTTGATCATTCTCCTCCTGCAAATTGGCATCCTTTGAGGTATGAGTTTAAATTGTTATTGGTTTATTGTATATGGTATCATGAGATATTTAACGATCTTGAAAAATTTTTATTGTTCTGCTGAGCCACTTTGATACGTTTTTACCGATTTATTTCCTACAATTGGTATCAGAGCCATCTCATGACTATGCCATGTACATAAATTAGACAATTAGTTAGTCTTTCTATTTATGTATGGATTTGATAATTAGAGAGTGGCATTCTAGGATTCCTTTTTGTTGTTATCATGTATTATATATGTAGTATGTGGTATATGGTTATTTTAATTTTCTGAATTATTATTAGCATGCTTGTTTTATACCGGTTATGGTTCCTTAGAATTTAGAAAACTGTATCTAGGAATTTTTATGTACCCATGGGAGCACTTTATTAACACTGTAATTTTCCCATGGATTTTAATTTTTGTCTATTAGATATATTATGACTAGAATTTTTGTACACCGGAAACGGTTTAGGAAATTTTATGTAATTATTCTTGGAGGAGATTGAAATTTGAAGGCCGTAATTTATTTTTCCCAAAAGTTAAATTTAATTTAAATGTTGAAATTTTGATTGTGTGGAAAATTTCAATTTAATTAGGATTCAAATTAATTTTTGGAGATCCTAATGGGTAAATTGGAATATGACACAGAAATAGAGGACCGCCCCCTCAGGATGGACCACCAACCGTGGTGGGGCTGTAGCCCCTGCCCTCGGGCAGGATGGTGCTGTGGCAGCCCTTGCCCACGGCTGCACCACCCACGACCACAAGCTCTGCCTGTAGCTGAAGGTGGCCGTGGCCACCCATGCGCTGGCCGTAGCCCTGGGCTACAGCCTAGTGGGCTGCTGCACCCAGCTCAGGCGTGTAGCCCGACATGGCTACACATGGCCTACGACCATGGGCTTCCAGCCCCTCGGGGGTTGGGGGCTGCCCACGGTGGCTACCGGCCTCCGGGGGCTGACTGTTAGAAAATAGAAAAATTTCGATTTTTAAATTTGAGATTTAATTTTTAAATCATGTTTAAAAACATGTAATTAAAAATTTGAAATTTTTTGAAATTACATATTATTACACATGATATTTAAAATTGTTTAAAAATTTGAATTTGAATTTTAAAATTGAAATTCGAAGACACGGCCGTATTGAGCAAGCTCAACTGGTACACACCCGTGTAGCCTTGTACATGCCTGTGTAGGAGGCCATGTATGGAGTAGGGAGCCACTGAAGTGACTCTCGCGATTTATGAAGCTTAATTACTATATAATAAGTAATTGAGTTGAAAAAATACAGTATAATTTCCAAGTGAATACTAAATGATGAAAAACGCAGTGTCAAGTTATTGGCCAAGACGGTCTCAGTTTGACTTGAAACTGATATATGAACGATTAGTAGACTCAATCTGGTTGATTGAGCATAAAACAAGAAGTTTAATTTGAGAGATACGCAGTATCAGGATGAGGGTCAAGACGAACTTTACTTGCCCCGAAACTGATATATTTAGGCTCAGAATGCCCAAATTAGTCAAACGGGTACCTGACACATTTTTCGAGACAGGGTCACATAGATCCTGAAAATTGGTCTAGACGACCTCTGATGGACGTAAAACTGATAAAAATGGAATTAGCACCTTCAAATTAGTCAAGAGAGACTATGTTTGAAATTTCACCCGGGAACGCCTCGGTTTGCGTGCGAAAGGATAACACAGATCCCGAAACTGATATATTTGGGCTTAGAACGCCCAAATTAGTCAAATGGGCACCTGACATATTTTTTGAGATAGGGTCACACAGATCCTAAAAATTGGTCTACATGACCTCTGATGGACGTAAAACTGATAAAAATGGAATTAGCATCTTCAAATTAGTCGAGAGAGACTGTGTTTAAAATTTCACCCGGGAACGCCTCGGTTTTCATGCGAAAAGACAACACAGTGTAGACACAACCGTAGTATAAGATATCAACAGTAAATTAGACTGATAATAGGCTTTTAGACAGTATAAAATAATTAGGAATTGATAGTACAAAAATTGGATACAGAAATCCAATTTTCAGGTGAAAATTAGAACACTGCTGAGAAAGGACCTAACACTGTAGTATAAAATTAGACTGCGAGGAAAAGCCAACACAGATGAATTTTGGCCTTAAAATTTCATGCCCTTTAGCTACAAAAGCATCTGGAATCAGCTGCACACATAACCCGAAAGGTGGCCATTAAAAATTGCAAAAGTTATGACGCATGGTATAAAATAATCAAAGGGTTTTTCAAGCACTTGTCACATAAATTGTTGTTTGTTCCCCTCCTTTCCATGTAGCAGCCCATGCCCATTTATAGTCTGAAAATGGCTAGCAATTTATCCCTTGATTAGACTAAAATGGTGGGCAATTAACTAAGTTTAGGCTTAAGCAAGTTTGATTAAGTTAACCTATAAAAGGCACCCTTTGCACAAGGGTTTTGTTCTTTCATTTGCCACCCCAAAAACACAACACTCCTTCTCCCTTTTCTTCTAGCTACAGCTAACCTTTCCCATCAGCCAAAACCCTCCCTTTTTGAAGCTAAAATCACACCAAAAGCTTAACAAAAATCAAACCTCACAAGCTTGTATTAGGAGGATTCAAATCCAAGTCATTCTAAGTGCACCAAGGGTAAGTTTTCAAAATCCAATCTTTGTAGTTTTTAGTTTTTGTTTTGGTTTGATTTTTAAGAGAAAAATTTTGGTGTTGTTTCTAACAAAAACCAACCTCATTCCCTTTGGTTTCCCACAACCATTTCGTTCCTTAAGCCCTAGCTCGGATTTGTGCTTAAACCATAGCACAAGAGGTAAAAATTGAAACCTTCCTTTTGGGTGATTTAGTGGTTTTAAGTTTTTAATCAAGACCATTTATGTGTATTTGTTTATGTACATGGTTTGTAATAATTTTATTTTGAGCCCTTAAGTTTCCGTTTTTAAGTTTATGTTGTTGTGGTTGTGTTTACAATTTTTACGAATGGTTATTTGTATGTGTGATGCGATTAATGTATTGGGACGTGGCTGGACACAAATTTGTCCCTAGGAAAGGCCACGGATTTTGGCCATTTCGACCCCCTTACATTCTGAATTTGGGACTTGATAAAACATAAGTTTTTAAGAAAATTTTGATACGGTAGTTATTGCCTCTAATATCCCTCGGCCATAAATGAATTTACAATAGGCTTTTAGAGTGTTTTTCATTCGGTGTCCAAAACTGAGAACAAAATCCAAACCCAGAAATTGGTCTCAGGTTTTATTAAAAATGGACCAGTTAGAGTCCGAACCAGACTTCGGGCTCAACACAAAAGTTGTAGATCTCGTCGAGATCTTGAAAATAACTTGTGTGTATTTTAAAATTTTGGCTATTTCAGGTCTCAAACAGAGCCGTTTCCAAAGTGATGTAAAACTGGGACATTTACCAAAAAAAAAAAAAACTGGGCAGTTAGGCCACAGGTTTAATGAAATTAGGAGCCGTTAGAGTTAGAATTGAGCTCCGAGGTGAACATGAGAATTGTTCATCTCATCGAGAGCAAAAACTTTTATGTTCAACAGAATCACAAACAAAGTCATTTCGACCAAGTTTCAAAATAGTTGTTCAAAAGTTGTTCAAAACCACCTTTAAAATGCAAGCATCAAAAATGTGATTTACACACTTCAAAATAAAAATGTGTTTTCAACACTTTAAAATATAGACATTGTTTTCATAAAAATGTCCCCTACCTTCCAACGGAGTGATAAGGGGATGGGTTCCAAACACGTAATTTTTACAATAATTTTTACAAACCAACCCATACAATTTTTCGAAGTAAAATAGTGTGAGTAGCCTGGTAGGCTACCACACCAAACAAACAATAGTAACCTAGCCAGTTACTACACCAAGTTTACATATAGTAACCGAGTAGGCTATTTAGTTACTGCGACGCCCTGAGCTCTCAGTGGCCCGGACCATCACTAAAACTTGCTTACTTTCTTTAAAAGATACTTATACTTTCTTCCAATGGATACTTAAAGTTACTTAACTTATTATCAAAAATTTAGGGATATTTTTTTTAATTTGCATATGTATTTACTGTACACGTATGTGCGCCGATTAATATTCAAAAATACTATTTAATAGTTACTATTCCAAAATGTTATTCAACGGTTACTATTTAAAAATACTGTTTACGATTACTATTCAAAAGTACTGTTTATGATTACTATTCAAAAGTACTATTTACAGTTACTATTAAAAATATTGTATACCGGTTACTGTTCACAAATACTATTTACTGTTGCTATTCAAAATACTGAAACTATGCGGAAGATTTACTCGCAGTGTGTTCCATAACCTTGCCTCACATCCGCCTCTACCACTTACCTATAGATGTTTAAGCCATAATACGCTTACCTATAGCATGAACACACTCCATGAGCTTTACGCCCAGTAAATACAACATGTTATCCACAAAACATGTTTAAACATAGTACACACTTTAAAACGTATAAACATGCCAGATATATATATACCACTTCAACATATCACATAACATATCAGGAATATGAAACTTTACATTTATGCAAAACAGAAACACCGTGATCTGAATGCATTTAGAAACATGGTGAACTAAGGTATATCGTGAACTAAGCATGATTCGGTTATGTTCATTTATGCTTCATTATTCTCTTTTCTTTCTCTTGTCTGCTTAGGGCCTGTGACGCCCTGTGCCCTCAGTGGCCCGGACCGTCACTGAAAACTATTACTTGCTTCTTTAGCTTTTACTTATACTTCCTCTTTAAAACCGATACTTAAACTTACTGAATTTAATACCATAAATTTAGAGGGATTTTTTTTAATATACGCGTACATATTTACTATTCACGTACGTATACTATTAAAATGCAGAATTTGAAAAACATAAGGATTTCAATTATACATACACACTTATATACTTGTTTATCTGATTAATATTCACCAGACACTATTTAAATATACTATTCATACATATACTGTTTACTGTTCCAAAATACCAATTAATCTTTACTATTCAAAATACTATTTAACTATCACCATTCAAAATACTATTTACTCATACTGTGCGGAAGAATACTCGCGGTGTATCCATAACCTCATCCTTATATCCACCTCCACCGCCATCATCGCCCCTTGGTGTTTGCGCTATAGGAAGCTTACCTACAGCATGAACACACTTCGTGAGTTTTACGCCCAGTAAGTACAACATGTTAACCGCAAAACATGTTTAAAACATAGCACATACTTAAAATCCTAAGCATGACATATATCACTTAATAAATCACATACCATATAAGCATATCACATATCAGCTCACATATCATGTCATCACATAACATATCATAACACTGAATATAAAACTTCACATACTTTACGCATGACAGAAGTATCGTGTACTGTATGCACTCTACTGAAAAAGAAAGCATAGCGAACTATAACTAATGCATGGTTCGGCTATGTTCATTTATGTTTCAAACTTCTCTTTTCTTTTCTTGTCTATTTAGGGCCCATGTGTCAGTACCGTGTGCATGTAGACCAACGATAACGCCCGAGGTCAACTAATGCCGAAGAGCCATCAACTGATGCTCAACTTTTGGCGTTAACTTTCTTTAACTGGAAACCCCTTCGACTGAAGGAGCCGGTACGACACACCTACTTATTTCCATCTTGTTTAACTGTTCTAGCCATACGCTTCTCTAAGCTGTCCCCAATCCTACGCGGTAGGGATCTATGGCTTCTATCTTGTTCTTTCATCAATCTACTCGATTATGAAACTATATGCTCTTATGTATGCTGTGCAGCATCGTGTGCAAGATACATACTTAAAATATTGGAAAAGCATCATTTTAACATCATTTTATTCATGCTGCAGGTGGAGTTGTACTTACCTGTCATAAGACAGTTTATACTCTCACCTTCGTCACAATACAGGTACCTCCCTGTAATCATAATGCATTTTATTAACATTTACTCTTAGGTCACTATGGTCATTAGTGACTAATGAACTTATCGTTGTTTGGTACCGATGCCTATCAGTACCTAACTGCTCTATTTTGGGAATTTTTATATTTAATTTCTAATCACGCTTGATTAATTTATCTACTTGACAAATTAGTCACTGTCTCTCACTATCCCATTCAGACTTGGTCCTTGACTGGGTAACCGACCAGTCAATTGACTGAATACCTCCCGTATGACCATTTAGCCTGTCGGGTTACCGTTACCGATGTAATCGCCCCAACTTTTATACTTAGATCGCACCCGTCCCTCGGGTGGTACTATTCTGACATAGGGGTTGTTTTCTTACATTACGAAATTTCTAATGGGGCGGTTCACTAATCCTTACAACATCCGTCCTTCTTTCCCGGACCTAGGTCATCGAGAGGGCTCGGGTTTCCATCCTGATCACATTTTCACCCCTCGTTTCCTAAAACACCCCTTTGTGCCGTTTTAGAAATTTCGGTAGCATTTCCGCTTAATTTTTGGGTTTTCGGCATTTAGGAAACGCCTCAAAACCATCTAACCTATTTTAACCTGCCACGTACTAAATCAGAGGCCTAATTTTTACGCAAAAGCTCTGCTTTTTACGTAAAAATATTCACATTTCCTCATATTCTCTTTTTCGACATTTCATCCCTTTTTCTTACAATTCCTCAAGTCAGTAAACCAGAATTAATACATAATTATTTCCAATAATAAATTGAGGAATCAAGAGATCAAAACCACTATCAAAATCGTTCCCGTAGGCGGTCGGGTGAACCATTTGATCTCGATCGTACAATCTTTGAATCATCGTTCTTCACTTTTGAAACTCCGGTTTGCAAATCCAATGCTGCGGATGTGTCCGGAATGTCGAAAATAGGCCAACGGGCCATTCTTCAATTTTCAGTCTCCGGGTCGCCGTTGACCGGCGTTGACAACGGCAGCGATGGGAGTGGCAACCAGCATCTTGAAGAGCTCGACGAGAGGAACCCATTGGTGGTGTCAATTTCACCAATCGAGGCTCCTATCGCCAGAAATCGACCCTCGAAAATTCGGCGACGGCGGTGGTGTTGGATCTTCATTTTCTGGCGGCGTTGCCCAAAATTGATTTGGGGCTTTTGATCTACATGTTGTTCTGGGCATTTTGATACTAACCTTGTAACTGAACTCTGCTGGAATACCGACATTCGACGGCGGTGATGGCGACAGCGACGGTGAAACTTGGGCAGTGCGATCCGGCGGCTATTGACGTGAAATGAAGCCTGGGTTTTGTTCTACTCTTCGCCACGAATCCATCAGGACCGGAATCGTGGCATTTGGACATCGGACGGCGGAGAAATCACGATTTGAAAAGTTCGGCCACCAGCGGCTTTAGGTGGCGCGTGCGGCGATCTCCGGCGTCGGTTCCGTCGACTCGGCACACCATTGGACTCAGCTCGTTGAGAGCTTTCGAATGGTACCGGCGGTGTCGAAAACGGAGGCCGGATTCGATGGTCGGTCACTGTTCATCCTCGTGTGGTGTGGGGAGGGAGAAAATGAGATTCGGAAAAATATGGGGGCTATTTTTCTAGAATCCCCCAAATTTCGTCCTTTATACTAATTTTTTGAAAAATTTTAAGATAGGCTATACTGACTAATTTGGGCGTGCTGAACCCAAATATATCAGTTTTATCTTCATCCAAGGTCGTCTCAACCAGTTTTCCGATACTGCATGCTTCCCGGTCAAAAATTACTTTTTGTGCTCAAATGACTAATTTGAGCATTCTAATTCCAAATATATCAGTTTTATATCAAGAAAAGGTCATCTTGACCAATTTCATGATACTGTGGCTAGGCCTACACTGTGTTGACACTACGCACGCATAACGAGGTGTTTTCGCGTGAAATTTCAAACACAGTCTCCCTTTACTAATTTGGACGTGCTGATTTCAAATTTATCAGTTTTACGTCCATCTGAGGTCTTCTAGACTAGTTTTCAGGATCTGTATGACCCATCTCGAAAAACGTGTCAGGTGTCCGATTGAGTAATTTGGGGGTCCTGAGTCTAAATATATCAGTTTCGGGGCGAGAAAAGGTCATCTTGACCCTCATCCCGATACTGCGTATCTTTTAAACAAAATCTACATTTTATACTCAATTGACTAGATTGAGCTTGCTGACTATTAATATGTCAGTTTTATGCCAGATTAAGGCCGTCTTGGCCACTAACCTAACACTGCGTTTCTCACTATTCACTATTTACTATTCACTATCTAACTGACTAATCTGAGCGTTCTGACTCCGATTTTGTCAGTCTCTGGGCGAGAAGAGGTCATCTAGACCACTTTTCTCGATATTGTACATCTATTAGGGCAATTATCACTGCTACGCTCAGATGACCAGTCTGAGTGTACTGATGACTAGCTTATCAGTTCTGTATCATGAAATGGTCGTCTAGACCGGTTCTTGATATTGCGTGTCTCAACGCATACTCACATAATAGGGTGGACCGATTTCACTGTCGATTACCCCTTTCACTGCATGAATAGTAATTAAACATTACTATTCCTGTTTAATTCATTCAACTGAAAAGCACACTATGCTTATTAACTTAATTACATCATTACATAGTAATTAAGTTTCATAATTCATGAGAGTCATTACAGTGGCTCTCGGCTCATTACACAGCCTTCTACACGGACTCTTACACGTGCGTGTGTAACGCAACACGGGCGTGTACATTTCAGACACGGGCATGTACTAGTTGAGACTACTCAACACGGTCATGTCTTTGAAATACATTCATCTATCTGAGCGGTACACAGCCTCTTACACGATCATGTACTTGACCGTGTTTCTTAAATTTGCACTAAAAGACATTAAATTATGTCCATTTTATTCCTTTGTGACTTATTACATGGTAAGTAGGTGCCATGAAAATGGCGGTCATTACAACCTACCCCCCTTACAAAATTTTTGTCCTCGAAAATTAGAATAATTCCGGGACGTCTCTTCTCATGTCTTCTTCCCATTCTCATGTGGCTTCCTCAACACGATGATTCCGCCACAACACTTTTACTAGCAGTATACTTTATTCCTAAGTACCTTCTCCTCTCTGACTAGGATCCGCACGGGTCTCTCCTCGTACGTCGGATCAGCGTATACTACAATGAATTCTTGGCTAAGAACATGGGAGCTGTCTGGCACGTACTTCTTCAGTATCAAGACGTGAAAGACGTTGTGCACTGTAACTAACTCGGGAGGAAGTGCTAGTCTATAAGCCACCTTCCAGCTTTCTCTATTATCTCGAGGGTCCTATGTACCTAGGACGGAGCTTTCCCTTCTTTTTCAAGTGCATCATCCCTTTCATGGGTGCCGCCTTGAAAAAGACCGAGTCTCCTACTTGAAACTCGAGGGGTCTATAACGCTTATCGTCAAAATTTTTCTGTCGACTGTGCGCTGTATCTAAAATTTCTCGTATCAGCTTCACGTCTGCCATGGTATTCTTGATGATGTCCGAGCTAACTAGTCGTTTCTCTCCAGACTCGTACTAATGAGCAAGAGATCTGCATTTCCTTCTACAAAGTGTCTCGTACGGTGCCATTCCTATATAGGAATGGTAGTTGCTGTTGTACGAGAACTCGCTCAATGGTAGCTTCTGATCCCAATTTCCTTTGAAGTCTAGGACGCAGGTCTCAACATGTCCTCTAACATTTGTATGGTCCTCTCAGACTAACTGTCGGTCTGAGGATGAAATGCTATGTTGAACTCTCACTTGGACCGTAATGTAGCCTGAACACTTCGCCAAAATCTGGAGGTAAAGCGTCCACTACGATATGAGACAATCGACTCTGGTATTCTGTGCCGTTTCACGAACAGTGCCGCATAGATTTCTACTAGTCGTTCCACCGAGTAGCTAACTTTCATTGCTAAAAATCTAGCTGATTTCGTCAGTCTATCTACAATCACCCAGATTACGTCATTATCATTTGACGTCTTTAGCAATCTAACTACGAAATTCATCGTAATCTGGTCCCATTTCCACTCAGGTAACTTAATTTCCTATGATTATCCTGCTGGACGCTGGTGATCTGCCTTAACCTTTTGGCACGTAAGGCATCTGGCGACGAACTCGACAATGTCATTCTTCATTCCAAGCCACCAAAAGCTTTCCTTCAAGTACTTGTACATCTTATTCGCTACCGGATGTACGGAATATGACGTCTCGTAAGGTTCCAAAAGGATTCGCTTCTTGAGCTCTTCATCTTTTAGAACACACACTCTATCTTTGTAGTAGAGTATGTCGTCCTTAAGGATATTAAACTCTGAACCCTTGTCCTCTATAGCTTCCTTTCTGGACTTGAGTAGGGACAAATCGAAATCTTGACCGATCTTGATCTCTTCTTGGAGCGTCGATTGGAGGGGTCATGTCAGACAACCTCCTTGTCAAAATCTTGATCTTGCTGCTGCATAGCTCCCTTGTAGCGCTCCTGACAAGGCACTGATAGCCATAAGCATAGTAAAATACTTCTGACTCTACGCATCGGCCACCTTATTGGCTTCCCCTAGATGGTATAAGATCTCACAGTCGTAATCCTTACCAATTCTAGTCATCTATACTGCCTCATGTTGAGCTCTTTCTGCGTGAAGATATACTTGAAGCTCTGGTGATCGGTGTAAGATCTCGCACTTGATTCCGTACAGGTAGTGCCTCTATGCTCTTAATGCAAAAACTACCACTACTAACTCCAGATCACGTGTTGGGTAGCTCTTATCAGGGTTTTTGAGTTGTCGTGAAGCGTACGCGACTACTCTACCACTCTACATCAACATAGTTTCTAACTCGGTTTTAGATGTGTCACTTTAAATCACAAAGCTTCCCTGACCAGCATTTGGAATGGTTAGTATTGGAGAGCTTGTGAGCCTTCATTTCCACTCTTGAAATATTTTCTCACACTTGTCGGTCCACTCATACCTCTTTCCCTTCTTGGTGAGCGTTGTGAGCGGTACGGCTAGCTTTGCAAAACCTTTGACAAAACGTCGTTGGTATTCCACTAAGCCTAGGAAGCTGCGGATCTTCGTCATATTTCTCGGAGCTGACCACGTGCTAACTGCATCAATTTTAGTGGGGTCCACAGATACTCCTTCCTTACGATCTACGTGACCTAGGAAATGGACCTTCTCCAGTCAAAGCTCATACTTGGAGAACTTGGCATATAGCTAATGGTCCTGTTACATGCGTAACATGATCCTTAAGTGATCTTCCTTCATCTTAAAGTGTATAAGTATGTCATCGATGAACACAATGACAAACTTATCCAAATAGTCCTTGAACATGCGGTTAATCTGGTTCATGAAAGCTGCTGGTACGTTCATCAATCTGAGCAACACGAACAGAAACTCATAATGTCCGTACCGAGTTTGAAAGGCTGTTTTGGATACATCTTCATTCCTGATTCGTGGTTGATGGTACCCTGAACGTAGATCGATCTTCAAGGACACTACAGCGTCTGGGAGTTGATCAAATAGATCGTCAACCCATGGCAACGGATGCTTGTTCTTAATCGTAATCCTATTCAACTCTCTGTAGTCGATGCACATTCTCAGTGGTCCATCTTTCTTCTTCACGAATGGTACGGGTGCTCCCTAGGGTGAACAGTTTTGTCGAGTGAATCCCTTACCTATTTAGTCCTTCAGCTGAGCTTGGAGCTCTTTTAGCTCTGCAGGGCCCATTTTGTATGGGGCCTTAGAGATGGGGGTTGATTCAGGTAGACGTTTAGTCTCGAACAAGATCTCACGCTCTGACGAGAGTTCTAGAAGACCTTCTGGAAATATCTCCACGAATTCCCTGACTATCGGCACGTTCTCGGGTCCTATCTCTATTCCTCATGTATTATCTACTATGTATGCTAGGTAGTCCATGCATCCACTGGATAGCATCTAGCAAACCTTCACTACTGATATCATCGTCTTGGGTTGCTCTGGCGACAAACCCTTGTAGATGAACTTTTTGCATCCGATTGGTTCGAAAACGATTTTCTGCCTTCGATAGTTTATGACGACATTATGTTTTATGAAGAAGTCCACCCTCATAATTACATCATATTCGTACATGTCGTCGGTTAACACTCAATTCTCACCTACAGATAATTATTGGCACCTGATGTGTCCAGTAATTATACAATAAAACTTCCCCTGAAGGAAATGATATTCTAAATGTCTATTTCGTCCTACCTAAGCTTTTTAGCAGAATCTGATGATGCAACGAATGGGTGGCTCCAGAATCAAGTAGAACTAACGCATCAAAGTTGGCGATAGAAAGCTGACCTGTCACCATTGGAGAAGTTACAGCTTCAACGTCACTCCCAGTGTAAGCATAGATTCTCACTTAGCTGTCTGAAGCTTTCAGTATACCTTGTGTGATTGAAGGGTCTTCGATCCTGGTCTGGTTGGTATGAAGTTGATTATTCCCAGTGCGGGGTTGATTCTATCGATTCTGCAGGTTGGAGTGGCAATTTTTTGGCATAGTGGCCTTCCTTGCCACAGATGAAACAACCACTTACTCCTTGCTTACATTCTCCTGAGTGCCTCTTTCCGCATTTCGTGCACGTCGGGTATTGGCTATCATTTCCTTCCTGGTCGTTTCTCTTCGGGGGGAAATTCTCCTGTGAATCTTGGTTGCCCTAATTGTAGGAAAATAAATTGGTAAAAACGTATCAGAGTGGCGCAGCGGAACAATAAAAATTTTTAGATCGTTAAATATCTCATGATGCCATATACAATAAACCAACAACAATTAAAACTCATACCTCAAGGACGCCAATCTTGCAGGAGGAGAATGACCGGAGGCTTCAACCAACTAGCCTTCTCTACTATTCTCCAATTCCCGAATAGCTGAGTGTGTGGGCACTCTGAACCTTGATCGGTATGCTAGCACTGCTAGTCTTCTTCCGACCACCCAGATCTTTAAAGAACTTTATTGTCACGGTGGGCTGTGCAACAATAAGCCTGCTCACCTGAGAGTCTGTGGTCTAAGAGAACTGGTGTGGCAGGACCTCTATTTATAGACCTGCATGAGGTGATTCTCTGAATTCGAATTGGATTAAGAAAAGATATTCTCCCTTATCCATATCCATAAAATCTGAATTTTCCATGGGAAAATCCCAACAATAAAATTCGGTTTATTTAGGATAAATCCAATCCAAATCTAAACAAGATTTTAACTAGAATTTTATCTCCCTTTTTCAACCAAAAAATACGAAATTTCCTAGGAGATTTTCCCTCCAAAAATTTGGCCACATTTAGGATAAGGGAGAATCAAAATTCCACTAGGATTTTCAAGCTTGAATCTTATCTCAACCTTATCCAAAATAACCGAATTTTCCTAGGAGATTTCCTCCATAATTTCGGCCACTTTTCAGGGAAGGAGAGAATCCAAATTCAACTAGGATTGAAACTTGAATTTTTCCCTTTGAACCTTATCCACAAAAACCGAAATTCCATTAAGGATTATCCTCAAAATTTCGTCCATAATTTGTTAGGATTTGGATTCAAAATTCAAGTAGGATTCTAACAAGATTATCCTCTCCAAATCCAACTCAAATTCGAATTTCAAACCTTGTGGATTTTCCACAACAAATTCGAATCCCACTTGGACTGTGATTCAAAATTTGAATTTCAAATTTCAAATTCGAATTTCAAATTCAAATTTCAAATTTCAAATTTCAAATTTCAAATTTCAAATTTAAATTTCAAATTCAAATTTCAAATTCGAATTTCAAATTCAAATTTCAAATTTCAAATTTCAAAATTCAAATTTCAAAACCCACAAAATGGTTGTGTTTTAAATTCTTGTTCTCATGTATAATTTTCTACAACTCCAATCCAATCTCAAATAAAATCATGGCAACTTTATTTGGAGTTCGAATAATTGTGTACTCTATTATCCAAAACAAAATCTGAATCCAACCGGAGAGAATCTTGTCTACGATCCTAATCCTGTGTCATCACCATCCATGCATAATAAACTAGCCAATAGCATACACAAATCAATTTGCCAAACATTAAGGAATTATGTAGAGCTAGTAGAGGGACTGATTGGACATATATAATCGGGCTCCCGCAAATCCATATGATCATCATTCTTTACCGAACAACTCAATCATATGATCACTAATTTCAGAGTCACACCACTATAAACCTGAAACTGAACTCCCAATTATATACCGTATTACGTAAGCCTGTGACGAGCTACTATCCAATGACCTTGTCATATATGCAAAACCCTCATATGATATCCATGATCAGTCTTAGGTCAAAGTCCGTTTAATCCTACTGATCAGGCTATCTTAAAGTTCTATTATACTACCGAATTAAGAAAATGATTATTCACCATATGTGAATAAGAAGTCATCCGCCCAGCAGACGACCCAAGGCCTTGTCCATTTTCACATTCAGTATAATGCCTTTAAGAGGATACCTTTAACTCCTTAGAGCTATGATTTCGATATCTGCAAACAAACCCTTCATCGTACACAAGTCATGCACCCAATGAACTGGTCTATAAGCCTACTACCTCTAAGACGTTTTAGCCATTGGAACATCAAAGTACATAAGTCATATACATGAAGTAGTTCATTTACTCAGGATTAAGGTTATTGCACAATGAGCGTCAAAAGCAGATTGATCCACTCATAGTGGACTACGTAGATCAATCACGCTTTAGTCCCGGTCTAATATGTCACCACCAAGTAACATATCTATGTCTCTACTTGGGAGTCCAGCTCCAGACAGTCAAGACAAACCGTCCCCTCCAAGGTTTTAGACAACATAATAGTCTTATCATGAGTTAGATGCTCGGTCTAACCCCATAGACTACAGACCATAGTTTAGACCGCTAACTTTAGAACATTGTCTTCTCGCATACAAAAGTCCATTGCATGCAACGTTCTAACAGTTTTAACACAAGCAGTCAGTGAGCCATATTTGGTTACATTTACTTTAACATGTAAATAAAACGAGGACAGATAGCAATGTAATGAATAACCTCTATATATATATAATTTTATTATCCAGTTCAAAATAAATACATCAAAATGTCTCTAACGCTTAGGGCATTTCCTAACAATCTCCTACTTGCCCTAAGCCAGCGGATGTGCCATGTTACCCATCCCCATCGCCTCTACGTGCCTCTCAAAGCTTCTAGCCACCAAAGTCTTAGTAAAGGGATCGGCGATGTTGTCCTCGGACGCGATCTTACATACATCTACTTATCCTGTCTCCATATGCCCTCTAATGTCGACTTCCTCAAATCCTTACAAGTCTGGAAGTCTGAGTCCGTGTATCTTATGGGTATTAGGTCCCCTCCGGAATACACCAGCATATAATCCCTCGTTCTTTTAAGATACTTGAGTATATGCTTTACAGCTTGCCAGTGTTTGGTTCCAGGAATTGCTTGATATCGACTCACCATACCTACTGCAAAACATATATCTGGGTGAGTACAAAGCATAGCGTACATAAGGCTACCCACAGCGGATGCATAAGGGACCTTACTCATATGCTCTCTTTCTTCCGATGTCTTGGGACAGTCATCCAATGAAAGAGTTAGACTAGCAATAGAAGATTGTGAACCTTTCATTACCTCTTACATTGCATATTTGTCGATTATTTTATCTATGTATGAAGCTTGAGATAACGCTATCATTTTGTTCTTTCGATCTCTGAAGAGACGAATGCCTTGAACATAATTAGCTTCTCCCAAGTCCTTCATGTCAAACTGTTGGTGTAACCAAAGCTTGACTGATGATAAGTTCCCTACATCATTCCCAATGAGTAGTATATCATCGACATAGAGTATCAGAAAGACCACTTTTCCATCCTTAATACGTTTATAAACACAAGGTTCATCAACGTTCTGCTCAAAACCAAATGTCTTAATCGCTTGATCAAACCTCTGGTTCCATGAGCGGGATGCTTGCTTTAATCCATAAATGGATCTAAGCAACTTGCAGACTTTCCTTTCTTGGCCTTTCGTTACGAACCCTTCGGGCTGTATCATATAGATACACTCTTCAAGATGGCCATTCAAGAATGCCGTCTTGGCATCCATTTGCCAGATCTCGTAATCGAGAGCCGCAGTAATGGATAGAAGAATACGGATAGACTTCAGCATAGCAACAGGCGAAAAGGTTTCATCGTTATCGATTCCAGCCTTTTGCGTGTATCCCTTTGCAACCAGTCTAGCTTTGAAAGTTTCCACTCTCCCTTCCGCATCCTTCTTTCTTTTGTAGGCCCATTTGCATCCAATGGGTTTTATCCCATCTGGCAAATCTACAAGTTCCCAAACAGAGTTGGATTTCATAGAATCCATCTTATTGTTCATAGCCTGTTTCCAAGATTTAGAATCAACATCATTTATAGCTTCATCATAGGTGATCGGATCATCCTCATGCTCATGAGCCTCGACCTGGTATACCTTAGCATCATACATGAAGAAATTAGGTTTTTTTGAAACCCTCCCTGTCACGGCCCAAAATTTAGACACGTGACATGGCAGCCAAATCATAATATCAACCCGAGATTTAAGGAAAACATTTATTACAAAAATAACGGGTCAACATTATAATTTAGCTAAGCCTAATTATAAAGTAGCATCATAACCACAAAATAAAATAAAGGAGAAAATAAATGCTTTTTAATGCGGAAGTCAAACACAAAATCGGTTTTCAAAATAAATTACCAACCATAAAATATTCCCAAGCATGAAATTTGAATAACGTGAAATAAAGTACAAACTTAAAGTTTCATTACATCAGAACGAGAAACAGAAAGAAGAATATGGAGAAAACGGATAGCATCATCTTCGGTATTAACGAATATCTCAACGAATTTCGGAACTGCTACCTCCCGTACCTGGAAGTAGTCATTTTGAAATCACAAAGAAAAAGGGACATGAGCGCTGGCTCAGTAGGACAGAAACAAAGGTGGGTTAATAAATAACATTTAAAAATATGGCATAATATTCGTTTCCAAAAATAATCAACAATTTAAAAAAAAAACATGACATAATAATCATAACAAAAAAATAATCAACAATTTCGTGAAAAACATTTTTAATGCAAGTTTTATTCTGCTGAGGACTTAGCGTAGCTGCAATATACGTGCCCCAATATTAAAATAATAAATCATTAAAACAAACCATCATATTATGAGTGAGGACTTGTCGTAGCTATAATATACGTGCCTTGAATTTGAATTATCCTAGATCATCTCGTTACGGTCTAAATAGGCCGAACGGACCTGCGCAGGTTTAGGGACCTTCCCCCATGGCGTCAACTTCGGGACGCAAGCATCATTTACAATGATCGTGAACTAGAGCTCAATTATGTTCACCGGATTATTCAAAAGATGGTATTTACCAAGTTATATTATGCCATTAATCAAAACACTCTTTAAAATACACATTTATTACAAAATACGTTGCATGCGTTTATTTCA
Organism: Antiaris toxicaria; assembly: GCA_035233585.1. NCBI lineage: Eukaryota > Viridiplantae > Streptophyta > Magnoliopsida > Rosales > Moraceae > Antiaris > Antiaris toxicaria. The sequence goes on along the minus strand of CP141155.1, from coordinate 54,532,547 downwards.
TCAAAAAATAGTATAATAATTTCATAAATCAAAAACAGCATGCCATCAATAAAACAGGGGAATTTAAAACACTTGACTACTCCCAGAAAAGGCTTGAACGTCCTACCTCGATTATCGCATAAGCGTTACGATAACGTGATCTACAAATCCAGCAAGAACGTCAAATAAGTCCTATAATCACAACATATGATTAGTCTAGGTCTAGACATAATCATCCAATCATTTTAGTGTGCCACAAAAGATTTCAAAACGTGTAATAAACATTTGGGATTTAAAATTTTTGAAAAACTCTAAGTTAAGATATTTCTGGTCATGGGCAGACTGACCTAGGCTGATTGTAAAATCAATATCAATTCATTTTTAATACCAAAAATTCTAAATTTTTAATATGTTAAATTAGACATCCGTAGCTTTAATTCCATATAATTTTTATAATTTTTGGACATCGTTTGGTCATTCAACTAGGCCAAAAACCGAGGGTTGTTTTCAGGAATAAAATCTGGGTTTCAGTTTCGGTTCAAAACCTGGCAGTTCTGTCCGCCTATCTTAGAAAAATATTTTGACTCGGAAAATGGAGGATTTTGGTTCTGAAATTTTTCAGGAATTTAGGGGACATCTTGAATTTAATTTTAGGCTCAAGAATCACTCAAAAATCGTTTTTAAAACTCAAGTTATGGCTGACACAAATTTACTGTTCATATGGTAATTTTCCAGATTTCCGTTTTTCTGTGTCCGAATTTCGATTAGCCTCAAACCAATTCAATTTTCATCCAATGATCACGAAATTTTGTGGAAAACCTTATTTATATGTCATTAACATAACCCAAGAATAAAATTGACAAAATCATAAAATCTTACACATATGATAATAGGGTTTTTGAAAAGGGGATCAATGAGGCAAAATTTTAGGGTTTGAGAGAAAAATCACACCTTGTTTGTGCTGCCCTATTTTTGATGCTTGGTCTCCCTTTTGGCTGAATTTGTGTGAGTATTGGAGTCTTCAAAACAGTATGGAAATAGTGGAGAAAACCATATAAATTTCGGATTTAAAATCAAAAGGAGAAGGAAGGAAAAAGTTTGATTTCTCACCTTGTTTTTGTCTCAAAAGTTGTTGAATCTTTGAGCTGCCTTTTGGTAGGTTTTGTTTGCTGTTTTGGGTGTGTTTTGGGAGAGAAAATTCAGAGAGGGGAGAGGGGAAAGCTGGCCGAAATTTTGAGGGTGAAAGGAGGGGTGAATGAGAGTTAAAAGGGGGTTTTTATACTAGGTTTTTCTTTCCCTTTCTCTTCCTTGTTTGGCTGAAAATTGTAAGGGGCAAAAGGGAAAGTTTTTGTGCTGTTTTGAGGCTAGGGTTTTCTCTCTTATTTCCCCTTAAGTGGCCAAAATTATCCCTTAGTTTTTAAGGAAAAAAAATAATTTGAATTTTGATTGAGTTTTGACTTAGCTTTTAATTCAATAAAATCTCCTTTATTTCCTACACTTTATGGCCGAATTTCTTCTTTATATCTAAGGAATGAAATTTGAATTTGAATCCTTCTTGGATTTGTGGAATTTAAATTTTAATTTAAAATCCCAAGTGATGGCCGAATGTTTTAGGGTTTCTTTTTGAAGTTCAAATTGTTGACTTTTTGAGCGGAATTTGACTAGGAAACCAACCTAGGGTTTCCAAAAGATTTTTAAATTAATTTTTTTGGCACACTAATTTTATTTAAATTATATATTGACCCTTAAATAAAATTTAGGGCGTCACACTCCCACTACGACGAGGCACCCTAAATTGTTGATCGTCTGCAGGTCTTTCGCTGGAACTCGGACTTGCGTCCAAGACCGAAATCTGTAGAGTAGTTCTTTCACCCGATAACTCCTCTAGCACCACTTTGCTTCAAGGCTTAAAGTCATTCATGTGACTTTCCTCCAAGAATGTCGCATGGGTTGAGACAATGACCTTTTGTTCCTTCGCGTTATAGAACAGACCTCTTTTAATTCCTTTTGGATACCCTACAAACATGCACAATTCTGATCTTGGTTCCAACTTTTTCGCATCCCCATCCAGTACATGCGCCGGACAGCCCCATATTCTCATATGTCCAAGGGAGGGCTTCCTGCCACGCCACAATTCATACGGAGTTCTGGGAATTGATTTGCTCGGAACCTGGTTCAGAATATAGCACGCCGTTTGTAAAGCATATCCCCAAAATGATAATGGCAGTGTTGAATAACTCATCATGGACCGTACCATATCCAATAAGGTCCTGTTTCTCCTTTCGGCTACACCATTGATACGGTCAATCTTCTACCCTATAGACCTTCTAGGCAAGTGCACCTTTCGGTTTCTATAGTATAGTGGATAACAATATCGAGTGTCGATCCCACAGGGACTAACGAGTACTAGTACTTACTCTTTTCTTATTATCTATCCTATAAACAATCGATTTATGCTTAAATAATTAAATAAGAATTATAATAAATCAATCCAATGCAAAATTAACTCTAAACAGCAGAAGATTAAGATGAAGTCAATCCAAACCAACAATACCTAGATAATGAATCCCCCTAAAACATCTATTGCATCCAATCCTTAATATATCAATTTATCTACTAATCATTGGACCGTAGAAACTCCTTAATTATGTTAATATCTTCCTCAAGCGTATTAATAACTAACCCCAGGTTGATTAATTGAAATCTCTTCTTAATTAAAGCCCCCAGAATTGCATTAAACAATCAATGAATCTCTCTATTAGGTTTGACCCTAATCCAGAAGATTTACGTTGTCCTATCTCTAGAATCACGTGCAACTCCTTTCAATTATGCAAGATCAAATCAAACATAGGATTTCTCAATCGCAATTGTATGATATCAAACATGAATTAATACACCGGTAAATATCAATTCAATGATAATAAAGAACACATAATTGAATCTCAATGAACTTGAAGAATAAATTAAATTAATTAAAGATCAAATAACAATATTCATTCTAGGGTTCCTCCTATCTAGGTATCAAAGAAATTAGTTCATGATCAATGGAATAACTGCACTACAATTCAATGGACTACAAAGAATAATTGAATTCATGACAAATGCTCTTGATTCTAATGCAATCCAACTTGAATTGATCGATAGTTGCTTGTTGGAGTGTTTCTCTCTCTATTCTACCTCCTCTCTGCTGGTCTAGGGTTTATTTTTGTAGATTGACGGCTCTCTCCATCAATTGACAGGTCCTGCCCTTTTTATAGTGCAAAATTCGACTTCTTGGATGGAACACGGGCTTCGACACGGTCTCAGGCAGATTTTACAAGGGCATGTACTAACCAACACGGACGTGTATTCTAGGTCGATACGGGCGTGTACCTGTTAAATCGCTGAACACGCCCATTTCTATTTTGCACGGCCGCTTACACGGTTCACGGTCACCTCTGTACACGGCCACCTACACGGCCGTGTACCAGACCGTGTGTTATGTCTAATATCGCTGAACACGCCCGTTTTCCTGAAACACGGCTTTACGTACGTTGGTGAATCCGAAAGGTACACGGCCACGTACACGGCCGTGTACCAAACCGTGTTCTGCTCAACTTTGGTCAAAAAAGCTTCAAACTGCTCCGAATCTCCTTCTTATGCTCCCATTACTTTAGCTAGGACTTGAAAACAACATATAAACCGATCAAGTGCAAAAATCCATGAAATTATCCCTAAACCAAACAATAATGGCCTAAATATGGACTAAAAATATGTACAGTTTAGCACTTATCAAATCTCCCCACACTTAAGCATTTGCTTATCCTCAAGCAAATAATAGTTCCAAATCATAAAACCTTCTAAATATCCCTCTCTCTCTTATCTCAATGCATCTCTCCATACTCCTTCCTACTATGACTTCTGAACCAAATTAAAATACAAGTAAAATCCAACAATCCTAGGCTAAACGTCTATAAACAATCATCCATAAGCAATCATGTTGACAGTCTTTCCGGAATCAAAAACATAGGACTCATACCCTCACATAGGATTCACTCATAAAACGCTCAAAGTGTTTAGGGTAGAGAATATATCATAGCACTCAAATCAATGCATAGCAGGAATCTTAACCATAAGCTTGCTAATATATCACATCACCATAATTAGATGCATGAATTAAAGGATCCTTGTCATGGCTGCGATAAGGTTTGGGTGGCGGTATATAGAAAGAATGGAATGAATAGATCCCAGGTTAACCAAGAATAAAAGATAAAGGACCTGTCTATACCAAATCACACAAGAACCTGACTCTCTTGTATATAGAACCTTCAATCAAAGCTCAAGTAAGGCGCATAAAACATTATTAATGATGCTCGCTTTATGTCAACACCATAAAACATTATTAACCACATACATATCTTTGTTCTTTTTTTTTTCAATGATGCTCGCTTTACAAAATGTTGCACTTGAAAAATATTCGAGCATCCAAGTGGAATTGATCACAACAGAAGATGAAGTTTAAACATATACCATGCACCTTTAGTCAGACAAGCCTTTGGTTCTGTACTCCTTTTGATCAGATTTTCATGCGATTCAGTTGACTAAGCCCTTTGGTGTAAAACAATGGTTATGGTGTTGACCAAGAAAGAAAAGAAAAAAAAAATAATTGGGGTATTTGGCTTACAGTTCGGTCAACAGGAAAGGCTAAGACAAAACCCTTCTTTCCAATGCATCTAAAACAATAACGTACATAAAAAAGCAAGTTCTAGAATCTTCCCACTATGCATGATAATCACACCAAAAAGAAAATAAGTGGAGCATATAATGATGAATGCTCATAGGCTCAAATACTCACAATATTTAGGCTCATGTGTGTGAATCCTATGCAATTTTCATCCAGATTAACTGTCTCATCAATTGCCTATAATGAAGCTCATAAAAATCTAACTATTCGTGTCGTTTTCTGCTTGTATCTTAATCCAATTCGAGGAACCACAGTCATTGAGAGCATGTTGAAACACATTTTAACAAGATTAAGATTTCCAAACAGAAGAATCAATGAAAAGGGACTACTTTATGCAAGAACACTACAAAATGCTCGATTCCCAACAAATAAATTCTACTAAAACCAAAATCCCTTCCCTACACTTAGAGATGTACATTGTCCTCAATGGACACAATTAAAACAGTGAGGAATAAATAGGTAAAATGGAAACAAAATGGTAAAAGAACAAGTCAACGTGTACTTCCCTGAATATATGTATATAATGAAGAGGCCGGTACAGTCAACATCAATGCAGTGGGGATCAACAGACCTGGTTCTCCCGGCCAGATGAAAAATTAAATTCGAGGCTGACTCCATAAACTACTCATCGGCTACTGGAGGCTCGGGATCCACAGGTGGGGTAGACTGAGGCTCTGTACTGGATTCTTCGAAATCAGTCCAGGTCTCGATGGCTCCTCAGGGCCACTAGTGGTGGGATCAACTGCCCGAACGTTGGGTAAAGTAGGGACCCCGGGGTGAGCACACAGGCGAGTCAACGTATCTTCAATCCAGGCCGACTGTCGCTCTAGTCGGATCAGTCGAGATGAATGAGCTTGCTGCAAAGCCACTGTCGTTCTTAGCATTGGCAGCATTTGACTGCTCAATCTCCCGACGTTTAAGTGGGAAGGGGTGGCCAGGTGATGGTCTTGTGGTGGTAGTGCAGGGGAGTGATCCCTTTCAGATTCGGCCTCAGTTGCAGGTGGTGGGGTACCTGTCAGAACATAGGTTGGACCACCGGGCCCCTGTCGTCTGTCAACCATCCCCATTGATCTTAAAGTATCCATGTCAATCGGTATCATCTGAGATGCAATGGTCAAGGGAGGTAGACGACTAAACAGCCCTAGGTTGCGAGCCAATCGCGTGATGTACGGCCCGCAACACACTGTGCCCGCTCATGGCCTGCTTGCCTGGCTATCTAAGTACCATGTCCAGGCATGTCCCAAATGAATGGCCACCTTCTCCCTCATACTGTAGATGTAGAAAAGGTCACGTCAAGAGACTACACCGGTGCTTTCTCTCCGTCCACTAATGGTGTGCACTAATAACTTGTGCACATATCGAAGTTCTGGGTGACAAAGACGGGAGACTTTGGATCTCATTGGTGCGTACTCCATCTCTCTACTAATGGACCTCCAATATTGCTGGTCATTAAAGTTGGAGGGCCAGTCCACCTGCAGTTCTCGATAGGCATCGGTTTGGGTAAACTCTTCGGTATAGAAACCACAGTCTATTAAGAACTGCGTATAGCTTCTGTGAAATCTTTCCCCACCGATCTGAAACTCCATGTTGGGCAGGGACCAGCTCAGTGATCTCTTGTTGAGGGAGAATGTGGTGAGGAATTCCAAAGTTAGCTCTTGATAAGCTGGTTCCTCAATATCGAAGAATCGGTCCCAACTCCCAAAAGTGACCAATTCCCTCACTTGTTGATCTAAGCCAATCTGCTGCAACACTGGCCAATCTATAAACCGGCTATTCTCAAAAGGTTTTTCCAATAGCCTCTCAAGTCTCGTAAGGAATGCTGGAGTCTGAAATTGCAGCAGTTGGTGCAGTCCAGGTTGTTGTGGTGGTTGTTGCTGCGCATGAGAGGAGGCCTCTCCCTTCTGCCTTTTCCGCAGAACTTCCTTTTGTCGCCACTGGATTTCTTCAGTACGTCTTGTCGTGGTGGCACTTGGGGTCCTGCAAAAGAAATTCATAGTGAATAACAGAGATAAACTGAAAGTATGCACAATTCAAGCCTTATTCTGAGATTCACACTTTAATATTCAACCGCAGACAAAATTGAATCACATTCCATGCATGCAAAAGGGTTAGGAAAATTTAAGCACACTAGTGAGAACGTCCGAGCACCACATTGGACGGAAAGAAAAATGTGCACTCCCTTCCACAATGTTTGCACGAAATCAATCAAGCAACACAGAGCACTTCTATCAAATCATGCAATTAATCCATCAAATAACCCATAAATTACGTAAGCAAACGAAGAAGAAGAAGGAAGAAAAATTTTCGCCCGAAATACCCAAATATTCTTCGAAACAAATCTAATTCCTAAAGGGTGTTTCGTTAGAATTAGGCTTACCCGACTTTTCGTGCACAGATTGGCGTGATTTCTTGGTGGAAATTTGGATTTCGGAGAAAGGGGGCGTGTGTGAATGAAACGGTCGTGTTTCCAGCAACCGTTCGTATAAATATTGCCTCGACACGCCCAGATACACGGCCGTGTATCGGGCCGTGTCTAGAAAAATAAAAGAATATGGGTGGTTACACGGCTGAGACATGGGCATGTTACTTACCTGGGGATGAACACGGCCTCTAACACGGGCGTGTTTAAGGCCGTGTACTCCTTTGCACAAAATTGTTCAATCTCCTTCTCCCGGACACGGGTGTTAACACGGCAAAGACACGGGCGTGTCTAATTTGAATTTACACGGCTCTAAACACGGCCGTGTCTATACCCGTGTACTTCTCGGTACGTTGATTCCTATTTTTCCTCTCGTAAACATGCTCGTGTACCTAACAATCAGAACTTCACACGGCCCCAGACACGCCCATTAACACGGGCGTGTTACAGGGCGTGTTTTATGGAATTTTTTTTCAATTTTCTATATTCTTATATTTAATATATATTTTTTTCTTTTGTGTTACTATTTCAGGCACTTGGATTAGTTTATAACCCACAACAGTCCATCTGAGTTCTTTGAAGAAGATCCTGAGATTGAAAGAACAACTATTCGAGCTCTTAGAATCAGGCGTTCACAGAGACAAGAAGAGTTCGTACAGGAACCAGTCATGGCTGAACCGGAGCAACAAAGGACTATGTCCGACTATGCAAGACCATCCTTAATGGGGACAGAATCCAGCATTGTTAGACCAGCTGTGGCGGCCAATAATTTTGAGATCAAGACCAATATTATTCAAATGGTGCAGCAATATGTACAATTTGATGGGCTCCAGGATGAGGATCCTAATGCTTATATAGCAAATTTCCTGGAGATCTGCGATACTTTCAAGATCAATGGCGCCACTGATGATGCGATAAGGTTGAGGCTGTTTCCTTTTTCTTTAAGGAACAGGGCCAACCAGTGGCTGAATTCTCTGCCGAGAGGTTCTATTACTACATGGGACCAAATGACAGAGAAGTTTCTGTTGAAATACTTTCCACCTGCGAAGACTACCAAACTAAGGAATGATAGCTCTTCCTATGCCCAGATTGATTCTGAGACACTTTATGAGACATGGGAGAGGTTTAAAGATCTTCTAAGGAAGTGTCCACATCACGGATTGCCAACATGGTTGCAAGTGCAAACCTTTTACAATGGGTTGAATCCGGCAACCAGGCAGATGATAGATGTAGCGGCTGGAGGAACATTGAATAACAAAACACCAGAGGCAGCCCAGGAATTGATAGAGGACATGGTCATGAACAATTACCAATGGCACTCCAACCGAGCTAAGCCTAGCAAACCCGCTGGAATCTATGAGGTTGATGCAGTCACAGCCTTGGCTAGGCAAGTCGAAGCATTAAGTAAGAAGATTGATGGATTATCTGTAGGCCATCAACCAGTTCAAGTCCTGCAGTGTGACATGTGTGGGGGAGGACATGTGACTGAGGAGTGTCAAGGTTTATCAGCTATGGCTAGACAGACACCAGAGCATGTTGACTATATGGGTAATGCACCACGACCCCAAACCAACCCCTATAGCAACACATATAACCCAGGCTGGAGGAACCACCCCGATTTCTCTTGGGGAAATCAAGGACAACAAAGAAATAATCCTCCTCCGGGTTTCCAGCAACAACACCTGCCACAAGAGAAGAAGCCTAGCATGGAGGAATTAATGGCTAAATTTATTCAAACATCTGAAAGCCGATTCTAAGCCACTGAAACATCACTGAGGAACCAAGAGGCTTCTATCCATAACCTTGAGAACCAGATTGGTCAGCTGGCAAAGCTTGTGTTAGAAAGACAACAAGGGAGCTTGCCTAGTAACACCGAGAAGAATCCAAAAGAGCAGGTCAAGGCAGTTACCTTGAGGAGCGGTAAAGAACTACGAGTTGAAAAGGAGCCGCATGGTAAGGAAGAGAATAGCAAGCAATTTGAGGATAAAGAGAAGGGGGATGGGAATCCTAAACCTGTGCAGGGTTTCCAACCCACTATCCTATACCCAACTAAGTTTAAGAAGGATAAGATGGATGAGCAATTTGGTAAGTTTCTTGAACTGTTTAAGCAACTTCACATTAACTTGCCTTTTGTTGAAGCTCTTTCGCAGATGCCAAAGTATGCAAAATTCTTGAAGGATTTGCTTTCAAATAAGAGGAAGTTACAGTGGATAACAATATCGAGTGTCGATCCCACAGGGACTAACGAGTACTAGTACTTACTCTTTTCTTATTATCTATCCTATAAACAATCGATTTATGCTTAAATAATTAAATAAGAATTATATTAAATCAATCCAACACAAAATTAACTCCAAACAGCAGAAGATTAAGATGAAATCAATCCAAACCAACAATACCTAGATAATGAATCCCCCTAAAACGTCTATTGCATCCAATCCTTAATATATCAATTTATCTACTAATCATTGGATCGTGGAAACTCCTTAATTATGTTAATATCTTCCTCAAGCGTATTAACAACTAACCCCAGGTTGATTAATTGAAATCTCTTCCTAATTAAAACCCCCAGAATTGCATTAAACAATCAATGAATCTCTCTATTAGGTTTGACCCTAATCCGGAAGATTTACGTTGTCCTATCTCTAGAATCACATGCAACTCCTTTCAATTATGCAAGATCAAATCAAACATAGGATTTCTCAATCGCAATTGTATGATATCAAACATGAATTAATACACCGGTAAATATCAATTCAATGATAATAAAGAACACATAATTGAATCTCAATGAACTTGAAGAATAAATTAAATTAATTAAAGATCAAATAACAATATTCATTCTAGGGTTCCTCCTATCTAGGTATCAAAGAAATTAGTTCATGATCAATGGAATAACTGCACTACAATTCAATGGACTACAAAGAATAATTGAATTCATGACAAATCCTCTTGATTCTAATGCAATCCAACCTGAATTGATCAATGGTTGCTTGTTGGAGTGTTTCTCTCTCTATTCTACCTCCTCTCTGCTGCTCTAGGGTTTATTTTTGCAGATTGACGACTCTCTCCATCAATTGACAGGTCCTGCCCTTTTTATAGAGCAAAATTCGACTTCCTGGATGGAACACGGGCTTCGACACGGTCTCAGGCAGATTTTACACGGGCGTGTACTAACCAACACGGGCGTGTATTCTAGGTCGACACGGGCGTGTACCTGTTAAATCGCTGAACACGCCCGTTTCTATTGTGCACGGCCGCTTACACGGTTCACGGTCACCTCTGTACACGGCCACCTACACGGCCGTGTACCAGACCGTGTGTTATGTCTAATATCACCGAACACGCCCGTTTTCCCGAAACACGGCTTTACGTACGTTGGTGAATCTGAAAGGTACACGACCTTGTACCAAACCGTGTTCTACTCAACTTTGGTAAAAAAAGCTTCAAACTGCTCCGAATCTCCTTCTTATGCTTCCATTGCTTTAGCTAGGACTTGAAAACAACATATAAACCGATCAAGTGCAAAAATCCATGAAATTATCCCTAAACCAAACAATAATGGCCTAAATATGGACTAAAAATATGTACAGTTTAGCACTTATCAACCATTCTGTTGTGGAGTACCAGGTGCAGTCAACTGGGATAATATCCCGTTCTCTACAAGATGTCCTAGAAATTCATCGGAGAGGTATTCGCCACCTCGATCAGATCGAAGTGTCTTTATGGATTTATCCAATTGCTTTTCCACTTCCGCACGATACTCTTTGAACTTATCAAAGGTTTCGCTCTTGCGGTGCATCAGATACACATATCCATACCTCGAGTAATCATCTATAAAAGAGACATAATACTCGAACCCTCTTTGTGCTGTGACGTTCATGGGGCCACATACGTCAGTGTGCACAATTTCTAAGAGCTCCTGAGCCCTTGTACCCTTAGCTCCAAAAGACCTCTTAGTCATCTTACCCTCTAGACAAGACTCACATTGGGGAAGACGTACCTCCTCTAGAGATTCTAAAGGACCGTCTTTCACCAATCTTTGAATCCTATCCTGATTAATATGACCAAGTCTTAAATGCCAAAGATACGCCTTGTTAGAGCGAGAAACTTTCAACCTTTTAGAGTTATCAATTAATTCAGTGTCAAGCAGTGAGTACATCTTTGGTTTGATCAAATATAGGTTTCCATCCATCCATCCAGAACAGATAAAAGACTTATTTCTACGAATACCAACTCTTTTACTAAAAGAAACTGAATAAGAATCCTTTATTAAACAAGCTACCGATATAAGGTTCCTCCTAAAATTAAGAACATAAAAACAGTCTTTTAATAAAATAAACCTAAATTGATCAAAATAAAGGTAAACATCTCCCACTGCCTCAGCCACCACAAAGTTGCCGTCCCCAGTTCGCAACGAGAGGTTCTTATCATGTAGACTTCTCGTTTCCACGAACCCCTGCATAGAAACACAAACATGATTAGTGGCGCCCGAATCAATGACCCAAGTGTCTTTCGATTCTTCCACCAAACATGCTTCTAAGTAAAGAAGTTCCTTACCTTCCTTGCCCTTGGCGGCTAGGATTTCCCTGCAAGCCTTCTTGAAATGACCTACCTTCCCACAGCGGAAGCACTTAGACTTTTTAGGGTCCCTGGGCTTCTTATTCTTCATCTTCTTCTTCCCATCCGAGACAAGAGGATTAGAAGAACTGGAAGCCGTTTGCTTCTGATTTGGCCTCTTCCTCTTCTGTAAGGGTTTGGAAGATTCCGTCAAATTGGCCTCACCTTTGGGTTGGACAGCATCCCCATCCCTGATCATCCGCTCATAAGCTTGGAGTTGCTTCATGAGCTCGGTTAGTCCTAACTCCCTTGTTGCCAGATTGTATGCGGCCTTAAACCCCACAAAATCTTTAGACAGAGTTTTGAACACCATCTCGATCTGGGTGTTGCAATCCAACTCAGCACCGTTTTCGGCAGCCTCAGCGAAGAATCCCATTAGAGTGATCATATGGTCCTTCACCGGAGTACCTGCCTTCTGCTTAGAGTTCATAATACTGGTGATAGTGGACTGTCGAGCCAATTTTTCTTGGCCTCCGAACATGTCCTCTAGATTTTCCATGATCTCCCCAGCAACTTGATAAGTCTCATGCTGCTTTTGTAAAGCACTCGTCATGCTAGTAAGGATGTAGCATCGAGCTATCTCATTGGATTCTCTCCAACGATTATAGGCAACCGGGACCTCCTCAAGTGGTGTGTCAGGTTTGGGCCCAGATGGGCATGGTTCGTCCAGTACGAACTTGTGTCTCTCGCAGTTGAGAACTATTAATAGATTTCTTTTCCAATCTTTATAATTGTCGCCATTCAGTTTATTCTCAGTACGTATTGAAATGAGGGGTGTCGATGACATTTTGAACTGAAATAAAATTATACTAGACATCATTACAAAGACCAAGCAAATATACAGATAATTTAGCAAATAAAACATGCAAGTATGTTCCTACATGAAACTTGAAAAACATGTAGCATTGCAACGGTAATTCTCAGCACCTATTGCCCCAAGCCACCGAGGGGTGATCATGGAAACAAATAGCCGGAACATGGACCCCGTCCAATTAATATATGTTGCCTTAAATCCTCCAAGGTTAAGACATATATTAATAACCGCTTATTTGGCCACCAGTTTAGTTAACAGAGCTTCTAGGGAAGGTTAATAACTAAACAAGTCTTGAGTATATAACCATTGTTTACGTAGCCCGATCCACGTCCTACTAAGCCACCGAGGGGTGGTCATGAATAGGATCGTACCCGAACACATTTTCCACATAGGAGATCCAATCTAGTATACCGGCAGCGGTAAACACCTACCGAGGGGTGTGGTCAAGGCAGAACTGACACAAGGCGTTACCATGCTTTCACATATGGATCAACAATGGAGGCCATGGGTTTTGTTTGAAACCCTCTCCCACTCAATATTTTGAAAAACATGCAAGTTTTGATAAATTATGTATGATCAATATAATATGAGCGGCACTCACCTATCCTATATGACATGTTATCAAATATGCATATAAAACATACATCAATACATATTTATACATCTATGACATATCACAGAAAAAATAATTGACAGAATAACCAAGCCATGGTTCCATCCTAGAACAAAGAAAATAAAGATTACAAAATTCCATCTAAAGCATTCTTTGGGTCTTGAATTTTGTTCCGTCTTCTTGTATCCATCTTTATGTAGCCTCTCCATATATTTCTCATCCCAAGAATTATTTAAAAATTTGAATTTCAAATTTAAATCTCCAAAAATTTAAATTTCAAATTCAAATTCCAAATTCGAATTTCAAATTTAAATTTCCAATTCAAATTTTAAACAATTTTAAACATCATGTGTAATAATATGTAATTTCAAAAATTTCAAATTTTCAATTACATATTTTTAAACAGGATTTAAAATTAAATCTCAAGTTTAAAAATCAAAATTTTTCGATTTTTTAGACCGTCGCACCGCCACCCTCTAAGGCGGCAGCCGCCGTGGGCAGCCACCAGCCCCAAAGGGGCTGGCAGCCCACGGCTGCCCCCTATGTGCAACCTTGCCGGGCTGCAGGCCAAGCCTGCAGCGCCAGGCTGCACACCCAGGCTGGGCGCAGTAGCCGGCAGGCTGCACGCCCAGGCTGCGGCCAGCCTTGGGCAGGCCACGGCCACCCTTGGCTGCAGGCCAAGCCTGCGGCCGTGGGTGGTGTTGGCCTGCACAGGGGCTGCCACAGCCCCATCTTGCTCGAGGGCAGGGGCTGCAGCCCCACCAAGGCCCGTCGGCCTATCCCGAGGGGTCGTGTCTCAATTTTCGTGCCATATTCCAATTTACCTATTAGGATTTCCAAAAATTAATTTGAATCCCAATTAAATTGAAATTTTACACACAATCAAAATTTCAACCTTTAAATCAAATTTAACTTTTAGGAAAAAATAAATTACGGTCTTCAATCTTCAATCTCCTCCAAGAATAATTACATAAAATTTCCTAAACCGTTTCCGGTGTACAAAAATTCTAACCATAAAAATTCTAAGAAACAAAAATTAAAATCCATGGGAAAATTACAGTGTTAATAAACTGCTCCCATGGTTACATAAAAAATTCCTAGATACAATTTTTCTAAATTCTAAGGAACCATAACCGACATTAACAAGCATGCTTATAATAATTCAAAAAATTAAAATAATCGCATACTTTATACATAATCCATGATAACAACATAAAGGAACCCTAGAATGCCACTCTCTAAATATCAAATCCATACATAAATAAAAAGACTAAGTAATTGTCTAATTTATGTATATGGCATAGTCATGAGATGGCTCTGATACCAATTGTAGGAAAATAAATCGGTAAAAACGTATCAGAGTGGCGCAGCGGAACAATAAAAATTTTTAGATCGTTAAATATCTCATGATGCCATATACAATAAACCAACCACAATTAAAACTCATACCTCAAGGACGCCAATCTTGCAGGAGGAGAATGACCGGAGGATTCAACCAACTAGCCTTCTCTACTATTCTCCAATTCCCGAATGGCTGAGTGTATGGGCACTCTGAACCTTGATCGGTATGCTAGCACTGCTAGTCTTCTTCTGACCACCCAGATCTCTAAAGAACTTTATTGTCACGGTGGGCTGTGCAACAATAAGCCTGCTCACCTGAGAGTCTGGGTCTAAGAGAACTGGTATGGCAGGACCTCTATTTATAGACCTGCATGAGGTGATTCTCTGAATTCGAATTGGATTAAGAAAAGATATTCTCCCTTATCCATATCCATAAAATCCGAATTTTCCATGGGAAAATCCCAACAATAAAATTCAGTTTATTTAGGATAAATCCAATCCAAATCTAAACAAGATTTTAACTAGAATTTTATCTCCCTTTTTCAACCAAAAAATCCGAAATTTCCTAGGAGATTTTCCCTCCAAAAATTCAGCCACATTTAGGATAAGGGAGAATCAAAATTCCACTAGGATTTTCAAGCTTGAATCTTATCTCAATTTTATCCAAAATAACCGAATTTTCCTAGGAGATTTCCTCCATAATTTTGGCCACTTTTCAGGGAAGGAGAGAATCCAAATTCAACTAGGATTGAAACTTGAATTTTTCCCTTTGAACCTTATCCACAAAAACTGAAATTCCATTGAGGATTATCCTCAAAATTTCGTCCATAATTTGTTAGGATTTGGATTCAAAATTCAAGTAGGATTCTAACAAGATTATCCTCTCCAAATCTAACTCAAATTCGAATTTCAAACCTTGTGGATTTTCCACAACAAATTCGAATCCCACTTGGATTGTGATTCAAAATTTGAATTTCAAATTTCAAATTCGAATTTCAATTTCAAATTTCAAATTTCAAATTTCAAATTTCAAATTTAAATTTCAAATTCAAATTTCAAATTCGAATTTCAAATTCAAATTTCAAATTCAAATTTCAAATTTCAAATTTTAAAATTCAAATTTCAAAATCCACAAAACGGTTGTGTTTCAAATTCTTGTTCTCATGGATAATTTTCTACAACTCTAATCCAATCTCAAATAAAATCATGGCAATTTTATTTGGAGTTCGAATAATTGTGTACTCTATTATCCAAAACAAAATCTGAATCCAACCGGAGAGAATCTTGTCTACCATCCTAATCCTGTGTCATCACCATCCATGCATAATAAACTAGCCAATAGCATACACAAATCAATTTGCCAAACATTAAGGAATTATGTGGTGCTAGTAGAGGGACTGATTGGACATATATAATCGGGCTCCCGCAAATCCATATGATCATCATTCTTTACCAAACAACTCAATCATATGATCACTAGTTTCAGAGTCACACCACTATAAACCTGAAACTGAACTCCCAATTATATACCGTATTACGTAAGCCTGTGACGAGCTACTATCCAATGACCTTGTCATATATGCAAAACCCCCATATGATATCCATGATCAGCCTTAGGTCAAAGTCCGTTTAATCCTACTGATCAGGCTATCTTAAAGTTCCATTATACTACCGAATTAAGAAAATGATTATTCACCATATGTGAATAAGAAGTTATCCGCCCAGCAGACGACCCAAGGCCTTCTCCATTTTCACATTCAGTATAATGCCTTTAAGAGGATACCTTTAACTCCTTAGAGCTATGATTCCGATATCTGCAAACAAACCCTTCATCGTATACAAGTCATGCACCCAACAAACCGGTCTATAAGCTTACTACCTCTGAGACGCTTTAGCCATTGGAACATCAAAGTACACAAGTCATATACATGAAGTAGTTCATTTACTCAGGATTAAGGTTATTGCACAATGAACGTCAAAAGCAGATTGATCCACTGATAGCGGATTACGTAGATCAATCACGCTTTAGTCCCGGTCTAATATGTCACCACCAAGTAACATATCTATGTCTCTACTTGGGAGTCCAGCTCCAGACAGTCAAGACAAACCGTCCCCTCCAAGGCTTTAGACAACATAATAGTCTTAACATGAGTTAGATGCTCGGTCTAACCCCATAGACTACAGACCATAGTTTAGACCGCTAACTTTAGAATATTGTCTTCTCGCATACAAAAGTCCATTACATGCAACGTTCTAATAGTTTTAACACAAGCAGTCAGTGAGCCATATTTGCTTACATTACTTTAACATGTAAATAAAACGAGGACAGATAACAATGTAACGAATAACCTCTATATATATATAATTTTATTATCCAGTTCCAAATAAATACATCAAAATGTCTCTAATGCTTAGGGCATTTCCTAACACTAATTCCCCTTTTCTCTTGTTGTTGTTGTTGGAATGCTTGCTATTCTGGCCGGTTCCCACGTTCTGTCCTCTGTATTGTAACTCGGGGTTCTGCTTCCCCTGAGCCTGCTCAGCTTGCATTTTCTCCTCATTTCGTGCCTTAAAATTCTGCACCTTTCGCTCCTTATCATGCGCCGACCAGTACTCGACTTAGATAGCCTTGCTGACACATTCTACTAGTGTCGCTGGTTCGTGGCTTCAGCTACAGACCCAAACTGCGATTTTCGTTCTGAACATCTTTAGCATTCGTCTAACTCTCTCCTTATAGTCGGTACCAAATCTGGACAAAGTTGAGCCAACTGCTTAAACTTCTTGACTGCCTCCATAACAGTCATACTACCTTGGTGCAGGCTGTCGAACTCATCTTACTATGCTACTAGTGCTTCCTCGTTAAAGTACATCTCCTTGAATTCTTTAATGAAATCGCTCCAGCTCATCTCTCTAATGTTCCTCCTAATGGTTACCATCTTCCACCACTAACGCGCCTCATTGTGCAGGGTGAAGGATGCACACATCACTTTCTCTCTCTATCTGTTAACCCTATAAAATCCAAGATTACTTGGATATCCGTTAGCCAATCATCGGCCTCTATAGGAATGGTGATTCCTAAGAATTCTAATGCTTTCATGCGTCAGAATCTCTCATACAAGTCGCCTTCCCTAGGGATTGGCAGAAAACAATTTCTGCTACGAAAGCAGCCATTACTATGGGTGCTAGTGCTTTCTGAGCTGGAGGAGCTGCTTGCTCCCTCAGAGTTTTTGGGGCTGCTAGAGCCTCCTGTGCTGGCATCTCTACTGACTGTGGTGCCTGGGGTTGCTGGTCCAGCTGTTCCCTAAGCTGGTTTAGCTCCCGTTGTTGGTTCTCCATCATTGCTCGCATGGCTGCGATCTGTGTTATCAACTCATCCTCTCGGGATGCTGGATTTAACTAAGCTCTCGTTCTTACCATGTTTTCCTATGTAACCCTATCGTACAACGGGAAAGAAAAATATAAGTCTCTTAAATTCTGTACTTGGGACTCGTATCACATATCATTTTCTTTCCTACTTAACAATCTTACTTAAACATTATGGATATAAATATACACACTATGTCCATCTTTCTTTCTCTCATACTGTGATGTTCAATACAATTGCCGCATTGTATTGGGACATCGTCTGAGTGCTAGGATTCGTCCTGCACTTTCTGTCATATCATACTCACACTGTGGAAAAAAATTATATCTGGCCCCTAGGGCAAAGCTATACTGCTTACCTCATAATATATTTCACATAATATATATACATATATTCAAGATTCTAGTTCAGCGGGAGTGACACACACTTCCCCTATACGATCCCAACAAGTACATTATGCTGCAACTGACGGGGAAGAGCTACTGCTTCCCTCTATATTTTCTCATAACTAACATTCCCGTAGAAGGGTTACTACTATTGGAAGGACAATCTTGATTCAGTATCAGGCATCTCCTTATCATCACTATCGCTGAGTGGGAATTCCTCTAGGTTCTCCTCTTCTTCTCAGCCGAAACAGACCTCGTCATCGCTGGCTATGATGACTTGGGGTTCATACATGCCCATCTATTCGTCATTACTAAAGCGGTTGGGGATCTCTTCTCCCTCATTGTCGGGATGGGTGTCGGAAAGAATCTCATCATCTTCCTCTTTCATGGGGTGTTCAGGAGACATACGGGCGGGTTCGGGGTTCTCCATCGGCTCCCTATTGCCCTCGTGTACTTCTGGCTGGTGCTCAGCCATGAACTCTTCATCGGCCAGTTGGGGTGCTGGTTCTACCAGGTCACCCTCCATAATGGCTGCTGCTATAATGCCTTGGGCTTGTGTAGTGTTTTCAAGGTTGAGCACTTTTCTCTCAGCGTTCACTATCTCCTGGATAAGGCTTGCTACTCCTTCTGCTTGATCGCTCTTTTAATTTTGTTTGGCAAGGTCTCTTTCTCTCTTTTGGTCTTCTCCTGTCTTGATCCACTTTTGTCTCGGCATGTATTGTAGAAGTCCATATCGATTCCTTGTAGCGAACAACATACGTTAGAACTGTATCACTGGACATCAACTGCAGTCTTTCAGTCCGATGAACAAATTCTCGTATATCCATAACTCTAGGGAACTTAGGCGGTTTCACTCCCCGCTTGCCCATAAAGAAAAACTGAGGCTGATGCTGGACTCCTCTCAGAGATTGGCTCGATCATGGTATGGCGAAACTTGACGCAGTTAAGAGCTCATCCTGGTTATAAGGATCCCGATACACATGAGAGTATCTTCCTGAGAGATATCAACAACCAACAGGACTCAGTTATCCTGATCAATGGCGTACAATCGGGGAATCACTTTGATGACGCGAAACCAATCCTGACATTCTCATGGAGTGCAGGAGTACTGTTTGCCATTCAAAACTTAGTGGACAACTAGCCCTGAAGATCGGTACAACTTGGGCAGCAATCCATGTTCTTTCTCTGAGCAGTTCTCTAGCACTACATGGTCGTGATTTTCGTATAATGATCTCAGCATCTCTTCGTCTTATCCTCGCCATCATAGGTTTCGTCATCTCATTACTATAAAATGTTATCTTTAATAGATAAACATTTACCGACTAAAAATAAAACTAACTTACTTGGACAGATCAGGCAGGCATGCGGCAATGTGAGGTAGGATGGCAGGAAACCGCTCTGATACCAACTGTGATGCCCAGTGCCCTCAGCGGATCGGACCGTCACTGAAATTATTACTTGCTTCTTTAGCTTTTACTTATATTTCCTCTTTAAAACCGATACTTAAACTTGCTGAATTTAATACCATAAATTTAGAGGGATTTTTTTATAATATACGTGTACGTATTCACTATTCACGTACGTATACTATTAAAATACGAAATTTGAAAAACATAAGGATTTCAATTATACATACACACTTATATACTTGTTTATCTAATTAATATTCACCAGACACTATTTAAATATACTATTCATACATATACTGTTTACTGTTTCAAAATATCAATTAATCTTTACTATTCAAAATACTATTTAACTATCACTGTTCAAAATACTATTTACTCATACTGTGCAGAAGAATACTCGCGGTGTATCCATAACCTCATCCTCATATCCACCTCTGCCGCCATCATCGCCCCTTGGTGTTTGCGCTATTGGAAGCTTACCTACAGCATGAACACACTTCGTGAGCTTTACGCCCAGTAAGTACAATATGTTAACCGCAAAACATGTTTAAAACATATCACATACTTAAAATCCTAAGCATGACATATATCACTTAATAAATCACATACCATATAAGCATATCACATATCAGCTCACATATCATGTCATCACATAACATGTCATAACACTGAATATAAAACTTCACATACTTTATGCATGATAGAAGTATCATGTACTGTATGCACTCTACTGAAAAAGAAAGCATAGTGAACTATAACTAATGCATGGCCCGGTTATGTTCATTTATGCTTCAAACTTCTCTTTTCTTTTCTTGTCTATTTAGGGCCCATGTGTCAGTACTGTGTGCGTGCAGACCAACGGTAACGCCCGAGGTCAACTTATGTCGAAGAGCCATCAACTGATGCTCAACTTTTTGCCTTAACTTTCTTTAACTGGAAACCCCTTCGACTGAAGAAGCCGATACGACACACCTACTTATTTCCATCTTGTTTAACTATTCTAGCCATACGCTTCTCTAAGCTGTCCCCAATCCTACGTGGTAGGGATCTATGGCTTCTATCTTGTTCTTTCATCAATCTACTCAATTGTGAAACTATATGCTCTTATGTATGTTGTGCAGCATCGTGTGTTAGATACATACTTAAAATACTGGAAAAGCATCATTTTAACATCATTTTATTCATGCTGCAAGCGAAGTTGTACTTACCTGTCATCAGACACGTTATACTCTCGCCTTCATCACAATACAGGTACCGCCCTGTAATCATAATGCATTTCATTAACATTTACTCTTAGGTCACTGCGGTCATTAGTGACAAATGAACTTATCGTTGTTTGGTACCGATGCCTATCGGTACCTAACTGCTCTACTTTGGAAATTTTTATATCTAATTTTTAATCACGCTTGATTAATTTGTCTACTTGACAAATTAATCACTGTCTCTCACTATCCCATTCAGACTTGGTCCTTGACTGGCTAACCGACAGTCAACTGACTGAATACCTCCCGTATGACCATTTAGCCTGTCAGGTTACCGTTACGGATGTAATCGCCCTAACTTTTATACTTAGATCGCACCCGTCCCTCGGGTTGTACTATTCTGACATAGGGGTCATTTTCTTACATTACGAAATTTCTAATGGGGCAGTTCACTAATCCTCACAACGTCTGTCCTTCTTTCCTGGACCTAGGTCATCGAGGGGGCTCGGGTTTCCATCCTGATCACATTTTCACCCCTCATTTCCTAAAACACCCCTTTGTGCCGTTTTAGAAATTTCGACAGCATTTCCGCTTAATTTTTGGGTTTCTGGCGTTTAGGAAACACCTTAAAACCATCTAACCTATTCTAACCTGCCACGTACAAAACTAGAGGCCTAATTTTTACGTAAAAGCTCCGCTTTTTACGTAAAAATATTCACATTTCCTCACATTCTCTTTTTCGACATTTCATCCTTTTTTCTTACAATTTCTCAAGTCAGTAAACCATAATTAATACATAATTATTTCCAATAATAAATTGAGGAATCAATGGATCAAAACCACTACCAAAATCGTTCCCGTCGACGGTCGGGTGAACCGTTCGATCTCTATCGCACAATTTTTGAATCATCGTTCTTCACTTTTGAAACTCTGGTTTGCAAATCTGATGTCGCGGATGTTTCCGAAATGTCGAAAATAGGCCAACGGGCCATTCTTCAATTTTCGGTCTCCGGGTTGCCGTTGACCACCGTTGACCGCCGTTGACTAGTGTTGACCACGGCAGCGATGGGAGTGGCGACCACCATCTTGAAGAGCTCGACGAGAGGAACCCATTGGTGGTGTCAATTTCACCAATCGAGACTCCTATCGCCGGAAATCAACCCTTGAAAAGTCGACGACAGCGGCGGTGTTGGATCTTCATTTTTCGGTGACGTTGCCCAAAATTGATTTGGGGCTTTTGATCTACGTGTTGTTCTGAGCATTTTGATACCGACCTTGCAACTGAACTTCACCGGAATAGCGAGATTCGACGGTGGCGATGGCGACGGCGACGGTGATCCTTGGGCAATGCGATCCGGCGGCTGTTGACGTGAAATGAAGCCTGGGTTTTGTTCTACTCTTCACCACGAATCCATTGGGACCAGAATCGTGGCATTTGGACGTCGGACGGCTGAGAAATCACGATTTGAAAAGTTCGGCCACCGGCTGCTTTAGGCGGCGCATGCGGCGTTCTCCGGCGTCGGTTCCGTCGACTCGGCACACCGTTAGACTCAGCTCGTCGAGAGCTTTCCAATGGTGCCGGCGGTGTCGAAAACGTCAGCCGGATTCGATGGTCGGTCACTGTTCATCCTCGTGTGGTGTGGGGAAGGAGAAAATGAGATTTGGAAAAATATGGGGGCTATTTTTCTAGAATCCCCCAAATTTCGTCCTTTATACTAATTTTTTGAAAAATTTTAAGATAGGCTATACTGACTAATTTGGGCGTGTTGAACCCAAATATATCAGTTTTATCTTCATCCGAGGTCGTCTCGACCAGTTTTCAGATACTGCATGGTTCCCTGTCAAAAATTACTTTTTGTGCTCAAATGACTAATTTGAGCATTCTAATTCCAAATATATCAGTTTTATATCAAGAAAAGGTCATCTTGACCAATTTCTTGATACTGTGGCTAGGCCTACACTGTGTTGACACTGCGCACGCATAACGAGGTGTTTTCGCGTGAAATTTTAAACACAGTCTCCCTTTACTAATTTGGACGTGCTGATTTCAAATTTATAAGTTTTACGTCCATCTGAGGTCTTCTAGACCAGTTTTCGGGATCTGTATGACCTCATCTCGAAAAACGTGTCAGGTGTCCGATTGACTAATTTGGGCGTCCTGAGTCTAAATATATCAGTTTCGGGGCGAGAAAAGGTCGTCTTGACCCTCATCCCGATACTGTGTATCTTTTAAACAAAATCTACATTTTATGCTCAATTGACCAGATTGAGCCTGCTGACTATTAATATGTTAGTTTTATGCCAGATTAAGGCCCTCTTGGCCACTAACCTAACACTGCGTTTCTCACTATTCACTAATCACTATTCACTATTCACTCTCTGACTGACTAATCTGAGCGTTTTGACTCCGATTTTGTTAGTCTCTGGGTGAGAAGAGGTCATCTAGACCACTTTTCTCGATACTGTACATCTATTAGGGCAATTATCACTGTTGCGCTCAGATGACCAGTCTGAGGTACTGATGACTAGCTCATCAGTTCTGTATCATGAAATGGTCGTCTAGACCGGTTTCTTGATATTGCGTGTCTCAACACATACTCACATAATAGGGTGGACCGATTTCACTGTCGATTACCCCTTTCACTGCATGAATAGTAATTAAACGTTGCTATTCCTGTTTAATTCATTCAACTGAAAAGCACACTGTGCTTATTAACTTAATTACATAATTACGTAGTAATTAAGTTTCATAATTCATGAGAGTCATTATAGTGGCTCTCGGCTCATTACACAAGCTTCTACACGGACTCTTACACGTGCGTGTGCAACGCAACACGGGCGTGTACATTTCAGACACGTGCATGTACTAGTTGAGACTACTCAACACGGCCATGTCTTTGAAATACATTCATCTATCTGAGCGGTACACAGCCTCTTAGATGATCGTGTACTTGATCGTATTTCTTAAATTTGCACTAAAAGACATTAAATTATGTCTATTTTATTCCTTTGTGACTTATTAAATGGTAAGTAGGTGCCATCAAAATGGCGGTCATTATAGGGCCCGTGTGTTAGTACCGTATGTGCATAGACCATCGGGAACGTCCGTGGTTAAAAAGCCGGAGAGCCATCAACGGATGCTCAACTTTCTACTTTAACTTACTTTAAAACCCTTTCGACTAAAAGAGCCGGTACGACACGCCTATAATTTCCATCTTATTTATCTTTTCTAGCCACATGCTTCTCTAAGCTATCCCTAATCCTACGTAGTAGGGATGTATGGCATCTATTTTGTTCTTTCATCAATCTACTTGATTATGAAACTATATGCTCTTAAATATGCAGTGCAACATCATGTGCATGGCATACATATTTTAACATACTGTAAAACATCATTTAACATCATTTTATTCATGTCGTAGGCAGAGTTGTACTTATTCAGACTGCAAAAATTGCGTACTCGCACCTTTAACAATTTACAGGTTACCACCTATCATCAATAACGTTCCTTATCAATATCTCCGTAAAGTCGCTAATACTATTAGTGACTATTACTTGTGTTTCTATGTGGTACCGAGGCCCATCGGTACGCTATTGGCCTACATAGGGATTTGTTGTCTAACTCATATCGTGTCTGATCAATCATCTACTTGACAGTTTAATCATCATTCCTTATAGTGTTGTTCGAAACATGGTCCTTGACTAGTTTACCACTCAGTCAACTGACCGGTTACCTCGCATGTTGATAACTAAGTGGTCTACTGGGTTACTATGCGTAAACTGGTGTAGTAACCGACCGGGTTTCTTTGCTTGTTGGGGTGTTGTACCCTACCGGGCTACTATTCCTTATTTGATGTAATGGCCTATCGGGCCACTATGGCTCGTTTAGGGTAGTAGCCTACTGGGCTACTAAGGCTTGTTTGGTGTGGTAGCCTACCGGGCTACACGCACCGTTTCTCTTTGAAAAAAGTGTAGGTTGACTTAAAAATTCTTGGGAAAATTTCTTTATTTTGGAACTGTCCCCTTATCACCCAATTGGAAGGTGGGGGACGTCTTTATAAAAACCATGTTTGTATTTTCAAAGTGTTAAAACACATTTTATTTTGAAGAGTATAAATCACATTTTTTAAGTTACATTTTAAAGGTGGTTTTTGAACCATTTTTGAAAACCATTTTGAAACTTGATAGAAATGACTTTGTTTGTGATTTTGACGAACATGAAAGTTTTCGTCCTCGACAAGATGAACAAATCTCATGTTCACCTCGGAGCGTATATCCAACTCGAACGGCTCCTAATTCCATTAAATCCATGGGCTTGTGCCCCAATTTTTTGTTTTCAAAAAATTCCCAGTTTTACCTCTCTCTAAATACGGCTCTGTTTGAGGCCTGAAACGGCCAAATTTTTAAAACACGCATAAGTCATCTCAAAGATTTCGATGAGATCTACAACTTTCGTGTTGAGCCCAAAGTCTAGTTCGGATTCTAAGGGGTCCGTTTTCACTAAAATCCGTACCTATTTCTGGGCTCAAATTTTGTTCCCAGTTTATTCCAAGTTTCAAACACCGAGTGAGAAACACTCTAAAAACCTATCTTAGGTTCATTTTTGGCCGAGGGCTACTTGACATAAAAATGACTGTATTGAAAGTTTCTTAAAAATTGTTTTCATCAAATCCTAAATTTAGACCCTAAGTGGGTCAAAGTGGCCAAAATCCGTGGCCTTTCCTAGGGACAGATTTATGTCCAGCCACGTTCCTAATCGTTTGTAGCATCACACATACAATAACCATCCGCAAAAAATTGTAAACACAACCACAACCACATAAACTTAAAAATGAAAACTTAAGTGCTCAAAATAAATTATCACAAACCATTTGCATAACCAAATACACATAAGTGGCCTTGGTCAAAACTTAAAACCAACTAACACAAGATACGGTTTCAACTAGGGCTTGAGGAACCAAAAATGGTCATGGGAATCCAAGAGACCGAGGTCGGTTTTTGCTAGAAACAATACCAAAAATTTCTCTTAAAAACTAAACCAAAACAAAAACTAAAAACTACAAGGATCGGTTTTGAAGACTTACCCTTGGTGCCTTAGGATGACTTGGATTTGACTTCTCCTAACACAAGCTTGTGAGGTTTGATTTTTGGTAGGCTTTTGTGGTGTGATTTAAGCTTGAAAATATGGGGGTTTGGGGACCTTAGAGTGGTCGGCTACAGCAAGGAGTAGAGGGAGAAAGTGAAATGAGTTTTAGGTGCCAAAGTAAGGAAAGCAAATCACTTGTGTAAAGGGTGCCTTTTATAGGCAAAATTGATCAAGCTTACTTCGACTTAATCCTAATTAAGTGTCCACCAAATTAGCCAAATCATGGGATAAATTGCTGCCCATTTGCAGCACACAAAGATCAAGGGCTGCGGCCATAAATTGGAGAAGGAATAAAGAAGTATTTGTTGACCAAGCTTTCGAAATCGCTTGAATATTTTATTCATGTGTGTCATGGCTAGGGTAAATTTTTTTAATAGTCACTTTTTTGGGCTATGAGCAGCCATTTTCAGCTACCTTTTACAGGTAGGGGCAAGATTTCTTAGGGCCAAATTTCATCTGTGTTGGCTTCTCATCACAGCTAATTTTATAATGCGGTGTTCGGCCCTTTCTTGGTAGTGTTCCAATTTTCACTCAAAAATTAGATTTTTGAATCTAATTTTTGTACTATAAATTCCTGGTTGTTTTATACTATCTAAGAGCCCATTATTAGTCTATTTTACTATTTACATCCTATACTGTGGTTGTGTCTACACTGTGTTGTCCTTTTACAGGTAAATCGAGGTATTCTTGGGTGAAATTTCAGACACAGTCTCTCTTGACTAAGTTGGACGTGTTGATTCCATTTTTATCAGTTTTACATCCATCGAAGTTGTCTGGACTAATTTTTGGGATCCATGTGACGCCACCTCGAAAAACATGTCAGGTGCTCGATTGATTAATTTGGGCATTCTGAGTCCAAATATAAAAGTTTTGGAATGAGTAAAGGTTGTTTTGACCCTCATCCCAATACTGTGTATCTCTCAAACTAAAATTCTCATTTTACGCTCAATCAACCGGATTGAGTCTACTAACTGTTCATATATCAGTTTTAGGTCAATTTAAGGCCGTTTTGGCCAATAACTTGACACTGCATTTTTCACTATTTACTATTCATTGTCTTTCACTTAACTGACCAGTTTGAGTGCTCTGACTCCGATTTTGTCAGTCTCTAGGTGGGAAGAGGTCATCCAGACCATTTTCTCGATACCGTACCCTTGCTAGTGTTATCTCTCGCTATCGTGCTCAGATGTTCGGTTCGAGCGTTCTAGCGATTTGTTCACCAGTCTTATGTCAAGAAATGGTCGTTCGGACCAGTTTCCTGACACTGCGTGTCTCACACATAATAGGGTAGATCGGGTTCACTGTCGATCACCCCATTCACTGCACGAATAGTATTTAAACAGTACTGTATCTTTTTAATATATTCAATTAGAAATTATACTGTATTTTTGAACTTAATTACTCTCCACATAGTAATTAGGTTTCATGCATTTTAAGGGTCTGCACAGTAACTTTTTGCTCATTACACGACCTCCTACATGGGCGTGTACAGGACTACATGGGCGTGTACCAGTTGAGCCTTGCTCAACAAGGCCGTGTCTTAGAACAGACTCATTTTACCGATTGTTATATGGCCTCTTATACGGCCGTGTACCTAGGCGTGTCACACTACATGGCCATGTACACCAACATGGCCTTTGACATTCCAACAACCCGATCAGTACATGGTCACTTACACGACCATGTACTTGATTGTGTTCACCTACACGGCCATGTTTACTCACATGGCCTCACACACGTGCACAGTATTAATAGTACACGGCCACTTACACGGCTATGTACATGACCGTGTTCACCTGCGCGGCCATGTACAGTTGGACGGCCATTTTCATGCGTACAATCTGGGCAGCACACGGCCACCTACATGGCCATGTACATGCCCGTGTTATTCAATTTTGCACTAAAATGCATCAAATTATTCCCCAATTTCTCATTAAATGAAACTTAAGTTACAGGAATGGGGCAGTCCTTACAACCTACCCCCTTTACAAAATTTTTCATCCTCGAAAATTAGAATAAGTCTAGGAAGTCTCTTCTCATATCCTCTTCCTGTTCCCATGTGGCTTCTTCTAGGTTGTGGTTCTGCCACAACACCTTTACAACTGGGATAACTTTGTTCCTAAGAACTTTATTCTCCCTGGCTAAAATCTGCATGGGTTTTTCTTCGTATGTTAGATCGGCGTGCACTTCAACTAGCTCTTGGCTTAGTTTATGGGAACTATCCAGCACGTACTTCTTCAACATCGAGACATGGAAGACATTGTGTACGGAAGCTAGTTCAGGAGGAAGCGCTAATCGGTAGGCTACCTTCCCAACCTCTTGAGGATCTTGAAGGGTCCTACATATCTAAGACTGAGTTTCTCTTTCTTCCCAAAGTGCATTACCCCTTTCATGGGTGCTAACTTAAGGAAAACTGAATCTCCTTCTTCAAATTCAAGAGGTCTTCATCATTTATCTGCGTAACTCTTCTGGTGGCTATGTGTTGTATCCAGCCTCTCTCTTATAAGCTTCACGTCTATCGTGGTATCCTTGATGAAGTTGGTGCTGGTGAGTTGTTTTTCTCCGGTTTCATGCCAGTGAACTAAAGATCAGCATGTTCTTCCATAGAGTGCCTCATACGGAGCCATCCCAATCGAGGAATGATAGCTATTATTGTACAAGAACTCTATCAAAGGCAGCTCCTGATCCTAATTCCTTTTGAAGTCTAAGACACATGCTCTCAACATATCTTCTAAAGTTTAAATAGTTCTCTCAGACTGGCGGTCAGTCTAAGGATGGAAGGCGGTGCTGAACTTCAATTTAGTTCCCATTATGGCTTTAACGCTCTACCAAAACCTTGAAGTGAAGCGTCCATCGCGATTTGAGATGATCGATTTGGGTACTTTGTGTAGTCTTACTATTTGAGCTACATACATTTCTGCTAACTACTCTACCGAGTAGCTCAACTTCATGGCTAAAAATCGAGCTGATTTCATTAGTCGGTCCACAATTACCCAGATGGCATTGTTCCTGCTTGAGGTCATGGGTAATCTGACCACGAAATCCATGATTATTTGCTCCCATTTCCACTCTGGTAGCTCGATCTTCTACAATTCTCCTCCCGGTCACTGATGTTCTACTTTAATTTTTTGGTAAGTGAGGCATTTTGCTACAAACTCGACGACATTGTTCTTCATGTTTGGCCACCAAAAACTTTCTTTTAAGCCCTAGTACATCTTATTTGCTCCTGGATGTACTGAGTACGGTGTGTCATGAGCTTCTAACAGGATCCGTTTCTTGAGTTTCTCATCCTTTGGGACACATACTCTATCTTTGAAGTAGAGTGTGCCATCCTTGGAGACTTGAAACTCTGAATTTTGGTCCTCCACTACCTTCTTTTTGAGCTTGTCCAGGGATGAATCGAGGTCTTGGCCGGCTTTAATTTCTTCTAGGAGCATCAACTGGAGGGTCATTTCAAATAACCTCCCTGTTAACATCTCAATCTCGCTGCTCCGTAGCTCATCTTGTAGTGCTTTTGGCAAGGCATGGATAGCCATAAGCGATGAGGTATGCTTTCTACTCAATGCGTCGACCACCTTATTTCCTTGGATGGTAAAGGATTTCACAGTCATAATCCTTAACCAGTTCTAGCCATTTTCGTTGTCTCATATTAAGCTTCTTCTACGTGAAGATGTATTTGAGGCTCTGGTGGTCCGTGAAGATCTCGCATTTGACTCCATAAAGATAATGTCTCCATATTTTGAGTACAAAGATGACCACTACAAGCTCCAGGTTGTGCGTCGGGTAGTTCCCGTGGTTTTTGAGTTGCCACAAAGTGTACGTGACTACTCTACTACCTTGCATTAATATAGCTTCTAATCCAGTCTTGCACACATCATTGTAAATCATAAAATCTCCCTGTTCAGCATGTGGTATGGTCAAGATCGGGGTGCTTGTGAGTTGGCCTTTTAGCCCATGAAAGCTCTTCTTGCACTTGTCAGTCCACTCATACTTCATTTCTTTCTTTGTGAGTGGTGCGGCTACCTTTGAGAATCCTTCCATAAATCGTCAGTAGTATCCAGTTAGACCAAAGAAGCTGTAGATTTCTGTTACATTCTTCAGAGTTGGCCATTCACTAATTGCTTCTACTTTCGCTGGGTCCATAGACACCCCTCCTTAGAAAACACGTGACCGAGGAAGTGGACCTTTTCCAACCAAAATTCACATTTGGAGAATTTGGCATATAGCTAATGCTCTTTAAGCTTGTATAGGATGGCTCTTAAATGCTCCTCATGCTCCTCCTTTGTCTTGGAATATACGAGTATGTCATCGATAAATACAATGAAAAACTTGTCCAGGAACTCCTTGAATACTCGGTTCATCAGATCCATGAAAGCTACAGGTGCATTCGTTAACCCAAACAAGATAACAAGGAACTTATAGTGCCCATAGCATGTTCAGAATGCTGTCTTGGGTATGTCTGCATCCCTGATCTGCAATTGGTGGTACCTGGAACGTAGGTCAATTTTTGAGAATACTGTGGCACCTCGGAGTTGGTCAAACAGATCATCGATTCGCAACAACAGATACCTACTCTTGATCATGATCTTGTTCAGCTCCCTGTAGTCGATACACATCGTTAACGTCTTGTCCTTTTTCTTCACGAATAATACAGGTGCTCCCCATGGTGAGCAGCTCTGTCAGATGAAGGCTTTGTCCATCAGATCCTTCAACTGAGCTTGAAGCTCTTTTAGTTATGCCAGGGCCATTCTGTAGGGGGCTTTGGATATGGATGCCGATCCTGGTAACAGTTCGATTTGAATGATATCTCCCGCTCTAGCGGAAGTCCTGGAAGATCCTTTGGGAATACCTCCATAAACTCGCGAACTATTAGAATGCCGTCAGGTTTTGTCTCCGCATCCTGGGTTATGTCTACTATATGTATGAGGAAAGCAGTGCATCCACTAGATAGTAGCTAGTGAGCCTTCATTGTCAATATCATCGTCTTTGGCTACTTCAACGAATAGCCCTTGTAGATAAATTTTTCATGTCCACTCGGGTCGAAGGTCACCTCTCGTCTCTGACAGTCTACAATGGTGTGGTATTTGGTAAGGAAATCCATTCCTATAATCACGTCATAATCGTACATCTTGATGACGATTAGATCCATGCTTAGCTCATGCCCACCGATAACTACTAGCAAATGATGCACCCAATAGCTAGACAACAAAACTTTCAAAGAGGCAAGGGCAGTTCGAAAGGTTTGGTTCATCTTATCTAGGTTCTGGCCTATCTCTCTAACAAACTTTGATGATGCAAAAGAGCACGTAACTATAGAATCAAATAAAACTAGTGCAGTGATGTTGGTGATAGAAAGCTGACCTGTCACCACAGCTGATGTTCCAGCCTCCGCATCCTCGCGAGTAAAGGCATAAATCCTCCCCTATGGCTCTGGAACCTCCAATCTACCTTGGCTGATTGTTGGGCCTTCAATCCTTCCTTGGGCGGCATGTAGCTGTCCACTAGTAGGGCGAGCTTGGCCTTACTAATTTTATGGGTTCGCGCGGTAGTGTTTAGCGAAGTGGCCTTCCTTGCCATATATATAACAGCCACTAGTGCCCTGGCGACATTCTCCGGGATGGTTCCTTCCGCATTTTGGACAAGGTGGTTGTTGATTTTTGTTTCCTCTCTGGTTGTACTTCTTTTGGGGGAAATTCCTTTGCTGGCCTTGATTGCCTGGATTCCCTTTCCTCTTATTGTTATTGTTGTGTTGGACTGTCGTGGTGTTGGCTGGCCCCTGTGTTCTGTCCTTTGTGTTGTGAGTCATGGTTCGGCCTTCCCTTGATCTACTTCAGCTGTTTCTTCTCTTCTCTTTTTACCTTGAAAATCTGCGCCCTTCGTTCTTTATCTTGGGCTAACCAGTACTCAGCCTAGATGGCTCTACTGGCACAATCAGCCATAGTTATTGGCCCATGGCTGCTGCTGCAGACTTGGATGGATATATCCATCCGAAACATTTCCAGCATCCTTCTAACACTTTCCTTCTCAGTCGGCACTAGGTCGGGGTAAAGTCGAGCTAGCTCTTCGAATTTTCTTACGGCCTCCATGACCGTCATGCCTCATTAGTGCAAATTGTTAAATTCATCTTGTTGGACTGCTAGGGCTTCGTCATTGAAGTACATTTCTCTGAACTCGACAATGAAGTATGCTCAATTCGTTGCATTGACGTCCCTTCTAATTGCCATAGATTTCCACCATTAGCGTGCTCCTCTGCATAGGGCTATGGGGGCACACAGTACTTTTTCCCTTTTAGTCGGTCCTACGAGGTCTGGAATGACCTGGACGTCGGTTAACCAATCATCTACTTCAATAGGGTTCGTCATCCCCTCGAATTCCAGCACCTTCATGCATCTAAACCGCTCGTATAGGTCACCTTCTCTGTGCGGTGTGCAGCTGTTCGCTAGTAGGGTAGGCTTGGCCTTACTAATTTTACGGGTTCGAGTGGTAGTGTTTAGGGAAGTGGCCTTCCTTGCCACATATGTACCAGCCGCTAGTGCCTTGGCGGCATTCTCCGGGATGGTTCCTTCCGCATTATGGACAAGGTAGTTGTCGATTTCTGTTTCCTCTCCGGTTGTACTTCTTTTGGGGAAAATTCCTTTGCTAGCCTTGATTGCTTGGATTCCCTTTCCTCTTATTGTTATTGTTGTGGTTGGACTGTCAGTGGTGTTGGCTAGCCCCTGTGTTCTGTCCTTTGTATTGTGAGTCATGGTTCGGCCTTCCCTTGATCTGCTTCAGCTGGTTCTTCTGTTTTCTTTTTACCTTGAAAATTTGGGCCCTTCGCTTTTTACCTTGGGCTAACCAGTACTCAGCTTGGATGGCTCTACTGACACATTCAGCCACTGTTATTGGCCCATGGCTGCCGCTGCAGACTTGGACGGCTATATCCATCCGAAACATTTTCAACATCCTTATTGTAGGAAATAAATCGATAAAAACGTATCAGAGTGGCGCAGCGGAATAATAAAAATTTTTCAAGAATGTTAAATATCTCATGATGCCATTACAATAAACCAACAACAATTTAAACTCATACCTCAAGGACACCAATCTTGTAGGAGGAGAATGACTGGAGGGCTTCAACCAACTAGCCTTCTCTACTATTCTCCAATTCCTGAATGGCTGAGTGTGTGGGCACTCTGAACCTCGATCGGTATGCTAGCACTGCTAGTCTTCTTTTGACCACCCAGATCTCTAAAGAACTTATTGTCACAGTGAGTTGTGTAACAATAAGCCTGCTAACCTGAGAGTCTACGGTCTAAGAGAACTGGAGTGATAGGGCCTCTATTTATAGACTTGCATGAGGTGATTCTAGGAATTCGAATTGGATTAGGAGAAGATATTCTCCCTTATCCATAAGCATAAAATCTGAATTTTCCAAGGGGAAAATCCCAACAATAAATTCGGCCACTTTAGGATAATTCCAATCCAAATCTAAACAAGATTTTAACTAGAATTTTATCTTCCTTTTTCCAACCAAAAAATCCTAAAATCTTTAAGGATATTCACCAAATAATTTTGGCCATTTTTGGATAAGGAAGAATCAAAATTCCACTAGGATTTTCAAGCTTGAATAACAAGATTTTCCTCTCCATATCCAACTCAAATTCGAATTTCATTCCTTGTGGATTTACCACAAGAAATTCGAATCCCACTTGGATTGTGATTCAAAATTTGAATTTCAAATTTCAAATTCAAATTTCAAATTTCAAATTTCAAATTTCAAATTCAAATTTCAAATTTCAAATTTCAAATTTCAAATTTCAAATTTCAAATTTAAATTTCAAATTCAAATTTCAAATTCGAATTTCAAATTCAACTTTTAAATTCAAATTTCAAATTCAAATTTCAAATTTCAAATTTCAAAATTCAAAATTCAAAATTCAAAATTCAAATATCAAAATCCACAAAACAGTTGTATTTCAAATTCTTGTTTTCATGGATAATTTTCTACAACTCCAATCCAATCTCAAATAAAATCATGGCAACTTTATTTGGAGTTCGAATAATTGTGTACACTATTATCCAAAATAAAATATGAATTCAACCAGAGAGAATCTTGTCGACCATCCTAATCCTATGTCAACACCATCCATGCATAATAAACTAGCCAATAGCATACACAAATCAATTTTGCCAAACGTTAAGGAATTATGTGAAGCTAGTAGAGAGACCAATTGGACATATATAATCAGGCTCCCATAAATCCATATGATTATCATTCTTTACCGAACAACTCAATCATATGATCACTAATTTCAGAGTCACACCACTATAAACCTAAAACTAAACTTCCAATTATATACCATATTATGTAAGCTTGTGACAAGCTATCGTCCAATGACCTTGTCATGTATGCAGAACCCTCATATGATATCCATGATCAGCCTTAGGCCAAAGTCCATTTAATCCTACTGATCAGGCTATCTTAAAGATCCATTATACTACCAAATAAAGAAAATGATTTTCACCATATGTGAATAAGAAGTCATCCGCCCAGCAGACGACCCAAGGCCTTGTCCATTTTCGCATTCAGTATAATGCCTTTAAGAGGATACCCTTAACTCCTCATTAAGCTATGAATCTGATATCTGTAAACGAACCCTTCATCGTATACAAGTCATGCACCCAACGAACTAGTCTATAAGCTTACTACCTCAAAGACGCTTTAGCCATTGGAACATCAAAGTACACAAGTCATATACATGAAGCTGTCCATCTACTTAGGATTAAGGTTACTGCATAATGAACATCAAAAGCAGATTCATCCACTCAAAGCGGAGTTCGTAGATCAATCACGCTTTAGTCCTGGTCTAATATGTCACCACCAAGCAACATATCTATGTCTCTACTTAGGAGTACAGCTCCAGACAGTTAAGACAAACCTCTCCTCAAAGGCTTTAGACAACATAATAGTCTTAACATGAGTTAAATGCTTAGTCTAACCCCATAGACTACAGACCATAGTTTAGATCACTTACTTTGGAACATTGTCTTCTCGCATACAAAAGTCCATTGCATGCAACGTTCTAACAGTTTAACACAAGCAATCAGGGAGCCATATTTGCTTACATTTACTTTAACATGTAAATAAAACGATGATAGATAGCAATGTAATGAATAACCTCTATATATATAATTTTATTATCCAGTTGAAAATAAATACATTAAAATGTCTCTAATGCTTAGGGCATTTCCTAACACTTCTGACACTTTCCTTCTTAGTCAGTACTAGGTCGGGGGCAAAGTTGAGCTAGCTGTTCGAATTTTCTCACGGCCTCTATGACCGTCATGCCTCCTTAGTGTAAATTGTTAAATTCATGCTGTTAGACTACAAGGGCTTCGTCGTTGAAGTACATTTCTCTGAACTCGACAATGAAGTATGCCCAATTTATTGCATTGACATCCCTTCTGATTGCCATGGATTTCCACCATTGGCGTGCTCCTCTAAGTAGGGCTAGGGGGCACATAGTACTTTTTCCCTCTCAGTCAGCCCTACAAGGTCTAGAATGGCCTGGACATCGGTCAACCAATCATCCACTTCAATAGGGTTTGTTATCCCCTCTAATTCCAGCACCTTCATACGCCTAAATCGCTCGTGTAGGTCACCTTCTCTGTGGGCTTGCACAAGGATGTTGGCTGCTGCGGGAGCAGTCACAGTCGATGGTGCTAACATTGCTTGGACTGGTGGGGCTGCTTGCCCTCTGGGAGTGTCAGGGGCTATTGGTGTCACTTGGATTGGCACCTCTATGGGTTGTGGTGCCTATTGTTGTCAGTTCATTTGCTCCCAGAGTTGAGCGAGCTCTCATTGTTGATTCAACATCATTTCTTACATAGTTGTGAGCCATGCCATAAGCTCACCATCTCAAGTAGCTTGAGTGGTCTGAGCTCTTGTCCTTGCCATTGTTCCTATGTAATCCTATAAAATAGCAGAAAAGAAACATAAGTCTTTTTTAACTTATACTTAGGACTCGTATTACATATCATTTTCCTTCTTACTAAACAGTCATAGATAAAAACATATATACTCATTTTATATCTTTCTTTCTTATCTTGTGATGTTCATTACAATTGTCGCATTGTATTAGAATATCATATGAGTGCTAGGAACTGTCCTGCACTCTTTATTATACTTGATCATACTCGTGGAAAATCATGTTTAAGCCCTCAAGGCAAAACTTAACTGCTTTTTCATAAAACATCTCACAAATTATATATATATTAAAAAATATATGTACATGCTTTTAGTTGGTGGGAGTGACACACACTTCCCAAAATACGATCCCAAAGTACAATTACTAAGTTAGACGGGGGAGCTACTGTTCCCCTCTATATTTACAAAACAAAGTTCCCGTGAGAAGGGTTACTACTACTCAGAAGATATCGCAGACTCCGCATCCGACATCGCCTCGTCCTCATTGTCACCGAGAAGGAACTCCTCGGGGTCTTAATCTTCATCACCCCAGACGATACTTCCCTCATCGTCACTAGCGATGATGACTTGGGGCTAGTATATTTCCATCCACTCATCATTACTGAAGTGATCGAGGATCTCCTCCTCGTCGTCAGGTTGGGCATTAGGGATATCCTCGTCATTGTTTCCCTCTTCATGGTGCTCAGGAGACTAAGGAGCTGCCTGAGGTTTGGTCACAAATTTTTCATTGGCCGGTTGGGGTGCTGCATCTACCAGGTCATCCCCTATGTTAGCCACTGCTGCAGGGTCTTCACCGGGTGCAGGGTTAAGTGCTACCCTCTCGGTGTCCATTATATCTTCGATAAGGCGCTTCAAGTCTTCATGTGGTGGAGGGTAGGGAACGAGGTACCTCATATACCCAGGTGTCTCCTCCCATAACAGGTCAGCGATCTCCGAAAAAGGTCTATCCTAAGGGATGTGAGGTAACATGGCGTCCATAAATCTCTGACAATAGTGCACCATGGTCTCCCCCTCGTAGAGATCCCAAGTGTCGGAGAGGATCTGGTTTTGTCGCTTGCACATATCGTCCCATATATCTATATTTCAGGCGGGTGGAGTACTTTCATTGAGGTCATGGTAGAATTTGGCCCACTGCACTAGATGCCCGATCCTGCACCATCTGTTCCACAAGGTCAGTGCTAGTCCTTCTAGTCTTGTGATGCCTTAAATTTTATTTAAGGGTCAATATATAATTTAAATAAAATTAGTGTGCCAAAAAGTAATTAAAAATCTTTTAGAAACCCTAGGTTGGTTTTCAAGTCAAATTCCGCTCAAAAAGTCAACAATTTTAACTTAAAAAAAAAAAACCCTAAAATATTCGGCCATCACTTGGGATTTTTAATTATAATTTAAATCCCACAAATCCAAGGAGGATTCAAATTTAAATTTCATCCCTTAAATATAAAGAAGAATTTCGGCCATAAAGTGTAGGAAATAAAGGAGATTTTATTTGAATTAAAAGCTAGGTCAAAACTCATTCAAAATTCAAATTATTTTTTTTCCTAAAAACTAATGGATAATTTTCGGCCACTTAAGGGGAAATAAGAGAGAAAACCCTAGCCTCAAAACAGCACAAAAACTTTCCCTTTTGCCCCTTAAAATTTTCGGCCAAACAAGGAAGAGAAAGGGTAAGAAAAACATAGTATAAAAACCCTCTTTTAACTCTCATTCACCCTTCCTTTCACTCTCAAAAATTCGGCCAGCCTCCCCTTGTTTCCTCTCTGAATTTTCTCTCCCAAAACACCCCCAAAACAGCAAACAAAACCTACCTAAAGGCAGCTTAAGGATTCAACAAATTTTGAGACAAAAACAAGGTGAGAAATCAAATTTTTCCTTCCTTCTCCTTTTGATTTTAAATCCGAAATTTATATGGTTTTCTCCACTGTTTTCCCTACTGTTTTGAAGACCCCAACACTCACACAAATTCAGCCAAAAAGGAGACCAAGCATCAAAAATAGTGCAGCACAAACAAGGTGTGAATCTCCCTCTCAAACCCTAAAAATTTTGCCTCTTTGTTTCCCTTTCAAAAACCCTATTATCACATGTGTAAAATTTTATGTTTTTGTCAATTTGATTCTTGGGTTGTGTTAACCACATATAGATAAGGTCCTCCACAAAATTTCGTGATCATTGGATGAAAATTGAGTTGATTTGAGACTAATTGAAATTCAGACACAGAAAAACGGAAATCTGGAAAATTACCATATGAACAGTAAATTTGTGTCAGCCATAACTTGAGTTTTAAAAACGATTTTCGAGTGATTCTTGAACCTAAAATTAAATTCAAGATGTCCACTAAATGCTTAAAAAATTTCAGAACCAAACTCATCCATTTTTCTAATCAAAATATTTTTCTAAAATAGGCGGATAGAACAGCCAGTTTTTGAACTGAAACTGAAACCCAGATTTTATGCCTGAAAACAACCCCTCGGTTTTTGGCCTAATTGAATAACCAAACGATGTCCAAAAATTATAAAACTTATATGGAATTAAAGCTACGGATGTCTAGTTTAACATATTAAAAATTTAGAATTTTTGTTATTAAAAATGAATTAATATTAATTTTACAATCAGCCTAGGTCAGTCTGTCCATGTCCAGTAATATCCTAACTTAGAGTTTTTCACAAATTTTAAATCCCAAATGTTTATTAAACATTTTGAAATCTTTTGTGGCACACTAAAATGATTGGATGATTATGTATAGACCTAGACTGATCATATGTTGTGATTATAGGATTTATTTGACGTTCTTGCTGGATTTGTGGATCACGTTATCGTAACGCTTGTGCGATAATCGAGGTAGGACGTTCTAGCCTTTTCTGGGAGTAGTCAATTGTTTTAAATTTCCCTGTTTTATCGATGGCATGCTGTTTTCAGTTTATGAAATTATTATATTGTTTTTGATGAAATAAATGCATGCAACGTATTTGGTAATTAAATGTGTATTTTAAAACGTGTTTTGATTTATGGCATAATATAACTTGGTAAATACCATCTTTTGAATAATCCGGTGAACATAATTGAGCTCTAGTTCACGATCATTGTAAATGATGCATGCGTCCCAAAGTTGACGCCATGGGGGAAGATCCCTAAACCTGCGCAGGGCCGTTCGGCCTATTTAGACCGTAATGAGATGATCTAGGATAATTCAATTCGAGGCACGTATATTATAGCTACGACAAGTCCTCACTCAAAATATGATGGTTTATTTTAATGATTTATTATTTTAATATTGGGGCACGTATATTGCAGTTACGCTAAGTCCTCAGCAGAATAAAACTTATATTAAAAATGTTTTCATGAAATTGTTGATTATTTGTTTTAAATGATTATTATGCCATGTATTCTTAAATTGTTGATTTTATTTTTGGAAACGAATATTATGGCATACATTTAAATGCTACCTGTTTAATCCACCTTTTTTCTGTCCTACTGAGCCAGCGCTCACGTCCCTTTTCTTTGTGATTTCGAAATGACTACTTCCAGGTACGGGAGGTAGCAGTTCCAAAAATCGTTGAGATATCCGTTACTACCGAAGATGATGCTATCCGTTTTCTCCATCTTCTTCTTTATGTTTCTCGTTCTGATGTAATGAGACTTTAAGTTTGTACTTTATTTCACGTTATTTAAATTTTATACTTGGAAATATTTTATGGTCGGTAATTTCATTTGAAAACCGATTTTGTGTTTGATTTCCACATTAAAAAGCATTTATTTTCTCCTTTATTTTATTATATGGTTATGATGCTACTTTATAAATAATTAGACTTAGCTAAATTATAATGTTGACCCGCTCTTCGTAATAAATGTTTTTCCTTAATCTCGGGTTGATATTATGATTTGGCTGCCGTGTCACGTGTCTAAATTTTGGGCCGTGACAAATAATGGTATCAGAGCCCAGGTTTTCAAAAGGGTTTTTCATCAAAACGTTTTCAAAAGGGTTTTCATCAAAACATTTTCAAAATACCCAAGCATAGTTTTCCTTACTCTTAGAAGCTTATAGGATTTCCTCTTCCTTCAATCTTATTCAGCAAAATGGCTCATCCCGGCACGCGTTGTCAGAGGCAGTAGAGAGGCAACGACGAAGAGAACCCCGGGAACACGCAGCCTCAAGGGAGTCAGAATGCAGCGGTTCCTACACTGAATGATCAGCTAACGGCGATGCAGAACCTCACGGCGGCGATACAGGCTCTCCTCACCATCTTACCCTTTGGAACACCTAGCCCAACTCCTGTAGCCAATGTTGTTCCTAATGAAACCCCGAGAGCGAGGAGTTCTTCTCAGACTCTGCAGCAAACGCCTACCACCGAAAACCCTACCTCTGGAGCAGTACCTACCCAGCCTATGATACATCCTAAACAGGCAGCCCTAACTCTTTTCTTTAAGCCTCACGTACTCACTTTCGACGGCACGGGCACAGAGATGGATGCTGACTACTGGTTTAATGCCATTCGCAAGCAGCTAAAGTTGACCGCCACACTCGCAGAGTTCTAGGTTGAGTTTGCTTCCAACAAGCTGGTGGGTCTAGCCTCGTGGGCTAGTATCCAGGATGGTTTGACAGAGGAGCAGAGGTCTTCTTGGATAGTTTTCGAGGAGCATTTTCACGAGCGTTTCTTTTCAGCTCAGTTCCGCGACAGAAAGGCTAGGGAGTTCGTCCGTTTGAAGCAAGGGTCTATGTCAGTGCGGGAATATGAAGCCAAGTTCACCGAGTTGGCCCGGTATGCAAAGAATCAGGTTTTGGATGAAGCTACTAAGTGTCTTCGCTTTGAGGAAGGGCTTAGCCTCTATGTGAAGAGGGGTGTACTACCGTTCCCGATCAGGGATAGCTACTAGCAGATAGTCGCTAAGGCATTGACAGTGGAAGAGGACGACAAGGAGTTCCTTGAAGCTCGTAACAAAAACAAGTCTGGACCAATCTGCAACAAGCCTCAGCATAAGCCGTAGACTCCTTGCTAGAAGAACCAGCAGTCTCAGGGATCGGGTTCTCATCAGTTTTCTGGACAGTGACAGGGTCAGGTGAATGTGATTACCTGCTTCGAGTATGGTGATGAAGGCCACAAAAGAAATGTCTGCCTGAAGAGACAGTCAAGAGACAATGCTCATAGACATCATCATCAGTGGAATCAGAATGGTCTTCCACAGAGGCAACAGTTTACTTCCTAGTCTTCGCAGTCACAGCGCCCTCAGCTTCTGGCTCCCTATCAGCCTCAGCGCACGAGCCAGTACATTGCGCCTTATGCTCCACATGCTACACCGCTATAGCAATTCCCAGTGCCGAGTTATCAGAGACCACCACCACAGGGTTAGAGTACGGGCTATCAACCAGAGAATACAGCTCAAAATCGTGGTAAGGCACCACATACATGCTCTTGGAGCTGACAGCATGGAGATAGATCACACACTGACTGCATTAGATGGTATAATTCCTATCTTTGGTACATATGCACATGTTTTGTTTGACATCGAGGCTACACACTCTTTTATAGCCCAACATTATGCTCGTTCACTTGGTTTAAAACTACAAAATCTTGACTCTCCCTTATGTGTGAAATCCCCGTTGGGCACGACTACCATTAGTGATGGGTGTCAAGCCTATGTTTATGTTGGGGATGTTTGTTTGGAGGCATCACTTGTGGTAATACCTATGTTTGCCTATGATGTTATTCTGGGATATGACTGGCTTTCCCGATATGGGATTATGCTTGATTGTCGTAATCGTCGCGTTATCTTTACAACTGATTCCGGACATGTGGTGTCCTATCAGTTATGCTTAGTTTCAGATGTTGATAGATCTGCTCTGAGATTAGTATCGAAGAGTAGGCAGGGTATTCTTTGCTTCTTATCCTTGTGTGCAGTAGAAGGATCTAGTTCTAAAAAGAGTACCCAACTAATACCTATTGTCGATAGTTTTCCAGTTGTTTTTCCAAAAGCTCTTCCAGGTTTACCGCCTCATCGAGAAATAGAGTTTCGTATCGACTTAGTTCCCGGAACAGCTCCTTTTGCTTCTGCTTCGTATCGTATGGCACCTCTAGAGATGAAAGAGTTGAGCAAGCAGCTGGATGAGTTGAAATCGCTGGGCTTTATCCGAGATAGTAACTCACCTTGGGGTTCATCAGTCCTTTTTGTGAAGAAAGTCGACGGTTTGCTACGTCTCTGTGTGGACTACAGAAAGCTCAATAGTGTGACCATCAAAAATAAGTATCCGTTACCACATATAGATGACCTGTTCGATCAATTGGGTGGAGCTTGTTTCTTCTCCAAGGTTGATTTGAGATCCAGTTATCATCAGCTTCGTGTCAAAGAGGAGGATATCCCGAAGACAGCGTTCCGAACGAGGTATGGCAGTTATGAGTTCTTAGTAATGCCTTTCGGTTTGACAAACGTGCCAGCAGCCTTCATGGATATGATGAATAGAGTCTTCCGACCTTTTCTTGATAAGTTCGTCATCGTATTCATCGATGACATCCTCATCTACTCCCGAACTAGTGAAGATCATGCACAGTATCTTGGTATAGTTTTACAGACTCTTCGTGAACATCAATTGTACGCCAAGAAAGAAAAATGTGAGTTTTGGATGACAGAGGTCAAGTTTCTCGGGCATATCATCTCAGGAGACAGTATATCAGTTGATCCATCCAAGGTTGAAGCGATTCTTAAGTGGGAACGATCGAAGAATGTTCCAGAGATCCGAAGCTTCTTGGGCTTAGCGGGATATTATCAACGTTTTGTACAGGACTTCAGCAAGCTTGCCGCTTCCCTCACCAATCTGACAAAGAAGGATGTACCTTTCGTTTGGCACAATAGATGTGAGTCAGTTTTCCAGGAGTTAAAGAGTCGTTTGACGTCTGCACCTATCCTTATCATTCTGGATCAGGATCAAGTATATGACGTCTACACTGATGCTTCTCATCAAGGTCTTAGAGCAGTTTTGATGCAACAGAACCGAGTTGTCGCTTATGCCTCACGACAGCTGAAACAACATGAACGAAACTACCCTACACACGATCTAAAGTTAGCTGCAGTAGTGTTCACGCTTAAGATTTGGCGTTGTTATCTGTATGGTGCCAGTTTTAGACCGTTTTCAGATCACAAGAGTTTGAAATACCTGGCTACACAGAAAGATCTCAACCTGCGTCAGAGAAGATGGGTAGAATACATGCAAGACTACGACTTCCAAGTCGAGTACCATCCAGGTAAAGCAAACGTGGTCGCAGATGCACTAAGTAGGAAAAGAGAGGCAGTTCCCAATCTTGATCATGACGCTTCTATAATGGCTATGCAGATAGATGAGTGGGAAAAAGACAGAGTTCTTACAGCTTATCAGGTTCGTTTTGGCAAAGTTCAGGGTCACCTAGTATTGTACAACTTAGTGATGGAACCAGACTACGTGCAGAGGATCAAGGAGAATCAGTTGGCAGATACACGTTTCGTTGACATCCGAGATAGATTAT
Source organism: Antiaris toxicaria (assembly GCA_035233585.1). Classification (NCBI taxonomy): domain Eukaryota; kingdom Viridiplantae; phylum Streptophyta; class Magnoliopsida; order Rosales; family Moraceae; genus Antiaris; species Antiaris toxicaria. Next base: position 54,489,071 of record CP141155.1, on the reverse strand, counting down.
TAAAGGGCAAGCATGTTGCAAAGTGGTCGATGGACACCAGTGGAATTCTTTACAACGAGGGTCGCTTAGTAGTGCCACACATCCCAGAGCTTATACAGGAGATCTTGTCAGAGTTTCATCAGTCGAGGTTCGCCATGCACCTAGGTGGAAACAAGATGTATCAAAACTTAAGACAGCAGCTTTGGTGGAGAGGTATGAAGTTAGATGTGAAGAACTTTGTAGCCAACTGTTTGACGTGTCAGAAAGTAAAGGAAGTACGGGAGAGACCCGCAGGTCTGCTCCAACCACTTCCAATACCTCGGTGGAAGTAGGATAGTATAGGAATGGACTTCCTAACCGGCTTACCGAGAGCACATGATGGATCTGATGGAGTCTGGGTAGTTGTAGATCGTCTCACGAAGACCACGACTTACAGCAGGAACCAGCTAGCCGAGCTTTACGTGAGGAACATAGTCAGATTGCATGGAGTCCCTTCAGTGATCGTTTCTGATCGTGATACGTACTTCAACGCTTGCTTTTGGCAAAGTCTACAGGAAGCTCTAGGCATAGAACTGAACTTCAGCACCGCTTTTTATCCGCAGACAGATGGTCAGTCAGAGCGTCTCATACAGATTCTCGAGGATATGCTATGTGCCTGCGTTCTTGATCTTGGAGATGGATGGAGCAAACACCTCTACATGGCAGAGTTCGCATACAATAACAGTTATTAAGCGAGTATCGGAATGGCACCCTTTGAAGCATTGTACGGAAAGCCTTGTCGATCACCCATCTATTGGGTTGACAACCAGGAAGCACTAGTGGGTGGACCCGATATAATCCTAGACCAGTACGAGAAGATTGCCATCATCAAACAACGACTTCTAACAGCACAGAGTCGATAGAAGAGCTATGCAGATCAACGCAGAAAGCCGTTAGAGTTCGAGGTCGGAGAGTTTGTATTGCTAAAGGTGTCACCGAAGAAAGGTATCTCTCGTTTCAGAGTTAGAGGGAAGGTAGCGCCGCGTTACATTGGACCTTTCGAGATCGTATGCAGAGTTGGTAAGGTTGCATATGAGCTGAAGTTACCCAACACCTTGGGAGTGCATAGCATTTTCTATGTATCGATGCTGAGGAAGAGTGCACGAACAGAGTCCGAAGTTATTTCAACAGATGATGTAGAAATCCAACCAGATGTCTCTTACGTCGAGGTTCCAGTGAATATTTTGGATCGTAAGGTCAAGCAGCTGAGAACGAAAACAATACCCATGGTGAAGGTTATTTGGAGTAACCATGGTGAAGAGGAAGCCACATGGGAAACCGAGAAAGATATGCGCGAGAACCATGCCGAATGGTTCGCTAAGCAGTAGAGTACATATAATGTAGTCGACCTAAGTTTGTTTTGTAACCCTACTCTGTTCATAGTGGTAGATATACCACTATATGTTTTGAAAGGTGCATTTAGATCGCTTAATGAAATGAGAAGTTATTCATATTCTTATTCTCTTCTTTAGTGTGGAGTAATTCTTAAAGTTTCGAGGACAAAACTATTTTTAGTGGTAGATATTTGTAACGCCTTAAATTTTATTTAAGGGTCAATATATAATTTAAATAAAATTAGTGTGCCAAAAAGTAATTAAAAATCTTTTGGAAACGCTAGGTTGGTTTCCTAGTCAAATTCGGCTCAAAAAGTCAACAATTTTAACTTAAAAAAAAAAACCCTAAAATATCCGGCCATCACTTGGGATTTTTAATTAAAATTTAAATCCCACAAATCCAAGGAGGATTCAAATTTAAATTTCATCCCTTAAATATAAAGAAGAATTTCGGCCATAAAGTATAGGAAATAAAGGAGATTTTATTTGAATTAAAAGCTAGGTAAAAACTCATTTAAAATTCAAATTATTTTTTTTCCTAAAAACTAATGGATAATTTTCGGCCACTTAAGGGGAAATAAGAGAGAAAACCCTAGCATCAAAACAGCACAAAAACTTTCCCTTTTGCCCCTTAAAATTTTCGGCCAAACAAGGAAGAGAATGGAAAGAAAAACCTAGTATAAAAACCCTCTTTTAACTCTCATTCACCCATCCTTTCACTCTCAAAAATTCGGCCAGCCTCCCCTTATTTTCTCTCTGAATTTTCTCTCCCAAAACACCCCCAAAACAGCAAAAAAAACCTACCTAAAGGCAGCTCAAGGATTCAACAAATTTTGAGACAAAAACAATGTGAGAAATCAACTTTTTCCTTCCTTCTCCTTTTGATTTTAAATCCGAAATTTATATGGTTTTCTCCACTGTTTTCCCTACTGTTTTGAAGACCCCGACACTCACACAAATTCAGCCAAAAAGGAGACCAAGCATCAAAAATAGTGCAGCACAAACAAGGTGTGAATTTCTCTCTCAAACCCCAAAAATTTTGCCTCTTTGTTTCCCTTTCAAAAACCCTATTATCACATGTGTAAAATTTTATGTTTTTGTCAATTTGATTCTCGGGTTATGTTAACCACATATAATAAGGTCCTCCACAAAATTTCGTGATCATTGGATGAAAATTTAGTTGATTTGAGACTAATTGAAATTCGGACACAGAAAAACAGAAATCTAGAAAATTACCATATGAACACTAAATTTGTGTCAGCCATAACTTAAGTTTTAAAAACGATTTTGGAGTCATTCTTGAGCCTAAAATTAAATTCATGATATCCCCTAAATGCCTGCAAAATTTCAGAACCAAACTCATCCGTTTGTCTAGTCAAAATATTTTTCTAAGATAGCCGGACAGAACTGCCAGTTTTTGAACTAAAACTGAAACCCAGATTTTATGCCTGAAAACAACCCCTCAGTTTTTGACCTAATTGAATAACCAAACGATGTCCAAAAATTATAAAAATTATATGGAATTAAAGCTATGGATGTATAGTTTAACATATTAAAAATTTAGAATTTTTGGGATTAAAAATGAATTAATATTAATTTTACAATCAACCTAGGTCAGTCTGTCCATGTCCAGTAATATCCTAACTTGGAGTTTTTCACAAATTTTAAATCCCAAATGTTTATTAAATGTTTTGAAATCTTTTGTGGCACACTAAAATGATTGGATGATTATGTCTAGACCTAGGCTGATCATATGTTGTGATTATAGGATTTATTTGACGTTCTTGCTGGATTTATGGATCACGTTATCGTAACGCTTGTGCGATAATCGAGGTAGGACGTTCTAGGCTTTTCTGGGAGTAGTCAATTGTTTTAAATTTCCCTGTTTTATCGATGGCATGCTGTTTTCAGTTTATGAAATTATTATATTGTTTTTGATGAAATAAATGCATGCAACGTATTTGGTAATTAAATGTGTATTTTAAAACGTGTTTTGATTTATGGCATAATATAACTTGGTAAATACCATCTTTTGAATAATCCGGTGAACATAATTGAGCTCTAGTTCACGGTCATTGTAAATGATGCGTGCGTCCCGAAGTTGACGCCATAGGGGAAGGTCCCTAAACCTGCGCAGGGCCGTTCGGCCTATTTAGACCGTAACGAGATGATCTAGGATAATTCAATTCGAGGCACGTATATTATAGCTACGACAAGTCCTCACTCAAAATATGATGGTTTATTTTAATGATTTATTATTTTAATATTGGGGCACGTATATTGCAACTACGCTAAGTCCTCAGTAGAATAAAACTTATATTAAAAATGTTTTCATGAAATTGTTGATTATTTGTTTTAAATGATTATTATGCCATGTATTCTTAAATTGTTGATTTTATTTTTGGAAACGAATATGATGGCATACATTTAAATGCTACCTGTTTAATCCACCTTTTTTCTGTCCTACTGAGCCAGCGCTCACGTCCCTTTTCTTTGTGATTTCGAAATGACTACTTCCAGGTACGGGAGGTAGCAGTTCCGAAAATCGTTGAGATATCCGTTACTACCGAAGATGATGCTATCCGTTTTCTCCATCTTCTTCTTTATGTTTCTCATTCTAATGTAATGAGACTTTAAGTTTGTACTTTATTTTATGTTATTTAAATTTTATGCCTGGGAATATTTTATGGTTGGTAATTTCATTTGAAAACCGATTTTGTGTTTGATTTCCGCATTAAAAAGCATTTATTTTCTCCTTTATTTTATTATATGGTTATGATGCTACTTTATAAATAATTAGGCTTAGCTAAATTATAATGTTGACCCGCTCTTCGTAATAAATGTTTTTCCTTAAATCTCGGGTTGATATTATGATTTGGCTGCCGTGTCACGTGTCTAAATTTTGGGCCGTGACACTCAGATTGCCCATCTGTCTGTGGATGAAATGTTGTGCTTGGTCGTACTTCTGTTCCCATAGCTTCTTGCACACATGTCGAGAAGTTCGAAGTGAATCGTAGATCACGATCTGACACAATGGATTTAGGAACTCCATGTAGTCTGACTATGTGGTTAACATACAAGTCTGCCAACCTTTCCAACGAGAAGGTCATCTTTACTGCGATGAACCTCGCCGTCTTTGTCAGTCTATCTACAATAACCCAGATGGCATCATAGCCTTCTCAGGTTTTTGGTAGTCTCATCACAAAGTCCATCGTGATATGCTCCCACTTCCACTTAGGAATCTCTAACGGCTCTAGCTTTCCACCTAGATGACGATGTTCCGCATTAACTTTTTGGCATGTCATACACTTGCTTACAAACTCCGCTATATCCTTCTTCATCCCTTTCCATCAAAATTGCAACTTTAGATCTGGTATATCTTGCTAACTCCGAGATGTATTGAGTAAGGCGTTTTATGTGCTTCGGCCATAATTTGCCTTCTTAATCCTTCATCATCTGGAACTTGAATTCTCCCCTGATGTAGGATTAATCCATCTTCATATGCTTCCTCCTGCGGGCTTGTTAGTGTCGAATCTCGCTTCTGAGCTTCTCTAATGTCTTTATACAATGTTGGCTCCAGTTGTATCGCAGCTAGTTCTCCGGTTGTTAGCTCCGTCTCCAACATGTTGATTTCCTACTGTAGTGGCTTTGGAAATTTTTCGATCGACAATTGCTGTGGAACAGTAGATTTCCTACTTAACGCATCTGCAATGCGATTGGCCTTTCCTGGGTGATAGAGGATTTCGCAATCATAATCCTTTACCAAATCCAACCATCACCTTTGCTGCATATTTAGCTCTTTCTGTGTGAAGAAATATTTCAGACTCTGGTGGTCCGTATAAATCCGACATTGAGCTCCTTATAAATAGTGACGCCAAATCTTTAACATGAACACTACCGCGGCAAGCTCCAGATCGTGCGTGGGATAATTCTTCTCATGGTCCTTTAATTGACGCGAGGCATAGGCAATCACCTTATCGCCTTGCATCAGGACGGCTCCTAATCCCATTTTTGAAGCGTCGCTGTATATCACGAACATCTCCCCTTCCATCGAAAGTGTAAGTATTGGCGTACTCGTTAATCGTTTCTTCAGCTCTTGGAAACTTTTCTCGTACTGTTCAGTCCATTCATACTTCTTTTCCTTGCGTGTAAGAGCTATGATAGGAGCGGCAAGTCGTGCAAATCCTTAAACGAATATTTTATAATAGTTGGCCAGACCTAAAAAACTTCATATTTCCGTCACGCTCTTAGGTACGGGCCATTCGTTAATCGCCTCCACTTTCGCAGGGTCCACAGCGATTCCTTCCTTAGAAACCACATGTCTGAGGAAATGCATTCTATTTAGCCAGAATTCACATTTAGAGAACTTGGCATAGAGTTGATGTTCCCTTATCGTTTGTAGAACAATTCTCAAATGTTCTTCATGCTCCCCTCGAGTCCTTGAATATATAAGAATGTCATCGATGAACACAATAACAAAGTTATCTAAATATTCCTTAAATACTCGATTCATTAGGTCCATAAAGGCTACTGGTGCATTTGTTAACCCAAACGGCATTACCAGAAATTTGTAATGACCATAACGGGTCTGAAATGCGGTCTTGTGGATGTCACTCTCCTTGATCTTCAGTTGATGATATCCTGATCGTAGATCAATCTTGGAGAATACGGCTGCACCTGTGAGTTGATCGAACAGGTCATCAATCCTAGGTAGCGGATACCTATTCTTGATAGTAACCTTGTTCAGTTCTCGATAATTAAGGCACATCCGAAATGAGCTATCTTTCTTTTTAACAAACAGCACTGGAGTACCCCATGGGGAATAGCTCGGGCGTATGAAGCCTTTGTCAAGAAGTTCCTTCAACGGCTCCTGTAATTCTTTTAATTCTGCCAGTGCCATTCGGTATGGTGCCTTTGAGATTGGTGCAGTTCCTAGCATCAACTCGATTTTGAAGGAAATTTCTCGTTCAGGTGGCAGTCCTGGTAACTCCTCTGGAAAGACATCAATGAACTCTTTTACAATAGGAACGTCTTCGGGTTGGAACTTTGGTTCCTTCGTCACGTCTAAAACACATGCTAGGTATGCAGCACAACCGCTAGACATCATCCTTTTTGCTTCCATTGAGCTGATCATTATCTTCTTTGATCTTCATGACGTATCAACATACTCAAATCCCTCTTCTTCATCAGGTTGAAACCTTATCATCCATTTTTGGCAATCGATCGTAACTCGATACTTCCCTAGGAAATCCATTCCTAGTATTACATCGTAATCGGCAAGCTCTATCACGATCAATTCTGCAAATAACTCCCTATTTGCCACAATTATTGGCACATGCGGTAACCAGTAATTGGACATCAGGACTTCCCCTGAGGGTAATGCAGTTTTAAATGTCATACCCACGTTGTCCTTAGGATATCCTATCCTATTAGCAAATTGGTGTGAAATGAAAGAATGCGTAGCTCCAGAGTCAAATAAAACAGACGCCAAATTATTAGCGATAGAAAGCTGACCTGTCACTATATTTGACTTTCCTGCTTCTACCTCTTCCTTTGCATAGACCATAATTCTTGCATCTGCTTGAGGCAAGCGTTCTTGTCTTTCCTGCCTCTCAGAATGGGATGACCCTTTAGCTTTGACCTGTAATGCATGTGCTTGGGGACGTTGTTGTGACTGAGATGAACCTTGCACATTCTCCCTATTTTCTAGACAGTTTTTGGCAAAGTGACCGTCATTCCCACATTGAAAACAGGCATTTGGGGCTAGTCTACATCGATCTGAATGTCTTTTTCCACAGTTCACGCAGTCTCGAACCATAGGCTAGCATTGTTGTTTGTTCTTCTTTGTTGGTTCTTGTTCCCAGAATTGTTTGCTTTTCTCTATCCTTGGGACTGCTGGCCAGAAGTGCTTGGCTATCCAGCCTTGACAATCGAACTCTGCTTGTTGCTTTGTCTAGTTTCAGGTCCAGCTTGTATAGCTTTGGTCAAGATCTTTTCCTTTTTCTTAGCATCCCAGACCTTCTCTCTTTCTTCCTTTTGTCGGATCAGATAATACTCTGCCCTTAACGCACGGCTAACACAATCAGATACAGTGTCAGGCGGCGTCAACCCACTGTCCACTAATGCTGAAATCTCGGGACGAAACATCCCTAGCATCTTCTGGATTTTCTCCCACTCAGTGGTGACAGTGTATGGGCATAGTCTAGATAACTGATCAAATTTATTGCAGACTTCTATCACGGTCATGTCCCCTTGTTTTAGCCCTGCGAACTCTCTTTGTTGTGGTTGCAACAGTGCCAGATGATAATACTTCTGATTGAATTCCTCCAGAAAATCCAACCAAGACATGGTATACATGTTTCTTCTCAACTTAACCGACTCCCACCAGAACCTTGCATCCCTTTTTAGAACGAAGGACGCACACAGGATTTTCTCCTGGTCATTTATCTCCATAAACTCCAATATGTGTGGAGTGAAGACAACCACTCCTCAGCATCCAGGGGGTTTGTGGAGCCCTCAAACTCTGGTGGCCTCATGCGTCGGAATCTTTCATATAATGGCTCGATATTGATCCTGGGTTATGGTTGGGGTTGTACCACTTCTTCTTGTGCCGCTGGCGGTACTTCTGGTTCTGGTGCAACCATTTGTGGTGCTTGGTCTTCTTCCTGTTCCTGTCTCTGTTCCATTTGCTCTAGTCTTTGTCTTAACTCAGCATTTTATCTCATTTTTGCTTCTATTAAGGCTTCTAGCTCGTCCACTCTTTCTGACAACATTGGACGTCCTCGCATATTTCATAGATTTCTTGGGTTCACCATCTTATCCTATTTCCTAAAATCGCATAAGAATCAATCATTAGGTTTTTCACAACCATATTTTTACAATATAAATACAAATAATTTTGATCATCACATAATTTTAACATTTCACACCTTGCATATGTCAAAATATGGTTATCATTTCTTTCCATTTCAAAAGTACATTAGTTTGAAGGCTTTCCTTAAAATAGCCTTTCAACGCTGTCATATATACACACATACAGTTATATATATACATATTTATACAACACATGTATTTCAACTACAATTCCCCTAGCTGAGGTTCCTCTGGAATTGCCAAAAACTCGATTGGATCCATTTCCTCATTGTCTGTTCCGTTTCCGGCCTCAGACGGTGTTGAACCTTCAGCTGGATCTGCTCCCTCTGGTTGTCTCGATGGACCTGCCTCATGATCGTTTGCCATTGGCCCAGATCCGTATAGGCGGTCTAACATTGCTTCTTGTAGCAACTGTTCACGCCTCTTGCGCACCATGCGCTCCATTATCATCTCCTCTTCTACCTTGGCTACATCGATAATGAACTCGCGTAAGGTAGCAGGGTATAAAGGGGTTACTCTCTGTCGTAGGTCTAGGGTGAGTCCCTTCCAAAATATATCACAAAAGTTATCATTTGTGATGTTGGTGAGAGGACATGCCCTTACGATGCTATGTTGGAATCTGACCACATATGAAAATACAGTGTCACTCAACATCATCTGTTGCCTCTCTGCCTTCGGAACAAAATCTCTGACATCCGCATAACTGGGCATGGCCGATGGTGGTGGTACTGTCCTACTCTCAGGAGGGCCTACCATTGGTGCAGTGCTCTTTTGTGGAAACTGCTCTAGCATGACTTGGTGAAACTCGACCCAATCCATTGCTAGCAACATCTCCTGATCACAATACTCCCAATACAACCGTGCATCCTCACGGAATGTGCCAATGGCCATCAGAACCCAGCAATCCTGATCTATATCGCACTGGCGCATGATAACCTCAATGTCATGTAGCCAGTCTCTCGTAGAGATCCCCTGTTGACCTCCCTCGAATGTCGGTGGATGACTGCCTCTAAATGCATGTACAGCTCAAACTGACACTCTGGCTCCTATACGAGCTCGATCTCCCACCACTGGAATGTCTACTACCACGGGAGGGTTCACTATCGGTGGTGGAGGTGGTGCTTATATTGGTGCCGGTTCTACTATCCTTGGCGCTAGTGGCTCAGGTACAAGTTGTCGCTACATCGCTCGTCTCATCATGGACGGTCTGATCACAGGTCTAGTCCATACCCGGATCGGTCCTCTAGGTCGGTATGTATGAGGTCTCACATACGGTGGTCTAGTCATCTTAAGTCCTACAAAATATATAATTTTGAATAAATGAAAAGTTAACTAACTTAAAGAAGCTAACTTATTTGGATTGACGAGCAAATCGTGCTTCGTGTTAATAGGGATATTGTCAACCCCTCTGATACCAACCTGTGACGTCCCCTGATTCCAACCACCCGCAACTGTCATGGATCGACTCTACGGCCGACCAAGACTGTTCGTGTGCCGAATCCGAGTCGTCAATTTTTAACTCTTTCACTCATACTTCTTAAACACCAGGGCCTAAAATTTCGCCCCAAATTTTTTTTTTCTTTAATACATACTTTTTCTTATGATTATCAAGTAAGAAGGCGATGTAAAATATAATACTGACTTTTCCATGTCTTAAATAAGTACAACATATTTTGCAACATATATAATATATACATGTACTGTATATTTTGTCTTCAAACATATTTTCTTTACTCAAAAAGCTTAGTAGAAAACTTATGGCAGGACCAAGTCCACGGTGAGTTCCCCATCCCCTTGACACGCTCACATTCTGCCACCATCCAGGAATATACTGGACAGGTCTCTTACTTGTGACATGAACAAACTGATGAGCTAACAGGCTTAGTAAGTTCAAACATACATAGTAAGAATCATATTGATTCAAAAGCATTAAAAACTCAACCTTCTATGAATAATACTATTCATCATGAATAGTACTTTGACCTTTGACCGATGAATAGTACCAGTTACCCTAACTGGCTACTATTCACTTTACCCTAACTGTGTACTATTCACATATCCTAACCGAATTTACATTACTCTAACGTAACTTCGGTTATGCTCAACTATGGTTTTTATCATTTTGTTGATTGTTTATTCTCTATTTGATTTCTAGTTTAGAACTCTATTTATGGCAGTACCGATGATTATTAACGCACTGACTAGGAGGGTCTAAGGAGCGATCTTAGAACATCATCCTTCACAGCCCTGATAACCCCGTAGGATTTGAATAAACCTCCACCACTATGTTGGAGGGGCAGTACGCCTTAATGGTCACTATCCTTCATTGCCTGTAGGTCTTACTTATTTTCGTTATTTGGGATATGTTATTCTAACTAATCCCCAAATACTTATAGGATTTTATATCTAGTGTAAAATAGATTAACATAGTATTTCATGTTGCAGACATGAAAATGTTTGAACTTACCGATGCTGCGCTAGTGTCCACTTCTGGAACTCCTCTGTAGTTCGATCTCTATTTTGGGTTCCTACAGACATAATATTGTCTGTTAATACCCTGTTTTAATTATCACTATAAATATACATTTATTTTACTTAACAATTCTATACATTTAAATTTTGTTTGTGGTACATGGTTTGCAACACGCCCGTGTTCCAGCCAGCGTACCTCTCGGGTCTATTCTACACGGCCGTGTTGTTTTCTTTCTTAGCCGTGTAACTGTACACGGCTTGATACACTCCCGTGTTCAAGCCCGTGTACCTCTCGGGTTATAAAATTTTTCCTATACACGTCCGTGTATCCCATTACACGCCCGTGTTCCTCAAAATTTTTAGAATTTTAACTCTAAAATCTTCATTTTGAGTTTTAGAATTTTATCTAAGTTATTCTAGGTCTTTTAGGGTTCTTTCCGAGCCTTTTCAAAAATTTTTGATCAAAATGACCATTTTACCCCTAACGGGTCTCGGGTTCGTAATTGTTTCGTTCTACCATTTTTTCCAAATTTTCTAAGTCTAATTATTTTAAAATAATATTTCCTAGGCTTTTGTGTCATTTTACAGCTTAAATTGCTGCAAAATCTCAATTTCATTTTTCCCGGCTCTCGATTACTATTCATCCGTCACCTAGGGTCATTTTTCATTTTTCGAGCGTTTCACAGCCTCAAATGGCCCTTTCACTACTTATTAAACGTTATTTATCCCGTCCCCGGCCCTCATTTCTTGAGAGGCTCGGGTTTCCTATCCCGACATAAATTTTTCCCTCGTTTCCCAAAATACCTCTAATCATGAATTTTTTTTCCTGTTTTAGGCATTTTAGAGTTTTAGGGTCGGCTTACTATTCCTTTTGGATTGGTTTTCCATTTCTAATCCTAATTCACCGAGGGGTCTCGGTTTCCTTTCCGAGTTCAATATTTTTACCCCTCGTTTCCCGAAATGCCCTTAAGCCGATTTTAGAAATTTTGGTAGCATTTCCGCTTATATTTTTAAGGTTTCCCGGCGTTAGGTATGCCTCAGAACCTTTGTACCTGCCACGTACTATACCAGAGGCTTATTTTATACAAAGTTTCCAAACTTTGTATAAAAGTTTTCTACATGATTCATTATTGAGAAACCAACACAAACCACAACATTTTTCTTTCAAACTAGCCTCAGTTTACTAGTTAATCACATCTAAATAAATTTTCATCACATCACATCATTCTTAGGCTTTCCAATGTATAAAACAACATCCAAAAACCTAACAAAACATGCATTCTAACCCTAGTTATAGCCACGGATTTTATGCATAAACACAAAGAAAATTTCATTTTCTTTCTTAGGGTTTTTATCAACATTTCTCAACATTAAAATTTCTTCATTTCTTAATGTCCATGCCCACGGTTTTAGCAAGAAAATTACATCAAAATTTTCTTGTTTCATTATTCCAATTCATGCTTAATTCAACACATAATTGAATGAACATAAATACTAAATCAAAACACCAAAACTCATGTAATTTTCACACCATTGAAGCCATGGATTTTTAAGGGAAACATGCAAAATTTTTACTTGCTTCTCAACCCTAATTCATGCATTAATTACTACAACATCAAACCAATCATAGAATCAACAAATCAACAATTATTTTCATTGTTTTTCAACCTTCCAAACCCACGGATTTTCTATGGAAAATCAAGGAAAATTGCTTCAAATTTAAAGCTTACCTTGATTAGTTGATGCCTTGAGATTGGAGATGCAATTCAAGCTAGGTTTGATGTGAATTTGAAAACAAAAGTTTTTTGGTTTAAAGGGGGTAAAGCTCACGGTTTTGGGTTGAAGAAAAAGAGCAAGAGTTTAGTTGGTTTTTTCCATTTTTTTGCTTGAATTAAATGCCTATTTATAGGCAAAAACCAAGGGCTTTTTTGTAATTTTTTTCCAACAATTTCCAAATTGTTCAAGGACTAAAAAGTGAAGATTTTGGGGCAAAAATCAAATTTTTTTCTTCTCCCTTTCCAAGTGGCCGAATGGCCTTTTAAAAATTTTTACAAAATTTTTTTAATGGCTTTTTGGCGTGATCTTAGCCATTGATCATAAAGTAGGCTAATCTACACCATACACCTTTCAAAATTACTTTCTAATTTTAAGAAAAATAATTTATATTATAACATAATCAAGGTGATGTCATCAACTATTCATATTAATTCATTAATTAATTCGTGGTCATTTTTTGACTGTAATCCGATCCGAACGGAACTTTACTGAAATCGCGTAGGCGAGTTCTCAGCGCCTCCAGTGCGATCGGTTTGTCTTATTTTACTTCCGTTTGATCAGAATTTTCTACCGTAAATTTCTATTGTTTTAGTATATTTCAATGCACTCTCTAGGGTTTTCGGCTCTGATTTCGAACCGTCTCACCCAATTATATCCGGTAAGATTTTCCATCCCCGAACTCACATACTTTAACATTATCAGAACATTTTTACACTATTCACAACAGTATTGGAATACAACTTTTTCACATTTTATTCATTAAAATTGTTATACACATACAATTTTAACATATTTCGAGAATCTAAAATTCCCAGTTATCACATTGGACACAATCTTACATACATCTACTTGCCCTGTCTTCATGTGCCCTCTAATAATGTGATACCTCCGATCTATGTGCTTGGTCCTCTTGTGGTGCCGAGATTCCCTTGTGTTGGCAATAGCCCCAGTGTTATCACAGTAAAGTGTGATAGGCTTGTTAACACCTGAAATGACCTCAAGGTCTCCAAAGAACTTGCAGAGTCAAATCACTTATTTAGATGCCTCAGCCGCAGCCACATACAGAGCCTCCACCGTAGGGTTAGCTGTGCAACCTTGCTTCACGGTCCTCCACACAATGGCACCCCCTCCGAGCAAGAACACTGATCCTGATGTTGATTTCCTCGAATCCTTACAAGTCTGGAGTCTGAGTCCGTGTATCCTACTGGCGTTAGGTCTCCTCTAGAATACACCAGCATATAATCCCTCGTTCTCTTAAAATACTTGATTATATGCTTTACTGCTTGCCAGTGCTTGGTTCCAGGATTCACTTGATATCGACTCACCATACCTATTGCAAAACATATGTCCAGGCGACTGCAAAGCATAGCATACGTAACGCTACCCACAGCAGATGCATAAGGGACCTTACTCATAAGCTCTCTTTCTTCCAATGTCTTGGGACAGTCATCCAATGAAAGAGTTAGATCGACAATAGAAGGTTGTGAACATTTCTTTGCCTCTTGCATTGCATATTTGTCAATTATTTTATCTATGTATAAAGCTTGGGATAACGCTATCATTGTTAGGAAATGCCCTAAGCATTAGAGACATTTTGATGTATTCATTTTGAACTGGATAATAAAATTATACATAGAGGTTATTCATTACATTGCTATCTGTCCTCGTCTTATTTACATGTTAAAGTAAATGTAAGCAAATATGGCTCACTGACTGCTTATGTTAAAACTGTTAGAACGTTGCATGCAACGGACTTTTGTATGCGAGAAGACAATGTTCTAAAGTTAGCAGTCTAAACTATGGTCTGTAGTCTATGGGGTTAGACCGAGCATCTAACTCATGTTAAGACTATTATGTTGTCTAAAGCCTTAGAGGGGACGGTTTGTCTTGACTGTCTGGAGCTGGACTCCCAAGTAGAGACATGGATATGTTGCTCGGTGGTGACATATTAGACCGGGACTAAAGCGTGATTGATCTACATAGTCCGCTATGAGTGGATCAATCTGCTTTTGACATTCATTGTGCAATAACCTTAATCCTGAGTAAATGAACTACTTTATGTATATGACTTGTGTACTTTGATGTTCCAATGGCTAAAGCGTCTCAGAGGTAGTAAGCTTATAGACCGGTTCGTTGGGTGCATGACTTATATACGATGAAGGGTTTGTTTGCAGATATCGGAATCATAGCTCTGAGGAGTTAAAGGTATCCTCTTAAAGGCATTATACTGAATGTTAAAATGGACAAGGCCTTAGGTCGTCTACTGGGCGGATGACTTCTTATTCACATATGGTGAATAAACATTTTCTTGATTCGGTAGTATAATGGAACTTTAAGATAGCCTGATCAGTAGGATTAAACGGACTTTGACCTAAGGCTGATCATGGATATCATATGAGGGTTTTGCATATATGACAAGGTCATTGGATAGTAGCTCGTCACAGGCTTACGTAATACGGTATATAATTGGGAGTTCAGTTTCAGGTTTATAGTGGTGTGACTCTTAAACTAGTGATCATATGATCGAGTTGTTCGGTAAAGAATGATGATCATATGGATTGATGATCATATGGAATCACGGGAGCCCGATTATATATGTCCAATCAGTCCCTCTACTAGCTCCACATAATTCCTTAACGTTTGGCAAATTGATTTGTGTATGCTATTGGCTAGTTTATTATGCATGAATGGTGATGACACAGGATTAGGATGGTAGACAAGATTCTCTCCGGTTGGATTCAGATTTTGTTTTGGATAATAGAGTACACAATTATTCGAACTCCAAATAAAGTTGCCATGATTTTATTTGAGATTGGATTGGAGTTGTAGAAAATTATCCATGAGAACAAGAATATGAAATACAACCGTTTTGTGGAATTTGAAATTTGAATTTTGAAATTTGAATTTTGAATTTTGAAATTTGAAATTTGAATTTTGATTTTGAAATTTGAATTTGAAATTCGAATTTGAAATTCGAATTTGAAATTTGAATTTGAAATTTGAATTTGAAATTTGAAATTTGAAATTTGAAATTTGAATTTGAAATTTGAATTTGAAATTTGAAATTCAAATTTTGAATCACAGTCCAAGTAGGATTCGAATTTGTTGTGGAAAATCCACAAGGTTTGAAATTTGAATTTGAGTTGGATTTGGAGAGGATAATCTTGTTAGAATCCTACTTGAATTTTGAATCCAAATCCCAACAAATAAGGGACGAAATTTTAAGGATAATCCTCAAGCAAATTTCGGTTTTTGTGGATAGGATTCAAGGGAAAAATTCAAGTTTCAATCCTAGTTG
Source organism: Antiaris toxicaria (assembly GCA_035233585.1). Classification (NCBI taxonomy): domain Eukaryota; kingdom Viridiplantae; phylum Streptophyta; class Magnoliopsida; order Rosales; family Moraceae; genus Antiaris; species Antiaris toxicaria. The sequence goes on along the minus strand of CP141155.1, from coordinate 54,473,300 downwards.
AATTTGGATTCTCTCCTTCCCTGAAAAGTGGCCAAAATTAAGGAGAAAATCTCCTAGGAAATTCGGTTATTTTGGATAAGGTTGAGATGAGATTCAAGCTTGAAAATCCTAGTGGAATTTTTGATTCTCCCTTATCCATAATGGCCGAAACTTTTGTTGAGATTTTCTCCAAGAAAAATTCGGATTTTTTGGTTGAAAAAGGGAGATAAAATTCTAGTTAAAATCTTGTTTAGATTTGGATTGGATTTATCCTAGGAAAACCGAATTTAATTGTGCAGATTCTCCCTTGGAAAATTTGAATTTTTTGGTTATGGATAAGGGAGAAAATCTTTTCCTAGTCCAATTCGAATTCAGAGAATCACCTCATGTAGGTCTATAAATAGAGGTCCTACCACTCCAGTTCTCTTAGACCACAGACTCTCAGGTGAGCAGGCTTATTGTTGCACAGCTCATCGTGACAATAAAGTTCTTTAGAGATCTGGGTGGTCGGAAGAAGACTAGTAGTGCTAGCATACCGATCGAGGTTCAGAGTGCCCACACACTCAGCCATTCGGGAATTGGAGAATAGTAGAGAAGGCTAGTTGGTTGAAGCCTCCGGTCATTCTCCTCCTGCACATTGGCGTCCTTGAGGTATGAGTTTTAATTGTTGTTGGTTTATTGTATATGGCATCATGAGATATTTAACGATCTAAAAATTTTTTTATTGTTCCGCTGCACCACTCTGATACGTTTTTACCGATTTATTTTCCTACAATCATTTTGTTCTTTCGATCTCTGAAGAGACGAATGCTTAGAACATAATTAGCTTCTCCTAAGTCCTTCATGTCAAACTGTTGGTGCAGCCAAAACTTGATTGATGATAAGTTCCCTACATCATTCCTAATGAGTAGTATATCATCGACATAAAGTACCAGAAAGACCACTTTTCCATCCTTAATACGTTTATAAACACAAGGTTCATCAACATTCTGCTCAAAACCAAATGTTTTGATCACTTGATCCAATCACTGGTTCCATGAGCGGGATGCTTGCTTTAATCTATAAATGGATCCAAGCAACTTACAGACTTTTCTTTCTTGGCCTTTTGCCACGACTCATTCGGGTTGTATCATGTAGATACATTCCTCAAGATAGTCATTCAAGAATACCGTCTTGACGTCCATTTGCCTTTTACGTGTACCCTTTTGCAACCAGTCTAGCTTGAAAAGTTTCCACTCTCCCTTCCGCATCCTTCTTTCTTTTGTGGACCCACTTGCATCCAATGGGTTTTATCCCATCTGGCAGATCTATAAGTTCCCAAATAGAGTTGGATTTCATAGAATCCATCTCATTGTTCATGGCCTATTTCCAAGATTTAGAATCAATATCATTTATAACTTCATCATACGTGACCGTATCATCCTCACGCTCATGAGCCTCGGCCTGGTATACCTCAACATCATACATGAAGAAATTAGGCTTCTTTGAAAACCCTCCCACTATGACGAGGCACCCTAAATTGTTGACCATCTACAGGTCTTTCACCGGAACTTGGACTTGCGTCCAAGATCGAAATCTGTAGAGTAGTTCTTTCACCTGATAACTCCTCTAGCACCACTTTGCTTCGAGGCTTAAAGTCATTCATGTAACTTTCCTCGAAGAATGTCACATGGGTTTAAACAATGACTTTTTGTTCCTTCGAGTTATAGAACAGACCTCCCTTAGTTCCCTTAGGATACCTTATAAACATGCACAATTCTATTCTTAGTTCCAACTTCTTCGCATCCCCATCCAGTACATGTGTTAGGCAGCCCTATATTCTCATATTTCCAAGGAAGGGCTTCCTGCCATGCCACAATTCATGCGGAGTCCTGGGAATTGACATGCTTGGAGCTTGGTTCTGAATATAGTACGCCGTTTGTAATGCATATCCCTAAAATGAAAACAGCAGCGTTGAATAACTCATCATGGATCGTACCATATCTAATAAGGTCCTGTTTCTCCTTTCAGCTACACCATTCTATTGTGGAGTACTAGGTGCAGTTAATTAGGATAATATCCCATTCTTTACAAGATGTCCTAGAAATTCATCGGAGAGGTATTCGCCACCTCGATCAGATCAAAGCGTCTTTATGGATTTACCCAATTGCTTTTCCACTTCCGCACGATGCTCTTTGAACTTATGAAAGGTTTCACTCTTGCAGTGCATTAGGTACACATATCCATACCTCGAGTAATCGTCTATAAAGGAGACATAATACTCAAACACTCCTCATACTACGATGTTCATGGGGCCATATATGTCAGTGTCCACAATTTCTAAGAGTTCCTGAGCCCTAGTACCCTTAGCCCTAAAAGACCTCTTAGTCATCTTACCCTCAAGACAATACTCACATTGAGGAAGACATACCTCCTCTAGAGATTCTAGAGTACCGTCTTTCACCAACCCTTGAATCCTATCCTGATTAATATGACCAAGTCTTAAATGCCAAAGATACACCTTGTTAAAGTGAGAGACTTTCAACCTTTTAGAGTTATCTATTAATTCGGTGTCAAGCAGTGATTACATTTTTGGTTTAATCAAATATAGGTTTCCATCCATCCATCTAGAACAGATAAAAGACTTATTTTTACGAATATAAACTCTTTTACTAAAAGAAACTAAATAAGAATCCTTTATTAAACAAGCTGCCGATATAAGGTTCCTCCTAAAATTAGGAACATAAAAATAGTCTTTTAATAAAATAAACCTAAATTCATCAAAGTAAAGGTAAACGTCTCCCACTGCCTCAGCCACCACCAAGCTACCATCTCTAGTCTGCAACGAGAGGCTCCTATAATGTAGACTTCTCATTTCCACGAACCCCTGCATAGAAACATAAACATGATTAGTGGCGCCTGAATCAATGACCTAAGTGTCTTTCAATTCTTCCACCAAACACTCTTCTAAATAGTGAAGTTCCTTACCTTCCTTACCCTTGGTGGCTAGGAATTCCCTGCAAGCCTTCTTGAAGTGACCTACCTTCCCACAGTGGAAGCAGTTGGACTTTTTAGGGTCCTTGGGCTTCTTGTTCTTCTTCTTCTTCTTCCCATCCGAGATAGGAGGATTAGAAGAGCTGGAAGCCGCTTGCTTCTGATTTGGCCTCGTCCTCTTCCGTGAGGGTTTGGAAGATTCTGCCAAATTGGCCTCTCCTTTTGGTTGGAACGCATTTGTAGGAAATAAATCGGTAATAAACATATCAGAGTGGCATAGCGGAACAATAAAAATTTTTCAAGATCGTTAAATATCTCATGATGCTATATACAATAAACTAAAAACAATTTAAACTCATGCCTCAAGGACGCCAATCTTGAAGGAGGAGAATGACTGGAAGGCTTCAACCAACTAGCCTTCTCTACTATTCTCTAATTCCCGAATGGCTGAGTGTGTGGGCACTCTGAACCTCGATCGGTATGCTAGCACTGCTAGTCTTCTTCTGACTACCAAGATCTCTAAAGAACTTATTGTCACGGTGAGTTATGCAATAATAAGCTTGCTCACCTAAAAGTATGTGGTCTGAGAGAACTGGAATGGCAAGACCTCTATTTATAGACTTGCATGAGGTGATTCTCTGAATTTGTATTGGATTAGGAGAAGATTTTCTCCCTTATCCACAACATAAAATCTGAAATTATCCAAGGGAAAATCCAAATAAATTTCGACCAACGTTAGGATTATCCGATTCAAATCTAAACAAGATTTTAACATGAATCTTATCTCCCTTTTTTCAACCAAAAAATCCGAAAATCCAAGGGGAAAATCTCCACAAAAATTTCGGCCACTTTTGGATAAGGAAGAATCAAAATTCCACTAGTATTTTCAAGCTTGAATCTTATCTCATCCTTATCCAAAATAACTGAAAATCTCCTTGGAGATCTTCCTCAAATTTTCTACCATAATCAGGGAGGAGAGAATCCAAATTTAACTGGGATTGAAACTTGAATTTTTCCCTGAACCTTATCCACAAAAAATCCGAAAATTCCATGAGGATAATCCTCAAAATTTTCATCCATTATTGTTAGGATTTCGATTCAAAATTCCAGTAGGATTCTAACAAGATTTTCCTCTACATATGCAACTTAAATTCGAATTTCATTCCTTGTGAATTTACCATAAGAAATTCAAATCCCACTTGGACTGTGATTCAAAATTTGAATTTCAAATTCAAATTTCAAATTCGAATTTCAAATTCAAATTTCAAATTCAAAATTCAAATTTCAAATTTCAAATTTCAAAATCCATAAAACAGTTGTATTGCAAATTCTTGTTCTCATGGATAATTTTCTACAACTCCAATCCAATCTCAAGTAAAATCATGGCAACTTTATTTGGAGTTCGAATAATTGTGTACTCTATTATCCAAAACAAAATCTGAATCCAATCGGAGAGAATCTTGTAGACCATCCTAATCCTATGTCAACACCATCCTTGCATAATAAACCAGCCAATAGCATATACAAATCAATTTTGCCAAACGTTAAGGAATTATGTGGAGCTAGTAGAGGGACCAATTGGACATATATAATTAGGCTCCTGCAAATTCATGTGATCATCATTCTTTACCAAACTACTCAATCATATGATCACTAATTTCAGAGTCACACCACCATAAACCTGAAACTGAACTCCCAATTATATACCGTATTACGTAAGCCTGTGACAAGCTATCATCCAATGACCTTGTCATGTATGCAGAACCCTCATATGATATCCATAATCAGCCTTAGGCCAAAGTCCTTTTAATCCTACTGATCAAGCAATCTTAAAGTTCCATTGTACTACCGAATAAAGAAAATGATTATTCACCATATGTGAATAAGAAGTCATCCACCCAATGGACGACCCAAGGCCTTTTCCATTTTCACATTCAGTACAATGCCTTTAAGAGGATACCTTTAACTCCTCATTAGAGCTATGATTCTGATATTTATAAACAAACCCTTAATCGTATACAAGTCATGCACCTAACGAATCAGTCTATAAGCTTCCTACCTCTGAGACCCTTTAGCCATTGGAACATCAAAGTACACAAGTCATATACATGAAGCTGTCCATCTACTCAGGATTAAGGTTACTGCACAATGAAAGTCAAAAGCAGATCGATCCACTCAAAGCGGACTTCGTAGATCAATCACGCTTTAGTCCCGGTCTAATATGTCACCACCAAGTAACATATCTATGTCTCTACTTGGGAGTCTATGCTCCAGACAGTCAAGACAAACCGTCCCCTCCAAGGCTTTAGACAACATAATAGTCTTAACATGAGTTAGATGCTTGGTCTAACCCCATAGACTACAAACCATAGTTTAGACTGCTAACTTTAGAACATTCTATATATAATTTTATTATCCAGTCCAACATAAATACAACAAAATGTCTCTTGATCATCCGCTCATAAGCTTGGAATTGCTCCATGAGCTCGGTTAGTCCTAACTCCCTTGTCGCCAGATTATATGTTGCCTTAAACCCCACAAAATCTTTTGACAGAGTTTTGAACACCATCTTGATCTGGGTGTTATAGTCCAGTTCAGCACCGTTCTTGATAGCCTCAGCAAAGAATCCTATTAGAGTGATCATATGGTCCTTCCCCGGAGTACCTACCTCTTACTTAGAGTTCATAATGCTGGTAATAGCAGACTGTCGAGCCAATTTTTCTTGGCCTCCGAACATGTCCTCCAGATTTTCCATGATCTCCCTAGCAACTTGATAAGTCTCATGCTACTTTTTTAAAGCACTCATCATGCTAGCAAGAATGTAGTATCGAGCTATCTCATTGGATTCTCTCTAATGAGTATAGGCAACCGGGACCTCCTCAAGCGGTGTGTTAGGTTTAGGCCCAGGTGGACATGGTTCGTCCAGCATGAACTTGTGTCTCTCGCAGTTGAGAACTGTCAGTAAATTTCTTTTCCAGTCTTTATAATTATCACCATTCAGCTTATTTTCAGTAAGTATTGAAATGAGGGGTGTCAGTGACATTTTGAACTGAAATAAAATTATACTAGACATCATTATAAAGCCCAAGCAAATATACAGATAATTTAGCAAATAAAACAAACAAGTATGTTCCTACATGAAACTTGAAAAACATGTAGCATTGCAATGGTAATTCTCAGTACATATTGGCCCAAGCCACCGAGGGGTGGTCCTGAGACAAATAGCTGGAACATGGACCCTGTCCAATTAATATATGTTGCCTTAAATCCTCTAAGGTTAAGACATATATTAATAACCGCTTATTTTGGCCACCAGTTTAGTTAACAGAACTTCTAGGGAAGGTTTATAACTAAACAAGTCTTGAGTGTATAACCATTGTTTACATAGCCCAATCCACGTCCTACCAAGCTACCGAGTGGTGGTCATGAATAGGATCGTGCCCGAATACGTTTTCCACATAGGAGATCCAACCTAGTATACTAGCGGCGGTAAACACCTACCGAGGGGTGTGGTCAGGGCAGAACTGACACGAGACGTTACCATGCTTTCACGTATGGATCAACAATGGAGGACGTGGGTTTTGTTTGAAACCCTCTCCCACTCAATATTTTGAAAAACATGCAAGTTTTGCCAAATATGTATGATCAATATAGTATGAGCGGCACTCACCTATCCTATATGACATGTTATCAAATATGCATATAAAATATCCATCAATACATATTTATACATCCATGACATATCACAGAGAAAATAATTGACAGAATAATAACCAAGCCATGGTTCCATCCTAGAACAAAGAAAATAAAGATTACAAAATTCCATCCAAAGCATTCTTTGGGTCTTGAATTTGTTCTATCTTCTTGTATCCATCTTTATGTAGCCTCTCCATTTATTTCTCATTCCAAGAATCATTTAAAATTTAAATTCCAAAAATTTAAATTTCAAATTCAAATTTTCAATTACATATTTTTAAACATCATTTAAAAATTAAATCTCAAATTTAAAAATCAATATTTTCAATTTTCGAACCATCGGCCCCGTGGCCCTGGAGGCCGGTAGCCACCGTGGGGATCCCCCAGCTCCCAGGGGGCTAACAGCCCACTGCTGCAGGCCATATGCAGCCATGCTGGGCTGCAGACCAAGCCTGCAGCCACAGGCTGCACGCCCGGGTGGGCGCAACACTCTGCCAGGCTGCAGCCCAGGGCTGTGGCCAGCACTTGGTGGGCCAAGGCCACCCTTGGTCGCAGGTAGAGCCAATGGCCATGGGTGGTGTAGCCGTTTCCGGTGTACAAAAAATTATAATCATAATATTTCTAAGAGACAAAAAATTAAAATCCATGGAAAAATTACAGTGATAATAAACTGCTCCCATGGTTACATAAAAATTCCTAAATACAATTTTCTAAATTCTAAGGAACCATAACCGGCATAAAACAAGCATGCTTATAATAATTCAGAAAATTAAAATAATCACATACTACATACATAATACATGATAACAACATAAAGGAATCCTAGAATGCCACTCTCTAAATATCAAATCTGTACATAAATAAAAAGACTAACTAATTATCTAATTTATGTACATGGCATAGTCATGAGATGGCTCTGATACCAATTGTAGGAAATAAATTGGTAAAAAGGTATCAAATCGGCATAGCGGAACAATAAAAATTGTTAAGATCGTTAAATATCTCATGATGCCATATATAATAAACCAACAATAATTTAAACTCACACATCAAAGGACGCCAATCTGCAGGAGGAGAATGATTGGAGGGCTTCAACCAACTAGCTTTCTCTACTATTCTCCAATTCCTAAATGGCTGAGGGTGTGGACACTCTGAACCTGGATCGGTATGCTAGCACTGCTAGTCTTCTTCCGACCACCCAGATCTCTAGAGAACTTATTGTCACGATGAGTTATGCAACAGTAAGCCTGCTCACCTAAGAGTCTGTGGTTTGAGAGAACTGGAGTGGCAGGACGTCTATTTATAGACGTGCCTGAGGTGATCCTCTGAATTCGAATTGGATTAAGAGAAGATTTTCTCCCTTATCCCCTATGCAAAGTCTGAAATTCCCTAGGCCATAATCAAGGGTAGATTCGGCCACTTAAGGGATCTTGTAATCTAAATTCAAACAGGATTTTAACTTGAATTTTATCTCCTTAATTATCCATAATAACCAAATTTCCCTAGTGCCAAAAACATGACTAGATTTGGCCATTAAAAGTGAGGAGAATCAAACTCCAAATAGGATTTTCTAGCTCAAATTTTATCTCATACTTATCCATAAAAAACCAAAAATCTTCCTGGAGATTCCCTTAAAATTTCAGCCAATTCCAAGGAGGAGAGAATCCAAATTCAACTGGGATTGAAACTAGAATTTTTCCCTGCATCCTTATCCACAAAAACCAAAAATATCTTAGAGGATTTTTCTTAACAAAAATTCGACCACTTTTGTTAGAATTAGGATTCAAAATTCAAGTAGGATTCAAACAAGATTTTCCTCTTCATAATTCAACTCAAATTTGAATTCTAGCCTTATGGAATTATCCATAAAGAATTCGAATTCTACTTGGACTGTGATTCAAAATTAAAGTTCAAATTTCAAAATTCAAAATTTAAAATCCAAATTTCAAAATCCACAAACAGTTGCATTTCAAAATTTTCTTCTCATGGATAATTTTCTACAACTCCAATCCAATCTTAAATAAAATCATGGCAACTTTATTTGGAGTTCGAATAATTGTGTACTCTATTATCCAAAAAAAAAATATGAATTCTATGTCAACACCATCCATGCATAATCAACTAGCCAATAAGCATACACAAATCAATTTGCCAATCATTAAGGAATTGTGTGGAGCTAGTAGAGGGACCAATTGGACATATATAATCGGGCTCTTGTGAATCCATATGATCGTCACTCTCTATCGAACAACTCAATCATATGATCACTACTTTCAGAGTCACACCACTATAAACCTGAAACTGAACGCCCTATTATATACCATATTACGAAAGCCTGTGACAAACTTATGTCCAATGACCTTGTCATATATGTAGAACCCTCATATGATATCCATAATCAGCCTTAGGTCAAAGTCCTTTTAATCCTACTGATCAAGCTATCTTAAAGTTCCATTGTACTATCGAATAAAGAAAATGATTATTCACCATATGTGAATAAGAAGTCATCCATCCAGCGGACGACCTAAGGCCTTGTCCATTTTCACATTCAGTATAATGCCTTTAAGAGGATACCCTTAACTCCTCATTAGAGCTATGATTCCGATATCTATAAACGAACCCTTCATCGTATACAAGTCATGCTCCCAACGAATTGATCTATAAGCTTACTACCTCTAAGACGCTTTAGCCATTGGAATATCAAAGTACACAAGTCATATACATGAAGCTGTCCATCTACTCATGACTAAGGTTACTGCACAATGAACATCAAAAGCAGATCGATCCACTCAAAGCGGACTTCGTAGATCAATCACGCTTTAGTCCCGGTCTAATATGTCACCACCAAGCAACATATCTATGTCTCTACTTTGGAGTCTATGCACCGGACAGTCAAGACAAACCGTCCCCACCATGGATTTAGACAACATAATAGTCTTAACATGAGTCAGATGCTCGGTCCAACCCCATAGACTACAGACCTTAGTTTAGATAGCTTACTTTAGAACATTGTCTTCTCGCATACAAAAAGTCCATTGCATGCAATGTTCTAACAGTTTTAACACAAGCAGTCAGTGAGCCATATTGCTTACATTTACTTTAACATGTAAATAGAATGAGGACAAACAGCAATGTAATGCTTATATATAATTTTATTATCCAATTCAAAATAAATACATCAAAATGTCTCTAATGCTTAGGGCATTTCCTAACAGAATTCTGGTTGGATAAAGTGCACTTTCTTGGAGACGTGGTGACAAAGGAAGGAATCGTTGTAGATCCTACCAAGGTGGAAGTGATTAATGAGTCACTTGCTCCTAAGAGTGTAACTGAGATACGAACCATCTTATGACTAGCCAGCTACTACAAAAGGTTTGTGGAAGGGTTTGCAAGATTAGCCGCACCCCTCACTACTCTCACTTGTAAGGAAAAGAAATACGAGTGGACACAAGAGTGCAAAAGAAGTTTTCAGGAATTGAAGAGACGACTGACGAGCGCACCCATTCTTACACTACCCACCAAAGGAGAAAAGTTCACAATTTATAGTGATGCTTCAAAGATAGGCTTGGGAGCTGTACTAATGCAAAATGACAAGGTGATTGGTTATGTGTCACGCCAGTTAAAAGACCACGAGAGAAACTAGCCCACGCATGACTTGGAACTTACTACAGTAGTGTTGGCACTCAGAATCTAGTGACACTATTTATATGGAGCTCAGTACCAAATCTTCACTGATCACTAGAGTTTAAAATACTTCTTCACATAGAAGGAGTTAAACATGCAACAAAGACAATGGTTAAAGTTGGTGAAGGACTATGACTATGAAATCCTTTACCATCCCGGAAAGGCAAACTGAGTAGCAGATGCTTTAAGAAGAAAATATACTACTCCGTAACGGTTACCAATAGAGGAGCTACTAAAAGCATTGCAGCAAGAAATTAACTCCCTTAGATTGGAGTTAATAGTTGGGAAGTTATCAGCACTATGATTAGAATCTTGTTTGCTTGAAGATATTAAAGAAGCTCAGAAGCAGGATCTAAGTGCAATGAAGCTCCGAGAAGAGGTTTCCGATGGCAGGAAGTCAGATGCAAGCATTTCCAGTTATAGAATGCTTTTATATCAGGGAAGAATCTATGTCCTGGCCAATAAAGGACTTAGAAGACGAATCATGGTAGAAGCTCATGAAACGCCGTATTTCGTTCATCGTGGAGCTAGCAAAATGTATCAAGACCTTAAGATACAGTTTTGGTGGAAAGGGATGACGAATGATATTGCGGAATTCGTGAGTAGATGCCTAACTTGTCAAAGAGTCAAAGCCAAGCACAGACATCCCAGAGGAAAATTGGAACCTCTAGAAATTTTGGAGTGGAAATGGAAGCTTATTACCATGGATTTTATGGTAGGACTTCCCAAGACTCGAGAAGAGTACGATGCTATTTGGGTAATTATCGATAAACTGACAAAGATAGCGCTATTCATAGCCATGAAAACAACTTTCACATTGGACAAATTGGCACATCTATATGTGACCAATATTATTAGATTACATGGAGTTCCAAAGTCTATTATCTCTGATGAAGATGCATGGTTCGCTTCAGCATTTTGGAAATGCATACAAGAGGCTATGGGGATAGAGTTATGCCTTAGTACAGTCTTTCATCCCCAGACAGATGGACAATCAGAGCAAACCATCCAGACATTGGAAGACATGCTCAAAGCCTATGTTATAGATTTTCCTAGGAGTTGGAATGAGAAACTACCGTTGATAGAATTCTCATACAATAATAGTTACCAAGCTTCCATAAGAATGGCACCGTATAAGGCTCTATATGGACAAAAATGTAGATCGCCTATTCACTGGTATGATCTACGAGAAAAGTAGCTGCTCAAGACTAATTTTATATAGGAGACTTCAGAGGCTATTGCAAAGATTCAGAAAGGGATGAAGATTGCTCAAAGCCGATAGAAAAGCTATGTAGATAAACTACGAAGACTCCTGGAGTTCAACAAAGGGGATTATGTATTCCTTAAGGTATCGCTGATGAAGGGCGTAATGTGTTTCGGTAAAAAGGGAAAATCGAGTCATAGATATATTGAGCCATTTGAAATAATCGAACGCATTAGGAAAGTAGCCTACAAGTTAGCATTACCCCCAGATCTACCGGGAGTACACAATGTCTTCCATGTTTTAATGTTGAGGAAGTATGTACCTGATCCATCGCATGTGCTAAAGTACAAACCGATACAAGACCAAGAAGATTTGATGTATGAAGAACAACCAGTGCAGATTTTAGCATGTGAGGAAAAGGTATTAGGAAATAAGACGATCCCACTAGTCAAGGGTTTATGGAGAAATCACGGTGTTAAAGAGGCTACGTGGGAACGTAAAGACGAGATAAAAGCTTCACACCCCCACTTATTCTAATTTTAGAGGATGAAAATTTAATAAGGAGGGGTTAATGTGACAACCGAGGAATTTTACTGCTCTTGAAAATTATGTATAATGAATGCATATAATGATTTTTATGTGTATAATTGTAAAATATATAATTTAATAATATTTAGAATGTAACAAAATGTTCTAACTATGCCTAAGAGAGTGTGCTCAGGAATGGAAAATTTTACAGAACCGAAATCGAACAAATGATGCCTTTTTCGGTTTCAAAAACTCTGAAAATATACTATAAGGCACTAAAAGATGAAATAATTACGGTATGGATTTTTAGTCAAACCGGAGTGAATTAAGGAAAACCGATCGCACAGATAGCCTCAGAAACTCGTCTACGCGATTTCGATGCAAAACAGTTTGGCTTGACTATTGGTCAAAAACTTTGACCCAAATATATATGAGGAGTCAAAGATTGGATGTGAAACATTGAATGGATGTAAGGTTACATCAAGATCTAAGGGTTATTGTTTAAAGTCATTTTGATCTAATGGCTAGGATGCAAAGTCAACACAAAAAAGTCAAAAATCAATCTTACAAAAATTCAAGAATTTTCTAAGGTGTATGATGGTGCATTTTGATTGGAAAAGGAAAGAAAAAGCAGCAAAAATTTTTACAATTGCAAACTAGTCCTTAAAAAGTTGCTAAAAAGCCCTTGAATTGTTGCTAATTTGTCCAAGACCCTTTGCAAATTGGTCCCTCCTTTTTGGGCTGATATATACATAGTTTTAGGTGGACAAAATCAAAAAATTTTCAGCCATTTTTCCTTCATTGCAACTGTGAGCTTCCCTTCACCAAAACCAGAAAATTTCTTCGAGTTTTCTTCACCAAACATGTGCAAAATCCATCCCTAACTCCAAGGAAGCAAGATGGTAAGGTGAGCTTCCATTTTTGTAAGCTTTCTTCTTATTTTTCCATTGAAAAATTGTGTATATATGAGGCTGTTTTGAGATGTAAATTTCAGTTTTTGTTAGGTTGGTTTTTGGCTTAAAAGAATGTTAATAGTATAAGGTTAAAACAAGCAAGGATTAATGGCATGAAAAATCAAGTTTAACGCACAATTGCTCACAAAATCCGTTAGTTATTCATGGTATGGAAGGGTGAAATTTTGATGAAAACTTGGTTGGTTTTTGCTGTTAAAAAATCATGTGGGAATGTGATAAAAGAAATGGATGAAATAGAATTGAAAAAAAAAACAACTCTTAGGCTTATTTCTCATGAAAAATCTGTGGGATACAATAGGTGAAATGGGAATTTTTGTGTTGATGATTTTGGATTTTAAATGTGGTATTGATTATGTATTGGAATTAAGAAATGGAAATGAAAACAAAATTTTGAGTTTGATTTTCCAAGAAAAATCCGTGAGTTAAAGAAAGGATTTCAATGAAAATTTTTACTTGTTTAGGGTAATGTTTTAACTTTATAAATTATGTTGGTATGTAATGAAATTATGGATAAAATTAGGGACAGGAAAAACTAAATTTTGGTACTTATTTGGCAACGAAATCCATGGCTAGGGTTTTGGTGGAAAATGAAAATTTTGTAAGGAATATGTGAAAGAGTAATATAGATGAAAACCGAGAGTAAGAATAGGTAAAAATGGACCGAAACGTCGTTGAAAATGACTAGGGTTATAAATGTATTTTTATCTAAAAAGTTTGGTTTTTACGTAAAAATTAGGTCTCTGGTTTAGTAATTGGTAGCTACCAGGCGTTACCTAAATGCCGAGATCATAAAAATTAAGCAGAAACGCTGTCGAAATTTTTAGGACGCCCGAAGGGCATGTTAGGAAAAGAGGGGTAAGTTATGGTCAAGAATTAGAAAATCGGAGGCCGTCGGTGACCTAGGCTCGAGAAAGGGCAATGGACGATTTTAGAAGTAGTGAAATGTCCATTTGAGGTCCCGAAAGGTTAGAAAAACAAGAAACGACGCCAAGGGTTAGAATAGTACCACCCGAGGGTCGGGTGAATAGTATCCCAAGCATTTCGGCAAGAAATGTCATAAAAGCTCGGTAAGGCCTAAGAAAAGTTATTTTATCATTTTTGGGACTAGAAAATCTAGTTGAAATGCTAAAATGAAAATTTTACGATTTAGGGTCCCGTTAGGGGCCAAATGGTCATTTTGACCAAAATTTCTCAAATTGCTAGAAAAAGACTGTAAAAGCCTCAGAATGATTTAATTATATTTTTAAAGGCCAAATTAGAGATGTGGGTTAGAAAAATAGGGAAAAATCTCACTAATGACGAAATGGTCATTTTGTCAAAAAGTTAGGAAAAGTGATATTAAGGCTCAAAATAGTAACCTAGGCCATGTAATAAATACATAAATGAAAATATAAATACCAAAACATATAATTAGGGATTCAGAATCAGAAATTTTATATTTTTATAATATTTTAAATATAAAATGAATAGTAAAAATAACCGTGATTTATTTCGGTTATAGGGATCCAACAAAAAGGCAATATAAGGACGCTGGTTGATCCTGGCAAGGAAACGCTAGTAAAATATCTTTAAGTTCAGACATTTATTTATCTGCAATATGAATTTACTTATATGTTATGAATGACATGTAAATAAGTATCAAGGTGCTATATGCACACTAACATGGAAAATAAAATAACCACAAATAAATAACGTAATGTAAAATTGTTCCAAACCCAGGAGGCAGCTATAATGCCACCAGTTTGGAACTACATGCAAGTTTGTAATAAAACCAATATTAGCGATGTGATGCCCCTGAATCCAACCACGCGATACTGTCAAGATCTGACTCTATTTATTGTCGTACCAGACAGCCCGTGCGTTGAATCCGGATCGTCATTTTAAAACTCTTTTTCTTAAACTTTCATTTCACAGGGCTCGAAAATTTCACCCATAATTTTTTTTCCTTTTTAATACATATTTTCTTAGAAAGAAAGCTAAGTATAAAAGTCATGTAAAATACAATACTAACTTTTAGTTGTCTTTTTTTTTTTTAGTACAACATAATGTATAATATACAAAATAGTTATACTGCATTTTTTTCAATAACACATTTTCTTCGATTCACTAACTTTCAAAGCTCAGTGGAAGACTTATGGTAGGACCAAGTCCACAATGAATTCCCTATCCCTTGACACGCGCACATCCTACCGCCATCCATATAGTCTACTGGACAGGTTTTTTACCTGTAACATGAACAAACTGATGAGCTAACAGGCTCAGTAAGTTCAAACATACTTAGTAAGAATCACATGGATTCAAAAACATTAAAAACTCAATTTCCTATAAATAGTACTATTTATCATAAATAGTACCATTTACCATGAATAGTGACTTTGATATTTGATCGATGAATAGTAATTGTTACCCTAACATGTTACTATTCATATTACTTTAAACGGATACTATTCATGCTAGCCTAATTGGTTACTATTCATATTTTTCTAACCGAGTTAGCTATACTTAGTGTCAGCTTTGGTTATGCTCAATTATGGCTTTTTCATATTATTGATTATTCCTGCTCTATTTGTACTCTAGTATTGAGCTCTTTTATGGTAGTACCGATAATTTATCTTACGCGTTGACTGGGAGGGTCTAGGGAGCGACCCTAGAGCTTTTTCTTCCATAGCCCTTATTATATCCCCGTAGGACCTGTAAAACCTCCATCACAATGTTGGAGGGATGGTACGCCTTAAATGGCTTTATTACCATCTTTCAATTATAGTTTGGACCAAGTGACATTAATCATCACCTCAAGGTCACTAACATCCATTGCCCGTAGGCCTTAGATATTCTTTTCCTTCTATTATGTGAGAGTTGTTATACTAACTAATCCCCAAATGTCCATAGGACTTGTTTCCTAATGTACAACTAGTACATAACAAAGTATAATAATATTTTGTGTTGCAGACATGAAAATGCTTGAACTTACCAATACTGTGATAATGTCCACTTCCGGAACTCCTCCGCAGTTCTATCTCTAGTTTGGGTTCCTACAGACATAATTGTTTGTTAATACCCTATATTAATTATCACTATAAATATATTTATTTTGTGATAAATTTTACAAATATTTCAATTCTTTATATGGTACATGGTTTGCAACACGCCCGTGTACCTCTCGGTCTTATTTTACACGGTCGTGTTCCACTGTACACGCCCGTGTACTAAATAAACTCTAGATTTTCAATCCTAAAATCTCTATTTTGGATCCTAAAATTTTATTTAAGTGCTTTTAGGTCCTTTAGGGTCCTTTCCGAGTCTTTCAGAAATTTTATTGGTGAAACTGACCATTTTGCCCCTAACGGGTCCTAGGACCATAACTATTCCGTTCTATCATTTTTCTCAAATTTTCTAAGCCCAATTACCTTAAAATAATATTTCCTAGGCTTCTGTATCATTTTATAGCTTAATTTGCTGTAAAATCTCAATTATCATTTTCCCAGTCCTCAATTACTATTCATCCATCACCTAGGGTCGTTTCTCGTTTTTCTAGCGTTTCGGAGCCTCAAATGGCTATTTTAATACTCCTGAAATGTTTTTCATCCTATCCCCGGCCCTCGGCCCCTAAGAGACTCGGGTTTCCTATCCTGACCTAATTTTTTTCATCGTTTCCCTAAATACCCCTAACATGAAATTTTTTCTTGTTTTAGGTACTTTAGTCATTAAGGGTTGGTTTACTATTCCTCTGTAAGAAATAAATCGATAAAAACGTATCAGAGTGGCGCAGTGGAACAATAAAAATTTTTCCAGATTGTTAAATATCTCATGAAGCCGTATACAATAAACCAACAACAATTTAAACTCGTACCTCAAGGACACCAATCTATAGGAGGAGAATGATCGGAGGGCTTCAACCAACTAGCCTTCTCTATTATTCTCCAATTCCCCGAATGGCTAAGTGTGTGGGCACTCTGAACCTCGATCGGTATGCTAGCACTACTAGTCTTCTTCCGACCACCCAGATCTCTAAAGAACTTATTGTCACGGTGAATTGTGCAACCATAAGCCTGCTCGCCTAAGAGTCTGTGGTCTGAGAGAACTGGAGTGGCAGGACCTCTATTTATAGACTTGCATGAGGTGATCCTCTGAATTCGAATTAGATTAGGAGAATATTTTCTCCCTTATCCATACACAAAATCTGAAATTAACAAGGCTAAAAAGCACCAAAATATTTCAGCCACATTCAAGATTTTGTGTTCAAAATTCAAACAGGATTTTAACTAGAATTTTATCTCCTCATTCCCACAAAAAACCAATTCCCCTTTATGCCAAAAACATGACTAGATTCAGTCATTAAAGTGTGAGGAGAATCAAAATCCGAATAGGATTTTCTAGCTTGAATTTTATCTCAGCCTTATCCATAAAAACTGAAAATCCTCATGAGATCTTTCTCAAAAATTTCATTCATTCTCTAGGGAGGAGAGAATCCAAATTCAATTGAGATTGAAACTTGAATTTTTCCCTTAACCTTATCCGCAAAAAATTTGAAAATTCCATGAGGATTATCCTCAAAACTTTCATGCACTTTTAGTTAGGATTGGGATTGAAAATTCAAGTAGGATTCAAACAAGTTTTTCCTCTCCATATCCAACTTAAATTTGAATTTCATCCCTGTGGATTTACCACAAAAAATTCGAAACCTACTTGGACTGTGATTCAAAATTTGAATTTCAAACTTCAATTTCAAATTTCAAATTTCAAATTTCAAATTTCAAATTTCAAATTCAAATTTTAAATTCAAATTTCAATTTCAAAATTCAAAATTCAAATTTCAAATTTCAAAATCCACAAAATAGTTGTATTTCAAATTCTTGTTCTCATGGATAATTTTCTACAACTCCAATCCAATCTCAAATAAAATCATGGGAACTTTATTTGGAGTTCGAATAATTGTGTACTTTATTATCCAAAACCAAATCTGAATTCAACCGGAGAGAATCTTGTCCACCATCCTAATCCTATGTCAACACCATCCATGCATAATCAACTAGCTAATAGCATACACAAATCAATTAGCCAAACATTAAGGAATTATGTGGAGCTAGTAGAGGGACCAATTGGACATATATAATCAGTCTCCTGTAAATCCATATGATCATAATTCTTTACCGAACAACTCAATCATATGATCACTAATTTCAGAGTCACACCACTATAAGCCTGAAACTGAACTCCCAATTATATACCGTATTATGTAAGCCTGTGACAAGTTAACATCCAATGACCTTGTCATGTATGCAGAACCCTCATATGATATCCATGATCAACCTTAGGTCAAAGTCTGTTTAATCCTACTGATCAGGCTATCTTAAAGTTCCATTATACTTCCAAATGAGAAAATGGTTATTCACCATATGTGAATAAGAAGTCATCCGCCCAGCAGACGACCTAAGGCCTTGTCCATTTTCACATCCAGTATTATTCTTTTAAGAGGATA
This sequence comes from Antiaris toxicaria, assembly GCA_035233585.1. Classification (NCBI taxonomy): domain Eukaryota; kingdom Viridiplantae; phylum Streptophyta; class Magnoliopsida; order Rosales; family Moraceae; genus Antiaris; species Antiaris toxicaria. The sequence goes on along the minus strand of CP141155.1, from coordinate 54,454,783 downwards.
TCCTTAACTCCTTATTAGAGCTTTTATTCTGATATCTGTAAACAAACCCTTCATCGTATACAAGTCATGCACGCAACGAACCGCTCTATAAGCTTACTACCTCTGAGACGCTTTAGCTATTGGAACATCAAAGCACACAAGTCATATATATGAAACTGTTCATCAACTCAGGATTAAGGTTACTGCACAATGAACATCAAAAGCAGATTGATCCACTCATAGCGGACTACGTAGATCAATCACGCTTTAGTCCTGATCTAATATGTCACCACCAAGCAACATATCTATGTCTTTACTTGGGAGTCTGTGCTCCAGACAGTCAAGACAAACCGTCCCCACCATGGCTTTAGACAACATAATAGTCTTAACATGAATTAGATGCTCAGTCTAACCCCATAGACTACAGACCTTAGTTTAGATCACTTATTTTTGAACGTTGCCTTCTCGTATACAAAAGTCCATTGCATGCAACGTTCTAACAGTTTCAACACAAGCAGTCAGGGAGCCATATTTGCTTACATTTACTTTAACATGTAAATAGAATGAGGACAAACAGCAACGTAATGAATAACCTCTATATATATAAAATTTTATTATCCAGTTCAAAATAAATACATCAAAATGTCTCTAATGCTTAGGACATTTCCTAACAATCTTCTACTTGCCCTAAACTAGTAGATGTGCCATGTTACACATCCCCATCACCTCTACATGCCTCTCAAAGCTTCTAGCCACCAAAGTCTTAGTAAAGGGATCGACAATGTTGTCGTCGAATGCGATCTTACACACATCTGCTTGTCCTGTCTCCACGTGCCCTCTAATGTCGACTTCCTCAAATCCTTGTAAGTCTAGAAGACTCAGTCTGTGTATCCTATGGTTGTTAGGTCCCCGCCAGAATACACCAGCATATAATCCCTTGTTCTCTTCATATACTTGAATATATGCTTTACTGCTTGCCAGTGCTTGGTTCCAGAATTCGCTTGATATTGACTCACCATACCAACTGCAAAACATATGTCTGGGTGATTGCAAAGCATAGCGTACATAAGGCTACCCACAGCGGATGCATAAGGGACCTTACTCATACGCTCTCTTTCTTTCGATGTCTTGGGACAGTCATCCGGTGAAAGAGTTAGACTGGTAATAGAAGGTTGTGTACGTTTCTTTGCCTCTTGCATTGCATATTTGTCAATTATTTTATCTATGTATGAAGCCTAGGATAATGCTATCATTTTGTTCTTTCGATCTCTGAAGAGACGAATGCCTAGAACATAATTAGCTTCTCCCAAGTCCTTCATGTCAAACTGTTGGTGTAGCCAAAGCTTGATCGATGATAAGTTCCCTACATCATTCCCAATGAGTAGTATATCATCGACATAGAGTACCAAAAAGACCACTTTTCCATCCTTAATACGTTTATAAACACAAAGTTCATCAATGTTCTGCTCAAAACCAAATGTCTTGATCGCTTGATCTAATCTCAAGTTCCATGAGCGGGATGCTTGCTTTAATCCATAAATGGATCTAAGCAACTTGCAAACTTTCCTTTCTTGGCCTTTTGCCGTGAACCCTTCGGGCTATATCATGTAGATACTTTCCTCAAGATGGCCATTCAGGAATGCCGTCTTGACATCCATTTGCCAGATCTCGTAATCGAGAGCCGCAACAACGGACAGAAGAATATGGATAGACTTCAGCATAGCAATAGGTGAAAATGTTTCATCGTAATCGATTCCAACCTTTTGCATGTATCCATTTGCAACCAGTCTAGCTTTGAAAGTTTCCACTTTCCCTTCCGCATCCTTCTTTCTTTTGTAGACCCATTTAAATCAAATGGGTTTTATCCTATCTGGCAAATGTACAAGTTCCCAAACAGAGTTGGATTTCATATAATCCATCTCATTGTTCATAGCCTGTTTCCAAGATTTAGAATCAACATCATTTATAGCTTCATCATAAGTTACCAGATCATCCTTATTCTCATAAGCCTCGGCCTGGTATACCTCAGCATCATACATGAGGAAATTAGGTTTCTTCGAAACCTTCCAACTACGACGAGACACCATAAATTGTTGATCGTCTGTAAGTCTTTCACCGGAACTCAGACTTGCGTCCAAGACCGAAACCTGTGGAGCAGTTCTTTCACCTGATAACTCCTCTAGCACCACTTTGCTTCGAGGTTTAAAGTCATTCATGTGACTTTCCTCTAACAATGTCGTGTGGGTTGAAACAATGACCTTTAGTTCCTTCGAGTTATAGAACAAACCTCCTTTAGTTCCCTTTGGATACCCTACAAGCATGCATAATTCTGATCTTGGCTCCAACTTCTTCGCATCCCCATCTAGTACATGCGCTTGGCAGCCCCATATTCTCATATGTCCAAGGGAGGGCTTCCTGCCACACCACAATTCATACGGAGTCTTGGGAATTGATTTGCTTGGAACCTGGTTCAGAATATAGCATGCCGTTTATAAAGCATATCTCCAAAATGATAACTGCAGCATTGAATAACTCATCATGGACTGTACCATATCCAATAAGGTCCTGTTTCTCCTTTTGGCAACACCATTTGTTATGGAGTACTAGGTGTAGTCAATTGGGACAATATCTCATTTTCTACAAGATGTCCGAGAAATTCGTCGGAGAGATATTCACCACCTCAATCAGATCAAAGTGTCTTTATGGATTTATCCAATTGCTTTTCCACTTCCGCACGATACTCTTTGAACTTGTCAAAGGTTTCGCTCTTGTGGTGCATCAGATACACATATCCATACCTCGAGTAATCGTTTATAAAGGTGACATAATACTCAAACCCTCCTTGTGCTGTGACGTTCCTGGGGCCACATACGTCAGTGTGCACAATTTCTAAGAGCTCCTGTGCCCTAGTACTCTTAACTCTAAAAGACCTCTTAGTCATCTTTCCCTTTAGACAAAATTCACATTGAGGAAGACGTACCTCCTCCAGAGATTCTAGAGGACCGTCTTTTACCAACCTTTGAATCCTATCCTGATTAATATGACCAAGCCTTAAATGCCAAAGATACACCTTGTTAGAGTGAGAAACTTCAATCTTTTAGAGTTATCAATTAGTTCGGTGTCAAGCAGTGAGTACATCTTTGATTTAATCAAATATAGGTTTCCATCTATCCATCCAGAATAGATAAAAGACTTATTTCTATGAATATCAACTCTTTTACTAAAAGAAACTGAATAAGAATCCTTTATTAAACAAGCTACCGATATAAGGTTCCTCCTAAAATTAGGAACATAAAAACATTCTTTCAATAAAATAAACCTAAATTCATCAAAGTAAAGGTAAATATCTCCCACTGCCTCAGCTACCACCAACGTACCATCTCCAATCCGCAATGAGAGGCTCCTATCATGTAGACCTCTCATTTCCACGAACCCCTGCATAGAAACATAAACATGATTAGTGGCCCCTGAATCAATGACCCAAGTGTCTTTCGATTCTTCTACCAAACATGCTTCTAAGTAGTGAAGTTCCTTACCTTCTTTGCCCTTGGTGGCTAGGAATTCCCAGCAAGCCTTCTTAAAGTGACCTACCTTCTCATAGCGAAAGCACTTGGAATTTTTAGGATCCTTGGGCTTTTTGTTCTTGTTCGTGTTCTTCCCATCTGAGACAGGAGGATTAGAAGAACTAGAAGCCGCTTTCTTCTGATTTGGCCTCTTCTTCTTCTGTGAGGGTTTGGAAGATTTCATCAAATTGGCATTTCCTTTAGGTTGGACCACATCCCCATTCCTGATCATCCGCTCATAAGCTTGGAGTTGCTTCATGAGCTCGATTAGTCCTAACACCCTTGTCGCCAGATTGTATGCGGCCTTAAACCCCACAAAATCTTTAGACAGTGTTTTGAACACCATCTTGATCTGGGTGTTGTAGTCTAACTCAGCACTGTTCTCGACAGCCTCAGCAAAGAATCCCATTAGAGTGATCACATGGTCCTTCACTGGAGTACTAGCCTTCTGCTTGGAGTTCATAATGCTGGCAATAGCAGACTGTCGAGCCAACTTTTCTTGACCTCCGAACATGGCTTTTAGATTTTCCATGATCTCCCCAATAACTTGATAAGTCTCATACTGCTTTTGTAAAGCACTCGTCATGCTAGACAGAATGTAACTGAGCTATCTCAATGGATTCTCTACAATGAGTATTGTGATGACCGGGAATTTTAGATTCTTGAATTATGTTAAAATTTGTATGTAAATAACAATATTAATGAATAAAGTGTGAAAAAGTTGTATTTCAATACTGTTGTGAATAGTGTAAAATATTCTAGCAGTGTTAAAGTATGTAAGTTCAGGGATGGAAAATCCTACCGGACATAATTGGGTAAGACGGTTCAAAATCAGAACCGAAAACCCTAGAGAGTGCATTGAAATGTACTAAAACAATAGAAATTTACAGTAGAGAATTCTGATCAAACGGAAGCAAAATAAGACAAACCAACCGCACGGGAGGCGCTGAGAACTCGCCTACGCAATTTCGGTAAAGTTCCGTTTGGATTGGATAACAGTCAAAAATTTACTATGAATTAATTAGAGATTAATATGAATAGTTGATGACATCACTATGATGATGTCATAAAGCAAATTAAATTTTTACCAAAATTAGAAAGCTTTTGGAAGGTGTATGGCTAGGATTGGTTTACTTTTTGATCAAAGGCCAAGATCATGCCAAAATTCACTTAGAAAAAAATAAAAAAATTTTATGGCATTTTGTTGATAGGCCATTCGGCCATGTGGAAAGGGAGAAAGGGAAATTTCATTTTTGACCCCAAAACCTTTACTTTTTGGTCCTTGAACAATTAAGAAATTACTGAAAAAAATTGCAAAAAGGCCCTTGATTTTTGCCTATAAATAGGCATCAAAAATTCAAGAAAAAAACGAAGAAACACAACTAAACTCTTGCCAAATTTTCCAGCCAAAAACCGTGGAAGAAAACCCCCTTGAACCAAAAATTTTGTTTTGAATTTCACACCAAATCTTGTTTGAATTTCATTTCCAACACTAAGACAACAACCAAGCAAGGTAAACCTCAAATTTAAAGCATTTTTCTTTGGTTTTTTTCATTAAAAACCGTGGGTATGGAGAGTTGAAAAACAATGGAAAAAAATTGTTTAAGTGTTGATTCTATGATTGGTTGATTTTGTGATATTCAAAGCATGAATTAGGATAGAAAAACAATCAAAATTTTGCATGTTTCTATTGAAAAATCCGTGGCTCCTAGGTTGTGAAAACTTCATGAATTTTATTGTCTTAATTTAGTGATAATGTTCATTCAATCATATGATAAGTTAAGCATGAAATGAACTTAAGAAACAAGAAAAATTTGAGGAAGAATTCTTGCTAAAACCGTGGGCATGAATGTGAGGAAATGGGAGGATTTTAATGTTGATACAAGTGATAAAAACCCTAGGAAAGAAAGTAAAATTTTCTTTCTATTTTTGGCATAAAATCCGTGGCTATATCTAGGGTTAGAATGTATCTTCTGTTAAGTTTTTGAATGTTAACTTATACATTGAGAAGTATAAGGGTAATGTGGTGTGCTGATGAAAATTTATTAGATATAAAAGCCTAGTAGACTAGGGTTAGTTTGGAAAAAAATAAATATGTGATGTGACTTGTAAATGTTGAATCATATGGAAAGTTTTTATACAAAGTTTGGAAACTTTGTATAAAATAGGCCTCTGGTATAGTATGTGGCAGGTACAAAGGTTCTGAGGCGTACCTAACGCCGGGAAACCTTAAAATTTAAGCGGAAATGCTGCCGAAATTTCTAAAATCGGCTAAAGGGCATTTCGGGAAACGAGGGGTAAAAATATTGAACTCGGAAAGGAAACCAAGACCCCTCGGTGAATTATGATTAGAAATGGAAAACCAACCCAAAAGGAATAATAAACCGACCCTAAATCACTAAAACGCCTAAAACAGGAAAAAATCGATGTTAGGGGTATTTTTGGGAAACGAGGGAAAATTTTAGGTCGGGATAGGAAACCCGAGCCTCTCGAGGTCCGAGGGTCGGGGACGGGATGAATAACGTTTAGTAAGTAGTGAAAGGGCCATTTGAGGCTCCGAAACGCTCGAAAAATGAAAAAACGACCCTAGGTGATGGATGAATAGTAATCGAGGGTCGGGAGAAATGAAGTTGAGATTTTGCGGCAATTTAAGCTATAAAATGATACGAAAGCTTAGGAAATATTATTTTAAAATTATTAGACTTAGAAAATTTGGAAAAAAACAATAGAATGAAGCCAATTATGGTTCCGAAACCCGTTAAGGGCAAAATGGTCATTTTGACCAAAAATTTTCGAAAGGGCTCGGAAAGAACCCTGAAGAACCTAGAATAACTTAGATAAAACTCAAAATAAGGATTTTAGAGTTAAAATTCTAAGAATTTTAAGAAACACGGGCATGTAGAGGGATACACGGCCGTGTATAGGAAAAATTTTATAACCTGAGAGGTACACGGCCTGGAACACGAGCGTGTTGCAGACCGTGTACCACAAATAAAATTTAAATGTGTAGAATTGTTAAGTAAAATAAATATATATTTTAGATAATAAATAAAAAAGGGTATTAACAGACACTATTATGTCTGTAGGAACCTACAATAAAGATAGAACTGCGGAAGAGTTCTGGGAGTGGACACTAGCGCAGTATTGGTAAGTTCAAGCATTTTCATATCTGCAACATGAAATACTGTGTTAATCTATTCTATACTAGCTGCACACTAGATATAAAATCCTAAAAACATTTGGGAATTAGTTAGTATAACATATCCCAAATCAAGAAACTAAGTAAGACCTACGGACAATAGAGGATTGTGACCTTGAGGTGACTTATGCAACCACTTAGTCAAAACTGTAAATTGAAAGATGGTAAATGAAACCATTAAGGCGTACTGCCCCTCCAACATAGTGGTGGAGGTTTGTTAAATCCTACGTTTATCAGTGCTGTGGAAGACGATGTTCTAAGGTCGCTCCGTAGACCCTCCCAGTCAGCGCGCTAATAATCATCGGTACTGCCATAAACAGAGCTCTACATTAGAAATCAAATAGAGAATAAACAATCAATAAAATGATGGAAATCATAATTAAGCATAACCGAAGCTTACACTAGAGTAAGGTAAATTCAGTTAGGGTAAATGAATAGTATCCTGATAGAGTAAAGTGAAGGGTAACTGGTACTATTCACCAGTCAAAGGTCAACTATATTATTCATGATAAATAGTACTATTCATATGAGATTGAGTTTTTCTTGTCTTTGAATCAGTATGATTCTTATTGTGAATGTTTGAACTTACTGAGCCTATTAGCTCATCAGTTTGTTCATGTTGCAGGTAAGAAACCTGTTCTGTAGATACATGGATGGCGACAGGATGCGAGCGTGTTAAAGGGATAGGGAACTCACCGTGGACATGGTCCTGCCATAAGTTTTCCGCTGAGCTTTTTGAGTAAAGAAAATATGTTTGCAGACAAAGCCTACAATACATATAAATATTATATTTGTATCAAATATGTTGTATTTATTTCAAACAGGGAAAAACCAGTATTATATTTTACATCGCTTTCTTACTTAATATTCATAAGAAAAAGTATGTATTAAAAAAAAAATTTGGGACGAAATTTTAGGCCCTTGTGTTTAAGAAGTTTTAGTAAAAGAGTTTAAAACTGACGACTCGGATTCAACACCCGAAAGGTCTTAGTCGGCCATAGAGTTGATTCATGACGGTTGCGAGTGGTTGGAATCTGGGGACGTCACAGGGTGGTATCAGAGCGGTTGACAATATCCCTATTGACACGAAGCGCGATCTACTCGTCAATCCAAGTAAGTTAGCTTTTTTAAGATTAGTTAATTTTCATTTATTCGAAGTTATATATATTTTGTAGGAGTTAAGATGACTAGACCACCATATGTGAGACCTCATCCATACCGACCTAGAGGACCGATCCGGGTATGGACTAGGCCCATGATCAGACAATCTATGATGAGACGGGAGATGCAGCGACCACCTGCACCTGAACCACTAGCGTCGAGGATCGTAGCGCCAGCACCAGTACAGGCACCACCCCTGCGACCAATAGTAAACCCTCCCGTGGCAATAGATATCCCAGTGGTGGGAGATCGAGGCTGTATAGGGGCCAGAGTATTAGTACGGGCTGTACATACATTTAGAGGTAGCCATCCACCATCATTTGAGGGAGGTCAACAGGGGATCTCTATGAGAGACTGGCTACACGATATTGAGGTCATCATGCACCAGTGCGATATCGATCAAGATTGCTGGGTTCTGATGGCCATTGGCACCTTCGTGAGGATGCACGGCTGTATTGGGAATATGGCGATCAGGAGATGCTGCTAGCGATGGATTGGGTTGAGTTTCGCCAAGTCATGCTGGAGCAGTTCCCACAAAAGAGCTCGACACCAGTTGCAGACCCTCCGGAGAGTAGGACAGTGCCACCACCACCGGCCATGCCTAGTTACGCGGATATCAGAGATTTTGTTCTGAAGGTAGAAAGGCAACAGATGATGTTGAGTGACACCGTATTCTCATATGCAGTCCGATTCCAAGATAGCATCATGAGGGTGTGTCCTCTAACCAATATCACAAATGATAACTTTTGTGATATATTTTGGGGGGGACTCACCCTAGATTTACGACAGAGAGTAACCCCTCTATACCCTACTACTTTACGCGAGTTTATTATTGATGTAGCTAAGGTAGAGGAGGAAATGATGATGGAGCGCATGGTGCGCAAGAGGCGAGAGCAGTTACTACAAGAAGCCATGTTAGATCACCTATACGGATCCGGGCCGATGGCAAATGATCATGAGGCAGGTCCGTCAAGACAACCAGAGGGAGTAGACCCAGCTGAAGGTTCAACGCCGACTGAGGCCGGAAACGGAACAGACAATGAAGAAATGGATCCAATCGAGTTTTTGGCAATCCCAGAGGAACCTCAGCCAGAAGAGTAGTTATAGAAATGCATGTGTTGTATAAGTATGTATATATATATAACTGTATATGTGTATATATGACAACGTTGAAAGGCTATTTTGAGGGAAGCCTTCAAACTGATGTACTTTTGAAAGGAAAAGAAATGATAACCATATTTTGACATATGCAATGTGTGAAATGTTAAAAGTATGTGATGATTAAAATTAATTGAACTTATATTATAGAAATATGATTGTGAAAAACCTAATGATTGACTTTTATGTGATTTTAGGAATAGGATAAGATGGTGAACCCAAGGAACCTGCGGAATATGCGAGGACGTCCAGTCTTATCAGAAAGAGTGGACGAGCTAGAAACCTTGATAGAAGCTCAAATGAGAGAAAATGCTGAGTTAAGACAAAGACTAGAGCAAATGGAGCAGAGACAGGAAACGGAACAAGACCAAGCCCCTCCAATGGCTGTACCAGAACCGGAAGTACCTCCAGTGGCACAAGAAGAAGTGGTACAACCCCAACCACAACTCAGGAATAATATCGAGCCATTGTATGAAAGATTCCGACGCATGAGGCCACCAGAGTTTGAGGGCTCCACAAACCCTCTGGATGCGGAGGAATGGTTGTCTTCACTCCATACGATATTGGAGTTTATGGAGTTGAATGACTAAGAAAGGATTCTGTGTGCGTCCTTTGTCCTAAAAAGGGATGCAAGGTTATGGTGGGAGTCGGTTAAGCTAAGAAGAAACATGTATACCATGTCCTGGTTGGATTTTCTGGAAGAATTCAATCAGAAGTATTATAATCTGGCACTACTACGACCACAACAAAGAGAGTTTGCAGAGCTAAAACAAGGGGACATAACTGTGATAGAAGTCTGTAATAAGTTTGATCAGTTATCCAGACTTTGCCCCTACACTGTCACCACCGAGAGGGAGAAAATCCAGAAGATGCTAGGGATGTTTCGTCCCTAGATTTCAGCGTTGGTGGACAGTAGGTTAATGCCGCCTGACACCGTTTCTGATTGTGTTAGCCGTGCGTTAAGGGCAGAGTATTATCTGATTAAACAAAAGGAAGAAAGAGAGAAGGTCTGGGATGCAAAGAAAAAGGAGAAGATCTTGACTAAAGCCATACAAGCTGGACCTCAAACTGGACAAAGCAGCAAACAAAGTTTGATTGTCAAGGCTGGACAGCCCGGCACTTCAGGCCAACAATCTCAGGCAAAGAGAAAAGCAAATAATCCCAGGAACCGGAACCAGCAAAGGAGAACAAACAATAATGCTAGTCTTATGGTTTGAAACTGTGTGAGCTGTGGGAAAAGACATTCAGGTTGATGCAGACTAGCCCCAAACGCCTGTTTTCAGTGTGGGAAGGACGGTCATTTCGCCAAAAACTGCCCAGAAAATAGGCAGAATGTGCAAAGTTCATCGCAGACCCAACAACGTCCTCAAGCACATGCACTACAGGTCAAAGCTGAAGAGTCATCCCATTCTGAGAGGCCGGAAAGACCAGAATGCTTGCCTCGTACAGATGCAAGAATTATGGTCTACACGAAGGAGGGAGCAGAAGCGGGAACATCAAATGTAGTGACAGGTCAGCTTTCTGTCGCTAATAATTTGGCGTCTGTTTTATTTGACTGTGGAGCTACGCACTCTTTCATTTCACACCAATTCGTGAATAGGATAGGATACCCTCAAGACCACATGGGTATGACATTTAAAACTACATTACCCTCGGGGGAAGTCCTGATGTCCAATTACTAGTTACCACATGTGCCAATAATTGTGGCAAATAGGGAGTTATTTGCAGAATTAATTGTGATGGAGCTCGCCGACTATGATGTGATACTGGGAATGGATTTCCTAGGGAAGTATCGAGCTACGATCGATTGCCGGAAACGGATGATAAGGTTTCAACCTGATGAAGAAAAAGGATTTAAGTATCTCGACACGTCACGAAAATCACAGAAGATAATGATCAACTCGATGAAAGCTAAAAGGATGATGTCTAGCGGCTGTACTGCATATCTAGCATGTGTTCTTGACGTGACAAAGGAATCGAAGCTCCAACCTCAAGACGTCCCTATTGTAAAGGAATTCATGGATGTTTTTCCACAAGAATTACCAGGACTGCCACTTGAACGAGAAATTTCCTTCGAGATTGAGCTGATACCAGGAACCGCACCAATCTCAAAGGCACCGTACCAGATGGTAGCAGCAGAATTAAAAGAATTACAGAAGCAGCTGAAGGAACTTCTTGACAAAGGTTTCATACACCCAAGCTATTCCCCATGGGGAGCTCCAGTGCTGTTTGTTAAGAAGAAAGATGGCTCGTTTCGAATGTGTATTAATTATCGAGAACTGAACAAGGTTACCATCAAGAATAGGTACTCGCTACCTAGGATTGATGACCTGTTCGATCAACTCACAGGTGCAGCCGTCTTCTCTAAGATTGATCTGCGATCAGGATATCATCAATTGAGGATCAAGGAGAGTGACATCCACAAGACTACATTTCATACCCGTTACGGTCATTACGAATTTCTGGTAATGCCGTTTGGGTTAACAAATGCACCAGCAGCTTTTATGGATCTGATGAATCGAGTCTTTAAGGAATATTTAGATAAATTTGTTATTGTGTTCATCGATGACATTCTTATATATTCCAAGACTCGAGAGGAGCACGAAGAGCATTTGAGAATTGTTCTGCAAACAATAAGGGAACATCAACTCTATGCCAAGTTCTCTAAATGTGAATTTTGGCTGAATAGAGTACATTTTCTCGGGCATGTAGTTTCCAAAGAAGGAATCGTAGTGGATCCTGCTAAAGTGGAGGCGATCAACGAGTGGCCCGTACCTGAGAGCTTGACAGAAATACGAAGTTTCTTAGGTCTGGCCGGCTATTACAGAAGATTCGTTGAAGGATTTGCACGACTTGTCGCTCCTATTACAGCTCTTACACGTAAGGAAAGGTAATATGAATGGACTGAGCAGTGCGAGAAAAGTTTCCAAGAACTGAAGAAACGACTCACGAGTGCGCCAATACTTACACTTTCGACGGAAGGAGAAATTTTCATGATATACAGCGACGCTTCAAAAATGGGATTAGGGGTTGTCCTGATGTAAGGCGATAAGGTGATTGCCTATGCCTCGCGTCAATTAAAGGACCATGAGAAAAATTATCCCACACACGATCTGGAGCTTGCCGCAGCAGTGTTTGCATTAAAGATTTGGCGTCATTATTTATATGGAGCTCAGTGTCAGATTTATACAGACCATCAGAGTCTGAAATATTTCTTCACACAAAAGGAGCTAAATATGCAGCAAAGGTGATGGCTGGAGCTGGTAAAGGACTATGATTGCGAAATCCTCTATCACCCAGGAAAGGCCAATCGAGTTGCAGATGCGTTAAGTAGGAAATCTACTGTCCCATAGCAACTACCGATCAAAAAGCTCCCCAGGCCATTACAGCAGGAAATCAACATGTTAGAGATGGAGCTGATAACTGGAAAGCTAGCTGCAACACAACTGGAGTCAACATTGTATAAGGACATCAGAGAAGCTCAAAAGAAAGATCCAACACTAGCAAGCCCGCAAGGAGAAGCATCTGAGGATGGATTAATACTACATCAAGAGAGAATTCAAGTTCCAGATGATGAAGGATTAAGGAAGCAAATTATGGCTGAAGTACACCAAACGCCTTACTCAACACATCTCGGAGTCAGCAAGATGTACCAGGATCTTAAGTTGCAATTCTGGTGGAAAGGGATGAAGAAAGATATAGCAGAATTTGTAAGCAAGTGTATGACGTGTCAGAAGGTTAAGGATGAGCATCGTTATCCAGGTGGGAAACTAGAGCCTTTAGAAATTCCGGAGTGGAAGTGGGAGCATATCACGATGGACTTTGTGATGGGACTACCAAAGACCCGAGAAGGCTATGATGCCATCTGGGTTATTGTAGATAGACTGATAAAAACGGCAAGGTTTATCACAGTAAAGATGACCTTCTCGTTGGAAAGGTTGGCAGAACTGTATGTTAACCACATAGTCAGACTACATGGAGTTCCTAAATCCATTGTGTCAGATCGTGATCCAAGATTTACTTCAAACTTCTAGACATGCGTACAAGAGGCGATGGGAACGGAAGTATGATTGAGCACGCATTTCATCCGGAAATAGACGGGCAATCTGAGCGAACTATTCAGACTCTTGAAGATATGCTGCGTGCATGTACAATAGATTTTCCAGGGAGTTGGAACGAGAAACTTCCATTGGTAGAATTTTCATATAACAACAGCTACCAAGCTTCGATAGGTATGGCACCTTATGAAGCCTTGTATGGAAGGAAGTGCAGATCACCAGTTCACTGGTATGACCTACAAGAGAAACGACTGCATAAGACTGATTTCATCCAGGAAATGGTGGATGCAGTTACAAAAATACAGCAGCGGATGAAAACAGCCCAAAGCCGACAAAAAAGCCACGCGGACAAAAGACGAAGATTTCTGGAGTTCAATGAAGGGGATTTTATATTCTTAAGAGTCTCCCCAATGAAAGGGATCATGCGATTCGGAAAGAAGGGAAAGTTAAGTCCAAGATATATTGGACCATACGAGATCATCGAACGCATTGGCAAGGTCGCCTATAGATTGGCACTACCTCCAGAACTGTCGGCAGTACATAATGTGTTTCATATGTCGATGTTACGAAAGTACATATCGGATCCATCCCACGTGCTGAAACATGAGCCGATCTAGATTCAGGAAGATCTGACTTAGGAGGAGAGACCTGTTCAAATACTGGCACGCGAAAATAAAGTCTTGAGGAATAAAACAATCCCATTAGTCAAAGTGCTGTGGAAAAATCACAACATTGAAGAGGCTACAAGGGAACGTGAGGACGAAATGAAGAACTTGTGCCCCTACTTGTTCTAAATTTTCGAGGACGAAAATTTTATAAGGAGGGGTGAATGTGATGACCGGGAATTTTAGATTCTCGAATTATGTTAAAATTTGTATGTAAATAACAATATTAATGAATAAAGTGTGAAAAAGTTGTATTTCAATACTGTTGTGAATAGTATAATATATTCTAGCAGTGTTAAAGTGTGTAAGTTCAGGGATGGAAAATCCTACCGAACATAATTGGGTAAGACGGTTCGAAATCAGAACCGAAACCCTAGAGAGTGCATTGAAATGTACTAAAACAATAGAAATTTACGGTAGATAATTCTTATCAAACGGAAGCAAAATAAGACAAACCGACCGCACGGGAGGCACTGAGAACTCGCCTACGCGATTTCGATAAAGTTCCGTTCGGATCGGATAACAGTCAAAAATTTACTACGAATTAATTAGAGATTAATATGAATAGTTGATGACATCACTATGATGATGTCATAAAGCAAATTAAATTTTTATCAAAATTAGAAAGCTTTTGAAAGGTGTATGGCTAGGATTGGTTTACTTTTTGATCAAAGGCCATGATCATGCCAAAATTCACTTAGAAAAAAATAAAAAAATTTTATGGCATTTTGTTGAAAGGCCATTCGGCCATGTGGAAAGGGAGAAAGGGAAATTTGATTTTTGACCCCAAAACCTTTAATTTTTGGTCCTTGAACAATTAAGAAATTGTTGAAAAAAAAATTGGAAAAAGGCCCTTGATTTTTGCCTATGAATAGGCATCAAAAATTCAAGAAAAAAATGAAGAAACACAACTAAACTCTTGCCAAATTTTCCAACCAAAAACCGTGGAAGAAAACCTCCTTGAACCAAAAATTTTGTTTTGAATTTCACACCAAATCTAGTTTGAATTTCATTTCCAATACCAAGACAACAACCAAGCAAGGTAAACCTCAAATTTAAAGCAATTTTCTTTGGTTATTTTTATTAAAAACCGTGGGTATAAGGAGTTGAAAAACAATGGAAAAAAATTGTTTAAGTGTTGATTCTATGATTGGTTGATGTTGTGATATTCAAAGCATGAATTAGGATAGAAAAACAATCAAAATTTTGCATGTTTCTATTGAAAAATCCGTGGCTCCTAGGTTGTGAAAACTTCATGAATTTTATTGTTTTAATTTAGTGATAATGTTCATTCAATCATATGATAAGTTAAGCATGAAATGAACTTAAGAAACAAGAAAAATTTGAGAAAGAATTCTTGCTAAAACCGTGGGCATGAATGTGAGGAAATGGGAGGATTTTAATGTTGATACAAGTGATAAAAACCCTAGGAAAGAAAGTAAAATTTTCTTTCTATTTTTGGCATAAAATCCGTGGCTATATCTAGGGTTAGAATGTATGTTTTGTTAAGTTTTTGAATGTTAACTTATACATTGAGAAGTATAAGGGTAATGTGGTGTGCTGATGAAAATTTATTAGATATAAAAACCTAGTAAACTAGGGTTAGTTTGGAAAAAAATAAATATGTGATGTGACTTGTAAATGTTGAATCATATGGAAAGTTTTTATACAAAGTTTGGAAACTTTGTATAAAATAGGCCTCTGGTATAGTATGTGGCAGGTACAAAGGTTCTGAGACGTACCTAACGCCGGGAAACCTTAAAATTTAAGCGGAAATGCTGCCGAAATTTCTAAAATCGGCTAAAGGGCATTTCGGGAAACAAGGGGTAAAAATATTGAACTCGGAAAGGAAACCGAGACCCCTCGATGAATTATGATTAGAAATAAAAAATCAACCCAAAAGGAATAGTAAGCCGACCCTAAATCACTAAAACGCCTAAAACAGGAAAAAATCGATGTTAGGGGTATTTTTGGGAAACGAGGGAAAATTTTAGGTCGGGATAGGAAACTCGAGCCTTTCGAGGTCCGAGGGTCGGGGACGGGATGAATAACGTTTAGTAAGTAGTGAAAGGGCCATTTGAGGCTCCGAAACGCTCGAAAAATGAAAAAACGACCCTAGGTAACGGATGAATAGTAACCGAGGGTCGGGAAAAATGAAGTTGAGATTTTGCAGCAATTTAAGCTATAAAATGATACGAAAGCTTAGGAAATATTATTTTAAAATTATTAGACTTAGAAAATTTGGAAAAAAACAATAGAATGAAGCCAATTATGGTTTCGAAACCCGTTAAGGGCAAAATGGTCATTTTGACCAAAAATTTCCGAAAGGGCTCGGAAAGAACCCTAAAGGACCTAGAATAACTTAGATAAAACTCAAAATAAGGATTTTAGAGTTAAAATTCTAAGAATTTTAAGAAACACGGGTGTGTAGAGGGATACATGGCCGTGTATAGGAAACATTTTATAACCCGAGAGGTACACGGGCTAGAACACGGGTGTGTTGCAGACTGTGTACCACAAATAAAATTTAAATGTGTAGAATTGTTAAGTAAAATAAATATATATTTTAGATAATAAATAAAAAAAGGTATTAACAGACAGTATTATGTCTGTAGGAACCCACAATAAAGATAGAACTATGGAGGAGTTCCGGGAGTGGACACTAGCGCAATATTGGTAAGTTCAAGCATTTTCATGTCTGCAACATGAAATACTGTGTTAATCTATTCTATACTAGCTGCACACTAGATATAAAATCTTATAAACATGTGGGAATTAGTTAGTATAACATATCCCAAATCAAGAAAATGTGTAAGACCTACGGGCAATAGAGGATTGTGACCTTGAGGTGACTTATGCAACCACTTGGTCAAAACTGTAAATTGAAAGATGGTAAATGAAACCATTAAGGCGTACCGCCCTTCCAACATAGTGGTGGAGGTTTGTTAAATCCTACGGGGTTATCAGGGCTGTGGAGGACGATGATCTAAGGTCGCTCCTTAGACCCTCCCAGTCAGCGCGCTAATAATCATCGGTACTGCCATAAACAGAGCTCTACATTAGAAATCAAATAGAGAATAAACAATCAATAAAATGATGAAAATCATAATTGAGCATAACTGAAGCTTACACTAAAGTAAGGTAAATTCGGTTAGGGTAAATGAATAGTATCCTGATAGAGTAAAGTGAATAGTAACCAGTTAGGGTAACTGGGACTATTCACTGGTCAAAGGTCAACTATACTATTCATGGTGAATAGTCATGAATAGTACTATTCATAGGAGATTGAGTTTTTCTTGTCTTTGAATCAGTATGATTCCTATTATGAATGTTTGAACTTACTGAGCCTGTTAGCTCATCAGTTTCTTCATGTTGCAGGTAAGAAACCTGTTCTGTAGATACATGGATGGCGGCAGGATGTGAGCGTGTTAAAGGGATAGGGAACTCACCGTGGACACGGTCCTACCATATGTTTTTCGCTGAGCTTTTTGAGTAAAGAAAATATGTTTGCAGACAAAGCCTACAATACATATAAATATTATATTTGTATCAAATATGTTGTATTTATTTCAGACAGGGAAAAACCAGTATTATATTTTACATCACTTTCTTACTTAATATTCATAAGAAAAAGTATGTATTAAAAAAAAATTTGGGCCGAATTTTAGGCCCTTTTGTTTAAGAAGTTTTAGTAAAAGTGTTTAAAACTGATGACTCAGATTCAACACCCGAATGGTCTTAGTCGGCCATAGAGTCGATTCATGACGGTTGCGAGTGGTTGGAATCTGGGGACGTCACAAGTATAGGCAACCGAGACCTCCTCAAGCGGTTTGTCAAGTTTAGACCCAGGTGGGCATGGCTCGTCTAGTACGAACTTATGTCTCTCGCAGCTGAGTACTATCAACAGATTTCTTTTCCAGTCTTTGTAATTATCACCATTCAGCTTATTTTCAGTAAGTATTGAAATGAGGGGTGTCGGTGATATTTTGAACTGAAATAAAATTATACTAGACATCATTACAAAGCCCAAGCAAATATACAGATAATTTAGCAAATAAAACAGACGAGTATGTTCCTACATGAAACTTGAAAAACATGTAGCATTACAACGGTAATTCTCAGCACCTATTGCACCAAGCCACCGAGGGGTGGTCATGAGACAAATAGCCAGAATATGGACTCCGTCTAATTAAAATATGTTGCCTTAAATCCTCCAAGGTTAAGACATATATTAATAACCGCTTATTTTGGCCACCAGTTTAGTTAACAAAGCTTCTAGGGAAGGTTAATAACTAAACGAGTCTTGAGTGTATAACCATTGTTTATGTAGCCCGATCCACGTCCTACTAAGCCACCGAGGGGTGGTCATAAATAGGATCATACCCGAACACGTTTTCTACATAGGAGATCCAATCTAATATACCAGCGGTGGTAAACACCTATTGAGGGGTATGGTCAGGGCAGAACTGGCGTGAGATGTTACCATGCTTTCACATATGGATCAACAATGGAGGCCTTGGGTTTCGTTTGAAACCCTCTCCCACTCATTATTTTGAAAAACATGCAAGTTTTGACAAATATGTATGATCAATATAGTATGAGCGGCACTCACCTATCCTATATGACATGTTATCAAATATGCATATAAAATATCCATCAATACATATTTATACATCCATGACATATCACAGAAAAATTAATTGATAGATAAGTAACCAAGCCATGGTTCCATCCTAGAACAAAGAAAATAAAGATTACAAAATTCCATCCAAAGCATTCTTTGGGTCTTGAATTTTGTTCCGTCTTCTTGTATCCATCTTTATATAGCCTCTCCATTTATTTCTCATCCTATGAATCATATAAATTTTAAATCCCAAAAATTTAAATTTCAAATTCAAATTCCAATTCGAATTTCAAATTTAGATTTCAAATTCAAATTTTAAATAATTTTAAATATCATGTGCAATAATATGTAATTTCAAAAATTTCAAATTTTTAATTACATATTTTTAAACATGATTTAAAAATTAAATCTCAAATTTAAAAATCAAAGTTTTTCGATTTTGAACCATCGCCCCCACGGTCTCTGAGGCCGGTAGCTGCCATGGCAGCCCCCAGCCCCTGGAGGGCTGGCAGCCCACAGTCGCACCATGTATAGCCTTGTCGGGCTGCAGGCCAAACCTACAGCCGCAAGCTGCATGCCTGGGCTGGGCGCAGTAGCCCGCCAGGCTGCAGGCGGCGCCTGCAGCCATGGGCATCACACCTATGGGGTGGCCATGGTCATGGCCTGGACAGGGGCTGCCGCAGCCCCATCCTGCCTGAAGGCAGTGGCTGCAGCCCCACCTAGGCCGACGGCCTATCCCGAGGGGTCGTGCCTCGATTTTCGTGTCATATTCCAATTTACCCATTAGGATCTCCAAAAATTAATTTGAATCCTAATTAAATTGAAATTTTCCACACAATCAAATTTCAACCTTTAAATTAAATTTAACTTTTTGGGAAAAATAAATTACAGTCTTCAATTTTCAATCTCCTCTAAGAATAATTATGTAAAATTTCCTAAACCATTTCCGGTGTACAAAAAATTCTAACCAAAATAATTCTAAGAGACAAAAATTAGAATCCATGAGAAAATTACTGTAATTATAGACTGCTTCCATGGTTACATAAAAATTCCTATATACAATTTTCTAAATTCTAAAAAACCATAACCGGCATAAACAAGCATGCTTATAATAATTTAAAAAAAATTAAAATAACCACATACTACATGCATAATCCTTGATAACAACATAAAGGAATCCTAGAATACCACTCTCTAAATATCAAATCCATAGATAAATAAAAAGACTAGTTAGTTGTCTAATTTATGTACATGGCATAGTCATGAGATCGCTCTGATACCAATTATAGGAAATAAATCAGTAAAAACATATCAGAGTGGCGTAATGGAACAATAAAAATTTTTCAAGATCGTTAAATATCTCATGATGCCATATACAATAAACCAACAACAATTTAAACTCATACCTCAAGGACGCCAATCTATATGAGGAGAATGACCGGAGGGCTTCAACCAACTGACCTTCTCTACTATTCTCCAATTCCCGAATGGCTGAGTGTGTGGGCACTCTGAATCTCGATCAGTATGCTAGCACGGCTAGTCTTCTTCCGACCACCCAGATCTCTAAAGAACTTATTGTCATGGTGAGTTATACAACAATAAGCCTGCTCACCTGAGAGTCTGTGGTCTGAGAGAACTGGAGTGGTAGGACCTCTTTTTATAGACTTGCATGAGATGATCCTCTGAATTCGAATTGGATTAGGAGAAGATTTTCTCCCTAATCCACACACAAAATTTGAAATTAACAAGGCCAAAAATCACCAAAATATTTTGGCCACATTCAAGATTATGTGTTCAAAATTCAAACAAGATTTTAAATAGAATTTTATCTCCTCATTCCACAAAAAACCGATTCCCCGCTATGCCAAAAACATGACTAGATTTGGTCAATAAAGTGTGAGGAGAATCAAAATCCAAATAGGATTTTCTAGCTTGAATTTTATCTCAATCTTATCCATAAAAAGCGAAAATCCTCATGAGATCTTTCTCAAACATTTCAGCCATTCTCTAGGGAGGAGAGAATCCAAATTCAACTGGGATTGAAACTTGAATTTTTTCCCTGAACCTTGTCCACAAAAAATCTAAAAATTCCATGAGGATTTTCCTCAAAATTTTCGTGCACTTTTAGTTAAGATTGGGATTCAAAATTCAAGTAGGATTCAAACAACATTTTCCACTCCATATCCAACTCAAATTCGAATTTCATCCCTATGGATTTACCACAAAAAATTCGAATCCTACTTGGACTGTGATTCAAAATTTGAATTTCAAATTTAAATTTCAAATTCAAATTTCAAATTTCAAAATTCAAAATTCAAATTTCAAATTTCAAATTTCAAATTTCAAAATCCACAAAACAGTTGTATTTCAAATTCTTGTTCTCACGGATAATTTTCTACAACACCAATTTAATCTCAAATAAAATCATGGCAACTTTATTTGGAGTTTGAATAATTGTGTACTCTATTATCCAAAACAAAATCTGAATTCAACCGGAGAGAATCTTGTCCACCATCCTAATCCTATGTCAACACCATCCATGCATAATCAACTAGCCAATAGCATACATAAATCAATTTGCCAAACGTTAAGGAATTATGTAGAGCTAGTAGAGGGACTAACTGAACTTATATAATCGAGCTCCTGTAAATCAATATGATCATCATTCTTTACCGAACAACTCAATCATATGATCACTAATTTTAGAGTCATACCACTATAAACCTGAAACTGAACTCTCAATTATATATCGTATTACGTAAGCCTGTGACAAGCTAACGTCCAATGACCTTGTCATGTATGCAGAACCCTTATATGATATCCGTAATCAGCCTTAGGTCAAAGTCTGTTTAATCCTACTGATTAGGCTATCTTAAAGTTCCATTATACTTCCGAATAAGAAAATGATTATTCACCATATGTGAATAAGAAGTCATCCGCCCAGCAGACGACTCAAGGCCTTGTCCATTTTCACATCCAGTATAATTCTTTTAAGAGGATACCCTTAACTCTTTATTAGAGCTATTATTCTGATATCTGTAAACAAACCCTTCATCGTATACAAGTCATGCACTGTTAGGAAATGCCCCAAGCATTAGAGACATTTTGATGTATTTATTTTGAACTGGATAATAAAATTATATATAGAGGTTATTCATTACATTGCTATCTATCCTCGTCTTATTTACATGTTAAAGTAAATGTAAGCAAATATGGCTCACTGACTGCTTGTGTTAAAACTGTTAGAATGTTGCATGCAATGGACTTTTGTATGCGAGAAGACAATGTTCTAAAGTTAGCGGTCTAAACTATGGTCTGTAGTCTATAGGGTTAGACCGAAAATCTAACTCATGTTAAGACTATTATGTTGTCTAAAGCCTTGGAGGGGACGGTTTGTCTTGACTGTCTGGAGCTGGACTCCCAAGTAGAGACATAGATATGTTACTTGGTGGTGACATATTAGACCGGGACTAAAGCGTGATTGATCTACATAGTCCGCTATGAGTGGATCAATCTGCTTTTGACGTTCATTGTGCAATAACCTTAATCCTGAGTAAATGAACTACTTCATGTATATGACTTGTGTACTTTGATGTTCCAATGGCTAAAGCATCTCAGTGGTAGTAAGCTTATAGACCGGTTCGTTGGGTGCATGACTTGTATACGATGAAGGGTTTGTTTGCAGATATCGGAATCATAGCTCTAAGGAGTTAAAGGTATCCTCTTAAAGGCATTATATTGAATGTGAAAATGGATAAGCCCTTGGGTCTTCTGCTGGGCGGATGACTTCTTATTCACATATGGTGAATAATCATTTTCTTAATTCGGTAGTATAATGGAACTTTAAGATAGCCTGATCAGTAGGATTAAATGGACTTTGACCTAAGGCTGATCATGGATATCATATGAGGGTTTTGTATATACGACAAGGTCATTGGATAGTAGCTCGTCACAGGCTTACGTAATACGATATATAATTGGGAGTTCAGTTTCAGGTTTATAGTAGTGTGACTCTGAAACTAGTGATCATTGTAGGAAAATAAATCGGTAAAAACGTATCAGAGTGGCGCAGTGGAACAATAAAAATTTTAAGATCGTTAAATATCTCATGATGCCATATACAATAAACCACCAATAATTAAAACTCATACGTCAAGGACGCCAATCTTACAGGAGGAGAATGACCGGAGGCTTCAACCAACTAGCCTTTTCTACTATTCTCCAATTCCCGAATGGCTGAGTGTATGGGCACTTTGAACCTCGATCGGTATGCTAGCACTACTAGTCTTCTTCCGACCACCCAGATCTCTAAAGAACTTTATTGTCATGATGAGCTGTGCAACAATAAGCCTGCTCACCTGAGAGTCTGTGGTCTGAGAGAACTGGAGTGGCAGGACCTCTATTTTATAGACCTGCATGAGGTGATTCTCTGAATTTGAATTGGATTAGGAAAAGATATTTTCCCTTATCCATATCCATAAAATCCAAATTTTCTAAGGGAGAATCTCCACAATTAAATTCGGTTTTCTTAGGATAAATCCAATCCAAATCTAAACAAGATTTTAACTAGAAATTTATCTCCCTTTTTCAACCAAAAAAACCGAAATTTCTAGGAGAAAATCTTCTCCAAATTTTCGGCCACTTTTAGGATAAGGAAGAATCAAAATTCCACTAGGATTTTCAAGCTTGAATCTTATCTCAACCTTATCAAAAAATAACCTAATTTCCTAGGAGAGATTCTCCAAATTTTCGGCCACTTTTCAGGGAGGAGAGAATCCAAATTCAACTGGGATTGAAACTTGAATTATTCCCTTGAATCTTATCCACAAAAATCTGAATTTTTCCATGGGGATTATCCTCAAAAATTTCGTCTACTTTTGTTGGGATTTGGATTCAAAATTCAAGTAGGATTCCAACAAGATTATCCTCTCCAAATCCAACTCAAATTCGAATTTCAAACCTTGTGGATTTTCCACAACAAATTCGAATCCTTCTTGGACTGTGATTCAAAATTTGAATTTCAAATTTCAAATTTCAAATTCAAATTTCAAATTCAAATTTCAAATTTCAAATTTCAAATTTCAAATTCGAATTTCAAATTCAAATTTCAAATTCAAATTTCAAATTCAAATTTCAAATTCAAATTTCAAATTCAAATTTCAAATTTCAAAATTCAAAATTCAAATTTCAAATTTCAAATTTCAAATTTCAAATTTCACAAAGCGGTTGTGTTTCATATTCTTGTTCTCATGGATAATTTTCTACAACTCCAATCCAATCTTAAATAAAATCATGGCAACTTTATTTGGAGTTCGAATAATTGTGTACTCTATTATCCAAAACAAAATCTGAATCCAACCGGAGAGAATCTTGTCTACCATCCTAATCCTGTGTTATCACCATCCATGCATAATAAACTAGCCAATAGCATACACAAATCAATTTGCCAAACGTTAAGGAATTATGTGGAGCTAGTAGAGGGACTGATTGGACATATATAATCGGGCTCCCGTGATTCCATATGATCATCATTCTTTACCGAACAACTCAATCATATGATCACTAGTTTCAGAGTCACACCACTATAAACCTGAAACTGAACTCCCAATTATATACCGTATTACGTAAGCCTGTGACGAGCTACTATCCAATGACCTTGTCATATATGCAAAACCCTCATATGATATCCATGATCAGCCTTAGGTCAAAGTCCGTTTAATCCTACTGATCAGGCTATCTTAAAATTCCATTATACTATCGAATTAAGAAAATGATTATTCAGCATATGTGAATAAGAAGTCATCCGCCCAGCAGATGACCCAACGCCTTGTCTATTTTCACATTCAGTATAATGCCTTTAAGAGGATACCTTTAACTCCTCAGAGCTATGATTCCGATATCTGCAAACAAACCCTTCATCGTATACAAGTCATGCACCCAACGAACCGGTCTATAAGCTTACTACCTCTGAGACGCTTTAGCCATTGGAACATCAAAGTACACAAGTCATATACATGAAGTAGTTCATTTACTCAGGATTAAGGTTATTGCACAATGAACGTCAAAAGCAGATTGATCCACTCATAGCGGACTACGTAGATCAATCACACTTTAGTCCCGGTCTAATATGTCACCACCGAGCAACATATCCATGTCTCTACTTGGGAGTCCAGCTCCAGACAGTCAAGACAAACCGTCCCCTCTAAGGCTTTAGACAACATAATAGTCTTAACATGAGTTAGATGCTCGGTCTAACCCCATAGACTACAAACCATAGTTGAGACTGCTAACTTTAGAACATTGTCTTCTCGCATACAAAAGTCCATTGCATGCAACGTTCTAACAGTTTTAACACAAGCAGTCAGTGAGCCATATTTGCTTACATTTACTTTAACATGTAAACAAGACGAGGACAGATAGCAATGTAATGAATAACCTCTATGTATAATTTTATTATCCAGTTCAAAATGAATACATCAAAATGTCTCTAATACTTAGGGCATTTCCTAAAAATCTCCCACTTGCCCTAAGCCAGTAGATGTGCTATGTTACGCATCCCCATCGCCTCTACATGCCTCTCAAAGCTTCTAGCTACCAAAGTCTTAGTAAAGGGATCGGCAATGTTGTCCTCGGACGCGATCTTACATACATCCACTTGTCCTGTCTCCACCTGCCCTCTAATAATGTGATACCTCCGATCTATGTGCTTGGTCCTCTTGTGGTGCCGAGATTCCCTTGTGTTGGCAATAGCCCCTGTATTATCACAATAAAGTGTGATAGGCTTGTCAACACCCGGAATGACCTCAAGGTCTCTAAAGAACTTGCGGAGCCAAACCGCTTCTTTAGATGCCTCAGCCGCAGCCACATACTCAGCCTCCATAGTAGAGTCAGCTGTGCAGCCCTGCTTCACACTCCTTCGAGTAAAAACACTGATCCAGATGTCGATTTCCTCGAATCCTTACAAGTCTGGAAGTTTGAGTCCGTGTATCCTACGGGTGTTAGGTCCCCTCCAGAATACACCAGCATATAATCCCTCGTTCTCTTAAGATACTTGAGTATATGCTTTACTGCTTGCTAGTGCTTGGTTCGAGGATTCGCTTGATATCGACTCACCATACCTACTGCAAAACATATGTCTGAGCGAGTGCAAAGCATAGCGTACATAAGGCTACCCACAGCGGATGCATAAGGGACCTTACTCATATGCTCTCTTTCTTCCGATGTCTTGGGACAGTCATCCAATGAAAGAGTTAGACCGGCAATAGAAGGTTGTGAGCCTTTCTTTGCCTCTACCATTGCATATTTGTCAATTATTTTATCTATGTATGAAGCTTGGGATAATGCTATCATTTTGTTCTTTCGATCTCTGAAGAGATGAATGCCTAGAACATAATTAGCTTCTCCCAAGTCCTTCATGTCAAACTGTTGGTGTAACCAAAGCTTGACCGATGATAAGTTCCCTACATCATTCCCAATGAGTAGTATATCATCGACATAAAGTATCAGATAGACCACTTTTCCATCCTTAATACGTTTATAAACACAAGGTTCATCAACATTCTGCTCAAAACCAAATGTCTTAATCGCTTGATCAAACCTCTGGTTCCATGAGCGGGATGCTTGCTTTAATCCATAAATGGATCTAAGCAACTTGCAGACTTTCCTTTCTTGGCCTTTTGCTATGAACCCTTCGGGCTGTATCATATAGATACACTCTTCAAGATGGCCATTCAAGAATTCCGTCTTGACATCCATTTGCCAGATCTCGTAATCGAGAGCCGCAGTAATGGATAGAAGAATACAGATAGACTTCAGCATAGCAACAGGCGAAAAGGTTTCCTCGTAATCGATTCCAGCCTTTTGCGTGTATCCCTTTGCAACCAGTCTAGCTTTGAAAGTTTCCACTCTCCCTTCCGCATCCTTCTTTCTTTTATAGACCCATTTGCATCCAATAGGTTTTATCCCATCTGGCAAATCTACAAGTTCCCAAACAGAGTTGGATTTCATAGAATCCATCTCATTGTTCATAGCCTGTTTCCAAGATTTAGAATCAACATCATTTATAGCTTCATCATATGTGACCGGATCTTCCTCATGCTCATGAGCCTCGGCCTGGTATACCTCAGCATCATACATAAAGAAATTAGGTTTCTTCGAAACCCTCCCACTACGACGAGGCACCCTAAATTGTTGATCGTCTGCAGGTCTTTCACTGGAACTCGGACTTGCGTCCAAGACCGAAATCTGTGGAGCAGTTCTTTCACCCGATAACTCCTCTAGCACCACTTTGCTTCGAGGCTTAAAGTCATTCATGTGACTTTCCTCCAAGAATGTCGCATGGGTTGAGACAATGACTTTTTGTTCCTTTGGGTTATAGAACAGACCTCCTTTAGTTCCTTTTGGATACCCTACAAACATGCATAATTCTGATCTTGGTTCCAACTTCTTCGCATCCCCATCCAGTACATGTGCCAGGCAGCCCCATATTCTCATATGTCCAAGGGAGGGCTTCCTGCCATGCCACAATTCATACGGAGTTCTAGGAATTGATTTGCTCGGAACCTGGTTCAGAATATAGCACGCCGTTTGTAAAGCATATCCCCAAAAAGATAATGGCAGCGTTGAATAACTCATGATGGACCGTACCATATCCAATAAGGTCCTGTTTCTCCTTTCGGCTACACCATTCTGTTGTGGAGTACCAGGTGCAGTCAATTGGGATAATATCCCGTTCTCTATAAGATGTCCTAGAAATTCATCGGAGAGATATTCGCCACCTCGATCAGATCGAAGTGTCTTTATGGATTTATCCAATTGCTTTTCCACTTCCGCACGATACTCTTTGAATTTATCAAAGGTTTCGCTCTTGCGGTGCATCAGATACACATATCCATACCTCGAGTAATCATCTATAAAAGAGACATAATACTCGAACCCTCCTCGTGCTGTGACATTCATGGGACCACATACGTCAGTATGCACAATTTCTAAGAGCTCCTGAGCCCTTGTACCCTTAGCTCCAAAAGACCTCTTAATCATTTTACCCTCTAGACAAGACTCACATTGGGGAAGTCGTACCTCCTCCAGAGATTCCAGAGGACCGTCTTTCACCAATCTTTGAATCCTATCCTGATTAATATGACCAAGTTTTAAATGCCAAAGATACGCCTTGTTAGAGTGAGAAACTTTCAACCTTTTAGAGTTATCAATTAATTCAGTGTCAAGCAGTGAGTACATCTTTGGTTTGATCAAATATAGGTTTCCATCCATCCATCCAGAACAGATAAAAGACTTATTTCTACAAATATCAACTCTTTTACTAAAAGAAACTGAATAAGAATCCTTTATTAAACAAGCTACCGATATAAGGTTCCTCCTAAAATTAGGAACATAAAAACAGTTTTTCAATAAAATAAACCTAAATTGATCAAAATAAAGATAAACATCTCCCACTGCCTCAGCCACCATAAAGCTACCATCTCCAGTCCGCAACGAGAGGCTCCTATCATGTAGACTTCTCGTTTCCACGAACCCCTGCATAGAAATACAAACATGATTAGTGGCGCCCGAATCAATGACCCATGTGTCTTTCAATTCTTCCACCAAACACGCTTCCAAGTAATGAAGTTCCTTACCTTCCTTGCCCTTGGCCACTAGAAATTCCCGGCAAGCCTTCTTGAAGTGACCTACCTTCCCACAATGGAAGCATTTGGACTTTTTAGGGTCCTTTGGCTTCTTGTTCTTCTTCTTCTTCTTCTCGTCCGAGACAGGAGAATTAGAAGAACTAGAAGCCACTTGCTTCTTATTTGGCCTCTTCCTCTTCCGTGAGGGATTGGAAGATTCCGCCAAATTGGCCTCGCCTTTAGGTCGGACCACATCCTCATCCCTGATCATCCGCTCATAAGCCTATAGTTGCTTCATGAGCTCGGTCAGTCCTAACTCCTTTGTCGCCGGATTGTATGCGGCCTTAAACCCCACAAAATCTTTAGACAGAGTCTTGAACACCATCTCCATCTGGGTGTTGTAGTCCAACTCAGCACCATTCTCGGCAGCCTCAGCGAAGAATCCCATTAGAGTGATCATATGGTCCTTCACCGGAGTACCCGCCTTTTGCTTAGAGTTCATAATGCTGGTGATAGCGGACTGTCGAGCCAATTTTTCTTGGCCTCCAAACATGTCCTCCAGATTGTCCATGATCTCCCCAGCAACTTGATAAGTCTCATGCTGCTTTTGTAAAGCACTCGTCATGCTAGCAAGGATGTAGCATCGAGCTATTTCATTGGATTCTCTCCAACGATTATAGGCAACCGGGACCTCCTCAAGTGGTGTGTCAGGTTTGGGCCCAGGTGGGCATGGTTCGTCCAGTACGAACTTGTATCTCTCGCAGCTGAGAACTATTAATAGATTTCTTTTCCAGTCTTTATGATTATCGCCATTCTGCTTATTTTCATTAAGTATTGAAATAAGGGGTGTCGGTGACATTTTGAACTGAAATAAAATTATACTAGACATCATTACAAAGCCCAAGCAAATATACAAATAATTTAGCAAATTAAACATACAAGTATGTTCCTACATGAAACTTGAAAAAACATGTAGCATTGCAACGGTAATTCTCAGCTCCTATTGCCCCAAGCCACCGAGGGGTGGTCATGAGAACAAATAGCCGGAACATGGACCCCGTCCAATTAATATATGTTGCCTTAAATCCTCCAAGGTTAAGACATATATTAATAACCGTTTATTTGGCCACCAGTTTAGTTAACAGAGCTTCTAGGGAAGGTTAATAACTAAACGAGTCTTGAGTGTATAACCATTGTTTACGTAGCCCGATCCATGTCCTACCAAGCCACCGAGGGGTGGTCATGAATAGGATCGCACCCGAACACGTTTTCCACATAGGAGATCCAATCTAGTATACCGGCGGCGGTAAACACCTACCGAGGGGTGTGGTCAGGGCAGAACTGACGCGAGGCGTTACCATGCTTTCACATATGGATCAATAATGGAGGCCGTGGGTTTTGTTTAAAACCCTCTCCCACTCAATATTTTGAAAAACATGCAAGTTTTGACAAATTATGTATGATCAATATAGTATGAGCGGCACTCACCTATCCTATATGACATGTTATCAAATATGCATACAAAACATCCATCAATACATATTTATTCATCCATGACATATCACAGAAATAATTGACAGAATAACCAAGCTATGGTTCCATCCTAGAACAAAGAAAATAAAGATTACAAAATTCCATCCAAAGCATTCTTCGGGTCTTGAATTTCGTTTAGTCTTCTTGTATCCTTCTTTATGTAGCCTCTCCATTTATTTCTCATCCCAAGAATTATTTAAAATTTAAATATCCAAAAATTTAAATTTCAAATTCAAATTCCAAATTTGAATTTCAAATTTAAGTTTCAAATTTAAATTTTAAACAATTTTAAACATCATGTGTAATAATATGTAATTTCAAAAATTTCAAATTTTTAATTACATATTTTTAAACATGATTTAAAATTAAATCTGTAATTTAAAAATTAAAATTTTCTGATTTTTGGTCCGTCGGACCGCCGCCCCCGTAGGCGGCAGCCGCCGTGGGCAGCCACCAACCCCGGAGGGGCTGGCAGCCCACGGCCGCCCCCTGTGCAGCCCTGCCGGGCTGCAGGCCAAGCCTGCAGCGCCAGGCTGCACGCCCAGGCTGGGCGCAGCAGTCGGCAGGCTGCACGCCCAGGCTGGGCGCAGCAGTCGGCAGGCTGCACGCCCAGGCTGCGGCCAGCCTTGGGCAGGCAACGGCCACCCAGGGCTGCAGGCCAAGCCTGCGGCCGGGGTGGTGTGGGTCTGCACAGGGGCTGCCGCAGCTCCATCCTGCCCGAAGATAGGGGCTGCAGCCCCACCATGGTCCGTCGGCCTATCCCGAGGGGTCGTGTCTCGATATTCATGCCATATTCCAATTTACCTATTAGGATCTCTAAAAATTAATTTGAATCCCAATTAAATTGAAATTTTCCACACAATCAAAATTTCAATCTTTAAATCAAATTTAACTTTTGGAAAAAATAAATTACGGTCTTCAATCTTCAATTTCCTCCAAGAATAATTACATAAAAAATTCCTAAACCGTTTCCGGTATACAAAAATTTTAAGCATAAAAATTCTAAGAGACAAAAAATTAAAATCCATGGGAAAATTACAGTGTTAATAAACTGCTCCCATGGTTACATAAAAATTCCTAGATACAATTTTTCTAAATTCTAAGGAACCATAATCGGTATAAACAAGCATGCTTATAATAATTCAAATAAAATAACCACATACTTTATACATAATCCATGATAACAACATAAAGGAACCCTAGACTGCCACTATCTAAATATCAAATCCATACATAAATAAAAAGACTAAGTAATTGTCTAATTTATGTACATGGCATAGTCATGAGATGGCTCTGATACCAATTGTAGGAAAATAAATCGGTAAAAACGTATCAGAGTGGCGCAGCGGAACAATAAAAATTTTAACATCGTTAAATATCTCATGATGCCATATACAATAAACCACCAACAATTAAAACTCATACCTCAAGGACGCCAATCTTGCAGGAGGAGAATGACCGGAGGCTTCAACCAACTAGCCTTCTCTACTATTCTCCAATTCCCGAATGGCTGAGTGTGTGGGCGCTCTAAACCTCGATCGGTATGCTAGCACTACTAGTCTTCTTCCGACCACCCAGATCTCTAAAGAACTTTATTGTCACGATGAGCTGTACAACAATAAGTCTGCTCACGTGAGAGTCTGTGGTCTGAGAGAACTCGAGTGGCAGGACCTCTATTTTATAGACCTGCATGAGGTGATTCTCTTAATTTGAATTGGATTAGGAAAAGATATTTTCCCTTATCCATATCCATAAAATCTGAATTTTCCAAGGGAGAATCTCCATAATTAAATTCGGTTTTCTTAGGATAAATCCAATCCAAATCTAAACAAGATTTTAACTAGAATTTTATCTCCCTTTTTCAACCAAAAAATCCGAAATTTCCAGGAGAAAATCTTCTCCAAATTTTCGGCCACTTTTAGGATAAGGAAGAATCAAAATTCCACTAGGATTTTCAAGCTTGAATCTTATCTCAACCTTATCAAAAAATAACCGAATTTCCTAGGAGAGATTCTCCAAATTTTCGGCCACTTTTCAGGGAGGAGAGAATCCAAATTCAACTGGGATTGAAACTTGAATTATTCCCTTGAATCTTATCCACAAAAATCTGAATTTTTCCATGAGGATTATAATCAAAAATTTCGTCCACTTTTGTTGGGATTTGGATTCAAAATTCAAGTAGGATTCCAACAAGATTATCCTCTCCAAATCCAACTCAAATTCGAATTTCAAACCTTGTGGATTTTCCACAACAAATTCGAATCCTTCTTGGACTGTGATTCAAAATTTGAATTTCAAATTTCAAATTCAAATTTCAAATTCAAATTTCAAATTTCAAATTTCAAATTTCAAATTTCAAATTTAAATTTCAAATTCAAATTTCAAATTCGAATTTCAAATTCAAATTTCAAATTCAAAATTCAAATTCAAATTTCAAATTTCAAATTTCAAAATTCAAAATTCAAATTTCAAAATTCAAAATTCAAATTCCACGAAACGGTTGTGTTACATATTCTTGTTCTCATGGATAATTTTCTACAACTCCAGTCCAATCTCAAATAAAATCATGGCAACTTTATTTGGAGTTCGAATAATTGTGTACTCTATTATCCAAAACAAAATCTGAATCCAACCGGAGAGAATCTTGTCTACCATCCTAATCCTGTGTTATCACCATCCATGCATAATAAACTAGTCAATAGCATACACAAATCAATTTGCCAAACGTTAAGGAATTATGTGGAGCTAGTAGAGGGACTGATTGGACATATATAATCGGGCTCCCATGATTCCATATGATCATCATTCTTTACCGAACAACTCAATCATATGATCACTAGTTTCAGAGTCACACCACTATAAACCTGAAACTGAACTCCCAATTATATACCGTATTACGTAAGCCTGTGACGAGCTACTATCCAATGACCTTGTCATATATGCAAAACCCTCATATGATATCCATGATCAGCCTTAGGTCAAAGTCCGTTTAATCCTACTGATCAGGCTATCTTAAAGTTCCATTATACTACCGAATTAAGAAAATGATTATTCACCATATGTGAATAAGAAGTCATCCGCCCAGCAGACAACCTAAGGCCTTGTCCATTTTCACATTCAGTATAATGCCTTTAAGAGGATACCTTTAACTCCTCAGAGCTATGATTGCGATATCTGCAAACAAACCCTTCATCGTATACAAGTCATGCACCCAACGAACCGGTCTATAAGCTTACTACCTCTGAGACGCTTTAGCCATTGGAACATCAAAGTACACAAGTCATATACATGAAGTAGTTCATTTACTCAGGATTAAGGTTATTGCACAATGAATGTCAAAAGCAGATTGATCCACTCATAGCGGACTATGTAGATCAATCACACTTTAGTCCCGGTCTAATATGTCACCACCGAGCAACATATCCATGTCTCTACTTGGGAGTCCAGCTCCAGACAGTCAAGACAAACGTCCCCTCTAAGGCTTTAGACAACATAATAGTCTTAACATGAGTTAGATGCTCGGTCTAACCCCATAGACTACCGACCATAGTTTAGACTACTAACTTTAGAACATTGTCTTCTCGCATACAAAAGTCCATTGCATGCAACGTTCTAACAGTTTTAACACAAGCAGTCAGTGAGCCATATTTGCTTACATTTACTTTAACATGTAAATAAGACGAGGACAGATAGCAATGTAATGAATAACCTCTATGTATAATTTTATTATCCAGTTCAAAATGAATACATCAAAATGTCTCTAATACTTAGGGCATTTCCTAACAATCATATGATTGAGTTGTTCGGTAAAGAATGATGATCATATGGATTTGCGGGAGCCTGATTATATAAGTCCAATCAGTCCCTCTACTAGCTCCACATAATTCCTTAACGTTTGGCAAATTGATTTGTGTATGCTATTGGCTGGTTTATTTTGCATGGATGGTGATGACACAGGATTAGGATGGTAGACAAGATTCTCTCCTGTTGGATTCAGATTTTGTTTTGGATAATAGAGTACACAATTATTCGAACTCCAAATAAAGTTACCATGACTTTATTTGAGATTGGATTGGAGTTGTAGAAGAATATCCATGAGAATAAGAGTTTGAAACACAACCGTCTTGTGAATTTGAAATTTGAATTTGAAATTTGAATTTGAAATTCGAATTTGAAATTTGAAATTTGAAATTTAAATTTGAAATTCGAATTTGAAATTTGATATTCAAATTTTGAATCACAGTCCAAGTGGGATTCGAATTTGTTGTGGAAAATCCACAAGGTTTGAAATTCGAATTTGAGTTGGATTTGGAGAGGATAATCTTGTTAGAATCATACTTGAATTTTGAATCCAAATCCTAACAAATTATGGACGAAATTTTGAGGATAATCCTTAATGGAATTTCGGTTTTTATGGATAAGGTTCAAGGGAAAAATTCAAGTTTCAATCCTAGTTGAATTTGGAGTCTCTCCTTCCCTGAAAAGTGGCCGAAATTATAGAGGAAATCTCCTAGGAAAATTCGGTTATTTTGGATAAGGTTGAGATAAGATTCAAGCTTGAAAATCCTAGTGGAATTTTGATTCTCCCTTATCCTAAAAGTGGCCGAATTTTTTGAGGAGATTTTCTCCTAGGAATTTTGGATTTTTTGGTTGAAAAAGGGAGATAAAATTCTAGTTAAAATTTTGTATAGATTTAGATTGGATTTATCCTAAATAAACCCAATTTTATTGTTGGGATTTTCCCATGGAAAAATTCAGATTTTATGGTTATGGATAAGAGAGAATATCTTTTCCTAATCCAATTCGAATTCAAAGAATCACCTCATGCAGGTCTATAAATAGAGGTCCTGCCACTCCAGTTCTCTCAGACCACAGACTCTCAGGTGAGCAGGCTTATTGTTGCACAGCTCATCGTGACAATAAGTTCTTTAGAGATCTAGGTGGTCGGAAGAAGACTAGCAGTGCTAGCATACCGATCGAGGTTCAGAGTGCCCACACACTCAGCCATTCGGGAATTAGAGAATAGTAGAGAAGGCTAGTTGGTTGAAGCCTCCGGTCATTCTCCTCCTGCAAGATTGGCGTCCTTGAGGTATGAGTTTTAATTGTTGTTGGTTTATTGTATATGGCATCATGAGATATTTAATGATCTTAAAAATTTTTATTGTTCCGCTGCGCCACTCTGATACATTTTTACCGATTTATTATCCTACAATTGGTATCAGAGCCATCTCATGACTATGCCATGTACATAAATTAGACAATTACTTAGTTTTTTATTTATGTATGGATTTGATATTTAGAGAGTGGCATTCTAGGGTTCCTTTATGTTGTTATCATGCATTATGTATAAAGTATGTGGTTATTTTAATTTTCTGAATTATTATAAGCATGCTTGTTTATACCGGTTATGGTTCCTTAGAATTTAGAAAAATTATATCTAGGAATTTTTATGTAACCATGGGAGCAGTTTATTAACACTGTAATTTTCCCATGGATTTTAATTTTTGTCTATTAGAATTTTTATGGTTAGAATTTTTGTACACCGGAAACGGTTTAGGAAATTTTATGTAATTATTCTTGGAGGAAATTGAAGATTGAAGACCGTAATTTATTTTTTCCCAAAAGTTAAATTTGATTTAAAGGTTGAAATTTTGAATGTGTGGAAAATTTCAATTTAATTGGGATTCAAATTAATTTTTGGAGATCCTAATAGGTAAATTGAAATATGGCATGAAAATCGAGACACAACCCCTCGGGACAGGCCGATGGGCCTTGGTGGGGCTGTAGCCCCTGCTCTCGGGCAGGATGGGGCTGCGGCAGCCCCTGTGAAGACCAACCCCACGCACGGCCACAGACTTGGCCTGCTGCTGAGGGTGGCCGTGGCCTGCCCAAGGCTGGCCATAGCCTGGGCATGCAGCCTGGCGCTGCAGGCTTGGCCTGCGACCCGGCAAGGCTGTACATAGGGGGCTGCCGTGGGCTGCCAGCCCCTTCGGGGCTGGTGGCTGCCCACGGCGGCTGCCGCCTTCGGGGGAAGCGGTGCGATGGTCCAAAAATCGAAAAATTTTGATTTTTAAATTTGAGATTTAATTTTAAATCATGTTTAAAAATATGTAATTGAAAATTTGATATTTTTTGAAATTACATATTATTACACATGATGTTTAAAATTGTTTAAAATTTGAATTGGAAATTTAAATTTGAAATTCGGATTTGGAATTTGAATTTGAAATTTAAATTTTGGAGATTTAAATTTTAAATAATTCTTGGAATGAGAAATAAATGGAGAGGCTACATAAAGATGGATACAAGAAGACGGAACGAAATTCAAGACCCAAAGAATGCTTTGGATGGAATTTTGTAATCTTTATTTTCTTTGTTCTAGGATGGAACCATGGCTTGGTTATTCTGTCAATTATTTTTTCTGTGATATGTCATAGATGTATAAATATGATGGATGTTTTGTATACATATTTGATAACATGTCATATAGGATAGGTGAGTGCCGCTTATACTATATTGATCATACATAATTTGTCAAAACTTGCATGTTTTTCAAAATATTGAGTGGGAGAGGGTTTCAAACAAAACCCACGGCCTCCATTGTTGATCCATATGTGAAAGCATGGTAACGCCTCACGTCAGTTCTGCCCTGACCACACCCCTCGGTAGGTGTTTACCGCCGCCAGTATACTAGATTGGATCTCCTATGTGGAAAACGTGTTGGGTACGATCGTATTCATGACCACCCCTTAGTGGCTTGATAGGATGTGGATCGGGCTACGTAAACAATGGTTATACACTCAAGACTCATTTAGTTATTAACCTTCCCTAGAAGCTCTGTTAACTAAACTGGTGGCCAAAGAAGCGGTTATTAATATATGTCTTAACCTTGGAGGATTTAAGGCAACATATATTAATTGGACGGGGTCCATGTTCTAGCTATTTGTTTTCATGACCACCCCTCGGTGGCTTGGGGCAATAGGTGCTGAGAATTACCGTTGCAATGCTACATGTTTTTCAAGTTTCATGTAGGAACATACTTGTATGTTTTATTTGCTAAATTATCTGTATATTTGCTTGGACTTTGTAATGATGTCTAGTATAATTCTATTTCAGTTCAAAAATGTCACCGACACCCCTCATTTCAATACTTACTGAAAATAAGTTGAATGGCAATAATTATAAAGATTGGAAAAGAAATCTATTAATAGTTCTCAGATGCGAGAGACACAAGTTCGTACTGGATGAACCATGCCCACCTGGGCCCAAACCTGACACACCACTTGAGAAGGTTTCGGTTGCCTATATCATTGGAGAGAATCCAATGAGATAGCTCGATGCTACATCCTTGCTAGCATGACGAGTGCTTTACAAAAGCAGCATGAGACTTATCAAGTTGCTAGGGAGATCATAGAAAATCTGGAGGACATGTTCGGAGGCCAAGAAAAATTGGCTCGACAGTCAGCTATCACCAGCATTATGAACTCTAAGCAAAAGGCGGGTACTCCGGTGAAGGACCATATGATCACTCTAATGGGATTCTTCGCTGAGGCTGCCAAGAATGGTGCTGAGTTGGGCTACAACACCCAGATCGAGATGGTGTTCAAGATTCTGTCTAAAGATTTTGTGGGGTTTAAGGTCGCATACAATCTGGCGACAAAGGAGTTAGGACTAACTGAGCTCATGAAGTAACTACAGGCTTATGAGCAAATGATCAGGGATGAGGATGTGGTCTGACCTAAAGGAGAGGCCAATTTGACGGAATCTTCCAATCCCTCACGGAAGAGGAAGAGGCCAAATAAGAAGCAAGTGGCTTCTAGTTCTTCTAATCCTCCTGTCTTGGACGGGAAGAAGAACAAGAAGCTGAAGGACCCTAAAAAGTCCAAATGTTTCCATTGTGGGAAGGTAGGTCACTTCAAGAAGGCTTGCTGGGAATTCCTAGCCGCCAAGGGCAAGGAAGGTAAGGAACTTCATTACTTGGAAGCGTGTTTGGTGGAAGAATCGAAAGACACTTGGGTCATTGATTCGGGCGCCACTAATCATGTTTGTGTTTCTATGCAGGGGTTCATGGAAACGAGAAGTCTACATGATAGGAGCCTCTCGTTGCGGACTGGAGATGGTAGCTTTGTGGTGGCTGAAGCAGTGGGAGATGTTTACCTTTATTTTGATCAATTTAGGTTTATTTTATTAAAAGACTGTTTTTATGTTCCTAATTTTAGGAGGAACCTTATATCGTTAGCTTGTTTAATAAAGGATTCTTATTTAGTTTCTTTTAGTAAAAGAGTTGATATTCGTAGACATAAGTCTTTTATCTGTTCTGGATGGATGGATGGAAACCTATATTTGATCAAACCAAAGATGTACTCACTGCTTGACATTGAATTAATAGATGACTCTAAAAGGTTGAAAGTTTCTCACTCTAACAAGGCATATCTTTGGCATTTAAGACTTGGTCATATTAATCAGGATAGGATTCAAAGATTGGTGAAAGACGGTCCTCTAGAATCTCTGGAGGAGGTACGTCTTCCCCAATGTGAGTCTTGTCTAGAGGGTAAAATGACTAAGAGGTCTTTTAGAGCTAAGGGTACAAGGGCTCAGGAGCTCCTAGAAATTGTGCACACCGACGTATGTGGCCCCATAAACGTCACAGCACGAGGACGGTTCGAGTATTATGTCTCTTTTATAGATGATTACTCGAGGTATGGATATGTATATCTGATGCACCGCAAGAGTGAAACCTTTGACAAGTTCAAAGAGTATCGTGCGGAAGTGGAAAAGCAATTGGATAAATCCATAAAGACACTTCGATCTGATCGAGGTGGTGAATACCTCTCCGATGAATTTCTAGGACATCTTGTAGAGAACGGGATATTATCCTAATTGACTGCACCTGGTGTAGGAGAATAAACCGGTAAAAACGTATCAGAGTGGCGCAGCGGAACAATAAAAATTTTTTAGATCGTTAAATATCTCATGATGCCATATACAATAAATCAACAACAATTAAAACTCATACCTCAAGGACGCCAATGAACAGGAGGAGAGTGACCGGAGGCTTCAACCAACTAACCTTCTCTACTATTCTCCAATTCCCGAATGGCTGAGTGTGTGGGCACTCTGAACCTCGATCGGTATGCTAGCACTGCTAGTCTTCTTCCGACCACCCAGATCTCTAAAGAACTTTATTGTCACGATGAGCTGTGCAACAATAAGCCTGCTCACCTGAGAGTCTGTGGTCTAAGAGAACTGGAGTGGCAGGACCTCTATTTATAAACCTGCATGAGGTGAATCTCTGAATTTGAATTGGATTAGGAAAAGATATTTTCCCTTATCCAAACCCATAAAATCCGAATTTTTCCAAGGGAGAATCTCCACTAAAAATTCGGTTTTCTTAGGATAGATCCAATCCAAATCTCAACAAGATTTTAACTAGAATTTTATCTCCCTTTTTCAACCAAAAAATCTGAAATCTTTAGGAGAAAATCTTCTCCAAATTTTCGGCCACTTTTAGGATAAGGAAGAATCAAAATTCCACTAGGATTTTTCAAGATAAATCTCATCTCAACCTTATCCAAAAATAACCGAATTTCCTAGGATTAAGGCTCCAAAATTTCGGCCACTTTTAGGGAGTAGAGAGAATCCAAATTCAACTAGGATTGAAGCTTGAATTTACCCTTGAATCTCATCCATAAAATCCGAAATTTTCATGAGGATTATCCTCAAAAAATTTCGTCCCTTATTTGTTGGGATTTGGATTCAAAATTCAAGTAGGATTCTAACAAGATTATCCTCTCCAAATCCAACTCAAATTCGAATTTCAAACCTTGTGGATTTTCCACAACAAATTCGAATCCTACTTGGACTGTGATTCAAAATTTGAATTTCAAATTTCAAATTCAAATTTCAAATTCAAATTTCAAATTTCAAATTTCAAATTTCAAATTTAAATTTCAAATTCAAATTTCAAATTCAAAATTCAAATTTCAAATTTCAAAATTCAAATTTCAAATTTCAAAATTCAAATTTCAAATTCCACAAAACGGTTGTATTTCATATTCTTGTTCTCATGGATAATTTTCTACAACTCCAATCCAATCTCAAATAAAATCATGGCAACTTTATTTGGAGTTCGAATAATTGTGTACTCTATTATCCAAAACAAAATCTGAATCCAACCGGAGAGAATCTTGTCTACCATCCTAATCCTGTGTTATCACCATCCATGCATAATAAACTAGCCAATAGCATACACAAATCAATTTGCCAATCGTTAAGGAATTATGTGGAGCTAGTAGAGGGACTGATTGGACATATATAATCGGGCTCCCGTGATTCCATATGATCATCATTCTGTACCGAACAACTCAATCATATGATCACTAATTTCAGAGTCACACCACTATAAACCTGAAACTGAACTCCCAATTATATACCGTATTACGTAAGCCTGTGACGAGCTACCATCCAATGACCTTGTCATATATGCAAAACCCTCATATGATATCCATGATCAGCCTTAGGTCAAAGTCCGTTTAATCCTACTGATCAGGCTATCTTAAAGTTCCATTATACCACCGAATCAAGAAAATGATTATTCACCATATGTGAATAAGAAGTCATCCGCCCAGCAGACGACCCAAGGCCTTGTCCATTTTCACATTCAGTATAATGCCTTTAAGAGGATACCTTTAACTCCTCAGAGCTATGATTCCGATATCTGCAAACAAACCCTTCATCGTATACAAGTCATGCACCCAACGAACCGGTCTATAAGCTTACTACCTCTGAGACGCTTTAGCCATTGGAACATCAAAGTACACAAGTCATAAACATGAAGTAGTTCATTTACTCAGGATTAAGGTTATTGCACAATGAACGTCAAAAGCAGATTGATCCACTCATAGCGGACTACGTAGATCAATCACGCTTTAGTCCCGGTCTAATATGTCACCACCGAGCAACATATCCATGTCTCTACTTGGGAGTCCAGCTCCAGACAGTCAAGACAAACCGTCCCCTCTAAGGCTTTAGACAACATAATAGTCTTAACATGAGTTAGATGCTCGGTCTAACCCCATAGACTACAGACCATAATTTAGACTGCTAACTTTAGAACATTGTCTTCTCGCATACAAAAGTCCATTGCATGCAACGTTCTAACAGTTTTAACACAAGCAGTCAGTGAGCCATATTTGCTTACATTTACTTTAACATGTAAATAGGACGAGGACAGATAGCAGTGTAATGAATAACCTCTATGTATAATTTTATTATCCAGTTCAAAATGAATACATCAAAATGTCTCTAATACTTAGGGCATTTCCTAACAATCTCCCACTTGTCCTAAGCCAGCAGATGTGCCATGTTACGCATCCCCATCGCCTCTACATGCCTCTCAAAGCTTTTAGCTACCAAAGTCTTAGTAAAGGGATCAGCGATGTTGTCCTCGGACGCGATCTTACATACATCCACTTGTCCTGTCTCCACATGCCCTCTAATAATGTGATACCTCCGATCTATGTGCTTGGTCCTCTTGTGGTGACGAGATTCCCTTGTGTTGGCAATTGCCCCTGTATTATCACAGTAAAGTGTGATAGGCTTGTCAATACCCGGAATGACCTCAAGGTCTCTAAAGAACTTGCGGAGCCAAACCGCTTCTTTAGATGCCTCAGCCGCAGCCACATACTCAGCCTCCATAGTAGAGTCAGCTGTGCAGCCCTGCTTCACGCTCCT
Source organism: Antiaris toxicaria (assembly GCA_035233585.1). NCBI lineage: Eukaryota > Viridiplantae > Streptophyta > Magnoliopsida > Rosales > Moraceae > Antiaris > Antiaris toxicaria. Next base: position 54,413,487 of record CP141155.1, on the reverse strand, counting down.
CCACACAATGGCGCCTCCTCCGAGTAAAAACACTGATCCAGATGTCGATTTCCTCGAATCCTTACAAGTCTGGAAGTCTGAGTTCGTGTATCCTATGGGTGTTAGGTCCCCTCCAGAATACACTAGCATATAATCCCTCGTTCTCTTAAGATACTTGAGTATATGCTTTACTGCTTGCCAGTGCTTGATTCCAGAATTCGCTTGATATCGACTCACCATACCTACTGCAAAACATATGTCCGGGCGAGTGCAAAGCATAGCGTACATAAGGCTACCCACAGCGGATGCATAAGGGACCTTACTCATACGCTCTCTTTCTTCCGATGTCTTGGGACAGTCATCCAATAAAAGAGTTAAACCGGCAATAGAAGGTTGTGAGCCTTTCTTTGCCTCTAGCATTGCATATTTGTCAATTATTTTATCTATGTATGAAGCTTGGGATAATGCTATCATTTTGTTCTTTCGATCTCTGAAGAGACGAATGCCTAGAACATAATTAGCTTCTCCCAAGTCCTTCATGTCAAACTGTTGGTGTAACCAAAGCTTGACCGATGATAAATTCCCTACATCATTCCCAATTAGTAGTATATCATCGACATAGAGTATCCGAAAGACCACTTTTCCATCCTTAATACGTTTATAAACACAAGGTTCATCAACGTTCTGCTCAAAACCAAATGTCTTAATCGCTTGATCAAACCTCTGGTTCCATGAGAGGGATGCCTGCTTTAATCCATAAATGGATCTAAGCAACTTGCAGACTTTCTTATCTTGGCCTTTTGCTACGAACCCTTCGGGCTGTATCATATAGATACACTCTTCAAGATGGCCATTCAAGAATGCCGTCTTGACATCCATTTGCCAGATCTCGTAATCGAGAGCCGCAGCAATGGACAGAAGAATACGGATAGACTTCAGCATAGCAACAGGCAAAAAAGTTTCCTCGTAATCGATTCCAGCCTTTTGCGTGTATCCCTTTGCAACCAGTCTAGCTTTGAAAGTTTCCACTCTCCCTTCCGCATCCTTCTTTATTTTGTAGACCCATTTGCATCCAATGGGTTTTATCCCATCCGGCAAATCTACAAGTTCCCAAACAGAGTTGGATTTCATGGAATCCATCTCACTGTTCATAGCCTGTTTCCAAGATCTTGAATCAACATCCTTTTTAGCTTCATCTTATGTGACCGGATCTTCCTCATGCTCATGAGCCTCGGCCTGGTATACCTCAGCATCATACATAAAGAAATTAGGTTTCTTAGAAACCCTCCCACTACGACGAGGCACCCTAAATTGTTGATCGTCTGCAGGTCTTTCACTGGAACTCGGACTTGCGTCCAAGACCGAAATCTGTGGAGCAGTTCTTTCACCCGATAACTCCTCTAGCACCACTTTGCTTCGAGGTTTAAAGTCATTCATGTGACTTTCCTCCAAGAATGTCGCATGGGTTGAGACAATGACCTTTTGTTCCTTCGGGTTATAGAACAGACCTCCTTTAGTTCCCTTTGGATACCCTACAAACATGCACAATTCTGATCTTGGTTCCAACTTCTTCGCATCCCCATCCAGTACATGTGCCGGGCAGCCCCATATTCTCATATGTCCAAGGGAGGGCTTCCTGCCACGCCACAATTCATACGGAGTTCTAGGAATTGATTTGCTCGGAACCTGGTTCAGAATATAGCACGCCGTTTGTAAAGCATGTCCCCAAAATGATAATGGCAGCGTTGAGTAACTCATCATGGACCGTACCATATCCAATAAGGTCCTGTTTCTCCTTTCGGCTACACCATTCTGTTGTGGAGTACCAGGTGCAGTCAATTGGGATAATATCCCATTCTCTACAAGATGTCCTAGAAATTCATCGGAGAGGTATTCGCCACCTCGATCAGATCGAAGTGTCTTTATGGATTTATCCAATTGCTTTTCCACTTCCGCACGATACTCTTTGAATTTATCAAAGGTTTCGCTCTTGCGGTGCATCAGATACACATATCCATACCTCGAGTAATCATCTATGAAAGAGACATAGTACTCGAACCCTCCTCGTGCTGTGACGTTCATGGGGCCACATACGTCAGTGTGCACAATTTCTAAGAGCTCTTGTGCCCTTGTACCCTTAGCTCCAAAAGACCTCTTAGTCATCTTACCCTCTAGACAAGACTCACATTGGGGAAGTCGTACCTCCTCCAGAGATTCCAGAGGACCGTCTTTCACCAATCTTTGAATCCTATCCTGATTAATATGACCAAGTCTTAAATGCCAAAGATACGCCTTGTTAGAGTGAGAAACTTTCAACCTTTTAGAGTTATCAATTAATTCAGTGTCAAGCAGTGAGTACATCTTTGGTCTGATCAAATATAGGTTTCCATCCATCCATCCAGAACAGATAAAAGACTTATTTCTACGAATATCAACTCTTTTACTAAAAGAAACTGAATAAGAATCCTTTATTAAACAAGCTACCGATATAAGGTTCCTCCTAAAATTAGGAACATAAAAACAGTCTTTCAATAAAATAAACCTAAATTGATCAAAATAAAGATGAACGTCTCCCACTGCCTCAACCACCACAAAGCTACCATCTCCAGTCCGCAACGAGAGGCTCCTATCATGTAGACTTCTCGTTTCCACGAACCCCTGCATAGAAACACAAACATGATTAGTGGCGCCCGAATCAATGACCCATGTGTCTTTCGATTCTTCCACCAAACATGCTTCTAAGTAATGAAGTTCCTTACCTTCCTTGCCCTTGGAGGCTTGGAATTCCCGGCAAGCCTTCTTGAAGTGACCTACCTTCCCACAGTGGAAGCATTTGGACTTTTTAGGGTCGTTTGGCTTCTTGTTCTTCTTCTTCTTCTTCCCGTCCGAGACAGGAGGATTAGAAGAACTGGAAGCCACTTGCTTCTTATTTGGCCTCTTCCTCTTCCGTGAGGGATTGGAAGATTCCGCCAAATTGGCCTCTCCTTTAGGTCGGACCGTATCCTCATCCCTGATCATCCGCTCATAAGCCTGTAGTTGCTTCATGAGCTCGGTAAGTCCTAACTCCTTTGTCGCCAGATTGTATGCGGCCTTAAACCCCACAAAATCTTTAGACAGAGTCTTGAACACCATCTCGATCTGGGTGTTATAGTCCAACTCAGCACCATTCTCGGCAGCCTCAGCGAAGAATCCCATTAGAGTGATCATATGGTCCTTCACCGGAGCACCCGCCTTTTGCTTAGAGTTCATAATGCTGGTGATAGCGGACTGTCGAGCCAATTTTTCTTGGCCTCCGAACATGTCCTCCAGATTTTCCATGATCTCCCCAGCAACTTGATAAGTCTCATGCTGCTTTTGTAAAGCACTCGTCATGCTAGCAAGGATGTAGCATCGAGCTATCTCATTGGATTCCCTCCAACGATTATAGGCAACCGGGACCTCCTCAAGTGGTGTGTCAGGTTTGGGCCCAGGTGGGCATGGTTCGTCCAGTACGAACTTGTGTCTCTCGCAGCTGAGAACTATTAATAGATTTCTTTTCCAATCTTTATAATTGTCGCCATTCAACTTATTTTCAGTAAGTATCGAAATGAGGGGTGTCGGTGACATTTTGAACTGAAATAAAATTATACTAGACATCATTACAAAGCCCAAGCAAATATGCAGATAATTTAGCAAATAAAACATACAAGTATGTTCCTACATGAAACTTAAAAAAAATGTAGCATTGCAACGGTAATTCTCAGCACCTATTGGCCCAAGCCACCGAGGGGTGGTCATGAGAACAAATAGCCGGAACATGGACCCCGTCCAATTAATATATGTTACCTTAAATCCTCCAAGGTTAAGACATATATTAATAACCGCTTATTTGGCCACCAGTTTAGTTAACAAAGCTTCTAGGGAAGGTTAATAACTAAACGAGTCTTGAGTGTATAACCATTGTTTACGTAGCCCGATCCACGTCCTACCAAGCCACCGAGGGGTGGTCATGAATAGGATCGCACCCGAACACGTTTTCCACATAGGAGATCCAATCTAGTATACCGGCGGTGGTAAACACCTACCGAGGGGTGTGGTCAGGTCAGAACTGACGCGAGGCGTTACCATGCTTTCACATATGGATCAACAATGGAGGCCGTAGGTTTTGTTTGAAACCCTCTCCCACTCAATATTTTGAAAAACATGCAAGTTTTGACAAATTATGTATGATCAATATAGTATGAGCGGCACTCACCTATCCTATATGACATGTTATCAAATATGCATACAAAACATCCATCAATACATATTTATACATCCATGACATATCACAGAAAAATAATTGACAGAATAACCAAGCCATGGTTCCATCCTAGAACAAAGAAAATAAAGATTACAAAATTCCATCCAAAGCATTCTTTGGGTCTTGAATTTTGTTCCGTCTTCTTGTATCCATCTTTATGTAGCCTCTCCATTTATTTCTCATCCCAAGAATTATTTAAAATTTAAATCTCCCAAAATTTAAATTTCAAATTCAAATTCCAAATTTGAATTTCAAATTTAAATTTCAAATTTGAATTTTAAACAATTTTAATCACCATGTGTAATAATATGTAATTTCAAAAATTTCAAATTTTTAATTACATATTTTTAAACATGATTTAAAATTAAATCTCAAATTTAAAAATCAAAATTTTCGAATTTTGGACCGCCGCACCGCCGCCTGTGAAGGCGGCAGCCGCCGTGGGCAGCCACCAACCCCGGAGGGGCTGGCAGCCCACGGCCGCCCCTTGTGCAGCCTGCCGGGCTGCAGGCCAAGCCTGCAGCACCAGGCTGCACGCCCAGACTGGGCGCAGCAGCCGGAAGGCTGCAGGCAGCGCCTGCAGCCAGAGGCTGCACGCCCAGACTGGGCACAGCAGCCGGCAGGCTGCAGGCAGCGCCTGCAGCCAGAGGCTGCACGCCCAGGCTGCGGCCAGCCTTGGGCAGGCCACGGCCACCCCTGGCTGCAGGCAGAGCCTGCGGCCGTGGGTGGTGTGGGCCTGTACAGGGGCTGCCGCAGCCCCATCCTGCCCGAGGGCAGGGGCTGCAGCCCCACCAAGGTTTGTCGGCCTATCCCGAGGGGTCGTGTCTCGATTTTCGTGCCATATTCCAATTTATCTTTTAGGATCTCCAAAAATTAATTTGAATCCCAATTAAATTGAAATTTTCCACACAATCAAAATTTCAACCTTTAAATTAAATTTAACTTTTGGGAAAAATAAATTACGGTCTTCAATCTTCAATCTCCTCCAAGAATAATTACATAAAAAATTCCTATACCGTTTCCAGTGTACAAAATTCTATCCATAAAAATTCTAAGAGACAAAAATTAATATCCATGGGAAAATTACAGTGTTAATAAACTGCTCCCATGGTTACATAAAAAATTCCTAGATACAATTTTTCTAAATTCTAAGGAACCATAACCGGTATTAACAAGCATGCTTATAATAATTCAAAAAATTAAAATAACCACATACTTTATACATAATACATGATAACAACATAAAGGAACCCTAGAATGCCACTCTCTAAATATCAAATCCATACATAAATAAAAAGACTAAGTAATTGTCTAATTTATGTACATGGCATAGTCATGAGATGGCTCTGATACCAATTGTAGGAGAATAAATCGGTAAAAACGTATCAGAGTGGCGCAGCGGAACAATAAAAATTTTTTAGATCGTTAAATATCTCATGATGCCATATACAATAAATCAACAACAATTAAAACTCATACCTCAAGGACGCCAATGAACAGGAGGAGAGTGACCGGAGGCTTCAACCAACTAGCCTTCTCTACTATTCTCCAATTCCCGAATGGCTGAGTGTGTGGGCACTCTGAACCTCGATCGGTATGCTAGCACTGCTAGTCTTCTTCTGACCACCCAGATCTCTAAAGAACTTTATTGTCACGATGAGCTGTGCAACAATAAGCCTGCTCACCTGAGAGTCTGTGGTCTAAGAGAATTGGAGTGGCAGGACCTCTATTTATAGACCTGCATGAGGTGAATCTCTGAATTTGAATTGGATTAGGAAAAGATATTTTCCCTTATCCAAACCCATAAAATCCGAATTTTTCCAAGGGAGAATCTCCACTAAAAATTCGGTTTTCTTAGGATAGATCCAATCCAAATCTCAACAAGATTTTAACTAGAATTTTATCTCCCTTTTTCAACCAAAAATATCCGAAATCTTTAGGAGAAAATCTTCTCCAAATTTTCGGCCACTTTTAGGATAAGGAAGAATCAAAATTCCACTAGGATTTTTCAAGCTAAATCTCATCTCAACCTTATCCAAAAATAACCGAATTTCCTAGGATTAAGGCTCCAAAATTTCGGCCACTTTTAGGGAGTAGAGAGAATCCAAATTCAACTAGGATTGAAGCTTGAATTTACCCTTGAATCTCATCCACAAAAGAATGCATAGCGCCGGAATCAAACAAAACTAGTGCAGTGGAGTTGGCAACAGAAAGCTGACCTGTCACCACGGTCGAGGTTCCGGCCTCGACATCCTCGCGAGTAAAGGCATAAATCCTCCCCTGCGGCTCTGGAGCTTCCAATTTACCTTGGCTAATTGTTGGGCCTTCAATCCTTCCCTAGACGGCAAGCAGCTGTCTGCTAGTAGGGCAGGCTTGACCCTGCTAATTTTGCTGGTTCGAGCGGCAGTGTTTAGCGAAGTGGCCTTCCTTACCACATATGTAACAGCCGCTGGTGCCCTGATGGCATTCTCCTGGATGGTTCCTTCCGCATTTTGGATAAGGTGGGTGTTGATTTTCATTTTCTCCTCAGTTATTTTTCTTCTAAGGAAAGTTCCTTTGATGGCCCTGATTGCCTTGATTCCCTTTCCTCTTATTGTTGTTGTTGGATGGCTGGTTGTGTTGGTTGTTTCCCGTACTCTACCCTCTATGCTGAAATTCAGAGTACTGTCTACCCTTGGTCAGCTTCAATTGGTTATTCTCTTCTCTCTTTGCCTTGAAGATCTGCGCCCTCCTTTCTCTGTCTTGGGCTAGCCAATACTCAGCCTAGATGGCTCTACTGACAAATTCGACCATGGTCGTTGGCCCATGGCTGCTGCTGCAGACTTGGACAGCTATATCTATCTGAAACATTTTCAGCATCCTCCTGACCTTTTCCTTCTCGATCGGCACTAGGTCGGGCAAAGTCGGGCTAGCTGTTCGAATTTTCTTACGGCCTCCATGACCGTCATGCCTCCTTGGCGTAAATTGTTAAATTCATCCTATTGGACTGCTAAGGCTTCGTTGTTGAAGTACATTTCTTTGAACTCAACGATGAAGTCTACCCAGTTCATTTCATTGATGTTCTTTCTGATAGCCATGGTCTTCAACCACCGGCGTGCTCCTTTCCGTAGGGCTAGGGATGCATAAAAATTTTTTTTCTCCTTCGGTCAGTCCCACGAGGTCTAGAATGACTTGAACATCAGTCAGCTAATCATTGGCTTCAATAGGGTTCATAGTTCCTTCAAATTCAGGCACCTTTATGCACCTAAACCACTCGTATAAGTCACCCTCTCTATAGGCTAGTACAATAACATTGGCTGCTATAGGAGCAGCCACAGTCGGTGGTGCTGTCATTGCTTGGGTTGGTGAGGCCATTTGCTCTCTGGGAGCGTCGAGGGCTGCTGGTGCAGCTTGGACTAGTACCTCCATGGGTTGTGGTGCTTGTTGATGTCGGTTCATTTGTTCTTTGAGCTGGTTAAGCTCCCATTGTTGATTTACCATCATTTCCTGCATCGTTGTGAGACGTGCCAGTAGCTCTTCATCTCACGTAGCTTCGTTTGTTTGGGCTCTTGTTCTTGCCATTGTCACCTATGTAACCCTATCATACAAAGGAAAACGAGAACATAAGCTTCTCACATTTTGTACTTGGGATTTGTATTTACATATCATTTTCCTTCTTACTAAACAACTACATTTTAAGCATCATAGATATATACATACTGTATCTTTCCTTTCTTTTCTTATTCTTATGATGTTCAATACAATTATCGCGTCGCATTGAGACATCGTCTAAGTGCCAGGAACCGTCCTGTACTCTTTACCATACTTGATCATACTCGTAGAAAAATCATATTTAGGCCCTCAAGGCAAAATGATACTACTTTTCTTAAAACATCTCATAAAACATATATATATTTTTTAAATTTGGTGGGAGTGACACACACTTCCCAAAATATGATCCCATTAAGTACATTAAGTTGAGTCAGACGGGGAAAGCTACTGTTTCCCTCTACATAATAACAAAAATTTCCATGAAAAGGGTTATTACTACTCAGAGGACAATCCTGACTCTGCATCGGACATTTCCTCATTCTCTCTTTCACTCAGGGGAAACTCCTCGGGATCTTCATCCTCGTCTTCCCAAGCAAAATCAACTTCATCATCACTGGCGATGATGACTTGGGGTTCATACATTTCTACCCCCTCATCATCACTGATGTGATCGGAGATCTCCTCCTCCTCATTGTTAGGTTAGGTATCGGGGATAGCCTTGTCCCCATCTTCATCCATCTGGTGTCCGGGAGACAGAGGGGCTAGTTCGGGGTTGAGTCGTACCCTCTCAGCATCCACTATGTCTTGGATTAGGTGCCTGAAGTGTTCATGTGGTGGAGGGTAGTGGATGAGGCCCCTCACGTACCATGGAATCCCTCTCCAAAGGAAGTCGGTTACCTCTGTAAATGGCTTGTCTAAGGGAATGCTCGGCAACATGGCATCCAAAAATTGCTGACAGTAGAGTACCATGGTCTCTCCCTCGTAAATGTCCCAAATGTCAGAGAGGACCTGATATCTCCTCTCATGCATATCATCCCAGAAGTCTGCATCCTTAGCTGGGTCATCGGAGTTGCGAAGATCTTGGCAGAACTCATCCTACTGCATCGCTGGACCCCTGATCCTGCGTTGATCGTTCCACCATGTCATTACTGGTCCTCGTAATCGGCTACTAGCCATTACCACATGTAGATGAAGTGGAATATGGCACCCTTCAAAGATTGTCTCCATATGATGAAGAACTCACGGATCCTGTCAGAAACTCATGACACGCCGTACTCTGTACATCCAAGACCAAATAAGATGTACCAGGGCTTGAAAGGAAGTTTTTGGTGGCCAAACATGAAGAATGATGTCACCGAGTTCGTAGCGAGGTGCCTCACCTGTCAGAAAATCAAAGCAGAACATCAACAACTGGGAAGAGAGCTGCAGAAGATCGAGCTACCAGAGTGGAAATGGGAGTAAATTACAATGGATTTCTTGGTCGGATTGCCTAGTACCTCAAGTAGGAACGATACTATCTGCATAATTATGGATCGACTAACGAAGTCAACTCGATTTTTAGCCATGAAGTTGAGCTACTTGATAGAGAGGTTAGCAGAAATGTACGTCACTCAAGTAGTGAGATTGCACGGAGTACCCAAATCGATCATCTCAGATCACAATGGACACTTCACTTCAAGGTTTTGGCAGAGCGTTCAAGCTACAATGGGAACCAAATTGAAGTTCAGCATCGCTTTCCATCCTCAGACTGACAGTCAGTCTGAGAGGACTATACAAACATTAGAAGATATGTTGAGAGCGTATGTCTTAGACTTTAAGGGGAATTGGGATCAGAGGCTGCCATTGATAGAGTTCTCATACAATAATAGCTATCATTCCTCGATTGGGATGGCTCCGTACGAGGCATTTTATGGAAGAAGATGCCGATCTCCAATTCACTGGCATGAAACCGGAGAAAAATAGCTCACCAGCACCGACTTCATCAAGGATACAATAAAAGCTATGAAGCTTATACGAGAGAGACTGGATACAGCGCATAGCCGCCAGAAGAGTTATGTCGATAGGCGACGGAGACCTCTCGAATTTCAAGAAGGAGACTCAGTTTTCCTCAAAATGGCACCCATGAAAGGGGTGATGTGCTTTGGGAAGAAAGGGAAGCTCAGTCCTAGATATATAGGACCTTTCGAGATCCTCGAAAAGGTCAGGAAGGTAGCCTACCGATTAGCGCTTCCTCCTGAACTAGCTTCCGTACACAATGTTTTCCATGTCTTAATGTTGAAGAAGTGCGTACCAGATAGTTCCCACATACTAAGCCAAGAAACAGTGAAGTCCATGCAGATCTAACCTATGAAGAAAGACCCGTGCAGATTTTAGCCTGGGAAAATAAGGTTCTTAGGAATAAAGTGATTCCACTTGTTAAAGTATTATGGCGGAACCATAACCTAGAAGAAGCTATATGGGAATGGGAAGAGGATATGAAGAGAGACTACTCAGAGTCATTCTAATTTTCGAGGATGAAAATTTTTTTAAGAGGGGTAGATTAGATTGTAAGGACCGCCTTAATCATGTACTTTAATTTTCAATTTAATGAGAAATTGAAGAATAATTTGATGCATTTTGGTGCAATTTTTAAAGTACACGTTCAGGTACATGGCCGTGTAAGTGGCCATGTACCACTCAGATTGTGTACGTGTGTGCAGCCGTGTAAGTATACATGGTCGTGTAGTAGAACACGGTCAGGTACACGGCCATGTAAGAGGTCATGTACTGCTCGGATTGCGAACGTGTGAGAAGCCGTGTAACTAAACATGGCCGTGTACAGAGACATGGCCAAGAACACGGCCGTGTAAAAGGTCATGTACCCCTCGGGTTAATGAACGTATAAAAGGCCGTGTTTTGAAACATGGCTGTGTTGAAAAACTTTAGCTAGTACACGCCCATGTTCGATGTATACACACCTATGTAACCTTATACACGCCCGTGTTAGAGGCCGTGTAATGGGTAAAAAGCCATTACACAGACGCTCAAATTGCATGAAACCTAATTACTATGCAATGAGTAATTAAGTTGGAAAAATATAGTATATTTCCCATTGAATAGACTAAACAAATATAGTACTGTTTAAGTACTATTCATGCAGTGAAAGGGGCGACCGACAGTGAACCCAGTCCACCCTATTATGTGTATCTATGAATGAGACATGCAGTGTCGGGATGTTAGGAAATGCCCTAAGCATTAGAGACATTTTGATGTATTTATTTTGAACTGGATAATAAAATTATATATAGAGGTTATTCATTACATTGCTATCTGTCCTCGTCTTATTTACATATTAAAGTAAATGAAAGCAAATATGGCTCCCTGACTGCTTAGGTTAAACTGTTAGAACGTTGCATGCAATGGACTTTTGTATGCGAGAAGACAATGTTCTAAAGTTAGCAGTTTAAACTATGGTCTGTAGTCTATGGGGTTAGACCAAGCATCTAACTCATGTTAAGACTGTTATGTTGTCTAAAGCCTTGGAGGGGACGGTTTGTCTTGACCGTCTGGAGCTGGACTCCCAAGTAGAGACATAGATATGTTGCTTGGTGGTGACATATTAGACTGGGACTAAAGCGTGATTGATCTACGAAGTCCGCTTTGAGTGGATCGATCTGCTTTTGACATTCATTATGCAGTAACCTTAATCCTGAGTAAAACGACAGCTTCATGTATATGACTTGTGTACTTTGATGTTCCAATGGCTAAAGCGTCTCAGAGGTAGTAAGCTTATAGACCGGTTCGTTGGGTGCATGACTTGTATACGATGAAGGGTTTGTTTACAGATATCAGAATCATAGCTCTAATGAGGAGTTAAAGGTATCCTCTTAAAGGCATTATACTGAATGTGAAAATGGACAAGGCCTTGGGTCGTCTGCTGGGCGGATAACTTCTTATTCACATATGGTGAATAATCATTTTCTTTATTCGGTAGTATAATGGAACTTTAAGATAGCCTGATCAGTAGGATTAAACGGACTTTAGCCTAAGGCTGATCATGGATATCATATGAGGGTTCTGCATACATGACAAGGTCATTAGACGATAGCTTGTCACAGGCTTACGTAATATGGTATATAATTGGGAGTTCAGTTTCAGGTTTATAGTGGTGTGACTCTGAAATTAGTGATCATATGATTGAGTTGTTCGGTAAAAGAACGATGATCATATGGATTTGCGGGAGCCTGATTATATATGTCCAATCAGTCCCTCTACTAGCTCCACATAATTCCTTAACGTTTGGCAAATTGATTTGTGTATGCTATTGGCTGGTTTATTATACATGGATGGTGATGACATGGGATTAGGATGGTAGACAGGATTCTCTCCGGTTGGATTCAGATTTTGTTTTGGATAATATAGTACACAATTATTCGAACTCCAAATAAAGTTGCCATGATTTTATTTGAGATTGGATTGGAGTTGTAGAAAATTATCCATGAGAACAAGAATTTGAAACACAACTGTTTTGTAGATTTTGAAATTTGAATTTTGAAATTTGAATTTTAAATTTTGAATTTGAAATTCAAATTTGAAATTTGAATTTGAAATTTAAATTTGAAATTTGAAATTTGAAATTTGAAATTCGAATTTCAAATTCAAATTTCAAATTCGAATTTCAAATTCAAATTTCAAATTCGAATTTCAAATTCAAATTTCAAATTCAAATTTCAAATTTCAAATTTAAATTTGTTGTGATTTAAATTCAAATCCCACTTGGACTGTGATTCGAATTTGTTGTGGAAAATCCATAAGGTTTGAAATTCGAATTTGAGTTGGATATGGAGAGGATAATCTTATTAAAATCCTACTTGAATTTTGAGTCCAAAACCTAACTAATGATGGACGAAATTTTGAGGATTATCCTCAATGGATTTTCGATTTTTATGGATAAGATTCAAGGGAAAAATTCAAGTTTCAATTCCAGTTGAATTTGGATTCTCTTCTCCGCAGAAAGTGGCCGAAATTTTGGAGCATATCTCCTAGGGAAAATTCGGTTATTTTGGATAAGGATGAGATAAGATTCAAGCTTGAAAATCCTAGTGGAATTTTGATTCTCCCTTATCCTAAAAGTGGCCGAAATTTTGAGGAGATTTTCTCCTTGGAATTTTTGGATTTTTTGGTTGAAAAAGGGAGATAAAATTCTAGTTAAAATCTTGTTTAGATTTGGATTAGATTTATCCTAAATGGCCGAATTTTATTGTTGGGATTTTCCCATGGAAAATTCAGATTTTATGGTTGTGGATAAGGGAGAATATCTTCTCCTAATCCAATTTGAATTTAGAGAATCACCTCATGAAGGTCTATAAATAGAGGTCATACCACTCCAGTTCTCTCAGACCACAGACTCTCAGGTGAGCAGGCTTATTGTTACACAGCCCACCGTGACAATAAAGTTCTTTAGAGATTTGGGTGGTCGGAAGAAGACTAGTAGTGCTCGCATACCGATCGAGGTTCAGAGTGCCCACACACTCAGCCATTCAGGAATTGGAGAATAGTAGAGAAGGCTAGTTGGTTGAAGCCTCCGGTCATTCTCCTCCTGCAGATTGGCGTCCTTGAGGTATGAGTTTTAATTATTGTTGGTTTATTGTATATCGCATCATGAGATATTTAACAATCTAAAAATTTTTATTGTTCCGTTGTACCACTCTGATACGTTTTTACCGATTTATTTTCCTACACGGGAAACTGGTCTGGATGACTATTTCTTAACACAAGACGGGTAACAAGGTCGCCAGAATGCTCGGACCGGACATCTGAGCACAATAGCAAGAGATAGCCCTAGCAAGGGTATGATATCAAGAAATAGTCCAGATGACTTCTTCTCACTTAGAGACTGACAAAATTAGAGTCAGAGCACTCAGACCAGTCAGCTAAGTAGAAAACGGTGGATAATAAATAGTGAGAAGTACGCAGTATCAGGATGAGGGTCAAGAAGATCTTTACTCTCCCCGAAACTGATATATTTGGGCTCAAAATGCCCAAATTAGTCTCGGGTTTTACTAGAAATGGACCACTTAGAGTCCGAACTGGTTCTTCGACTCAACACGAAAGTTGTAGATCTTGTCGAGACCTTGAAATCCACTCGCGTGTGTCAAAAATTTGGCCGTTTCAGGCTTCAAACCAAGCCATTTTTACGGAGACGTAAAACTAGGATTTTTTACAAAAAAAACTAGGCGCCAAGCCCACGGTTTTCATGAAATTAAAAGCTGTTAGAGTTAGATTTAGGCTCTGAGATGAACATGAGATTTGTTCATCTTGTTGAGGATGAAAACATTCATGTTCGATAAAATTTCAAACAAAGTCGTTTAGACCAAGTTTCAAAATAGTTTTCAAAAGTGGTTCAAAAACCACCTTTAAAATGCAAGCCTTAAAAATATAATTTATACACTTCAAAATAAAAATGTGTTTTTAACACTTTAAAATATGAACAAGGTTTTCATAAAAATGTCCCCCACCTTCCAACGGGGTGACAAGGGGCCGGTTTAAAATAAGGAATTTTTTCAAGATTTTTTACAAGCTAACCCAAACAATTTTTCAAAGTAAAATAGTGCGTGTAGCTTGGTAGGCTACCACACTAAACAAGCCTTAGTAGCCCGGTAGGCTGCTACCCCAAACAAGCCATTGTGGCCCGGTGGGCCATTGCACCAAACAAACCTTAGTAGCCCGGTAGGCTACCACACCCCAACAAGCGAAGTACCTCGATCGGTGACTATACTAAGTTCACATATGGTAACTTGATAGACTACTTAGTTACCAATATGTGAGTTAACCGGTCAATTGATTAAGCGGTAAACCAGTCAAGGGCCGTGTTTCGAACAATATAGTGAGGAACGATGATTAATCTATCAAGTAGACGATTGATCGAACACGATACGAGTTAGACACCAGATCCCCATAATAGGCCAATAGGGTATCGACGGGTCTCGGTACCCCACAGAAACGCAAGTTATAGTCACTAACGTTAATAGTAACTCAACAAGAGTATTAATGAGAAACATTATTGATGACAGGTGGTAACCTGTGAATTAATAAAGGCATAATTTCAAGTTGCTTGCAATTAGGTAAGTACAACACCACCTATGGCATGAAAGAAAATGCTTTTAAATGATATTTTATAGTATGTTAAAATGTGTATGCCATGGACATGATGTTGCACAGCATGTTTAAGAGTATGTAGTTTCACAATCAACTAGATTGATGAAAAAGCAAGTTAGATGCCATACATCCCTACCATGTAGGATTTGGGACAGCTTAGAGAAGCATATGGCTAGAAAAGATAAACAAGACGGAAAGTAGTAAGTGTGTCGTACCAGCCCTTTCAAATGAAGGGGTTTTGTGTTAAAGCAGAAAGTTGAGCATCCGTTGATGGCTCTCCGGCTATTTTACCACGGGCGTTACCGATGATCTGTGCACGCACGATACTGACACATGGGCCCTAAATAGGCAAGAAAAGAAAAGAGAAGTTGAAGCATAAATGAACATAACTGGATCATACATTAGTTATAGTTCACCATGCTTCTAGATGCATTCAGTACACGATGTTTCTATGATGCATATGTTATGTGAAGTTTTATAATCATTGATATGATATGTGATATGTGATATGTGATATGTTAAAGTGGTATATGTGATATATGACTGCTGATATGTTTTTAAGTATGTACTATGTTTAAACATGTTTTGCGGTAAACATGTTGTACTTACTGGGTGTAAAGCTCACGTAGTGTATTCATATTGTAGGTAAGCGTCCTATGGCTTAAACCCCAATGGGCGATGATGGCGGCGGAAGCAGATGTGAGGGCAAGGTTATGGAGACGCCGTAAGTTTATTCTTTCGTAAAATTTGAGTATCAGTATTTTGAATAGTTATTGTCAGGTAGTATGTTTGAATAGTAACCATTAAATGGTATTTTTGAATAGTAACCGTAAATCGTATTTTTTAATAGTAATCATTAAATAATATATTTGAAAGGTAACCGGTATACGTATGTATACAGTAAATATATACATGTAAAATAAAAAAAATCCCTAATTTTATGATATCTAGTTACGTATAAATGGCTAGAAAGTATAAGAAAAGCATGTAAGTCAGTTTTTAGTGACGGTCTGGGCCACTGAGGGCACAGGGCGTCACAGCCATATCCCACCTTATGTGACAACTGGGAAATTTCATTATTTTTGGAAAATAGGTACATTGAATGTACATGATGAATTTTATGTTTAAAAATAGGAAATGTAGTGATTTTATATGTGTATGCATACATAGTATTAAGAAATTGGTTTTCTTGATATAAAACTGATATATTTAGAATCAGTACGCCCAAATTAGTCAGTATAGCCTGTCAGTATGCTCAAATTAGTTAATTGAGCACAAAAGGTAATATTTGACTGGGAATTCGCAGCACAAGAAAACTTGTCGAGATGACCTCAAATGAAGTTGAAACTGATAGATTTGGGTTTAGCATGCCCAAATTAGTCAGTATAGCCCATCAGTATGCTCAAATTAGTTAATTAAGCACAAAAGGTAATTTTTAACTAGGAATTCGCAGTACCGGAAACTAGTTAAGATGACCTCGGATGAAAACAAAACTGATATATTTGGGTTCAGCGCGCCCAAATTAGTCAGGATAGCCTATGTTGAAATTTTGGGCAAAAAAGTATAAATAAGGGTGAAAAATCAGAAATTTTAAAAATAAGCCCATAATTTCCTCTCACCTTCTCTTTCCTCCCCCTTACACGAAAATGAACAGTAACTGACCACCAGAAATGGTGTCCGTTTTTGACACCGCCAGTCTCGTTGGAAAGCTCTCACCGAGCTGAATCCAACGGTGTGCCGAATCGATGAAACTGACGCCAAAGGAGCCCGTATGTGCTGCCCAAAGCCGCCGATGGCTGAAATTTTTGATCCGTCGGTTCTCCGTCGTCCGACGCTGATCAACACGATTTTGGTCCCAAAAGACTCAGGGTGAAGAGTAGAACAAAACCCATAGCTCATTTCACCTCAACAGCCGCCGGATCGCGCTGCCCGAAGCTTCGTCGTCGCCGCCGCGATGTCGCCGTGACACTCACTGTTTCTGGCAGAGTTGAGCCACACCACTGGTACTAAAATGCTTAGAGAAACACGAGGAACAAAAGCCCCAACCTAATTTTGGGTAATAACCCCAGCACGGTAGAGATTGGACGTCATCACCGCTGTCGCCCTTTCGATGCCTGATTTCCGACCATAGAAGCCTCGATTGGTGAAATTGACACCACCAATGGGTTCTTCACGTCGAGATCTATAAGATGGTGGCCTCCTTTCTCCACGCCACCGCCGGTCAACGTCGGTCAATGACAGTCAACACTGGTCAACGGTAACCGGTGACTAAAAATTGAAGAATGGCTTGTTGGCCTATTTACGTTCCGGACACATCGACAATGTCAGAATTTCAAGACGGAATTTCAAAAGTGAAGAATGGTGAAATCAAGTTTGTCCGCATAAGATCGCATGGTTCGTTCGATCCCCAGTGGGATGATTTCGGTAGTGACATCGGTCCCTCCATTCTTGAAATTTTGTTTTGGAATGATTATATAATAATTATGTATTTTAGCATGTGAAATTGTAAGCAAAATGGACTATGTGTATAAAAAATAGTCAAATAAGAAAATGTGTAAAATGTAAAGATTTTTATGTAAAAGTTGAGTTTTACGTAAAAATATAGGCCTCTGGTATAGTACGTGGTAGAATAGAATTAAGTTAGATGGTTGCAAGGTTTTTCCTAAACGCCGAGAACCCAAAAATTAAGCGGAAATGCTGTCGAAATTTCAAAAACGGCACAAAGGGCTATTTTAGGAACCGAATGGTAAAAATATGGTCAGGATGGAAACCCGAGCCCCCTAGGTGATCTAGGCTTAAAAAAGAGGATTAACGACCTAGGGTCGGAATAGTACCACCCGAGGGTCGGTGAATAGTGATCTGAGCATTTCGACAATTCAGGCTGAAAAAACTCGAAAAGCCTTAAGAAAAATGATTTTATGATTTTTGGGTTTAGAAAATCCAGCCTAAACAATAAAATGAAAATGATATGGCCCAAAGACCTGTCAGTGGCAAAACGGTCATTTTGACTGAAAATTTCAAGAATAATAAAAAAGGACCCTAATGGACTTAGAATGGCTTAATTAAGATTCTAAGGACTAGAATTAAGTTGTAAATCAAAGAAAAGTAAGGTTATGATGAAAAATCCCAATAGGGGCAAAATGGTAATTTTGCCAAAAATTTAGGGTAAAATGGTAATTTTATCAAAAGTTAGCAGAAAAATTATAAATGGGATATTAGACTCCTAATTCATGATTGGGAAATAAAAAGTAGAATTTTTACACTTTATTACGCTTTATGTATGATTTAAGTAACGAAAATAACCGTGATTATTTCGGTTATATGAATCCGATACCGACACGATAAAGGGACATCTGCGGACCAAGAAAGTAAGAAAGGAGATACAAGCAGAAGTAAAGGTAAGTTCGAACATTTAATTGACTACAACATGAAAAGACTATTATGTCTAAGTTTGATATGTGGTAAGTTCGAACATTCAATTGACTGCAACATGAATAGACTATTATGTCTAAGTGTCATATGTGGTAAGCTTCAAATATTTCTATGTCTGCAACATGTATAGATTTTTATGTGTTGTATGTTGCAAGTTCAAGCATTTAGTTGACTGCAACATAAATTGACATGTTTATATCTATGTGTTATATGTAGAAAATTCAGACATTTTATTGTCTGTTACATGAAATTACATAATATATTTATATGTTATGTATGAAATGTAAAGTATATATGTAAGGTATTATATGCACAAAGGTGTATTTAATAAAATACACAATGAAAGAAAGACATAAGAAGTGTTCCAGACCATGGAGACAATGATAATGCCCCCTGGTTGGAATCATATGAAAGATAATAAGAAAAGACAAGAATCAGCAAAATAATAAGACTGAAGCTTTAAACGTTGGATGTTTATGTGTTAGGTCTAAGTCAAACATGAATTGACTTTTATGTTTAAGTGTTATTTATAGTAAGTTCAGGCATTTAATTGTCCGCAACATGAACTTACTTGACATGTTTATGTGTTATATGTTCTATATGCAGCATGTAAGTTTAAATATTTCCATGTCTGCCACGTAAATGGACTGGTCATGTTTATGTGCTTTATGTGTAGTTTTAGTGCCAAGATACTATGATTTAAATGTTACGAAAGTCATGTTGTGAACCATGCGTTATGTCTAAGTCAAATGAAAATTGACTTGACATGTTTATGTTTATGTGTTATATTTTGTAAGTTCAAACATTTATCTGTCTGCAGCATGAATTTACTCAGTATGCTTATGTGATATAGATGACAGAAATTTAGTAGTTAGGTGCTGTATGCACACTAACATAAGAGATAAAATCTTAAGAAAACTACAGAATAAACTACAGAATAATTTAAAGAGTTCCAGACCCAAGAGGCAGCATAAATGCCACCGGTCAGGAACCACAAGAAAATCAGTAACTAAATCAGTATTAGCATGCTGGCCTCCCGCACAGGTGGAGGTTTTTCAGATTCAGTATTGTTAGGACTCCAAACTGCCGGTGATATGTCTAGGGTTTGGAAGTCTGATGTTATGTAGACTGTAGAGGATTGGCCAGTGGGCCACTCCCTAAAGTCCCTCTCAGTTATGCACACATTATGGTACGACCAATCATGGGACCCAAAAACTAGAACATAATGAAAGATAAAGACTCAAGAAAAAAATATATATAGTCCATAAACGAGCATAAGATATACTAACTTTACAAATACCGATGCAATCAAACTCACTATTCATGGTAAACAGTACTGTTCACTGTCGACAGTATTGTTCATGGTCAGAGTTACTATTTATAGTGAATAGTAATACAAAAGTAATGCATGTTATTTATTATGTTAATGATCCACGTTATATTTGATGTTAAGGATATTTAAGCATATGTAAGTGTATTTACGATGCTTAAGTATATTTACAAAGTTTTACATATTTAAGTATGATAAGTATATTCATGATGTTAAATGTGAAAGTATTTTCACAATAACAAGCGTGTCAAGTATGTTACATTTATGATGTTAAGCTTATGTTCAATATGCTATGTTTAAATCATGATATGTTTACAATGATAAGCATGAAATTCTGTTCAGTTATTATAGGGCTCCCAAACCGATGGCGGTACGTCCCGGATTTGGAAGTCTAATGTTATGTAATTGTAGAGGATAGCACGAAAGTATGTTCAAGATATTAAGTACGTTTAAAGCATGTCAAGAATGCAAGTACGTTCAAGATATTAAGTATGTTTAAAGCCTGTCAAGAATGCAAGTACGTTCAGGATATTAAGTATGTTTAAAGCAAGTTAAATATGAAAGTGTACTCACGGTGTGCAATATGTCAAGTATGGTTATGATGAAAAGTATGTATAAGTATGCTTTAAATATTATATATGTTAAGTATGAAATCTAAAGTAATGTATGATATATGTTATGTTAATGTTATGATGTCATAGTTGGTATCATATATGTTCTGTCAGATATGGTATGAAGGATGTTAAATACATTTAAGTATTAATGTTAAGCAAACATAATGTTATAAAGTTACTATTTATAGTAAATAGTACTATTTATGGTAATAAGCAAGTATAACATGACTAACGTTCGTATTAAAAATATGATATGTTATAACTAGTACACATAAGTTAATAAACGTAAGTTAATCATACTATGTTAAGTCTGCTCTATATGATGATAAATATGTATGTTATATTTAAATATGAATGTCTAAGTAATAAACGATACGTGTATGCAATGTTTGTATGTATGAAAGTGTGTTTATGACGTTAAGGATATTTAAGTATACATAAGTATAATTTACGATGCTTAAGTATATTTACGATGTTTTATGTATTTCAGCATGACAAGTATATTTATCATGTTAAATGTGAAAGTATTTTCACGATAATAAGTATGATATATATGTTATGTTTACGATGTGTAGCATACGTTAAGTATGCTATGTTTACGATGTTCAAGTATACACAAGTATGACTACGATGTTTCAAGTATGTTAAGTATTAAAGCATGTTCATGATGCCAAGTATGTTAAGTATGTTCACGATGTTATAGTAAGTTCATCAGGTTCAAGTATGAAAGCATATTCATGAGATTAAAGCATGATAAGTACAAAAATATGTTTATGATGTTAAGTTCGTATAAAGTACATTAAGTATGTTTACAATGCTAAGTGTGAAAGTAGGATTATGATGTAAAGTGTATTCAGATATGTACAAGTATATTTATAAGGTTATGTGTGATAAGTATGAATGTTAAGCAATATACGATATAAGTTATGTAATGTTCCGAGGCTAAAATAGGTATCAGAATTACCTTGTACTATATGGTATGAATTGTTATATGTCATTAATTTATGTTTGAACTTACTGAGCCTGTCGCTCATAAATTGTTAATGTTGCAAGTAAGCATCTTGCGTGACGATAAGACAAGTGATGGATAACGAATTAGATCTACATGTGCCAAGGGACTGGGCGAGGGTTATGGTACTACTATGAGTCTTCCGCCGAGCTATTTAAAAGGGTAATGAAAAGAATGTTGAAATGATGCTTTATGATGTATATCAAGTTATGACGATATAAAAGATTTACTTTAGTAAATCTTTTACGATGATACAATTTTTAAGTTAAAGTTAAAGAAAAACAAATTACTCCCTATTTTCACGTTCAAATGGGAAGTTAATGTAAGCATGTTAAAGTAAGTATGTTAAAAATAAGATACCAGCCATCATAAGTGGTATCAAAATAAGTTTAAAGCAAGTTGTCGATGACCCAAATGGTTACAGTCTATCGCAGTTGGCAACAGTAGCGGACTGTAATAGTACTGTTTAACCCTACGTAGGGTGGGTCATCACACCTCACCTATAAGTGGATTTGGTCAGTAGTAGGCTGGAGGGACCAGTGATGGCCTAGTGGGATCATCAATGTAGGGGTAGAGACCCGATTGCATGCTGAGAGGATTTCTGCGGAGATCTTCTCAAAAACTATAGGCCACCGCCCATCAAGGAGAGAACCTAAGCTAAGCAGGCTCGAGGGAAACAGAACTCCAAGTCCCTACAAAGAGGACAGAATGTGGAGACCAGGTAGAACAGTAGGCAATCCTACAATGACAAGAAAAGGAAGAGAAATGACAGGGAAGGTGACTGCAACAAACACCCGACGTGCCCGAAATGCAGAAAAAAGCATCTAGGGGAGTGCAAGTGGGGAACAAGTGGCTGTTTTGTTTGTGGTAAGGAAGGTTACCTTGCCAAAAACTATTATTTCAACCCACAGAGCCAACAAAACCAAGCCTGCACCACAAGTAACCAACTCCACACTGCTCAGACTAGGATCAGAGGCCCTTCGATTGTACCAATTAGATTGGAAGCCCCAGACAACTAAAGTAGAATCTTTACTTAGGCTTTGTATATAGGCATGATAGGAAGCAGTAGCTTACTCCCACTAGACCTATCTTAATATATACTTTTGAGGCCATGTGCCGAGAAGTGTGTGTCACTTCCACCAGACTAAAGTTTGTATATATTTTTGTGAAAATAATATGAAAAGCAGTACCGTTTTGTCTAAGGGCCTAGATATGATTTTCCACTTATGACCTTAGTATGACAAAAAGTGCAGATGAGCCCTGACACTCAGGCGATGTCTCAATACAATATGGCAAAGTGTATTGAACAACATAGTGTAAGAAAGAGAAAGATATAGTTGAGTAAGAATGAAAGTGATAGGTAGTGTGAACTCTTAGTATGGAAACAAAGGGACTTATAATTTCTTTTTCACTATATGTTAGAGTTCGAATGACATCATGGTTAGAATGCATATGCAAACAACCCAGGCATTCCTGAGAGGATGCGTTGATAGCACAACTTGTGATTATATGAGAAATGATAGGGAATAGCTGGGCCAACAAATCCCAGATACCATAGGCAGCAGCGGTGCCAGCCTAGGAGGCGTTAGTAACCTCAGAGACTTCAAGAGAAAGAACAACTCCCCCAGTCTAGGGAGTTCTATGAGGGTAGGAATTTCCTACACCACCACTAGCACCCCCAGCAGCGGCTGCCCCCGTAGCAACAAATGTGCCTCAGCTAGTTCTTAGGAAAGGTGACTTATACGAGAGATTCTAGCACATGAAAACGTGAGAGTTCGAAGGAACCACCCACCCCATAGAAGTCAATGACTGGCGATGGATATCCAAGTAATCTTGAATTCTATGGGATTGGTCAATAGAGAGAAGGGAATGTGTTAGGAAATGCCCTAAGCATTAGAAACATTTTGATGTATTTATTTTGAACTGGATAATAAAATTATATATATAGAGATTATTCATTACATTGCTATCTATCCTCATCTTATTTACATGTTAAAGTAAATGTAAGCAAATATGACTCACTGACTGCTTGTGTTAAAACTGTTAGAACGTTGCATGCAATGGACTTTTGTATGCGAGAAGACAATGTTCTAAAGTTAGCGGTCTAAACTATGGTCTGTAGTCTATGGGGTTAGACCGAGCATCTAACTTATGTTAAGACTATTATGTTGTCTAAAGCCTTGGAGGGGACGGTTTGTCTTGACTGTCTGGAGCTGGACTCCCAAGTAGAGACATAGATAAGTTACTTGGTAGTGACATATTAGACCGGGACTAAAGCGTGATTGATCTACGTAGTCTACTATGAGTGGATCAATCTGCTTTTGACGTTCATTGTGCAATAACCTTAATCCTGAGTAAATGAACTACTTCATGTATATGACTTGTGTACTTTGATGTTCCAATGGCTAAAGCGTCTCAGAGGTAGTAAGCTTATAGACCGGTTCGTTTGGTGCATGACTTGTATACGATGAAGGGTTCGTTTGCAGATATCGGAATCATAGCTCTAAGGAGTTAAAGGTATCCTCTTAAAGGCATTATACTGAATGTGAAAATGGACAAGGCCTTGGGTCGTCTGCTGGGCGGATGACTTCTTTATTCACATATGGTGAATAATCATTTTCTTAATTCGGTAATATAATGGAACTTTAAGATAGCCTGATCAGTAAGATTAAACAAACTTTGACCTAAGGCTGATCATGGATATCATATGAGGCTTTTGCATATATGACAAGGTCATTGGATAGTAGCTCGTCACAGGCTTACGTAATACTGTATATAATTGGGAGTTCAGTTTCAGGTTTATAGTGGTGTGACACTGAAACTAGTGATCATATAATTGAGTTGTTCGGTAAAGAATAATGATCATATGGATTTGCGGGAGCCCGATTATATATGTCCAATCAGTCCCTCTACTAGCTCCACATAATTCCTTAACGTTTGGCAAATTGATTTATGTATGCTATTGGCTGGTTTATTTTGCATGGATGGTGATGACACAGGATTAGGATGGTAGACAAGATTCTCTCCGGTTGGATTCAGATTTTGTTTTGGATAATAGAGCACACAATTATTCGAACTCCAAATAAAGTTGCCACGATTTTATTTGAGATTGGATTGGAGTTGTAGAAAATTATCCATGAGAACAAGAATTTGAAACACAACCGTTTTGTGGATTCTAAAATTTGAATTTTGAAATTTGAAATTTGAAATTTGAATTTTGAATTTGAAATTTGAATTTGAAATTTGAATTTCAAATTCGAATTTGAAATTTGAATTTGAAATTTGAAATTTAAATTTGAAATTCAAATTTGAAATTTGAAATTCAAATTTTGAATCACAGTCCAAGTGCGATTCGAATTTGTTGTGGAAAATCCAGAAGGTTTGAAATTCGAATTTGAGTTGGATTTGGAGAGGATAATCTTGTTAGAATCCTACTTGAATTTTGAATCCAAATCCTAACAAATTATGGATGAAATTTTCAGGATAATCCTCAATGGAATTTCAGTTTTTGTGGATAAGGTTCAAGGGAAAAATTCAAGTTTCAATACCAGTTGAATTTGGATTCTCTCCTTCCCTGAAAAGTGGCCGAAATTATGGAGGAAATCTCCTAGGAAAATTCGGTTATTTTGGATAAGGTTGAGATAAGATTCAAGCTTGAAAATCCTAGTGGAATTTTGATTCTCCCTTATCTTAAAAGTGGCCGAATTTTTTGAGGAATTTTCTCCTAGGAATTTCAGATTTTTTGGTTGGAAAAGGGAGATAAAATTCTAGTTAAAATCTTGTTTAGATTTGGATTGGATTTATCCTAAATAAACCGAATTTTATTGTTGGGATTTTCCCATGGAAAAATTCAGATTTTATGGTTATGGATAAGGGAGAATATCTTTTCCTAATCCAATTCGAATTCAGAGAATCACCTCATGCAGATCTATAAATAGAGGTCCTACCACTCCAGTTCTCTCTGACCACAGACTCTCAGGTGAGCAGGCTTATTGTTGTACAGCTCATCGTGACAATAAAGTTCTTTAAAGATCTGGGTGGTCGAAAGAAGACTAGCAGTGCTAGCATACCGATCGAGGTTCAGAGTGCCCACACACTCAGTCATTCGGGAATTGGAGAATAGTAGAGAAGGCTAGTTGGTTGAAGCCTTCGGTCATTCTCCTCCTGCAAGATTGGCGTCCTTGAGGTATGAGATTTAATTGTTGATGGTTTATTGTATATGGCATCATGAGATATTTAACGATCTAAAAATTTTTATTGTTCCACTGCGCCACTCTGATACGTTTTTACCGATTTATTTTCCTACAATTGGTATCAGAGCCAACTCATGACTATGCCATGTACATAAATTAGACAATTACTTAGTCTTTTTATTTATATATGGATTTGATATTTAGAGAGTGGCATTCTAGGGTTTCTTTATGTTGTTATCATGGATTATGTATAAAGTATGTGGTTATTTTAATTTTTTGAATTATTATAAGCATGCTTGTTTATACCGGTTATGGTTCTTTAGAATTTAGAAAAATTGCATCTAGGAATTTTTATGTAACCATGGGAGCAGTTTGTTAACACTGTAATTTTCCCATGGATTTTAATTTTTATCTCTTAGAATTTTTATGGTTAGAATTTTTGTATACCGAAAACGGTTTAGGAAATTTTATGTAATTATTCTTGGAGGAGATTGAAGATTGAAGACCGTAATTTATTTTTTCTCAAAAGTTAAATTTGATTTAAAGGTTGAAATTTTGATTGTGTGGAAAATTTCAATTTAATTGGGATTCAAATTAATTTTTGGAGATCCTAATAGGTAAATTGGAATGTAGCACGAAAATCGAGACACAACCCCTCAGGATAGGCCGATGGGCCTTGGTGGGGCTGCAGCCCCTGCCCTCGGGCAGGACAGGGCTGCAGCAGCCCCTGTGCAGGCCAACACCACCCACGGCCGCAGGCTTGGCCTGCAGCCAAGGGCGGCCGTGGCCTACCCAAGGCTGGCCGCAACCTGGGCGTGCAGCATGCCGGCTGCTGCGCCCAGCCTGGGCATGCAGCCTGGCCTGCAAACCGGCAAGGCTACACATAGGGGGCAGCCGCGGGCTGCCAGCCCCTTTGGGACTGGTGGCTGCCCATGGCAGCTGCCGCCTTCGGGGGCCGCGGTGTGATGGTCCAAAAATCAGAAAATTTTGATTTTTAAGTTTGAGATTTAATTTTAAATCATGTTTAAAAATATGTAATTGAAAATTTGAAAATTTTGAAATTACATATTATTACACATGATGTTTAAAATTGTTTAAAATTTAAATTTGAAATTTAAATTTGAAATTTGAATTTGGAATTTGAATTTGAAATTTAAATTTTTGGAGATTTAAATTTTAAATGATTCTTGGGATGAGAAATCAATGGAGAGGCTACATAAAGATGGATACAAGAAGACGGAACGAAATTCAAGACCCAAAGAATGCTTTGGATGGAATTTTGTAATCTTTATTTTCTTTGTTATAGTATGGAACCATGGCTTGGTTATTCTATCAATTATTTTTTCTGTGATATTTCATGGATATATAAATATGTATTGATGGATGTTTTATATGCATATTTGATAACATGTCATATAGATAAGTGAGTGCCGCTCATACTATATTGATCATACATAATTTGTCAAAACTTGCATGTTTTACAAAATATTGAGTGGGAGAGGGTTTCAAACAAAACCCACGGCCTCCATTGTTGATCCGTATGTGAAAGCATGGTAACACCTCGTGTCAGTTCTGCCCTGACCACACCCCTCGGTAGGTGTTTACTGCCGCCAGTATACTAGATTGGATCTCCTATGTGGAAAACGTGTTCGGGTACGACCCTATTCATGACCACCCCCTGGTGGCTTGGTAGGACGTGGATCGGGCTACGTAAACAATGGTTATACACTCAAGACTCGTTTAGTTATTAACCTTCCCTAGAAGCTCTGTTAACTAAACTGGTGGCCAAATAAGCGGTTATTAATATATGTCTTAACCTTGGAGGATTTAAGGCAACATATATTAATTGGACGAGGTCCATGTTCCGGCTATTTGTTTTCATGACCACCCCTCGGTGGCTTGGGGCAATAGGTGTTGAGAATTACCGTTGCAATGCTACATGTTTTGCAAGTTTCATGTAGGAACATACTTGTATGTTTTATTTGCTAAATTATCTGTATTTTTTCTTGGGCTTTGTAATGATGTCTAGTATAATTTTATTTCAGTTCAAAATGTCACCGACACCCCTCATTTCAATACTTACTGAGAATAAACTGAATGGTGACAATTATAGAGATTGGAAAAGAAATCTATTAATAGTTCTCAACTGCGAGAGACACAAGTTCGTACTGGATGAACCATGCCCACCAGGGCCAAAACCTAACACACCGATTGAGGAGGTCCCGGTTGCCTATACTCGTTGGAGAGAATCCAATGATATAGCTCGATGCTACATACTTGCTACCATGACGAGTGCTTTACAAAAGCAGCATGAGACTTATCAAATGCTGGGGAGATCATGGAAAATCTGGAGGACATGTTCGGAGGCCAAGAAAAATTGGCTCGACAGTCTGCTATCACTAGTATTATGAACTCTAAGCAGAAGGCGGGTACTCCGGTGAAGGATCATATGATCACTCTAATGGGATTCTTTGCTGAGGCTACCGAAAATGGTGCTAAGTTGGACTATAACACCCAGATCGAGATGGTGTTCAAAACTCTGTCTAAAGATTTTGTGGGGTTTAAGGCTGCATACAATCTGGCGACAAGGGAGTTAGGACTAACCGAGCTCATGAAGCAACTCCAAGCTTATGAGCGGATGATCAGGGATGGGGATGCTGTCCTACCCAAAGGTGAGGCCAATTTGGTGGAATCTTCCAAACCCTCACGGAAGAGGAAGAGGCCAAATCAGAAGCAAGTGGCTTCCAGTTCTTCTAATCCTCCTGTCTCAGATGGGAAGAAGAACAAGAAGCCCAGGGACCCAAAAAAGTCCAAATGCTTTCATTGTGGGAAGGTAGGTCACTTCAAGAAGGCTTGCCTGGAAATCCTAGCTGCCAAGGGCAAGGAAGGTAAGGAACTTCTTTACTTAGAAGCGTGTTTGGTGGAAGAATCGAAAGACACTTGGGTCATTGATTCGGGAGCCACTAATCATGTTTGTGTTTCTATGCAGGGGTTCGTGGAAACGAGAAGTCTACATGATAGGAGCCTCTCGTTGCGAACTGGGGACGGCAGCTTGGTGGTGGCTGAGACAGTGGGAGATGTTTACCTTTATTTTGATCAATTTAGGTTTATTTTATTGAAAGACTGTTTTTATGTTCCTAATTTTAGGAGGAACCTTATATCGGTAGCTTGTTTAATAAAGGATTCTTATTCAATTTATTTTAGTAAAAGAGATGATATTCGTAGAAATAAGTCTTTTATCTATTCTGGATGGATGGATGGAAACCTATATTTGATCAAACCAAAGATGTACTCACTGCTTGACACTGAATTAATTGATAACTCTAAAAGGTTGAAAGTTTCTCACTCTAACAAGGCGTATCTTTGGCATTTAAGACTTGGTCATATTAATCAAGATAGGATTCAAAGATTGATGAAAGACGGTCCTCTGGAATCTCTGGAGGAGGTACGACTTCCCCAATGTGAGTCTTGTCTAGAGGGTAAAATGACTAAGAGGTCTTTTGGAGCTAAGGGTACAAGGGCTCAGGAGCTCTTAGAAATTGTGCACACTGACATATGTGGCCCCATGAACGTCATTGCACGAGGAGGGTTCGAGTATTATGTCTCTTTTATAGATGATTACTTGAGGTATGGATATGTGTATCTGATGCACCGCAAGAGCGAAACCTTTGACAAGTTCAAAGAGTATCGTGCGGAAGTGGAAAAGCAATCGGATAAATCCATAAAGACACTTCGATCTGATCGAGGTGGCGAATACCTCTCCGTTGAATTTCTAAGACATCTTGTAGAGAACAGGATATTATCCCAATTGACTACACCTGGTACTCCACAACAGAATGGTGTAGCCGAAAGGAGAAACAGGACCTTATTGGATATGGTACGGTCCATGATGAGTTATTCAACGCTGCCATTATCGTTTTGGGGATATGCTTTACAAACGGTGTGCTATATTCTGAACCAGGTTCCGAGCAAATCAATTCCCAGAACTCCATATGAATTGT
Source organism: Antiaris toxicaria (assembly GCA_035233585.1). Classification (NCBI taxonomy): domain Eukaryota; kingdom Viridiplantae; phylum Streptophyta; class Magnoliopsida; order Rosales; family Moraceae; genus Antiaris; species Antiaris toxicaria. The sequence continues at coordinate 54,383,979 of CP141155.1, read as the reverse complement.
GGTGTGGCAGGAAGCCCTCCCTTGGACATATGAGAATATGGGGCTGCCCGGCGCATGTACTGGATAGGGATGCGAAGAAGTTGGAACCAAGATCAGAATTATGCATGTTTGTAGGGTATCCAAAAGGAACTAAAGGAGGTCTGTTCTATAACCAGAAGGAACAAAAGGTCATTGTCTAAACCCATGCGACATTCTTGGAGGAAAGTCACATGAATGACTTTAAGCCTTGAAGCAAAGTGGTGCTAGAGGAGTTATCGGGTGAAAGAACTACTCCACAGATTTCGGTCTTGGACGCAAGTCCGAGTTCCAGTGAAAGACCTGCAGACGATCAACAATTTAGGGTGCCTCGTCGTAGTGGGAGGGTTTCGAAGAAACCTAATTTCTTCATGTATGATGCTGAGGTATACCAGGCCGAGGCTCATGAGCATTAGGATGATCCGGTCACCAATGATGAAGCTATAAATGATGTTGATTCTAAATCTTGGAAACAGGGTATGAACAATGAGATGGATTCTATAAAATCCAACTCTGTTTGGGAACTTGTAGATTTGCCGGATGGGATAAAACCCATTGGATGCAAATGGGTCTACAAAAGAAAGAAGGATGTGGAAGGGAGAGTGGAAACTTTCAAAGCTAGACTGGTTACAAAGGGGTACATGCAAAAGGTTGGAATCGATTACGATGAAACCTTTTCGCCTGTTGCTATGCTGAAGTCTATCCGTATTCTTCTGTCCATTGTCGCGGCTCTCAATTACGAGATCTGGCAAATGGATGTCAAGACGGCATTCTTGAATGGCCATCTTGAAGAGTGTATCTATATGATACAGCCCGAAGGGTTCGTAGCGAAAGGCCAAGAAAGGAAAGTCTACAAGTTGCTTAGATCCATTTATGGATTAAAGTAGGCATCCCGCTCATGGAACCAGAGGTTTGATCAAGCGATTAAGACATTTGGTTTTGAGTAGAACGTTGATGAACCCTGTGTTTATAAACGTATTAAGGATGCAAAAGTGGTCTTTCTGATACTCTATGTCGATGATATACTACTCATTGGGAATGATATAGGGAACTTATCATCGGTCAAGCTTTGGTTACACCAACAGTTTGACATGAAGGACTTGGGATAAGCTAATTATGTTCTAGGTATTCGTCTCTTCAGAGATCGAAAGAACAAAATGATAGCGTTATCCCAAGCTTCATACATAGATAAAATAATTGACAAATATGCAATACAAGAGGCAAAGAAAGGTTCGCAACCTTCTATAGCCGGTCTAACTCTTTCATTGGATGACTGTCCCAAGACATCGGAAGAAAGAGAGCGTATAAGTAAGGTCCCTTATGCATCCGTTGTGGGTAGCCTTATGTACGCTATGCTTTGCACTCGCCCAGATATATGTTTTACAGTAGGTATGGTGAGTCGATATCAAGCAAATCCTGGAATCAAGCACTGGCAAGCTGTAAAGCATATACTTAAGTATCTTAAGAGAACGAGGGATTATGTGCTGGTGTATTCTGGAGGGGACCTAACACCCGTAGGATACACGGACTCAAACTTCCAAACTTGTAAAGATTCGAGGAAATCGACATCTGGATCAGTGTTTTTACTCGGAGGAGGCGCCATTGTGTGGAGGAGCGTGAAGCAGGGCTGCACAGCTGACTCTACTATGGAGGCTGAGTATGTGGCTGAAGCTGAGGCATCTAAAGAAGCGGTTTGGCTCCGCAAGTTCTTTAGAAACCTTAAGGTCATTCCGGGTGTTGACAAGCCTATCACACTTTACTGTGATAATACAGGGGCTATTGCCAACACAAGGGAATCTTGGTACCACAAGAGGACCAAGCATATCGATCGGAGATATCATATTATTAGAGGGCATGTGGAGATATCATACTATGGGGTTAGACCGAGCATCTAACTCATGTTAAGACTATTATGCTGTCTAAAGCCTTAGAGAGGACAGTTTGTCTTGACTGTCTGGAGCTGGACTCCCAAGTAGAGATATAGATATGTTACTTGGTGGTGACATATTAGACCGGGACTAAAGCGTGATTGATCTACGTAGTCCGCTATGAGTAGATCAATCTGCTTTTGACGTTCATTGTGCAATAACCTTAATCCTGAGTAAATGAACTACTTCATGTATATGACTTGTGTACTTTGATGTTTCAATGGCTAAAGCATCTCAGAGGTAGTAAGCTTATAGACCGGTTCGTTGGGTGCATGACTTGTATACGATGAAGGGTTTGTTTGCAGATATCGGAATCATAGCTCTAAGGAGTTAAAGGTATCCTCTTAAAGGCATTATACTGAATGTGAAAATGGAGAAGGCCTTGGGTCGTCTGCTGGGCGGATGACTTCTTATTCACATATGGTTAAAAATCATTTTCTTAATTTGGTAGTATAATGGAACTTTAAGATAGCCTGATCAGTAGGATTAAACAAACTTTGACCTAAGGCTGATCATGAATATCATATGAGGGTTTTGCATATATGACAAGGTCATTGGATAGTAGCTCATCACAGGCTTACGTAATACGATATATAATTGGGAGTTCAGTTTCAGGTTTATAGTGGTGTGACTCTGAAACTAGTGATCATATAATTGAGTTGTTCGGTAAGGAATGATGATCGTATGGATTTGCGGGAGCCCGATTATATATGTCCAATCAGTCCCTCTACTAGCTCCACATAATTCCTTAACGTTTGGCAAATTGATTTGTGTATGCTAATGGCTGGTTTATTTTGCATGGATGGTGATGACACAGGATTAGGATGGTAGACAAGATTCTCTCCGGTTGGATTCAGATTTTGTTTTGGATAATAGAGTACACAATTATTCGAACTCTAAATAAAGTTGCCATGATTTTATTTAAGATTGGATTGGAGTTGTAGAAAATTATCCATGCGAACAAGAATTTGAAACACAACCGTTTTGTGGATTTTGAAATTTGAATTTTGAAATTTGAAATTTGAAATTTGAATTTGAATTTTGAATTTAAAATTTGAATTTGAAATTCAAATTTGAAATTTAAATTTGAAATTTGAAATTTAAATTTGAAATTCGAATTTGAAATTTGAAATTCAAATTTTGAATCACAGTCCAAGTGGGATTCGAATTTGTTGTGGAAAATCTACAAGGTTTGAAATTCGAATTTGAGTTGGACTTGGAGAGGATAATCTTGTTAGAATCCTACATGAATTTTGAATCCAAATCCTAACAAATTATGGACAAAATTTTGAGGATAATCCTCAATGGAATTTCGGTTTTTGTGGATAAGGTTCAAGGGAAAAATTCAAGTTTTAATCCCAGTTGAATTTGGATTATCTCCTTCTCTGAAATGTGGCCGAAATTATTGAGGAAATCTCCTAGGAAAATTCGGTTATTTTGGATAAGGTTGAGATAAGATTCAAGTTTGAAAATCCTAATGGAATTTTGATTCTCCCTTATACTAAAAGTGGCCGAATTTTTTGAGGAGATTTTCTCCTAGGAATTTCAGATTTTTTGGTTAGAAAAGGGAGATAAAATTCTAGTTAAAATCTTGTTTAGATTTGGATTGGATTTATTCTAAATAAACTGAATTTTATTGTTGGGATTTTCCCATGGAAAAATTCAGATTTTATGGTTATGGATAAGGGAGAATATCTTTTCCTAATCCAATTCGAATTCAGAGAATCACCTCATGCAGGTCTATAAATAGAGGTCCTGCCACTCCAGTTCTCTCTGACCACAGACTCTCAGGTGAGCAGGCTTATTGTTGCATAGCTCATCGTGACAATAAATTTCTTTAGAGATCTGGGTGGTCGGAAGAAGACTAGCAGTGCTAGCATACCGATCGAGGTTCAGAGTGCCCACATACTCAGCCATTCAGGAATTAGAGAATAGTAGCGAAGGCTAGTTTGTTGAAGCCTCCGGTCATTCTCCTCCTGCAAGATTGGCGTCCTTGAGGTATAAGTTTTAATTGTTGATGGTTTATTGTATATGGCATCATGAGATATTTAATGATCTAAAAATTTTTATTGTTCTGCTGCGCCACTCTGATACGTTTTTACCGATTTATTTTCCTATAGAATGTGCATATCCTTCACCCTGAGGAAGGAAGCGCATCAATAGTAGAAGACAGTGGTGATCAGAAGGAATGTTAGCAAGATGAGCTAGAGCGATTCGAAGAGATGTACTTCAATGAAGAAGCACTAGTAGCGTAGCAAGACGAATTCAACAACCTGCACCAAGATAGCATGACTGTCATGGTAATAGTCAGGAAGATTGAGTAGCTGGCTCGACCTTGTCCAGATTTAGTACCGATTGAAAAATAAAGAGTCAGAAGAGATGCTACAATCACTATACATAAAATCACGACAGTGTAGTGCTAAAGAACTGCTCAAAGTAGGAACATGGATTGTTGCCTGAGTTGTACCGATCTTCAGGGCTAGTTGGCCACTAAATTTTAAGTGGAAAGCAGTACTCCTGCACTCCATGAGAATGTCAAGACTGGTTTCATGCTATCAAAATTATTCCCCGATCGTACACCATTGATTAGGAAAACTGAGTCCTATTGGCTATTGATATCTCTCAGGAAGATACTCTCGTATTTGTTGGATTCTTAAGACCAGGATGAGCTCTTAAGTGGGTCGAGTTACACCACACCATGATCGAGCAAATCTTTGAGAGGAGTCCAGCATCAGCCCCGTTTTTTCTTATGGGCAAGCAGGGAAGTGAAACCGCCTAAGTTCCCTAAAGTTACGGATATACGAGAAGTTGTTCTTCAGACTAAGAAACTATAGTCGATGTCCGGTGACACAATTCTAATATATGTTGTGCGCTACAAGGAATTGATATGGACTTCTACAATGCATGTTGAAGAATGATTAGGACGAAACCAAGGCCAAGGAAAAGGTGGATCAAGGTAGGAGAAGACCGAAAGAGAGAAAGAGACCTTGCCAAACAAAATTGGAAGAACAATCAAGCAGAAAAAGTAACAGGGCACCCATTTATTGCATCGTCAGACTTCGCTAGAAAGCTAGATAGGGGCTTAGATAGGATGGAATAGACTTTTAGAATGGCACTTCCCTCAGAGGGAGTTTTAATTTCTAATTACTGGACACATTACATACCAGTAATTATTCACGGTAGAGAGTTGAGCGTTAATCTGATCACCATTGACGTGATTGATCAAGACATAATCTTAGGAATAGAATCCCTTGTAAAATACAACATTGTCGTAGACTATGGAAGGCAAAAAGTCACTTGTTGGACCGATCAGGTGTGAAAAGTTCATCTACAAGGGTTTGTTAACGGAGTAACCAAAGACGATGATCTTAGCAGCGAAGGCTAGCAAGATGCTATCTAGTGGATGCGCAGGCTTCCTAGCACTTGCAGTAGATAAGACTCGAGGAATAGAGATAGGCTTGAGAACGTGCTAATGGTCAGGAAATTTGTAGAGGTATTGTTTGAGACTGAACATCTACTAGGATCAGCACCCATTTCTAAGGCTCCATATCGAATGGGCCCTGCAGAGTTGAAGGAGTTTCGAGTCTAGCTGAAGGACTTTTTGGATAAGTTTGTTAGTGTGTTCATCAATGACATACTGATATACTCCAAGACGGAGGAGGGACACGAAGAGCACCTAAGGATCATCTTGCGTATGTTATGGGACCCTCAGCTATACATCAAGTTCCCCAAGTGTGAGTTTTAGCTGGAAAAGGTTTACTTTCTTGGTCATATAGTCTCCAAGGAGGGAGTATTAGTAGACCCAGCAATGTTTGAGGCCGTTAGCACGTGGCTAACTCCGAGAAACATGACAAAGATTTGTAGTTTCTTAGGTCTAGCAGAGTATTACCGACACTTCGTCGAAGGCTCTTCAAAGCTAACCATTCCACTTATAGCACTTACTAAGAAAGGAAAGAGGCGTGTATGCACAAATAAGTGTGAGGAGAGCTTTCAAGAGCTGAAATGATGACTCACAAGTGCTCCACTGTTGACTATTCCAGAAGCTAGTCAAGGAAACTTTGTGGTTTATAGTGACGCATCCAAGATCGGATTAGAGGCCGTATTGATACATAATGGTAGAGTGGTCACATAAGCTTTGCGACAACTCAAGGAGCATGAGAATAACTACCCAACACATGACCTGGAGCTAGCAGCGGTAATTTTTGCACTCAAGATATGGAGGTAGCACCTGTATGGAGTCAAGTGTGAAATCTACACAGACCACCAGAGTCTCAAGTACATCTTCATGTAGAAGGAACTTAACATGAGGCAACGAAAATGGCTGGAATTGGTAAAGGATTACAATTACGAGATCCTGTACCATCCAGGAAAAGCCAACAAAGTGGCCGATGTGCTGAGTCAGAAGCATTCTTTATCACTTATGACTATCAATGCTTTGTTAGAAGCACTACAAAAGGAGCTACGCATGTAAGGGCCGCTCCGTTCATGTAATCTAATTTCTATGTAATGAGAAATTGAGAAATAATGTGATGTATTTTATGCAAATTTGATTAACACGGTCAGGTGAACGGCCATGTACTGCTTGGGTAAAGGAACATGTTTCCAAGACATGACCATGTTGAGTAGTCTCAACTGGTACACACCCGTGTTACTTGGTACATGCTCATATAAAAACCCATTAGAAGGCTAACTATGGAGCTAGAGCTATCATAAAGGCTCTCGTAATGCGTGAAACCTAAATACTGTGTAATAAATAATTAGGTTGATCAAATACAGTATATTTTCCAGTGGAATAGTTTAAACAAGCACAGTAGTGTTTAGTTACTATTCATGTAGTGAAAGGGGTGACCGACAGTGAAACTGGTCCACCCTATTATGTGTTTGAGTGTGTAAGATGCGCAATATTAGGAAACTAGTCTAGATGATTTCCTGACACAAGATTGGTGAACAGATCACCAGAACGCTCGAACCGAACATCTGAGCACAACAGTAAGAAATACCCTAGCAGAGGTATAGTACTAAGAATGAAGGTCCAGATGACCTCTTCTCACTTAGAGACTAACAAAATCAGAGTCAGAACACTCAGACTTGTCAGTCAGATAGAAACAATGAATAGTAAATAGTAGAAATTGATATGGCCAAGATTGCCTCCAATTGACATGAAATTGATATATTAGCAGTCAGTAAGCTCAATCTGGTCAATTAGGCATAAAATGAGAATTTTTGTTTGGAAGATGTGCAGTATCGGGATGAGGGTCAAGATAACCTTTTCTCACCCCAAAACTGATATATTTAAACTTCGAACGCCTAAATTAGTCAATAGGGCACTTGACACGTTTTTTGAGATGGGGTCACACAGATCCCGAAAATTGGTTCAGATGACCTCCGATGGACGTAAAACTGATAAAATTGAAATCAGTACGTCCAAATTAGTCATGAGAGACTGTGTTGAAAATTTCACACCAAAACGCCTCATTTTACGTGTGCAAGGACAACACAGTATAGACACAATCACAATATAGGAAAGGAATAGTAAACTAGTATAGAATAGGCTCTCAGATAGTATAAACTGACCAGGAATTGATAGTATAAAAATCAGATTCAGAAATTCTGATTTCTAAGTTAAAATTAGAACACTGCCGAGAAAGGATCGAACACCGCAGTAGAAAACTGGATTGCGAAGAAAAGCAAATGCATATGAATTTTGGCCTTAAAAACCATGTGTCCTTAGCTGAAAACCAACTGTTTTTTAGCTGCAAAAACAACCCCAAAAAGTAGCATTAAAATAAGGGACAAGTTATGACACAATCCGTAAAACAATATTACATTTTCCATCACATTCCATCAACAAATTTTTGTAATCCTTCCTCCTTCAATGTTGCAGCTTCCTTGGTTTTTGAAGGCTAAAAAGGCAGCAAATTTGTCGCCAAATTAGCATAACATTGGCTTGATTAATTGAGCTTAATGTTGGGTAATTTCACTTAGGTTTGTCTATAAAAGGGTGACCAAGGCTTAGGCTTTTGTTTTTTCTTTTTCACACCTTAAAAACACAACTCCTTTCTCTCTCTTTTCCCTTGCTGTAGCCGACTGCTCCAAGCCCCCAAAACCCACCATTTTCAAGCCAAAATCAAACCAAAAACTCACCAAAAATCAGCCCTTTCAAGCTTGTGTTAGGAGATTTCATTTCAAGCCATTGAAAGTGCACCTAAGGGTAAGGTTCTACACGAAGCACTTGTAATTTTTAGTTATTGTTTTGGTTTGATATTAAGAAGAAAATTTTTGGTTCTTGCTAGCATAAACCGACCCTCAACCTTTCTTGGTTCACACGGCCGTTTGGTTATTTAAGCCCTTGATTCGGATTTATGCTTAGTTCATAGCACTAGAGGTAAAACCAAAACCTTTTTTGGAAGTTTAGTTGTTTTTAAGTTTTTGATCAAAAAATTTATGTTCATTTGTTTATGCAAATGGGTTGTAATAAGTTTATTTTGAACCCTTAGCTTTCCATTTATAAGTTATGTGGTTGTGTAGTTGTGATTTACATTTTTACGAATGGATATGTGTATGTGTGAGCATGGAACTTTTTTTAGGTGGCTGGACACAATCTATCCCTAGGAAAAGGCCACGGGTTTTGGTCATTTTGACCCCCTTAGGGTCTGAATTTGGGATTTGGTAAAACATGGAGTTTTAAGGAAATTTTGTTAAAGTCGTTTTTGTGTCGAATTGGTTTTGGCTAAAAACGACACTAATGTAGGTTTTTCGAGTGGGTTTCATTCAGTGTCCGAAACTGGGACCAAGAATCCGAGCACTGGAAACAGTCTCAGGTTTTGTTAAAAATTGACCACCTAGATTCCGAACCGGATCTTAGACTCAACATGAAAGTTGTAGGTAGCATCGAAACCTTAAAGACAACCTATGTATGTTTTAAAAATTTGGCCATTTTGGGCCTCAAACAGAGCTGTTTTCAAAATAACGTAAAACTAGGCACAAGTAGCCATAAGTTTAGTAACATTAGGACCCGTTCAGTTTAGATTTGAGCTCTGAGATGAACATGAGAATTATTCATCTCATCGAGGATGAAAAATTTCATGTTCACCAAATTTACGAACTAAGTCGTTTCAAATAAGTTTTTAAAACGGTTTCGGTAAGTGGTTCAAAAACTACCTTCAAAATACAACACCCAAAATGTGTTTCACACACTTTAAAATGAAAACATGGTTTTTAATAAAACGTCCTTACCTTTCAATGGGGTTATAAGGGGGCAGTTTCAAAACACATAATATTCCCAAGAATTTTATAAGGCAACCAAAACGATTTTCAAAAATGACTAAAATAATGTGGGTAGCCCGGTAGGCTACCACACCAAGCAAGCTGTAGTAACCCGATAGACTACCTAGTTAAGGATGCACGAAGTAACCGGTTAGTTGACTGGTCGTTCAACCAGCTGATGACCAAGTTTGAATGAAATGGTGAGGAATGATGATTAATTTGTCAAGTAGACAATTAATCAAACACAATAGACAGTAAACACCAAATTCCCAAAGTAGTATAGTTGGGTACTGATGGGCCTTGGAACCATACCACAATACAAGTTACAGTCACTCAGCAAAAGTGTTAACAGAGTACGTTATGTTGACAGGTGGTTACCTATAATCTATCAAAGGTGAGAGTATGAGTTTGCTTGCAAACTAGGTAAGTACAACTCCGCCTACAGCATGAATAAAATGAATTTAAATGATGGTTTTGACAGTATTTTAAGTATGCATCTATGCACAGTTGTGCACAGCATAGAGAAGAGCATACGATTCACAATCGTGTCGATTGATGAAAGAACAAGTTAGATGCCATATATCCCTATCGCGTAGGAATAGGGACAGCTTAGTAAAGCATATGGCTGGAACAGTTAAACAAGTTAGAAATTAAGAAGCGTGTCGTACCGGCCTTTTTAGTTGAAGAGGTTTTTCAAGTTAAAACAAAGTTGAGCATCTGTTGATGGCTCTTTGGCTATTGGCCATGGGCATTACCGATGGTCTGCACACACTCGGTACTGACACATGGGCCCTAAGTAGACATAAGAAAGAAAATAGAATATTGAAGCATAAATGAGCATAACCGGACCATGCATTGTTCGCTGTATGCATTAGTTATAGTTCGCCATGCTTCCATTTACAGTAAAATGCATTCAGTACATGATGTTTCTGTTATGCATTTAGTATGTTATGATTCAGTATATGATGTTCTGTATTCTGGGATATGTGTTGTTCTGATATGTGGAATGTCTCGGTGAGATGTGTTGGTTATGACATGCTTATAAGGTTTTAAGTATGTACTATATTTTAAACATGTTTTGCGATTAACATATTAGACTTACTGGGCATAAAGTTTATGGAGTGTGTTCATACTGTAGGTAAGCATCTTATGGCTTAAAGCCTAATGGGCGATGACGGCGGCGGAGGTGGATGTGAGGGCGAGGTTATGGATACACCGTGAGTAAATCTTCCGCACAGCTTGAGTAAATAGTATTTTTAAATAGTAATAGTTAAACAGTATTTTTAAATAGTAATAGTTAAATTGTATTTTTGAATAGTAATAGTTAAACAGTATTTTAAATAGTAACAGTCAAACAGTATTTTTGAATAGTATTAGTTGAATATTATTTTTAAATAGTAAATAGTTAAACAATGTTCTAAATGTGTATATATAATTGAACTCCCTATGATGTAGCCTCTGTATTTTAATAATATACATATGTGAATAGTAAGTACATACGTATATATATATAAATCCCCTAAAATTAAGATATCTAAGTTAATAAGTTTAAGTAAGTATTAATAGCTTGCAAGTAAGTATAAGTATCAGTTCAAGTAGTAGTTTTTAAGTGACAGTTCGGGCCACTCAGGGCATGGGATGTCACAGTTGGTATCAGAGCGGTATCCTACCACCCTACCTCACATTGTGGTATGCCTTCCTCATTTGTCCAAGTAAGTTAGTTTTGTTTTTCCTTCAGTGTTAGTATATAAGTTGACATTTAAATTATGATAAGAGATAATGGCCGCACTGATTGGCCCTCATCAAGTGCAAGCGGATCGTCAAGCGAGCCTAGCTTTTGTCATCGTGTGACTGGACCTATATGATGGTTGCCACCCACATGAACTCACATATTGGATTTACCACATGGAGGTGATTTTTGAAGCCTGCCATATCCCACCTCGTCTTCAGGTGGTATTGGCCAATAGTCGGCTGGAGGGACCAGTGATACAATGGTAAAACAGATGACATAGGATTAGTGATCTAACGATGTAATCGACTGAGTTCTGCCAAGACCGCCGCAACTCCAATGGACCAACTAGAGACAGAGACATTTGGGATGATATGGAAGAGAGGCAATATCAAGTCCTCTCTGACATCTGGGATGTTTATGAGGGAGAGGCCATGGCACACTACTGTTAGAGGTTTCTAGACGCCATGCTGCCTCATATCCCTGTAGATAGGCCATTTGTAGAGGTGGCCGACTTGCTATGGAAAGGGACCCATGGTACGTGAGGGACCTCATTCCCTACCCTCCGCAACACGAAGACCTAAGGTACCTTACCCAGGACATAGTAGAAGCTGAGAGAGTGGCACTCAACCTTGCACCTGGCGAAGGCTTTATAGCAGCAAGTAACGTAGGAGGCAACCCAGTAGACGCTGCACCTCAACCGGCGGGCGAGGAGTTCACGGCCCGACACCAGCCAGCAGTACCCGAGGGTGATGGGGAACTGATGGAGGACCTCGAACCAACCCTTTTGTCTCCTAAGGACCTACTAGGAGAAGATGATGACGAGGCTCTCCCCGATGCTCAACTCGACAATGAGGGGGAAGAAATCCCTGATCACTTTAGCGATAATGAGTGGATGGGGATGTATAAGCCCCAAGTCATCATTGCCAGTGATGACGAAGGCAATATTATCTTAGGAGATGAAGAGGAGGACCCAGAGGAGTTTCCTCTCAGTAACAGTGAGGACTAGGAGATGTTTGATGTTGAGTCAGGAGTGTCCTCCAAGTAGTAGTATCCCTTTCCACAGGAAATTATGGAAAGATATAGAGGGGAACAGTAGCTTTCCCTGCCAGACTTAGCTAAATGTACTTATGGGATCTTATATTGGGAAGTGTGTGTCACTCCCACTGAACTAGAGTTTTGGATGTATATATACAGATTTTGTGAAATATATTATGAAAAGTAGTATAGTTTTTCCCAGAGGGCCTAAATTTGATGAGCTTCCACACATGATAGTAGTTTGACAAAAAGTGTAAGACGAATCCTAGCACTCAGACGATATTCCAATATGATGTGGAATTTGTATTGAACATCACAATATAAGAAAAGAAAAGAAAGATATAATACGTATATTTATATCTATGATTGTTAAGTAAAGAAAATAATATGTGATACGAGTCCCAAGTACAAGATTTAAAAGACTTATGTTTTCTTTTCCCGCTATGTGATAAGGTTACATAGGAAGCGATAGTGAGAACAAGAGCTCAGACTAATCAAGCCACCTGTAAAGATTCTACCATGAGAGCCATGATGGAGACCCAATAGCAAGAACTTACCCAGCTGAGGGAATGGCTGGATCGATAACCCCAGGCACCACAACTGATAGAGGTGCCAGTCCAAGCGTCTCTAGTAGCCCCCGACACTCCTAGAGAGTAAGCTGCCCCACCAGTCCAAACAATACTAGCACCATCAGCTATGGCTGTTCCCGCAGCAGTCAATGTTCTTGTGCTAGAATTTGAAGGAACTATGAACCCTTTCAAAGCTGACGACTGGCTAACCGATGTCCAGGTCATCCTAGACCTTGTGGGATTGACGGAGAGGGAGAAAGTGCTATGTGCATCCTTTGCCCTACATAAAGGGGCACGCTAATGGTGTAAGACTGTGGCCATCTACAGGAACTTTAACGAGATGAGCTGGACAGACTTTGTGGATGAATTTAAAGAGATGTATTTTAATGACGAAGCCCTAGCAGCCCAACAGGATGAATTCAATAATCTATGCTAGGGAAGAATGATTGTCATGGAGGCAGTAAGGAAGTTCGAGCAGCTGGCTCGACTCTACCCAGACCTAGTGCCGACGAAGAAGGAAAAGGTCAGGAGGATGTTGAAAATGTTCCGGACAGATATCGCCATCCAAGTCTATAGTGAAAGCCATAGACCCGCAATTGTGGCTGAGTGTGTTAGCTGAGCCATCCGAGCAGAGTATTGGTTGGCCCAGGACAAAGAAAGAAGGGCCCAGATTTTCAAAGCCAAGAGTGAAGAGAAGAACAAGGTGAAACTGACCAAGGGCAGATAGCACTCTAAATTTCAACACAAAGGCCAAAGTGTGGGAAACAGGCAACACAACAGGCCATCCCACAACAATAACAACAAAGGAAAGGGGACCAGAGTAACCAAGGGCAGCAGAGGAACTTCCCTCAAAAGAAAAAAAACTGACGAGGAAATGGCAATCCACACCCGCCTTGTCCAAAGTATGGAAAGAACCATCCAGGAGAATGCCACCAAGGAACTAGTGGCTGCTACATCTACGGCAAGGAAGGCCACTATGCCAAGTAGTGCCACTCCAACCTACAGAATCAACAAGGCCAAGCCCACCCTACTAGCAGACAACTGCATGCCGCCCAGACCAAGATTGAGTGCCCATCAATTGCTTAGGGTAGACTGGAGGTTCTAAAAGCTCAAGGAAGAATCTACGCCTTTCACTCGAGAGGATGCAGAGGCTTGAACCTCGACCATGGCGACAGGTCAGCTTTCTGTCATCAACTCCACTGCTTTGATTCTATTCGATTATAGAGCTATGCATTCATTTGCATCCTCAAAGTTTGCTAGGGAGATAAACTAGAACATAGATAGAATGAATCAAACTTTTCAAACTGCCCTCCCTCGGGGGAAGTTTTGTTGTCTAGCTATTGGATACGTCACGTGCGAGTAGTTATCAGTAGGCATGAGCTGAGTGTGGACCTAATCGTCATCGATATATGCGACTACAACGTAATCATGGGAATGGACTTCCTCACCAAGTACCATGTCGTCATAGACTGTCAAAGATGGGAGGTTACCTTTGACTCGATCGGACATAAGAAGTTTGTCTAGAAGGGCTTATCGCTGAAGTAGTTGAAGATGATGATATTGGCAATGAAGGCTCACAAGCTTCTATCTAGTAGATGCACTGGTTTCTTTACACACATAGTGGACACAACCCAGGAAGTGGAGACAGGTCCTGATAGGGTCCCAGTGGTTCAGGAGCTCATAGAAGTGTTTCCAGAGGATCTCCTAGGGCTTCTGCCAGAGCGGGAGATATTGTTCAAGATCGAGCTCCTACCAGGATTAGCCCCCATATCGAAGGCCCCCTACAAAATGGCCGCGGTAGAATGAAAGGAACTTCAGACTCAGTTGAAGGATCTGATGGACAAGGGCTTTATTCGACAGAACTACTCACTATGGGGAGTGCCTGTTTTATTCGTGAAGGAAAAGGACAGAGCGTTAAGGATGTGTATAGACTTCCGAGAGCTAAACAAGATCACGATAAAGAACAAGTATCCGTTGTTGCGGATCGACGATCTGTTCGACAAGCTCCGAGGTACTGCAGTGTTCTCAAAGATAGACCTGCCTTCCGAATACCATCAGTTATGAATCTGGGATGAAGACATACCCAAGACAGCCTTTTGAACACGATACGGACATTACGAGTTCCCCGTTATGTCGTTTAGGCTGACGAACACCCATATAGCCTTCATGGACCTAATGTACCGTGTCTTGAAGGACTTCTTAAACAAATTTGTCATCGTGTTCATCGATGACATACTTGTATACTCTAAGATGAAGAAAAAGCACGAGGAGCATTTGAGGGACGTCCTACTCAAGCTACAAGAACATCAGCTATACGCCAAATTCTCCAAGTGTGAGTTTTGGCTGGAGAAGGTTTACTTCCTTGGCCACGTAGTCTCTAACGAAGGAGTGTCAATAGACCCAGTAAAAGTCAAAGCAGTCAGCGAATGGCTAACCTCAAAGAACATAACAGAAATTCACAGTTTCCTCAGACTAGCAGGATATTATCGACGTTTCATCGAAGGCTTCTCAAAGTTAGCTGCACCACTCACAACACTAACCAAGAAAGAGAGGAGGTATGAGTAGACTGACAAGTGCAAAAAGAGCTTCCAGGAGCTGAAACAGAGACTCACAAGTGCCCCGATTCTGACTATTCCAGAAGCTAGTTAAGGAAATTTTGTGATCTACCGTGATGCCTCCAAGACCGGATTAGGTGCCCTGTTGATGTAAAATGGTAGAGTGGTCACGTACGCTTCACGACAACTCAAGAACCATGAAAGAAATTACCCCATACACGAACTACAGCTAGCAGCGGTCGTTTTTGCACTTAAGATTTGGAGGCACTACTTATATGGCGTTGAATGCAAGATCTATACGGACCACCAAAGTCTCAAGTACATCTTCACACAGAAGGAGCTTAATATGAGGCAACGAAGATGGCTGGAACTGGTTAAAGATGACAACTGTGAAATCCTATATCACCCAAGACAAGCCAATAAGGTAGCTGATGCACTAAGTAGAAAGCACTCTTCATCGCTCACGGTTGTCCATGTCTTGCCCATAGCACTACAAAAAGAGTTACACAACAGCAAAATCGAGTTTCTGATAGGAAGGTTGTCTGAAATGACCCTTCAATCAACGCTTCTAGAAGAGATTAAAGCCTGCCAAAACCTTGATTTATCCCTGAACAAGCTCAAAAAGGAGGCAACAGAGGACTAGAGTTTAGAATTTTGAGTCTCTAAGGATGGCATACTCTATTTCAGAGATAGAGTGTGTGTTCTAAAAGATGAAGAACTCAGGAAAAGAATCCTTTCAGAAGCCCACGAAATGCCATACTTAGTACATCCAGGGGCAAATAAAATATACAAAGACCTAAAAGAGAGTTTTTGGTGACCTAAGGGGAAAAACGATGTTGCTGAATTCGTTGCTAAATGCCTTACATGCCAGAGGATTAAAGTAGAACATCAAAGAATGGCTGGAGAACTGTAGAAAATCGAGCTGCCCAAGTGGAAATGGGAGCAAATTACAATGGATTTCATGGTCAGATTGCCCAGAACATCAAGCGACAATGACGCAATCTGGGTAATTATGGATGGATTGACAAAATCAGCTCGATTTCTAGCTATGAAGCTGAGCTACTCAGTAGAAAGACTGGCAGAAATGTACCTAGCTCAGATAGTAAGATTGCATGGAGTACCAAAATCAATCATTTTAGATTGCGATGGATGCTTCACTTCCAGGTTTTGGCAGAGCGTTCAGGCCTCATTGGGAACCAAGTTAAAGTTCAGGACAGCTTTTCATCCTCAAATCGGCTGTCAATCTGAGAGAACCATTCAAACGTTAGAGGATATGCTGAGAGCTTGTGTCCTAGACTTCAAGGGAAACTGAGATCAGAAGCTACCATTGATTGAGTTCTTATACAATAACAGCTACCATTCCTTGATTGGAATGGCACCGTACGAGGCACTCTACGGAAGAAAATGTAGCTCTCCAGTGCATTAGCATGAGACTAGAGAGAAACAGCTTACCAGCACGGATTTCGTTAAGAACACAATAGCAGACGTGAAGCTGATATGAGAGAGGCTAGATATGGTGCATAGTCGTCAGAAGAACTATGTAGACAAACACCGTAGATCCCTCGAGTTTCAAAAAAGAGACTCAGTCTTCCTCAAGGTGGCACCCATGAAAGGGACGATGTGCTTTGGGAAGAAAGGAAAGCTCAGTCCTAGATATATATGACCCTTCGAGATCATCAAGAGAGTCAGGAAAGTGGCCTATAGATTAGCGCTCTCTCCTGAATTAGCTTTGGTACATAACGTCTTTCACATCTCAATGCTGAAGAAGTACGTGCTATAGCTCCCACATCTTAAGCCAAGAACTAGTAGAAGTCCACACTGATCTAACATATGAAGAGAAACCCGTGCAGATTTTAGCCAGGGAAAATAAAGTCCTTAGGAATAAAGTGATTCCACTTGCAAAAGTGTTGTGGCAGAACCACAACATATAAAAAGCCAGATGGGAATGGGAGGAGGATATGAAAAGAGACTTTCCAGAACTATTCTAATTTTTGTGGATGAAATTTTTTTAAGGGGGGTAGGTTGTAAGGGCCGCCCCGTTCATGTAATCTAATTTCTATGTAATGAGAAATTGAGGAATAATGTGAGCCTTTTTATGCAAATTTGATTAACACGGATAGGTGCACAGCTGAGTAAGAGGTCGTGTACCACTCGGGTAGAGGAACGTGCTTCCAAAATACGACTGTGTTGAGCAGTCTTAACTGGTATACGCTCGTGTAAGAACCCGTGTAGAAGGCCATGTATGGAGCTGAGAGCCATCGTAAAGACTCTCGTAATGTGTGAAACCTAAATACTATGTAATAAGTAATTAGGTTGATCAAATACAATATATTTTCTAATGGAATAGTTCAAACAAGCACAGTAGAGTTTAGTTACTATTCATGTCGTGAAAGGGGCAACCGACAGTGAAACCGGTCCACCCTATTATGTGTTTTGAGTGTGTAAGATGTGCAGTATCAAGAAACTAGTCCAAACGACCATTTCCTGACACAAGACTGGTAAACAGATCACCAGAACAATCGGACTGAACATCTGAGCATAATAGTGAGAAATACTTTAACAAAAGTATAGTACTAAGAACAAAGGTCCAGATGACCTCTTCTCACTCAGTGATTGACAAAATCCAGAGTCAGAGCAATTAGACTAGTCAGGCAGACAGAAAACAGTGAATAATAAATAATGGAAAAACGTAGTGTCAGATTTATGGCCAAGATGGTCTCAAATTGACATAAAACTAATATATTAGCAGTTAGTAGGCTCAATCTGGTCAATTGGACATAAAACAAGAATTTTTGTTTGGGAGATACGCAGTATTGGGATGAGGGTCAAGACGACCTTTTCTTGTCCCGAAATTGATATATTTAGACTCAGAACGCCCAAATTAGTCAATCAGGCACCTGACACATTTTTCGAGATAGGGTCACAAAGATCCCGAAAACTAGTCCAGACGACCTTAGATAGACATAAAACTGATAAAATTGAAATCAACACATCCAAATTAGTCAAGAGAGACTGTGTTGAAAATTTCACACCATAACACCTCGTTTTGCATGTGCAAGGACAACACAGTGTAGACACAACTATAGTATAGGAAAAGAATAGTAAACTAGTACAGAATAGGCTCTTAGACAATATAAACCGACTAGGAATTGACAGTATAAAAATCAGATTCAGAAATTCCAATTTCTAGGTGAAAATTAGAACACTGTCGAGAAAGGATCGAACACCGTAGTAGAAAACTAGAAACCAGTTGAAAACCGTGTGCCCTTAGCTAGAAATTGCAGATGAATTTTGCCCTAAAAACCGTGTACCCTTAGCTGAAAACTAGCTATTTTTAGCTACAATATGAAATTTTCCCAAGAATTTTATAAGGTAACCAAAATGATTTTCAAAAATGACTAAAACAGTGTGGGTAACTCGATAGGCTACCACATCAAGCAAGCAATAATAATCCGGTGGACTACCTAGTTAAGGATGCACGAGGTAACCGGTCAGTTGATTGGTCAGTCAACCAGTTGATGGCCGAGTTTGAACAAAATGGTGAGGAACGATGATTAATTTGTCAAGTAGACAATTAATCAAACACGATAGATAGTAAACACCAAATTCCCAAAGTAGTATAGTTAGGTACTGATGGGCATCGGTACCATACTAGCATACAATTTACAGTCACTAATGGTAATAGTAACCTAAGAACGACATTAATTAATTTATTGGATAATAAATTAATTAATCACGTATAGAGAAGCAAACTCTCAAGAGATAGAGAGCAAGTTAGTACCGACGACAATCGGTATCAAGCAATTTTATCTGCTTTAATCACTGACAATATTAGTGACTCAACAAAAGTATTAACGGAGTATGTTATGTTGATAGGTGGTTACCTGTAATCTGTCAAAGACAAGAGAATGAGTTTGCTTGCAGACTAGGTAAGTACGACTCCACTTATAGTATGAATGAAATGAATTTAAATGATGGTTTTGATAGTATTTTAAGTATGCATCTATACACAGTTGTGCACAACATATAGAAGAGCATATAGTTCACGATCGTGTAGATTGATGAAAGAACAAGTGAGATGCCATATATCCCTATCGCATAGGAATAGGGACAGCTTAGTAAAGCATATAGCTAGAATAGTTAAACAAGTCAGAAATTAAGAAGTATGTTGTACCAACCTTTTTAGTTGAAGAGGTTTTTCAATTTAAAACAAAGTTAAGCATCCGTTGATGGCTCTTTGGCTATTGGCCATAGGCGTTACCGATGGTCTACGTACACTTGGTACTGACACATGGGCCCTGAGTAGATATAAGAAAGAAAAGAGAGCATTGAAGCATAAATGAGCATAATTGGACCATGCATTGTTCACTGATTAGTTATAGTTCGCTATACTTCCATTTACAGTAAGATGTATTTAGTACACGATGTTTCTATTATGCATTCAGTATTTTATGATTCAGTATATGATGTTATACATTTTGGGATATGTGTTATTCTGATGTGTGGAATGTCTCAGTGAGATATGTTGGTTATGACATGCTTATATGGTTTTAAGTATGTACTATGTTTTAAACATGTTTTGAAGTTAACATGTTGGACTTACTGGGTGTAAAGCTCACGGATGTAGGAATAAAATCAGTAAAAACGCATCAGAGCGGCGCAATGGAACAATAAAATTTTTTTAAGATCATTAAATATCTCATGATGCCATATACAACAAACTAACAGCAATAAAACTCATACCTCAAGAGGACACCAATACTGCAGGAGGAGAATGACTGGAGGGCTTCAACCAGCTAGCCTTCTTACTATTCTCTAATTCCCGGATAGTAGAGTGTGTAGGCACTCGGTTCCTCGACTGGTATGCTAGCACTGCTAGTCTTCTTCCGACCACCCAGATCTCTAAAGAACTTATTGCCACGGTAAGTTATGTAACAATAAGCCTACTCACCTGAGAGTCTGTGGTCTGAGAGAACTGAAGTGCCAGGACCTCTATTTATAGACTTGCATGAGGTGATCTTCTAAATTCAAATTGGATTAGGAGAAGATTTTCTCCCTTATCCACAACAAAAAATCTGAATTTTCTAGGCTTTATCCAACCAAAAATTCGTGCACTTTTTATGGATTATCCAACCCAAATTCAAACAGGATTTTTACTTGAATTTATTCTCACCGTTATCCGCAAGAAAAAATCTGAAAATTCACTACGATTTATGTACAAAATCTTCGGCCATAATGTGATGGAAAGAATCAAAATTCAAATAGGATTTTCTAGCTTGAATTTTATCTCATCCTTATCCATAAAAAACTAAAAATCCCCTTGGATTTATCCTCAAAATTTTCAGCCACTTTTAGGGAGGAGAGAATCCAAATTCAACTAGGATTTTCTTGCTTGAACTTTCCTTGAACCTTATCTACAAAAACTGAAAATATCTAGGAGGATTTCACTCAACAATTTTCGACCATTTTAGTTAGGATTGGGATTCAAAATTCAAGTAGGATTCAAACAAGATTTTCCTCTCCATAATCCAACTCAAATTTGAATTCTTACACTGTGGAATTATCCACAAAGAATTTGAATTCCACTTGGACTGTGATTCAAAATTTGAATTTCAAATTTCAAATTTCAAAATTCAAATTCAAAATTCAAATTTCAAAATTCAAATTTAAATTTCAAATTCAAATTTCAGATTTGAATTTCAAATTTAAATTTCAAATTCAAACTTCAAATTCAAAATTTAAATTTCAAATTTCAAAATCCACCAAAAAGTTGTATTTCAAATTTTTGTTCTCATGGATAATTTTCCACAACTCCAATCCAATCTCAAATAAAATCATGGTAACTTTATTTGGGGTTCGAATAATTGTATACTCTATATCCAAAACAAAATATGAATTCAACTGAAGAAAATCTTGTCCACCATCCTAATCCTATGTCAACACCATCCATGTATAATCAACTAGCCAATAAGCATGCAAAAATCAATTTGCCAAACGTTAAGGAATTATGTGGAGCTAGTAAAGGGACCAATTGGATATATATAATCGGGCTCTCATGAATCCATATGATCATCATTCTGTACCGAATAACTCTATCACATGATCACTAATTTCAGAGTCACACCACTATAAACCTGAACTCCCAATTATATACCGTATTACGAAAGCCTGTGACAAGCTAGTGTCCAATGACCTTGTCATGTATGCAGAACCCTCATATGATATCCATGATCAGCCTTAGGTCAAAGTCCATTCAATCCTACTGATCAGGCTATCTTAAAGTTCTACTATACTACCTAATAAGAAAATGATTATTCACCATGTATGAATAAGAAGTCATCTGCCCAATAGATGACCCAAGGCTTTGTCCATTTTCACATCTAGTATAATGCCTTTATGAGGATACCTTTAACTCCTTAGAGCTATGATTCTGATATTTGTAAACAAACCCTTCATCGTATACAAGTCATGCACCCAACGAACAGGTCTGTAAGCTTACTACCTCTGAGACGCTTTAGCCATTAGAACATCAAAGTACACAAGTCATATACATGAAGTAGTTCATTTACTCAGGAATAAGGTTATTGCATAATGAATATCAAAAGCAGATTGATCCATTCATAGTAGACTACGTAGATCAATCACGCTTTAGTACAGGTCTAATATGTCACCACTAAGTAACATATCTATGTCTCTACTTGGAAGTCTGTGCTCCTAACAGTCAAGACAAACCGTCCCCACCATGAGTTTAGACAACATAATAGTCTTAACATGAGTTAGGTGTTCGGTCTAACCCTATAGACTACAGACCTTAGTTTAGACTGCTTACTTTAGAACATTGTCTTCTCACATACAAAAGTCCATTGCATGCAACGTTCTAACAGTTTTAACATAAGCAGTTAGTAGGCCTTTAACATGTAAATAGAATAAGGACAAATAGTAATATAATAAATAACCTCTATATTATAATTTTATTATCCAGTTCGAAATAAATACATAAAATGTCTCTAATGCTTAGGGCATTTCCTAACAATCTCCTACTTGCCCTAAGCCAGCAGATGTGCCATGTTACGCATCCCCATCGCCTCTACATGCCTTTCAAATCTTCTAGCTACCAAAATCTTAGTAAAGGGATAGGCAATGTTGTCCTCGGATGCGATCTTACATACATCCACCTGTCATGTCTCCACGTGCCTTCTTATAATCTGATACCTCCGATCTATGTGCTTAGTCCTCTTGTGGTGCCGAGATTCTCTTGTGTTGGCAATAGCCCCAGTGTTATCACAGTTAAGTGTGATAGACTTGTCAACACTGCTAATGACCTCAAGGTCTCTAAAGAACTTGCAGAGCCAAACCGCTTCTTTAGATGCCTCAGCTGTAGCCACATACTCAGCCTCCATCGTAGAGTCAGCTGTTTAACCCTGCTTCACGCTCCTGCACACAATGGCACCTCCTCCGAGTAAGAACACTGATCTTGATGTCGAATTCCTCGAATCCTTACAAGTCTAGAAGTCTGAGTCTATGTATCCTATAGGTGCTAGGTCCCCTCCAAAATACACTAGAATATAATCCCTCATTCTCTTAAGATATTTGAGTATATGCTTTACTGCTTGCCAGTGCTTGGTTCCAGGATTTGCTTGATATCGACTCACCATACCTACTACAAAACATATGTTCGGGTGAGTGTAAAGCATAGTGTACATAAGGCTTTCCACAGCGGATGCATAAGGGACCTTACTCATACGCTCTCTTTCTTCCGATGTCTTAGGACAGTCATCCAATGAAAGAGTTAGACTGACAATGGAAGGTTGTGAACCTTTCTTTGCCTCTTGCATTGTATATTTGTCAATTATTTTATCTATGTATGAAGCCTAGGATAATGTTATCATTTTGTTCTTTCAATCATTGAAGAGATGAATGCCCAGAACATAATTAGCTTCTCCCAAGTCCTTCATGTCAAACTGTTGGTGCAACCAGAGCTTGACTGATAATATATTCCCTACATCATTCCCAATGAGCAGTATATCATTGACATAGAATACTAGAAAGCCCATTTTACCATCCTTAATACATTTATAAACACAGGGTTCATCAATGTTCTACTCAAAACCGAATGTCTTGATCGCTTGATCAAATCTCTGGTTGGATGAGCGGGATGCTTGCTTTAATCCATGAACCCTTTGGCTGTATCATGTAGATACATTCCTCAAGATGGCCATTCAAGAATGCCATCTTGATGTCCATTTGTTAGATCTCATAATCGAGAGCCGCAACAATGGACAGAAGAATACGGATAGACTTCATCATAGCAACAGGTGAAAAAGTTTCATCGTAATCGATTCTAACCTTTTGCGTGTACCCCTTTGCAACCAGTCTAGCTTTGAAAGTTCCCACTCTCCCTTCCGTATCCTTCTTTCTTTTGTAGACCCACTTGCATTCAATGGGTTTTATCCCATCTGGTAGATCTATAAGTTCCCAAACAGAGTTGGATTTCATAGAATCCATCTCATTATTCATGGGCTGTCTCCAAGATTTAGAATCAACATCATTTATAGCTTTATCATAAGTGACCGGATCATCCTCATGCTCATAAGCCTCGATCTGATATACTTCAGTATCATACATGAAGAAATTAGGCTTCTTTGAAACCCTCCCACTATGACGAGGCACCCTAAATTGTTGATCGTCTGCAGGTCTTTCACCGAAACTCAGACTTGTGTCTGAGATCGAAATCTGTGGAGCAGTTCTTTCACCCGATAACTCATCTAGCACCACTTTGCTTCGAGGCTTAAGTCATTCATGTGACTTTCCTTCAAGAATGTCACATGGGTTGAAATAATGACCTTTTGTTCCTTCGGGTTATAGAATCGACCTCCCTTAGTTCCCTTAGGATACCCTACAAACATGCACAATTCTGATCTTGGTTCCAACTTTTTCACATCCCTATCCAGTACATGTGCCGGGCAGCCCCGTATTCTCATATATCCAACGGAGGACTTCTTGCCATGCTACAATTCATACGGAGTCCTAGGAATTGACTTGCTTGGAACCTGGTTCAGAATATAGCATGCCGTTTGTAATGCATATCCCCAAAATAATAATGGTAGCGTTGAATAACTCGTCATGGACCGTACCATACCCAATAAGGTCCTGTTTCTCCTTTCGGCTACACCATTCTGTTGTGGAGTAGCAGGTGCAGTCAATTGGGATAATATCCCATTCTCTACAAGATGTCCTAGAAATTCATCAGAGAGGTATTCACCACCTCGATCCGATTGAAGTTTCTTTATGGATTTACCTAATTGCTTTTCCACTTCCGCACGGTACTCTTTGAACTTATCAAAGGTTTCGCTATTGCGGTGCATCAGGTACACATATCCATACCTTGAGTAATCGTCTATAAAGGAGACATAATACTCGAACCCTCCTCATGCTGTGACGTTCATGGGGCCATATACGTCAGTGTGCACAATTTCTAAGAGTTCTTGAGCCCTAGTACCCTTAGCTCCAAAAGACCTCTTAGTCATCTTACCCTCAAGACAAGACTCATATTGATGAAGACGTACCTCCTCCAAAGATTCTAGAGGAATGTTTTTCACTAACCTTTGAATCCTATCCTGATTAATATGACCAAGTCTTAAATGCCAAATATACGCTTTGTTAGAGTGAGAAACTTTCAACCTTTTAGAGTTATCTATTAATTTGGTGTCAAGCAGTGAGTACATCTTTGGTTTAATCAAATATAAGTTTTCATCCATCCATCCGGAACAGATAAAAGACTTATTTTTACGAATATCAACTATTTTACTAAAAGAAACTGAATAAAAATCCTTTATTAAACAAGCTACCGATATAAGGTTCCTCCTAAAATTAGGAACATAAAAACAGTTTTTCAATAATATAAACCTAAATTCATCAAAATAAAGATAAACGTCTCCCACTACCTCAGCCACCACTAAGCTATCGTCTCCGGTCCGCAATGAGAGGCTCCTATCATGTAGACTTCTCGTTTCCACGAACCACTGCATAGAAACACAAACATGATTAGTGGCGCCCGAATGAATGACCTAAGTGTCTTTCGATTCTTCCACAAAACACGCTTCTAGATAATGAAGTTCCTTACCTTCCTTGCCCTTAGCGACTAGAAATTCTCGGCAAGCCTTATTGAAATGACCTACCTTCCCACAATGGAGGCATTTGGACTTTTTAGGGTCCTTAGACTTCTTGTTCTTCTTCTTCTTCCCATCCGAGACAGGAGGATTAGAAGAACTGAAAGCCACTTGCTTCTTATTTGGCCTCTTCCTCTTCTGTAAGGGGTTTGGAAGATTTCACCAAATTGGCCTCTCCTTTGGATTGGGCCGCATCCCCATTCCTAATCATTCGTTCAGAAGCTTGGAGTTGCTTCATAAGCTCAGTGAGTCCGAACTCCCTTGTCGCCAGATTATATGTAGCCTTAAACCCCACAAAATCCTTAGACAGAGTTTTAAACACCATTTTGATCTTGGTGTTATAGTCCAACTCAGCACCATTCTCGACAGCCTTAGCAAAGAATCCCATTAGAGTGATCATATGGTCCTTCACCGGAGTACCTGCCTTTTGCTTAGAGTTCACAATGTTGGTAATAGCAGATTGTTGAGCTAATTTTTCTTGGCCTCCGAACATGTCCTCCAGATTTTCCATGATCTCCCTAGCAACTTGATAACTCTCATGCTACTTTTGTAAAGCACTCGTCATGTTAGCAAGAATGTAGCATCGAGCTATCTGATTGGATTCTCTCCAACGAGTATAGGCAACCGGGACCTCCTCAAGCGGTGTGTCAGGTTTGGGCCCAGGTGGGCATGGTTCGTCCAGCATGAACTTATGTCTCTCGCAGCTGAGAACTATTAGCAGATTTCTCTTCCAGTCTTTATAATTATCGCCATTAAGCTTATTTTCAGTAAGTATTGAAATGAGAGGTGTCGGTGACATTTTGAACTGAAATAAAATTATTCGAGACATCATTACAAAGCCCAAGGAAATATATAAATAATTTAGCAAATAAAACATACAAGTATGTTCCTACATGAAACTTGAAAAAAACATGTAACATTGCAACGGTAATTCTCAGCACCTATTGCCCTAAGCCACCAAGGGGTGGTCATGAGACAAATATCCGGAACATGGACCCCGTCCAATTAATATATGTTACCTTAAATCCTCCAAGGTTAAGACATATATTAATAACCGCTTATTTTGGACACCAGTTTAGTTAACAGAGCTTTTAGGGAAGGTTGATAACTAAACGAGTCTTGAGTGTATGACCATTGTTTAAGTGGCCCAATCTACAACCTACCAAGCCACCAAGAGGTGGTCATGAATAGAATCGTACCTGAACACGTTTTCTACATAGGAGATCCAACCTATTATACTGGCGGCGGTAAACACCTAACGAGCGGTATGGTCAAGGCAGAACTAACACGAGGCGTTACCATGCTTTCACATATGGTTCAACAATGGAGGCTGTGGGTTTTTTTTGAAACCCTCTTCTACTCAATATTTTGAAAAAACATGCAAGTTTTGACAAATATGTATGATCAAATATGCATACACATCATCCATCCATGACATATCATAGAAAAAATAATTGACGGAAAAAATAACAAGTCATGGTTCCATCCTAGAACAAAGAAAATAAAGATTACAAAATTCCATCCAAAGCATTCTTTGGGTCTTGAATTTTGTTTCGTCTTCTTGTATCCATCTTTATGTAGCCTCTCCATTTATTTCTCATCCTAAGAATCATTTAAAATTTAAATCCCAAAATTTAAATTTTAAACAATTTAAATTTCATGTGTAATAATATGTAATTTCAAAAATTTCAAAAATTTTAAATTACATATTATTAAACATGATTTAAAATTAAATCTCAAATTTAAAAATTAAAATTTTTCGATTTTTGATCCATCGGCCCCACGGCCCCCAGAGGCCGGTAGCCGCCGTGGGTAGCCCCAGCCGCCGGGGTCGGCAGCTCACGGCCCACAGCCTGGGCGCAGCCATGCCTGGCTGCAGGCAGAGCCCGCAACCCCAAGCTGTACGCCCGGGTGCTACTGCAGCCCCAGGCTATAGGTGCCCAGGAGGGCGCTACGCCTGTAGCCATGGGCTGTAGCCCAGGGGCTCAACTAGCCCCCACAGCCACCCTCGACTGTAGGCAGAGCCAGTAGTTGTGGGTGGTGTAGCCTTGGGTAGGGGCTGCTGTAGCCCCATCCTGCCTAAGGGCAGGGGCTGTAGCCCCACCAAGGTCGATGGGCTATCCCAAGGGGTGTGTCCTCGATTTCTGTGCCATATTCTAATTTACCCATTAGGACCTCCAAAAATTAATTTGAATCCTAATTAAATTTGAATTTTCCACACAATCAAAATTTCAACCTTTAAATTAAATTTAACTTTTAGGAAAAATAAATTACGGTCTTCAAACTTCAATCTCGTCCAAGAATAATTACATAAAATTTCCTAAACCATTTCCGGTGTACAAAAATTCTAATCATAATAATTTTAAGTGTGACAACCGGGAAATTTAGGCAATTCTCGGAAGAAAATGTACAAATGTATGTATATAACAATTTGTACTATTTAAAGAGTGAAATAAATGTATTTATATTGTTTAGAATATATTAAAATGTTCTAGAATTACTGACGAGTAAAAATTCAGTGTTGGAAAAATTCACTGAGTTGAAACGGGTGAAACGGTGCCAAAAACGGCCTTGAAAACCCTAACCAGGGCAATAAAAGACGGAAAACTTCCGGGATTGATTTTGATCAAACGGAAGCAGTTTAAATTGATCCGACTGCACAGGAGACCTCAGGAACCCGCCGGGACGATTTCAGGAAAATTTCGGCTCGAACCGGTATCGGTCAAAAAGTAGTCGAATTAATGTGAATAGTAAAAGTCAAAGTCAAAATTTACTTTGCATTTATGACATCATAAATCCATTTAATAAATGGAAGAAAAATGGTGGTTGGTAGCATTAATGGCTAAGATTAAGTTGCTTTTTTATCTAAAGGCCAAGATTTGGCCAAAATTCCACTATTTTAATTTTTGAAAATTTTGGAAAGAATTAGGCTTGAAAGGTGGTGATTTTTGATTGGTTGAAAGCCAAATTAATTGGCTATCTTTGTGGTTAAGTCGCCAAAATTGGGAACAAAAGGGACCGAAGCTATTCACATGGAAACAAAGAACAAAAATTTTTCTAAGTGTTGCCTATGGTGGGTATGTGAGCAACCAAAGAGGAACCAAGTGAATTCTTTAAGTTTTCTTCACAAAATTGGTGTCAAACCTTTCATTGAAGTCTAAGGAAGCAAGTGAACAAGGTAACTCTCCTTGGTTTGAAACTTTTCTTGCTTTTTCTTCAAGAAATCCGTGTAATGAATAGTGCAAAGGATGGAAAAATTTTTGGTTGTTTTGATTGATTTGGTGCTTGGGTTTTGTTAAGGGTGTAATTAGGAGAAAAACCATGCATCTAGTTTAAAGAAAAACCAAATTTTGGTTGGTTTTCCAAGGGCAAAACCGTGGGTTACCAAGAGTGGTCAATGAGAATTTGTTGTGATTTAAGTGTTAACATGCTTTAAATCATAATTTGGTCTAATGTAAAGCATGATTTGTATGATGGAAAGCTTGAAAAAAAAATTTTCCCCAAAAAAACGTCATGATGGAAAGAAAGAGAGATTAGCCGGCGACCCATGAGAGTACAATCTATCGCAGTTAGCGATAAAGCTTAACTGTAATAGTATTGTATGATCTCTACGAGGAGCGGGCCGCCACACTAAGAGACAAAAAAATTAAAATCCATGAGAAAATTACAGTGTTGATAAACCACTCCCATGGTTACATAAAAAAATCATAGACGCAATTTTCTTAATTCTAAGGAACCATAACCAGCATAAAACAAGCATGTTTATAACAATTTAAAAAATTAAAATAACCACATACTACATACATAATACATGATAACAATATAAAGGAATCCTAGAATGCCACTCTCTAAATATCAAATCCATACATAAATAAAAGACTAGCTAATTGTCTAATTTATGTACATGGCATAGTCGCGAGATGGCGCTGATACCAATTGTAGGAATAAAATCGGTAAAAACGCATCAAAGTGGCACAGCGGAACAATAAAAATTTTTCAAGATCGTTAATATCTTGTGATGCCATATACAATACCTCAAGAGGACGCCAATACTGCAGGAGGAGAATGACTGGAGGGCCTCAACCAACTAGCCTTCTCTACTATTCTCCAATTCCCAGATGGCAGAGTGTGTGGGCACTCGGTTCCTCGACCGATATGCTAGCACTGCTAGTCTTCTTCCGACCACTAAGATCTCTAAAGTACTTATTGTCACGGTGAGTTATACAATAATAAACCTGCTCACCTGAGAGTTTGTGGTCTGAGAGAACTAGAGTGGCAGGACCTCTATTTATAGACTTGCATGAAGTGATCCTCTAAATTCGAATTGGATCAGGAAAAGATCTTCTCCCTTATCCACAACAAAAAATCTGAATTTTCTAGGCTTTATCCAACCAAAAATTTGTGCACTTTTTAGGGATTATCGAATCCAAATTTAAACAGGATTTTTACTTGAATTTTATCTCACCATTATCCACAAGAAAAAAATCTGAAAATTCACTAGGATTTATCCACAAAATTTTCGGCCATAATGTGATGGAAAGAATCAAAATTCAAATAGGATTTTCTATCTTGAATTTTATCTCATCCTTATCCATAAAAAACCGAAAATCCCCTTGGATTTATTCTCAAAATTTTTTACAACTTTTAGGGAAGAGAGAATCCAAATTCAACTAGGGTTTTCTAGCTTGAATTTTCCTTGAACGTTATCCACAAAAACCAAAATATTTAGGAGGATTTCCCTTAACAATTTTCGACCATTTTAGTTAGGATTAAGATTCAAAATTCAAGTAGGATTCAAACAAGATTTTCCTCTCCATAATCCAACTCAAATTCGAATTCTAACCCTGTGGAATTATCCACAAAGAATTCAAATTCCACTTGGACTATGATTCAAAATTTGAATTTCAAATTTCAAAATTCAAATTTGAAATTCAAATTTCAAATTTCAAATTTAAATTTCAAATTCAAAATTTCAAATTCGAATTTCAAATTTAAATTTCAAATTCAAAATTTCAAATTCAAATTTCAAATTTAAATTTCAAATTCAAATTTCAAATTCAAATTTTAAATTTCAAATTTCAAATTTCAAAATCCACAAAAAAGTTGTATTTCAAATTTTTGTTCTCATGGATAATTTTCTATAACTCCAATCCAATCTCAAATAAAATCATGGTAACTTTATTTGGAGTTCAAATAATTGTGTACTCTATTATCACAAACAAAATCTGAATTCAACCAGGGAGAATCTTGTCCACCATCCTAATTCTATGTCGATACCATCCATGCATAATCAACTAGCCAATAAGCATGCACAATTAAATTTGGCAACCGTTAAGGAATTATGTGGAGCTAGTAGACGGACTAATTGGACATATATAATCGAGCTCTCGTCAATCCATATGATCATCATTCTGTACCGAACAACTCAATCATGTGATCACTAATTTCAGAGTCACACCACTATAAATCTGAAACTGAACTCCCAATAATATACTGTATTACATAAGCCTGTGACAAGTTATTGTCGAATGACCTTGTCATGTATGTAGAACCCTCATATGATATCCATGATCAACCTTAGGTCAAAGTCTATTCAATCCTACTGATCAGGCTATCCTAAAGTTCCATTAGACTACCGAATAAGAAAATGATTATTCACCATGTGTGAATAAGAAGTAATCTACCCAGCAGACGACCCAAGGCCTTGTCCATTTTCACATCCAGTATAATGCCTTTCAGAGGATACCTTTAACTTCTTAGAGCTATGATTCTGATATCTGTAAACAAACCCTTCATTGTATACAAGTCACATACCCAACGAACCGATCTATAAGCTTACTACTTCTGATACGCTTTAGCCATTGGAACATCAAAGTACACAAGTTATATACATGAAGTAGTTCATCTGCTCAGGATTAAGGTTATTGCATAATGAATGTCAAAAGCAGATTGATCCACTCATAGCAGACTGCGTAGATCAATCACGCTTTAGTCCAAGTCTAATATGTCACCACCAAGCAGCATATCTATATCTCTACTTGGGAGTCTATGCTCCGGACAGTCAAGACAAACTATCCCCACCATGAGTTTAGACAATATAATAGTCTTAACATGAGTTTGATGCTCAGTCTAACCCCATAGACTACAGACCTTAGTTTAGACTGCTTACTTTAGAATGTTGTCTTTTCGCATACAAAAGTCCATTGCATGCAATGTTCTAACAGTTTTATCACAAGCAGTCAGTGAGCCATATTTTCTTACATTTACTTTAACACGTAAATAGAACAAGGACAAACATCAATGTAATGAATAACCTCTATATTATAATTTTATTATCCAATTCAAAATAAATACATAAAATGTCTCTAATGCTTAGGGCATTTCCTAACAACAGAGTGTGTTCATATTGTAGGTAAGCGTCCTATGGCTTAAACCACAATGAGCGATGATGGTGGCGGAGGTAGATGTGAGGGCGAGGTCATAGATACACCACGGGTAAATCTTTCGCACAACTTAAGTAAATTGTATTTTTGAATAGTAATAGTTAAACAGTATTTTTGAATAGTAATAGTTAATCAGTATTTTACAGGGCAGGCAATTCATGTTATCATGTCGTGTTTGTGTTGTATTATGCTGTGACACCTTAAATTTTATTTAAAGGTCAATATATAATTTAAATAAAATTAGTATGTCAAAAATTAATTAAAAATCTTTTGGAAACCCTAGGTTGGTTTCCTAGTCAAATTTCACTCAAAAAGTCAACAATTTTAACTTTAAAAAAACCCTAACATATTCGGTCATTACTTGGGATTTTAATTAAAAATTTAAATTCGACAAATCCAAGGAGGATTCAAACTCAAATTTCATCGCTTAAATATAAAGAAGAAATTCGGCCATAAAGCGTAGGAAATAAAGGAGATTTTATTTGAATTAAAAGCTAGGTCAAAACTCAATCAAAATTCAAATTATTTTTCCTTAAAAACTAATGGGTAATTTTGGTCACTTAAGGAGAAATAAGTGAGAAAAACCCTAGCCTTAAAACAGCACAAAAACTATCCCTTTTGCCCCTCAAAAGATTCGGCCAAACAAGGAAGCAAAAAGGAAAGAAAAACCTAGTATAAAAACCCTCTTTCAACTCTCATTCACCCTTCCTTTCACTCTCAAAAATTCGGCCAGCTTTCCCTTCTTTCCTCTCTGAATTTTTCTCTCCCAAAACACAGCAAAATAGTAAGCAAAAACCTATCTAAAGGCAGCTCAAAGATTCGACAACTTTTGAGACAAAAACAAGGTGAGAAATCAACTTTTTCCTTCCTTCTCCTTTTGATTTTAAATCCGAAATTTTTATAGTTTTTCTCCACTGTTTTCCCTACTGTTTTGAAGACTCCAACACTCACACAAATTCAGCCAAAAAGGAGACCAAGCATCAAAAATAGTGCAGCATAAACAAGGTGTGATTTCTCTCTCTAAAACCCTAAAAATTTTGCCTCATTGATTCCCTTTCAAAAACCTTATTATCACATGTGCAAATTTTATGATTTTTGCCAATTTGATTCTTGGGTTGTGTTAATGATATACAAATAAGGTTCTCCATGAAATTTCGTGATCATTGGACGAAAATTGAATTGGTTTGAGGCTAATTGAAATTCGGACAGGAAAAACGGAAATCTGGAAAATTACCATATAAACAGTAAACTTGTGTCAGCCATAACTTGAGTTTTAAAAATGATTTTTGAGTGAATCTTGAGCCTAAAATTAAAGTCGAGATGTCCCCTAAATGCCTACAAAATTTCAGAACCAAAATCATCCATTGGCCTAGTCAAAATATTTTTCTAAGATAGGTGGACAGAACTGCCAGTTTTTGAACTGAAACTGAAACCTTGATTTTATGCCTGAAAACAACCCCTCGGTTTTTGGCCTAGTTGAGTAACCAAACGATGCCAAAAAATTATACAAATTATATGGAATTAAAGCTACGGATGTCTAGTTTAACATATTAAAATTTAGAATTTTTGGGATTAAAAATGAATTAATATTGATTTTACAGTCAGCCTAGGTCAGTCTTCCCATGTCCAGTAATATCCTAACTTAAGGGTTTTCACAAATTTTAAATCCCAAATGTTATTAAACATTTTAAAATCTTTTTGTGGCACACTAAAATGATTGGATGATTTTGTCTAGACCTAGAATGATCATATGTTGTGATTATAGGATTTATTTGACGTTCTTGCTTGATTGGTGGATCACGTTATCGCAACGCTTGTGCGATAATCGAGGTAGGACTTTCTAGCCTTTTCTGGGAGTAGTCAAGTGTTTTAAATTTCCCTGTTTTATCGATGGCATGCTGTTTTCAGTTTATGAAATTATTATACTATTTTTGATGAAATAAACGCATGCAAAGTGTTTTCTAATAAATGTGTATTTTAAAGCGTTTTTTGATTAATGGCATAATATAACTTGGTAAATACCATCTTTTGAAAAATCCAGTGAACATAATTGAGCTCTAGTTCACGATCATTATAAATGATTCGTGCGTCCCAAAGTTGACGCCATGGGGGAAGGTCCCTAAACCTACGCAGGGCCGTTCGACCTATTTAGACTGTAACGAGATGATCTAGGATAATTCAATTCGAGGCATGTATATTATAGCTACGACAAGTCCTCACTCAAAATATGATAGTTTATTTTAATGATTTATTATTTTTAATATTGGGGTACGTATATTGCAGCTACGCTAAGTCCTCAGCAGAATAAAACTTGTATTAAAAATGTTTTCCCGAAATTGTTGATTATTTTTTTTATGATTATTATGCCATGTATTTTTTTTAAATTGTTGATTATTTTTGGAAACGAATATTATGTCATACTTTTAAATGCTACCTGTTTAACCCACCTTTGTTTCTGTCCTACTGAGCCAGCGCTCACGTCCCTTTTCTTTGTGATTTCGAAATGACTACTTCCAGATGCAGGAGGTAGCAGTTCCGAAAATCGTTGAGCTATCCATTTCTACCGAAGATGATGCTATCCGTTTTCTCCATCTTCTTCGTTCTGTTTCTCGTTCTGATGTAATGAGATATTAAGTTTGGACTTTATTTCACGTTATTTAAATTTCATGCTTGGGAATATTTTATGGTTGGTAATCTCTTTTGAAGACCGATTTTGTGTTTGATTTCCGCATTAAAAGTATTTATTTTCTACTTTATTTTATTATGCGGTTATGATGCTACGTTATAAATAATTAAGCTTACCTAAATGATAATGTTGACCCGCTTTTCGTAATAAATGTTTTTCCTTAAATCTCGGGTTAATATTATGATTTGGCTGCCGTGTCACGTGTCTAAATTTTGGGCCGTGACAAATAATGGTATCAGAGACCAGGTTTTCAAAAGGGTTTTCATCAAAACGTTTTCAAAATACCCAAGCATGGTTTTCCTTACTCTTAGAAGCTTATAGGATTTCCTCTTCCTTCAATCTTATTCAGTAAAATGGCTCGTCCCGGCACGCGTAGTCAGAGGTAGCAGAGAGGCAACAATGAAGAGAACCCCGGGAACACGTAGCCTCAAGGGAGTTAGAATGCAGCGGTTCCTACACCGAATGATCACCTAACGGTGATGCAGAATCTCATAGCGGCGATACAGGCTCTCCTCACCGTCTTACCTTTTGGAACACCTAACCTAGCTCCTGTAGCCAATGTTGTTCCTAATGAGACCCAGAGAGCGGGGAGTTCTTCTCAGACTCCTCAGCAAACGCCTACCACCGAAAACCCTACCTCTGGAGCAGTACCTACCCAACCTATGATACATCCTAAACAGGTAGCCCTAACTCTTTTCTTTAAGCCTCACGTACCCACTTTCGATGGCACGGGCACAGAGATGGATGCCGACTACTGGTTTGATGCCATTCGCAAGCAGCTAAAGTTGACGGCTACACCCGTAGAGTTCTGGGTCGAGTTTGCTTCCAACAAGCTGGTGGGTCTAGCCTCTACCTGGTGAGCCAGTATCGAGGATGGTTTGACAGAGGAGCAGAGGTCTTCTTGGTCAGTTTTCGAGGAGCATTTTCACGAGCGTTTCTTTTCAGCTCAGTTCCGCTACAGAAAAGCTAGGGAGTTCATCCGTTTGAAGCAAAGGTCTATGTCAGTGCGGGAATATGAAGCTAAGTTCACCGAGTTGGCCCGGTATGCGAAGAATCAGGTTTTGGATGAAGCTACTAAGTGTCTCCGCTTTAAGGAAGGGCTTAGCCTTTATGTGAAGAGGGGTGTACAACCGTTCCAGATCAGGGATAGCTACCAGCAGATAGTTGCTAAGGCGTTGACAATGGAAGAGGGCGACAAGGAGTTCCTTGAAGCTCGTAATAGAAACAAGACTGGACCAATCCGCAACAAGCCTCAGCACAAGCCGCAGACTCCTTACCAGAAGAACCAGCAGTCTCAAGGATCGGGTTCTCATCAGTTTTCTGGACAGTGATAGGGTCGGGTAAATGTGAGTACCTGCTTTGAGTGTGATGATGAAGGCCACAAAAGAAATGTCTGCCCGAAGAGACAGTCAAGAGAAAATGCTCATAGACATCATCATCAGCAGAATCAGAAAGGTCTTCCACAGAGACAACAGTTTACTTCCCAGTCTTCGCAGTCACAGTGCCCTCAGCTTCCGCCTCCCTATCAGCCTCAGCGCACGAGCCAGTACACTGCATCTTATACTCCCCATGCTACAACGCTACAGCAGTTCCCAATGCCGAGTTATCAGAGACAACCACCACAGGGTCAGAGTACGGGCTATCAGCGAGGGAATACAGCTCAAAATCGTGGTAAGGCACCACAGGTACATGCTCTTGGAGCTGACAGCATGGAGATAGATCATACACCGACTGCATTAGATGGTATAATTCCTATCTTTGGTACATGTGCACATGTTTTGTTTGACACCGGGGCTACACACTCTTTTATAGCCTAACATTATGCTCGTTCACTTGGTTTAAAACTGCAAAACCTTGACTCTCCCTTATGTGTAAAATCCCCGTTGGGTACGACTACCATTAGTGATGGGTGTCAAGCCTATGTTTATGTTGGGGATGTTTGTTTGGAGGCATCACTTATGGTAATGCCTATGTTTGCTTATGATGTTATTCTGGGATATGACTGGCTTTCCCAATATGGGATTATGCTTGATTGTCGTAATCATCTCGTTATCTTTACAACTGATTTCAGACATGTAGTGTCTTATCAGTTAAGCTTAGTTTCAGATGTTGATAGATCTGCTATGAGGTTAGTGTCGAAGAGTAGACAGGGTATTCTTTGCTTTCTTATCCTTGTGTGCAGTGGAAGGATCCAGTTCTGAAAAGAGTACCCAACCTATACCTGTTGTCGATAGTTTTCCAGATGTTTTTCCAAAAGCTCTTCCAGGTTTACTGCCTCATCGAGAAATAGAGTTTCGTATCGACTTAGTTCCCGGAATAGCTCCTTTTGCTTCTACTCCGTATCGTATGGCACCTCTAGAGATGAAGGAGTTGAGCAAGCAGCTGGATGAGTTGAAATTACTGGGCTTTATCTGAGACAGTAACTCACCTTGGGGTTCGTCAGTCCTTTTTGTGAAGAAAGTCGACGGTTCGCTACGTCTCTGTGTGGACTACAGAAAGCTCAACAGTGTGACCATCAAAAATAAGTATCCGTTACCACGTATAGATGACTTGTTTGATCAGTTGTGTGGAGCTTGTTTCTTCTCCAAGGTTGATTTGAGATCCGGTTATCATCAGCTTCGTGTTAGAGAGGAGGATATCCCGAAGACAGCGTTCCGAACAAGGTATGGTAGTTATGAGTTCTTAGTAATGCCTTTCGGTTTGACAAACGTGCCAGCAGCCTTCATGGATATGATGAATAGAGTCTTCCGACCTTTTCTTGATAAGTTCATCATCGTATTCATCGACGACATCCTCATCTACTCCCGAACTCGTGAAGATCATGCACAGCATCTCAGTATAGTTTTACAGACTCTTCGTGAACATTAGTTGTACGCGAAGAAAGAAAAATGTGAGTTTTGGATGACAGAGGTTAAGTTTCTCGGGCATAACATCTCAGGAGACGGTATATCAGTTGATCCATCCAAGGTTGAAGCGATTCTTAAGTGGGAACGACCGAAGAATGTTCCAGAGATCCGAAACTTCTTGGGCTTAGCGGGATGTTATCGATGTTTTGTACAGGACTTCAGCAAGCTCGCCACTCCCCTCACCAATCTGACAAAGAAGGATGCACCTTTCGTTTGGGACAACAGCTGTGAGTCAGTTTTCCAGGAGTTAAAGAGTTGTTTGATGTCTGCACCTATCCTTATCATTCCGGATCAGGATCAAGTATATGACGTCTACACCGATGCTTCTCATCAAGGTCTTGGAGCAGTTTTGATGCAACAGAACCGAGTTGTCGCTTATGCCTCACGACAGCTGAAACAACATGAACGAAACTACCCTACACACGATCTAGAGTTAGCTGCAGTAGTGTTCGCGCTTAAGATTTGGCGTTGTTATCTGTATGGTGCCAGTTTTAGACTGTTTTCAGATCACAAGAGTTTGAAATACCTAGCTACACAGAAAAATCTCAACCTGCATCAGAGAAGATGGGTAGAATACATGCAAGACTACGACTTCCAAGTCGAGTACCATCCGGGTAAAGCAAACGTGGTTGCAGATGCACTAAGTAGGAAAAGAGAGGCAGTTCCCAATCCTGATGATGATGCTTCTATAATGGCTATGTAGATAGATGAGTGGGAAAAGGACAGAGTTCTTACAGCTTATCAGGTTCGTTTTGACAAAGTTCAGGGTCACCCAGTGTTGTACAACTTAGTGATGGAACCAGACTACGTGCAGAGGATCAAGGAGAATCAGTTGACAGATACACGTTTCATTGACATCCGAGATAGATTGTTAAAGGGCAAGCATGTTGCAGAGTGGTCGATGGACGCCAGTGGAATTCTTTACAACGAGGGTCGCTTAGCAGTGGCACACATCCCAGAGCTTATACAGGAGATCTTGTCAGAGTTTTATCAGTCGAGGTTCACCATGCACCCAGGTGGAAACAAGATGTATCAAAACCTAAGACGGCAGCTTTGGTGGAGAGGTATGAAGTTAGATGTGAAGAACTTCGTGGCCAACTATTTGACGTGTCAGAAGGTAAAGGCAGTACGGGAGAGACCCGCAGGTCTGCTCCAACCACTTCCAATACCTTGGTGGAAGTAGGATAGTATAGGAATAGACTTCTTAACCGGCTTACCGAGAGCACAGGATGGATCTGATGGAGTCTGGGTAGTTGTAGATCATCTCATGAAGACCGCACACTTCATCCCGTTCAAGACGACTTGCAGCAGGAACCAGCTAGCCGAGCTTTACATGAGGAACATAGTCAGATTGCATGGAGTCCCTTCAGTGATCGTTTCTGATCGTGATACGCACTTCAATGCTCACTTTTGTCTACAGGAAGCTTTAGGCACAAAACTGAACTTCAGCACCGCTTTTCATCTACAGACAGATGGTCAGTCGGAGCATCTCATACAGATTCTCGAGGATATGCTACGTGCCTGCATTCTTGATCTTGGAGATGGATGGAGCAAACACCTCTACATGGCAGAGTTCGCATACAACAACAGTTATCAAGCAAGTATCGGAATGGCACCCTTTGAAGCGTTGTACGGAAAGCCTTGTCGATCACCCATCTATTGGGTTGACAACCAGGAAGCACCAGTGGGTGGACCTGATATGATCCTAGACCAGTACGAGAAGATTGCCATCATTAAACAACGACTTCTAACAGCACAGAGTCGACAGAATACCTATGCAGATCAACGCAGAAAGCCATTAGAGTTCGAGGTCGGAGAGTTTGTGTTCCTAAAGGTGTCACCGAAGAAAGGTATCTCTCGTTTCAGAGTTAAAGGGAAGCTAGCACCGCGTTACATTAGACCTTTCAAGATTGTACGCAGAGTTGGTAAGGTTGCATATGAGCTGAAGCTACCCGACACCTTGGGAGTGCACAACGTTTTCCATGTATCAATGTTGAGGAAGAGTGCACGAACAGAGTCCGAAGTCATTTCAACAGATGATGTAGAAATCCAACCAGATGTCTCTTACGTCGAGGTTCCGGTGAAGATTTTGGATCATAAGGTCAAGCAGCTTCGAACGAAAACAATACCCATGGTGAAGGTTCTTTGGAGTAACCATGGTGAAGAGGAAGCCACATGGGAAACCGAGAAAGATATGCGCGAGAACCATGCTGAATGATTCGCTAAGCAGTAGAGTACATGTAATGTAGTCGACCTAAGTTTGTTTTGTAACCCTACTCTGTTCATAGTGGTAGACATTCCACAATATGTTTTGAAAGGTGCATTTAGATTGCTCAATGAAATGAGAAGTTATTCATATTCTTCTTCTCTTCTTTAGTGTGGAGTAATTCTTAAAGTTTCGAGGACGAAATTATTTTTAGTGGTAGATATTTGTGACGCCTTAAATTTTATTTAAGGATCAATATATAATTTAAATAAAATTAGTGTGCCAAAATTAATTAAAAATCTTTTGGAAACCCTAGGTTGGTTTCCTAGTCAAATTTCACTCAAAAAGTCAACAATTTTAACTTCAAAAAAACCCTAAAATATTAGGCCATTACTTGGGATTTTAATTAAAAATTTAAATTCTACAAATCCAAGGAGGATTCAAACTCAAATTTCATCGCTTAAATATAAAGAAGAAATTCGGCCATAAAGCGTAGGAAATAAAGGAGATTTTATTTGAATTAAAAGCTAGGTCAAAACTCAATCAAAATTCAAATTATTTTTCCTTAAAAACTAATGGGTAATTTTGGTCACTTAAGGAGAAATAAGAGAGAAAAACCCTAGCCTCAAAACAGCACAAAAACTTTCCCTTTTGCCCCTCAAAAGATTTGGCCAAACAAGGAAGCAAAAAGGAAAGAAAAACCTAGTATAAAAACCCCCTTTCAACTCTCATTCACCATTCCTTTCACTCTTAAAAATTCGACCAGCTTTCCCTTCTTTCCTCTCTAAATTTTTCTCTCCCAAAACACACCAAAACAGCAAGCAAAAACCTACCTAAAGGTAGCTCAAAGATTCGACAACTTTTGAGACAAAAACAAGGTGAGAAATCAACTTTTTCCTTCCTTCTCCTTTTGATTTTAAATCCAAAATTTTTATGGTTTTTCTTCACTGTTTTCCCTACTATTTTGAAGACTCCAACACTCACACAAATTCAGCCAAAAAGGAGACCAAGCATCAAAAATAGTGCAGCACAAACAAGGTGTGATTTCTCTCTCTAAAACCCTAAAAATTTTGCCTCATTAATCCCCTTTTAAAAACCCTATTATCACATGTGTAAATTTTATGATTTTTGCCAATTTGATTCTTGGGTTGTGTTAATGACATAAAATAAGGTTCTCCATGAAATTTCGTGATCATTGGACGAAAATTGAATTGGTTTGAGGCTAATTGAAATTCGGACAGGAAAAACGGAAATATGGAAAATTACCATATGAACAGTAAATTTGTGTCAGCCATAACTTGAATTTTATAAATGATTTTTGAGTGAATCTTGAGCCTAAAATTAAATTCAAGATGTCCCCTAAATTCCTACAAAATTGCAGAACCAAACTCATCCATTGGCTTAGTCAAAATAGTTTTCTAAGATAGGTGGACAGAACTGCCAGTTTTTGAACTGAAACTGAAACCCTGATTTTATGCTTGAAAACAACCCCTCGGTTTTTGGCCTAGTTGAGTAACCAAACGATGTCTAAAAATTATAGAAATTATATGGAATTAAAGCTATGGATGTCTAGTTTAAGATACTAAAAATTTAGAATTTTTGGGATTAAAAATGAATTAATATTGATTTTACAGTCAGCCTAGGTCAGTCTGCCCATGTCCAGTAATATCCTAACTTAGAGGTTTTCACAAATTTTAAATCCCAAATGTTATTAAACATTTTAAAATCTTTTTGTGGCACGCTAAAATGATTGGATGGTTTTGTCTAGACCTAGACTGATCATATGTTGTGATTATAGGATTTATTTGACGTTCTTGCTTGATTAGTGGATCACGTTATCACAACGCTTGTGCGATAATCGAGGTAGGACTTTCTAGCCTTTTCTGGGAGTAGTCAATTGTTTTAAATTTCCCTGTTTTATCGATGGCATGCTGTTTTCAGTTTATGAAATTATTATACTGTTTTTGATGAAATAAACGCATGCAAAGTGTTTTGTAATAAATGTGTATTTTAAAGCGTGTTTTGATTTATGGCATAATATAACTTGGTAAATACCATCTTTTGAATAATCCGGTGAACATAATTGAGCTCTAGTTCACGATAATTATAAATGATGCGTGCGTCCCAAAGTTGACGTCATGGGGGAAGGTCCCTAAACCTACACAGGGCCGTTCGGCCTATTTAGACTGTAACGAGATGATCTAGGATAATTCAATTCGAGGCACGTATATTATAGCTACAACAAGTCCTCACTCAAAATATGATGGTTTATTTTAATGATTTATTATTTTTAATATTGGGGCACGTATATTGCAGCTACTCTAAGTCCTCAGCAGAATAAAACTTGTATTAAAAATGTTTTCCTGAAATTGTTGATTATTTTTTTTATGATTATTATGCCATGTATTTTTTTTAAATTATTGATTATTTTTGGAGACGAATATTATGTCATACTTTTAAATGTTACCTGTTTAACCCACCTTTGTTTCTGTCCTACTGAGCTAGCGCTCACGTCCCTTTTCTTTGTGATTTCGAAATGACTACTTGCAGGTACGGGAGGTAGCAGTTCCGAAAATCGTTGAGCTATCCGTTTCTACCGAAGATGATGCTATCCGTTTTCTCCATCTTCTTCATTCTGTTTCTCGTTCTAATGTAATGAGATATTAAGTTTGGACTTTATTTCACGTTATTTAAATTTCATGCTTGGGAATATTTTATGGTTGGTAATCTCTTTTGAAGACCGATTTTGTGTTTGATTTCCGCATTAAAAGTATTTATTTTCTACTTTATTTTATTATGCGGTTATGATGCTACGTTATAAATAATTAGGCTTAGCTAAATTATAATATTGACCCGCTTTTCGTAATAAATGTTTTTCCTTAAATCTCGGGTTGATATTATGATTTGGCTGTCGTGTCACGTGTCTAAATTTTGGGCCGTGACATATGCTCCTTAGTTAACATTATTAACTAAACTCAAACCTAACCCATTTAATATTCATGTCAAAATCTCAAACCCAAACCTAACCCATTTATTAATCGTGTTAATCGTGTTGACTCGAATTAACCTGTTTAAATTAAATATAAATAAAATAATGATAACAGGGTCAGGGATGATTGGTCGTATTGTCGCGAAGGTCGATGAAGTGAGGGAAAGGGAGGGTGATGGGGTGAGGTGAGTAGAGCTACAAAGGTAATGAAAGACAAAAAAAAAAAGTAAAATATGGATATTCTTTTTTATGTTAAAAAATTTTAAAATATATCTATAAAATAAAAGATATATATTATATTTGAATTTTGAATTTTGAAAACTCAAAATTAAAAATAGTAAAACATTATAATATATACAACAATATAAATATATTAAAGATTATAAATGGGTATTTTATGAGTTGTATTAATGTCAACCCATATATAATTAATTTATTAAACGTGTTATTTCATGTCAATTGCAGGTTGGTGGGTTCATGCGGGTTCAACCTTTTATTTAATCGTGTTTGACGGGGTTTGACTCTTTTTGACCTAAACCCATTTAAGGAAAACCCAAACCCTCTAACTTCGTGCGGGTTTAGTGTCGTGTTATTGTGTCATAACCTAAACTGCCACCCTAGTATTTTGAATAGTAACAGTTAAGCAGTATTTTTTGAATAGTAACAGTTGAACAGTATTTTTGAATAGTAAATAGTTAAATAGTGTTCTAAGTGTGTATGTATAATTGAACTCCCTATGATGTAGCCTCGTATTTTAATAGTATACGTACGTGAATGGTAAGTATGTACGTATATATATATAAAAAATCCCCTAAAATTAAGGTATCTAAGTTAATAAGTTTAAGTAAGTATTAATGGCTTGTAAGTAAGTATAAGTATTAGTTCAAGTAATTGTTTTTAAGTGATGGTTCTGGCAACACAGGGCACGGGACGTCATAACACAGCAGTAAGATCGAGATTTTCACGGGGAGTTTATCTGAAATGACCCTCCAATTGACGCTCTTAGAAGAAATTAAGGCCAGTCAAGACCACGATTCGTCCCTGAATAAGCTTAAAAAGGAAGCAATGGAAGACTAGAACTCAGAGTTTAGAGTCTCTAGGGATGATATACTCTATTACAGAGGAAGAGTATGTGTCCCAAAGGATGAAGAACTCAAGAAATGAATCCTTTCCGAGGCTTACCAGACACCATATTCTATACAACCAGGGGTAAACAAGATGGACAAAGACTTAAAGGAGAGTTTTTAGTGGCCAAGAATGAAGAATGACGCAGCCAAGTTCGTTGCAAGATGCCTCACGTGTTAGAAGATTAAGGTAGAACATCAATGACTGGGAGGAGAACTACAGAAAATCGAGCTGTCCGAGTGGAAATGGGACCAAATTACGATGGATTTCATGGTCAGATTACCGAGGACGTCAAGTGACAACGACGCAATCTTGGTAATTGTGGACGGATTGATGAAATCAGCTCG
Organism: Antiaris toxicaria; assembly: GCA_035233585.1. NCBI lineage: Eukaryota > Viridiplantae > Streptophyta > Magnoliopsida > Rosales > Moraceae > Antiaris > Antiaris toxicaria. The sequence continues at coordinate 54,340,008 of CP141155.1, read as the reverse complement.
ATTTCTAGCTATGAAACTGAGCTACTCGATAAAAATACTAGCATAAATGTATGTAGCGTAGATAGTGAGACTGCATGGAGTGCCGAAATCTATCATCTCAGATCGTAACAGACGCTTCACCTCTACGTTTTGGTAGAGCATCCAGGTTTCATTGGGAACTAAATTGAAGTTTAGCATAGCCTTCTATCCTCAGACTGACGGTCAGTCCGAGAAGACCATACAAACACTAGAGGATAAGTTGAGAGCTTGTGTCCTAGAATTCAAAGGAAACTAGGACTAGAACCTACCTTTAATTGAGTTCTCGTACAATAACAGCCACCATTCCTTGATCAGGATGGCACCATACGAGGCACTCTATGGAAGAAAATACCAATCTCCGGTTCATTGGCACGAGATCAGAGAGAAACGGCTTTCTACTATGAGAGAGATTGGATATGGTACATAGTCGCCAGAAGAGCTACGCAGACAAATGTTGTAGACCCCTTGAGTTTCAAGAAGGAGATCTCTTTTTCTCAAGGTGGCACCCATTAAAGGGGTGATGCACTTCAGAAAGAAAGGAAAGCTCAGTCCTAGACATATAGGACTCTTCGAGATCATCGAGAGAGTCAGAAAGGTAGCTTACAGATTAGCGCTTCCTCCTGAATTAGCTTCAGTACATAACGTCTTCCATGTCTCAATGCTAAAGAAGTACGTGCCAGATAGCTCCCACATTTTGAGCTAAGAACCGGTTGAAGTCCAGGCCAATCTGACGTACGAAGAGAAACTAGTGCGAATCTTAGCTAAAGAAAATAAAGTACTTAGGAATAAAGTTATACAGCTTGTAAAAGTATTGTGGCAGAATCATAGTATAGAGGAAGCCACATGGGAATGGAATGAAGATATGAAGAGAGACTTCCCGGATTTATTCTAATTTTTAAGGATGAAAGTTTTGTAAAGGGGGTAGATTGTCAAGACCACCCCATTCATGTAACCTAATTTCCATATAATGAGAAATTGAGGAATGAATTTGGAATAATTTGATGCCTTTTAGTGCAAATGGATTAACACGGTCAGGTACACGGCCGTGTACCGCTCGGGTAAATGAATGTGTTTCAAAGACATGGCTGTGTTGAGTAGTCTCAACTAGTACACGCCCGTGTCTGCGACGTACACACTCGTGTTGCCTTATATACCCCCGTGTAAGAGCCCGTGTAGAAGGCCGTGTACTGAGTAGAGAGCCACTGTGAAGACTCTCATGATTCATGAAATCTAATTACTGTGTGATAAGTAATTAATTTAACCAAATACAACATATTTTTCAGTTGAACGAATTAAACGGGTACAGTACTGTTTAATTACTATTCATGCAGTGAAAGGGGGCAACCTATGACGCCCCGTGCCCTCAATGGCCTGGACCATCACTAAAACTTACTACTCTAAATAATACTTGTACTATCTTGCAATTGATACTTAAAGTTACTTAATTAGATAACATAATTTTAGGGATTTTTTTTTTAACTGCATATGTATTTACTATTCACGTATGTGTATTATTAACGGCTACTATTAAAAAATACCACTTAATGGTTACTATTCAAAAATACTATTTAACGATTATTATTCATACATATTATTTAACTGTTACTGTTCAAAAATACTATTTATTGGTTACTATTCAAAAATACCACTTAACGGTTACTATTCAAAAATATTGTTTAACCATCACTCTTCAGAAATACTATTTAACGATTACTATTTACAAATACTATTTACTCCAAAAAGCATGTGGAAGAATACTCGCGGTGTGTCCATAACCTCCCCTCATATCCGCCTCCATCGCCATCATCACCCATAGATGATTACGCCATAGGACGTTTACCTACAGCATGAACACACTCGGTGATCTTTACGCCCAGTAAGTAAAACATGTTACCACAAAACACGTTTAAACATAGTGTATAGTTAAAATCACATAAGCAGTTTGTATAACACTTATCATGTCACATACCATAACATCACATGACATGTCATTGAATAACACACTTTACATACTATATGCATTACAGAATACATCATGTATTGAACTGCATCTTGTTGCAACTAGAAGCATGGTGAACTATAACTTTGCGCATATGCGGTTATGTTCATTTATGCTTCGATATTCTTTTTCTTTTTCTTCTTGTCTATTTAGGGCCTATGTGTCAGTATCGTGTGTGTACAGACCATCGGTAATGCCCATGATTTAAAAAGCCAGAGAGCCATCGACAAATGCCTAACTTTCTGCTTTAACTTATCTTAAAAACACTTTTGACTGAAAAGGCCTGTACGACATGCCTATAATTTCCATCTTGTTTAACTTTTCTATCCACATGCTTCTCTAAGCTGTCCCTAATCTTACACGGTAAGGACGTATGGCATCTAACATGATCTTTCATTAATCTACATGATTGTGAAACTATATGCTCTTAAATATGCTGTGCATCATCGTGTGCATGGCATATATATTTTAATATACTGTAAAACATCGTTTTAACATCATTTTATTCATGCCGTAAGCGAAGTTGTATTTACCTAAATTGCAAGAAAATGCGTACTCGTACTCACGCCTCTATCAGCTTACAGGTTACCGCCTGTCATTAATAACGTATCTTATCAACACCTTCGCTAAGTCATTAACAGTGTTAGTGACTATTACTTGTGTTTCTATATGGTACTGAGGCCCATCGGTACCTTATTGGCCTACTTTGGGGATTTGGCATATAATTCCTGTCGTTGTTTGATTAATCGTCTTCTTGACAGATTAATCATCGTTCCTTACAGTGTTGTTCCAAACAGGGTCCTTAATTGATTGCCAACCAGTCAACTGACCGGTTAGCTCACGTATTGGTAACTAGGTAGCCTGCTGGGTTACTATGCATAAACTTGGTGTAGTAACCGGCCGGATTACTTTGCCTGTTTGGGTGTGGTAGCCTACCGAGCTACTATTCCTTGGTGTAGTGGCCTATCTAGCCACTATGGCTTGTTTGGTGTAGTTGGGCTACTAAGGCTTGTTTGGTGTAGTTGGGCTACTAAGGCTTTTTTGGTGTGGTAGCCTACTGGGCTACACACACTGTTTTATTTAAGAAAATCATTTTGGTTAACTTATAAAATTCTTAGTAAAATTACGTGTTTGAAACCCATCCCCTTGTCACCCCATTGGAAGGTGGGGGACTTTTTTATGAAAAACATGTTTATATTTTAAAGTGTTAAAACACATTTTTTAGGTTACATTTTAAAGGTGGTTTTTGAACCACTTTTGAAAACTGTTTTGAAACTTGACCGAAACGACTTTGTTTGTAAATTCAGTAAACATAAAAGTTTTCATCCTTGATGAGATAAACAAATCTCGTGTCCACCTCGGAGTTCAATTCTAACTCTAACTAGCCCTAATCTCACTAATCCCGTGGCCTATGTGCCTAGTTTTTACAAAAATCCCAATTTTGCATTGTTTTGAAAATGGCTCTGTTTAAGAGCTGAAACAACCAAATTTTTAAAACACGCATAGGTCGTTCTCAAGTCTCGACGAGATCTACAACTTTCATGTTGAGCCTGAAGTCCAGTTCGGACTCTAAATAGTCCACTTTTAATAAAATCTGAGACTAATTTCTGGGTTTAGATTTTGTTCCCAGTTTTGGGCACCGAGTGAAAACAACTCGAAAAACCTATCGTAGTGTCGTTTTTGGCCAAAGGCTATTTGATGCAAAAACGATCGTAACAAAATTTCATTAAAATGTAATGTTTCACTGAATCCCAAAATCAGACTCTAAGGGAGTCAAAATAGTCAAAATCCGTGGCCTTTCCTTGAGGACAAATTGTGTCCAATCACTAAAAATGTTTACGCTCTCATTTGCAAACAACCATTCGTAAAAATAATGTAAACACAACCACAACCGCATAAACTTAAAAATGAAAACTTAAGGACTCCAAATAAATTTATTACAAACCATTTGCATAAACAAATACACATAAATGGCCTTGATGAAAGTCTTAAAATCACTAAATCACCAAGACTAGGGTTTTCGGTTATTACCTTTGTGCTTGGAAGCAAGCACGATTTTGAACTATGGCTTGGTGACCAAAATAGCCATGGAAAACCAAGGGAATGAAGGTCGGTTTTGTGCTTTCAAAACACCAAAATAATTTCTCTTCATATCAAACCAAATCAACATCTACAAACCACAAAGATTGATTCGAAATCTTACCCTTGAAAGACTTAGAATGACTTGGATTTGAAGTCTCCTAGCACAAGCTTGAAGAGGTTGGCTTTTAGTAAATTTTTGGTATGATTTGTGGCTTGAAATATGGGGGTTTGGGGACTCAAGGGTAGTCGGTAGCAGCTAGAGAGAATGGGAGAATGAGTTGAAATTTTTTGGAGGTGTGTCAAGAAAGGAACACAAGCTTAGGATGGTCACACTTTTTATAGGTAAACTCTAAGCAAGCTTAACCAACTTAAGTTTAATTAATCAAGCCAACTTTAGGCTAATTTGGGGGACAAATTTCTGCCCTTCTTAGCCCATTCCCACCAAATGTGCTATTGCAATTTAAGGGAGAAGAATAAAAAAATGGCATAGTGTAAGGTGATGAAATGGTGATGGAGAAATGTGACTTGTTTAATATTTTGTATCATAATCCAATCAATATTTTATTTGCCACTTTTTGGGGTTTCTAGTAGCTAAAAACCAGCTGGTTTTCCAATTAGAGAACACGGTTTTGGGCCAGAAAAATTTCATCTGTGTCGCTCTTTTCGCAATCTAGTTTTCTACTATGATTTTCAATCCGTTTTTGGCGGTGTTCTGATTTTCATCCAGAAATCAGATTTTCTGAATCCAACTTTTATACTGATGATTTCTAGATGGTTTATACTATCTATAAGCCCATTCTACACCAACTTACTATTTATTTCCTATACTGTGGTTGTGTCTACACTGTGTCATCCTTTCACACGTAAACCGATGCGTTCCCTGGTGAAATTTCAGACACAGTCTCTCTTGACTAATTCGGACGTGCTGATTTCAATTTTATCAATCTTATGTCCATCCAGGGTTGTCGGGACTAGTTTTCAGGATCTGTGTGACCCCATCTCAAAAAAACGTGTCAGGTGCCTGATTAACTAATTTAGCTGTCCTGAGTCTAAATATATTAGTTTTAAGTCACATTAAGACCGTCTTGGCTAGTAACTTGGCATTGCATTTTTTACTATTTACTATTCATTACTTTCTGTTCTAACTGACTAGTCTGAGCGTTCTGACTCCGATTTTGTCAATTTCTAGATGAGAAGAGGTTATCTAGACCTTTTTCTCGGTATTGTACCTTACTAGGGTTTCTATCACTATGGTGCTCAGAGGTTTGGTCTAAGTGTTCTGGTGATCTGTTCACCAGTCTTGTGTCAGGAAATGGTCATCTAAACTAGTTTCCTGATACTGCTTATCTCATACATTTATACACATAATAGGGTCGATTAGGTTCACTGTCGGTTGCCCTTTTCATTGCATGAATAGTACCTAAACAATACCGTATCTATTTAGTCTATTCAACTAGAAAATATACTGTATTTTTCAGCCTAATTACTTATTACATAGTTATTAAGCTTTACAAATTGTGAAAGTCATTTCAGTGGCTCCCTACTCGATACACGGCCTCCTACACGGGCCTGTATAAGACTACATGGGTGTGTTCTAGCTGAGCTTGCTCAATATGGCTGTGTCTTCGAACAAATTCATTTTATCGAATGGTACATGGCCTCTTACACAGGCGTGTACCTGGCTATGTTCACTTACACAGCTTCATGCATGTGCACAGTGCCAACGACACGCGACCACTTACACGGTCATGTACTTGACCGTGTTCACCTACACCACCATGTACAGTTGCACGGCCTCTCACACACGTATAGACCGGACAGTACATGGTCATGTATATGCTCGGGTTCTTCAATTTTCCACTAAAATGCATCAAATTATTCCCTAATTTTTCATTAAATGAAAATTAAGTTACAGGAATGGGGCGGTCCTTACAACATACCCCCCTTACAAAATTTTCGTCCTCAAAAATTAGAATAAATCCAGGAAGTCTCTCCTCATATCCTCTTCCCGTTTCCATGTAGCTTTTTTGAGGTTATGGTTCTGCCATTATACTTTTAATAGCAGAATCACTTTATTCCTAAGGACCTTATCCTCTCTGGTTAAAATCTGCACGGGTTTCTCTTCGTATGTCAAATCTGCATGGACTTCTACCGGCTCTTGGCTTAGCATGTGGGAACTGTTCGGCACATACTTCTTCAATATTGAGACATGGAAAACATTATGTATGGAAGCCAATTCGGGAGGGTGTGCCAACCTGTAGGCTAACTTCCCGACTCTCTCGAGGATTTCGAAGGGTCCTATATATCTAGGATTGGGTTTCCCTTTCTTCCCAAAGCACATCACCCTTTTCATGGGTGCCACCTTAAGGAAAACTGAATCTCCTTCTTGAAATTTGAGAGGTCTTCGTCGTCTATCTGCGTAACTCTTCTGGCGGCTATGCATTATATCCTGCCTCTCTCGTATAAGCTTCACGTCTGCCGTGGTATCTTTGACAAAGTCAGTGCTAGTAAGCTATTTTTCTCTGGTCTCATACCGTGAACCAGAGATTGGCATCTTCTCCCATGGAGTGCCTTGTACGAAGCCATCCCAATCAAGGAATGATAGCTATTATTGTATGAGAACTCTATCAAAGGTAGCTTTCGATCCCAATTCCCCTTGAAGTCTAAGACACACGCTTTTAACATATCTTCTAAAGTCTGGATCGTTCTCTCAGACCGGCTGTCAGTCTGAGGGTGGAAGGCAGTGCTGAACTTTAATTTAGTTCCCATTGCAGCTTTAACACTCTGTCAAAACCTTGAAGTAAAGCATCCATCGCGGTCTGAAATGATTCAATTTCGGAACCCCGTGCAATCTTACTATTTGAGCCACATACATCTCGACTAGTCATTCCACCAAATAACTCAGTTTCATGGCTAAAAATCGAGTTGATTTCGTCAGTCGATCCACAATTACCCAGATGGCATCATTTTCGCTGGAGGTTCTGGGCAATCTGACTATGAAATCCACTGTAATTTGCTCCCACTTCCACTCTGGTAGCTTGATCTTTCAAGTTCTTCTCCTAGTCGCTGATATTTTGCTTTAATTTTCTGGCATTTGAGGCACTTTGCTATAAACTCGATGACGTCATTCTTCATGTTTTGGGACAATCAGGAAACTTTATCATTTTCAGAAAATTAGTACATGGAATGTACATGATGAATTTTGTGTTAAAAATAGGAAATTAGTGATTTTATGTGTGTATATGTGTGTGTGTCATACACAGTATCAAGAAATTGGTCAAGATGACCTTTTCTTGATATAAAACTGATATATTTGGAATCAGAATGCTCAAATTAGTCATTTGAGTACAAAAAGTAATTTTTGACCGGGAAACATGCAATACCGAAAAACTGGTCGAGATGACCTCGAATGAAGTTGAAACTGATAAATTTGTGTTTAGCACACCCAAATTAGTCAATATAGCTAATCAGCATGCTCAAATTAGTTAATTAAGTACAAAGGTAATTTTTGACCGGAAATTTACAATATCAGAAACTTATCAAGATGACCTTGGATGAAAACAAAATTGATATATTTGGGTTTAGCATGCCCAAATTAGTTAGGATAGCTCATGTTGAAATTTTGAAGAAAAAAAAGTATAAAAGGCCAAAAAAATGGGGAAAAAGTCAGAAATTTCAAAATAAACCCACATTTTTTCCTCTTCTTTTCTTTCCTCCCACACCCCCACGAATGAACAATAACCAACTATTGGAAATGGTGTCCGTTTTTGACACCACTAGCACCATTGAAAGCTCTCACCGAGCTGAGTCCAATGGTGGGTCGACGCAATGGAACGGCTGCCGGAGGAGCCTGCACGCACCGCTCGAAGCTGCCGGCCGCTAAAAAATTCAAAAGGCTGTTTCTCTGACGTCCGACCTCCGATCAAGGTGATTCCGGTCCCAAAAGTTTCATGGTGAAGAGCAGAACAAAACCCATAGCTCATTTCACCTCAATAGCTATCGAATTACACTGCCCAAGCCTTCGCCTTCACCACCGTGTCGTCGCCGTGGAAGTCACTATTTCTGGTGGAGGTGAGCGACATCCCCCAGCTAGAAAGGTTCAGAATAGGCCGAAATGTCAAAGCCCTAAGTCAATTTCACGAATTGACACCAGCACGGTGGAGAACAGACATCACCACTGTCGTCATCCTTTCGAGGCTCGATTTTCGACGATAGGAGGCTCGATTTGTGAAATTGACACCACCTTCCTCTCGTTGAGATCTACGTTTTGGTGCCAAGCTTAGGCCCAACCGCCACCGATCAATGCCGGTCAATGGCGATCAACGTCGGTCAACGGTGGCCAACGCTAGTTAATTGCGACCCAGACCCCAAAAATTGAAGAATGGCCCGTTGGCCTATTTTCGACATTCCGCATATGTCCGTGGTGTCAGAATTGCAAGATGAAATTTCAAAGTGAAGAACGGAGAAAAAAAGTTTGTGCATGCTAGACCGAACAGTTTGTTCGATCACCGATGGGATGATTTCGGTAGTGATTTCAGTCCTTCATTCCTAAATTTATGTTTTGGAATGATTATGTATTTATTATGTACTTTTACATGTGAAATTGTAAGAAAAATGGACTATATGCATGAAAAATAGTCAAAAAAGAAATATAGGCCTCTGGTATAGTACGTGGTAGAATAGAATTAGCTTAGATGGTTTTGAGGTATTTCCTAAACGCCGGGAACCCAAAAATTAAGTGGAAATGCTACCGAAATTTCAAAAATGGCACAAAGGGGTATTTTAGGAACCGAAGGTAAAAATATGGTCGGGATGGAAACCCGAGCCCTCTCGGGTGATTTAGGCCTGAAAAAGATGATTAACGACCTAGGGTCAGAATAGTGCCACCCAAGGGTCGATGAATACTGATTTGAGCATTTCGGTGTTTAATGCTGAAAAAAAAAAAAACTCGTAAAGGCTTAAGAAAAATGATTTTATGATTTTTGGGTTTAGAAAATCCAGTCTAAGCCATAAATTGAAAATGATATGACCCAAAAACCTGTCAGGGGCAAAATGGTCATTTTGACTGAAAATTTCAGGGATGATAGAAAAGGGACCTAATAGACTTAAAATGGGTTAATTAAGATTCTAAGGGCCAAAATTAAGTCGTAAATCAAAGAAAAGTGAGATTATGATAAAAAAAATCCCGTTAGGGGTAAAATGATAATTTTGCCAAAAGCTTGGAATAAAATGGTAATTTTTCCAAGATTAGATAGAAAAGTTATAAATGGGATAATAAACCCCTAAATTCATGATTATGAAATGAAACGTAGAATTTTTACGTTTTATTAAGTTTTATGTATGATTTAAGTAACGAAAATAAAGGGACGTCTATAGACCAAGGAAGTACGAAAAGGAGATATGAGCAGAAGTATCAGTAAGTTCAAACATTTAATTGACTGCAACATGAACAGACTATTATGTCTAAGTGTCGTATGTGGTAAGCTTCAAATATTTCTATGCCTGCAACATGTACGGACTTTTATGTGTTATATGTTGCAAGTTCAAGCATTTAGTTGACTGCGACATAAATTGACATGTTTATATCTATGTATTATATGTAGTAAGTTCAGACATTTTATTGTCTGTTGCATGAAATTACATAATATGTTTATATTTTATGTATGAAATGTAAAGTATATTGTAGGAAATAATTCGATGAAAACGTATCATAATGGCACAACGGAACAATAAAAATGTTTCAAGATCGTTAAATATCTCATGATGCCATATACAATAAACCAACAATAATTTAAACTCATACCTCAAGGACGCCAATCTGCAGAAGGAGAATGACGGAGGGCTTCAACCAACTAGCTTTCTCTACTATTCTCCAATTCCCGAATGGTTGAGTATGTGAGCACTCTAAACCTCGATTGGTATGCTAGCACTGTTAGATCTCTGAAGAACTTATTGTCACGGTGAGTTGTGCAATAATAAGCCTGCTAACCTGAGAGTCTGTGGTCTTAGAGAACTGGAGTGGCAGGACCTCTATTTATAGAGTTGCATGAGGTGATTCTCTGAATTCGAATTGGATTAGGAGAAGATTTTCTCCCTTATCCACAACATAAAATCCAAAATTATCCAAACGAAAAATCCCAACAAAATTTCTACCAACATTAGGATTATCCCATTCAAATCTAAACAAGATTTTAACACGAATTTTCTCTCCCTTTTTTTAACCAAAAAATCTGAAAATCCAAGGAGAAAATCCCAACAAAGATTTTAGCCACTTTAGGATAAGGGAAGAATCAAAATTCCACTAGGATTTTCACACTTGAATCTTATCTCATCCTTATCCAAAATAACCGAAAACCCTAAATGAGATAAGCCTCAAAATTTCGGCCATAATCAGGGAGGAGAGAATCCAAATTCAACTGGGATTGAAACTTGAATTTTTCCCTGAACCTTGTCCACAAAAAATCCGAAAATTCCATGAGGATAATCCTCAAAATTTTTGTCCATTATTGTTAGGATTTGGATTCAAAATTCAAGTAGGATTCTAACAAGATTTTCCTCTCCATATCCAACTCAAATTCAAATTTCATTCCCTGTGGATTTACCATAAGAAATTCGAATCCCACTTAGACTGTGATTCAAAATTTGAATTTCAAATTCAAATTTCAAATTTCAAATTTCAAAATTTCAAAATCCACAAAACTGTTGTATTTCAAATTCTTGTTCTCATGGATAATTTTCTACAACTCCAATCCAATCTCAAATAAAATCATGGCAACTTTATTTAGAGTTCGAATAATTGTGTACTCTATTATCCAAAACCAAATCTGAATCCAACCGGAGAGAATCTTGTCTACCATCCTAATCCTATGTCAACACCATCCATGCATAATAAACTAGCCAATAGCATACACAAATCAATTTTGCAAAACGTTAAGGAATTATATGGAGCTAGTAGAGGGACTAATTGGACATATATAATCGGGCCCCCACAAATCCATATGATCATCATTCTTTACCGAACAACTCAATCATATAATCACTAATTTTAGAGTCACACCACTATAAACTTGAAACTGAACTCCCAATTAGATACCGTATTACGTAAGCCTGTGACAAGCTATCGTCCAATGACCTTGTCATGTATGCAGAACCCTCATATGATATCTATGATCAGCCTTAGGTCAAAATCCGTTTAATCCTACTGATCAGGTTATCGTAAAGTTCCATTATACTACTGAGTAAAGAAAATGATTATTCACCATATGTGAATAAGAAGTCATCCGCCTAGCAGACGACCCAAGGCCTTGTCCATTTTCACATTCAGTATAATGCCTTTAAGTGGATACCCTTAACTCCTCATTAGAGCTATGATTTTGATATCTGTAAATGAACCCTTCATCGTATACAAGTCATGCACCCAACGAACCAGTCTATAAGCTTACTACCTCTTAGACGCTTTAGCCATTGGAACATCAAAGTAGACAAGTCATAGACATGAAGCTGTCCATCTACTCAGGATTAAGGTTACTGCACAATGAACGTCAAAAGCATATCGATCCATTCAAAGCGGACTTCGTAGATCAATCATGCTTTAGTCCCGGTCTAATATGTCACCACCAAGCAATATATCTATGTCTCTACTTGGGAGTCTATGTCCCAGACAGTCAAGACAAACCGTCCCCTCCAAGGCTTTAGACAACATAATAGTCTTAACATGAGTTAGATGCTCGGTCTAACTCCATAGACTACAGACCATAGTTTAGACCGCTTACTTTAGAACATTGTCTTCTCGCATACAAAGGTCCATTGCATGCAACATTCTAACAGTTTTAACATAAGCAATCAGGGAGCCATACTTGCTTACATTTACTTTAACATGTAAATAAAATTGAGGACAGATAGCAATGTAATGAATAACCTCTATATATAATTTTATTATCCAGTTCAAAATAAATACATCAAAATGTCTCTAATGCTTAGGGTATTTCCTAACAATCACCCACTTGCCCTAAGCCAGTAGATGTGCCATGTTATGCATCCCCATCACCTGTACATGCCTCTCAAAGCTTCTATCCACCAAAGTCTTAGTAGAGGGATCAGCAATGTTGTCCTAAGACGTGATCTTACATACATCTGCTTGTCTGTCTCCACGTGCCCTCTAATAATGTGATATCTCCGATCTATGTGCTTGGTCCTCTTGTGATGCCGAGATTCCCTTGTGTTGACAATAGTCCCAGTGTTATCACAGTAAAGTGTAGGAAAATAAACCGGTAAAAACGTATCAGAGTGGCGCAGCGGAACAATAAAAATTTTTAGAACGTTAAATATCTCATGATGCCATATACAATAAACCAACAACAATTAAAACTCATACCTCAAGGATGCCAATCTTGCACGAGGAGAATGACCGGAGGCTTCAACCAACTAGCCTTCTCTACTATTCTCCAATTCCCGAATGGCTGAGTGTGTGGGCACTCTGAACCTCGATTGGTATGCTAGCACTGCTAGTCTTCTTCCGACCACCCAGATCTCTAAAGAACTTTATTGTCACGATGAGCTGTGCAACAATAAGCCTGCTCACCTGAGAGTCTGTGGTCTGAGAGAACTGGAGTGGCAGGACCTCTATTTATAGACGTGCATGAGGTGATTCTCTGAATTCGAATTGGACTAGGAAAAGATTTTCTCCCTTATCCAAACCAAAAAATCTGAATTTTCCAAGGGAGAATCTCCACAATTAAATTCGGTTTTCCTAGGATAAATCCAATCCAAATCTAAACAAGATTTTAACTAGAATTTTATCTCCCTTTTTCAACCAAAAAATCCGAAATCTTTAGGAGAAAATCTTCTCCAAATTTTCAGCCACTTTTAGGATAAGGAAGAATCAAAATTCCACTAGGATTTTTCAAGCTAAATCTCATCTCAACCTTATCCAAAAATAACCGAATTTCCTAGGATTAAGGCTCCAAAATTTCGGCCATTTTTAGGGAGGGAGAGAATCCAAATTCAACTAGGATTGAAACTTGAATTTTCCCTTGAATCTTATCTACAAAAACCGAATTTTCCATTGAGGATTATCCTCGAAAAATTCGCCCACTTTTGTTGGGATTTGGATTCAAAATTCAAGTAGGATTCTAACAAGATTATCCTCTCCAAATCCAACTCAAATTCGAATGTCAAACCTTGTGGATTTTCCACAACAAATTCGAATCCTACTTGGATTGTGATTCAAAATTTGAATTTCAAATTTCAAATTCAAATTTCAAATTTCAAATTTCAAATTTCAAATTTAAATTTCAAATTCAAATTTCAAATTCGAATTTCAAATACAAATTTCAAATTCAAATTTCAAATTCAAAATTCAAATTTCAAATTTCAAAATTCGAATTTCAAATTTCGAAATTCAAATTTCAAATTCCACAAAACGGTTGTATTTCATATTCTTGTTTTCATGGATAATTTTCTACAACTCCAATCCAATCTCAAATAAAATCATGGCAACTTTATTTGGAGTTCGAATAATTGTGTACTCTATTATCCAAAACAAAATCTGAATCCAACCGGAGAGAATCTTGTCTACCATCCTAATCCTGTGTCATCACCATCCATGCATAATAAACTAGCCAATAGCATACACAAATCAATTTGCCAAACGTTAAGGAATTATGTGGAGCTAGTAGAGGGACTAATTGGACATATATAATCGGGCTCCCGTGATTCCATATGATCATCATTCTGTACCGAACAACTCAATCATATGATCACTAATTTCAGAGTCACACCACTATAAACCTGAAACTGAACTCCCAATTATATACCGTATTACGTAAGCTTGTGACGAGCTACCATCCAATGACCTTGTCATATATGCAAAACCCTCATATGATATCCATGATCAGCGTTAGGTCAAAGTCCGTTTAATCCTACTGATCAGGCTATCTTAAAGTTCCATTATACTACCGAATCAAGAAAATGATTATTCACCATATGTGAATAAGAAGTCATCCGCCCAACAGACGACCCAAGGCCTTGTCCATTTTCACATTCAGTATAATGCCTTTAAGAGGATACCTTTAACTCCTCAGAGCTATGATTCCGATATCTGCAAACAAACCCTTCATCGTATACAAGTCATGCACCCAACGAACCGGTCTATAAGTTTACTACCTCTGAGACGCTTTAGCCATTGGAACATCAAAGTAGACAAGTCATATACATGAAGTCGTTCATTTACTCAGGATTAAGGTTATTGCACAATGAACGTCAAAAGCAGATTGATCCACTCATAGCGGACTACGTAGATCAATCACGCTTTAGTCCCGGTCTAATATGTCACCACCGAGTAACATATCCATGTCTCTACTTGGGAGTCCAGCTCCAGACAGTCAAGACAAACCGTCCCCTCTAAGACTTTAGACAACATAATAGTCTTAACATGAGTTAGATGCTCGGTCTAACCCCAAAGACTACAGACCATAATTTAGACTGCTAACTTTAGAACATTGTCTTCTCGCATACAAAAGTCCATTGCATGCAACGTTCTAACAGTTTTAACACAAGCAGTCAGTGAGCCATATTTGCTTACATTTACTTTAACATGTAAATAAGATGAGGACAGATAGCAATGTAACGAATAACCTCTATGTATAATTTTATTATCCAGTTCAAAATGAATACATCAAAAATGTCTCTAATACTTAGGGCATTTCCTAACAATCTCCCACTTGCCCTAAGCCAGTAGATGTGCCATGTTACGCATCCCCATCGCCTCTACATGCCTCTCAAAGCTTCTAGCTACCAAAGTCTTAGTAAAGGGATCAGCGATGTTGTCCTCGGACGCGATCTTACATACATCCACTTGTCCTGTCTCCACATGCCCTCTAATAATGTGATACCTCCGATCTATGTGCTTGGTCCTCTTGTGGTGTCGAGATTCCCTTGTGTTGGCAATAGCCCCTGTATTATCACAGTAAAGTGTGATAGGCTTGTCAACACCCGGAATGACCTCAAGGTCTCTAAAGAACTTGCGGAGCCAAACCGCTTCTTTAGATGCCTCAGCCGCAGCCACATACTCAGCCTCCATAGTAGAGTCAGCTGTGCAGCCCTGCTTCACGCTCCTCCACACAATGGCGCCTCCTCCGAGTAAAAACACAGATCCAGATGTCGATTTCCTCGAATCCTTACAAGTCTGGAAGTCTGAGTCTATGTATCCTACGGGTGTTAGGTCCCCTCCAGAATACACTAGCATATAATCCCTCGTTCTCTTAAGATACTTGAGTATATGCTTTACTGCTTGCCAGTGCTTGGTTCCAGGATTCGCTTGATATCGACTCACTATACCTACTGCAAAACATATGTCTGGGCGAGTGCAAAACATATGTCTTGACATCCATTTGCCAGATCTCGTAATCGAGAGCCGCAGCAATGGACAGAAGAATACGGATAGACTTCAGCATAGCAACAGGCGAAAAGGTTTCCTCATAATCGATTCCAGCCTTTTGCGTGTATCCCTTTGCAACCAGTCTAGCTTTGAAAGTTTCCACTCTCCCTTCCGCATCCTTCTTTCTTTTGTAGACCCATTTGCATCCAATGGGTTTTATCCCATCCGGCAAATCTACAAGTTCCCAAACAGAGTTGGATTTCATAGAATCCATCTCACTGTTCATAGCCTGTTTCCAAGATCTAGAATCAACATCCTTTATAGCTTCATCATATGTGACCGGATCTTCCTCATGCTCATGAGCCTCGGCCTGGTATACCTCAGCATCATACATAAAGAAATTAGGTTTCTTAGAAACCTTCCCACTACGACGAGGCACCCTAAATTGTTGATCGTCTGCAGGTCTTTCACTGGAACTTGGACTTGCGTCCAAGACCGAAATCTGTGGAGCAGTTCTTTCACCTGATAACTCCTCTAGCACCAATTTGCTTCGAGGTTTAAAGTCATTCATGTGACTTTCCTCCAAGAATGTCGCATGGGTTGAGACAATGACCTTTTGTTCCTTCGGGTTATAGAACAGACCTCCTTTAGTTCCCTTTGGATACCCTACAAACATGCACAATTCTGATCTTGGTTCCAACTTCTTCGCATCCCCATCCAGTACATGTGCCGGGCAGCCCCATATTCTCATATGTCCAAGGGAGGGGTTTCTGCCACGCCACAATTCATACGGAGTTCTAGGAATTGATTTGCTCGGAACCTGGTTCAGAATATAGCACGCCGTTTGTAAAGCATGTCCCCAAAATGATAATGGCAGCGTTGAGTAACTCATCATGGACCGTACCATATCCAATAAGGTCCTGTTTCTCCTTTCGGCTACACCATTCTGTTGTGGAGTACCAGGTGCAGTTAATTGAGATAATATCCCATTCTCTACAAGATGTCCTAGAAATTCATCGGAGAGGTATTCGCCACCTCGATCAGATCGAAGTGTCTTTATGGATTTATCCAATTGCTTTTCCACTTCTGCACGATACTCTTTGAACTTGTCAAAGGTTTCGCTCTTGCGGTGCATCAGATACACATATCCATACCTCGAGTAATCATCTATGAAAGAGACATAGTACTCGAACCCTCCTCGTGCTGTGACGTTCATGGGGCCACATACGTCAGTGTGCACAATTTCTAAGAGCTCCTGTGCCCTTGTACCCTTAGCTCCAAAAGACCTCTTAGTCATCTTACCCTCTAGACAAGACTCACATTGGGGAAGTCGTACCTCCTCCAGAGATTCCAGAGGACCGTCTTTCACCAATCTTTGAATCCTATCCTGATTAATACGACCAAGTCTTAAATGCCAAAGATACGCCTTGTTAGAGTGAGAAACTTTCAACCTTTTAGAGTTATCAATTAATTCAGTGTCAAGCAGTGAGTACATCTTTGGTCTGATCAAATATAGGTTTCCATCCATCCATCCAGAACAGATAAAAGACTTATTTCTACGAATATCAACTCTTTTACTAAAAGAAACTGAATAAGAATCCTTTATTAAACAAGCTACCGATATAAGGTTCCTCCTAAAATTAGGAACATAAAAACAGTCTTTCAATAAAATAAACCTAAATTAATCAAAATAAAGATGAACGTCTCCCACTGCCTCAGCCACCACAAAGCTACCATCTCCAGTCCGCAACGAGAGGCTCCTATCATGTAGACTTCTCGTTTCCACGAACCCCTGCATAGAAACACAAACATGATTAGTGGCGCCCGAATCAATGACCCATGTGTCTTTTGATTCTTCCACCAAACACGCTTCTAAGTAATGAAGTTCCTTACCTTCCTTGCCCTTGGAGGCTAGGAATTCCCGGCAAGCCTTCTTGAAGTGACCTACCTTCCCACAGTGGAAGCATTTGGACTTTTTAGGGTCCTTTGGCTTCTTGTTCTTCTTCTTCTTCTTCCCGTCCAAGACAGGAGGATTAGAAGAACTGGAAGCCACTTGCTTCTTATTTGGCCTCTTCTTCTTCCGTGAGGGATTGGAAGATTCCGCCAAATTGGCCTCTCCTTTAGGTCGGACCGTATCCTCATCCCTGATCATCCGCTCATAAGCCTGTAGT
This sequence comes from Antiaris toxicaria, assembly GCA_035233585.1. Lineage (NCBI taxonomy): Eukaryota > Viridiplantae > Streptophyta > Magnoliopsida > Rosales > Moraceae > Antiaris > Antiaris toxicaria. The sequence continues at coordinate 54,322,361 of CP141155.1, read as the reverse complement.
TGCTTCATGAGCTCGGTAAGTCCTAACTCCTTTGTCACCAGATTGTATGCGGCCTTAAACCCCACAAAATCTTTAGACAGAGTCTTGAACACCATCTCGATCTGGGTGTTATAGTCCAACTCAGCACCATTCTCGGCAGCCTCAGCGAAGAATCCCATTAGAGTGATCATATGGTCCTTCACCGGAGTACCCGCCTTTTGCTTGGAGTTCATAATGCTGGTGATAGAGGACTGTCGAGCCAATTTTTCTTGGCCTCCGAACATGTCCTCCAGATTATCCATGATCTCCCCAGCAACTTGATAAGTCTCATGCTGCTTTTGTAAAGCACTCGTCATGCTAGCAAGGATGTAGCATCGAGCTATTTCATTGGATTCTCTCCAACGATTATAGGCAACCGGGACCTCCTCAAGTGGTGTGTCAGGTTTGGGCCCAGGTGGGCATGGCTCGTCCAGTACGAACTTGTGTCTCTCGCAGCTGAGAACTATTAATAGATTTCTTTTCCAATCTTTATAATTGTCGCCATTCAACTTATTTTTAGTAAGTATTGAAATGAGGGGTGTAGGTGACATTTTGAACTGAAATAAAATTATACCAGACATCATTACAAAACCCAAGCAAATATACAGATAATTTAGCAAATAAAAACATACAAGTATGTTCCTACATGAAACTTGAAAAAACATGTAGCATTGCAATGGTAATTCTCAGCACCTATTGCCCCAAGCCACCGAGGGGTGGTCATGAGAACAAATAGCCGGAACATGGACCCCGTCCAATTAATATATGTTACCTTAAATCCTCCAAGGTTAAGACATATATTAATAACCGCTTATTTGGCCACCAGTTTAGTTAACAGAGCTTCTAGGGAAGGTTAATAACTAAACGAGTCTTGAGTGTATAACCATTGTTTACGTAGCCCGATCCACGTCCTACCAAGCCACCGAGGGGTGGTCATGAATAGGATCGCACCCGAACACGTTTTCCACATAGGAGATCCAATCTAGTATACCGGCGGTGGTAAACACCTACCGAGGGGTGTGGTCAGGTCAGAACTGACGCGAGGCGTTACCATGCTTTCACATATGGATCAACAATGGAGGCCGTGGGTTTTGTTTGAAACCCTCTCCCACTCAATATTTTGAAAAACATGCAAGTTTTGTCAAATTATGTATGATCAATATAGTATGAGCGGCACTCACCTATCCTATATGACATGTTATCAAATATGCATACAAAACATCCATCAATACATATTTATACATCCATGACATATCACAGAAAAATAATTGACAGAATAACCAAGCCATGGTTCCATCCAAGAACAAAGAAAATAAAGATTACAAAATTCCATCCAAAGCATTCTTTGGGTCTTGAATTTTGTTCCGTCTTCTTGTATCCATCTTTATGTAGCCTCTCCATTTATTTCTCATCCCAAGAATTATTTAAAATTTAAATTAAATTTCAAATTCAAACTCCAAATTCGAATTTCAAATTTAAATTTCTAATTCAAATTTTAAACAATTTTAATCATCATGTGTAATAATATGTAATTTCAAAAATTTCAAATTTTCAATTACATATTTTTAAACATGATTTAAAATTAAATCTCAAATTTAAAAATCAAAATTTTCAAATTTTGGACCGCCGCACCGCCGCCCGTGAAGGCGGCAGCCGCCGTGGGCAGCCACTAACCCCGGAGGGGCTGGCAGCCCACGGTTGCCCCTTGTGCAGCCTGCCGGGCTGCAGGCCAAGCCTGCAGTGCCAGGCTGCACGCCCAGGCTGGGCGCAGCAGCCGGCAGGCTGCATGCCCAGGCTGCGGCCGGCCTTGGGCAGGCTACGCCACCCTCGGCTGCAGGCCAAGCCTGCGGCCGTGGGTGATGTTTGCCTGCATAGGGGCTGCCGCAGCCCCATCCTGCCCAAGGGCAGGGGCTGCAGCCCCACCAAGGCCCGTCGGCCTATTCCGAGGGGTCGTGTCTCGATTTTCGTGTCATATTCCAATTTACCTATTAGGATCTCCAAAAATTAATTTGAATCCCAATTAAATTGAAATTTTCCACACAATCAAAATTTCAACCTTTAAATCAAATTTAACTTTTGGGAAAAATAAATTACGGTCTTCAATCTTCAATCTCCTCCAGGAATAATTACATAAAATTTCCTAAACCGTTTCCGGTGTACAAAAAATTCAAACCATAAAAATTCTAAGAGACAGAAATTAAAATCCATGGGAAAATTACAGTGTTAATAAACTGCTCCCATGGTTACATAAAAATTCCTAGATACAATTTTTCTAAATTCTAAAGAACCATAACCGGTATAAACAAGCATGCTTATAATAATTTAGAAAATTAAAATAACCACATACTTTATACATAATCCATGATAACAACATAAAGGAACCCTAGAATGCCACTCTCTAAATATCAAATCCATACATAAATAAAAAGACTAAGTAATTGTCTAATTTATGTACATGGCATAGTCATGAGATGTCTCTGATACCAATTGTAGGAAAATAAACCGGTAAAAACGTATCAGAGTGGCGCAGCGGAACAATAAAAATTTTTAGAACGTTAAATATCTCATGATGCCATATACAATAAACCAACAACAATTAAAACTCATACCTCAAGGATGCCAATCTTGCAGGAGGAGAATGACCGGAGGCTTCAACCAACTAGCCTTCTCTACTATTCTCCAATTCCCGAATGGCTGAGTGTGTGGGCACTCTGAACCTCGATCGGTATGCTAGCACTGCTAGTCTTCTTCCGACCACCCAAATCTCTAAAGAACTTTATTGTCACGATGAGCTGTGCAACAATAAGCCTGCTCACCTGAGAGTCTGTGGTCTGAGAGAACTGGAGTGGCAGGACCTCTATTTATAGACCTGCATGAGGTGATTCTCTGAATTCGAATTGGACTAGGAAAAGATTTTCTCCCTTATCCAAACCAAAAAATCCGAATTTTCCAAGGGAGAATCTCCACAATTAAATTCGGTTTTCCTAGGATAAATCCAATCCAAATCTAAACAAGATTTTAACTAGAATTTTATCTCCCTTTTTCAACCAAAAAATCCGAAATCTTTAGGAGAAAATCTTCTCCAAATTTTCAGCCACTTTTAGGATAAGGAAGAATCAAAATTCCACTAGGATTTTTCAAGCTAAATCTCATCTCAACCTTATCCAAAAATAACCGAATTTCCTAGGATTAAGGCTCCAAAATTTCGGCCATTTTTAGGGAGGGAGAGAATCCAAATTCAACTAGGATTGAAACTTGAATTTTCCCTTGAATCTTATCTACAAAAACCGAATTTTCCATTGAGGATTATCCTCAAAAAATTCGCCCACTTTTGTTGGGATTTGGATTCAAAATTCAAGTAGGATTCTAACAAGATTATCCTCTCCAAATCCAACTCAAATTCGAATGTCAAACCTTGTGGATTTTCCACAACAAATTCGAATCCTACTTGGATTGTGATTCAAAATTTGAATTTCAAATTTCAAATTCAAATTTCAAATTTCAAATTTCAAATTTCAAATTTAAATTTCAAATTCAAATTTCAAATTCGAATTTCAAATACAAATTTCAAATTCAAATTTCAAATTCAAAATTCAAATTTCAAATTTCAAAATTCGAATTTCAAATTTCAAAATTCAAATTTCAAATTCCACAAAACGGTTGTATTTCATATTCTTGTTTTCATGGATAATTTTCTACAACTCCAATCCAATCTCAAATAAAATCATGGCAACTTTATTTGGAGTTCGAATAATTGTGTACTCTATTATCCAAAACAAAATCTGAATCCAACCGGAGAGAATCTTGTCTACCATCCTAATCCTGTGTCATCACCATCCATGCATAATAAACTAGCCAATAGCATACACAAATCAATTTGCCAAACGTTAAGGAATTATGTGGAGCTAGTAGAGGGACTAATTGGACATATATAATCGGGCTCCCGTGATTCCATATGATCATCATTCTGTACCGAACAACTCAATCATATGATCACTAATTTCAGAGTCACACCACTATAAACCGGAAACTGAACTCCCAATTATATACCGTATTACGTAAGCTTGTGACGAGCTACCATCCAATGACCTTGTCATATATGCAAAACCCTCATATGATATCCATGATCAGCCTTAGGTCAAAGTCCGTTTAATCCTACTGATCAGGCTATCTTAAAGTTCCATTATACTACCGAATCAAGAAAATGATTATTCACCATATGTGAATAAGAAGTCATCCGCCCAACAGACGACCCAAGGCCTTGTCCATTTTCACATTCAGTATAATGCCTTTAAGAGGATACCTTTAACTCCTCAGAGCTATGATTCCGATATCTGCAAACAAACCCTTCATCGTATACAAGTCATGCACCCAACGAACCGGTCTATAAGCTTACTACCTCTGAGACGCTTTAGCCATTGGAACATCAAAGTACACAAGTCATATACATGAAGTCGTTCATTTACTCAGGATTAAGGTTATTGCACAATGAACGTCAAAAGCAGATTGATCCACTCATAGCGGACTACGTAGATCAATCACGCTTTAGTCCCGGTCTAATATGTCACCACCGAGTAACATATCCATGTCTCTACTTGGGAGTCCAGCTCCAGACAGTCAAGACAAACCGTCCCCTCTAAGGCTTTAGACAACATAATAGTCTTAACATGAGTTAGATGCTCGGTCTAACCCCAAAGACTACAGACCATAATTTAGACTGCTAACTTTAGAACATTGTCTTCTTGCATACAAAAGTCCATTGCATGCAACGTTCTAACAGTTTTAACACAAGCAGTCAGTGAGCCATATTTGCTTACATTTACTTTAACATGTAAATAAGATGAGGACAGATAGCAATGTAATGAATAACCTCTATGTATAATTTTATTATCCAGTTCAAAATGAATACATCAAAAATGTCTCTAATACTTAGGGCATTTCCTAACATAAAGTGTGATAGGCTTGTCAACATCCGGAATGACCTCAAGGTCTCTAAAGAACTTGCGAAGCCAAACCGCTTCTTTTGATGCCTCAGCCGCAGCCACATACTCAGCCTCCATAGTAGAGTCAGCTGTGCAGTCCTGTTTCATGCTCCTCCATACAACGGCGCCTCCTCCGAGCAAAAACACTGATCTAGATGTCCATTTCCTTGAATCCTTGCAAGCCTAGAAGTCTGAGTCCGCGTATCCTACGGGTGTTAGGTCCCCTCCAGAATACACCAGCATATAATCCCTCGTTCTCTTAAGATACTTGAGTATATGCTATATTGCTTGCCAGTGCTTGGTTCCAGGATTCGCTTGATATCGACTCACCATACCTACTACAAAACATATGTCCAGGCGAGTGCAAAGCATAGCATACATAAGGCTACCCACAGCGGATACATAAGGGACCTTACTCATATGCTCTCTTTCTTCCGATGTCTTTGGACAGTCATCTAATGAGAGAGTTAGACTGGCAATAGAAGGTTGTGTACCTTTCTTTGCCTCTTGCATTGCATATTTGTCAATTATTTTATCTATGTATGAAGCTTGGGATAACGCTATCATTTTATTCTTTCGATCTCTGAAGAGACGAATGCCTAGAACATAATTAGCTTCTCCCAAATCCTTTATGTCAAACTGTTGGTGTAACCAAAGCTTGACCGATGATAAGTTCCCTACATCATTCTCAATGAGTAGTATATTATCGACATAGAGTATCAGAAAGATCATTTTTCCATCCTTAATACGTTTATAAATACAGGGTTCATCAACGTTCAGCTCAAAACTGAAAGTCTTGATCGCTTGATCAAATCTCTGGTTCCATGAGCGGAATGCTTGCTTTAATCCATAAATGGATCTAAGCAACTTACAGACTTTCCTTTCTTGGCCTTTTACTACGAACCCTTCGGGCCGTATCATGTAGATACATTCCTCAAGATGGCCATTCAAGAATGCCATCTTGACGTCCAATTGCCAGATCTCGTAATCGAGAGCCACAGCAACGGATAGAAGAATACGGATAGACTTCAGCATAGAAACAGGCGAAAAGGTTTCATCGTAATTGATTCCAGCCTTTTACGTGTACCCCTCTGCAACCAGTCTAGCTTTGAAAGTTTCCACTCTACCTTCTGCATCCTTCTTTCTTTTGTACACCCATTTGCATCCAATGGGTTTTATCCCATTCGGCAAATCTACAAGTTCCCAAACAGAGTTGGATTTCATAGAATCCATCTCATTGTTCATAGCATGTTTCCAAGGTTTAGAATCAACATCATTTATAGCTTCATCATAGGTGACCAGATTATCCTTATGCTCATGAGCCTCGGCCTGGTATACCTCAGCATCATACATGAAGAAATTAGGTTTCTTTGAAACCCTCCCACTACGACAAGACCGAAACCCGTGTAGCAGTTATTTCACCCAATAACTCCTCTAGCACTACTTTTCTTCGAGGCTTAAAGTCATTCACGTGACTTTCCTCCAAGAATGTTGCATGGCTTGACATAATGACTTTTTGTTCCTTCGGGTTATAGAACAGACCTCCTTTAGTTCCCTTTGGATACCCTACAAACATACACAATTCTGATCTTGATTCCAACTTTTTCGCATCCCTATCTAGTACATATGCCGGGCAGCCCCATATTCTCATATGTCTAAGGGAGGGCTTCCTACGACGCCACAATTCATACGGAATTCTGGGAATTGACTTGCTTGGAACTTTGTTCAGAATATAGCACGCTGTTTGTAAAGCATATCCCCAAAATGATAATGGTAGTGTTGAATAACTCATCATAGACCATACCATATCCAACAAGGTCCTGTTTCTCCTTACAGCTATACCATTCTGTTGTGGAGTACCAGGTGCAGTCAATTGGGATAATATCTCATTCTCTACAAGATGTCCTAGAAATTCGTCAGAGAGGTATTCACCACCTCGATCAGATCGAAGTTTCTTTATGGATTTTTCCAATTGCTTTTCCACTTCTGCACGATACTCTTTGAACTTGTCAAAGGTTTCACTCTTGCGGTGCATCACATACACATATCCATACCTTGAGTAGCTGTCTATAAAGGACACATAATACTCGAACCCTCCTCGTGCTGTGACATTCATGGGGCCACATACGTCATTGTGCACAATTTCTAAGAGCTGCTGAGCCCTAGTACCCGTAGCTCCAAAAGACCTCTTAGTCATCTTTCCCTCTAGACAAGACTCACATTGAGGAAGACGTACCTCCTCCAGAGATTCTAGAGGACCGTCTTTCACCAATCTTAGAATCCTATCCTGATTAATATGACCAAGTCTTAAATGCCAAAGATACACCTTGTTAGAGTGATAAACTTTCAACCTTTTAGAGTTATCTATTAATTCGATGTCAAGCAGTGAGTACATCTTTGGTTTGATCAAATATAGGTTTCCATCCATCCATCCAGAACAGATAAAAGACTTATTTCTACGAATATCAACTCTTTTACTAAAAGAAACTGAATAAGAATCCTTTAATAAACAAGCTATCGATGTAAGGTTCTTCCTAAAATTAGGGATATAAAAACAGTCTTTCAATAAAATAAACCTAAATTGATTAAAGTAAAGGTAAATATCTCCCACTGCCTCAGCCACCACCAAGCTACCATCTCCAGTCCGCAACGAGAGGCTCCTATCATGTAGACTTCTCGTTTCCACGAACCCCTACATAGAAACACAAACATGATTATGTAGGAAAATAAATCGGTAAAAACGTATCAGAGTGGCGCAGCGGAACAATAAAAATTTTTTAGATCGTTAAATATCTCATGATGCCATATACAATAAACCAACAACAATTAAAACTCATACCTCAAGGACGCCAATGTGCAGGAGGAGAATGACCGGAGGCTTCAACCAACTAGCCTTCTCTACTATTCTCCAATTCCCGAATGGCTGAGTGTGTGGGCACTCTGAACCTCGATCGGTATGCTAGCACTGCTAGTCTTCTTTCGATCACCCAGATCTCTAAAGAACTTTATTGTCACGATGAGTTGTGCAACAATAAGCCTGCTCACCTGAGAGTCTGTGGTCTGAGAGAACTGGAGTGGTAGGTCCTCTATTTATAGACCTGCATGAGGTGAATCTCTGAATTTGAATTGGATTAGGAAAAGATATTTTCCCTTGTCCAAACCCACAAAATCCGAATTTTTCCAAGGGAGAATCTCCACAAAAAATTCGGTTTTTCTTAGGATAAATCCAATCCAAATCAAAACAAGATTTTAACTAGAATTTTATCTCCCTTTTTCAACCCAAAAAGTTTGAAAATTTCAAGGTGAATCTTCCCTAAAGATTTCGGCCATTATGGATAAGGGAGAATCAAAAATTCCACTAGGTTTTTTAAGTTTGAATCTCATCTCAACCTTATCCAAAATAACCGAATTTCCTAGGAGATTTTCTCCCTAATTTCGGCCACTTTTCAGGGAAGGAGAGAATCCAAATTCAACTAGGATTGAAACTTGAATTTTTCCCTTGAATCCTATCCACAAAAACCGAAATTTGCTTGAGGATTATCCTCAAAATTTCGTCTCTTATTTGTTGGGATTTGGATTCAAAATTCAAGTACGATTCTAACAAGATTATCCTCTCCAAATCCAACTCAAATTCGAATTTCAAACCTTGTGGATTTTCCACAACAAATTCGAATCCTACTTGGACTGTGATTCAAATTTTGAATTTCAAATTTCAAATTCAAATTTCAAATTTCAAATTTCAAATTTCAAATTTCAAATTTAAATTTCAAATTCAAATTTCAAATTCGAATTTCAAATTCAAATTTCAAATTCAAATTTCAAATTCAAAATTCAAATTTCAAATTTCAAAATTCAAATTTCAAATTTCAAATTTCAAAATTCAAATTTCAAATTCCACAAAACGGTTGTATTTCATATTCTTGTTCTCATGGATAATTTTCTACAACTCCAATCCAATCTCAAATAAAATCATGGCAACTTTATTTGGAGTTCGAATAATTGTGTACTCTATTATCCAAAACAAAATCTGAATTCAACCGGAGAGAATCTTGTCTACCATCCTAATCCTGTGCCATCACCATCCATGCATAATAAACCAGCCAATAGCATACACAAATCAATTTGCCAAACGTTAAGGAATTATGTGGAGCTAGTAGAGGGACTGATTGGACATATATAATCGGGCTCCCGCGATTCCATATGATCATCACTCTTTACCGAACAACTCAATCATATGATCACTAGTTTCAGAGTCACACCACTATAAACCTGAAACTGAACTCCCAATTATATACCGTATTACGTAAGCCTGTGACGAGCTACTATCCAATGACCTTGTCATATATGCAAAACCCTCATATGATATCCATGATCAGTCTTAGGTCAAAGTCCGTTTAATCCTACTGATCAGGCTATCTTAAAGTTCCATTATACTACCGAATCAAGAAAATGTTTATTCACCATATGTGAATAAGAAGTCATCCGCCCAGCAGACGACCCAAGGCCTTGTCCATTTTCACATTCAGTATAATGCCTTTAAGAGGATACCTTTAACTCCTCAGAGCTATGATTTCGATATCTGCAAACAAACCCTTCATCGTATACAAGTCATGCACCCAACGAATCGGTCTATAAGCTTACTACCTCTGAGACGCTTTAGCCATTGGAACATCAAAGTACACAAGTCATATACATGAAGTAGTTCATTTACTCAGGATTAAGGTTATTGCACAATGAACATCAAAAGCAGATTGATCCACTCATAGCGGACTACGTAGATCAATCACGCTTTAGTCCCGGTCTAATATGTCACCACCGAGCAACATATCCATGTCTCTACTTGGGAGTCCAGCTCCAGACAGTCAAGACAAACCGTCCCCTCTAAGGCTTTAGACAACATAATAGTCTTAACATGAGTTAGATGCTCGGTCTAACCCCATAGACTACAGACCATAGTTTAGACTACTAACTTTAGAACATTGTCTTCTCGCATACAAAAGTCCATTGCATGCAACGTTCTAACAGTTTTAACACAAGCAGTCAGTGAGCCATATTTGCTTACATTTACTTTAACATGTAAATAAGACGAGGACAGATAGCAATGTAATGAATAACCTCTATGTATAATTTTATTATCCAGTTCAAAATGAATACATCAAAATGTCTCTAATACTTAGGGCATTTCCTAACAGATTACTGGCGCTCGAATCAATGACCCAAGTGTCTTTCGATTCTTCCACCGAACACGCTTCTAAGTAGTAAAGTTCCTTACCTTCCTTGCCCTTAGCGGCTAGGAATTCCCGGTAAGCCTTCTTAAAGTGACCTACCTTCCCACGGCGGAAGCACTTGGACTTTTTATTGTCCCTGGGCTTCTTGTTCTTCTTCCCATCCGAGACAGGAGGATTAGAAGAACTGGATGCTGCTTGCTTCTGATTTGGCCTCTTCCTCTTCTGTAAGGGTTTGGAAGATTTCGTCAAATTGACCTCTCCTTTGGGTTGGACCGCATCCCCATCCCTGATCATCTGCTCACAAGCTTGGAGTTGCTTCATTAGCTCGGTAAGTCCTAACTCCCTTGTCACCAGATTGTATACGGCCTTAAACCCCTCAAAATCTTTAGATAAAGTTTTGAACACCATCTCGATCTGGGTGTTGTAGTCCAACTCAGCACTGTTCTCAGTAGCCTCAGCAAAGAATCCCATTAGAATGATCATATGGTCCTTCACTGGAGTACCCGCCTTTTGCTTAGAGTTCATTATGCTGGTTATAGTGGACTGTCGAGCTAACTTTTCTTGGCCTCCGAACATATCCTCCAGATTGTCCATGATCTCCCTAGCAACCTGATAAGTCTCATGCTACTTTTGTAAAGCACTCGTCATGCTAGCAAATATGTAGCACCGAGCTATCTCATTGGATTCTCTTCAATGAGTATAGGCAACGGGGACCTCCTTAAGCGGTGTGTAAGGTTTGGGCCCTGGTGGGCATGGTTCGTCCAGTATGAACTTGTGTCTCTTGCAGTTGAGAACCATCAACAGATTTCTTTTCCAATCTTTATAATTATCGCCATTTAGTTTATTCTCAGTAAGTATTGAAATGAGGGGTGTCGGTGACATTTTAAACTGAAATAAAATTATACTAGATATCATTACAAAGCCTAAGCAAATATATAGATAATTTAGTAAATAAACATACAAGTATGTTCCTACATGAAACTTGAAAAACATGTAGCATTGCAACGGTAATTCTCAGCACCTATTGCCCCAAGCCACCGAGAGGTGGTCATGAGACAAATAGCCGGAACATGGACCCCATCCAATTAATATATGTTGCCTTAAATCCTCCAAGGTTAAGACATATATTAATAACGCTTATTTTGGCCACCAGTTTAGTTAATAGAGCTTCTAGGGAAGGTTAATAACTAAACGAGTCTTGAGTGTATAACCATTGTGTACGTAGCCCGATCCACGTCCTACCAAGTCACCGAGGGGTGGTCATGAATAGGATCGTACCCGAACACATTTTCTGCATAGGAGATCCAATCTAGTATACCGGTGGCGGTAAACACCGACCGAAGGGCATGGTCAGGGTAGAACTAATGCGAGGCGTTACCTTGCTTTCACATATGGATCAACAATGGAGGCCGTGGGTTTTATTTGAAACCCTCTCCCACTCAATATTTAGAAAAACGTGCAAGTTTTGACAAATATATATGATCAATATAGTATGAGCTGTGCTCACCTATCCTATATGGCATGTTATCAAATATGCATATAAAACATACATCAGTCCATATTTATACATCCATGACATATCACAGAAAGAATAATCGACAGAATAACCAAGCCATGGTTCCATCCTAGAACAAAGAAAATAAAGATTACAAAATTCCATCCAAAGCATTCTTTGGGTCTTGAATTTTGTTCCATCTTTTTGTATCCATCTTTATGTAGCCTCTCCATTTATTTCTCATCCCAATAATTATTTAAAATTTAAATTCCAAAAATTTAAATTTCAAATTCAAATTTTAAATAATTTTAAACATCATGTGTAATAATATATAATTTCAAAAATTTCAAATTTTCAATTACATATTTTTAAACATGATTTAAAATCAAATCTCAAATTTAAAAATCAAAATTTTTCGATTTTTTTTTAACCATCGCCCCACCTCCGCGGAAGTCGACTGCCGCCGTGGGTAGCCCCTAGCCCTCGGGCGGTTGGCAGCCCACAGCTGCACCATGTACAGCCCTGCCGGGCTGTAGGCCAAGCCTGCAGCGCCAGGCTGCACGCCTAGGCTAGGCACAGCAACCGGCAGGCTACACGCCCAGGCTGTGGCCAGCCCAAAAAGGGGCCACGGCCACCCTCGACTACAAGCAAAGCCTGCGGCCGTTGGTGGTCATGGCCTGTATAAGGGCTGTCGCAGCCCCATCCTGCCCAAGGGTAGGGGCTACAGCCCCACCAAGGACCATGGCCTATCCCAAGGGGTCGTGTCTCGATTTTCCTGTCATATTCCAATTTACCCATTAGGATCTCCAAAAATTAATTTGAATCCCAATTGAATTGAAACTTTCCACACAATCAAAATTTCAACCTTTAAATTAAATTCAACTTTTTGGGAAAATAAATTACAGTCTTCAATCTTCAATCTCCTCCAAGAATAATTACATAAAATTTCCTAAATTGTTTCCGGTGTACAAAAAATTATAATCATAATAATTCTAAGAGACAAAAATTAAAATCCATGGGAAAATTACAGTATTAATAAACTGCTCCCACGGTTACATAAAAATTCGTAGATACAATTTTTCTAAATTTTAAGGAACTATAACCAGCAAAAACAAGCATGCTTATAATAATTCAGAAAATTAAAATAACCACATACTACACACATAATCCATGATAACAACATAAAAGAATCCTAGAATGCCACTCTCTAAATATCAAATCCATACATAAATAAAAATGACTAATTAATTGTCTAATTTATGTATATGGCATAGTCATGAGATGGCTCTGATACCATTTGTAGGAAATAATTCGATGAAAATGTATCAGAATGGTGTAGCGGAACAATAAAAATTTTTCAAGATCGTTAAATATCTTATGATGCCATATATAATAAACCAACAACAATTTAATCTCATACCTCAAGGACACCAATCTGCAGGAGGAGAATGACCGGAGGGCTTCAACCAACTAACCTTCTCTACTATTCTCCAATTCCCGAATGGCTGAGTGTATGGGCACTCTGAACCTCGATCGGTATGCTAGCACTGCGAGTCTTCTTCCGACCACCCAGATCTCTAAAGAACTTATTGTCACGGTGGGTTGTGCAATAATAAGCCTACTCACCTGAGAGTCTATGGTCTTAGAGAACTGGAGTGGCAGGACCTCTATTTATAGACTTGCATGAGGTGATTCTCTGAATTCGAATTAGATTAGGAGAAGATTTTCTTCTTTATCCACAACATAAAATCTGAAATTATCCAAACGGAAAATCCCAACAAAATTTCGGCTAACATTAGGATTATCCAATTCAAATCTAAACAAGATTTTAACATGAATTTTATCTTCCTTTTTTTAACCAAAAATTCAGAAATTCCAAGGGGAAAATCCCAACAAAAATTTCGACCACTTTAGGATAAGGGAAGAATCAAAATTCCACTAGGATAACCCTCAAAATTTCCGTCCATTATTGTTATGATTTGAATTCAAAATTCAAGTAGGATTCTAACAAGATTTTCCTCTCCATATCCAACTCAAATTCAAATTTCATTCCTTGTGGATTTACCACAAGTAATTCGAATCCCACTTGGACTGTGATTAAAAATTTGAATTTCAAATTTTAAATTCAAAATTCAAAATTCAAATTTCAAATTTCAATTTTCAATTTTCAAATTTAAATTTCAAATTCAAATTTCAAATTCGAATTTCAAATTCAAATTTTAAATTCGAATTTCAAATTCAAATTTCAAATTCGAATTTCAAATTCAAATTTCAAAATTCAAATTTCAAAATTCAAAATTCAAAATTCAAATTTTAAATTTCAAAATTTCAAAATCCACAAAACAGTTGTATTTCAAATTCTTGTTCTCATGGATAATTTTCTACAACTCCAATTCAATCTCAAATAAAATCATGGCAATTTTATTTGGAGTTCGAATAATTGTGCACTCTATTATCCAAAACAAAATCTGAATCCAACCAGAGAAAATCTTGTCCACCATCCTAATCCTATGTCAACACCATCCATGCATAATAAACTAGCCAATAGCATACATTAATCAATTTTGCCAAATGTTAAGGAATTATGTGGAGCTAGTAGAGGGTCCAATTGAACATATATAATCGGGCTCCCATAAATCCATATGATCATCATTCTTTACCGAACAACTCAATCATATGATCACTAATTTTAGAGTCACATCACTATAAACCTGAAACTGAACTCCCAATTATATGCCGTATTACGTAAGTCTGTGACAAGCTATCGTCCAATGACCTTGTCATATATACAGAACCCTCATATAATATCCATGATCAGCCATAGGTCAAAATCCGTTTAATCCTACTGATCAGGCTATCTTAAAGTTCCATTATATTACCGAATAAAGAAAATGATTATTCACCATATGTGAATAAGAAGTCAGCCGCCCAGCAGACGACCCAAGGCCTTATCCATTTTCACATTCAGCATAATGCCTTTAAGAGGATACCCTTAACTCATCATTAGAGCTATGATTCCGATATCTGTAAACAAACCCTTCATCGTATACAAGTCATGCACTTAATGAACCGGTCTATAAGCTTACTACCTCTGAGACACTTTAGCCATTGGAACATCAAAGTACACAAGTCATATACATGAAGTTGTCCATCTACTCAGGATTAAGGTTACTGCACAATGAACATCAAAAGCAGATCGATCCACTCAAAGGGGACTTTGTAGATCAATCACGCTTTAGTCCCGGTCTAATATGTCACCACCAAACAACATATCTATGTCTCTACTTGGGAGTCTATGCTCCAGATAGTCAAGACAAACCGTCCCCTCCAATTCTTTCGGCAACATAATAGTCTTAACATGAGTTAGATGTTCAGTCTAACCCCATAGACTACAGACCATAGTTTAGACCGCTTACTTTAGAACATTGTCTTCTCACATACAAAAGTCCATTGAATACAACGTTCTAACAGTTTTAACACAAGCAGTCAGGGAGTCATATTTACTTACATTTACTTTAACATGTAAATAAAATTGGGGACAGATAGCAATGTAATGAATAACTTCTATATATAATTTTATTATCCAGTTCAAAATAAATACATCAAAATGTCTCTAATGCTTAGGGCATTTCCTAACAATTTATGAAATGTAAAGTATATATGTAAGGTGTTAAATGCATAAAGGTGTATTTAATAAAATACACACAATGAAAGAAAGACATGAGAAGTGTTCCAGACCATGGAGACAATGATAATGTCCCCTGGTCGAAACCATATGAAAGACAGTAAGGAAAGACAAGAATCCGCAAACTAATAAGACGGAAGCTTTATACGTTGGATGTTTATGTGTTAGGTCTAAGTCAAACATGAATTGACTTTTATGTTTAAGTGTTATATACAGAAAGTTCAGGCATTTAATTGTCTGCAACATGAAATTACTTGACATGTTTATGTGTTATGTGTTCTATATGTGGCATGTAAGTTTAAATATTTTCATGTCTATAACATAAATGGACTGGTCATGTTTATGTGATTTATGTGCAGTTTTAGTGCCAAGATACTATAATTTGAATATTACAAACCATGCATTATGTCTAAGTCAAATGTAAATTGACTTGGCATGTTTATGTTTGTGTGTTATATTTTATAAGTTCAGACATTTATCTGTTTACAGCATGAATTTACTCAGTATGCTTATGTGATATAGATGACAGAAATTTACTAGTCAGGTGCTGTATGCACACTAACATAAGAGATAAAATCTTAAGAAAACTACAGAATAAACTACAAAATAATTTAAAGAGTTCTAGACTCAGGAGGCAGCATAAATTCCACCGGTCAGGAACCACATGAAAATTAGTAACTAAATCAATATTGGCGTACCGGCCTCCTACATAGGTGGAGGTTTTTCAGATTCAGTATTGTTAGGACTCCAAATCGCCAGTTATAAGTCCTGGGTTTGGAAGTTTGACGTAGTTAGACTGTAAAGGATTGGCCAGCGTGTCACTTTCTAGAGTCCCTCTCAGTCATGCGCGCATTACGGTATGACCAATCATGGGGCCCAAAACCAGAACGTAATGAAGGATAAAGGCTCAAGAAAAAAAAATGCAGTCCATAAATAAGCATAAGATATACTAACACTATGAATACCGATACAGTCAAAGTTACTACTCACGGTCAACGATACTGTTCACAATCGACAGTACTGTTCATGGTCAGAGTCACTATTCATAATGAGTAATAATATAAAATCAATGCATGTTATTTATTATGTTAATGATCCATGTTATGTTTGATGTTAAGGATATTTAAGCATACGTTTGTGTATTTATGATGCTTAAGTATATTTACAAAGTTTTACATATTTAAGTATGATAAGTATATTCATGATATTAAATGTGAAAGTATTTTCATAATAACAAGTGTGTCAAGTATGTTATATTTATGATGTTAAGCTTATGTTCAATATGCTATGTTTAAATCATGATATGTTTACAGTGATAAGGATGAAATTCTGTTCAGTTATTATAGGGCTCCTAAGCCGATGGTGGTACATTCCGAGTTTGGAAGTCTAATGTTATGTAAATTGTAAAGGATAGCACGAAAGTATGTTCAAGATATTTAGTACGTTTAAAGCATGTCAAGAATGCAAGTATGTTCAAGATATTAAGTATGTTTAAAGCATGTTAAGAATGCAAGTACGTTCAGGATATTAAGTATGTTTAAAGAATGTTAAATATGAAAGTGTACTCATGGTGTGTAATATGTCAAGTATGGTTATGATGAAAAGTATGTATAAATATGTTTTAAATATTATATACCTTAAGTATGAAATCTAAAATAATGTATGATATATGTTGTGTTAATGTTTTGATGTCATAATTGGTATCAGATATGTTTAGTCCAGTATGATATGAATGATGATAAATACGCTTGAGTATGAGTGTTAAGCAAGGATAATGTTATAAAGTTACTATTCATAATGAATAGTATTATTTATGGTAATAAGCAAGCATAACGTGACTAACGTTCACGTTATGCATAAGATGTGATAACCGGGAATTTTAGATTCTCGGAGTAGGTTAAAATTGTATG
This sequence comes from Antiaris toxicaria, assembly GCA_035233585.1. NCBI lineage: Eukaryota > Viridiplantae > Streptophyta > Magnoliopsida > Rosales > Moraceae > Antiaris > Antiaris toxicaria. The sequence goes on along the minus strand of CP141155.1, from coordinate 54,305,043 downwards.
TATATAGCAATTTTAATAAATAAAATATGAAAAAGTTGTGTTTTAATATTGTTGAGAATACTGCAAAAATATTCTGGCAGTGTTAAAGTGAGTAAGTTCGGGGATCGAAAATTTTACTAGACATAATTGGGTGAGATGCTTTGAAATCAGAGCCAAAAACCCTAGAGAATGCATCGAAATGCACTAAAATGATAGAAATTTACGATAGCAAATTATGGCCAAATGGAAGCAAAATAAAACAAACAGATCGCACTAGAGGCACTCGGAACTTGCCTACGCGATTTCGACAAAGTTTCGTTCGGTTCGGTTTTCGATTAAAATTTGACCACGAATTAATTAGTAAAATAATATAAATAGTAGGATGACATCATCATGTTGATGTCATAAATCCATTTTAATTTTTTTTTTGGTTTGGAAAGTAAGATGAAAGGTGTATGGCTAGGATCACCTTACTTTTTGATCAATGGCTTAGATCTTGCCAAAATGATAAAAAATAATTTATTAGAATTATCTAAAAGGCCATTCAGCCATGTGGAAAGCGAGAAAGAAAAAATTTAGGTTTTTGGCCCAAAATTATTGCATTTTGACCCTTGAACAATTAGCAAATTGTTGGAAAATTTTGTCAAAAAACCCTTGGTTTTTGCCTACAAATAGGCGTCATAATTCATTCAACAAAATGGAAAAACTTAGCTAAACCCTTTCTTTTTTTTTTTCAGCTCAAAATCCGTGAGCTTTCTTCCCCATTAAGTCATAAATTTTGTTGAAAATTTCACACCAAACTTAGCTTTCATTGCAAGCCTAACATCAAGCCATCAACTAGATAAGGTAATCTTCAAAATTGAAATAATTTCCTTTGATTTTCTTAGTGAAAATCCATAGGTTTGTAGAGTAGAAAAACATTGAAAAAGTTGATGTTTTGATTGATGTTGTGATTGGTTTGATGTTTAGATTTTGAAGCATGATTTAGGGTTATGAAACAAGCAAAAATTTTGCATGTTTCCATTGAAAAACCGTGGCATAGTTGGTGTGAAAAGTAAAGTGGAAATTGTTGTTTTGATTTGGTGTTTAGATCCATTTGATTACATGTTGAATTAAGCATGAATTCGAATAAGAAAATAAGAAAATTTTGATGAAATTTCATGCTAAAATCCGTGGGATATGAACACTAGAAAATGGGAAATATTTAGTGTTAAATGAGAATATGGAATGTTGACAAAAACCCTAGGAAAGAAAGCAAGATTTTCTATGTGATTTGCATGAAAAATCTGTGGCTAATACTATGGTTGGAATGAAAATTTTGTTAGGTTTTGATGTTGATTTACACATTAGAAAACCTAAGAGTGATATGTGATTTTTGAAATGTTGTGATGAAAACTATTTTGTGATGATTAACATGTTAAACCAAGGCTAGTTTGGAAAATATTGTTGATTATGTATGGATTTTTGAATATTGGTTCTGTGGAAAATTTTTATACAAAGTTTGGAAACTTTGTATAAAATAGGCCTCTGGTATAGTACGTGACAGGTACAAAGGTTCTGAGGCATACCTAACGCCAGGAAACCTAAAAATACAAGTGGAAATGCTGCTGAAATTTCTAAAATGACATAAGGGCATTTCGGGGAACGAGGGGTAAAAATATTGGACTCGAGAAGGAAGCCGGGACCCCTCGATGGATTAGGATTGAAAATGGAAAACCAACCCAAAAAGGAATAGTAAACGATCCTTAAAGTCTAAAATGCCTAAAACAGGAAAAAATTTCATGTTAGGGTTATTTTGGGAAACGAGAAATATTAGGTCGGGAAAGGAAACCCGAGCCTCTCGAGGACTGAGGGTCGGGATGAAAAGTGTTTCAAGAGTAGTGAAATGGCCATTTGAGTCTCCGAAACCCTCGAAAAAATGAGAAACGACCTTAGGTGATGGTGAATAGTAATTGAGGGTCAAAAAATGAACAATTAGGGTTTTTAGCAGCAAAAAGCTGTAAAATGATACCGAAGGAACCTAGAATGACTTAAATAAAATTATAGGACTCAAAATAAAGAGTTTAGAGTTAAAAATCTAAAAATTTTGAAGAACATGGGCGTGTAGAAGAATACACGACCGTATATAGGAAAAATTTTACAACCCAAGAGGTACACAGGCTTGAACACAAGCATGTATCAAGTCGTGTACGGTTACACAGCTAGATAGGAAACGACATGGCCATGTAGTGAGAAACCAGGAGGTACACGGCCATGAACACGGGCGTGTTGAAGGCCGTGTACCATGTTACAAGTTAAATTATGTTGAAAAGTTTATCACAAAATAAAGATATTTAAAGTGATAATTAATATAAGGTATTAACAGAAAATATTATATTGTAGGAACCCAAACTAGAAATAGAACTACAGAGGAGTTCCGGAAGTGGACATTATAGCAGTATTGGTAGGTTCAAGCATTTTCATGTCTGTAACATGAAATACTGTGTTACTTTATTATGTATTAGTTGTACAATAGGAATTAAGTCCTAATGACATTTAGGGATTACTTAGTATAACATATCCCATATAATGAGAAAAGAGAATATGTAAGGCCTACGGGCGATGGATAATAGTGACCTTGAGGTGACAATTAATGTCACTTGGTCAAAACTATAATTGAAAGATGGTAATGAAATCATTAAGGTGTACCACCGCTCCAACATTGTGGTGGAAGTTTTTCAGGTACTACAGGGACATAAGGGCTATGGAGGCCGAAACACTAGGGTCACTCCCTAGGCCCTCCCAGTTAGCACACAATAATTTATTGATACTGCCATAAAAGAGCTCTATACTAGAAAGTAAATAGAGAATGAAAAATCAATAATATGATGAAAATCATAATTGAGCATAACCAAAGTGTACATTAAGTATAATGATATCGGTTAGGATATGTGAATAGTAACCAGTTAGGGTAATAGTACTATTCATCAGTCAAAGGACAAAGTTACTATTCATGATAAATAGTACTATTCATTTGTGTGATTCTTACTAAGTATGTTTGAACTTACTGAGCATGTTAGCTCACCAGTTTGTTCATGTTGCAGGCAAGAAACCTGTCCAGTAGATATATGGATGGCGGTAGGATATGCACATGTCAAGAGATAGGGAATTCACCGTAGACTTGGTCCTGCCATAAGTTTTCCGTTGAGCTTTTAAAGTTAGTGAATTGAGGAGATTGTGAAAAACATATGCAGTATAAATATTTTGTAAATTACACATTACGTTATACTCCAAAAGACAACTAAAAGTTAGTATTGTATTTTACGTGGCTTTTATACTTAGCCTTCTTTTCGAGAAAGTATGTATTAAAAAGAAAAAAAATTATGGGTGAAATTTTCGGGCCGTAAGAAATAAAAGTTTAAGAAAAAGAGTTTTAAATTGACAGCCCAGATTCGGCACACGAGCTGTCTTGGTTGGCAATTGAGTTGGTTCATGATAGTCGTGGGTGATCGGAATCGGGGGCGTCACATAAGATATATTGTAACTATTACGCATATCAATTATTACGCATAAGTTGATATGCCTAAGTCAATCATACTATGTTAAGTATGCTCTATATGATGTTAAATACGTATGTTATGTTTAAATATGAATGTCTAAGTAATGAACGACATGTGTATGTAACGTTTTATATGTATGAAAGTCTGCTTATGACGTTAAAGATATTTAAGTATACGTAAGTATGTTTACGATACTTGAGTATGTGTATGAAGTTTTATGTATTTAGGTATAAGAAATATATTCTTTATGTTAAAGGTGAAAGTAATTTCATGATAATAGGTATGGTAAATATGTTATGTTTATGATGTGTAAACATATGTTAAGTATGTTATGTTTACGACGGTTAGCATACGTTAAGTATGCTATATTTATGATGTTCAAGTATACATAAGTATGACTACGATGTTTCAAGTATGTTAAGTATAAAAGCATGTTCGTGATGCCAAGTATGTTAAGTAAGTTCACGACGTTACAGTAAGTTTACGAGGTTTAAGTATGAAAGCATGTTCATGAGATTAAAGCATTATAAGTAGAAAAGTATGTTTATGATGTTAAGTACATATAAAGTACATTAAGTATGTTTGCGATGCTAAGTGTGAAAGTAGGATTATGATGTAAAGTGTGTTCAGGTATGTACAAGTATGTTTATATGGTTATGTGTGATAAGTGTGAATGTTAAGCAATATAGGGTATATGATATGCAATGTTTCGAGGCTACAGTAGGTATCAGAATTACCTCATACTATATGGTATGAATTATTATATGTCATGATTGTATGTTTGAACTTACTGAGCCTATCGCTCACAAGTTGTTTACATTACAGGTAAGCATCCTGCATGACGATAAGACAAGTGATGGATGACGAATGAGATCTGCATGTGCCAAGGAACTAGGCGAGGGTTACAGTACTGCTTTGAGTCTTCCGTTGAGCTATTTAAAAGAGTAATGAAAAGAATGTTGAAATGGTGTTTTATGATGTATATCAAGTTATGACGATGTAAAAGATATACTTTAGTAAATGTTTTACCACGATGTGATTTGCAAGTTTAAAGTTTAAAAAAAAAAATTACTCCCTATTTTCGTGTTCAAATAGGAAGTTAAAGTAAGCATGTTAAAGGAAGTATGTTAAAAATAAGATACCAGCCATCATAAGTGGTATCAGAATGAGTTAAAAGCAAGTTGTCAACGACCCAAATGGTTATAGTCTATCGCCGTTGGCAACAGTAGCTGACTGTAATAGTACTGTTTAACCCTACGTAGGGCGGGCTGTCATAGTTGGTATCAGAGCAGTTTGACCATATCCCTCCTAGCACGATGCACATCCTGTTCGCCATCCAAGTAAGTTAGTTTTATTCTGAATTAGTGAATGTGTGACAACCGGGAAATTTCATTATTCTCGGAAAAAATTGATACATGGAATTTACATGATGAATTCCACATTTAAAATGTGAAATGTAGTGATTTTATTCTATGTGTAAACGCATGTGTGTCATACGCAGTATCAAGAAATTGGTCAAGATGACCTTTTCTTGATATAAAACTGATATATCTAGATTCAGTATGCTCAAATTAGTCAATTGAGCATAAAAAGCAAACTTTAATCAGGAAACATGCAGTACCGGAAAACTGGTCGAGATGATCTCGGATGAAGTTGAAACTGATAAATTTGGGTTCAGCACGCCCAAATTAGTTAGTATAGCCTATCAGCATGCTCAAATTAGTTAATTGAGCACAAATGTAATTTTTGACCGAGAATTCGCAGTATCGAAAACTGGACGAAATGATCTCGGATGAAAATAAAACTGATATATTTGGGTTCAATACGCCCAAATTAGTTAGGATAGCCTATGTTGAAATTTTGGACAAAAAAAGTATAAATAAGAGCGAAAATTAGAAATTTCAAAAAGGGGCCTATAATTTCCTCTTATTTTCTCCTTCCTCCCCCTACACAAAAATGAACAGTAACCAACCACCGGAAACGGTGTCCGTTTTCGACACCGCCGGCACCGTTGGAAAACTCTCATCGAGTTGAGTCGAACGGTGGGTCGACGCGACGGAACGGCAGCCGAAGGAGCACGCACGCGCCACCCGAAGCTGCTGGTCGCTAGAAATTTCGATCAGTCATTTCTCCACCGTCTGACCTCCGATCAAGGTGATTCCAGTCCCAAAAATTTTCGTGGTGAAGAGGAGAACAAAACGCATAGCTCATTTCACCTCAACAGCTATCGGATCTTGCCGCATGAAGCTTCGCCATCACCGTCGTGTCACCGCCTTGAAACTTGCCATTTCTGACAGAGTTGAGCCACACTACCGGTACCAAAATGTTCAGAATTTCATGGGAAACAAAAGCCCTAAATCAATTTTGGGCAAAAAGTTGGGAAAACGGAGATTGAATGCCACTGCTGCAGACAAACTTTCGGAGGTTTGATTCCGGTGATATGGGCCTCAATTGGTGAAATTGACACCACCAATGGGTTCCTCACGTCGAGATCTACGAGATGGTGGTCGCCTTTCTCCACGCCGCCGCCGGTCAACATCGGTCAACAACAACCGATGACCAAAAATTAAAGAATGGCCCATTGGCCTATTTTTGACGTTCCGGACACATCTGTGGCATCGGAATTACGAGACAGAATTTCAAATGTAAAGAATGGAGCGTCAAAGTTTGTGCACGCGAGACCGAACGGTCCATTTGATCATCAATGGGATGATTTCGATAGTGACTTCGATCCCTTCATTCTTAAATTTATGTTTTGGAATGATTATGTATTAATTATGTACTTTTACATGTGAAATTGTAAGAAAAATGGACTATGTGTATGAAAAATAGTTAAATAAGAAAATGTGAAAAATGTGAAGATTTTTAAGTAAAAGTTGAGTTTTACATAAAAATATAGGCCTCTAGTATAGTACGTGCTAGAATAGAATAAGGTTAGATGGTTTCAAGGCGTTTCCTAAGCGCCGAGAAACTAAAAATTAAGTGGAAATGCTGCAGAAATTTCAAAAACGGTACAAAGTGATATTTTAGGAACCGAAGTGTAAAAATATGGTCGGGATGGAAACCCGAGCCCCCTTGGTGATTAGCCTGAAAAATAAAGGATTACGACCTAAGGTTGGAATAGTGCCACCGAGGGTCGATGAATAGTGACTCGAGCATTTCGATAATTAATGTGGCGGCCCGCCCTTCGTAGAGATCATACAATACTATTACAGTTAAGCTTCATAGCTAACTGCGATAGATTGTACTCTCATGGGTTGCCAACTAATCTATTTTTTTTTAAAACATGACGTTTTTGGGGGATTTTTTTTTAAACATCATGTAAAATATTATCCACTAATCACTTTGCTTACAAGTACTAAGTAATTTACATAATACAGTACTTTCGCAAAATATATGTTATTACAAAAGAACTGTTTCTCTTTCCTTTCTCTGTTATCGCTCAGCGGAAAGACTCTGTCAGGATCATATCCCTTGGCCTCCTATCCCATTTGACACTCGCTATCCCGTCCGTCATCTAGCCATACAAAGCTAATGAGCTGGTTGCTTACCTGCAACATAAGGAAAAATGGTGAGCTACAGGCTCAGTAAGTTCAAACATGCAAGAAACAGAATTTCTATGAATAGTACTATTCATCATGAATAATAACATTGACCACTATTCATCATAAATAGTAACTTTGACTACAGTATATCAACAGTACATCAACCACAGTGTTAGTACTCGCACGCAACTGTCTTATGCTCAATTATCGCATAGTTTAAGTTTTAGGTAATTATCTTTAATTATGTTCTGGTTTTAAACTCAGGTTGGCAGTACCATTTTAGTACACATGACTGGGAACAGTACATTAGTGCTGATCTCCACAGCCTTAATCTCATCATCATAGCCCCGAAGGCAAAATTTACCTCCCTGTACCGAAGGCTGGTACGCCAAAAGTGGTTTCATTACCGACTTTTTAAAGTTCTAACCCGGTGACTTCATATTGCCCCGTGGTTAGGAATGGTTCACATTTTAAATTCATGTGAGTGAGTTTCATTAACCTCACTCCAGTGCTCAAAGCATAATTTATTATGTGTCCCATTTTAATAGTGCCCGTAGCATATTTCGTCTCTCTCTATTCTATAATAGTGCCTGTAGCACATATGTACCTAACTTATAGTTAGTACATCAAAGTTAGCAATAATAATGCTACATGTTGCAGATAGGTAAATGTCTGAACTTTCCTTATCTGTTTCTTCTCTTTTTTTTCCTTCCTGGATCTTTAATCGCTCTCCTTGTGGGTCGATTTTAGGATCCTATAGACAAAATCTTGTCTGTTAATTTCATTTTTTATTTTTTTATTAAAAAGATTGAATAAAACCTATTTATAAATTTTAAGGCTTTATTTATCATTTTCCCCATTTTTCTCAACTTTTGTAAAATTACGATTTTATGCCTATATTTTGGTAAAATTACAATTATGCCCCTGACAGAATTTTCTCGATCCAGACCGCACTTTTAGCTCTCAGGAACTTTTCTGACTCTTTTCTATTCGTTACCGGGTTTGTTTCTATTTTATTTCCATTTTTCACCTTCCCGACCCTCGGGAAGTACTATTCCGACCTTTGCGTCGGTTTAGTGATTTTCTATCGTTTCGGAGCCTCAAATGGACGTTTTACTAGTATTTAAAATGTTCATCTAGACGTTCCCGATTTAGGTCTTCGAGACTCGAATTTTTCCGTACCCGACTCGGACCTTTACTTTGTTTCCCAAAAATGCCCCCCCTCGGGGTCGGTTTTTCAGTTTCACTCGGGTTTTACATTTTTAAGGGAATGGGTTACTATTCATAAACCACCCGTTAGGTTTCCCTTATTCAATTTTCGTTTAGGGACTTGAGTTTCCGACCCGACCCTAAACTTTTACTCTTGATTCCCTTTTTACCCCAAATGTCGTTTTCTCGAAATTTTGGCAGCATTTCGGCGTAAATTTAAGGCTACCAGCGTTAGGTACACCTCGAATCATATATACCTGCCACGTACTATACCAAAGTCCTATTTTATGTAAAAGTTTCCCAAACTTTTACGTAAAAGCTCACACATTTAACAATTCACATTTTGAACCACAATTAATAAAAATTCTTTCAATTTTGCCCTTAGGTTTTAGCCACGGTTTTCCTATCCAAAACCTAGCCAAAAATTTTCAATCTTTCAACCAAATTTTAGGCTATCCAAATGCTATTACCTAGCACATTTTCAAGCCAATTTCCATGCATTTTACAACACAATTCTTAGGGTTTTTCAACACACATAACCCACGACCATTTTAGGTAAAACATGCACCAAATTTTTGTTTCATGCTTTCAACCTCATAACCATCATTTTCATAATTAAATGCATGATTTAAACTATCCAAATATCAAGTTAATCATGCAAAAATGTTCACTAAACCCTAATTACACCTCACGGCCATATTGGGGAAGTTTAATACCAAAATTTTTCCAAGCTTTATAACCATGCAAATCATGCTTTCCATTTAACCAAAACATGATTTAAAGCATTACAACACTTAACCAACAACAATCCATCATCAAACGCACAAGGTAACCCACGGTTTTACCATTGAAAAACCAACCAAAACTTTGTTTTTCTTTAAACAAAATGCATGGTTTTTCTTCTAATTAAACCATTAATAAAACCCAAGCACCAAATCAACCAAATGAATCACAAATTTTCTCATTCTTCAAGCCATCAAACCCACAGATTTTTTAATGAAAAAGTAAGAAAATTTTCAAACCAAAGATGGTTAACTTGATTTCTTGCTTCCCTTGACTTCAATGAAGAGTTTGATACCACTTTTGTGAAGAAAACTTGAATATTTGGCTTGGCTCTCCTTGGTTGCTCACGGCTTGCTCTTGGAATCACTTAGATTTTTTTTTTCTCTTTGTTTTGGCTTTGGAAAGGCTACGGGTGCCTTTGTATCCATTTTGCCGACTTAAGCAACAAAGAAGCCAATTAATTTAGCTTCAAACCAATGAGATTTCAACACCTTTCATGCCATTACTTTCCATATTTTTCACAAAATTAATTTGGCTAATTTGGTCCAAAAAGCAAATCAATCTTGGCCATTAATGCCACCAATCACCATATTTTTCACATTTAATAAATGGCTTTATGATGTCATAAATGTGAAGTAAACATTTTGACTTTGACTTTACTATTCATATTAATTCGACTACTTTTTAACCGATGTCGGTTTGAGCCGAAATTTTCCTGAAATCGTCCGGTGAGTTCCTGAGGTCTCTTGTGCAGTCGGATCAATTTATACTGCTTCCGTTTGATCAAAATCAATCTCGGAAGTTTTTCATCTTTTTAGTGCACCATAATGCATCGGTTAGGGTTTTCAATGCCGTTTTTAGCACCGTTCCACCTGTTTCAATTCAGTGAATTTTATCAATGCTGAATTCTTACTCGTCAATATTGTTAGAACATTTTAATACATTCTGAATAATATAAATTTATTTATTTCACTCTTTAAATAGTACAAATTATTATATACATACATTTGTACATTTTCTTCTGAGAATGCCTGAATTTCCCAGTTGTCACATTCACCCCTCCTTATAAAATTTTTGTCCTCGAAAATTAGAACAAGTGGGGGTATAAACTCCTCATCTCATCTTCTCGTTCCCACGTAGCTTCTTCAATGTTATGATTTTTCCACAAAATCTTCACTAGTGGGATTGTCTTGTTCCTCAGTACTTTCTCTTCACGAGCCAGTACTCGAATAGGTTGTTCTTCATATGTCAAATCCTCGTGGATCTGAATAGGTTCATGCTTCAACATATGGGATGGATCTGGTATATACTTTCTCAGCATCGACACATGAAATACATTATGCACTACTGACAATTCAGGAGGTAATGCTAATCTGTAAGCGACCCTTCCAATGCGTTCGATAATTTCATAAGGTCTAATATATCTTGGACTCAATTTCCCCTTCTTACCAAAACGCATAATCCCCTTCATAGGCGATACCTTAAGAAACACAAAGTCTCCTTCATTAAACTCCAAGGATCTTCGCCTCTTATCTACATAACTCTTTTGTCGACTTTGCACAATTTTCATTTGACGCTGAATTCTTACAATGGCATCGGAAGTTTCTCGTATAAAATCCGTCTTATGCAGTTGTTTCTCTCGCAGGTCATACCAGTGTATTGGCGATCTGCACTTCCGTCCATAAAGAGCCTCATAAGGTGCCATGCCTATGGAAGCTTGGTAACTATTATTGTATGAGAATTCAATTAATGGTAACTTCTCGTTCCAATTTCCCGCAAAATCCATTACACAAGCTCGAAACATGTCCTCTAATGTTTGAATGGTCCGATCTGACTGTCCATCTGTTTGCGGATGAAATGCCGTACTGAGTCTCAATTCAGTACCCATGGCTTCTTGCACACACTTCTAGAAATTCGAAGTGAATCGTGCATTTCGATCTGATACAATAGATTTTGGTACTCCATGTAATCTGACGACATGAGTTATATACAACTGAGCAAACTTTTCCAACAAAAAAGTCATCTTGACAGCTATAAACCATGCCGTCTTGGTCAGTCTGTCCACAATAACTCAGATGGTATCATAACCTTCTAAGGTTTTTGGTAGTCCCATTACAAAATCCAACATAATGTGTTCCCATTTCCATTCAGGAATCTCCAAAGGTTCCAATCTTCCTGCTGGATGTTTATGTTCCGCTTTGATTCTCTGACAGGTCATGCATCTGCTTACGAATTTTGCTATATCATTCTTCATCCCTTTCCACTAGACTATAACTTCAAGTCCTGATACATCTTACTAGCTTCGGGATAAACTGAATATGGTGTCTTATAGGCTTCTGACATGATCCGTCTTCTAAGTTCCTTATCAGCTGGAACATTAATTCTTCCTTGATAGAGGATCATTCCATCCTTAGAATTCCTTCTCGAGAACTTGTCATACTTGGATCTCATCTTTGAGCTTCCTTGGTATCCTCAAACAATGATGATTCCACTTGGAGTGCAGCCAATCTTCGGATATCAGCTCCAAGTTCAAAGAATTTATCTCTTGCAGCAATGGTTTTGGAAGCCTTTTTATCGGTAACTAGTGCGATATGGTAGACTTTCTACTTAAAGCATATGTTACACGGTTGGCCTTCCCTAGATGATATAGGATTTCACAATCAATGAATACAATGACAAACTTATCCAAATACTCTTTAAAGACTCTGTTCATCAAGTCCATGAACGCTATTGGTGCATTTGTTAATCCGAATGGCATCATAAGGAACTCATAATGACCATAACGAGTCCGAGACGCCGTCTTAGGAATATCACTTTCTTTAATTCTCAACTGGTGATATCCTGATCGTAAGTCGATCTTGGAAAATACCGCTGTACCTTTTAACTGGTTGAATAAGTCATCAATTCTAGGTAACAGGTACCTATTTTTGATCGTAACCTTATTCAACTCCCAGAAATCAATGCACAAATGGAACATTCCATCCTTTTTCTTGATGAACAACATAGGTGCACCCCACGGAGAATAACTCGGTCTGATGAATCTCTTGTCCAAAAGCTCCTATAATTGTTCCTGCAGCTCCTTTAACTCCACTGAAGCCATGTGGTATGGTGCTTTGGAAATAGGTGCCGTTCCAGGCGTCAACTCAATTTCAAACGAGATTTCTCTCTCTAGAGGTATCCCTGGTAACTCTTCTGGAAATACGTCAAGAAATTCATTAACAACAGGAACATCTTCAGGTTGAAGCTTCTGTTCCTCTGTAGTATCCATCACATATGCCAGATATCCCATACAACCACTGGCCATCAACTTGCTTGCTTTCAACGAACTAATCATCATCTTCCCGGGTTTTCGAGAAGCATCGACGTATTTGAAACTCTCTTCTTCCTCGGGTTGGAACACTATTTTTCGATTTCGACAGTCAATTGTAGCTTGATATTTCCCTAAGAAGTCCATGCCTAGAATCACATTGTAATCCACGATCTTCATTACGATCAACTTAGCATATAGCTCCCTATTTGCCACATATACTGGTACATGAGGTAGCCAGTAATTGAACAACAATACTTCCCTAGAGGGTAAAGCTGTCCTAAATATTTTTCCCATATAGTCCTTAGGATGTCCTATCTTGTCAGCAAATTCATAGGTAACAAAAGAATGCGTAGCATCGAAATCGAATAGTACAGAGGCTACATGACTAGCGACAGGAAGCTGACCTGTCACCACATTCAATGTTCTTGCCTCTGCATCCTCCTTGGTGTAGGCCATCCCATGAGCATCGGCACGTGGCACACGCTCCTGGTGTTACGGCCTTATTTGAGACTCTTCAGCCCTAGCCTGAAGGGAATGAGCTTATGGGTGTGTCTGGTGTGGTTGGGAAGTGCCTTGTACACCCTGCCTGTTGCTTAGACAGTTCCTGGCATAATGACCTTCCTTTCCACATTCATAGCAAACAAGTGGCCCATATCTTCATTGCCTAGAATGTCTCTTCCCACATGTAGGACAATTTGGTACATTGGATTCTGCATTACCAGCTGTTCTTCGCTGCAGGTTTCGATTATTTGCCTGGTGATTTCCAGTAAAATTGCCTTTCCTCTTGTTTTGCTGGGATCCTTGATTATTGCCCTGACCTGGTTTAGCATTCTGATTAGGCTTGCTAGATTGACCAGCTTGTGTAGACTTAGCCAAAGCCCTATCCTTTTTTTTTGGCCTCTCAGTGCTTTTCTCTTTCCTCTTTCTGTCGGGCTACGTGAAACTCAGCTCTTATGGCCCGACTAACACAATCTGCTACAGAAGTAGGCGGTACCTATCTAGTATACACCAATGCAGCAATTTCTGGCCTGAATATCCTCATCATTTTCTGTATTTTCTCCCTCTCAGTAAGGACTACATAGGGACATAAGCTGGATAATTGATCAAACTTTCGGCAAACTTCACTCATTGACATATTTCCTTGCTTCAATTCTGAAAACACTTTTTGCTGTAGCCTTAGAGATACAGGATCATAGTATTTCTGGTTAAATTCTTCCAGAAATTCTGCCTAACTCATGGTAGACACATTTCTTCTCATTTGCACCGTGTCCCACCAAAAACGAGCATCTTTTCTCAACACAAAAGACGCACATGCGACCTTCTCCTGGTCAGTTAAATTCAAGTATTCCAGGATCACTTGCAAGGATGACAGCCAGTCTTCAGCCTTTAGAGGATTTATAGAACCTTCAAATTCTGGTGGCCTCATACACCTGAATCTTTCATAGAGGGGTTCCAGATTTACTACCTGAGGCGGTTCAGGAACTCTCTCATGTACAGCAACTGGAGGAATAACTGGATCTACCTTAGCTTCCAGTTCTACTTGGGTGCCTTCAGAACCTTGCCTCTGTTCTAACTCCTCTACTCGTTGCCTCAGATTAGCATTTTCTTGCATCTGAGCTTCTAGTAAAGCTTGTATCTGCTTTATTCTCTCCATGAGATTAGGACGTCGTTCTCGTCTCTCTGGTCGATTTCATAAATCCACCATCTTGTCTATTATCCTATTATGGCATAACAATTTACTGTTAGCTTTTCCATGACCACATTCGTAAAATCATATAAATTTACGAAATTCAAGGTAATGTAAAGTCACATTATCGTACAACATATAATCATTTTGATATTTCATTCATAGCAAAACGTTTATATATCATACATAACCATCATCAGTCATATATACATCGGCCATCATATACATCTTGGTCACAAGTCTATACAAAAGAGCTTTTCTCTATAAGCTACTTATGTATATGAATACATCTACTAGTCACACATCTCCTGTGCCTGGGACTAGAGGATATTCTTCTAGATCCTCATCGTCATCTGGATCATCTGAGTCATCACCACCCCTAGGCAATGCTCCCTGTCCTAAGTCATCACTTGCTCGTGGTCTAGATGGTCCGGCCTCATGACCGTTTATCATCCTTCTCGGCCCAAAGATGCATGCCATCATCTCATCTTGACCCAGTGTCTCTCGTCGACTCTGCGACAAATGCTCAATCAAAACCTCCCTCTCAATCATCCTGATCGTCACTACAAACTCTTGGAGCCTGGGAGGATATAACGTAACCACCCTCTGTCTTAACTCCATGGGTAAACCTCTCCAGAAAAGCTCACAATGGTTCGCTTCAGTAAGGTTAGGCAATGGACATCTCCTCCTAATAGTCTCCTCAAATTGTACTGCGTAAGACATAACTGTCTCACCAGACAACATGACCATCCTCTCTGTCCGGAGAATTTAGTCCCTAACCTCATCAAATCCAGAATACGCGAGTGTAACTACCTCTTGTCTATCTGGAGGTGTAGGAGTCGGTGTCGAATCCTTAAGCAGAAACTGATCAGCCAATCGCTGACAGAACTCAGCCCAACTGAATCCCAACAGAATCTCCTGATCACAATAATCCCACAATACTCAAGCATCTCCCTAAAACATACTTATGGCCAACTGGATCCACATCTCTTGGTCAATATCACACATCACCATAATCCTCTCTATGGCATGGAGCCAATTCTTTGTCTCCATTGACTGTCGTCCACCATCAAACATAGGGGGACTACTAGCTCTGAATGCCTATACTGCTCGAGCTGAAACACTCACCCCAATATGTTGGCGTCCACCAACAACTAGAATGTCTACTATTACAGGTGAATGAAGTACCGGTCGAGGCTGTACTACATCTACAGGAGCTGGAGGTCTCTCTGGCACCGGTGCTCAAAGCATAATTTATTATGTGTCCCATTTTAATAGTGCCCGTAGCATATTTCGTCTCTCTCTATTCTATAATAGTGCCTGTAGCACATATGTACCTAACTTATAGTTAGTACATCAAAGTTAGCAATAATAATGCTACATGTTGCAGATAGGTAAATGTCTGAACTTACCTTATCTGTTTCTTCTCTTTTTTTTCCTTCCTGGATCTTTAATCGCTCTCCTTGTGGGTCGATTTTGGGATCCTATAGACAAAATCTTGTCTGTTAATTTCATTTTTTATTTTTTTATTAAAAAGATTGAATAAAACCTATTTATAAATTTTAAGGCTTTATTTATCATTTTCCCCATTTTTCTCAACTTTTGGAAAATTACGATTTTGTGCCTATATTTTGGTAAAATTACAATTATGCCCCTGACAGAATTTTCTCGATCCAGACCGCACTTTTAGCTCTCAGGAACTTTTCTTACTCTTTTCTATTCATTACCGGGTTCGTTTCTATTTTATTTCCATTTTTCACCTTCCCAACCCTCGGGAAGTACTATTCCGACCTTTGCGTCGGTTTAGTGATTTTCTATCGTTTCGGAGTCTCAAATAGACGTTGTACTAGTATTTAAAATGTTCATCTAGACGTTCCCGATTTAGATCTCCGAGGCTCGGATTTTTCCGTACCCGACTCGGACCTTTACTTTGTTTCCTAAAAACGCCCCCCCTCGGGGTCGGTTTTTCAGTTTCAGTCGGGTTTTACATTTTTAAGGGGACGGGGTTACTATTCATAAACCACCCCTTAGGTTTCCCTCATTCAATTTTCCTTTAGGGACTTGGGTTTCCGACCCGACCCTAGACTTTTACTCTCGATTCCCTTTTTACCCCAAATGCCATTTTCTCGAAATTTCGGTAGCATTTTGGCGTAAATTTAAGGCTACCGGCGTTAGGTATGCCTCGAACGATATGTACTTGCCACGTGCTATACTAAAGTCCTATTTTATGCAAAAGTTTACCAAACTTTTACATAAAAGCTCACACATTTAACAATTCATATTTTGAACCACAATTAACAAAAATTCTTTCAATTTTGCCCTTAGGTTTTAGCCACGGTTTTCCTATCCAAAACCTAGCAAAAAATTTTCAATCTTTCAAACAAATTTTAGGCTATTCAAATGGTATTACCTAGCACATTTTCAAGCCAATTTCCATGTATTTTACAACACAATTCTTAGGGTTTTTCAACACACATAACCCACGGCCATTTTAGGTAAAACATGCACCAAATTTTTGTTTCATGCTTTCAACCTCATAACCATCATTTTCATAATTAAATGCATGATTTAAACTATCCAAACATCAAGTTAATCATGCAAAAATGTTCACCAAACCCTAATTACATCTCACGGCCATATTAGGGAAGTTTAATACCAAAATTTTTCCAAGCTTTATAACCATGTAAATCATGCTTTCCATTTAACCAAAACATGATTTAAAGCATTACAACACTTAACCAACAACAATCTATCATCAAACACACAAGGTAACCCACGGTTTTACCATTGAAAAACCAACCAAAACTTTGTTTTTCTTGAAACAAAATGCATGGTTTTTCTTCTAATCAAACCATTAACAAAACCCAAGCACCAAATCAACCAAATGAATCACAAATTTTCTCATTCTTCAAGCCATCAAACCCACGGATATTTTATCGAAAAAGCAAGAAAATTTTCAAACCAAAGATGGTTACCTTGACTTCTTGCTTCCCTTGACTTCAATGAAGAGTTTGATACCACTTTTGTGAAGAAAACTTGAGTATTTGGCTTAGTTCTCCTTGGTTGCTCACGGCTTGCTCTTGTAATCACTTAGAAATTTTTTTTTTCTCTTTGTTTTGGCTTTGGAAAGGCTACGGGTGCCTTTGTATCCATTTTGCCGACTTAAGCAACAAAGAAGCCAATTAATTTAGCTTACAACCAATGAGATTTCAACACCTTTCACGCATTACTTTCCATATTTTTCACAAAATTAATTTGGTTAAATTTGGTCAAATCTAAGCCTTTAGATCAAAACGCAAATCAATCTTGGCCATTAATGCCACTAACCACCATATTTTTCACATTTAAGAAATGGCTTTATGATGTCATAAATGTAAAGTAAACATTTTGACTTTGACTTTACTATTCACATTAATTCGACTGCTTTTTGACCGATGTCGGTTCGAGCCGAAATTTTCCTGGAATCGTCCCAGTGGGTTCTTGCGGTCTCCTGTGCAATCATATCAATTTATACTACTTCCGTTTGATCAAAATCAATCCCGGAATTTTTTCATCTTTTTAGTGCACCATAATACATCGGTTAGGGTTTTCAATGCTGTTTTTAGCATCGTTCCGCATGTTTCAATTCAGTGAATTTAATCAACACTGAATTCTTACTCGTCAGTATTGTTAGAACATTTTAATACATTCTGAACAGTATAAGTTTATTTATTTCACTCTTTAAATAGTACAAATTATTATATACATACATTTGTACATTTTCTTCCGAGAATGCTTGAATTTCCTGATTGTTATAATTAATGCCAAAAAAGCTCGAAAAGGCTTAAGAAAAATGATTTTATGATTTTTGGGTTTAGAAAAACCAGTCTAATCATTAAAATAAAAATGATATGGCCCAAATGCCCGTCAAAGGCAAAGCGGTCATTTTGTTCGAAAATTTCAAGAATGATAGAAAAAGGCCCTAATAGATTTAAAATGGCTTAATTAAGATTCTAAGGGTCAAAACTATGTTGTAAATCAAAGAAAAGTAAGGTTATGATGAAAAATCACATTAGGGGTAAAATGGTAATTTTCCCAAAAGTTAGCAAAAAAGTGGAAAATGGGATATTAGACCCTTAAGTTTATGATCGAGAAATGAAACGTAGAATTTTTACGTTTTATTAAGTTTTATGTATGAAATAAGTATAGAAAATAACCATGATTATTTTGGTTATAGGGATCCGATACAGACGCAATGAGGAGACGTGTGCGAACCAAGGAAGCAAGAAAGGACATGCTAGTAAAGTATTTGTAAGTTCAAGCATTTATTTGTCTACAGCATGAACTGACATGTTTATGTGTTATATGAAAAGTTATATATGTGAGTGCTGTACGCACTAAAGTGTGACTAACATAAGGCACACTATGAAAATTACGTTAAGAAAGAAATAATTTATGAAATGCTTATGAAACACACTAAAGTATGCTATATGAAATGCTTATGTAAGGTGCTCCAGACCAAGGAGGCAATGATAATGCCACTTGGCCGGAATCATATGAAAGATAGTAAGGAAAGATAAGAGATGAATGAAAGAAATAATGAGTGAATGAACGAACGGAAAGATAAAGTAAAGAAAGAGAAAGATAAGCAAGATAATAATACTGAAAAGATAAGGTTGGCTTACTGGCCTTCACAAGGCAGGTTTTCAGGTCTATAGCCTCCACCCAGAATGTGGTGCTACCCAAAAGGGTGGTAGTTGGCTGACCCTACCCCAAAAGGTGTGGTAGGTACAATCCATCCATAAAAAACTGTGGATTAAGATGACCGTGAGGTTGATTGGTGGGTAGCTTCCCCTTTCCCCCATTGGTCTATGTCCAACCATGGGCTCACAAGAGAAAGTGAAAGAAAGAAAATGAAAGAAAAGACAAGTAAAGATCAGTGAAAGAAAAGAAAAGAAAAGAAAAGAAAGTAAAACAAAGTAAAGCAAAGAAAAGAAAAGAAAAGAAAAGAACAGAATGATATGATATAAAAGAAAGAACGCACAATAAAAATGAGAGTTAAGTAAGAAAAGAAAAGAAAAGAATGACATGAAAGAAAGAATGTACCAAAAGAATAATAAAAATGAATGAATGAAAAGTAGACAAGTATAATGAGACTAACATGCATGTATATGTTATGATATGCATAAGTTAGTCTTAAAATCTTAAGTATGTTTGTGATGTTTAAGCATACATTTAGTATGCTATGTTTAACTTGATATGTGTGTACAATGTTTTGTATGATGTTAAGTATGTTATGGTTAAGATGTTAAGCATACATTAAGTATGCTATGTTTAAATTATGTTATGTTAAAGAACATTAAGATTGTTCTCAATGTTAGAATATGTTAAGTATAAAGTGGAAAGTAATGTATGATATGTTATGTTGATGTTCTGATGCCACAGTTGGTATTAGATAACCTCTGTCGAAAAAGGTATGAGTTATTATTTTTTTCATGAATGTATGTTTGAACTTACTGAGCCTTTCGTCCACAAGTTTGGTTATGTTGTAGGCAAGCATCCTGCATGACGATAAGACAAGTGATGGATGACGAATGAGATCTGCATGTGCCAAAGGACTGGGCGAGGGTTATGGTACAGCTATGAGTCTTCCGCTGAGCTATTTAATGAGAGTATTAAAATGAGATGTTTATGAAGTAATAAAGTTTAAATTATGTAAAATGTTTACTATAGTAAATGTTTTATGATGACACAATTTTCAAGTTTAAGAAGTTAAAAAAAAAATGTATTCCTCGTTTTCACAATAAAATGGGAAGTTAAAATAAGTACGTTAAAGAAAGTAAGTTTAAAGTTGAGGTAGTTAGGGATGTGCTGTCACAGAATGTTTATTTATTGAAAATAAACATTTTGTAAAGATAAGATGATGAGATAATAATAGCATAGTACAGGTGCTAGTTTCCTGTACGAGTTTCGAGGATAAACAGTACTTTTACTTTAGCATTCCATGCTAATGTAGTACTAGTTTCATGCCATCGAGATGATTCTCCAGTTGTGTGCCATTGATTAGGATAACTGGGTTCTATTGGCTGTTAGCACATCCAGGGAAATGCTCTCGTGTGTACTGGGATTCTTCTGACCAGGATTAGCGCTTAACAGAACCAAGTTTCGCCATACCATGATTGAGTGATTCTCTTGGAGGAGTCCAGCATAAGCCCCAGTTTCCTCATGGGCAAGCGGGGTGTCATTTCCAACATCGCCTATATTCCCTAGAGTTGCAGGTGTACAGGAAAATTAGATGTACAAAGTTATAATATATATAGCCTTTATGTTACGTAGATATGTTTGAAATGACGTGTAAATGCTATGAAATGATATATATATGTGATGAACAAAGATGAAATGAAATCTTTGTACCCTTACTTGTCTCGAATTTTGAGGATGAAAATTTTATAAGGAGGGGTGAATGTGACAATCGGGAAATTTTATCATTTTCAGAAAATTGGTACATGGAATGTACATGATGAATTTTATATTAAAAATAGGAAATGTAGTGATTTTTTGTGTGTATATGTGTGTGTGTTATACACAGTATCAAGAAATTGGTCAAGATGACCTTTTCTTGATATAAAACTGATATATTTGGAATCAGAATGCTAAATTAGTCATTTGAGTGCAAAAAGTAATTTTTGACCGGGAAACATACAATACCAGAAAATTGGTCAAGATGACCTCGTATGAAGTTAAAACTGATATATTTGGGTTCACCACGCCCAAATTAGTCAGTATAACCTATTAGTATGCTCAAATTAGTTAATTGAGCACAAAGGTAATTTTTGACTGGATATTCACAGTACTGGAAACTAGTCAAAATGATCTCGGATGAAAATAAAACTGATATATTTGGGTTCAACACGCCCAAATTAGTCAAGATAGCCTATGTTGAAATTTTGAACAAAAAAAGTATAAATAAGGGTGAAAAATCAGAAATTTAAAAAAACAAGCCCATAATTTTCTCTCACCTTCTCTTTCCTCCCCCTACACGAAAATGAACAGTAACCAACTATTGGAAACGGTGTCCCTTTTTGACATCGCCAGCACCGTTGGAAAGCTCTCGCCGAGATATGCCCAACAGTAGGTCGACGAGATAGAGCAGCCGTCGGAGGAGCCCGCACGTGCCGCCGGCCGTCGAAAAATTCAAACGGCCGTTTCTCTGCCGTCCGACCTCCGATCAAGGATTCTAGTCCCAAAAGTTTCGTGGTGAAGAGGAGAACAAAACCCATAGCTCATTTCACCTCAACAGCCAATGGATCGCGCCACCCTAGCCCTCGCCATCGCCGCCGTGGAAGTCACTATTTCTGGCGGAGGTGAGCGACACTGCCCAGCTAGAAAGGTTCAGAATCGGCCAAAATGTCAAAGCCTCAAGTCAATTTCATGAATTGACACCGGCACGATGGAGAACGGACATCGTCTTTGAGGCTCGATTTCCGATGATAGGAGGCTCGATTGGTGAAATTGACACCACCAATGGGTTCCTCTCGTCGAGATCTATGTTTTGGTACCAAGCTTGCTCCAAACCACTGCCAGTCAATGCCGGTAAATGCTGGTCAACGGTGGTCAATGCCAGTCAACGGTGACCCGGACCCCAAAAATTGAAGAATGGCCCGTTGGCCTATTTTCAACGTTCCGGACATGTTCGTGGCGTTGGAATTGCAAGATGAAATTTCAAAAGTGAAGAACAGAGAAAACAAGTTTATGCACGCGAGACCGAACGGTTCGTTCGAACGCCAATGGGACGATTTCGGTAGTGATTTCGGTCCTTCATTCCTAAATTTATGTTTTGGGATGATTATGTATTAATTGTGTACTTTTACATGTGAAATTATAAGAAAAATGGGCTGTGTAAGAAAAATAGTCAAATAAGACAATGTGGAAAATGTAAAGATTTTTACGTAAAAGTTGAGTTTTACATAAAAGTATAGGCCTCTAGTATAGTACGTGGTAGAATAGAATTAAGTTAGATGGTTTCGAGGCGTTTCCTAAACGTCGAGGAACCAAAAATTAAGCGAAAATGCTACCGAAATTTCAAAAACGGCACAAAGGGGTATTTTAGGAACCGAAGGGTAAAAATATAGTTGGGATGGAAACCGAGCCCCTTCGGTGATCTAGGCCCAAAAAAGAGGATTAACGACCTAGGGTCGGAATAGTGCCACCCGAGGGTTGGTGAATAGTGACCCGAGCATTTCGGTAATTAAGGCTGAAAAAAGCTCGAAAAGGCTTAAGAAAAATGATTTTATGATTTTTGGGTTTAGAAAATCCAGCCTAAGCAATAAAATGAAAATGATATGGCCCAAAGACCTTTCAGGGGCAAAACGGTCATTTTGATCGAAAATTTCAGGAATGATAGAAAAGGGACCTAATGGACTTAGAATGGCTTAATTAAGATTCTAAGGACCAGAATTAAGTTGTAAATCAAAGAAAAGCATGGTTATGATGAAAATTCCCGTAAGGGGTAAAATGGTAATTTTGCCAAAAGTTCAGGGTAAAACGGTAATTTTGTCAAAAGTTAGCAAAAAAATTATAAATGGGATATTAGACTCCTAATTCATGATTGGGAAATAAAACGTAGAATTTTTATGTTTTATTACGCTTTATGTATGATTTAAGTAACCAAAATAACCGTGATTATTTCGGTTATAAGAATCCAATACCGACGCGATAAAGGGACATCTGTAGACCAAGAAAGTAAGAAAGGAGATACGGACAGAAGTATCAGTAAGTTCGAACATTTAATTGACTGCAACATGAACAGACTATTATGTCTAAGTGTCGTATGTGGTAAGCTTTAAATATTTCTATGTCTGCAACATGTATGGACTTTTATGTGTTATATGTTGCAAGTTCAAGCATTTAGATGACTGCAACATAAATTGACATGTTTATATCTACGTGTTATATGTAGTAAGTTCAGACATTTTATTGTCTGTTACATGAAATTACGTAATATGTTTATATGTTATGTATGAAATGTAAAGTATATATGTAAGGTGCTATATGCACAAAGGTGTATTTAATAAAATACACACAATGAAAGAAAGACATGAAAAGTGTTCCAAACCATGGAGTCAATCATAATGCCCCCTGGTCCGAACCATATGAAAGACAGTAAGGAAAGACAAGAATCAGCAAAACAATAAGACTAAAGCTTTAAACGTTGGATGTTTATGTGTTAGGTCTAAGTCAAACATGAATTGACTTTTTTGTTTAAGTGTTATTTACAGTAAGTTCGGGCATTTAATTGTCTGCAACATGAACTTACTTGACATGTTTATGTGTTATGTGTTCTTTATGCAGCATGTAAGTTTAAATATTTCCATGTCTGCCACATAAATGGACTGGTCATGTTTATGTGTTTTATGTGCAGTTTTAGTGCCAAGATACTATGATTTGAATGTTATGAAAGTCATGTTATGAACCGTGCGTTATGTCTAAGTCAAATGTAAATTGACTGGACATGTTTATGTTTTTGTGTTATATTTTATTAGTTCAGACATTTATCTGTTTGCAGCATGAATTTACTCAGTATGCTTATGTGATATAGATGATAGAAATTTAGTAGTCAGGTGCTATATCCACACTAACATAAGAGATAAAATCTTAAGAAAACTACAAAATAATCTACAGAATAATTTAAAGAGTTCCAGACCCAGGAGGCAGCATAAATGCCACCGGTCAGGAACCACAAGAAAATCAGTAACTAAATCAGTATTGGCGTACCGGCCTCCCACATAGGTGGAGGTTTTTCAGATTCGGTATTGTTAGGACTCCAAATCACCGGTGATACATCCTAGGTTTGGAAGTCTGATGTAGTTAGACTGTAGAGGATTAGCCAGTGGGTCACTCCCCATAGTCCTTCTCAGTCATGCACGTATTACAGTACGACCAATCATGAGACCCAAAACTAAAACGTAATGAAAGATAAAGACTCAAGAAAAAAATAATATGCAGCCCATAAACGAGCATAAGATATACTAACACTACGAATACCGATGCAGTCAAAGTCACTATTCATGGTCAACGATACTGTTCACAGTCGACAGTACTGTTCATGGTCAGAGTTACTATTTATAGTGAATAGTAATATAAAAGCAATGCATGTTATTTATTATGTTAATGATCCATGTTGTGTTTGATATTAAGGACATTTAAGTTTACGTAAGTATATTTACGATACTTAAGTATATTTACAAAGTTTTACGTATTTAAGTATCATAAATATATTCATGATATTAAATGTGAAAGTATTTTTACAGTAATAAGTATGTTAATTATGTTGTATTTATGATGTTAAACTTATATTCAATATGCTATGTTTAAATCATGATATGTTTACATTTATGAGCATGAAATTCTGTTCAGTTATTATAGGGCTCCCAAACCGATGGTGGTACGTCCCAGGTTTGGAAGTCTAGTGTTATGTAAATTATAGAAGATAGCATGAAAGTATGTTCAAGATATTAAGTACGTTTAAAGCATGTCAAGAATGCAAGTATGTTGAAGATATTAAGTATGTTTAAAGCATGTCAAGAATGCAAGTACGTTCAGGATTTTAAGTATGTTTAAAGCATGTTAAGTATGAAAGTGTACTCACGGTGTGCAATATGTCAAGTATGATTATGATGAAAAATATGTATAAATATGTTTTAAATATTATATACCTTAAGTATGAAATCTAAAATAATGTATGATATATGTTGTGTTAATGTTCTAATATCATAATTGGTATCAGATATGTCCTGTCCAGTATGATATGAATGATGATAAATACGCTTAAGTATGAGTGTTAAGCAAGCATAATGTTATAAAGTTACTATTCATAATGAATACTATTATTTATGGTAATAAGCAAGCATAACGTGACTAACGTTCGTGTTATGCATAAGATATGTTGTAACTATTACGCATAAGTTAATATGCCTAAGTTAATCATACTATGTTAAGTATACTCTATATGATGTTAAATATGTATGTTATGTTTAAATATGAATGTCTAAGTAATGAATGACATGTTTATATAATGTTTTGTATGTATGAAAGTATGCTTATAACATTAAAGATATTTAAGTATACGTAAGTATGTTTACGATACTTGAGTATATGTACGAAGTTTTATGTATTTAGGTATGACAAATATATTCTTTATGTTAAAGGTGAAAGTAATTTCATGATATTAGGTATGATAAATATGTTATATTTATGATGTGTAAACATATGTTAAGTATGTTATGTTTCAAGTATGTTATATTTACGACGGTTAGCATACGTTAAGTATGCTATGTTTATGATGTTCAAGTATACATAAGTATGACTACGATGTTTCAATTTGTTTAAGTATAAAAGCATGTTCATGATGCCAAGTATGTTAAGTATGTTCATGACGTTGCAATAAGTTCACGAGGTTTAAATATGAAAGCATGTTCATGAGATTAAAGCATAATAAGTACAAAAGTATGCTTATGACGTTAAGTACGTATAAAGTACATTAAGTATGTTTGCGATGCTGAGTATGAAAGTAGGATTATGATGTAAAGTGTGTTTAGATATATACAAGTATGTTTATAAGGTTATGTGTGATAAGTATGAATGTTAAGCAATATACGGTATATGATATGCAATGTTTTGATGCTACAGTAGGTATCAGAATTACCTTGTATTATATGGTATGAATTGTTATATGTCATGAATGTATGTTTGAACTTACTGAGCCTGTCGCTCACAAGTTGTTTATGTTGCAGGTAAGCATCCTGCATGACGATAAGGCAAGTGATGGATGATGAATGAGATCTGCATGTGCCAAGGAACTGGGCGAGGGTTATGGTACTACTATGAGTCTTCCGCTAAGCTATTTAAAAGAGTAATAAAAAGAATGTAGAAATGATGTTTTATGATGTATATCAAGTTATGATATTCTAAAAGATTTACTTTAGTAAATATTTTAATATGATACAGTTTTCAAGTTTAAGTTAAAGAAAAAAAAAAATACTCCCTATTTTCGTGTTCAAATGAGAAGTTAAAGTAAGCATGTTAAAGGAAGTATGTTAAATGTAAGATACCAGCCATCATAAGTGGTATCAGAATAAGTTAAAAGCAAGCTACCGACGACCCAAATGATTACAGTCTATCGTAGTTGGCAATAATAGCTAACTGTAATAGTACTGTTTAACCCTACGTAGGGTGGGCCGTCACACATTTAGCCTATGGGATTACCTTTACCGATTTAATCACCTCAAATTTTATACTTAGATCACACCCATCCCTCGGGTGGTACTATTCTGACCTAGGGGCCGTTTTCTTACATATCAAGATTTCTAATAAGCATTTGCTAAGCCTTAAAACGTCCATCATTCTTTCTCAGGTTTAGGTCACTAAGGGGACTCGGGTTTCCATCCCGATCACATTTTAACCCCTCGATTCCTAAAAAACCCCTTTGTGCCGTTTTAGAAATTTCGGCAGCATTTCCGCTTAATTTTTGGGTTTCCAACATTTAGGAAACACCTCAAAACTATCTAATCTATTCTAACCTGCCACGTACTAAACCAGAGGCTTAATCTTTATATAAAAGCTCAACTTTTTACGTAAAAATATTCACATTTCTTTTTCGATATTTCGTCCCCTTTTCTTACAATTCCTCAAGTCAATAAACCATAATTAATATATAATTATTCCAATAATAAAATGAGGAATCAAGGGATCAAAACCACTACCAAAATCATTCCTGTCAGCGGTCGAACGAACCGTTCGGTCTTGACCGCACAATCTTTGAATCATTGTTCTTCACTTTTGAAACTCCAGTTTGCAAATCCGATGCCGCGGATGTGTCCGAAACATCGAAAATAGGCCAACCTGCCATTCTTCAATTTTTGTTCTCCAGTCGCCATTGACTGGCGTTGATCGCCGTTGACTGGTGTTTGTAGGAAATAAATCGGTAAAAACGTATCAGAGTAGCGCAGCGGAACAATAAAAATTTTTCAAGATCGTTAAATATCTCATGATGCCGTATACAATAAACCAAAAACAATTTAAACTCATACCTTAAGGATGCCAATCTGCAGGAGGAGAATGATCGGAGGGCTTCAACCAACTAGCTTTTTCTACTATTCTCCAATTCCCGAATGGCTGAGTGTGTGGGCACTCTGAACCTCGATCGGTATGCTAGCGCTACTAGTCTTCTTCCGACCACCCAGATCTCTAAAGAACTTATTGTCATGGTGAGTTATGCAACAATAACCCTGCTCACCTGAGAGTCTGTGGTTTGAGAGAACTGGAGTGGCAGGACCTCTATTTATAGACTTGCATGAGGTGATTCTCTGAATTCGAATTGGATTAGGAGAAGATATTCTCCCTTATCCACAAGCAAAAATATGAATTTTCCAAGGGGAAAATCCCAACAATAAATTCAGCTACTTTAGGATAATTCCAATCCAAATCTAAACAAGATTTTAACTAGAATTTTATCTTCCTTTTTCCAACCAAAAATTCCAAAAATCCTTAAGGATATTCGCCAAATAATTTCAGCCACTTTTGGATAAGGAAGAATCAAAATTCTGCTAGGATTTTTAAGGTTGAATCTTATCTCATCCTTATCCAAAATAACTGAAAACCTCCTAGGAGATCTTCCTCAAATTTTCAGCCATAATCAGGGAGGAGAGAATCCAAATTCAATTGAGATTGAAACTTGAATTTTTCCTTGAACGTTATCCACAAAAAATCTGAAAATTCCATGAGGATAATCCTCAAAATTTTCGTCCATTATTGTTAGGATTTGGATTCAAAATTCAAGCAGGATTCTAATAAGAATTTCCTCTCCATATCTAACTCAAATTCGAATTTCATTCCTTGTGGATTTACCACAAGAAATTCGAATCCCACTTGGACTGTAATTCAAAATTTGAATTTCAAATATCAAATTCAAATTTCAAATTCAAATTTGAAATTTCAAATTTCAAATTTAAATTTCAAATTCAAATTCAAATTCAAATTTTAAATTCAAATTTCAAATTTCAAATTTCAAAATTCAAATTTTAAATTTCAAAATCCACAAAATAGTTGTATTTTAAATTCTTGTTCTCATGGATAATTTTCTACAACTCCAATCTAATCTCCAATAAAATCATGGCAACTTTATTTGGAGTCTGAATTATTGTGTACTCTATTATCCAAAACAAAATGTGAATCCAACCGAAGAGAATCTTGTCGATCATCCTAATCCTATGTCAACACCATCCATGCATAATAGACTAGCCAATAGCATACACAAATCAATTTTGCCAAACGTTAAGGAATTATATGGAGCTAGTAGAGGGACCAATTGGACATATATAATCGGGCTCCCGCAAATCCATATGATCATCATTCTTTACTGAACAACTCAATCATATGATCACTAATTTCAGAGTCACACCACTATAAACCTGAAACTGAACTCCCAATTATATACCGTATTACATAAGCCTGTGACAAGCTATCATTTAATGACCTTGTCATGTATGCAGAACCCTCATATGATATCCATGATCAACCTTAGGCCAAAGTCTGTTTAATCCTACTGATCAGGCTATCTTAAAGTTCCATTATACTACTGAATAAAGAAAATGATTATTCATCATATGTGAATAAGAATTCATCCACCCAGCAGACGACCCAAGGCCTTGTCCATTTTCACATTCAGTATAATGCCTTTAAGAGGATACCCTTAACTCCTCATTAGTGCTATGATTCCGATATCTGTAAACGAACCCTTCATCGTATACAAGTCATGCACCCAACGAACCGGTCTATAAGCTTACTACCTCTGAGATGCTTTAGTCATTGGAACATCAAAGTACACAAGTCATATACATGAAGCTGTCCATCTACTCAGGATTAAGGTTACTGTACAATGAACGTCAAAAGCAGATCGATCCACTCGAAGCAAACTTCGTAGATCAATCACGCTTTAGTCTCGATCTAATATGTCACCATCAAGCAACATAACTATGTCTCTACTTAGGAGTCCAGCCCCAGACAGTCAAGACAAACTGTCCCCTCCAGGGCTTTAGATAACATAATAGTCTTAACATGAGTTAGATGCTCGGTCTAACCCCATAGACTACAGACCATAGTTTAGACCGCTTACTTTAGAACATTATCTTCTCGCATACAAAAGTCCATTGCATGCAATGTTCTAACAGTTTAACACAAGCAGTCAGGGAGCCATATTTGCTCACATTTACTTTAACACGTAAAAAACAAAGACAGATAGCAATGTAATGAATAACTTCTATATATAATTTTATTATCCAGTTCAAAATAAATACATCAAAATGTCTCCAATGCTTAGGGCATTTCCTAACAATCTCGCACTTGCCCTAAGCTAGCAGATGCGCCATGTTACGCATCCTCATCGCCTCTACATGCCTCTCAAAGCTTCTAGCCACCAAATTCTTAGTGAAGGGATCGGTAATGTTATCCTCACATGATCTTACATACATCTACTTGACCTGTCTCCACGTGCCCTCTAATAATATGATATCTCCAATCTATGTGCTTGGTCCTATTGTGGTGCCGAAATTCCCTTGTGTTGGCAATAGCCCCAGTGTTATCAACGTAAAGTGTGATAGGCTTGTCAACACCCGGAATGACCTCAAGGTCTCTAAAGAACTTGCGGAGCCAAACCGCATCTTTAGATGTCTCAGCCGCAGCCACATACTCAGCCTCCATAGTAGAGTCAGCTGTGCAGCCCTGCTTCACGCTCCTCCACATAATGGTGCCTCCTCCGAGCAAAAACACTGATCCAGATGTCGATTTCCTCAAATTCTTGTAAATCTGGAAGTCTGAGTTTGTGTATCCTACGGGTGTTAGGTTCCCTCCAGAATACACCAGCATATAATCCCTCATTCTCTTAAGATACTTAAGTATATGCTTTATTGCTTGCTAGTGCTTGGTTCTAGGATTCGCTTGATATCGACTCACCACACCTACTGCAAAACGTATGTCCGGGCAAGTGTAAAGCATAGCATACATAAGGTTACCCACAGCGGATGTATAAGGGACCTTACTCGTACGCTCCTTTTCTTCCGATGTCTTTGGACAGTCATCCAATGAAAGAGTTAGACCGACAATAGAAGGTTATGTACCTTTCTTTGCCTCTTGCATTACAGATTTGTCAATTATTTTATCTATATATGAAGCTTGGGATAACGCTATCATTTTGTTCTTTCAATCTCTGAAGAGACGAATGCCTAGAACATAATTAGCTTCTCCCAGGTCCTTCATGTCAAACTGTTGGTGTAACCAAAGCTTGACCGATGATAAGTTTCTACATCATTCCCAATGAGCAGTATACCATCGACATAGAGTATCAGAAAGACCACTTTTTCATCCTTAATACATTTATAAACACAGGGTTCATCAACGTTCTACTCAAAACTGAAAGTCTTGATCGCTTGATCAAATCTCTGGTTCCATGAGCGGGATGCTTGCTTTAATACATGAATGGATATGGCGACAAGCAACTTGTAGACTTTTCTTTCTTGGCCTTTCACTACGAACCCTTCGGGCTGTATCGTATATATACACTCCTTAAGATGGCCATTCAAGAATGCCGTCTTGACATCCATCTGTCAAATCTCGTAATCAAGAGCCGCAGCAATGGACAGAAGAATATGGATAGACTTCAGCATAGCAACAAGCGAAAAGGTTTCGTCGTAATCGATTCCAGCCTTTTGCATGTACCCCTTTTCAATCAACCTAGCTTTGAAAGTTTCCACTCTCCCTTCTGCATCCTTCTTTCTTTTGTAGACCCATTTGCATCTAATGGGTTTTATCACATCTGGCAAATCTACATGTTTCCAAACAGAGTTGGATTTCATAGAATCCATCTCATTGTTCATAGCCTGTTTCCAAGATTTAGAATCAACATCATTTATAGCTTCATCAAAGGTGACTGGATCATCCTCATGCTCATGAGCCTCGGCCTGGTATACCTCAGCATCATACATAAAGAAATTAGGTTTCTTCGAAACCTTCCCACTACGACAAGGCACCCTAAATTGTTGATCGTCTGCAGGTCTTTCACCGGAACTCAGACTTGCGTCCAAGAACGAAACCTGTGGAGCAGTTCTTTCACCCGATAACTCCTTTAGCACTACTTTGCTTCGAGGCTTAAAGTCATTCATGTGACTTTCCTCCAAGAATGTTGTATGGGTTGAAACAATGACTTTTTGTTCCTTCAGGTTATAGAACAGACCTCCTTTTGTTCCTTTTAGATACCCTATAAACATGTACAGTTCTGATCTTAGTTCCAACTTCTTCACATCCCCATCCAGTACATGTGTCGGGCAGCCCCATATTCTCATATGTCTAAGGAAGGGCTTCCTGCCACGCCATAATTCATACAGAGTTCTGGGAATTGACTTGCTTGGAACCTGGTTTAGAATATAGCATGCCGTTTGTAAAGCATATCCCCAAAATGATAATGGCAGCGTCGAATAACTCATCATGGACTGTACCATATCCAACAAGATCCTGTTTCTCCTTTCGGCTACACCATTCTGTTGTGGAGTACCAGGTGCAGTTAATTAGGATAATATCCCATTCTCTATAAGATGTCCTGGAAATTCATCGGAGAGGTATTCGCCACCTCGATCAGATCAAAGTGTCTTTATGGATTTATCCAATTACTTTTCCACTTCCGCACGATACTCTTTAAACTTGTCAAAGGTTTCGTTCTTGCGGTGCATCAGATACACATATCCATACCTCGAGTAATCATCTATAAAGGAGACATAATACTCAAACCCTCCTCATGCTATGACATTCATGGGGCCACATACGTCAGTGTGCACAATTTGTAAGAGCTCTTGAGCCCTTGTACCCTTAGCTCCAAAAGACCTCTTAGTCATCTTTCCCTCTAGACAAGACTTACATTGAGGAAGACGTACCTCCTCCAGAGATTCTAGAGGACCGTCTTTCATCAATCTTTGAATCCTATCCTGATTAATATGACCAAGTCTTAAATGCCAAAGATACGCCTTGTTAGAGTGAGAAACTTTCAACCTTTTAGAGTTATCTATTAATTCGGTGTCAAGCAGTGAGTACATCTTTGGTTTGATCAAATATAGGTTTCCATCCATCCATCCAGAACAGATAAAAGACTTATTTCTACGAATATCAACTCTTTTACTAAAAGAAACTGAATGAGAATCCTTTATTAAACAAGATATCTATATAAGGTTCCTCCTAAAATTAGGAACATAAAAACAGTCTTTCTATAAAATAAACCTAAATTCATCAAAGTAAATATAAATATCTCCCACTGTCTCAGCCACCACCAAGCTGCCGTCTCCAATCCGTAATGAGAGGCTCCTATCATGTAGACTTCTCGTTTCCACGAACCCCTGCATAGAAACACAAACATGATTAGTGGCGCCCGAATCAATGACCCAAGTGTCTTTCGATTCTTCCACCAAACATGCTTCCAAGTAGTAAAGTTCCTTACCTTCCTTGCCCTTGGCGGCTAGGATTTCCTAGCAAGCCTTCTTAAAGTGACCTACCTTCCCACAGTGGAAGCACTTGGACTTTTTAGGGTACCTGGGCTTCTTGTTCTTCTTGTTCTTCTTCCCATCGAGACAGAAGGATAAAAAGAACTAGAAGAAGCTTGCTTCTGATTAGGCCTCTTCCTTTTTCGTGAGGGTTTAGAAGATTATGTCAAATTGACCTCTCCTTTGTGTTGGACCGCATCCCCATCCTTGATCATCCGCTCATAAGCTAGGAGTTGTTTCATGAGCTTGATAAGTCTTAACTCCCTTATCGCCAGATTGTATGCGGCCTTAAACCCTACAAAATCTTTAGATGGAGTTTTGAACACCATCTCGATCTGGGTGTTGTAGTCCAACTCAACACTGTTCTCGGCAGCCACAGCAAAGAATCCAATTAGAGTGATCATATGGTCCTTCACCAGAGTACCCGCCTTTTACTTAGAGTTCATAATACTGGTTACAGTGGACTGTCGAGCTAATTTTTCTTGGCCTCCGAACATGTCCTCCAGATTTTCCATGATCTCTCCAGCCACTTGATAAGTCTCATGCTGCTTTTGTAAAGCACTCATCATGCTAGCCAGAATATAGCATCGAGCTATCTCATTGGATTCTCTTCAACGAGTACAAGCAACTGGGACCTCGTCAAGCGGTGTGTTAGGTTTGGGCCCTGGTGGGCATGATTCATCCAGTATGAACTTGTGTCTCTCACAGCTGAGAATTATCAATAGATTTCTTTTCCAATCCTTATAATTATCACCATTCAGTTTATTCTCAGTAAGTATTGAAATGAGGGGTGTCGGTGACATTTTGAACTGAAATAAAATTATACTAAACATCATTACAAAGCCCAAGCAAATATACAGATAATTTAGCAAATAAAACATATAAGTATGTTTCTACATGAAACTTGAAAACATGTAGCATTGCAATGGTAATTCTCAGCACCTATTGCCCCAAGCCACCGAGGGGTGGTCATGAAAACAAATAGCCAGAATATGGACCCCGTCCAATTAATATATGTTGCCTTAAATTCTCCAAGGTTAAGACATATATTAATAACTGCTTATTTGGCCACCAGTTTAGTTAACAGAGCTTCTAGGGAAGGTTAATAACTAAACTAGTCTTGAGTGTGTTACCATTGTTTACGTAGCCCGATCCCCGTCCTACCAAGCCACTGAGGGGTGGTCATGAATAGGATCGTACCCGAATACGTTTTCCACATAGGAAATCCAATCTAGTATATCGGCAGTGGTAAACACCTACCAACGGGTGTGGTCAGGGCAGAACTGACGCGAGGCGTTACCATGCTTTCACATATGGATCAACAATGGAGGCTGTGGGATTTGTTTGAAACCCTCTCCCACTCAATATTTTGAAAAACATGCAAGTTTTGACAAATATGTATGATCAATATAGTATGAGCGGCACTCACCTATCCTATATGACATGTTATCAAATATGCATATAAAACATCCATCAATACATATTTATATATCCATGACATATCATAAAAAAATAATTGACAGAATAACCAAGCCATGGTTCCACCCTGGAATAAAGAAAATAAAGATTACAAAATTCCATCCAAAGCATTCTTTAGGTCTTGAATTTTGTTCCATCTTCTTGTATCCATATTTATGTAGCCTCTCCATTTGTTTCTCATCCCAAGAATCCTTTAAAATTCAAATTCCAAATTCCAAATTCGAATTTCAAATTTAAATTTCAAATTCAAATTTTAAACAATTTTAAACTTCATGTGTAATATGCAATTTCAAAAATTTAAATTTTCAATTACATATTTTTAAACACGATTTAAAATTAAATCTCAAATTTAAAAATCAAAATTTTTGATTTTTGAACCGTCGCTCCACCACCCCGGAAGCCGGCAGCCGCCATGGGCAGCCCCAAGCCCCCAGGGGGCTAGTAGCCCACGTTCGCCCCAAGTGCAGCCCTGCTGGGCTGCAGGCCAAACCTGTAGCACCAGGCTGCACGCCTAGACTGGACGTAGCAGCTGGCAGGATGCAGGCAGCGCCTGTAGCCACAGGCTACGGCCAGCCTTGGGGATGCCACGGCTACCCTCAACTGCAGGCCAAGTGTGACAACCGGGAAATTCAGGGATTCTCGGAAGAAAATGTACAAATGTATGTATATAACAATTTGTACTATTTAAAGAGTGAAATAAATGTATTTATATTGTTTAAAATGTATTAAAATGTTCTAATAATACTGAGGAGTAAGAATTCAGTGTTGGAAAAATTCACTGAGTTGAAACGGGTGGAATGGTGCCAAAACCGGCATGGAAAACCCTAACTGGTGCAATAAAAGATGAAAAACTTCCGGGATCGATTTTGATCAAACGGAAGCAGCATAAATTGATCCGACTGCACAGGAGACCTCAGGAACCAGTGGGGATGATTTCAGGAAAATTTCGGCTCGAATCGGTATCGGTCAAAAAGTAGTCGAATTAATGTGAATAGTAAAGTCAAAGTCAATACTTTACTTTTGCATTTATGACATCATAAATCAAAATTAATAAATGAAAGAAATATGGTGGTTGGTGGTATTAATGGCCAAGATTTAATCACTTTTTGATCTAAAGGCCAAGATTTGGCCAAAATTCCATCATTTTAATTTTTGAAAAAAATGGAAAGAAATGGCTTGATAAGTGTTGATTTCTCATTGGTTGGCAGCCAAATTAATTGGCTTTCTTTGTGGTTAAGTCGGCAAAACTTGGAATAAAGTGGCCGAAACAAATTACAAAGCCAAAACATAAGGAAAAAAAATTTCTAAATGTTCTCCCAAGAGGAACTGTGGGCAACCAAGAGAAACCAAGTGAATACTTCAAGTTTCTTTCACAAAAATTGTGTCAAACCCTTCCTTGAAGACAAAGCAAGTGAGCAAGGTAACTTTCCTTGGTTTGAAAATTTTCTTGATTTTTCTTCCAAAAATCCGTGTAATGAATAGTGTAAAGGATGGAAAATTTTTGGTTTGTTTTGATTGATTTAGTGCTTGGGTTTTGTTAAGGGTGTGATTAGAAGAAAAACCATGTATTTTGTTTAAAGAAAAACAAAATTTTGGTTGGTTTTCCAAGGGTAAAACCGTGGGTTACCAAGTATAGTCAATGATGAATTGTTGTGGTTTAAGTGTTAAAATGCTTTAAATCATGTTTTGATTAAATGTAAAGCATGATTTGTATGATTGAAAGCTTGGAAAAAAATTTGGTGTCAAATAACCCTAATATGGCTGTGGGTTTAATTAGGTTTGGTGAATAATTTTTGCATGATTTACTTGATGTTTGGATAGTTAAATTCATGCATTGAATTAAGGAAATGATGGATTGGTGATTGAAAGCAAGAAACAAAAAAATTGGTGCATGTTTCTCTTAAATGGCCATCGGTTGTAATGATGAAAAACCCTAGGAATTTTGTTGAAAAATGCATGTAAATTGGCTTGAAAATGTGCTAGATAATGACATTAGAATAGCATAAAATTTGGCTGAAAAATTGAGAAGTTTTGGTTAGGTTTTGAGTGTGAAAACCGTGGCCAAAACCAAGGGTAAAATTGAAAGAAATTTTGTGTAATGTGGTTCAAAATGTGAATTTAAATGTTGTGAGCTTTTATGTAAAAGTTGTAGGAAAATAAATCGGTAAAAACATATCAGAGTGGCGCAGTGGAATAATAAAAATTTTTAGATCGTTAAATATCTCATGATGCCATATACAATAAACCAACAACAATTAAAACTCATACCTCAAGGACGCCAATCTTGCAAGAGGAGAATGACTGGACGGCTTCAACCAACTAGCCTTCTCTACTATTCTCCAATTCCCGAATGGCTGAGTGTGTGGGTACTCTGAACCTCGATCAGTATGCTAGCACTGCTAGACTTCTTCCGACCACCCAGATCTCTAAAGAACTTATTATCATGGTGGGCTGTGCAACAATAAGCCTGCTCACCCGAGAGTCTGTGGTCTAAGAGAACTGGAGTGGTAGGACCTCTATTTATAGACCTGCATGAGGTGATTCTCTGAATTCGAATTGGATTAGGAGAAGATATTCTCCCTTACCCACAATCACAAAATCTGAATTTTCCAAGGGAAAATCCCAACAATAAAATTCGGCCAGTTTAGGATAAATCTAATACAAATCTAAACAAGATTTTAACTAGAATTTTATCTCCCTTTTTCAACAAAAAAAAAATCTGAAAATTCTAAAGAGAAAATCTCCACAAAAAATTCAGCCACTTTTGGATAAGGGAGAATCAAAATTCCACTAGGATTTTCAAGCTTGAATCTTATCTCATCCTTATCCAAAATAACCGAAAATCTCCTAGGTGTGCAAAAACAATGAAAAAGTTAATGTTTTATTGATGTTATGATTAGATTTGTGTTTCAGAATTTGAAGCATGATTTAGGGTTATGAAACAGGCAAAAATTTTGCATGTTTCCATGAAAGAATCTGTGGCATATTGGTGTGAAAAATGACTTGGAAATTGGTGTTTTGGATTAGTGTTTATGTTCATTTGGTTATGTAATGAATTAAGCATAATTTGGAATCAAGAAACAAGAAAAATTTGATGTATTTTTCATGCCAAATCCGTGGGTGATGAACACTAGAAAATGGAAATTTTTAGTGTTAAATAATATTGATAAAACCCTAGGAAATAAAACAAAATTTTCTATATGTTTTGCATGAAAAATCCGTGGCTAATGCTAGGGTTAGAATGAAAATTTTGTTAGGTTTTGATGTTGTGTTACACATTAGAAAACCTAAGAGTGATATGTGATATTTGAAATGTGTGATGAAGAACATTGGTGATGATTAATATGATAAACCAAGACTAGGTTTGGAAAAATTTGTTGTGGTGTATTGATTTTTGAATATTGGTTAATATGGAGAATTTTTATACAAAGATTAGAAACTTTGTATAAAATAGGCCTCTGGTATAGTATGTGGTAGGTACAAAGGTTCTGAGGCGTACCTAGCACCAGGAAACCTAAAAACACAAGCGGAAATGCTGCTGAAATTTTGAAAACGTCATAAGGGCATTTCGGGAAACGAGGGGTAAAAATATTGAACTCGGGAAGGAAACCAGGACCCCTCGGTGGATTAGGATGGAAAATGGAAAACCAACCCAAAAGGAATAGTAAATCGACCCTTAATGTCTAAAATGCTTAAAACAAGAAAAAAATTTCATGCTAGGGGTATTTTGGGAAACGAGGAAAAAATATTAGGTCGGGATAGGAAACCCGAACCTCTTGAGGACCGAGGGTCTGGGACAAGATATAAAGTGTTTTAAGAGTAGTGAAAAGGCCATTTGAGGCTCCGAAAACCTCGAAAAGCGAGAAACGACCCTAGGTGATGGATGAATAGTAATCGAGGGCCGGGAAAATAGATAATTGAGATTTTATAGCAAATTGAGCTGTAAAAATAATACAGAAGCCTAGAGAATATTATTTTAAGATATTTAAGAAAAATGATAGAACGGAATAGTTATGGTCCCGAGAATCGTCAGGGGCAAAATGGTCATTTTTGATAAAAAAATTTTGAAAGGCTCAGAAAAGATCGTAAAGGATCTAGAATACCTTAAATAAAATTCTAGGACCCAAAATAGAGTTTTTAAAGATTAAAATCTAGAGTTTAATTAGTACACGGGCGTGTACAGTGGAACACGGCCGTGTAAAATAAAGTCGAGAGGTACACGGTCAGGGACACGGGCATGTTGCTGACCATGTACCACATGAAGAATTGAAATGTTTTGTAAAATCTATCACAAAATAAATATATTTAAAGTGATAATTAATATAGGATATTAACAGACAATATTATGTCTGTAGGAACCCAAACTAGAGATAGAACTGCGGAGGAGTTCTGGAAGTGGACATTATCACAGTATTGGTAAGTTCAAGCATTTTCATGTCTGCAACATGAAACACTATATTACTTTGTTATGCATTAGTTGTACATTACGAATCAAGTCCTATTGACATTTGGGGATTAGTTGGCATAACATGTCCCACATTTTAAAGATAAGAATATCTAAGGCCTATGGGCGATGGAGGTTAGTGACCTTGAGGTGACGATTAATGTCACTTGGTCAAAACTATAATTAAAAGATGGTAATAAAACCATTTAAGGCGTACCACCCCTCCAACATTGTGGTGGAGGTTTTTCAGGTCCTACGGCGATATATAAGGGCTGTGGAGGCCGAAACTCTAAAGTCGCTCCCTAGGCCCTCCCAGTCAACGCACAAGATAAATATCGGTACTGCCAATAAAGAGCTCTATACCAGAATATAAATAGAGAAAGAAAAATCAGTAATATGATGAAAACCATAATTGAGCATAACTGAAGCTTACACTAAGTGTAGTAAACTCGATTAGGTTGATGTGAATAGTACCTCATTAGGGTAATGTGAATAGTAACCAATTAGGGTAACAGTTACTATTCATCAGTCAAAGGTCAAAGTTACTATTCATAATAAATAGTACTATTCATAGGAAATTGAGTTTTTAATGTTTTTGAATCCATATGATTCTTGCTAGGTATGTTTGAACTTACTGAGCCTGTTAGCTCATCAGTTTGTTCATGTTGTAAGTGAGAAACCTGTCCAGTAATCTTTATGGATGGCAGCAGGATATGCGCGTGTCAAGGGATAGGGAATTCACCGTGGACTTGGTCCTGCCATATGTCTTCCGTTGAGCTTTTAAAGTTAGTGAAATTGAAAAAAATGTAGTGTAGCTATTTTGTATATTATACATTATGTTATACTCAAAAAGACAACTAAAAGTAGTATTGTGTTTTATATGCCTTTTATACTTATTTTTCTTTTGGAGAAAGTATGTATTAAAAAAGAAAAAAAAATTTTGGGCAAAATTTCGAGCCCTGAGAAATGAAAGTTTAAGAAAAAGAGTTTTAAATTGACAACCCAGATTCGGGACACAAACTGTCTTGATCAGCAATAGAGTCGGTTCATGATAGTTGTAGGTGATCAGAATCGAGGGCATCACAAAACGTCTACCGTTCCTTTTCAAGTCTAACTCATTGAGGGGTCTCGGTTTTCTTTCTCGAGTACATTTTTATCCCTCGTTTTTGAAAATGCCCATAATGTCATTGTAAAAATTTCGGCAGCATTTCTGCTTAAATTTTAGGTTTCCCCGACATTAGGTACGTCTCAGAAACTTAGTACCTACCACATACTATACCAAATACCTATTTTATGTAAAGTCACCAAACTTTTGCATAAAATTTTTCCACACTACCAATCATTCAATCCAACACAAAATTTCATTATTTTTCCTCATAGTTGGCCACTGTTTTCATAGTGAATCAACACTAAAATTTTTCACCACAAAGCTCATTTTATTACACTTAAATATCAAGGTTCTTAATGCATATTTCCACACCAAAAAATTAATAAATTTTCATTTTAACCATTGCACATTGCCAGGGTTTTCATGTCCAATACCCCTAGCCAATTTAAATTTTTTTGTTAGGAAATGCCCTAAGCATTAGAGATATTTTGATGTATTTATTTTGAACTGGATAATAAAATTATATATAGAGGTTATTCATTACATTGCTGTTTGTCCTCATTCTATTTACATGTTAAAGTAAATGTAAGCAAATATGGCTCCCTGACTGCTTGTGTTAAAACTGTTAGAACATTGCATGCAATGGACTTTTGTATGCGAGAAGACAATGTTCTAAAGTAAGCGGTCTAAACTATGGTCTGTAGTCTATGGGGTTAGACCGAGCATCTAACTCATGTTAAGATTATCATGTTGTCTAAAGCCATGGTGGGGACGGTTTATCTTGACTGTCTGGAGTATAGACTCCCAAGTAGAGATATAGATATGTTGCTTGGTGGTGACATATTAGACCGGGACTAAAGTGTGATTGATCTGCGAAGTTCGCTATGAGTGGATCAATCTGCTTTTGACGTTCATTGTGTAGTAACCTTAATCCTGAGTGAATGAACTACTTCACGTATATGACTTGTGTACTTTGATGTTTATATGGCTAAAGTGTCTCAGAGGTAGTAAGCTTATAGATCAGTTCGTTGGGTGCATGACTTGTATACGATGAAGGGTTTGTTTACAGATATCGGAATCATAGCTCTAATAAGGAGTTAAAGGTATCCTCTTCAAGGCATTATACTAGATGTGAAAATGGACAAGGCCTTGGGTCGTTTGCTGGGTGGATGACTTCTTATTCACATATGGTGAATAATCATTTTCTTTATTCGATAGTATAATGGAACTTTAAGATAGCTTGATCAGTAGGATTAAACGGACTTTGGCCTAAGGCTGATCATGGATATCATATTAAGGTTCTGCATACATGACAAGGTCATTGGACAATAGCTTGTCACAGGCTTACGTGAAACGGTATATAATTGGGAGTTTAGTTTCAGGTTTATGTCATTGGATATCATATTAGTGATCACATGATTAAGTTGTTCAGTAAAGAATGATGATCATGTGGATTCACGGGAGCCCGATTATATATGTCCAATTGGTCCCTCTACTAACTCCACATAATTCCTTAACGATCGATAAATTGATTTGAGTATGCTATTGGCTATTTGATTATGCATGGATGGTGTTGACATAAGATTAGGATGGTGGACAAGATTCTCTCCGGTTGAATTCAGATTTTGTTTTGGATAATAGAGTACACAATTATTCGAACTCCAAATAAAGTTGCCATGATTTTATTTGAGATTGGATTGGAGTTGTAGAAAATTATCCATGAGAACAAGAATTTGAAGTACAACTATTTATGGATTTTGAAATTTGAATTTTGAATTTTGAATTTTGAATTTTGAATTTGAAATTTGAATTTGAAATTCGAATTTGAAATTTGAATTTGAAATTTAAAATTTGAAATTTGAAATTTGAAATTTGAAATTTGAATTTGAATTTTGAATTTTGAAATTTGAAATTCAAATTTTGTATCACAGTCCAAGTGGAATTTGAATTCTTTGTGGATAATTCCACAAGGCTAGAATTCGAATTCGAGTTGGATTATGGAGAGGAAAGTCTTGTTTGAATTCTACTTGAATTTTGAATCCCAATCCTAACTAACTTGGTTGAATTTTGTTGAGGAAAATCCTCCAAGATATTTTCAATTTTTATGGATAAGGATGCAGGGAAAAATTCAAGTTTCAATCCCAGTTGAATTTGGATTTTCTCCTCTCTAAAAGTAGCTGAAATTTTAAGGGCAAATCTCAAGGAGATTTTCGATTTTATTTGGATAAGGATGAGATAAAATTCTAGTTAGAAAATCCTATTTGGATTTTGATTCTCCTCATACTTTAATGACCGAATCTAGTCATGTTTTTGGCACAAAGGTGAATTGGTTTTTTATGAGGGAATGAGAAGATAAAATTTTAGTTAAAATCCTGTTTAAATTTGGATTGGATAATCTCTAAAAGTGGACGAATTTTTTGGTTGGATAAGGCCATGAAAAATTTAGATTTTATGAGTGGACAAGGGAGGAAATCTTTTCCTAATCCAATTCAAATTCAAAGGATCACCTCATGCAAGTCTATAAATAGAGGTCCTTCCACTCTAGTTCTCTCAGACCACAGACTCATAGGTGAGTAGGCTTATTGCTGCATAACTCACCGTGATAATAAGTTTTTTAGAGATCTGGGTGGTCGGAAGAAGACTAGCAGCGCTAGCATACCGATCGAGGTTCAGAGTGCCCACACACTCAGCCATTCAGGAATTGGAGAATAGCAGAGAAGGCTAGTTGGTTGAAGTCCTCCGATCATTCTCCTCCTGCAGATTGGCATCCTTGTGGTATGAGTTTAA
The DNA here is from genome assembly GCA_035233585.1 of Antiaris toxicaria. Lineage (NCBI taxonomy): Eukaryota > Viridiplantae > Streptophyta > Magnoliopsida > Rosales > Moraceae > Antiaris > Antiaris toxicaria. Next base: position 54,262,616 of record CP141155.1, on the reverse strand, counting down.
ATTGTTGTTGGTTTATTGTATATGGCATCATGAGATATTTAACAATCTTAAAAAAATTTTATTGATCCACTGCGCCACTTTGATACATTTTTACCAATTTATTTCCTTCATTTTCAAGCTACCAATTGTATAAAGTCTTGTTTTCACTTCAACATATTTCAATTTCACCACCAATACATAACCAATTGTCAACCTAACATGCTACCTCCCGTCGTGGTACCCACGGATTTTGCATGAAACCATGCATAAAATTTGCTTCTTTCATGCTTCTAAAATGCTCTTTAACTAACATACAAACCAACCAATAACAAACAACAAAATTTAACACCAAATTTTCACAACTCTTTTCACCCACCAAAGCCACAGTTTGAAGAACAAAATGGTAAGAAAAGGATGCAAAATGGTGGCTCACCTTGTTTGATTGAATCCTTGAAGCTTGGATGATGTTTTCATGCAAGTTTAGTGAAGAAATTTGCTAAATTTTTGGCTTGAAAAGGGAGGGAAGTGCACGGCTGGAAATGGGCAGCATAAGGGCAGATTTTTCTGATTTCAAATGGCCATGGTCACATGTATTTATAGGCATGAGGAAGTAGGATCAAGTTGTAAAATTTTCCAATAATTTGGCCTAACTTTAGGGACTTTTTAGCAAACTTTTTGGGGACTAAATTGTAAAATTTTTGGCTGATTTTCAAGCCTTCCACCGACTCAAAACAGCCAATAAAACCTAAAATTTTTGCCAAATTTTTCTTGCAATTTTGGCCTAAATCTAACCTTCCATTCAAGATCATATTAAATGCTAGCCATTATATCTACCAACCACCCTAATTCTCATAAATTTCTCATTTATTACATCATTTATTGATGTCATAAATGACATCACCAAATTAATTCCTTATATTAACTCGTGGTCAATGTTTGACCAAAAGTCAAACCGAATGAAAATTTACCGAAATCGCATAGGCGGGTTTCTGATGCCTCTTATGTGGTTGGTTCGCCTTATTTTGCTTTTGTTTGACCAAAAATCATTATTGAAGTTTTTCATCTTTTAATGCATATGTGCACCATCTAGGGTTTTCGGTTCCGATTTGGGACCATTTCACCCGTTTTGGTTCAGGAAAATTTTCCATTCCCGAACTTGCACCATTTAACACTGTTAGAATATTTTATCACGTTCTAAACAATATAAAATCATTCATTTCACTACTTTTTATAGTAAAATTGTCATATACATATAGTTTACAATTCTTCCAAGAACAGTAAAATTTCTCGGTTATCACAGGTAGTAAGCTTATAGACCAGTTCGTTGGGTGCATGACTTATATACGATGGAGGGTTTGTTTACAAATATTGGAATCATAGCTCTAATAAGGAGTTAAGGGTATCCTCTTAAAGGCATTATGGTGGATGTGAAAATGGACAAGGCCTACGGTGGTCTGCTAGGTGGATGACTTCTTATTCACACATGGTGAGTAATCATTTTCTTATTCAGCAGTATAATGGAACTATAAGATAGCTTGATCAGTAGGTTGAACAGACTTTGACCTAATGCTGATCATGGATATCATATGAGGGTTTTGCATACATGACAAGGTCATTGGATAATAGCTTATCACAGGTTTTCGTAATACGGTATATAATTGGGAGTTCAATTTCAGGTTTATCATGGGGTAACTCTGAAATTAGTGATCATATGATTGAGTTCTTTGGTACAGAATAATGATCGTATGGAGTCATAGAAGCCTGATTATATATGTCCAAGTGATGCCTCTACTAGCTTTACATAATTCCTTAACGGATGGCAAGTTGATCGGGGTATACTTAGGGGCCTGTAGCCTTGCATGGATATAAGAAGGATGACAAGATTTTCTCCTAATTGAATTTGAATTTTGTTTTGGATAAGAGATTATGCAATTATTCGAATTCTAAATGAAGTTACTATGATTTTATTTGAATTTGAATTGGAGTTGTGGAAAATTAAGTACGAGGGCAAAAATTTGAATTCAAGTTTTTTGTGGAGTTTGAAATTTAAATTTGAAATTTGAATTTGATACTTGAATTTGAAATTTAAATTTGAAATTTGAAATTTGTATTTGAAGTTCGAATTTTTGAAATTAGAACTTCGAAATTTGAATTCAAATTTTGAATAACAAATCAAGTGGTAACTAAATTTTGTTGTGGATAATTCCACATGACAAATTTGGCTTTCTTGTGGATATGGGAGAGGAAGATCTTGTTTGAATCCTACTTGAATTTAGAATCCTAATCCCTATCAAAGTGGCTGAATTTGTTGAAGGGAATCCCACCCTTGATGGAATCGGTTTTTGGGTGGATAAGGATGAAGGAAAATTTATTTTTCAATCCTATTTGAATTTTAAATCTCTCCCTCACATGTGCAACTGAATTTTTCTATGGATAAGGCTAAGGGAGAATCGGTTTTTTGTGGATAAAGGTGAGATGAAATTCAAGTTGAAAATTCTATTTGAATTTTGATTCTTCTCACACTTGGATAGCCGAATCTAGCCATGTTTCTTGGCCTAGGGAAATCGATTTAGTGGATAAATGAAGAGATAAAATTTAAGTTAAAATCCTGTTTGAATTTTCAATAGAATATTTTCCTAGGGTGGTCGAATTTGATCATGATCTTGGCCTAAGGAGGAGTTCGGATTTTGTGTGGAAAAAGGGGAGAAAACCTTTTCTTGGTACAATTCAAAATTCAAGAGATCACCTCATGCAAAATTATAAATATGGGTCCTACCACTCCAGTTCTCTCAGACCATAGACTATCAGGTGGCAGGCTTATTGTTGCACAAATCACCGGAGTAATAAGTTCTTAAGAGATTTGGGTGGTCAGAAGAAGACTAGCTGTGCTAGTATACAGATCGAGGATCTAAGTGTCCACATATTCTATCATTCGGGAATTGGAGAATAGTAGAAAAGTCTAGTTGGTTGGAGCCCTCCGGTCGTTCTCCTCCTACATCTTTGGCATCCTCTGAAGGTATAAATTTATTATTGTTAGTTTGTTGTATATGAAATCACGAGATATTTAATGATCTTGAAAATTTTTTGTAATTCTGCTGTGTAATTTTTATCGATTTTTCCCACAATTGTTGTCAGAGCCAGGTTGTGATTATGTCATGTACATAATTTAGACAATAGTTTAGTCTCTTTAATGTATAGATTTGACATTTAAAGAGTAGCATTCTAGGATTCTTTTATGTTGTTATCATGAATTATATATGTAGTATGTGGTTATTTTAATTTTTTGAATTATTATAAGCATGCTTATTTACCGGTCATGGTTCCTTATAATTTAGTAAAATTGTATTTAGGAATTTTTATATAACCATGGGAGCGGCTTATTATCACCGTAATTTTCCATGGATTTTATTTTTGGTTTCTTAGAATTTTTATAATTAGAATTTTGTACATCGAAAACAGTATAGGAATTTTTATGTAATTATTCTTGGAGGAGATTGAAGTTTGAAGACCATAATTTTATTTTTCCTAAAAATTAAATTTAATTTGAAGATTGAATTTTTTGTGTGTGGAAAATTTCAATTTAATTAAGATTCAAATTAATTTTTCAGAGATCCTAATTGTTAGGAAATGCCCTAAGCATTAGAGACATTTTGACGTATTTATTTTGAATTGGATAATAAAATTATATATAGAGGTTATTCATTATATTGCTATCTATCCTCAATTTTATTTACATGTTAAAGTAAATGTAAGCAAATATGGCTCCCTGACTGCTTGTGTTAAAACTGTTAGAACGTTGCATGCAATGGACTTTTATATGCGAGAAGACAATGTTCTAAAGTAAGCGGTTTAAACTATGGTCTGTAGTCTATGGGGTTAGACCGAGCATCTAACTCATGTTAAGACTATTGTGTTGTCGAAAGCCTTGGAGGGGATGGTTTGTCTTGACTGTCTGGAGTTGGACTCCCAAGTAGAGACATAGATATGTTGCTTGGTGGTGACATATTAGACCAGGACTAAAGCGTGATTGATCTACAAAGTCCGCTTTGAGTGGATCGATCTACTTTTTGACGTTCATTGTGCAGTAACCTTAATCCTGAGTAGAGACATAGATATGTTGCTTGGTGGTGACATATTAGACCAGGACTAAAGCGTGATTGATCTACGAAGTCCGCTTTGAGTGGATCGATCTACTTTTTGACGTTCACTGTGCAGTAACCTTAATCCTGAGTAGATGGACAGCTTCATGTATATGACTTATGTACTTTGATGTTCTAATGGCTAAAGCGTCTCAGAGGTAGTAAGCTTATAAACCGGTTTGTTAGGTGCATGACTTGTATATGATGAAGGGTTTGTTTATAGATATCAGAATCATAGCTCTAATAAGGAGTTAAAGGTATCCTCTTATAGGCATTATACTGAATGTGAAAATGGACAAGGCCTTGGGTCGTCTGCTGGGCGGATGACTTCTTATTCACATATAGTGAATAATCATTTTCTTTATTCGGTAGTATAATGGAATTTTAAGACAGCATGATCAGTAGGATTAAACATACTTTGACCTAAGGCTGATCATGGATATCATATGAGGGTTCTGCATACATGACAAGGTCATTGGATGATAGCTTATCATAGGCTTACATAATACGGTATATAATTGGGAGTTCAGTTTCAGGTTTATAGTGGTGTGACTCTTAAATTAGTGATCATATGATTGAGTTGTTCGGTAAAGAATGATGATCATATGAATTCGCGGGAGCCCAATTATATATGTCAAATTGGTCCCTCCACTATCTCCACATAATTTCTTAACGTTTGGCAAATTGATTTATGTATGCTATTGGCTAGTTGATTATGCACGAATGGTGTTGACATAGGATTTGGATGGTGGACAAGATTCTCCTCGGTTGGATTCAGATTTTGTTTTGGATAATAGAGTACACAATTATTCGAACTCCAAATAAAGTTGCCATGATTTTATTTGAGATTGGATTGGAGTTGTAGAAAATTATCTATGAGAACAAGAATTTGAAATACAACTGTTTTGCGGATTTTGAAATTTGAATTTTGAAATTTAAATTTTTGAATTTTGAATTTTGAAATTTGAAATTTGAATTTGAAATTTGAAATTGAAATTGAAATTTGAAATTTGAAATTCAAATTTTGAATCATAGTCCAAGTAGGATTCGAATTTCTTGTGGTAAATCCACAAGGAATGAAATTCGAATTTGAGTTGGATATGGAGAGGAAAATCTTGTTAGAATCCTACTTGAATTTTGAATCTAAATCCTAACAATAATAGACGAAAATTTTAAGGTTTATCCTCATGGAATTTTTGGATTTTTTGTGGATAAGGTTCAGGGAAAATTCAAGTTTCAATCCCAGTTGAATTTGGATTCTCTCCTCCCCAGATTATGGCCGAAATTTTGAGGGAAGATCTCTTGTAGATTTTCAGTTATTTTGGATAAGGATGAGATAAGATTCAAGCTTGAAAATCCTAGTGGAATTTTGATTCTTCCCTTATCCTAAAGTGGCCGAAATTTTGTTGGGATTTTCCCCTTGGATTTTTGGATTTTTTGGTTGAAAAAGGGAGATAAAATTAATGTTAAAATCTTGTTTAGATTTGAATTGGATAATCCTAAGTTGGCCGAATTTTTGTTGGGATTTTCCTCTTGGGTAATTTTGGATTTTATGTTATGGATAAGGGAGAAAATCTTCTCCTAATCCAATTTTTGTTTAGATTTGGATTGAATTTATCCTAAAGTGGCTGAATTTATTATTGGGATTTTCCCCTTGGGAAATTCAGATTTTGTGCTTGTGGATAAGGGAGAAAATCTTCTCCTAATCTAATTCGAATTCAGAGAATCACCTCATGCAGGTCTATAAATAGAGGTCCTGCCACTCCTGTTCTCTCAGACCACAGACTCTCAGGTGAGTAGGCTTATTGTTCCACAACTCACCGTGACAATAAGTTCTTTAGAGATCTGAGTGGTCGGAAGAAGACTAGCAGTGCTAGCATACCAATCAAGGTTCAGAGTGCCCACACACTCAGCCATTCAGAAATTGGAGAATAGTAGAGAAAGCTAGTTGGTTGAAGCCCTTCGGTCATTCTCCTCCTGCAGATTGGCATTCTTGAGGTATGAGTTTTAATTGTTGTTGGTTTATTATATATGGCATCATGAGATATTTAACGATCTAAAAAATTTTTGTTGTTCCACTACGCCACCCTGATACGTCTTTATCGATTTATTTTCCTACAATTGGTATCAGAGCCATCTCATGACTATGCCATGTACATTAATTAGACAATTACTTAGTCTTTTTATTTATATATGGATTTGATATTTAGAGAGTGGCATTCTAAGATTCCTTTATGTTGTTATCATGTATTATGTATAAAGTATGTGGTTATTTTAATTTTTTGAATTATTATAAGCATGCTTGTTTATGCCGGTTATGGTTCCTTAGAATTTAGAAAAACTGTATCTAGGAATTTTTATGTAACCATGGGAGTAGTTTATTAACACTGTAATTTTCCCATGGATTTTAATTTTTGTCTCTTAGAATTATTATGGTTAGAATTTTTGTACACCGGAAACGGTTTAGGATTTTTTATGTAATTATTCTTGGAGGAGATTGAAGATTGAAGACCGTAATTTATTTTTCCCAAAAGTTAAATTTAATTTAAAGGTTCAAATTTTGATTGTGTGGAAAATTTCAATTTAATTGGGATTCAAATTAATTTTTGGAGATCCTAATGGGTAAATTGGAATATGACATGAAAATCGAGACACGACCCCTCGGGATAGGCCGTCGGGCCTTGGCGGGGCTGCAGCCTCTGCCCTCGGGCAGGATGGGCTGTGGCTGCCCCTGTGCCGGCCATAACCACCCATCACCGTAGGCTTGGCCTGCAGCTGAGGGTGGCCGTGGCCTCCCCAAGGCTGGTTGCAACCAGGCGTGCAGCCTGCCTGCTGCTGCGCCCACCCTGGGTGTGCAGCCTGGCACTCTAAGCTTGGCCTGCAGGCCCGCAGGGCTGCACATGGGCGGCCGTGGGCTGCCAGCCCCTCCGGGGGCTGGGGGCTGCCACAGCGGCTGCCGCCTCCGGGGGCGGTGGTGCGACGATTCAAAAATCAAAATATTTTGATTTTTAAATTTGAGATTTAATTTTAAATCTTGTTTAAAAATATGTCATTGAAAATTTGAAATTTTTGAAGTTACATATTATTATGCATGATGTTTAAAATTGTTTAGAATTTGAATTTGAAATTTATATTTGAAATTCGAATTTAGAATTAGAATTTGAAATTTAAATTTTTGGAGATTTAAAGTTTAAATGATACTTGGGATGAGAAATAAATGATGAGGCTACGTAAAGATGGATACAAGAAGACGAAACAAAATTCAAGACCCAAAGAATGCTTTCGATGAAATTTTGTAATCTTTATTTTCTTTGTTCTAGGATGGAACCATGGCTTGGTTATTCTATCAATTATTTTTTCTGTGATATGTCATGGATGTATAAATATGTATTGATGGATGTTTTATATGCATATTTGATAACATCTCATATAGGATAGGTGAGTGCTCCTCATACTATATTGATCATACATATTTGTCAAAACTTGTATGTTTTTCAAAATATTGAGTGGGAAAGGGTTTCAAACAAAACCCACGGACTCCATTGTTAATCCATATGTGAAAGCATGGTAATGCCTCACGTCAGTTCTGCCCTGATCACACCCCTCGGTAGGTGTTTACCGCCGCTGGTATACTAGATTGGATCTCCTATGTGGAAAACATGTTCAAGTATGATCCTATTCATGACCACCCCTTGGTGGCTTGGTAGGACGTGGATCAGGCTACGTAAACAATGGTTATACACTCAAGACTCGTTTAGTTATTAACCTTCCCTATAAGCTCTGTTAGCTAAACTGGTGGCCAAATAAGCGGTTATTAATATATGTCTTAACCTTGGAGGATTTAAGGCAACATATATTAATTGGACGGGGTCCATGTTCCGGCCATTCGTTTTCATGACCACCCCTAGGTGGCTTGGGCCAATAGGTGCTGAGAATTACCATTGCAATGCAACATGTTTTTCAGGTTTCATGTAGGAACATACTTGTATGTTTTGTTTGCTAAATTATCTATATATTTGCTTGGGCTTTGTAATGATGTCTAGTATAATTTTATTTCAGTTCAAAATGTCACCGACACCCCTCATTTCAATACTTACTGAGAATAAACTGAATGGCGATAATTATAAGGATTGGAAAAGAAATCTGTTAATAGTTCTCAGCTGCAAGAGACACAAGTTCATACTGGACGAACCATGCCCACGAGGGCCAAAACCTGACACACCGCTTGAGGAGGTCCTGGTTGCCTATACTCGTTGGAGAGAATCCAATGATATAGCTCGATGCTACATGCTTGCTAGCATGATGAGTGCTTTACAAAAGCAACATGAGACTTATCAGGTTGCTAGGGAGATCATGGACAATCCGGAGGACATGTTCAGAGGCCAAGAAAAATTGGCTCGACAGTCCGCTATACCAGCATTACGAACTCTAAACAAAAGGCGGGTACTCCGATGAAGGACCATATGATCACTCTAATGGGATTCTTCGTAGAGGCTGTCGAGAACGGTGCTGAGTTGGACTACAACACCCAGATGGAGATGGTGTTCAAAACTCTATCTAAAGATTTTGTGGGGTTTAAGGCCGCATACAATCTGGCGACAAGGGAGTTAGGACTAACCGAGCTCATGAAGCAACTCCAAGCTTATAGGCAGACGATCAGGGATGGGGATGTGGTCCAACCCAAAGGAGAGGATAATTTGGCAAAATCTTCCAAACCCTCACAGAAAAGGAAGAGGCCAAACCAAAAGCAAGCGGCTTCCAGTTCTTCTAATCCTCCTGTCTCGGATGGGAAGAAGAAGAAGAAGGACAAGAAGCCCAGGGACCCAAAAAAGTCTGAATGCTTTCGTTGTGGGAAGGTAGGTCACTTTAAGAAGGCTTGCCGGGAATTCCTAGCCGCCAAGGGCTAGGAAGGTAAGGAACTTCACTACTTAGAAGCGTGTTTGGTGGAAGAATCAAAAGACACTTGGGTCATTGATTCGGGCGCCACTAATCATGTTTGTGTTTCTATGCAGGGGTTCGTGGAAATGAGAAGTCTACGTGATAGGAGCCTCTCGTTGCGGACTGGAGATGGTAGCTTGGTGGTGGCTGAGGCAGTGGGAGATATTTACCTTTACTTTGATCAATTTAGGTTTATTTTATTGAAAGACTGTTTTTATGTTCCTAATTTTAGGAGGAACCTTATATCGGTAGCTTGTTTAATAAAGGATTCTTATTCAGTTTCTTTTAGAAAAAGAGTTGATATTCGTAGAAATAAGTCTTTTATCTGTTCTAGATGGATGGATGGAAACTTATATTTGATCAAACCAAAGATGTACTCACTGCTTGACACTAAATTAATAGATAAGTCAAAAAGGTTGAAAGTTTCTCACTCTAACAAGGCGTATCTATGGCATTTAAGACTTGGTCATATTAATCGGGATAGGATTCAAAGATTGGTGAAAGAAGATCCTCTGGAATCTCTAGAGGAGGTACGTCTTCCTCAATGTGAGTCTTGTCTAGAGGGTAAAATGACTAAGAGGTCTGTTGGAGCTAAGGGTACAAGGGCTCAAGAGCTCTTAGAAATTGTGCACACTGGCGTATGTGGCCCTATGAACGTCACAGCACGAGGAGGGTTCGAGTATTATGTCTCCTTTATAGATGATTACTTGAGGTATGGATATGTGTATCTGATGCACCGTAAGAGCGAAACCTTTGACAAGTTCAAAGAGTATCGTGCAGAAGTGGAAAAGCAATTGGATAAATCCATAAAGACACTTCGATCTGATCGAGGTGGCAAATACCTCTCCAATGAATTTCTAGGACATCTTGTAGAGAACGGGATATTATCCCAATTGACTGCACCGGGTACTCCGCAACAGAATGGTGTAGCCGAAAGGAGAAACAGGACCTTGTTGGATATGGTACGGTCCATGATACGTTATTCAACGCTGCCATTATCATTTTGGGGATATGCTTTACAAACGGCGTGCTATATTCTGAACCAGGTTCTAAGCAAATCAATTCCCAGAACTCTGTATGAATTGTGGCGTGGTAGGAAGCCCTCCCTTGGACATATGAGAAGATGGGGCTGCTCGACACATGTACTGGATGGGGATGCAAAAAAGTTAGAACCAAGATCAGAATTATGCATGTTTATAGGGTATCCAAAGGGAACTAAAGGAGGTCTGTTCTATAACCCGAAGGAACAAAAAGTCATTGTCTCAACCCATGCGACATTCTTGGAGGAAAGTCACGTGAATGACTTTAAGCCTCGAAGCAAAGTGGTGCTAGAGGAGTTATCGGGTGAAAGAACTTCTCCACAGATTTCAGTCTTGGACGCAAGTCTGAGTTCCAGTGAAAGACCTGTAGACGATCAACAATTTAAGGTGCCTCGTCGTAGTGGGAGGGTTTCGAAGAAACCTAATTTCTTCATGTATGATGCTGAGGTATACCAGGCTGAAGCTCATGAGCATGAGGATGATCCGGTTACCTATGGTGAAGCTATAAATGATGTTGATTCTAAATCTTGGAAACATGCTATGAACAATGAGATGGATTCTATGAAATCCAACTCTGTTTGGGAACTTGTAGATTTGCCGGATGGGATAAAACTCATTGGATGCAAATGGGTCTACAAAAGAAAGAAGGATACGGAAGGAAGAGTGGAAACTTTCAAAGCTAGACTGGTTGCAAAGGGGTACACGCAAAAGGCTGGAATCGATTACGATGAAACCTTTTTGCCTGTTGCTATGTTGAAGTCTATCCGTATTCTTCTATCCGTTACTGCGGCTCTCGATTACGAGATCTGGCAAATGGATGTCAAAACAACATTCTTGAATGGCCATCTTGAAGAGTGTATCTATATGATACAGCCCGAAGGGTTCGTAGCGAAAGGCCTAGAAAGGAAAGTCTGCAAGTTGCGTAGATCCATTTATGGATTAAAGCAAGCATCCCGCTCATGGAACCAGAGATTTGATCAAGCAATCAAGACTTTCGGTTTTGAGCAGAACGTTGATGAACCCTGTGTTTATAAATGTATTAAAGATGGAAAAGTGGTCTTTTTGATACTCTATGTCGATGATATACTACTCATTGGGAATGATGTAGGGAACTTACCATCGGTCAAGCTATGGTTACACTAATAGTTTGACATGAAGGATTTGAGAGAAGCTAATTATGTTCTAGGCATTCATCTCTTCAGGGATCGAAAGAACAAAATGATAGCTTTATCCCAAGCTTCATACATAGATAAAATAATTGACAAATATGCAATGCAAGAGGCAAAGAAAGGTACACAACCTTCTATTGCCGGTCTAACTCTTTCATTGGATGACTGTCCAAAGACATCAGGAGAAAGAGAGCGTATGAGTAAGGTCCCTTATGCATCCGCTGTGGGTAGCCTTATGTATGCTATGCTTTGCACTCGCCCGGACATATGTTTTGCAGTAGGTATGGTGAGTCGATATCAAGCGAATCCTGGAACCAAACACTGGCAAGCAGTAAAGCATATACTCAAGTATCTTAAGAGAATGAGGGATTATATGCTGGTGTATTCTAGAGGGGACCTATCACCCATAGGATACATAGACTCAGACTTCTAGACTTGTAAGGATTCGAGGAAATCGACATCTGGATCAGTGTTTTTGCTCGGAGGAGGTGCCATTGTGTGGAGGAACGTGAAGTAGGGCTGCACAGCTGACTCTACCATGGAGGTTGAGTATGTGGCTGCGGCTGAGGCATCTAAAGAAATGGTTTGGCTTCACAAGTTCTTTAAAGACTTGAGGTCATTCTGGGTGTTGACAAGCCTATCACACTTTACTGTGATAACACTGGGTCTATTGCAAACACAAGGGAATCTCGGCACCACAAGAGGACTGAGCACATAGATCAGAGATATCATATTATTAGAGGCCATGTGGAGATAGAACAAGTAGATGTATGTAAGATCACGTCCGAGGACAACCTTGCGATCTCTTTACTAAGACTTTGGTGGCTAGAAGGTTTGAGAGGCACGTAAAGGTGATGGGGATGCGTAACATGGCACATCTGCTGGCTTAGGGCAAGTGGGAGATTGTTAGGAAATGCCCTAAGTATTAGAGACATTTTGATGTATTTATTTTGAACTGGATAATAAAATTATATAGAGAGGTTATTCATTACATTGCTATCTATCCTCGTTTTATTTACATGTTAAAGTAAATGTAAGCAAATATGGCTCCCTGACTGCTTGTGTTAAACTGTTAGAACGTTGCATGCAAAGAACTTTTGTATGTGAGAAGATAATGTTCTAAAGTTAGCAGTCTAAACTATGGTCTGTAGTCTATGGGGTTAGACCGAGCATCTAACTCATGTTAAGACTATTACGTTGTCTAAAGCCTTGGAGGGGACGGTTTGTCTTGACTGTCTGGAGCTGGACTCCCAAGTAGAGATATAGATATATTGCTTGGTGGTGACATATTAGATCGGGACTAAAGCGTGATTGATCTACGAAGTCCGGTTTGAGTGGATCGATCTGCTTTTGACGTTCATTGTGCGGTAACCTTAATCTTGAGTAAAAGGACAGCTTCATGTATATGACTTGTGTACTTTGATGTTCCAAGGGCTAAAGCATCTCAGAGGTAGTAAGCTTATAGACTAGTTCGTTGGGTGCATGACTTGTATACGATGAAGGGTTCGTTTACAGATATCGAAATCATAGCTCTAAGAAGGAGTTAAGGGTATCCTCTTAAAGGCATTATACTGAATGTGAAAATGGACAAGGCCTTGAGTCGTCTGCTGGGCGGATGACTTCTTATTCACATATAGTGAATAATCATTTTCTTAATTCGGTAGTATAATGGAACTTTAAGATAGCCTGATCAGTAGGATTAAACGGACTTTGGCCTAAGGCTGATCATGGATATCATATGAGGGTTCTGCATACATGACAAGGTCATTGGATGATAGCTTATCACAGGCTTACGTAATACGGTATATAATTGGGAGTTCAGTTTCAGGTTTATAGTGGCTTGACTCTGAAATTAGTGATCATATGATTGAGTTGTTCAGTAAAGAATGATGATCATATGGATTTGCGGATGATGATCATATGGATTTGCGGGAGCCCGATTATATATGTCTAATCAGTCCCTCTACTAGCTCCACATAATTCCTTAACGTTTGGTAAAATTGATCTGTGTATGCTATTGGCTAGTTTATTATGCATGGATGGTGTTGACATAGGATTAGGATGGTGGACAAGAATCTCTCCGGTTGGATTCAGATTTTGTTTTGGATAATAGAGTACACAATTATTCGAACTCCAAATAAAGTTGCCATGATTTTATTTGAGATTGGATTGGAGTTGTAGAAAATTATCCATGAGAACAAGAATTTGAAATACAACTATTTTATGGATTTTGAAATTTGAAATTTGAATTTGAAATTTGAGTTTGAAATTTAAGTTTGAAATTTGAAATTTGAAATTTGAAATTTGAAATTCAAATTTTGAATCACAGTCTAAGTGGGATTCGAATTTGTTATGGTAAATCCACAAGGAATGAAATTCGAATTTGAGTTGGATATGGAGAGGAAAATCTTGTTAGAATCCTACTTGAATTTTGAATCCAAATCCTAACCAAATATGGATGAAAATTTTGAGGATTATCCTCAATGATTTTTCAGAATTTTGTGGATATGGTTCAAGGAAAAATTCAAGTTTCAATCCCAGTTGAATTTGGATTTGCTTCTCCCAGATAATGGCCAAATTTTTGGAGTAAATCTCATAGGAGATTTTCAGTTATTTTGGATAAGGATGAGATAAGATTCAAGCTTGAAAATTCTAGTGGAATTTTGATTCTCCCTTATCCAAAAGTGGCCAAATTTTTGTGGGGATTTTCTCGTTTGAATTTTCAGATTTTTTGGTTGGAAAAGGGAGATAAAATTCTAGTTAAAATCTTGTCTAGATTTGGATTGTATTTATCCTAAAGTGGCCGAATTTATTGTTGGGATTTTCCCCTTGGAAAATTCAGATTTTGTGCTTATGGATAAGGGAAAATATCTTCTCCTAATCCAATTCGAATTCAGAGAATCACCTCATGCAGGTCTTTAAATAGAGGTCCTGCCACTCCGGTTCTCTCAGACCACAGACTCTCAGGTGAGCAAGCTCATTGTTGCACAACTCATCGTGACAATAAGTTCTTTAGAGATCTGAGTGGTTGGAAGAAGACTAGCAGTGCTAGCATACCGATCAAGGTTCAGAATGCCCACACATTCACTCATTCGGGAATTGGAGAATAGTAGAGAAGGCTAGTTGGTTGAAGCCCTCCGGTCGTTCTCCTCCTGCAGATTAGCATCCTTGGGGTATGAGTTTTAATTGTTGTTGGTTTGTTGTATATGACATCATGAGATATTTAACGATCTGAAAAATTTTTATTGTTCCGCTGCGCCCCTCTGATGCGTTTTTACCGATTTATTTTCCTACAGATTATGCATGGATGGTGTTGACATAGGGTTAGGATGATGGACAAGATTCTCTCCGGTTGGATTCAAATTTCGTTTTAGATAATAAAGTACATAATTATTCGAATTCCAAATAAAGTTGCCATGATTTTAGTTGAGATTGGATTGGAGTTATAGAAAATTATCCATGAGAACAAGAATTTGAAATACAACTATTTTGTGGATTTGGAAATTTGAATTTTAAAATTTGAGTTTTGAAATTTGAAATTTGAATTTTGAATTTGAAATTTGAATTTGAAATTTGAATTTGAAATTTAAATTTGAAATTTGAATTTTGAATTTTGTATCACAGTCTATGTAGGATTCAAATTTCTTGTGGTAAATCCACAAGGAATGAAATTCGAATTTAAGTTGGATATGGAGAGGAAAATCTTGTTAGAATCCTACTTGAATTTTGAATCCAAATTCTAACAATAATGGACGAAAATTTTGAGGATTATCCTCATGGAATTTTTGGACTTTTTGTAGGTAAGGTTCATGGAAAAATTCAAGTTTCAATCCTAGTTGAATTTGGATTCTCTCCTGCGTAGGTTATGGCCGAAATTTTGAGGGAAGATCTCTTGTAGATTTTTGGTTATTTTGGATAAGGATGAGATAAGATTCAAGCTTGAAAATCCTAGTGGGATTTTGATTCTTCCCTTATCCTAAAGTGGCCGAAATTTTGTTGGGATTTTCCCCTTTGATTTTCGGATTTTTTGGTTGAAAAGGGAAATAAAATTCATGTTAAAATCTTGTTTAGATTTGAATTGGATAATCCTAAGTTGGCCGAAATTTTGTTCGGATTTTCCCCTTGGATAATTTCAGATTTTATGTTGTGGATAAGGGAGAAAATCTTCTCCTAATCTAATTCGAATTCCGAGAACCATCTCATTCAAGTCTATAAATAGAGGTCCTACCACTCCATTTCTCTTAGACCACAGACTCTTAGGTGAGCAGGCTTATTGTTGCACAACTCACCGTGATAATAAGTTCTTTAGAGATCTTGGTGGTCGGAAGAAGACTAGCAGTGCTAGCATACCGACCGAGGTTCAGAGTGCCCACACACTCTACCATTCGGCAATTGGAGAATAGTAGAGAAGGCTAGTTGGTTGAAGCGCTTTAGTCATTCTCCTCCTGCAAGATTAGCATCCTTGATGTATGAGTTTAAATTATTGTTGGTTTATTGTATATGGCATCATGAGATATTTAACGATCTTGAAAAATTTTTATTGTTCCGCTGTGCCACTCTGATACGTTTTTCTCGATTTATTTTCCTACACTAATGGGTAAATTGGAATATGGCATAAAAATTAAGAACCGACCCCATAGGATGTGCCATCGGCCTTGGTGGGGCTACAGCCCCTACCCTCGGGCAGGATGGGCTGCGGCAGCCCTTGTCCATGGTTGGACCACCCATGGCTGGCTACTAAGGCCCCAAGGGCTATAGCCTGGGTGTGCAGCCCATGGCTATAAGCACTGCCTGCAGCTTGGTGGGCTACTGCAATTATTTCGGTTATAGGGATCCGACCTAGAGGTAACAAAGGAGCGTCTAGGGATCCAAAAGCAAAGAAGGAGATATGAGTAAAAGTATAGGCAAGTAAAGACATTTAATTGTCTACTCATACTTGCCATAGGACTGTGTTATGATGTGATGTTGTGAAATGAAGTTACAAAATGTTTTTTTATATTAAAAGAAATGCTTATAAGTGATAAAAATTTTCTGATTAAGCTTTATATAAAAGTTGTGCTTTGTGGCATATGACATAATAATCTAACATTTTCACAAGGTTAGAAAAGAACGAAAAGTAAAGAAAAGAAAGATAAAAAGATGAAGCTAAGCAAGATATTAAGACTGAAAATTTAAGGTTGACGTACCGGCCTGCTCAGAAGTGAGGATCAAGAATAAAAATAACCTCCACCCTAGAAGCGTGGTGCTACTGCAAGAATATGATAGTTAATGGCTCAATGTGCTGCCCCCAAGATAGGTAGTTCAAAGATTGACCTTAGGGTTGATTGGTGGGTCGCTCCCCCTTTCCTCCATTGGTTTATGCGCATTAGGTATGTTCAACCATGGGCCCACAAGAGAAAGTGAAAGAAAAGAAAAGAAAAGAAAGAAAAGAAAAGTTAAGAAAAGTAAAGAAAAGACAAGTAAAGCAAAGAAAAGTTAATAAAAGAAAAGAAAAGAAAGGAACAGAAGAATGTGAAAGAATAGAAAGAACAATGAGAACGAAGAAGAAAAATAAGCAAGCATAATCTGACTAACCTTCATTGTTAGTTGATGTGTTTAAGTAAAGTTTTAAATGTATTTCATGCCTACATAAGTTTTAGCATGTATATAAATGAACAAGTAATGTTTTATATGTATGTTTGTACTTACTGAGCTTTAGCTCACTAGTTTGTTCGTGATGTAGGTAACAAGAGTAAGCTGCCTACATTATGACGCAAGGAACTGATGGGCTGGCAGACAGATTCTTAGAGTGTCATGGGGTGGGTTACGGTTTCACTATGATTTTCCGCTACCACAAAAAGAAAATATATATGTAATGTAAAGAAAAGAGATAAGGTTTAATGTAAGTTAAGTTTATGAAGTATTTAAATATGCTTTTTGAAAACTCATATTTTAAATCAAGTTTTAAAAGAAAAAAAATTTTATTAGTAATTTTTCAAACATCATTTTCGCAAGTAAGTTTAAATGCCAAGTATAATATGGCAAAGTTTAATAGTATAAGAAATTAGTATTTTAAAGAAAGTACTTCTTAATGTACTTTAAAAGGATGAATTTAAGTGAAAAGTTTAAAAAAGGTAAGAAAAGTATAAGAATTACAGTAAGTATGTTAAGTTAAGTAAGTAAAGTCAAGAATAGTAAAGTTAAGAAGAGCAAGTTTAAGTTTAAGTTTAATGTTAAGCTAGCTAGGCGTGCTTACAGAGGTCTTACACAAGGTGGTATCAGAGCAGAGTTCTTTCAACAACCCCCCATGACATTTCAAGTATCTGCTTCTGCACAGTCTAAGTAAGTTAGTTTTATTTTTAGTTTGTAAATGTTTATTTATTGAAGATACCATTTTATAGTAATGAGATGATGAGATCTATGATGACGAGAATAAGATGAAGAGATGATGAGATCACTATACATAAAATCACGATCGTGCAGTGCTAAAGAATTGCTCAGAGTGGGACCATGGATTGCTGCCCGAGTTATACCGATCTTCAGGGCTAGTTGTCCACTATGTTTTGAGTGGTAAATAGTACTCTTGCACTCCATGAGAATGTCAAGAATAGTTTCACGCTATCAAAATGATTTCCCCGATTGTACTCCACTAATCAGGATAACTGAGTCCTATTGACTGTTGATATCTCTCAGGAAGATACTCTCATGTGTATTGGGATTCTTGTGACCAGGATGAGCTCTTAATTGGGCCGAGTTTCGCCATATCAATATCGAGCAAATCTCTGAGAGGAGTCCACCATTAGCCTTAGCTCCAGCCCTAGCTTCCTCATGGGCAAGCGGGGAAGTGAAACTGCCTAAGTTCCCAAGAGTTGCAGATATACTAGAATTTGTTCATCGGACTGAGAGACTGCAGCCGATGTCTGGTGACACAATTCTAATGTATGCTGTATGCTACGAGGAAAATATGGACTTCTACAATATACGTTGAAGAAGGCTTATGACAAAATCAAGGCTGAGGCAAAAGTTAATCAAGGCAGGAGAAGACCAAAAGAGAGAAAGAGACTTTGCTAAACAGAATTAGAAGAGCAATCAAGTAGAAAGAGTGGCAAGCCTAATGAAAATGGGAATCAAAATGTTAAAAATGCTCAGCACAGATAGTTATGCTCTACTACATGTAAAGTTTTCCTCTAGTGTTAAAGAGACTACGTGGAAAGAAAAACAAGAAAAGAAAGACAAGTACCCCCACTGTTCTAATTTTTGAGGAAGAAAATTTTTAAGGAGGGGTGATTGTGATAGACCGGAAAATCCTAATAGTGCTACTTAGGATTAAGCTAGGTTTTTCTAAAAATTTATGTGAATAGAATGTATGAGAACACTATGTCTGTAAATAAACAAACAATAGTGTTGATAATAATAAATAAATGTTTTGGAGGAATTGAAATCTCCAAAAATGATCAGAGAATAAATTCATGATTGAGAAAGTGATTTCGGACCCAAACGCTCAAAATGGAGTGGTTTCGATGCCCGAAAAAGATAAGATATAAGAAATGGCAAGTCAAAGCATAGATAAGACAAGATAAGTGTTTTAGGGTTTTTAAGAGTTTCAAGATTAAGTTAGATCAAATCGACAGCACGGATGGCTAGATATGTCCTCTAGTGTACTCCCCTAGAAATTTTGTTATTTTTGGAAAAACGAAAATGCTATTTAGAAACCAAAAACCCCAAGAGATTACCTTAGGAAAACCAAGAATGGGGAAAAAGACAAAAAATTGCAGTTTTGATTTTTTGCCAAACGACAGTAAAATAAGGCAAACCAATCAAGCGGAAGGCCCTAGAAACCCTCCAATGCGATTTCGATAAATTTCCATTCGGTTTGACTTTTGGTCAAACTTTGACTCCAGATTAATATAATGAGGACAAAATAGATGATGTCATAATTGATTTATTTCTTTTAAAGAAATGTGGTAGTTGGATCTAATGGTTATCATTTAAAAGTAAATTTTGATCAGGAAACTTGCAGTATCAAGAAATTGGTTAAGATGACATTTTCTTGATATAAAACTGACATATTTAGATTCAGTATGCTCAAATTATTCAATTGAGCATAAAAAGTAAATTTCTGATTAGGAAACATGCAGTATCAAGAAATTGGTCAAGATAACCTTTTCTTGAAATAAAATTGATATATTTAGAATCAGCATGCCTAAATTAGTCAATTGGGCACAAAAAGTAATTTTTGACAGGGAAATCGCAGTATCGGAAAACTGGTCGAGATGACCTCAGATGAAAATAAAACTGATATATTTGGATTCAGCATGCCAAAATTAGTCAAGATAGCTCATGTTGAAATTTTGGAAAAAAAAAGTATATATAAGGGCTGCAAGAAAGGCCTCCATATTTTTCTCCTCTCTCTTTTGCCCCCACACCACCCAAATGTGAGCAGTAACCGACCACTGGAAACAGTGTCCGTTTTTGTGATAACTGGGAATTTTGAGATGCTGGGAGAAATTTAAAATTGTATGTATATGACAATTTTAATGTGTAGAATATGAATAAGCTGTGTTTTAATACTGTTTAGAATGCAACAAAATGTTCTAACAGTATTAAAGAGAGTAAATTAAGAGATGAAAAATCTTTCCGAACAGAAATAGGTGAGACGGCCCTAAAACATAGCCAAAAACCCTGGAGAGTGCAACAAAGTGTACAAAAAGATGAAAAATTACATTAATGAATTTTGGTCAAATGGAAGCAAAATAAGGCAGATCAATCGTGCTGGAGGCGTTAGAAACCCGCCTATGCGATTTCGGTAAATTTCCATTCGGTTTGACTTTCGGTCAAACGTTGACCATAAATTAATATATGAATTAATGAGTGGGTATCACGTGTGACATCATAAATGTGATGTAACAAATGGTTAATTAAGGCTTGCTAAGGAAGTTGGGTAGCGTTAATGTGATGTAATAAAGGGAATCTTGGATCAATGGCCAAGATTTAGCCAAAATAGCTTGAAAAAAATTTGATAAATATGGGAAAAAGGGGTTCGGCCAAAAGCAACAAAAATCAGCCCAAAAATAGGCCTCTAGTATAGTATGTGGCAGGTAATAACATTCTGAGGCATACCTAACACCGGGAAAACCTAAAAATATAAGTAGAAATGCTTCCAAAATTTCTAAAACGGCGTAAGGGCATTTCGGGAAACAAGGGGTAAAAATATAGGCTCGGAAAGGAAACCGAGACCCCTCGCAGGTTAAAGCTAGGAATGGAGGATTGAACCCAAAAGGATTACCAGAACGACGCTTTAGTGTCTAAAATGCCGAGAACGGGAAAAATTCACGTTAGGGGTATTTTAGGAAACAAGGGGGAAATTCTGAACAGAATAAGAAACCCGAGCCCCTTGGGAACCAAAGTTCAAGAATGGGATGAGAAACGTTTCAGCAGTAGTGAAATACCAATTTGAGGCTCTGAAACGCTAGAAAAACGAGGAACAACTCTAGATGTCGGATGACTAGTACCCAAGGGTCGGGAAAGGAATAGTTATCGATTTTGCAGCAAATAATGTTGTAAAAATATATAAAGGCCTAAGAAATATTATTTTAGGATATTTGGGTTTAGAAAATCTTGAAAGAATGGTAGAACGGAATTGTTACGGTCTTGAAAACTGTTAGGGGTAAAATGGTCATTTTGACCAAAAATCTCCAAAAGGCTCGGAAAGGACCATTAAGGATCTAGAATGCTTTAAATAAGATTCTAGAGGCCATAATTAAGATTTTAAAGTTTAAAATTTGAAATTTATAAGTACACCCCGTGTACATTTAAACACGGGCCTGTAGTGGAAACCCGAGAGGTACACGAGCTTGGACACGGGCGTGTTGCAAGCCGTGTATCACGAAAAGAGATGAAACGTGTTGTAAAGTTAATAAAAAAATGAATATATCCAAAGTGAGAGTTGATGATGGGTATTAATAAACAATACTCTATCTGTAGGGACCCAAACTAGAGAAGATAACAAAACTACGGAGGATTTCCGCAGGTGGACATTATCGCAGTTTGGTAAGTTCAAGCATTTTCGTGTTTGTAACATGAAATACTATGATATTGAATTATGCACTAACTATACATTAGCTGTTAAGTCCTATGGGCAAAAGGGTGTAGATAGACTAACACACCCAGAGAAATGATAAAGTGAGATGTGTATTGCGGTACATTATGGAAAGAGTGCGAATAAATTTAAGACACACCCTTTAAGAAAGAATGTGTTAAGACCTATGGGCATGAAAGGTTCTTGACTTTGAGGTGATGATTAACGCCACCCGATCAAAACTATAATTGAAAGATGGTAACAAAGCCATATTTGGCGTACCGGCCTCTAATAATAAGGTGGAGGTTTGCAGGTCCTTCGAGGGTACAATGACCGCTTCGGGCGATGATGGACTAGGGAGAATTAGCCTTAGGGTCACTCCCAAGGCCCCTCACAGTCAGTGCACACATGAAAACGGTACAAGGCCAAAATGAGCTCAGATCTAGAACATAAATAGAGATAATGACCAAAAATCTGATGAAAGTCGTAATTGAGCATAATTGAGCATAACCGACATTAACGTTAAGTGTAGTGGACTCGGTTAGGGTGACATAAATAGTAACCGATTAGAGTCAAAGTTACTATTTACTGATCAAAAGTTAAAGTTACTGTTCATGGGTGAATAATCTATTTATGGATAAATAGTACTATTCATAGGAAATTTAATTATTCATATTTTTTAATCTATGTGATTCATAGTTTGCATGTTTGAATTTACTGAGCCTGTCAGCTCATCGGTTTGTTCATGTTGCAGGTAAGAAACTTATCTAGTAGATTACCTGGATGACGGCAGGATACGCAATGCCAATGAGATATGGAATCCACTATAGATTATGGTCCTGATACCAGTCTTCCACTGAGCATCAAAAGCGATAGAGATGAAGAAAATGTATTTTTAAGAAACAAAGTTAAGATTATGTATTTTTGTAAATACTGTATTGTATTGCAAAAAGACAACTAAAAGTTTAGTTTAAAATTTATATGGCTTTTATACTTGGCCTTCATGTGAGGAAAGTATTTTGAAAAGAAATAAAAAATATGGGTGAAAATTTTGGGCCCTGTAAAATGAAAGATTCAAAGTAAAAGTGTTTTAATGGCGAACCGATGAGGTGCACGGGCTATCTCGATCAACTACAAAGTCAGATTGTGACAGTTTCATGTGGCCAAAGTTGGGGTCATCACAGGTCAGTATCAGAGCAGTTGACCATATCCCTATCGGCACAAAACGCAGCCTACTCATCAATCGAAGTGAGTTAACTTTCTTTAAGTTAGTTAACTTTTCGTTTATACAAGGTTATGTATTTTGTAGGATATAAGATGACTAGGCCATCATACGTGCGACCACAGCCATACAGACCAAGAGGGCCGATTAGAGTATGGACCAGGTCTGTGATTAGGCCATCCATGACTCAGCGACCAGTACATCGACCGCCTATGCCTGAGCCGCCAACACTACAGGTTAGAGCACCGGCACCGATTTAAGCACTACCTCCTTGACCAGTAGTTAACCCACCAGTCGATGTAGATATTCCAGTTGTTGGAAGACGAGCCCACGTAGGAGCCAGAGTATCAGTATGAGCGGTACATGCTTTCCGAGATAGTCATCCACCCACCTTCGAGGGAGGTCAACAGGTGATTTCTACTGGAGATTGGCTGCATGATGTGGAGATAATTATGCACTAATGTGACATTGATGAGGACAGCTAGGTCCTGTTAGCAGTTAGTACATTCCATAAGGATGCTCGGATGTTCTGGGAGTATTGCAACTAGGACATGTTGTTAGGACTTGACTGGACTGAGTTCAGACACATAATGATACAACAATTCTCACAAAAGAGCCCAACAATGGTTCTAGACCCTCTAGAGAGCAGGAGTGACATCGCCACCTGCTATGCCCAGATACATAGACATTAGAGAGTCTGTTCTCTGGGTAGAGAGACTACAGATGCTACTGAGTGATACTATCTTCACTTATGCAGCACGGTTTGAGGAGAACATTGTGAGGAGATGTAAAATGTCCAACCTCCCTGATGAGGACTTTTGTGATATGTTCTGGAAGGGGCTTACTATAGACTTACGACAAAGGGTAACCCCTCTATATCCTACTACGCTGCGAGAGTTTATAATTATGGTAGCTAAAGTAGAGGAAGAATTAATGATGGAGTGCATGGTGCATAAGCGACATGAACAGTTATTGCAAGAGGCAATGCTAGATCATCTTTATGGTGCGCAACATATGGCAAATGACCATGGGGCTAGCCCATCAAGGCGACAAGAGGGGATGAGTCCCACTGGAGGATCGACACCATGCGGGATCGAAAATGGTACAGATATGGATGAAGAGGATCCAGAGGAATTTCCTTTAGTTTCAGACCAACCTCAACTAAGGGACTAGATGTAAAAACATACAAAATGTAAAAATGTATATATTTGTATATGTACATGTATGACTATATCGAAAGGCTATTTAGAGAATAAAGCCTTCAAGTTGATGTGTATATGAAAATTTTGAAATGAAATGACATGAAATTTTGATATGTCAAAATGATTAGATGTTTAAAACCTATTTTTCCTTATATTGTAAAAATATGTTTGTTGAAAATCTAACGATTGATTTTCATGCGATTATAGGAAGTAGAAAAGATGGTGAACCCGTAAAACCTGAAAAATATGAGAGGGTGTCTTGTCCTTTCAAAAAGGGTAGATGAACTACAAGCCCTGATAAAAGCTTAGATGAAAGAGAATGCTGAGCTAAGGTAGAGATTAGAACAGATGGAATAGAGGCAAGGCCAAGATGAAGGCCAAACCTCTCAAATGGCTACACCTGAACAAGAAGTGCCACTAGTTGTGCCTAAAATAGTAGTAAAACCCCAACCGCATCCCCAAGTCAATCAGGAATCACTCTATGAACAATTTTGATGAATGAAGCCATCGGAATTCAAGGGTTCCACAAACCCGCTAAAAGCAGAGGAGTGGCTGTCTTCACTCGACATGATCTTGGACTTTATGGATCTGAATGATCAAGAAAGGATAATGTGTGTATCTTTTGTATTGAAGAAGGATACGAGTTTTTGGTGGGACACTATCAAGCTAAGAAGGAACGTGGCTACAATGCCATGGGTAGACTTTTTAGAGGAATTTAATCAGAAGTACTATGATCCTGCACTACTACGACCCCAACAAAGGGAGTTTGTAGAGTTGAAGCAGGGAAATATGACAGTGAGTGAAGTCTGTCAAAAGTTTGATCAATTGTCCCACCTACGTCCTCATGTTGTCCCTACTAAGAGGGAGAAAGTTCAAAAGATGCTTGGTATGTTCTGACCCGACATCTCAGCTTTAGTAGATAGTGGGTTAATGCCACCCACTATTGTAGCAGACTGTGTTAGTCGAGCTTGGAGAGCTGAGTATCATCTAGCTCGATGGACGGAAAAGAAGGAGAAGATTTGGGATGCCAAATAGAAGGAGAAATTTTTAGTAAAAGCCACTCAAGCTGGATCCCAAGTTGGACAAGGCAGCAAGCTGAATCCCAACACTAAGCCAGACAATCAAGCACTTCTGGTCAACAGTCGCAAGGCAAGAGGAAAGGAAATAATTCCAGAAATAGGAATCAGTAGTGGAAGCTAAATAATAATGCCTTATCTGTTGTTCGCGACTATGTTGTGTGGAAAGAAGGCATTCAGGCCGATGCAGACTTACTCCGAATGCCTATTTTCAGTGTGGAAAGGAAGGTCATTTTGCCAAGAACTTTCCTGAGAATCAGTAAAATATGCAAGGAACGTTTCAGCCACATCAGCAACGTCCCTAAGCTCATGCTATACAGGCAAAGATTGAAGGACCTTCCAAGATGCAAGAAAGACTGGACCGCTTGCCTCATGCAGATGCTCAAGTTATGGTCTACACTAAAAAGGATGTAGAAGTCGGGACGTCCAATGTAGTGATAGGTCAGCTTTCTATCGCTAATCACTTGGCATCTATTTTATTTGATTTTGGAGCTACGCATTCATTTATTTCATATGAATTTATGAAAAAAAATAGGATCTCCAAAAGATAACATAGGTATGACATTTAGAATGGCTCTACCCTCAGGAAAAGTATTGATGTCCAATTATTGATTGCCTCATATGCCAATAATTGTGGCAAATAGGGAGTTATATATGGAATTGATTGTGATAGAGTTGGCAGATTATGATATAATACTAGGAATGGATTTCCGAGGGAAGTATCAAGCCACGATCGATTGCCAGAAGTGAAAAATAGTGTTTCAACCTGACCAGAAAGACAGCTTCGAATATGTCAACTTGTCACACAAATCAAGGAAGATGATGATTAAACTCGAGGAAAGCAAGAAGGCTAATATCTAGTGGCTATTCTAGATACTTAGCTTACATAATGGATGTGACGGAGGAGTAGAAGCTTCATCCTGAAGATGTTATAATTGTGAACGAGTTTCTTGATGTCTTCCCAGAAGAATTACCTGGATTGATGCTAGAATAAGAGATCTCTTTTAAGATTGAATTGATGCAAGGAACTGCACCTATCTCAAAGGCACTATACTCGATGGCACCAGTGGAGTTGAAGGAGTTACAAGAGCAATTGAAAGAGCTTCTTGACAAGGGGTTCATACATCTGAGCTACGCCCCATAGGGTGCTCCTGTATTATTTGTCAAGAAGAAGGATGGAACATTTTGCACGTGCATCGATTACCTTGAGTTGAACAAGATTACGGTCAAGAATAGGTATCCATTACCTAGAATTGATGACTTGTTCGATCAACTCAAATGTGTAGCTGTATTCTTCAAGATCGATCTACGATCAGGATATCATTAATTGTGGATCAAGGAGAACGATATCCTAAAAACTACATTGAGGACCCGTTACGGTCATTATGAGTTTCTTGTGATGCCATTTGGGTTGACAAATGCACCAGCTATATTCATAGACCTAATGAATCGAGTCTTCAAGGGATTTCTAGATAAGTTTGTCATTATGTTTATTGATGACATACTTATATATTCAAAGACTCGTGAGGAGCATGAAGAACACCTATGAATAGTTCTACAGATGATAGGGAAGCACTAACTCTATGCAAAATTCTCCAAGTGTGAGTTTTGGCTAGATAGAGTACATTTCCTTGGACACGTGGTTTCTAAGGAAGGAATCACCGTGGACCCTGCTAAAGTAGAGGCGATCAATGAATGACCTGCACCAAAGAATGTGACTAAAATAAGAAGTTTCTTAGGTTTAACTGGCTATTATAGGAGATTTGTATTGGGATTTGCACAACTTACTACACCTCTCATGGCCCTTACATGCAAAGAGAGGAGGTACGAGTGGACTGATGAGTGTGAAAGGAGCTTCCGAGAACTAAAGGAATGACTAATGAGCACACTAATCCTTACACTTCCTACAGAAGGGGAGATGTTCGTGATTTACAGTGACGCATAAATA
This sequence comes from Antiaris toxicaria, assembly GCA_035233585.1. Lineage (NCBI taxonomy): Eukaryota > Viridiplantae > Streptophyta > Magnoliopsida > Rosales > Moraceae > Antiaris > Antiaris toxicaria. The sequence goes on along the minus strand of CP141155.1, from coordinate 54,235,846 downwards.
ATGGGATGTAAGGCGATAAGGTGATAGCATATGCCTTGCGTCAATTAAAGGATTGATAAGTGCTAAACTGTACATATTTTTAGTCTATATTCAGGTCATTATTGTTTGGTTTAGGGATACTTTCATGGACTTTTGCACTTAATCAGTTTATATGCTGTTTTCAGGTCCTAACTAAAGCAATGGGAGCATAAGGAGGAGATTCAGAGCAGTTTGAAGCTTTTTGACTAAAGTTAAGCAGAACACGGTTTGGTACACGGCCGTGTACGTGGCAGTGTACCTCTCGGACTGACCAACATGTGGAAAGCTGTGCTTCAGGAAAACGGGCGTGTTTGGCGATATCAAACATAAAAAATGGTCTAGTACATAGCCGTGTTAGTGGCCGTGTACAGATCTGACCATGAGCCAAGTAAGCGGCCGTGTATGGTAGAAACGGGCGTGTTCAACGATTTAACAAGTACACGCCTGTGTCGAGGGAGAAGACACGCCCGTGTTGGTTAATACACGCCCGTGTAAAATCTGCCAGAGACCGTGTCGAAGCCTATGTTCTACCTAGGAAGTTGAATTTTGTTCTATAAAAAGGGTAGGATTGGTCAATTGGAGGAGAGAGCCGCAAAACTGCAAAAGTAAACCCTAGAGCAGTAGAGAGGAGGTAGAATAGAGAGAGAAACACTCCAACAAGCGACCATCTATCAATTCAAGTTGGATTGCATTAGAATCTAGGGGATTTGTCATGGATTCAATTATTCTTTATATTCTATTGAATTGTAGTGCAGTTATACCATTGATTATGAACTGATTTCTTTGATACCTAGATAAGAGGAACCCTAGAATGAATATTGTTATTTGATCTTTATTTAATTCAATTTATTCTTCAAGTTCATTAAGATTCAATTATGTGTTATTTATTATCATTGAATTGATATTTACTGGTGTATTGATTCGTGTTTGATATCATACAATTGCGATTGAGAAATCCTATGTATGATTTGATCTTGCATTATTAAAGGGAGTTGCACATGATTCTAGAGATAGGACAACGTAAATCTTCCGGATTAGGGTCAAACCTAACAGAGAGATTCATTGATTGATTAATGCAATTCTAGGGGTTTTAATTAGGAAGAGATTTCAATTAATCAACCTAGGGTCAGTTGTTAATAAGCTTGAGAAAGCTATTAACATAATTAAGGAGTTTCCACGGTCCGATGATTGGTAGATAAATTGATATATTAAGGATTAGATGCAATAGACATTTTAGGGGGATTCATTATCTAGGTATTATTGGTTTGGATTGATTTCATCTAGATTTTCTACTGTTTGGAGTAAATTTCGTGTTAGGTTGGTTTAATTTGATTCTTATTTAATTATTTCAGTATAAATCGACTGTTTGTAGGATAGATAATAAGAAAAGAGTAAGTACTAGTACTCGTTAGTCCCTGTGGGATCGACACTCGATATTGTTATCCACTGTACTATAGAAACTGATAGGTGCACTTGCCTAGAAGGTCTATAGGGTAGGAGATTGACCGTATCAAGTTTTTGGCGCTGTTGCCGGGGACTAGGATATTAGGAGCACTTAATTCCTATTTATCTATCCATTCTTTTGTTTTATTTTATTTTATTCTATTTTAACTCTTATTTCATTCTTATATTTTTCTTTTTATTTGTAATTTTCTATTTTATTATATTTTATATTTTGTCTTTTGTGTTGCTATTTTCGGCACTTGGATCAGTTTATGACCCGCAACAATCCATTTGAGTTCTTTGAAGAAGATCCTGAGATTGAAAGAACAACTCTTCGAGTTCATAGAATCAGGTATTCACAGAGACAGGAAGAGTTAGCGCAGGAACCAATCATGGCTGAATTGGAGCAACAAAGGACTATGTCCGACTATGCAAGACCATCCTTGATGGGGACAAAATCCAGCATTGTTAGACTGGCTGTGGCAGCCAATAATTTTGAGATCAAGCCTAATATTATTCAAATGGTGCAACAATATGTACAATTTGATGCGCTTCCGGATGAGGATCCTAATGCACATATAGCAAATTTCCTGGAGATCTGCGATACTTTCAAGATCAATGGCGCCACTGATGATGCGATAAGGCTGAGGCTGTTTCCTTTTTCTTTAAGGAATAGGGCCAAGCAGTGGCTGAATTCTCTGCCGAGAGGTTCTATTACTACATGGGATCAAATGACAGAGAAGTTTCTGTTTAAGTACTTTCCACCTGCAAAGACTGTCAAACTAAAGAATGATATCTCTTCCTATGCCCAGATTGACTCTAAGACACTTTATGAGACATGGGAGAGGTTTAAAGATCTTCTGAGGAAGTGTCCACATCACGGATTGCCAACATGGTTGCAAGTGCAAACCTTTTACAATGGGTTGAATCCGGCAACCAGGTAGATGAGATGCAGCGACTGGAGGAACATTTAACAACAAAACACCAGAGGCAGCCCAGGAGTTGATAGAGGACATGACCATGAACAATTACCAATGGCACTCAAACTGAGCGAAGCCTAGCAAATCCACTGGAATCTATGAGGTTGATGTAGTCACAGCCTTGTCTAGGCAAGTCGAAACCTTGAGTAAGAAGATTGATGGATTATGTGTAGGCCATCAACGAGTTCAAGTCCTGCAGTGTGACATGTGTGGGGGAGGACATGTAACTGATGAGTGTCAAGGTTTATCAGCTATGGCTAGACAGACACCAGAGCATGTTAACTATATGGGTAATGCACCATGACCCCAAAACAATCCCCATAGCAACACATACAACCCAGGCTAAAGGAACCAACCCAATTTCTCTTGGGGAAATCAAGGACAACAAAGAAATAATCCCCCTCTAGGTTTTCAGCAACAACACCTGCCACAAGAAAAGAAGCCTAGCATGGAGGAATTGATGGCTAAATTTATTCAAACATTTGAAAGCTGATTCTAAGCCACTGAAACATCACTGAGGAACCAAGAGGCTTCTATTCATAACCTTGAGAACCAGATTAGTCAGCTGGCAAAGCTTGTGTCAGAGAAACAGCAAGGGAGCCTGCCTAGTAACACCGAGAAGAATCCAAAGGAGCAGGTCAAGGCAGTTACCTTGAGGAGTGGTAATGAACTACAAGTTGATAAAGAATCACATGGTAAGGAAGAGAATGGCAAGCAATCCGAGGATAAAGAGAAGGGAGATGGGAATCCTAAACCTGTGCAGGGTTTCCAACCCACTATCCCATACCCAACCAAGCTAAGGAAGGATAAGATGGATGAGCAATTTGGTAAGTTTCTTAAGTTGTTTAAGCAACTTCACATTTGTGATAACAGGGAATTTTAGATTTTCGGAGTAGGTTAAAATTGTATGTATATAACAATTTTAATGAATAAAATATGAAAAAGTTATGTTTTAATACTGTTATGAATAGTGTAAAAATGTTATGGCAGTGTTAAAGTATGTGAGTTCGGGAATGGAAAATCTTACCGGACATAATTAGGTGAGACGGTTCGAAATCAGAACCAAAAACCTTAGAAAATGCATTGAGATGCACGAAAATAATAGAAATTTATGGTAGAGAATTCTGATCAAACGAAAGTAAAATAAGACAAATCGATCGCACTAGAGGCGCCTAGAACCCACCTACGGGATTTCGGTGAAGTTTTGTTCGGATTGGATTACAGTGAAAAATTGAACACGAATTAATTAGTGAATTAATATGAATAGTAGGATGACATCACCATGATTATGTCATAAACCAAAATTATTTTCCTTAATTAAGAAAGTAATTTTGAAAGGTGTATGGTTTAGATTAGGTTACTTTATGATCAATGGCCAAGATTATGCCAAAAAGCCATTGAAAATTTTTTTTAAAAATTTGGAAAAGAAGAAGAAAAGCATTTGATTTTTGCCCCAAAATCCTTACTTTTTAGTCTTCAACAATTAGAAATTTGTTGGGAAAAAAATGCAAAAAAACCCTTGACTTTTGCCTATAAATAGGCATCAAAATCCATTCAAAAAAATGAAAAAAATCAACCAAACTCTTACCCTTTTTCTTCAGCCAAAACCGTGGCCTTTTCCCCCTTTGAATGCCAAAATTTTGTTTTCAATTTCACACTAAGCTTAGCTTGCATTGCATTTTCAACATCAAGTCATCAACTAGTTAAGGTAAACTTCAAAATTGAAGCTTTTCCCTTTGATTTTCCTTAGAAAATCCATGGGCACGAGAGTGTGAAAACAATGAAAAAAAATTGTTATTTAGTTGATGATGTGATGATGTTGTGATTAGTTTGGTGTTGTAGAAATTAAAGCATGAATTAGGGTTTAGAAACAAGCAAATTTTGCATGTTTCCCTTGAAAAACCGTGGCTTCAATGGTGTGAAAAATGCATGAGTTTTGATGTTTTGGTTTAGTGTTTATGTTCATTCAATTATGAGTTGAATTAAGCATGAATTGGAATAAGGAAACAATAAAATTTTGATGTAATTTTCTTGCTAAAACCGTGAGTATGAACACTAAGAAATGTAAAATTTTTAGTGTTGAAAAGTGTTGATAAAAACCCTAGAAAAGAAAATAAGATTTTCTATGTGTTTATGCATAAGAATCCGTGGCTATGCTAGGGTTAGAATACATGTTTTGTTAGATTTTTTTAATGTTGTTTTATACATTAGAAAACCTAAGAATGATATGTTGTGATGAAAAATTATTTTGGTATAATTAACTAGTAAACCAGAGCTAGTTTGAAAGAAAAATATGGTTGTCTGTGATGATCTCTAAATATTGAATCATGTGGAAGATTTTTATACAAAGTTTGGAAACTTTGTATAAAATAGGCCTCTGGTATAGCATGTGGCAGGTACAAAGGTTTTGAGCCGTACCTAACACCGGGAAACTTTAAAACATAAGCGGAAATGCTGCCGAAATTTCTAAAATCGGCTTAAGGGCATTTCGGGAAACAAGGAGTGAAAATATTAGACCCGGGAAGGAAACCGACACCCCTCGGTGGATTAGGGTTAGAAATGGAAAACCAACCCAAAAGGAATAGTAAACTGACCCTAAAAAGACTAAAATGCCTAAAATAGGAAAAAAAAATTCATGTTAGGAGTATTTTGGGAAATGAGGAAAAATTTAGGACAGGATAGGAAACCCGAGCCTCTCGAGGACCGAGGGTCAAGGATGGTATAAATAATGTTTAATGAGTAGTGAAAGGGCCATTTAAGGCTCCGAAATGCTCGAAAAATGAAGAAACGACCATTGGTGATGGATGAATAGTAACCGAGGGCCGGGAAAAATAAAATAGAGATTTTGCAGCAATTTAAGCTGTAAAATGATACAAAAGCCTAGGGAATATTATTTTAAAATATTTAGGCTTAGAAAATTTGAGAAAAATGAAAAAATAGAATAGTTACAGTCCCGAGACCCGTTAAGGGCAAAATGGTCATTTTGACCAAAAATTTCCGAAAGGCTCGGAAAGGACCCTAAAAGACCTAGAATAACTTAGATAAAATTCTAAAACTTAAAATAAAGGTTTTAGAATTTAAAATTTAAAATTTTTTGAAGAACACGGGCGTGTAGGAAAAAATACATGCCCGTGAATTTTTCAACCCGAGAGGTACACGGGCTTGAACACGGGCGTGTATCAAGCCGTGTACAGTAACACGGCTAGATAGTAAACAACATGGCCATGTAGAGTAAACCCTAAAGGTACACGGGCTGGAACACGGGCATGTTGCAGACCATGTACCGCAAACAAAATTTAAATGTGTTGAATTGTTAAGTGAAATAAATGTATATTTAAAGTGATAATCAAAACAGGGTATTAACAAACAATATTATGTCTGTAGGATTATGTCTGTAGTAACACGGCTAGATAGTAAACAACATGGCTGTGTAGAGTAAACCCTAAAGGTACACGGGCTGGAACACGGGTGTGTTGCAGACCGTGTACCACAAACAAAATCTAAATGTGTTGAATTGTTAAGTGAAATAAATGTATATTTAAAGTGATAATTAAAACAGGGTATTAACAGACAATATTATGTCTGTAGGAACCCAAAATAGAGATAGAACTGTGGAGGAGTTCCGAAAGTGGACACTAGCACAGTATTAGTAAGTTCAACCATTTTCGTGTCTGCAACATGAAACACTGTGTTGATTTATTCTGTACTAGATGTACACTAGACATAAAGTCTTATAAACATATTCCAGATAATGAGAATAAGTAAGACCTACGGGCAATGGAGGATAGTGACCTTAAGGTGATGATTAATATCACTTGGTCAAGACTATAAAATTGAAAGATGGTAATAAAACCATTAAGGTGTACCACCCCTCCAACATAGTGGTGGAGGTTTGTTTCGGATCCTACGGGGATATCAGGGCTGTGGAGGATGATGTTCTAAGGTCGCTCCTTAGACCCTCCCAGTCAGTGCACTAATAATTATCGGTACTGCCATAAACAGAGCTCTAAACTAGAAATCAAATAGAGAGAGTCAACAATCAATAAAATGATAAAAATCATAATTAAGCATAACTGAAGTTTACGCTAAAGTATTGTAATTTCGGTTAGGATACGTGAATAGTATCTTGTTAGGGTAAAGTGAATAGTAACCAGTTAGGGTAACTATTACTATTCATCGGTCAAAGGTCAAAGTCACTATTCATGGTGAATAGTACTATTTAATGAATAGTACTATTCATAGAAAAATTGAGTTTTCAGTGTTTTTAAATCTGTATGATTCTTACTAGTATGTTTGAACTTGTTGAGCCTATTAGCTTACCAGTTTGTTCATGTTACAGGTAAGAAACCTATTCTGTAGATTTCTGGATGGCGGCAGGATACGAGCGTGTCAAGGGGATAGGGAACTCACCATGGACTTAGTCCTACTATAAGTTTTCTGCTGAGCTTTTTGAGGTGAACAAAATATGTTTGGAAACAAAATGTACGATACACATATATGTATTATATACTGTATGTTATGTTGTACTTTATTAAGACATATAAAAGTTAGCACATTATATGACTTTCTTACTTAGTTTTCTTAAGAGAAAGTATGTATTAAAGAAAAAAAATTATTATGGGCAAAATTTTAGATCCTAATAATTAAGTGTTGTGAACAGAAGAGTTTAAAACTGAAGACTCGGATTTGGCACACGAGCTGTCTTGGTCAGCCTTAGAGTCGATTCATGACGGTTGCTAGTGGTCGGAATCAGGGGGCGTCGCAGGTTGGTATCAGAGCCAGGTTGACAATATCCCTATTGACACGAAGTGCGATCTGCTCATTAATCCAAGTAAGTTAGCTTTCTTTAAGTTAGTTAAATTTACATTTATTCGAGATTATATATTTTTGTAGGACTTAAGATGACTAGACCACCGTATGTGAGACCTCATCCATACCGACCTAGAGGACCGATCTGGGTATGGACTAGACCCGTGATCGGACCGTCCATGATGCGCCGAGCGATGCAGCGACCACCAGTGCCTGAGCCATTAGCACCGAGGATAGTAGCACCGGCACCGGTACAAGCACCACCTCCACGACCGATCGTGCACCCACCAGTAGTAGTAGACATTCCAGTGGTGGGAGATCGAGCTCGTATAGGAGCCAGAGTGTCAGTACGAGCTGTGCATGCATTTAGAGGCAGTCATCCACCTGTGTTCGAGGAAGGTCAGCAAGGGTTCTCTACGCAAGACTGGCTACATGACATAGAGATTATCATGCGCCAGCATGATATAGATTAGGATTGCTAGGTTTTGATGGCCATTGGCACGTTTCGTGAGGACGCACGGTTATATTGGGAGTATTGTGATCAGGAGATGCTGTTAGCAATGGATTAGGCTGAGTTTCACCAAGTCATGTTAGAGCAGTTTCCACAGAAGAGTGCTGCACCAGTGGTAGACCCTCCTGAGGGTAGGACAGTATTGCCACCACCAGCAATGCCCAGTTATGTAGATGTCAGAGACTTTGTTTTGAAGGCAGAGAGATAGCAGATGATGTTGAGCGATACTATATTTTCGTATGCAGTCAGATTCCAGGATAGCATCGTAAGGGCGTGCCTTCTATCCAACATCACGAATGACAACTTTTGTGACATAGTTTGGAAGGGACTCACCCTAGACCTACCACAAAGGGTAACCCCTTTATACCCTGCTACTTTACGTGAGTTTATTATCGATGTAGCTAAAGTAGAGGAGGAGATGATGATGGAGCGCATGGTGTGCAAGAGGCGTGAACAGTTGCTACAAGAAGCAATGTTAGATCGCCTATACGGATCTGGGCCGATGGCAAACGATCATGAGGCTGGTCCATCAAGACAACCAGAGGGAGAAGATCCAGCTAAAGGATCAACGCCGTCTGAGGCCAGAAATGGAACAGACAATGATGAAATGGATCCAATTGAGTTTTTGACGATTCCAGAGCAACCTCAGTTAGGAGATTAGTTGTAGAAATACATGTGTAGTACAAATGTGTATATGTAACTGTATATGTGTATATATGATAGTATCGAAAGGCTATTTTGAGAAAAGCCTTCGAACTAATGTACTTTTGAAAAGAAAAGAAATGGCAATCATATTTTGAGATGTTCAATATGTGAAATGTTGAAATTATGTGATGATCAAACTATTTGTACTTATATTGTAAAAATATGTTTGTGAAAACCTAACGATCGATTTTTAAGCGATTTTAGGAAATAAGATAAGATGGTGAATCCAAGGAATCTACAAAACATGCGAGGACGACCAGTCCTTTTTGAAAGAGTGGACGAGCTACAAGCCTTAATAGAAGCTCAAATGAGAGAAAATGCCGAGTTAAGACAAAGACTCGAGCAAATGGAGTAGAGACAGGAACAAGAGGAGAACTAAGAACCACAAATGGTCGCACCAGAACTAGAAGTACCGCCAGTGGTACAAGAAGAAGTAGTACAACCCCACCCACCACCAGGGTTAATCAGGAGCCATTATATGAAAGGTTTCGACATATGAGGCCGCCAGAGTTCAAGGGTTCCCAAAACCCTCTAGAAGCCGAGGAATGGTTGTCTTCACTCCACAGGATATTGGAGTTTATGGAGCTTAATGAACAGGAGAAGATTCTGTGTGCGTCCTTTATTCTGAAAAGGGATGCAAGGTTTTGGTGGGAGTCAGTTAAGCTGATGAGAAATATGTATACAATGTCTTGGTTGGATTTTTTGGAGGAATTCAATCAAAAGTATTATAATTCAACACTGTTGCAACCACAACAAAGAGAGTTCACAGAGTTAAAGCAAGGGGACATGATAGTGATAGAAGTCTACAACAAGTTTGATCAGTTGTCCAGACCATGGCCATACACTATCACCACTGAGAGGGAGAAAATCCAGAAGATGTTGGGAATGTTTCGGCTTGAGATCTCAGCGTTGGTAGACAGTGGGTTAACACCACCTGACACTATGGCTGACTGTGTTAGTCTTGCACTAAGGGTAGAGTATTATCTGATCCGATAGAGGGAAGAGAGAGAGAAGGTCTGAGATGCGAAGAAGAAGGAAAAAGTCTTGACTAAAGCCATACAAGCTGGGTCTCAAGCTGGATAAAGTAGCAGGCCGAGTTTAATTGTCAAGGCTAGACAGCCAAGCACTTCTGGTCAGCAGTCCCAGGGGAAAAGGAAAGGAAACAATTTTGAGAATAGGAACCAATAGAGGAGAACAAACAATAATGCTGGCCCTATGGTTCGAGATTGCGTGAACTACGGGAAAAGACATTCGAGTTGATGTAGACCGGCCCTAAATGCCTGTTTTCAATGTGGGAAGGATGATCACTTTGCTAAAAACTGTCCAGAAAATAGGCAGAATGTGCCAGGTTTGTCATAGTCACAACAACGTCCCCAGGCACATGCATTACAGGCCAAAGTTGAAGGGTCATCCCATTCTAAGAGACAGGAAAGACAAGAAGCTTGCCTTGAGCAGATACGAGAGTTATGGTCTACATAAAGGAAGAAGCGGAAGCGGGAACGTCAAATGTAGTGACAGGTTAGCTTTCTGCCATTAATAATTTGGCGTCTGTCTTATTTGACTCTGGAGCTACGTATTCTTTCATTTCATATCAGTTTTTGAATAGGATAGGATATCCTAAGGACAATATGGGTATGACATTTAGAACTACACTACCCTCAGGGGAAGTCTTGATGTCTAATTACTGGTTACCACATGTGCCAATAATTGTGGCAAATAGGGAGTTGTTTGCAGAATTGATCGTGATCGAACTTGTCGACTATGATATAATACTAGGAATGGATTTCCTAGGGAAGTATCAAGCCACGATCGATTGTCGAAAGTAGAAGATAAGGTTTCAACCTGACCAAGAAAAGGGATTCAAGCATGTCGATACATCACGCAGATCAAAGAGGATAATGATCAACTCAATGGAAGCAAAGAGGCTGATGTCTAGCGGTTGTGCTGGATACCTAGCATTCGTATTGGATGTGACGAAAGAACAAAAGCTCCAACCCGAAGACATTCCCATTATGAAGGAATTCGGTGATGTCTTTCCAGTGGAATTACCAGGATTGCCATCTAAGTGAGAAATTTCCTTTGAGATCGAGCTAATGCAAGGAATTGCACCAATCTCAAAGGCACTATACCAGATGGCACCGGCAGAGTTAAAAGAGTTGCAGGAGTAGCTGAAGGAACTTCTTCACAAAGGATTTATACGCCCAAGCTATTCCCCATAGGGTGCTCCAGTGCTGTTTGTTAAGAAGGAAGATGGCTCATTTCGGATGTGCATCGATTATCAGGAATTCAACAATGTTACGATCAATAATAGGTATCCATTACCTAGGATTGATGACCTATTCAATAAACTCATAGGTGCAGCAGTATTCTCCAAGATTGATCTGCGATCAGGATATCATCAACTGAAGATCAAGGAGAGTGACATCCATAAGACCGCATTTCAGACCCGTTATGGTCATTATAAATTTCTGGTCATGCCGTTTGGGTTAATAAATGCGCCAGCAGCCTTTATGGATCTGATGAATCGAGTCTTTAAGGAATATCTAAATAAGTTTGTCATTGTATTTACTGATGACATTCTTATATATTCAAAGACTCAAGAAGAGCATGAAGAGCATCTGAAGATTGTCCTGCAAACAATAAGGGAGCATCAACTCTATGCCAAATTCTCCAAATGTGAATTCTGGTTAGATAAAGTACATTTTCTCAGACATGTGGTTTCCATGGAAGGAATCGCTGTGGATCTTGCAAAAATAGAGGCGATCAACGAATGGCCCGCACCTAAGAGCGTGACGAAATACGAAGTTTCTTAGGTCAAGCTGGCTATTATAGAAGATTTATTGAAGGATTTACGTGACTTGCTACTCCTATCACGGCACTTACACGCAAGGAAAAAAAGTATGAGTGGACTGAATAGTGTGAGAAAAGCTACCAAGAGCTGAAGAAATGACTAACGAGCGCACCAATACTTACACTTTCGACTGAAGGGGAAATGTTCGTAATATATAGCGACGCTTCAAAAATGGGATTAGGAGCTGTCCTGATGCAAGGCGATAAGGTGATTGCCTTTGCCTCGTGTCAATTAAAGGGCCATGAGAAGAATTATCCCACGCACGATTTGGAGCTTGCTGCAGTAGTGTTCACGTTAAAAATCTGGCGACACTATCTATATGGAGCTTAGTGTCAGATTTATACGGACCACCAGAGTCTAAAATATTTCTTCACACAGAAGGAGCTAAATATGCAGCAAAGAAGATGGCTGGAGTTGGTAAAGGATTATGATTGTGAAATCCTCTATCACCCAGGAAAAGCCAATCGTGTTGCAGATGCGTTAAGTAGGAAATCTACTGCTCCGCAGCAATTGCCAATTGGAAAACTTCCAAAACCATTGTAGCAGGAAATCAACATGCTAGAGATGGGGCTAACAGTTGGAAAGCTAACTGTGTTCCAACTAGAGTTGACGCTGTGTGAAGATGTCCGAGAAGCTCAGAAATGAGATCTAAAGCTAGCAAGTTCACAAGAAGAAGCATCCGAAGATGGATTAATCCTACATCAGGAGAGAATTCAAGTTCCCGATGATGAAGGATTAAGAAGGCGAATTATGGCCGAAGCTCATGAAACGCCTTACTCAGTACATCCCGGAGCCAGTAAGATGTACCAGGATTTGAAGCTGCAATTCTGGTGGAGAGGAATGAAGAAGGATATAGCGGAATTTGTAAGCAAGTGTATGACGTGCCAAAAAGTTAAGGCTGAACATCTGTTAGGAAATGCCCTAAGCATTAGAGACATTTTGATGTATTTATTTTGAACTGGATAATAAAATTATATATAGAGGTTATTCATTACATTGCTATCTGTCCTCAATTTTTTTACATTAAAAAGTAAATGTAAGCAAATATGGCTCTGTCACGGCCCAAAATTAAGACATGTAACACGGCAGCCAAATCATAATATCAACCCGAGATTTAAGGAAAAACATTTATTACGAAAAGCAGGTCAACATTATAATTTAGCTAAGCCTAATTATTTATAACGTAGCATCATAACCACAAAATAAAATAAAGTAGAAAATAAATACTTTTAATGCGAAAATCAAACACAAAATCGGTCTTCAAAAGAGATTACCAACCATAAAATATTCCCAAGCATGAAATTTAAATAACGTGAAATAAAGTCCAAACTTAATATCTTATTGCATCAGAATGAGAAACAGAATGAAGAAGATGGAGAAAACGGATAGCATTATCTTTGGTAGAAACGGATAGCTCAACGATTTTCGGAACTGCTACCTTCCGCACCTGGAAGTAGTCATTTCGAAATCACAAAGAAAAGGGACTTGAGCACTGGCTCAGTAGGACAGAAACAAAGGTGGGTTAAACAGGTAACATTTAAAAGTATGACATAATATTCGTTTCTAAAAATAATCAACAATTTTAAAAAAAATACATGGCATAATAATCATAAAAAAAATAATCAACAATTTTGGGAAAACATTTTTAATACAAGTTTTATTCTGCTGAGGACTTAGCGTAGCTGCAATATACGTGCCCCAATATTAAAAATAATAAATCATTAAAATAAACCATCATATTTTGAGTGAGGACTTGTCGTAGCTATAACATACGTGCCTCGAATTGAATTATCCTAGATCATCTCGTTACGGTCTAAATAGGCCGAACGGCCCTGCGCAGGTTTAGGAACCTTCCCCCGTGGTGTCAACTTTGGTACGCACACATCATTTACAATGATCGTGAACTAGAGCTCAATTATGTTCACCGGATTATTCAAAAGATGGTATTTGCCAAGTTATATTATGCCGTTAATCAAAACACGCTTTAAAATACACATTTATTACAAAACACGTTGCATGCGTCTATTTCATCAAAAACAGTATAATAATTTCATAAACTGAAAACAGCATGCCATCGATAAAACAGGGAAATTTAAAACACTTGACTACTATCAGAAAAGGCTAGAAAGTCCTACCTCGATTATCGCACAAGCGTTGCGATAACGTGATCCACCAATCAAGCAAGAACGTCAAGTAAATCCTATAATCACAACATATGATCAGTCTAGGTCTAGACAAAATCATCCAATCATTTTAGTGTGCCACAAAAAGATTTTAAAATGTTTAATAACATTTGGGATTCAAAATTTGTGGAAAACCATAAGTTAGGATACTACTGGACATGGGCAGACCGACCTAGGCTGACTGTAAAATCAATATTAATTCATTTTTAATCCCAAAAATTCTGAATTTTTAATATGTTAAACTAGACATCCGTAGCTTTAATTTCATATAATTTTTATAATTTTTAGACATCGTTTGGTTACTCAACTAGGCCAAAAACCGAGGGGTTGTTTTCAGGCATAAAATCAGGGTTTCAGTTTCAGTTCAAAAAGCTGGCAGTTCTGTCCACCTATCTTAGAAAAATATTTTGACTAGGCCAACGGATGATTTTGGTTCTAAAATTTTGTAGGCATTTAGGGGACATCTCGAATTTAATTTTAGGCTCAAGATTCACTCAAAAATCATTTTTAAAACTCAAGTTATGGCTGACACAAATCTACTGTTCATATGGTAATTTTCCAGATTTCCGTTTTTTCCTGTCCGAATTTCAATTAGCTTCAAACCAATTCAATTTTCATCCAATGATCATGAAATTTCGTGGAGAACCTTATTTATATGTCATTAACACAACCCAAGAATCAAATTGGCAAAAATCATAAAATTTTCACATGTGATAATAGGGTTTTTGAAAGGGGATCAATGAGGCAAAATTTTTAGGGTTTTAGAGAGAAAAATTCAGAGAGGAAAGAAGGTAAAGCTGGCCAATTTTTGAGAGTGAAAGGAAGGGTGAATGAGAGTTGAAAGAGGGTTTTTATACTAGGTTTTTCTTTCCTTTTTGCTTCCTTGTTTGGCCGAATCTTTTGAGGGGCAAAAGGGAAAGTTTTTGTGCTGTTTTGAGGCTAGGGTTTTTCTCTCTTATTTCTCCTTAAGTGGACGAAATTATCCATTAGTTTTTAAGGAAAAAAAAATAATTTGAATTTTGATTGAGTTTTGACCTAGCTTTTAATTCAAATAAAATCTCCTTTATTTCCTACACTTTATGGCCGAATTTCTTCTTTATATTTAAGGGATGAAATTTGAGTTTGAATCCTCCTTGGATTTGTGAAATTTAAATTTTTAATTAAAATCCCAAGTAATGACCGAATATTTTAGGGTTTTTGAAGTTAAAATTGTTGACTTTTTGAGTGAAATTTGACTAGGAAACCAACTTAGGGTTTCCAAAAGATTTTTAATTAATTTTTGGCACACTAATTTTATTAAAATTATATATTGACCCTTAAATAAAATTTAAGGCGTCACAAATATCTACCACTAAAAATAGTTTCATCCTCGAAACTTTAAAAATTACTCCACACTAAAGAAGAGAATAAGAATATGAATAACTTCTCATTTCATTAAGCAATCTAAATGCACCTTTCAAAACATATAGTGGTATATCTACCACTATGAACAGAGTAGGGTTACAAAACAAACTTAGGTCGACTACATTACATGTATTCTACTGCTTAGCAAACCATTCAGCATGGTTCTCACGCATATCTTTCTCGGTTTCCTATGTGGCTTCCTCTTCACCATGGTTACTCCAAAGAACCTTCACCATGGGTATTATTTTCGTTCTCAGCTGCTTGACCTTACGATCTAAAATCTTCATCGGAACTTTGACGTAAGAGACATCTGGTTGGATTTCTACATCATCAGTTGAAATGACTTCGGACTCTGTTCGTGCACTCTTCCTCAGCATCGATACATGGAAAACGGTGTGCACTCCCAAGGTGTCGGGTAACTTCAGCTCATATGCAACCTTACCAACCCTGCATACGATCTCGAAAGGTCCAATGTAACGCGGTGCTAGCTTCCCTTTAACTCCAAAACAAGAGATACCTTTCTTCAATGAAACCTTTAGTAACACAAACTCTCCGACCTCGAACTCTAACGGCTTTCTGTGTTGATCTGCATAGCTCTTCTATCGACTCTGTGCTATTAGAAGTCGTTGTTTGATGATGGCAATCTTCTCGTACTGGTCTAGGATCATATCGGGTCCACCCACTGGTGCTTCCTGGTTATCAACCCAATAGATGGGTGATCGACAAGGCTTTCCGTACAACGCTTCAAAGGGTGCCATTCTGATACTTGCTTGATAACTATTGTTGTATGCGAACTCTGTCATGTAGAGGTGTTTGCTCCATCCATCTCCAAGATCAAGAACACAGGCATGTAGCATATCCTCGAGAATCTGTATGAGACGCTCCGACTGACCATCTGTCTGTGGATGAAAAGCGGTGCTGAAGTTTAGTTTTGTGCCTAGAGCTTCCTGTAGACTTTGCCAAAAGTGAACATTGAAGCATGTATCATGATCAGAAATGATCACTGAAGGACTCCATGCAATCTGACTATGTTCCTCATGTAAAGCTCGGCTAGCTAGTTCCTGCTGCAAGTCGTCTTGAATGGGATGAAGTGTTCGGTCTTCGTGAGACGATCTACAACTACCCAAACTCCATCAGATCCATCCAGTGCTCTCGGTAAGCCGGTTAAGAAGTCCATTCCTATACTATCCCACTTCCACCGAGGTATTGGAAGTGGTTGGAGCAGACCTGTGGGTCTCTCCCGTACTGCCTTTACCTTCTGACACGTCAAATAGTTGGCCACGAAGTTCTTCACATCTAACTTCATACCTCTCCACCAAAGCTGCCGTCTTAGGTTTTGATACATCTTGTTTCCACCTGGGTGCATGGCGAACCTCGACTGATGAAACTCTGACAAGATCTCCTGTATAAGCTCTGGGATGTGTGGCACTGCTAAGCGACCCTCGTTGTAAAGAATTCCACTGGCGTCCATCGACCACTCTGCAACATGCTTGCCCTTTAACAATCTATCGCGGATGTCAACGAAACATGCATCTACCAACTGATTCTCCTTGATCCTCTGCACGTAGTCTGGTTCCATCACTAAGTTGTACAACACTGGGTGACCCTGAACTTCACCAAAACGAACCTGATAAGCTGTAAGAACTCTGTCCTTTTCCCACTCATCTATCTGCATAGCCTTTATAGAAGCATCATGATCAGGATTGGGAACTGCCTTTCTTTTCCTACTTAGTGCATCTGCAACCACGTTTGCTTTACCCGGATGGTACTCGACTTGGAAGTCGTAGTCTTGCATGTATTCTACTCATCTTCTCTGATGCAGGTTGGGATCTTTCTGTGTAGCTAGGTATTTCAAACTCTTGTGATCTGAAAACAGTCTAAAACTAGCACCATACAGATAACAATGCCAAATCTTAAGCACGAACACTACTGCAGCTAACTCTAGATCGTGTGTAGGGTAGTTTCATTCATGTTGTTTCAGCTGTCGTGAGGCATAAGCGATAACTCGGTTCTGTTGCATCAAAACTGCTCCAAGACCTTGATGAGAAGCATCGGTGTAGACGTCATATACTTGATCCTAATCCGGAATGATAAAAATAGGTGCAGACGTCAAACGACTCTTTAACTCCTGAAAAACTGACTCACAGCTGTTGTCTCAAACGAAAGGTACATCCTTCTTTGTCAGATTGGTGAGGGATCGGCGAGCTTGCTGAAGTCCTGTACAAAACGTCGATAATATCCCGCTAAGCCCAAGAAGCTTCGGGTCTCTAGAACATTCTTCGGTCGTTCCCACTTAAGAATCGCTTCAACCTTGGATGGATCAACTGATATACCGTCTCCTGAGATGATATGCCCGAGAAACTTAACCTCTGTCATCCAAAACTCACATTTTTATTTCTTGGCGTACAACTGATGTTCACGAAGAGTCTGTAAAACTATGCTGAGATGCTGTGCATGATCTTCACGAGTTCGGGAGTAGATGAGGATGTCGTCGATGAATACGATGACGAACTTATCAAGAAAAGATCGGAAGACTCTATTCATCATATCCATGAAGGCTGCTGGCGCGTTTGTCAAACCAAAAGGCATTACTAAGAACTCATAACTGCCATACCTTGTTCGGAACACTGTCTTCGAGATATCCTCCTCTCTAACACGAAGCTGATGATAACCGGATCTCAAGTCAACCTTGGAGAAGAAACAAGTTCCACCCAACTGATCGAACAAGTCATCTATACGTGGTAACGGATACTTATTTTTGATGGTCACACTGTTGAGCCTTCTGTAGTCCACACAGAGACGTAGCGAACCGTCGGCTTTCTTCACAAAAAGGACTGACGAACTCCAAGGTGAGTTACTATCTCGGATAAAGCCCAACAATTTCAACTCATCCAGCTGCTTGCTCAACTCTTTCATCTCTAGAGGTGCCATACGATACGGAGCAGAAGCAAAAGGAGCTGTTCCGGGAACTAAGTCGATACAAAACTCTATTTCTCGATGAGGCGGTAAACCTGGAAGAGCTTTTGGAAAAAATCTGGAAAACTATCGACAACAGGTATAGGTTGGGTACTCTTTTCAGAACTGGATCCTTCCACTGCACACAAGGATAAGAAGCAAAGAATACCCTGTCTACTCTTCGACACTAACCTCAGAGCAGGTCTATCAACATCTGAAACTAAGCTTAACTGATAGGGCATTACATGTCCGAAATCAGTTGTAAAAATAACGCAACGATTACGACAATCAAGGATAATCCCATATCGGGAAAGCCAGTCATATCCCAAAATAACATCATAAACAAACATAGGCATTACCACAAGTGATGCCTCCAAACAAACATCCCCAACATAAACATAGGCTTGACACCCATCACTAACGGTAGTCGTGCCCAACGGGGATTTCACACATAAGGGAGAGTCAAGGTTTTGCAGTTTTAAACCAAGTGAACGAGCATAATGTTGGGCTATAAAAGAGTGTGTAGCCCCGGTTTCAAACAAAACACGTGCATATGTACCAAAGATAGGAATTATATGGAGGAAAATAAACCGGTAAAAACGAATCAGAGTGGCGCAGCGGAACAATAAAAATTTTTAGATCGTTAAATATCTCATGATGCCATATACAATAAATCAACAACAATTAAAACTCATACCTCAAGGACGCCAATGAACAGGAGGAGAGTGACCGGAGGCTTCAACCAACTAGCCTTCTCTACTATTCTCCAATTCCCGAATGGCTGAGTGTGTGGGCACTCTGAACCTCGATCGGTATGCTAGCACTGCTAGTCTTCTTCCGACCACCCAGATCTCTAAAGAACTTTATTGTCACGATGAGCTGTGCAACAATAAGCCTGCTCACCTGAGAGTCTGTGGTCTGAGAGAACTGGAGTGGCAGGACCTCTATTTATAGACCTGCATGAGGTGATTCTCTGAATTCGAATTGGACTAGGAAAAGATTTTCTCCCTTATCCAAACCAAAAAATCTGAATTTTCCAAGGGAGAACCTCCACAATTAAATTCGGTTTTCTAGGATAAATCCAATCCAAATCTAAACAAGATTTTAACTAGAATTTTATCTCCCTTTTTCAAACAAAAAATCCGAAATCTTTAGGAGAAAATCTTCTCCAAATTTTCGGCCACTTTTAGGATAAGGAAGAATCAAAATTCCACTAGGATTTTTCAAGCTAAATCTCATCTCAACCTTATCCAAAAATAACCGAATTTCCTAGGATTTAGGCTCCAAAATTTCGGCCACTTTTAGGGAGGGAGAGAATCCAAATTCAACTAGGATTGAAACTTGAATTTTCCCTTGAATCTTATCTACAAAAACCGAATTTTCCATTGAGGATTATCCTCAAAAAATTCGCCCACTTTTGTTGGGATTTGGATTCAAAATTCAAGTAGGATTCTAACAAGATTATCCTCTCCAAATCCAACTCAAATTCGAATTTCAAACCTTGTGGATTTTCCACAAAAATTCAAATCCTACTTGGACTGTGATTCAAAATTTGAATTTCAAATTTCAAATTCAAATTTCAAATTCAAATTTCAAATTTCAAATTTCAAATTTCAAATTCAAATTTCAAATTCAAATTTCAAATTCGAATTTCAAATTCAAATTTCAAATTCAAATTTCAAATTCAAAATTCAAATTTCAAATTTCAAAATTCAAATTTCAAATTTCAAAATTCAAATTTCAAATTCCACAAAACGGTTGTGTTTCATATTCTTGTTCTCATGGATAATTTTCTACAACTCCAATCCAATCTCAAATAAAATCATGGCAACTTTATTTGTAGTTCGAATAATTGTGTACTCTATTATCCAAAACAAAATCTGAATCCAACCGGAGAGAATCTTGTCTACCATCCTAATCCTGTGTCATCACCATCCATGCATAATAAACTAGCCAATAGCATACAAAAATCAATTTGCCAAACGTTAAGGAATTATGTGGAGCTAGTAGAGGGACTGATTGGACATATATAATCGGGCTCCCGTGATTCCATATGATCATCATTCTGTACCGAACAACTCAATCATATGATCACTAATTTCAGAGTCACACCATTATAAACCTGAAACTGAACTCCCAATTATATACCGTATTACGTAAGCCTGTGACAAGCTACCATCCAATGACCTTGTCATATATGCAAAACCCTCATATGATATCCATGATCAGCCTTAGGTCAAAGTCCGTTTAATCCTACTGATCAGGCTATCTTAAAGTTCCATTATACTACCGAATCAAGAAAATGATTATTCACCATATGTGAATAAGAAGTCATCCGCCCAGCAGACGACCCAAGGCCTTGTCCATTTTCACATTCAGTATAATGCCTTTAAGAGGATACCTTTAACTCCTCAGAGCTATGATTTCGATATCTGCAAACAAACCCTTCATCGTATACAAGTCATGCACCCAACGAACCGGTCTATAAGCTTACTACCTCTGAGACGCTTTAGCCATTGGAACATCAAAGTACACAAGTCATATACATGAAGTAGTTCATTTACTCAGGATTAAGGTTATTGCACAATGAACGTCAAAAGCAGATTGATCCACTCATAGCGGACTACGTAGATCAATCACGCTTTAGTCCCGGTCTAATATGTCACCACCGAGCAACATATCCATGTCTCTACTTGGGAGTCCAGCTCCAGACAGTCAAGACAGACCGTCCCCTCTAAGGCTTTAGACAACATAATAGTCTTAACATGAGTTAGATGCTCGGTCTAACCCCATAGACTACAGATCATAGTTTAGAATGCTAACTTTAGAACATTGTCTTCTCGCATACAAAAAGTCCATTGCATGCAACGTTCTAACAGTTTTAACACAAGCAGTCAGTGAGCCATATTTGCTTACATTTACTTTAACATGTAAATAAGACGAGGACAGATAGCAATGTAATGAATAACCTCTATGTATAATTTTATTATCCAGTTCAAAATGAATACATCAAAATGTCTCTAATACTTAGGGCATTTCCTAACAATCTCCCACTTGCCCTAAGCCAGCAGATGTGCCATGTTACGCATCCCCATCGCCTCTACATGCCTCTCAAAGCTTCTAGCTACCAAAGTCTTAGTAAAGGGATCAGCGATGTTATCCTCGGACGCGATCTTACATACATCTAATAATGTGATACCTCCGATCGATGTGCTTGGTCCTCTTGTGGTGCCGAGATTCCCTTGTGTTGGCAATAGCCCCTGTATTATCACAGTAAAGTGTGATAGGCTTGTCAACACCCGGAATGACCTCAAGGTCTCTAAAGAACTTACGGAGCCAAACCGCTTCTTTAGATACCTCAGCCGCAGCCACATACTCAGCCTCCATAGTAGAGTCAGCTGTGCAGCCCTGCTTCACGCTCCTCCACACAATGGCGCCTCCTCCGAGTAAAAACACTGATCCAGATGTCGATTTCCTCCAATCCTTACAAGTTTGGAAGTCTGAGTCCGTGTATCCTACGGGTGTTAGGTCCCCTCCAGAATACACTAGCATATAATCCCTCATTCTCTTAAGATACTTGAGTATATGCTTTACTGCTTGCCAGTGCTTGGTTCCAGGATTCGCTTGATATCGACTCACCATACCTACTGCAAAACATATGTCCGGGCGAGTGCAAAGCATAGCGTACATAAGGCTACCCACAGCAGATGCATAAGGGACCTTACTCATATGCTCTCTTTCTTCCGATGTCTTGGGACAGTCATCCAATGAAAGAGTTAAACCGGTAATAGAAGGTTGTGAGCCTTTCTTTGCCTCTAGCATTGCATATTTGTCAATTATTTTATCTATGTATGAAGCTTGGGATAACGCTATCATTTTGTTCTTTCGATCTCTGAAGAGACGAATGCCTAGAACATAATTAGCTTCTCCCAAGTCCTTCATGTCAAACTGTTGGTGTAACCAAAGCTTGACCGATGATAAGTTCCCTACATCATTCCCAATGAGTAGTATATCATCGACATAGAGTATCAGAAAGACCACTTTTCCATCCTTAATACGTTTATAAACACAAGGTTCATCAACGTTCTGCTCAAAACCAAATGTCTTAATCGCTTGATCAAACCTCTGGTTCCATGAGCGGGATGCCTGCTTTAATCCATAAATGGATCTAAGCAACTTGCAGACTTTCTTATCTTGGCCTTTTGCTACGAACCCTTCGGGCTGTATCATATAGATACACTCTTCAAGATGGCCATTCAAGAATGCCGTCTTGACATCCATTTGCCAGATCTCGTAATCGAGAGCCGCAGCAATGGATAGAAGAATACGGATAGACTTCAGCATAGCAACAGGCGAAAAGGTTTCCTCGTAATCGATTCCAGCCTTTTGCGTGTATCCCTTTGCAACCAGTCTAGCTTTGAAAGTTTCCACTCTCCCTTCCGCATCCTTCTTTCTTTTGTAGACCCATTTGCATCCAATGGGTTTTATCCCATCCGGCAAATCTACAAGTTCCCAAACAGAGTTGGATTTCATAGAATCCATCTCATTGTTCATAGCCTGTTTCCAAGATCTAGAATCAACATCCTTTATAGCTTCATCATATGTGACCGGATCTTCCTCATGCTCATGAGCCTCGGCCTGGTATACCTCAGCATCATACATAAAGAAATTAGGTTTCTTCGAAACCCTCCCACTACGACGAGGCACCCTAAATTGTTGATCGTCTGCAGGTCTTTCACTGGAACTCGGACTTGCGTCCAAGACTGAAATCTGTGGAGCAGTTCTTTCACCCGATAACTCCTCTAGCACCACTTTGCTTCGAGGCTTAAAGTCATTCATGTGACTTTCCTCCAAGAATGTCGCATGGGTTGAGACAATGACCTTTTGTTCCTTCGGGTTATAGAACAGACCTCCTTTAGTTCCCTTTGGATACCCTACAAACATGCACAATTCTAATCTTGGTTCCAACTTCTTCGCATCCCCATCCAGTACATGTGCCGGGCAGCCCCATATTCTCATATGTCCAAGGGAGGGCTTCCTGCCACGCCACAATTCATACGGAGTTCTAGGAATTGATTTGCTCGGAACCTGGTTCAGAATATAGCACGCCGTTTGTAAAGCATGTCCCCAAAATGATAATGGCAGCGTTGAGTAACTCATCATGGACCGTACCATATCCAATAAGGTCCTGTTTCTCCTTTCGGCTACACCATTCTGTTGTGGAGTACCAGGTGCAGTCAATTGGGATAATATCCCGTTCTCTACAAGATGTCCTAGAAATTCATCGGAGAGGTATTCGCCACCTCGATCAGATCGAAGTGTCTTTATGGATTTATCCAATTGCTTTTCCACTTCCGCACGATACTCTTTAAATTTATCAAAGGTTTCGTTCTTGCGGTGCATCAGATACACATATCCATACCTTGAGTAATCATCTATGAAAGAGACATAGTACTCGAACCCTCCTCGTGCTGTGACGTTTATGGGGCCACATACGTCAGTGTGCACAATTTCTAAGAGCTCCTGTGCCCTTGTACCCTTAGCTCCAAAAGACCTCTTAGTCATCTTACCCTCTAGACAAGACTCACATTGGGGAAGTCGTACCTCCTCCAGAGATTCCAGAGGACCGTCTTTCACCAATCTTTGAATCCTATCCTGATTAATATGACCAAGTCTTAAATGCCAAAGATACGCCTTGTTAGAGTGAGAAACTTTCAACCTTTTAGAGTTATCAATTAATTCAGTGTCAAGCAGTGAGTACATCTTTGGTCTGATCAAATATAGGTTTCCATCCATCCATCCAGAACAGATAAAAGACTTATTTCTACGAATATCAACTCTTTTACTAAAAGAAACTGAATAAGAATCCTTTATTAAACAAGCTACCGATATAAGGTTCCTCCTAAAATTAGGAACATAAAAACAGTCTTTCAATAAAATAAACCTAAATTGATCAAAATAAAGATGAACGTCTCCCACTGCCTCAGCCACCACAAAGCTACCATCTCCAGTCCGCAACGAGAGGCTCCTATCATGTAGACTTCTCGTTTCCACGAACCCCTGCATAGAAACACAAACATGATTAGTGGCGCCCGAATCAATGACCCATGTGTCTTTCGATTCTTCCACCAAACACGCTTCTAAGTAATGAAGTTCCTTACCTTCCTTACCCTTGGAGGCTAGGAATTCCCGGCAAGCCTTCTTGAAGTGACCTACCTTCCCACAGTGGAAGCATTTGGACATTTTAGGGTCCTTCGGCTTCTTGTTCTTCTTCTTCTTCTTCCCGTCCGAGACAGGAGGATTAGAAGAACTGGAAGCCACTTGCTTCTTATTTGGCCTCTTCCTCTTCCGTGAGGGATTGGAAGATTCCGCCAAATTGGCCTCTCCTTTAGGTCGGACCGTATCCTTATCCCTGATCATCCGCTCATAAGCCTGTAGTTGCTTCATGAGCTCGGTAAGTCCTAACTCCTTTGTCGCCAGATTGTATGCGGCCTTAAACCCCACAAAATCTTTAGACAGAGTCTTGAACACCATCTCGATCTGGGTGTTATAGTCCAACTCAGCACCATTCTCGGCAGCCTCAGCGAAGAATCCCATTAGAGTGATCATATGGTCCTTCACCGGAGCACCCGCCTTTTGCTTAGAGTTCATAATGCTGGTGATAGCGGACTGTCGAGCCAATTTTTCTTGGCCTCCGAACATGTCCTCCAGATTTTCCATGATCTCCCCAGCAACTTGATAAGTCTCATGCTGCTTTTGTAAAGCACTCGTCATGCTAGCAAGGATGTAGCATCGAGCTATCTCATTGGATTCTCTCCAACGATTATAGGCAACCGGGACCTCCTCAAGTGGTGTGTCAGGTTTGGGCCCAGGTGGGCATGGTTCGTCCAGTACGAACTTGTGTCTCTCGCAGCTGAGAACTATTAATAGATTTCTTTTCCAATCTTTATAATTGTCGCCATTCAACTTATTTTCAGTAAGTATCGAAATGAGGGGTGTCGGTGACATTTTGAACTGAAATAAAATTATACTAGACATCATTACAAAGCCCAAGCAAATATGCAAATAATTTAGCAAATAAAACATACAAGTATGTTCCTACATGAAACTTGAAAAAAATGTAGCATTGCAACGGTAATTCTCAGCACCTATTGCCCCAAGCCACCGAGGGGTGGTCATGAGAACAAATAGCCGGAACATGGACCCCGTCC
Source organism: Antiaris toxicaria (assembly GCA_035233585.1). Classification (NCBI taxonomy): domain Eukaryota; kingdom Viridiplantae; phylum Streptophyta; class Magnoliopsida; order Rosales; family Moraceae; genus Antiaris; species Antiaris toxicaria. Next base: position 54,210,776 of record CP141155.1, on the reverse strand, counting down.
AATTAATATATGTTACCTTAAATCCTCCAAGGTTAAGACATATATTAATAACCGCTTATTTGGCCACCAGTTTAGTTAACAGAGCTTCTAGGGAAGGTTAATAACTAAACGAGTCTTGAGTGTATAACCATTGTTTACGTAGCCCGATCCACGTCCTACCAAGCCACCGAGGGGTGGTCATGAATAGGATCGCACCCGAACACGTTTTCCACATAGGAGATCCAATCTAGTATACCGGTGGCGGTAAACACCTACCGAGGGGTGTGGTCAGGTCAGAACTGATGCGAGGCGTTACCATGCTTTCACATATGGATCAACAATGGAGGCCGTGGGTTTTGTTTGAAACCCTCTCCCACTCAATATTTTGAAAAACATGCAAGTTTTGATAAATTATGTATGATCAATATAGTATGAGCGGCACTCACCTATCCTATATGACATGTTATCAAATATGCATACATAACATCCATCAATACATATTTATACATCCATGACATATCACAGAAAAAAATAATTGACAGACTAACCAAGCTATGGTCCATCCTAGAACAAAGAAAATAAAGATTACAAAATTCCATCCAAAGCATTCTTTGGGTCTTGAATTTTGTTCCGTCTTCTTGTATCCATCTTTATGTAGCCTCTCCATTTATTTCTCATCCCAAGAATTATTTAAAATTTAAATTTCAAAAAATTTAAATTTCAAATTCAAACTCCAAATTCGAATTTCAAATTTAAATTTCTAATTCAAATTTTAAACAATTTTAATCATCATGTGTAACAATATGTAATTACAAAAATTTCAAATTTTTAATTACATATTTTTAAACATGATTTAAAATTAAATCTCAAATTTAAAAATCAAAATTTTCAAATTTTGGACCGCCGCACCGCCGCCGGTGAAGGCGGCAGCCGCCGTGGGCAGCCACCAACCCCGGAGGGGCTGGCAGCCCACGGCCGCCCCTTGTGCAGCCTGCCGGGCTGCAGGCCAAGCCTGCAGCGCCAGGCTGCACGCCCAGACTGGGTGCAGCAGCCGGCAGGCTGCAGGCAGCGCCTGCAGCCAGAGGCTGCACGCCCAGGCTGCGGCCAGCCTTGGGCAGGCCACGGCCACCCCTGGCTGCAGGCAGAGCCTGCGGCCGTGGGTGGTGTGGGCCTGTACAGGGGCTGCCGCAGCCCCATCCTGCCCGAGGGCAGGGGCTGCAGCCCCACCAAGGTTTGTCGGCCTATCCCGAGGGGTCGTGTCTCGATTTTCGTGCCATATTCCAATTTATCTTTTAGGATCTCCAAAAATTAATTTGAATCCCAATTAAATTGAAATTTTCCACACAATCAAAATTTCAACCTTTAAATTAAATTTAACTTTTGGGAAAAATAAATTACGGTCTTCAATCTTCAATCTCCTCCAAGAATAATTACATAAAAAATTACTATACCGTTTCCGGTGTACAAAATTCTATCCATAAAAATTCTAAGAGACAAAAAATTAATATCCATGGGAAAATTACAGTGTTAATAAACTGCTCCCATGGTTACATAAAAAATTCCTAGATACAATTTTTCTAAATTCTAAGGAACCATAACCGGTATAAACAAGCATGCTTATAATAATTCAAAAAATTAAAATAACCACATACTTTATACATAATACATGATAACAACATAAAGGAACCCTAGAATGCCACTCTCTAAATATCAAATCCATACATAAATAAAAAGACTAAGTAATTGTCTAATTTATGTACATGGCATAGTCATGAGATGTCTTTGATACCAATTGGAGGAAAATAAACCGGTAAAAACGAATCAGAGTGGCGCAGCGGAACAATAAAAATTTTTAGATCGTTAAATATCTCATGATGCCATATACAATAAATCAACAATAATTAAAACTCATACCTCAAGGACGCCAATGAACAGGAGGAGAGTGACCGGAGGCTTCAACCAACTAGCCTTCTCTACTATTCTCCAATTCCCGAATGGCTGAGTGTGTGGGCACTCTGAACCTCGATCGGTATGCTAGCACTGCTAGTCTTCTTCCGACCACCCAGATCTCTAAAGAACTTTATTGTCACGATGAGCTGTGCAACAATAAGCCTGCTCACCTGAGAGTCTGTGGTCTGAGAGAACTGGAGTGGCAGGACCTCTATTTATAGACCTGCATGAGGTGATTCTCTGAATTCGAATTGGACTAGGAAAAGATTTTCTCCCTTATCCAAACCAAAAAATCCAAATTTTCCAAGGGAGAATCTCCACAATTAAATTCGGTTTTCTAGGATAAATCCAATCCAAATCTAAACAAGATTTTAACTAGAATTTTATCTCCCTTTTTCAACCAAAAAATCCGAAATCTTTAGGAGAAAATCTTCTCCAAATTTTCGGCCACTTTTAGGATAAGGAAGAATCAAAATTCCACTAGGATTTTTCAAGCTAAATCTCATCTCAACCTTATCCAAAAATAACCGAATTTCCTAGGATTTAGGCTCCAAAATTTCGGCCACTTTTAGGGAGGGAGAGAATCCAAATTCAACTAGGATAACTTGAATTTTCCCTTGAATCTTATCTACAAAAACCGAATTTTCCATTGAGGATTATCCTCAAAACATTCGCCCACTTTTGTTGGGATTTGGATTCAAAATTCAAGTAGGATTCTAACAAGATTATCCTCTCCAAATCCAACTCAAATTCGAATTTCAAACCTTGTGGATTTTCCACAAAAATTCGAATCCTACTTGGACTGTGATTCAAAATTTGAATTTCAAATTTCAAATTCAAATTTCAAATTCAAATTTCAAATTTCAAATTTCAAATTTCAAATTCAAATTTCAAATTCAAATTTCAAATTCGAATTTCAAATTCAAATTTCAAATTCAAATTTCAAATTCAAAATTCAAATTTCAAATTTCAAAATTCAAAATTCAAATTTCAAAATTCAAATTTCAAATTCCACAAAACGGTTGTGTTTCATATTCTTGTTCTCATGGATAATTTTCTACAACTCCAATCCAATCTCAAATAAAATCATGGTAACTTTATTTGTAGTTCGAATAATTGTGTACTCTATTATCCAAAACAAAATCTGAATCCAACCGGAGAGAATCTTGTCTACCATCCTAATCCTGTGTCATCACCATCCATGCATAATAAACTAGCCAATAGCATACAAAAATCAATTTGCCAAACGTTAAGGAATTATGTGGAGCTAGTAGAGGGACTGATTGGACATATATAATCGGGCTCCCGTGATTCCATATGATCATCATTCTGTACCGAACAACTCAATCATATGATCACTAATTTCAGAGTCACACCACTATAAACCTGAAACTGAACTCCCAATTATATACCGTATTACGTAAGCCTGTGACGAGCTACCATCCAATGACCTTGTCATATATGCAAAACCCTCATATGATATCCATGATCAGCCTTAGGTCAAAGTCCGTTTAATCCTACTGATCAGGCTATCTTAAAGTTCCATTATACTACCGAATCAAGAAAATGATTATTCACCATATGTGAATAAGAAGTCATCCGCCCAGCAGACGACCCAAGGCCTTGTCCATTTTCACATTCAGTATAATGCCTTTAAGAGGATACCTTTAACTCCTCAGAGCTATGATTCCGATATCTGCAAACAAACCCTTCATCGTATACAAGTCATGCACCTAACGAACCGGTCTATAAGCTTACTACCTCTGAGACGCTTTGGCCATTGGAACATCAAAGTACACAAGTCATATACATGAAGTAGTTCATTTACTCAGGATTAAGGTTATTGCACAATGAACGTCAAAAGCAGATTGATCCACTCATAGCGGACTACGTAGATCAATCACGCTTTAGTCCCGGTCTAATATGTCACCACCGAGCAACATATCCATGTCTCTACTTGGGAGTCCAGCTCCAGACAGTCAAGACAGACCGTCCCCTCTAAGGCTTTAGACAACATAATAGTCTTAACATGAGTTAGATGCTCGGTCTAACCCCATAGACTACAGACCATAGTTTAGACTGCTAACTTTAGAACATTGTCTTCTCGCATACAAAAAGTCCATTGCATGCAACGTTCTAACAGTTTTAACACAAGCAGTCAGTGAGCCATATTTGCTTACATTTACTTTAACATGTAAATAAGACGAGGACAGATAGCAATGTAATGAATAACCTCTATGTATAATTTTATTATCCAGTTCAAAATGAATACATCAAAATGTCTCTAATACTTAGGGCATTTCCTAACATTATACCATCTAATGCTGTCGGTGTATGATCTATCTCCATGCTGTCAGCTCTAAGAGTGTGTACCTGTGATGCCTTACCACAATTTTGAGCTGTATTCCCTCGTTGGTAGCCCGTACTTTGACCCTGTGGTGGCGGTCTCTGATAACTCGGCACTGTGAACTGCTGTAGCGGTGTAGCATGTGGAGAATAAGGCGCAGTGTACTGGCTCATGCGCTGAGGCTGATAAGGAGCCAGAAGCTGAGGGCGCTGTGACTGTGAATACTAGGAAGTAAACTGTTGCCTCTATGGAAGACCATTCTGATTCCGCTGATGATGATGTCTATGAGCATTGTCTCTTGACTGTCTCTTCGGGCAGACATTTCTTTTGTGGCCTTCATCACCATACTCGAAGCAGGTAATCACATTCATCCGACCCTGTCGCTGTCCAGAAAACTGACGAGAACCTGATCCCTAAGACTGCTGGTTCTTCTGGTAAGGAGTCTGCGGCTTGTGCTGAGGCTTGTTGCGGATTGGTCTAGACTTGTTTCCGTTATAAGCTTCAAGGAACCCCTTGTCGCCCTCTTCCACTGCCAACGCCTTGGCAACTATCTGCTGGTAGCTATCCCTGATCTGGAATGGTTGTACACCCTTCTTCACATAGAGGCTAAGCCCTTCCTCAAAGCGGAGACACTTAGTAGCTTTATCCAAAACCTGATTCTTCGCATACCAGGCCAACTCGGTGAACTTGGCTTCATATTCCCGCACTGACATAGATCCTTGCTTCAAACGGACGAACTCCCTAGCTTTTCTATCGCGGAACTAAGCTGAAAAGAAACGCTCGTGAAAATGCTCCTCGAAAACTATCCAAGAAGACCTCTGCTCCTCTATCAAACCATCCTCGATACTAGCCCACCAGGTAGAGGCTAGACCCACTAGCTTGTTGGAAGCAAACTCAACCCAGAACTCTGTGGGTGTGGCGATCAACTTTAGCTGCTTGCGAATGGCATCAAATCAGTAGTCGGTATCCATCTCTGTGCCCGTGCCGTCGAAAGTGGGTACGTGAGGCTTAAAGAAAAGAGTTAAGGCTGCCTGTTTAGGATGTATCATAGGCTGGGTAGGTACTACTCCAGAGGTAGGGTTTTCAGTGGCAGCGTTTGCTGAGGAGTCTAAGAAGAACTCCCCGCTCTCTGGGTCTCATTAGGAACAACATTGGCTACAGGAGCTGGGTTAGGTGTTCCAAAAGGTAAGACGGTGAGGAGAGCCTGTATCACCGCCGTGAGATTCTGCATTGCCATTAGCTGATCATTCGGTGTAGGAACCGCTGCATTATGACCCCCTTGAGGCTGCGTGTTCTCGGGGTTCTCTTCGTCGTTGCCTCTCTGCTGCCTCTGACTACGTGTGCCGGGACGAGCCATTTTGCCGAATAAGATTGAAGGAAGAGGAAATCCTATAAGCTTCTAAGAGTAAGGAAGACCATGCTTGGGTATTTTGAAAACATTTTGATGAAAACCCTTTTGAAAACTTGGTCTCTGATACCATTATTTGTCACAGCCCAAAATTTAGACACGTGACATGACAGCCAAATCATAATATCAACCCGAGATTTAAGGAAAAACATTTATTACAAAAAGCGGGTCAACATTATAATTTAGCTAAGTCTAATTGTTTATAACGTAGCATCATAACCACAAAATAAAATAAAGTAGAAAATAAATACTTTTAACGCGGAAATCAAACACAAAATCGGTCTTCAAAAGAGATTACCAACCATAAAATATTCCCAAGCATGAAATTTAAATAACGTGAAATAAAGTCCAAACCTAATATCTCATTACATCAGAACGAGAAACAGAATGAAGAAGATGGATAAAATGGATAGCATCATCTTCGGTAGAAACGGATAGCTCAACGATTTTCGGAACTGCTACCTTCCGCACCTGGAAGTAGTCATTTCGAAATCACAAAGAAAAGGGACGTGAGCACTGGCTCAGTAGGACAGAAACAAAGGTGGGTTAAACAGGTAACATTTAAAAGTATGACATAATATTCGTTTCCAAAAATAATCAACAATTTAAAAAAAAATACATAGCATAATAATCACAAAAAAAATAATCAACAATTTCGGGAAAACATTTTTAATACAAGTTTTATTCTACTGAGGACTTAGCGTAGCTGCAATATACGTGCCCCAATATTAAAAATAATAAATCATTAAAATAAACCATCATATTTTGAGTGAGGACTTGTCGTAGCTATAATATACGTGCCTCGAATTGAATTATCCTAGATCATCTCGTTATGGTCTAAATAGACCGAACGGCCCTACGCAGGTTTAGGGACCTTCCCCCATGGCGTCAACTTTGGGACGCACGCATCATTTACAATGATCGTGAACTAGAGCTCAATTATGTTCACCGGATTATTCAAAAGATGGTATTTGCCAAGTTATATTATGCTATTAATCAAAACACGCTTTAAAATACACATTTATTACAAAACACGTTGCATGCGTTTATTTCATCAAAAACAGTATAATAATTTCATATACTGAAAACAACATGCCATCGATAAAATAGGGAAATTTAAAACACTTGACTACTCCCAGAAAAGGCTAGAAAGTCCTACCTCGATTGTCGCACAAGCGTTGCGATAACGTGATCCACTAATCAAGCAAGAACGTCAAATAAATCCTATAATCACAACGTATGATCAGTCTAGGTCTAGATAAAATCATCCAATCATTTTAATGTGCCACAAAAAGATTTTAAAATGTTTAATAACATTTGGGATTTAAAATTTGTGGAAATCCCTAAGTCAGGATATTATTGGACATGGGCAGACTGACCTAGGCTGACTGTAAAATCAATATTAATTCATTTTTAATCCCAAAAATTCTAAATTTTTAATATGTTAAACTAGACATCCTTAGCTTTAATTCCATACAATGTTTATAATTTTTAGACATCGTTTGATTACTCAACTAGGCCAAAAACCGAGGGGTTGTTTTCAAGCATAAAATCAGGGTTTCAGTTTCAGTTCAAAAACTGGCAGTTCTGTCCACCTATCTTAGAAAAATATTTTGACTAGGCCAATGGATGAGTTTGGTTCTAAAATTTTGTAGGCATTTAGGGGACATCTCGAATTTAATTTTAGGCTCAAGGTTCACTCAAAAATCATTTTTAAAACTCAAGTTATGGCTGACACAAGTTTACTGTTCATATGGTAATTTTTCAGATTTCCGTTTTTCCTCTCCGAATTTCAATTAGCCTCAAACCAATACAATTTTCATCCAATGATCATGAAATTTTCGTGGAGAACCTTATTTACATGTCATTAACACAATCCAAGAATCAAATTGGCGAAACTCATAAAATTTGCACATGTGATAATAGGGTTTTTGAAAGGGGATCAATGAGGCAAAATTTTTAGGGTTTTAGAGAGAGAAATCACACCTTGTTTGTGCTGTACTATTTTTGATGCTTGGTCTCTTTTTTGGCTGAATTTGTGTGAGTGTTGGAGTCTTCAAAATAGTAGGGAAAACAGTGGAGAAAAACCATAAAAATTTTGAATTTAAAATCAAAAGGAGAAGGAAGGAAAAAGTTGATTTCTCACCTTGTTTTTGTCTCAAAAGTTGTTGAATCTTTGAGCTGCCTTTACGTAGGTTTTTGCTTGCTGTTTTGGTGTGTTTTGTGAGAGAAAAATTCAGAGAGGAAAGAAGGGAAAGCTGGCTGAATTTTTAAGAGTGAAAGGAAGGGTGAATGAGAGTTGAAAGAGGGCTTTTATACTAGGTTTTTCTTTCCTTTTTGCTTCCTTGTTTGGCCAAATCTTTTGAGGGGCAAAAGGGAAAGTTTTTGTGTGTTTCGAGGCTAGGGTTTTTCTCTCTTATTTTTCCTTAAGTGGCCAAAATTATCCATTAGTTTTTAAGAAAAAAAAAATAATTTGAATTTTGATTAAGTTTTAACCTAGCTTTTAATTCAAATAAAATCTCCTTTATTTCCGACACTTTATAGCCGAATTTCTTCTTTATATTTAAGGGATGAAATTTGAGTTTGAATCCTCATTGTATTTATGGAATTTAAATTTTTAATTAAAATCCCAAGTAATGGCCGAATATTTTAGGGTTTTTGAAGTTAAAATTGTTGACTAGGAAACCAACCTAGGGTTTCTAAAAGATTTTTAATTAATTTTTGGCACACTAATTTTATTTAAATTATATATTGACCCTTAAATAAAATTTAAGGCGTCACAGGCTCCCTGACTGCTTGTGATAAAACTGTTAGAACGTTGCATGCAATGGACTTTTGTATGCGAGAAGACAATGTTCTAAAGTAAGCGGTCTAAACTATGGTCTGTAGTCTATGGGGTTAAACCGAGCATCTAACTCATGTTAAGACTATTATATTGTCTAAAGCCTTGGAGGAGACGGTTTGTCTTGACTGTCTGGAGCATAGACTCCCAAGTAGAGACATAAGTATGTTGCTTGGTGGTGACATATTAGACCGGAACTAAAGCGTGATTGATCTACGAAGTCCGCTTTGAGTGCATTGATCTGCTTTTGACATTCATTGTGTAGTAACCTTAATCCTGAGTTGATGGACAGCTTCATGTATATGACTTGTGTACTTTGATGTTCCAATGGCTAAAGCGTCTCAGAGGTAGTAAGCTTATAGACCGATTCGTTGGGTGCATGACTTGTATACGATGAAGGGTTCGTTTACAGATATCAGAATCATAGCTCTAATGAGGAGTTAAAGGTATCCTTTTAAAGGCATTGTACTGAATGTGAAAATGGACAAGGCCTTGGGTCGTCTACTGGGCGGATGACTTCTTATTCACATATGGTGAATAGTCATTTTCTTTATTCGGTAGTATAATGGAACTTTAAGATAACCTGATCAGTAGGATTGAATGGACTTTGACCTAAGGCTGATCATAGATATCATATGAGGGTTCTGCATGCATGACAAGGTCATTGGAGGACAGCTTGTCACAGGCTTACGTAATACGGTATACAGTAGGGAGTTCAGTTTCAGGTTTATAGTGGTGTGACTCTGAAATTAGTGATCATATGATTGAGTTGTTCGGTAAAGAGTGATGATCATATGGATTTGTGAGAGTCCGATTATATATGTCCAATTACTCCCTCTACTAGCTCTACATAATTCCTTAACGTTTGGCTAAATTGATTTGTGTACGCTATTAGCTAGTTTATTTTGCAGGGATGGTGTTGACATAGGATTAGGATGGTAGACCAGACTCTCTCTGGTTGAATTCAGATTTTGTTTTGGATAATAGAGTACACAATTATTCGAACTCCAAATAAAGTTGCCATGATTTTATTTGAGATTGGATCGGAGTTGTAGAAAATTATCCATGAAAACAAGAATTTGAAATACAATTATTTTGTGGATTTTGAAATTTGAATTTTAAAATTTGAAATTTGAAATTTGAATTTGAAATTTAAATTTTAAATTCGAATTTGAAATTTGAATTAGAAATTTAAATTTCAAATTTGAAATTTGAATTTGAAATTTGAATCTTGAATCATAGTCCAAGTAGGATTCAAATTTCTTGTGGTAAATCCACAAGGAATGAAATTCGAATTTGAGTTAGATATGAAGAGGAAAATCTTGTCAGAATCCTACTTGAATTTTGAATCCAAATCCTAACAATAATGGATGAAAATTTTGAGGATTATCCTCATGGAATTTTCAGATTTTTTATGGATAAGGTTCAGGGAAAAATTCAAGTTTCAATCCTAGTTGAATTTGGATTCTCTTCTCCCTGATTATGGCTGAAAATTTGAGGAAGATCACCAAGGAGATTTTCGGTTATTTTAGATAAGGATGAGATAAGAGTCAAGCTTAAAAATCCTAGTGGAATTTTGATTCTTCCTTATTCAAAAGTGGCCAAAATTTTTATTGCGATTTTCCCTTTGGATTTTCGGATTTTTTGGTTGAAAAGGGAGATAAGATTCATGTTAAAATCTTGCTTAGATTTGAATTGGATAATCTTAATGTTGGTTGAAATTTGTTGGGATTTTCCCTTGGATAATTTCAGATTTTATGTTATGGATAAGGGAGAAAATCTTCTCCTAATCCAATTCAAATTCAGAGAATCACCTCATGCAAGTCTATAAATAGAGGTCCTGCCACTCCAGTTCTCTTAGACCATAGACTTTCAGGTGAGCAGGCTTATTGTGGCATAACTCACCGTGACAATAAGTTCTTTAGAGATCTGGGTGGTCAGAAGAAGACTAGCAGTGCTAGCATACCGATTGAGGTTCAGAGTGCCTACACACTTAGCCATTCAGGAATTGGAGAATAGTAGAAAAGGCTAGTTGGTTGAAGCCCTCCGGTCATTCTCCTCCTGCAAGATTGGCATCTGTGAGGTATGAGTTTAAATTATTGTTGGTTTATTGTATATGGCATCATGAGATATTTAACGATCTTGAAAATTTTTTATTGTTCCGCTGCACTATTCTGATACGTTTTTATCGATTTAATTCCTACAATTGATATGAGAGCCATCTCATGACTATACCATGTACATAAATTAGACAATTAATTAGTGTTTTTATTTATGTATGGATTTGATATTTAGAGAGTGGCATTCTAGGATTCCTTTATGTTGTTATCATGGATTATGTATGTAGTATGTGGTTATTTTAATTTTCTGAATTATTATAAGCATGCTTGTTTTTGCCGGTTATGGTTCCTTAGAATTTAGAAAAATTGTCTCTAGGAATTTTTTATGTAACCATGGGAGCAGTTTGTTAACACTGTAATTTTCCCATGGATTTTAATTTTGTCTCTTAGAATTATTATTAGAATTTTTTGTACATCCGAAATGGTTTAGGAAATTTTATGTAATTATTCTTGGAGGAGATTAAAGATTGAATACCATAATTTATTTTTTCCCAAAAGTTAAATTTAATTTAAAGGTTGAAATTTTGATTGTGTGGAAATTTTCAATTTAATTGGGATTCGAATTAATTTTTGGAGATCCTAATGGGTAAATTAGAATATGGCATGAAAATCGAGACACAACCCCTCCGGATAGGCTATCGGGCCTTGGTGAGGCTACAGCCCCTGCCCTAGGGCAGGATGGGGCTGTGACAGCCCCTGTACAGGCCATGACCACCCACGGCCGCAGGCTTGGCCTGTAGTTGAGTATGGCCATGGCCCTCCCAAGGATGGCCGCAGCCTAGGCGTGCAGCCTATGGCTACAGGTGCTGCCTGCAGCCTGTCGGCTGCTACGCCCAGCCTAAGCGTGCAGCCTGGTGCTACAGGCTTGATCTGCAGGCCGGCAAGGCTGCACATAGGGCGATCATGGTCTGCCAGCCCCCCTGGGGCTAGGGGTGGGCTGTATGGCGACGGTTCTAAAATCGAAAAATTTTGATTTTTAAATTTGAGATTTAATTTTAAATAATGTTTAAAAATATGTAATTGAAAATTTAAAATTTTTGAAATTACATATTATTACACATGATGTTTAAAATTGTTTAAAATTTGAATTTGAAATTTAAATTTGAAATTCGAATTCGGAATTTGAATTTGAAATTTAAATTTTTGGAATTTAAATTTTTAAATGATTCTTGGGATAAGAAATAAATGGAGAGGCTACATAAAGATGGATACAAGGAAACGGAACAAAATTCAAGACTCAAATAATGCTTTGGATGGAATTTTGTAATATTTATTTTCTTTGTTCTAGGATGGAATCATGACTTGGTTATTCTGTCAATTATTTTTTCTATGATATGTCATGGATGTATAAATATGTGTTGATATATGTTTTATATGCATATTTGATAACATGTCATATAGGATAGGTGAGTGCCACTCATACTATATTGATCATACATATTTGTCAAAACTTGCATGTTTTTCAAAGTATTAAGTGGGAAAGGGTTTCAAACAAAACCCACGGCTTCCATTGTTCATCCATATGTGAAAGCATGGTAATGCCTCGTGTCAGTTCTGCCCTGACCACATCCCTTGGTAGGTGTTTACCGCCGCCGGTATACTAGATTGGATCTCCTATGTGGAAAACATGTTCGGGTACGATCCTATTCATGACCACCCCTCGGTGGCTTGGTAGGACATGGATCAGGCTACGCTAGAAAATGGTTATACACTCAAGACTCGTTTAGTTATTAACCTTCCCTAGAAGCTCTGTTAACTGAACTGGTGGCTAAATAACCGGTTATTAATATATGTCTTAACCTTGGAAGATTTAAGGCAACATATATTAATTGGACGGGGTCCATGTTCCGGCTATTTGTTTTCATGACCACCCCCCGGGGGCTTGGGCCAATAGATGCTGAGAATTACCGTTGCAATGCTACATGTTTTTCAAGTTTCATGTAGGAACATATTTGTATGTTTTATTTGCTAAAATTATCTGTATATTTGCTTGGGCTTTGTAATGATGTCTAGTATAATTTTATTTCTGTTCAAAATGTCACCGACACCCTTCATTTCAATACTTACTGAGAATAAACTGAATGGTGATAATTATAAAGATTGAAAAAGAAATCTGTTGATAGTTCTCAGTTGCGAGAGACATAAGTTCGTACTAGATGAACCATGCCCACCAGGGCCCAAACCTGACACACCGCTTGAGGAGGTCCCGGTTGCCTATGCTCGTTGGAGAGAATCTAATGAGATAGCTCGATACTACATTCTGGCCCGCATGACAAGTGCTTCACAAAAGTAGCATGAGACTTATCAAGTTGCTAGGGAGATCATGGAAAATCTGGTGGACATGTTCGGAGGCCAAGAAAAATTAGCTCAACAGTCTGCTATAACCAGTATTATGAACTCCAAGCAGAAGGCAGGGACTCTGGTGAAGGACCATATGATCACTCTAATGGGATTCTTCGCTGAGGCTGTCGAGAATGGTGTTGAGTTGGACTACAACACCCAGATCGAGATGGTGTTCAAAACTCTGTCTAAAGATTTTATGGGGTTTAAGGCCACATACAATCGGGCGACAAGGGAGTTAGGACTAACCGAGCTCATGAAATAACTCCAAGTTTATGAGTGGATGATCAGGGATGGGGATGCAGTCTAACCTAAATGAGAGGCCAATTTGACGGAATCTTCCAAACCCTCACCGAAGAGGAAGAGGCCAAATCAGAAGCAAGCGGCTTCCAATTCTTCTAATACTCCTGTCTCAGGTGGGAAGAAGAAGAAGAACAACAAGAAGCCTAGGGACCCTAAAAGTCCAAGTGCTTCCGCTGTGGGAAGGTAGGTCACTTCAAAAAGGCTTGCCGGGAATTCCTAGCCACCAAGGGCAAGGAAGGTAAGTAACTTCACTACTTAGAAGCGTGTTTGGTAGAAGAATCGAAAGACACTTAGGTCATTGATTCGGGTGCCACTAATCATGTTTGTGTTTCTATGCAGGGGTTCATGGAAATGAGAAGTCTACATGATAGGAGCCTCTCGTTGCGGACTGGAGACGGTAGCTTGGAGGTAGCTGAGGTAGTGGGAGATATTTATCTTTACTTTAATGAATTTAGGTTTATTTTATTGAAAGACTGTTTTTATGTTCCCAATTTTAGGAGGAACCTTATATCGGTAGCTTGTTTAATAAAGGATTCTTATTCAGTTTCTTTTAGTAAAAGAGTTGATATTCGTAGAAATAAGTCTTTTATCTACTTTGGATGGATGGATGGAAACCTATATTTGATTAAACTAAGATGTACTCACTGCTTAACACCGAATTAATAGATAACTCTAAAAGGTTGAAAGTTTCTCACTCTAACAAGGCGTATCTTTGGCATTTAAGATTTGGTCATATTAATCAGGATAGGATTCAAAGGTTGGTGAAAGACGGTCCTCTAGAATCTCTGGAAGAGGTACGTCTTCCTCAATGTGAGTCTTGTCTAGAGGGAAAGATGACTAAGAGGTCTTTTGGAGTTAAGGGTACTAGGGCTTAGGAGCTCTTAGAAATTGTGCACATAGACGTATGTGGCCCTATGAACGTCACAGCACAAGGAGGGTTCGAGTATTATGTCTCGTTTATAGACGATTACCCGAGGTATGGATATGTGTATCTGATGCACCGCAAGAGCGATACTTTTGACAAGTTCAAAGAGTACGGTGTAGAAGTGGAAAAGCAATTGGATAAATCCATAAAGACACTTTGATCTGATTAAGGTGGTGAATACCTCTCCGATGAATTTCTCGGACATCTTGTAGAGAATGGGATATTATCCGAATTGACTGCACCTGGTACTTCACAATAGAATGGTATAGCCGAAAGGAGAAACAGGACCTTGTTGGATAGGGTACGGTCCATGATGAGTTATTCAACACTGCCATTATAATTTTGGGGATATGCTTTACAAACGGCATGCTATATTCTAAACCAGGTTCCAAGCAAATCAATTCCCAGAACTCCGTATGAATTGTGGCATGGCAGGAAGCCCTCCTTTCGACATATGAGAATATGGGTCTGCCCGGCGCATGTACTGGATAGGGATGCGAAGAAGTTGGAACCAAGATCAGAATTGTGCATGTTTGCAGGGTATCCAAAAGTAACTAAGGGAGGTCTGTTCTATAACCCGAAGGAATAAAAAGTCATTGTTTCAACCCATGCGACATTCTTGGAGGAAAGTCACATGAACGACTTTAAGCCTCGAAGCAAAGTGGTGCTAGAGAAGTTATCAAGTGAAAGAACTGCTCCACAGATTTCGGTCTTGGACGCAAGTCCAAGTTTTGGTGAAAGACCTGCAGATGATCAACAATTTAGGGTGCCTCGTCGTAGTGGGAGGGTTTCAAAGAAACCTAATTTCTTCATATATGATACTGAGGTATACCAGGCTGAGGCTCATGAGCATGAGGATGATCCGGTCACTTATGATAAAGCTATAAATGATGTTGATTCTAAATCTTGGAAACAGGCTATGAACAATGAGATGGATTCTATGAAACCCAACTCTATTTGGGAACTTATAGATTTGTCGGATGGGATAAAACCCATTGGATGCAAATGGGTCTACAAAAGAAAGAAGGATACGGAAGGGAGAGTGGAAACTTTCAAAAGTAGACTGGTTGCAAAGGGATAAATGCAAAAGGCTGGAATCGATTATGATACAACTTTTTCACCTGTTGCTATGCTGAAGTCTATCCGTATTCTTCCGTCCATTGCTGCGGCTCTCGATTACAAGATCTGGCAAATAGATGTCAAGACGGCATTCTTGAATGGCCATCTTGAGGAGTGTATCTATATGATACAGACTGAAGGGTTCGTAGCAAAAGGCCAAGAAAGGAAAGTCTGCAAGTTGCTTAGATCCATTTTTGGATTAAAGCATGCATCCTGCTCGTGGAACCAGAGATTTGATCAAGTGATCAAGACTTTCAGTTTTGAGTAGAACGTTGATGAACCCTGTGTTTATAAATGTATTATGGATGAAAAAGTGGTCTTTCTAATACTCTATATCGATGATATACTGCTCATTGGAAATGATATAGGGAACTTATCATCGATTAAGCTTTGGTTACACCAACAGTTTGACATGAAGGACTTGGGAGAAGCTAATTATGTTCTAGGCATTCGTCTCTTCAGAGATCGAAAGAACAAAATAATAGCGTTATCCCAAGCTTCATACATAGATAAAATAATTGACAAATATGCAATGCAAGAGGCAAAGAAAGGTACACAACCTTCTACTGCCGGTCTAACTCTTTCATTGGATGACTGTCCAAAGACATCGGAAGAAAGAGAGCGTATGAGTAAGGTCCCTTATGCATCCGCTGTGGATAGCCTTACGTATGCTATGCTATGCACTCGCCCGCACATATGTTTTGTAGTAGGTATGGTGAGTCGATATCAAGCGAATCCTGGAACAAAGTACTGGCAAGCAGTAAAGCATATACTCAAGTATCTTAAGAGAACGAGGATTATATGTCGGTGTATTTTGGAGGGGACCTAATACTCGTAGGATACACGGACTCAGACTTCCAGACTTGCAAGGATTCGAGGAAATCGACATCTGGATCTGTATTTTTGCTCGGGGGAGGCGCCATTATGTGGAGGAGCGGGAAGTAGGGCTGCACAGCTAACTCTACTATGGAGGTTGAGTATGTGGCTACGGCTGAGGCATCTAAAGAAGCAGTTTGGCTCCGTAAGTTCTTTAGAGACCTTTAGATCATTTTAGCTATTGACAAGCCTATCACACTTTACTATGATAACACGGGGGCTATTGTCAACACAAGGGAATCTCGGCACCACAAGAGGACCAAGCACATAGATCGAAGATATCATGTTATTAGAGGGCACGTGGAGACAGGCCAAGTAGATGTATGTAAGATCGCGTCCGAGGGCAACATTGCTGATCCCTTTACTAAGACTTTGATGGCTAGAAGCTTTAAGAGGCACGTAGAGGTAATGGGGATGCGTAACGTGGCACATCTGCTGGCTTAGGCAAGTGGGAGATTGTTAGGAAATGCCTTAAGCATTAGATACATTTTGATGTATTTATTTTGAACTGGATAATCAAATTATATATAAAGGTTATTTATTATATTGCTATCTGTCCTCAATTTATTTACATGTTAAAGTAAATGTAAGTAAATATGGCTTCCTGACTGCTTGTGTTAAAACTATTAGAACGTTGCATGCAATGGACTGTTGTATGCGAGAAGACAATGTTCTAAAGTAAGCGGTCTAAACTAAGGTCTGTAGTCTATGGGGTTAGACCGAGCATCTAACTTATGTTAAGACTATTATGTTGTCTACAGCCTTGGAGGGGACGGTTTGTCTTGACTGTCTGGAGCATAGACTCCCAAGTAGAGACATAGATATGTTGCTTAGTGGTGACATATTAGACCAGGACTAAAGCATGATTGATCTATGAAGTCCGCTTTGAGTGGATTGATCTGCTTTTGATGTTCGTTGTGTAGTAACCTTAATCTGAGTAGATGGACAGCTTCATGTATATAACTTGTGTACTTTGATGTTCCAATGGCTAAAGCATCTCAGAGGTAGTAAGCTTATAGACCGGTTCATTGGGTGCATGACTTGTATACGATGAACGTTTCGTTTACAGATATCAGAATCATAGCTCTAATGAGGAGTTAAGGGTATCCTCTTAAAGGCATTATACTCAATGTAAAAATGGACAAGGCCTTAGGTCGTCTGCTGGGCGGATGACTTCTTATTTGCATATGGTGAATAATCATTTTCTTTATTAGGTAGTATAATGGAACTTTAAGATAGCCTAATCAGTAGGATTGAACAGACTTTGACCTAAGGCTGATCATGGATATCATATGAGGGTTCTGCATACATGACAAGGTCGTTGGACGATAGCTTGTCACAGGCTTACGTAATAGGTATGTAGTTGGGAGTTCAGTTTCAGGTTTACAGTAGTGTGACTCTTAAATATGTGATCATATGATTGAGTTGTTCGGTAAAGAATGATGATCATATGGATTTGCGGGAGCCCGATTATATATGTCCAATTAGTCCTTCCACTAGCTCCACATAATTCCTTAACATTTGGCTAAATTGATTTGTGTATGCTATTGGCTAGTTTATTTTGCATGGATGGTGTTGACATAGGATTAGGATGGTAGACAAGATTCTCTCCAGTTGAATTCAGATTTTGTTTTGGATAATAGAGTACACAATTATTCGAACTCCAAAAAAGTTGCCCTGATTTTATTTGAGATTGGATTGGAGTTGTAGAAAATTATCCATGAGAACAAGAATTTGAAATACAACTGTTCTGTGGATTTTGAAATTTGAAATTTGAATTTTGAATTTGAAATTCGAATTTGAAATTTAAATTTGAAATTTAAAATTTGAAATTTGAAATTTGAAATTGAAATATGAATTTGAAATTTGAAATTCAAATCTTGAATCACAGTCCAAGTAGGATTCAAATTTCTTGTGGTAAATCCACAAGGAATGAAATTCGAATTTGAGTTGGATATGGAGAGGAAAATCTTTTTAGAATCCTACTTGAATTTTGAATCTAATTCCTAACAATAATGGACGAAAATTTTAAGGATTATCCTTATGGAATTTTCAGATTTTTTGTGGATAAGGTTCAGGGAAAAATTCAAGTTTCAGTCCCAGTGGAATTTGGATTCTCTCCTCCCTGATTGTGCCCAAAAATTTGAGGAAGATCTCCTAGGAGATTTTTGGTTATTTTAGATAAGGATGAGATAGGATTCAAGCTTGAAAATCCTACTGGAATTTTGATTCTTCCTTATCTAAAAGTGGTTGAAATTTTTGTTGGGATTTTTTCTTTGGATTTTCAGATTTTTTGGTTGAAAAAGGGAGATAAGATTCATGTTAAAATCTTGTTTAGATTTGAATTGGATAATCCTAATGTTGGTCGAAATTTGTTGGGATTTTCCCTTGGACAATTTCAGATTTTATGTTGTGGATAAGGGAGAAAATCTTCTCCTAATCCAATTTGAATTCAGAGAATCACCTCATGCAAGTCTATAAATAGAGGTCCTGCCACTCCAGTTCTCTTAGACCACAGACTCTCAGGTGAGCAGGCTTATTATTGCATAACTCACCGTGACAATAAGTTCGTTAGAGATCTGGGTGGTCAGAAGAAGGTTAGCAGTGCTAGCATACCGATCGAGGTTCAGAGTGCCCACACACTCAGCCATTCAAGAATTGGAGAATAGCAGAGAAGGCTAGTTGGTTGAAGCCCTCCGGTCATTCTCCTCCTGCAAGATTGGCATCCTTGAGGTATGAGTTTAAATTGTAATTAGTTTATTGTATTTGGCATCATGAGATATTTAACGATCTTAAAAAATTTTTATTATTCCGCTGCACCACTCTGATACGTTTTTATGGATTTAATTCCCACAACATCCTCATCCAGGTGGAAAGCTAGAGCCGTTAGAGATTCTTGAGTGGAAATGGGTACATATCATGATAGACTTTGTGGTAGGATTACCAAAGACTCGAGAAGGCTATGATGCCATTTGGGTTATTGTAGACAGGTTGACAAAAACGGCAAGGTTCATTGCAGTAAAAATGACCTTCTCGTTGGAAAAGTTAGCAAGCTTATAAGTTAACCACATAGTCAGGCTACATGAAGTCCCTAAATCCATTGTGTTAGAGCGTGATCCACGATTCACTTCAAACTTCTGGACATGTGTATGAGAAGCTATGGGAACAGAAGTGTGATTGAGCACAGCATTTCATCCGCAGACAGACGGGCAATCTGAGCAAACCAATCAAACGTTAGAAGACATGCTGTGTGCATGTACAATAGATTTCCTGGGAGCTAGAATGAGAAACTTCCACTAGTAGAGTTTTCATATAACAACAGCTACCAAGCTTCGATAGGTATGGCACCTTATGAAGCTTTGTATAGAAAAAAGTGTGGATCACCGATTCACTGGTACAACCTACAAGAGAAACGACTGCGTAAGA
Source organism: Antiaris toxicaria (assembly GCA_035233585.1). NCBI lineage: Eukaryota > Viridiplantae > Streptophyta > Magnoliopsida > Rosales > Moraceae > Antiaris > Antiaris toxicaria. Next base: position 54,191,141 of record CP141155.1, on the reverse strand, counting down.
TGGATTTTGTATAAGAAACAGTGGACGTAGTTACAAAAATACAACAGCAGATGAAGATAGCCCAGAGCCGACAGAAGAGTTATGCGGACAAGAGACGAAGATCCCTGGAGTTCAATGAAGGGGATTTCATATTCCTAAGAGTTTCACCGATGAAAGGAATAATACGGCTCGGGAAGAAGGGGATATTGAGTCTAAGATATATTGGACCATATGAGATCATCGAACGCATTGGTATAGTTGCCTATAAATTGGCATTACCTCCAGAAATGTCAGCAGTACATAATGTGTTTCATGTGTCGATACTACGGAAGTACATATCGGATCCGTCCCATGTACTGAAACATGAACCGATCCAGATTCAGGAAGACCTGACTTATGAGGAGAGACCTGTTCGGATCTTGGCACGTGAAGATAAAATCTTGAGGAATAAAACAATCCCATTAGTCAAAGTGCTGTGGAGAAATCACAATGTTGAAGAGGCTACATGGGAACGTGAGGACGAAATGAAGAATTTGTAACCCCACTTGTTCTAAATTTTCGAGGACGAAAATTCTATAAGGAGGGGTGAATGTGATAACTGGGAATTTTAGATTCTCAGAGTAGGCTAAAATTGTATGTATATAACAATTTTAATGAATAAAATATGAAAAAGTTATGTTTTAATACTGTTATGAATAGTATAAAAATGTTCTGGCAGTGTTAAAGTGTGTGAGTTCTGGAATAGAAAATCTTACCACACATAATTAGGTAAGGTGGTTCGAAATTAGAACCAAAAACCTTAGAAAATGCATTGAGATGCACGAAAATAATAGAAATTTATGGTAAAGAATTCTGATCAAACGAAAGCAAAATAAGACAAATCGATCACACCAACGGCGCCTAGAACTCGCCTACGCAATTTTGATGAAGTTCCATTCGGATCGGATTATAGTCAAAAATTGATCACTAATTAATTAGTGAATTAATATGAATAGTAGGATGACATCACCATGATTATGTCATAAACCAAAATTTTTTCCTTAATTAAGAAAGTAATTTTGAAAGGTGTATGGTTTAAATTAGGTTACTTTATGATCAATGGCCAAGATTATGCCAAAAAGTCATTGAAAAATTTTTAAAAAAATTTGGAAAAGAAGAAGAAAAACATTTGATTTTTGCCCTAAAATCCTTACTTTTTAGTCCTTGAATAATTAGAAAATTGTTGGGAAAAAATTACAAAAAAGCCCTTGACTTTTACCTTTAAATAGGCATCAAAATCCATTCAAAAAATCAACCAAACTCTTGCCCTTTTTCTTTAGCCAAAACCGTGGCCTTCTCCCCCTTTGAAAGGCAAAATTTTGTTTTCAATTTCACACTAAGCTTAGCTTGCATTGCATTTTCAACATCCAGTCATCAACTAGTTAAGGTAAACTTCAAAATTGAAGCTTTTCCCTTTGATTTTCCTTAGAAAATCCGTGGGCATGAGAGTATGAAAACAATGAAAAAAATTGTTATTTAGTTGATGATGTGATGATGTTGTGATTAGTTTGGTGTTGTAGAAATTAAAGTATGAATTAGGGTTTAGAAACAAGCAAAAATTTTGCTTGTTCCCCTTTAAAAACTATGGCTTCAATGGTGTGAAAAATACATGAGTTTTGATGTTTTGGTTTAGTGTTTATGTTCATTCAATTATGAGTTGAATTAAGCATGAATTGGAATAAGGAAACAATAAAATTTTGATGTAATTTTCTTGCTAAAACCGTGAGTATGAACACTAAGAAATGTAAAATTTTTAGTGTTGAAAAGTGTTGATAAAAACCCTAGGAAAGAAAATAAGATTTCCTATGTGTTTATGCATAAGAATCCATGGCTATGCTAGTGTTAGAATGCATGTTTTGTTAGATTTTTTTAATGTTGTTTTATACATTAGAAAACCTAAGAATGATATGTTGTGATGAAAAATTATTTTGGTATGATTAACTAGTAAACCGGGGCTAGTTTGAAAGAAAAATATGGTTGTCTGTGATGATCTCTGAATATTGAATCATGTGAAAAAATTTTATACAATGTTTGGAAACTTTGTATAAACTAGGCCTCTGGTATAGTATGTGGCAGGTACAAAGGTTCTGAGCTATACCTAATGTTGGGAAACCTTAAAATATAAGCGAAAATGCAGCCGAAATTTCTAAAATCAGCTTAAGGGCATTTCGGGAAACGAGGGGTGAAAACATTGGACTCGGGAAGGAAACCGAGACCCCTCAGTAGATTAGGATTAGAAATGGAAAACCAACCCCAAAGGAATAGTAAACTGACCCTAAAAAGACTAAAATGCCTAAAATAGGAAAAAAATTCATGTTAGGCGTATTTTGGGAAACGAGAAAAAATTTAGGACGAGATAGGAAACCCGAGCCTCTGGAGGACCGAGGGTCGGAGACGGGATAAATAATGTTTAATGAGTAGTGAAAAGGCCATTTGAGGTTCCGAAACGCTCGAAAAATGAAAAAACGACCCTAGGTGAAGGATGAATAATAACTGAGGGCCGGGAAAAATGAAATAGAGATTTTGCAGCAATTTAAGCTGTAAAATGATACAGAAGCTTAGGGAATATTATTTTAAAATATTTGGGCTTAGAAAATTTGAGAAAAATGAAAAAATGGAATAGTTACGGTCCCGAGATCGGTTAGGGGTAAAATGGTCATTTTGACCAAAAATTTCCGAAAGGCTCGGAAAGGACCCTACAAGACCTAGAATAACTTAGATAAAATTCTAAGACTCAAAATAAAGGTTTTAGAGTTAAAAATCTAAAATTTTTCGAAGAACATGGGCGTGTAAGAAAAAATGCACGGCCGTGAATTTTTCAACCCGATAGGTACACGGGCTTGAACACTGGCGTGTATCAAGCCGTGTATAATAACACAGCTAGATAGTAAACAACATGGCCATGTAGAAGAAATCCTAAGGTTACACTGGCTAGAACACGGGCATGTTGCAGACCGTGTACCACAAATATAATTTAAATGTGTTGAATTGTTAAGTGAAATAAATGTACATTTAAAGTGATAATTAAAATAGGGTATTAACAGACAATATTATGTCTGTAGGAACCCAACATAGAGATAGAACTACAGAGGAGTTCCGGAAGTAGACACTAGCGCAGTATTAGTAAGTTCAAGCATTTTCGTGTCTGCAACATGAAACACTCTGTTGTTTTATTCTGTCCTAGATGTACACTAGACATAAAATCTTATAGACATTTGAGGACTAGATAGAATAACATATTCTAGATAATGAGAATAAGTAAGACCTACGGGCAATGGAGGATAGTGACCTTAACGTGATGATTAATATCACTTGGTCAAGACTATAAAATTGAAAGATGGTAATGAAACCATTAAGGTGTACCACCCCTCCAACATAGTGGTGGAGGTTTGTTTCAGATCCTATAGGGATATCAAGGCTGTGGAGGCCGATGTTCTATGGTCGTTCTTTAGACCCTCCCTGTCAGCGCTCTAATAATTATTCGTACTGCCATAAACAGAGCTCTAAACTAGAAATCAAATAGAGAGAGTGAACAATCAATAGAATGATAAAAATCATAATTAAGCATAATCGAAGTTTACGTTAAAGTATTGTAATTTCAGTTAGGATATGTGAATAGTACCCCGTTAGGGTAAAGTGAATAGTAACCAATTAGGGTAACTGTTACTATTCATCGATCAAAGGTCAAAATTACTATTCATGATGAATAGTAGTATTCATGATGAATAGTCTATTCATAGGAAAATTGAGTTTTCAGTGTTTTTGAATCTGTATGATTCTTACTAGTATGTTTGAACTTGCTGAGCCTATTAGCTCACCAGTTTGTTCAAGTTGCAGGTAAGAAACCTGTCCAGTAGATTTCTAGATGGCGGTAGGATGTGAGCGTATCAAGGGGATAGGGAACTCACCGTGGACTTGGTCCTGTCATAAGTTTTCCGTTGAGCTTTTTCAGTTGAAGAAAATATGTTTGGAAATAAAATATATAGTACACATATATATATTATATGTTGTATATTATGTTGTACTTTATTAAGACATATAAAAGTTAGGATATTATATGACTTTCTTACTTAGTTTTCTTAAAAGAAAGTATGTATTAAAGAAAAAAAATTATTATGGGCGAAATTTTAGGTCCTGATAATTAAGTGTTGTAAGCAAAAGAGTTTAAAACTGATGACTCGGATTTGGCACATGATCCATCTTGGTCGGCCTTAGAGTCGATTTATGACGGTTGCGAGTGGTCAGAATCAGGGGGCATCACAACATTAACTTACCTTTTGTTGAAGCTCTTTCACAGATGCCAGAGTACATAAAATTCTTGAAGGAATTGCTTTCAAATAAGAGGAAGTTGGAGGAGCTATCAACAGTAATATTAAGTGAGGAGTGCTCAGCCATTTTGCAAAACAAACTATCCAAGAAATTAAAAGATCTAGGGAGTTTTACTATTCTTTATCTCATTGGTAGTTTGTTGGTTGATAAGGCATTAGCAGATTTGGGAGCTAGCATTAATTTGATGCCTTACAAGATGTTTAAGAAATTGGGGTTGGGAGAGCCTAAACCAACTAGGATGAGCATATAGTTAGCTGATAGGTCAATTAAATACCCTAAAGGCATCATTGAGGATGTGTTAGTTAAGGTAGATAAGTTCATATTCCTTATGGATTTTGTTATTCTTGAAATGGATGAGGACATTAAGGTACCCCTTATTCTAGGTTGACTTTTTAGCTACTGCCAGAGCCATTATAGATGTGAGTGATGGTAAGTTAGTGTTAGGAAATGCCCTAAGCATTAGAGACATTTTGATGTATTTAATTTGAATTGGATAATAAAATTATATATAGAGGTTATTCATTACATTGCTATTTGTCCTCGTTTTATTTACATGTTAAAGTAAATGTAAGCAAATATGGCTACCTGACTGCTTCTGTTAAACTGTTAGAACGTTGTATGCAATGGACTTTTGTATGCGAGAAGACAATGTTTTAAAGTAAGCAGTCTAAACTATGGTCTGTAGTCTATAGGGTTAAACCGAGTATCTAACTCATGTCAAGACTATTATGTTATCTAAAGCCTTGGAGATGATGGTTTGTCTTGACTGTCTGGAGCATAGACTCCAAAGTAGAGACATAGATATGTTACTTGATAGTGACATATTAGACCGGGACTAAAGCATGATTGATCCACAAAGTCCGCTTTAAGTGGATCGATATGCTTTTGACGTTCATTGTGCAGTAACCTTAATCTTGAGTAGATGGATAGCTTCATGTATATGACTTGTGTACTTTAATGTTCCAATGGCTAAAGCGTCTCAGAGGTAGTAAGCTTATAGGCCGGTTCGTTAGGTGCAAGACTTGTATACGATGAAGGGTTCGTTTACAGATATCAGAATCATAGCTCTAATGAGGAGTTAAGGGTATCCTCTTAAAGGCATTGTACTGAATGTGAAAATGGACAAGGCCTCGGGTCGTCTACTGGGCGGATGACTTCTTATTCACATATGGTGAATAATCATTTTCTTTATTCGGTAGTATAATAGAACTTTAAGATAGCCTGATCAGTAGGATTAAATGGACTTTGGCCTAAGGCTAATCATGGATATCATATGAGAGTTCTGCGTACATGACAAGGTGATTGGAGGATAGCTTGTCACAGGCTTACGTAATACGGTATATAATTGGGAGTTCAGTTCCAGGTTTATAGTGGTGCGACTCTAAAATTAGTGATCATATAATTGAGTTGTTCAGTAAAGAATGATGATCATATGGATTTGTGGGAGCCCGATTATATATGTCCAATTGGTCCCTCTACTAGCTCCACATAATTCCTTAACATTTGGCAAATTGATTTGAGTATGCTATTGGATAGTTGATTATGCATGGATGGTGTTGACATAGGATTAGGATGGTAGACAAGATTCTCTCTGATTGAATTCAGATTTTGGTTTGGATAATAGAGTACACAATTGCTTAAACTCCAAATAAAGTTGCCATGATTTTATTTGATATTGGATTGGAGTTGTAGAAAATTATCCATGAGAACAAGAATTTGAAATGTAACTGTTTTGTGGATTTTGAAATTTGAATTTTGAAATTTGAAATTTGAAATTTGAAATTTGAAATTTGAAATTTGAAATTTGAATTTGAAATTTGAATTTGAAATTCGAATTTGAAATTTGAATTTGAAATTCAAATTTTGAATCACGGTCTAAGTAGGATTCGAATTTCCTGTGGTAAATCCATAAGGAATGAAATTCATATTTGAGTTGGATATGGAGAGGAAAATCTTGTGAGAATCGTACTTGAATTTTGAATCCAAAACGTAACAATAATGGACGAAAATTTTGAGGATTATCCTCATGGAATTTTCGGTTTTTTTTTTTTTAGTAGATAAGGTTCAGGGAAAATTCAAGTTTCAATCCCAGTTGAATTTGGATTCTCTCCTCCCTGATTATGGTCTAAAATTTGAGGATATCTCCTAGGAGATTTTCAGCTATTTTGGATAAGGATGAGATAAGATTCAAGCTTGAAAATCCTACTGGAATTTTGATTCTTCCTTATCCAAAAGTGGCCGAAATTTTTGTTGGGATTTTCCCCTTGGATTTTTGGATTTTTTGGTTGAAAAAGGGAGATAAGATTCGTGTTAAAATCTTGTTTAGATTTGAATTTGATAATCCTAATATTGGCCGAAATTCGTTGGGATTTTCCCTTGGATAATTTCAGATTTTATGTTGTGGATAAGGGAGAAAATCTTCTCCTAATCCAATTCGAATTTAGAGAATCACCTCATGCAAGTCTATAAATAGAGGTCCTGCCACTCCAGTTCTCTTAGGCCACAGACTCTCAGGTGAGCAGGATTACTGTTGTACAACTCGTCGTGACAATAATTTCTTTAGAGATCTGGGTGGCCGGAAGAAGACTAGCAGTGCTAGCACACCGATCGAGGTTCAGAGTGCCCATACACTTAGCCATTTGGGAATTGGAGAGTAGTAGAGAAGGCTAGTTGATTGAAGCACTTCGGTCATTCTCCTCCTACAGATTGGCGTCGTTGAGGTATGAGTTTTAATTGTTGGTGGTTTATTGTATATGGTATCATGAGATATTTAACGATATTGAAAAATTTTTATTGTTCCGCTGCGCCACTCTGATACGTTTTTACCGATTTATTTCTTACAATTGGTATCAGAGCCATCTCATGACTATGCCATGTACATAAACTAGACAATTAATTAGTCTTTTTATTTGTGTATGGATTTGATGTTTAGAGAGTGGCATTCTAGGATTCCTTTATGTTGTTATCATGGATTATGCATGTAGTATGTGGTTATTTTAATTTTCTGAATTATTATAAGCATGCTTGTTTTTGCCGGCTATGGTTCCTTAGAATTTAGAAAAATTGTATCTAGGATTTTTTATGTAACCATGGGAGCAGTTTATTAATACTGTAATTTTCCCCTGGATTTTAATTTTTGTCTCTTATATTTTTTTTTTGTACACTGAAAATGGTTTAGGAAATTTTATGTAATTATTCTTGGAGGAGATTGAAGATTGAAGACCATAATTTATTTTTCCCAAAAGTTAAATTTAATTTAAAGGTTGAAATTTTGATTGTGTGGAAAATTTCAATTTAATTGGGATTCAAATTAATTTTTGGATATCCTAATAGGTAAATTGGAATATGGCATGAAAATCGAGACACGACCCCTCGGGATAGGCCATCAGCCTTGGTGGGGTTGCAGCCCCTGTACATGCCATAACCACCCACGGTCGCAGGCTTGGCCTGCAGCCGAGGGTGGCAGTGGCCCTCCCCAAGGCTAGCTGCAGCCTGTCGGCTACTGTGCCCAGCCTAAGCGTGTAGCCTGGCACTGCAGGCTTGGCCTGTAGCCTGACAGGGCTGTACATGGGGCGGCCGTGGGCAACCAGCCCCTCGGGGGCTGGGGGCTGCCCACGGCGGCTGCCGGCTTCCCAGGCGGTGGGGCGACGGTTTAAAAATCTAAAAATTTTAATTTTTAAATTTGAGATTTAATTTTAAATCATGTTTAAAAATATGTAATTAAAAATTTGAAACTTTTGAAATTACATATCATTGCACATGATATTTAAAATTGTTTAAAAATTTGAATTTGAAATTTAAATTTTTGGAATTTAAATTTTAAATGATTCTTGGGATGAGAAATAAATGGAGAGGCTACATAAAGATGGATACAAGAAGACGGAACAAAAATTCAAGACCCAAAGAATGCTTTGGATGGAATTTTGTAATCTTTATTTTATTTGTTCTAGGATGGAACCATGGCTTGGTTATTCTGTCAATTATTTTTTCTGTGATATGTCATGGATGTATAAATATGTATTGATGGATGTTTTATATGCATGTTTGATAACATGTCATATAGGATAAGTGAGTGCAGCTCATAATATATTGATCATACATATTTGTCAAAACTTGCATGTTTTTCAAAATATTGAGTAGGAGAGGGTTTCAAACAAAACCCACGACCTCCATTGTTGATCCATATATGAAAGCATGGTAACGCCTCGCGTCAGTTCTGTCCTGACCACACCCCTCGGTAGGTGTTTACTACCATCGGTATACTAGATTGGATCTCCTATGTGGAAAACGTGTTCATGTACGATCCTATTCATGACCACCCCTCGGTGGCTTGGTAGGACATGGATCGGGCTACGTAAACAATGGTTATACACTAAAGACTCGTTTAGTTATTAACCTTCCCTAGAAGCACTGTTAACTAAACTGGTGGCCAAATAAACGGTTATTAATATATGTCTTAATCTTGGAGGATTTAAGGTAACATATATTAATTGGACGGGGTCCATGTTCCGGCTCTTTGTTTTCATGACCACCCCTCGGTGGCTTGGGGCAATAGGTGCTAGAATTACTATTGCAATGCTACATGTTTTACAAGTTTCATGTAGGAACATACTTGTATGTTTTATTTGCCAAATTATTTGTATATTTGCTTGGGCTTTGTAATGATGTCTAGTATAATTTTATTTCAATTCAAAATATCACGGATACTTCTAATTTCAATACTTACTAAGAATAAACTGAATGGCAATAATTATAAAGATTGGAAAAGAAGTCTGTTGATTGTTCTCAGCTGTGAGAGTCACAAGTTCATACTGGACGAACCATGCCCACCAGGGCCCAAACCTGAAACACCGATTAAGGAGGTCCCAGTTGGCTATACTCGTTGGAGAGAATCCAATGAGATAGCTCGGTGCTACATACTTGCTAGCGTGATGAGTGCTTTACAAAAGCAGCATGAGACTTATCAGCTTGCTGGAGAGATCATGGAAAATCTGGAGGACATGTTTGGAAGCCAAGAAAAGTTGGCTCAACAGTCCACTCTAACCAGTATTATAAACTCTAAGCAAAAGGTAGGTACTCCGGTGAAGGACCATATGATCACTTTAATGGGATTCTTCGCTGAGGCTCCCAAGAACGGTGCTGAGTTAGACTACAACACATAGATCAAGATGGTGTTCAAAACTCTGTCTAAATATTTTGTGGGGTTTAAGGCCCATACAATTTGGCGACAAGGGAGTTAGGACTAACCGAGCTCATGAAATAACTCAAGCTTATGAGCGGATGATCAGGGATGGGGATGCGGTTCAACCCAAAAGAGAGGCCAATTTGGCGAAATCTTCCAAACCTTCACAGAAGAGGAAGAGGCCAAATCAGAAGCAAGCGGCTTACAGTTATTCTAATCCTCCTATCTCAGATAGGAAGAAGAAGAAGAAGAACAAGAAGCCCAGGGACCCTATAAAGTCCAAGTGCTTCCGCTGTGGGAAGGTAGGTCACTTTAAGAAGGCTTGCCGGGAAATCCTAGCCACCAAGGGCAAGGAAGGTAAGGAACTTTACTACTTGGAAGCGTGTTTGGTGGAATAATCGAAAGACACTTGCGTCATTGATTCGGGCGCCACTAACCATGTTTGTGTTTCTATGCAGGGGTTCGTGGAAACGAGAAGTCTACATAATAGGAGCCTTTCATTGCGGATTAGAGACGGCAGCTTGGTGGTGGCTGAGGCAGTGGGAGATATTTATCTTTATTTTGATGAATTTAGGTTTATTTTATTGAAAGATTGTTTTTATGTTCCTAATTTTAGGAGGAACTTTATATCAGTAACTTGTTTAATAAAGGATTCTTATTCAGTTTCTTTTAGTTAATGAGTTAATATTCATAGAAATAAGTCTTTTATCTATTCTGGATGGATGGATGGAAACCTATATTTGATCAAACCAAAGATGTACTCACTGCTTGACACCGAATTAATAGATAACTCTAAAAGGTTGAAAGTTTCTTACTCTAACAAGGCGTATCTTTGGCATTTAAGACTTGGTCATATAAATTAGGATAGGATTCAAAGATTGGTGAAAGACGGTCCTCTAGAATCTCTGGAGGAGGCATGTCGTCCTCAATGTGAGTCTTGTCTGGAGGGAAAGATGACTAAGAGGTCTTTTGGAGCTAAGGGTACAAGGGCTCAGGAGCTCTTAGAAATTGTGCACACTGACGTATGTGGCCCCATGAACGTCACAGCACTAGGAGGGTTCGAGTATTATGTCTCTTTTATAGACGATTACTCGAGGTATGGATATGTGTATCTGATGCACAGCAAGAGTAAAACCTTTGACAAGTTCAAAGAGTATCATGCGGAAGTGGAAAAGTAATTGGATAAATCCATAAAGATACTTCGATCTGATTGAGGTGGCGAATACTTCTCCGATGAATTTCTAGGACATCTTGTAGAGAACGGGATATTATCCTAATTGACTGCACCTGGTACTCCACGATAGAATAGTGTAGCCGAAAGGAGAAACAGGACCTTGTTGGATATGGTACAATCTATGATGAGTTATTCAACACGGCCATTATCATTTTGGGAATATGCTTTATAAACTACGTGTTATATTTTAAACTAGGTTCCAAGCAAGTCAATTCCCAGAACTGCGTTTGAATTGTGGCAAGGCAGGAAGCCCTCCCTTGGACATATGAGAATATAGGGCTGCCCAGCACATGTACTGGATGGGGATGTGAAGAAGCTGGAACCAAGATCAAAATTGTGCATGTTTGTAGGGTATCCAAAGGGAATTAAAAGAGGTCTGTTCTATAACTTGAAGAAAAAAAAAGTCATTGTTTCAACCTATATGACATTCTTAGAGGAAAGTCACATGAACTACTTTAAGCCTAGAAGCAAAGTGGTGCTAGAGGAGTTATCGGGTAAAAGAACTACTCCACAGGTTTTGGTCTTGGATGCAAGTCTGAGTTCCGATGAAAGACTTGCAAACGATCAGTAATTTAGTGTGCCTCGTCGTAGTGGGAGGGTTTCGAAGAAACCTAATTTCCTCATGTATGATGCTGAGGTATACCAGGCCGAGGCTCTTGAGCATGAGGATGATCCGGTAACCTATGATGAAGCTATAAATGATGTTGATTCTAAATCTTAGAAACAGGCTATGAACAATGAGATGGATTCTATGAAATCCAACTCTGTTTAGGAACTTGTAGATTTGCCGAATGGGATAAAACCCATTGAGTGCAAATGGGTCTACAAAAGAAAGAAGGATGCAAAAGGGAGAGTGGAAACTTTCAAAGCTAGACTTGTTGCAAAGGGGTACACGCAAAATGCTGGAATCGATTACGATGAAACCTCTTCGCCTATGGCTATGCTGGAGTCTATGCATATTCTTCTATCCGTCGCTGTGGCTCTCGATTACGAGATCTGGCAAATGGATGTCAAGACGGCATTCTTGAATGGCCATATTGAGGAAAGTATCTCCATGATACAGCCCGAAGGGTTCATAGTGAAAGGCCAAGAAAGGAAAGTCTGTAAGTTGCTTAGATACATTTATGGACTAAGGCAAGCATCCCGCTCACGAAACCAGAGATTTGATCAAGCGATCAAGACTTTTGGTTTTGAGCAGAACGTTGATGAACCCTATGTTTATAAACATATTAAGGATGGAAAAGTGGTCTTTCTGATACTCTATGTCGATGATATACTACTCATTGGGAATGATATAGGGAACTTATCATCGGTCAAGCTTTGGTTATACCAACAGTTTGATATGAAGGACTTGGGAGAAGCTAATTATGTTCTAGGCATTCATCTCTTCAGAGATCGAAAGAACAAAATGATAGCGTTATCTCAAGCTTCATACGTAGATAAAATAATTGACAAATATGCAATGCAAGAGGCAAAGAAAGGTACAGAACCTTCTATTGCCAGTCTAACTCTTTCATTGGATGACTGTCCAAAGACATCGGAAGAAAGAGAGCGTATGAGTAAGGTCCCTTATACATCCGCTGTGGGAAGCCTTATGTACGCTATGCTTTGCACTCACCCAGACATATGTTTTGCAGTAGGTATGGTGAGTCGATATCAGGCCAATCCTGGAACAAGGCACTGGCAACCAATAAAGCATATACTCAAGTATCTTAAGAGAACGAGGGATTATATGCTGGTGTATTCTGGAGGGGACCTAACACCCGTAAGATACATGGACTCAGACTTCCAGACTTGTAAGGATTCGAGAAAATTGACATCTGGATCAGTGTTCTTGCTCGGAGGAGGCGCCATTGTATGGAGGAGCATAAAGCAGGGCTGCACAGCTGACTCTACTATGGACGCTGAGTATGTGGCTGCGGCTGAGGCATCAAAAGAAGCGGTTTGGCTGTGCAAGTTCTTTAGAGACCTTTAGCTCATTCCAGGTATTGACAAGCCTATCACACTTTACTGTGATAACACTGGGGCTATTGCCAACAAAAGAAAATCTCAGCACCATAAGAGGACCAAGCATACAGATCGGAGATATCATATTATTAGAGGGCATGTGGAGACAAGACAAGTAGATGTATGTAAGATCGTATCCGAGGACAACATTGCCGATCCCTTTACAAAGACTTTGGTGGCTAGAAGCTTTGAGAGGCATGTAGAGGCGATGGGGATGCGTAACATGGCACATCTACTGGCTTAGGGCAATTGAGAGATTCTTAGGAAATGCCTTAAGCATTAAAGACATTTTGATGCATTTATTTTGAACTAGATAATAAAATTATATATAGAGGTTATTCATTACACTGCTATTTGTTCTCGTTTTATTTACATGTTAAAGTAAATGTAAGCAAATATGGCTCCCTGACTACTTGTGTTAAACTGTTAGAACGTTGCATGCAATGGACTTTTGTATGCAAGAAGACAATGTTCTAAAGTAAGCAGTCTAAACTATGGTCTGTAGTCTATGGGGTTAAACCGAGCATCTAATTCATGTTAAGACTATTATGTTGTCTAAAGCCTTGGAGGGGACGGTTTGTCTTGACTGTCTGGAGCATAGACTCCCAAGTATAGACATAGATATATTGCTTGGTGGTGACATATTAGACCGGGACTAAAGCGTGATTGATCTACCAAGTTCGCTTTAAGTGGATCGATCTACTTTTGACATTCATTGTGCGATAACCTTAATCCTGAGTAGATGGACAGCTTCATGTATATGACTTGTGTACTTTGATGTTCCAATGGCTAAAGCATCTTAGAGGTAGTAAGCTTATAGACCGGTTCTTTGGGTGCATGACTTGTATACGATAAAGGGTTCGTTTACAGATATCAGAATCATAGTTCTAATGAGGAGTTAAGGGTATCCTCTTAAAGGCATTATACTGAATGTGAAAATGGACAAGGCCTTGGGTCGTCTGCTGGGCAGATGACTTCTTATTCACATACGGTAAATAATCATTTTCTTTATTTGGTAGTATAATGGAACTTTAAGATAGCCTAATCAGTAGGATTAAATGGACTTTGGCCTAAGGCTGATCATGGATATCATATGAGCGTTCTACATACATGACAAGGTCATTGGACGATAGCTTGTCACAGGCTTACATAATACGGTATATAATTAGGAGTTTAGTTTCAGGTTTATAGTTGTGTGACTCTGAAATTGGTGATCATATGATTGAGTTGTTCGGTAAAGAATGATGATCGTATGGATTTGCAGGAGCCCGATTATATATGTCCAATTAGTCCCTCTACTAGCTCCACATAATTCCTTAATGTTTGGCAAATTGATTTAAGTATGCTATTGGCTAGTTGATTATGCATGGATGGTGTTGACATAAGATTAGGATGGTAGACAAGATTCTTTCTGGTTGAATTCAGATTTTGTTTTGGATAATAGATACACAATTATTCAAACTCCAAATAAAGTTACCATGATTTTATTTGAGATTGGATTGGAGTTGTAGAAAACTATCCATGAGAACAAGAATTTGAAATACAACTGTTTTGTGGATTTTAAAATTTGAAATTTGAAATTTGAAATTTGAATTTTGAATTTTGAATTTGAAATTCGAATTTGAAATTTGAATTTGAAATTTGAAATTGAAATTTGAATTTCAAATTTGAAATTCAAATTTTGAATCACGGTCCAAGTAGGATTCGAATTTCTTATGGTAAATCCATAAGGAATGAAATTCTGATTTGAGTTGGATATGGAGAGGAAAATCTTGTGAGAATCCTACTTGAATTTTGAATCCAAAACCTAACAATAATGGACGAAAATTTTGAGGATTATCCTCATGGAATTTTTGGTTTTTTTTTTTTTGTACATAAGGTTCAGGGAAAAATTCAAGTTTCAATCCTAGTTGAATTTGGATTCTCTCCTCCCTAATTATGGCCGAAAATTTAAGGATATCTCCTAGAAGATTTTCGGTTATTTTGGATAAGGATGAGATAAGATTCAAGCTTGAAAATCCTAGTGGAATTTTGATTCTTTCTTATCCAAAAGTGGCCAAAATTTTTGTTGGGATTTTCCCCTTGGATTTTCAGAATTTTGGTTGAAAAAGGGAGATAAGATTCATGTTAAAATCATGTTTAGATTTGAATTGGATAATCCTAATGTTGGCCAGAATTTGTTGGGATTTTCCCTTGGATAATTTCAGATTTTATGTTATGGATAAGGGAGAAAATCTTCTCCTAATCCAATTCGAATTCAGAGAATCACCTCATGCAAGTCTATAAATAGAGGTCCTTCCACTCCAGTTCTCTTAGACCACAGACTCTCAGGTGAGCAGGCTTATTGTTGCATAACTCACCATGACAATAAGTTCTTTAGAGATCTGGGTGGTCAGAAGAAAACTAGCAGTGCTAGCATACCAACCGAGGTTCAGAGTGCCCACACACTCAGCCATTCGGGAATTGGAGAATAGTAAAGAAGGCTAGTTGGTTGAAGCCCTCCAGTCATTCTCCTCCTGTAGATTGGCGTCCTTGAGGTATGAGTTTTAATTGTTGTTGGTTTGTTGTATATGGCATCATTAGATATTTAACGATCTTGAAAAATTTTTATTGTTCCGCTGCGCTACTCTGATACGTTTTTACCAATTTATTCCTTACAGTTAGTCCTTAGGGTTGGGAATGAGGAGGTAACTTTTAAAATACATAATGCCATGAGACATTCCCTTGCGTAGGATGATACTTGTTACTTTCTTGACTCTACTGATATTGTCATTTCTGATTGTTTGCAGGAATTGGTCCATGATGACCCTTTAGAGCTGTGCCTTGTACAAGGAAGGGAGGAATACGATGTTGATCCTTGCATTAAGGAACAAGTAGCACATTTGGAAGCTAGTGAGCTCATGGTGAGAAAGAAAGAGTTTGAAAAGATTGAACAAAGTGGAGAGAAGAGGTTGAAACCCTCTATTGAGGACCCACCAGTTCTGGAACTGAAAGCATTACCGAACCATCTCGAGTATGCCTTTTTGGAGAAGGATTCAAACCTACCGGTCATTATCGCCTCCAGATTCAAAGCTACCGGCAAATCAGAATGAAAAGCTGTTGGTAGCACTTAAGAAGCACAAAAGGGCTATCACTTGGAAGATTTCTGACATTAAGGGAATTAGCCCTTCATTTTGCACCCACAAAATCCTAATGGAGGATGAATTCAAGTCATCGGTGCAACCCCAGAGGCGAGTCAATCACAAGATGAAGGAAGTAGTCAAAGGAGAGGTGATTAAGCTCCTCAACGCAAGTATGATCTATCCGATCTCTGACAGCGCTTGGGTAAGTCCTATGCAGGTAGTTCCAAAGAAGGGTGGAATGACAGTGGTACCTAATGAGAAGAATGAGCTAATACCCATGAGAACCATCACTGGGTGGAGAGTGTGCATCGACTACAAAAAGCTTAATGATGCCACTCAAAGAGACCACTTCCCACTACCCTTTGTGGACCAAATGCTAGAGAGATGAGCGGGTCACGTGTATTATTGTTTCTTGGATGGTCTATCCGGCTATTTCCAGATTCCTATAGCACCAAAGGACCAAGAGAAGACAACTTTCACATGTCCCTATGGCACATTTGCATATAGAAGGATGCCTTTTGGGTTGTGCAATGCACCTGCCACCTTTCAAAGGTGTATGATGGCAATTTTTGATGATTTAATAGAAGACATCATGGAGGTGTTTATGGATGACCTCTCTGTTTTTGGTGATTCCTTCGATGCATGCCTCCACAACCTTGCACGAGTGCTAGAAAGGTGTGAAGAGACTAATCTGGTTTTGAACTGGGAAAAGTGCCATTTTATGGTACAAGAGGGCATAGTTTTGGGCCATAAAATCTCGAGCAGGGGATTAGAGGTAGATAGAGCTAAGATTGAGACAATTGAAAAGCTACCACCCCCAACTGTAGTTAAGGCTGTAAGGAGTTTTCTGGGACATGTCGGTTTTTTCAGGAGATTCATCAAGGACTTCTCTAAGATTGACAGACCCTTAACTCAGTTACTCAAGAAAGATGCACCATTCTTCTTTACTCAAGAGTGTTTGGAAGCATTTAACACTCTCAAGGAGAAATTAACTAATGCCCCGATTATGGTCGCACCAGATTGGAACCTTCCATTTGAAATGATGTGTGATGCCAGTACTTAGATAGCGGAGAGACAAGCACTTTCAGCCCATCTACTATGCTAGCAAGACTTTGACAGACGCTCAAGAGAATTACACAACCATCGAAAAATAATTGCTAGCTGTCATTTTTGCATTTGATAAATTCAGATCATATTTAATTTTATCCAAAGTCATTGTTTATACTGATCATTCTGTATTGCGTTACTTGTTAAATAAGGTAGATGCTAAACCCAGATTGATCAGGTGGATTCTGTTGTTACAGGAATTTGACTTGGAAATTTGAGATAAGAAGAGGGCTGAAAACTTAGCAGCAGACCATCTTTCGTAGTTGGAGAACCCGAATCTAGAAAAGCTAGCAGAAGAGGACATCGATGATGCATTCCCTGAAGAACATCTATACCATCTGACAGAGGTAAGTCAGGTGAAGTCCCTTGGTTTGTCGATTTTGCTAATTACTTGGCTACTGACGTCCTTCCTAAAGGGCTTTCTCATCAGCAAAAGAAGAAATTCTTTTCTGATTTAAAGAATTACTTTTGGGAGGAACCCTACTTGTTTAAGATATGTGCAGACCAAATCATTAGGTGATGTGTTTTACAATTGGAGGGATGGAAGATTTTGCAACACTGGCATGTCGGCCCGGCAGGAGGACATTACCACGTGAATAGGACAGCGCAGAAGGTACTCGAGTCAGGTTTTTATTGGCCTACTTTATTCAAAAACGCCCAAAGGTATGTAGCGTTGTGTGGCAACTATCAATGATCAGGTAAGATCTCTCACCGAGATGAAATGGCCCAAAATTTCATTCTCGTTTCTGAAGTTTTCGATGTTTGGGGCATTGACTTTATGGGTCCTTTTCCAGTCTCTTTTGGGAATAAGTACATCCTAGTTGCAGTGGATTATGTGTCTAAGTGGGTTGAAGCTCAAGCTTTACCAACAAATGATGCTAGGGTAGTAGTTAAGTTCCTAAAAAGGTAATTCTCTCGATTTGGTACACCTAGAGCAATCATCAGTGATAGGGGCACATACTTTCCTTGTGATGCCCGTGCCCTCAGCGGCCCGGACTGTCACTGAAAACTATTACTTGCTTCTTTAGCTTTTACTTATACTTCCTCTTTAAAACCGATACTTAAACTTGCTGAATTTAATACCATAAATTTAGAGGGATTTTTTTTTTAATATACGCGTACGTATTTACTATTCATATACGTATACTATTAAAATGCGGAATTTGAAAAACATAAGGATTTCAAATATACATACACACTTATATACTTGTTTATCTGATTAACATTCACCAGACACTATTTAAATATACTATTCATTCATATACTGTTTACTGTTCTAAAATACCAATTAATCTTTACTATTCAAAATACTGTTTAACTGTCACCGTTCAAAATACTATTTACTCATACTGTGCGGAAGAATACTCACGGTGTATCCATAACCTCATCCTCACATCCACCTTCGCCGCCATCATCGCCCCTTGGTGTTTGCACTATAGGCAGCTTACCTACAGCATGAACACACTCCGTGAGCTTTATGCCCAGTAAGTACAACATGTTAACCGCAAAACATGTTTAAAACATAGCACATACTTAAAATCCTAAGCATGACATATATCACTTAATAAATCACATACCATTTAAGCATATCACATATCGGCTCACATATCATGTCATCACATAATATGTCATAACACTGAATATAAAACTTCACATACTTTATGCATGACAGAAGCATCGTGTACTGTATGCACTCTACTAAAAAAGAAAGCATAGCGAACTATAACTAATGCATGGTCTGGTTATGTTCATTTATGCTTCAAACTTCTCTTTTCTTTTCTTATCTATTTAGGGCCCATGTGTTAGTACCGTGTGCGCGCAGACCAACAGTAACGCCCGAGGTCAACTAATGCCGAAGAGCCATCAAATGATGCTCAACTTTTGGCCTTAACTTTCTTTAACTAGAAACTCCTTCGACTGAAGGAGCCGATACGACACACCTACTTGTTTCCATCTTGTTTAACTGTTCTAGCCATACGCTTCTCTAAGCTATCCCTAATCCTACGCGGTAGGGATCTATGGCTTCTATCTTGTTCTTTCATCAATCTACTCGATTGTGAAACTATATGCTCTTATGTATGCTGTGCAGCATCGTGTGCAAGATACATACTTAAAATACGAGAAAAGCATCATTTTAAATTCATTTTATCCATGCTGTAGGTGGAGTTGTACTTACCTGTCATCAGACAGTTTATACTCTCGCCTTCGTCACAATACAGGTACCTCCCTGTAATCATAATACATTTCGTTAACATTTACTCTTAGGTCACTGTGGTCATTAGTGACTAATAAAACTTTATCGTTAGTGATACCGATCCTTGTCGGTACTAATTGCCCTCTTCTTGAGAATTTGATTTTCTAATCATTGTTAATTAATTTATTTACCCAATAAATTAATTAACATCGCTCTTAGGTTACTCTATCGTTAGGAACTAATAAACTTGTCGTTGTGTGGTACCGATGCCTATCGGTACCCAACTGCTCTACTTTGGGAAATATGATATCTAATTTTTAATCGTGCTTGATTAATTTGTCTACTTGACAAATTAATCACTGTCTCTCACTATACCATTCCGACTTGGTCATTGACTGGCTAACCGACCAGTCAACTGACTGAATACCTCTCGTATGACCATTTAGCCTGTTGGGTTACTGTTACCGATGTAATCGCCCCAAATTTTATACTTAGATCACACCCGTCCCTCGGGTGGTACTATTCTGATCTAGGGGTCGTTTTCTTACATTTCGAGATTTCTAATTGGGCGGTTCACTAATCCTGTAAACGTCCGTCCTTCTTTCCTGGACCTAGGTCATCGAGGGGGCTCGGGTCCCCATCCCGATCACATTTTCACCCCTCGTTTCCTAATATACCCCTTGGTGCCGTTTTAGAAATTTCGGCAGCATTTCCGCTTAATTTTTGGGTTTCCGGCGTTTAGGAAACGCCTCAAAATCATCTAACCTATTCTAACCTACCAAGTACTAAACCAAAGGCCTAATTTTTACGTAAAAGCTCCGCTTTTTACGTAAAAATATTCACATTTCCTCACATTCTCTTTTTCGACATTTCATCCCTTTTTCTTACAATTCCTCAAGTCAGTAAACCATAATTCATACATAATTATTTCTAACAATAAATTGAGGAATCAAGGGATCAAAACCACTACCAAAATCGTTCCCATCGGCGGTCTGGTGAACCGTTCGATCTCGATCGCACAATCTTTGAATCATCGTTCTACACTTTTGAAACTCCGGTTTGCAAATCCAATGCCGCGGATGTGTCCGGAACGTCAAAAATAGGCCAACGGGCCATTCTTCAATTTTCGGTCTCCACGTCGGCGTTGACCGGCGTTGACTGGCATTGACCACGGCGGCGATGGGAGTGGCGACCACCATCTTGAAGAGCTCAACGAGAGGAACCCATTGGTGGTGTCAATTTCACCAATCGAGGCTCCTATCACTGGAAATCGGCCCTCGAAAAGTCGGCGACGGCGACGGTGTTGGATCTTCATTTTCCGGCATTGTTGCCCAAAATTGATTTAGGGTTTTTGATCTACGTGTTGTTCTGAGCATTTTGATACCGACCTTGCAACTCAACTCCGCCGGAATAGCGAGATTCGACGATGGCGATGGCGACGGCGAACCTTGGGCGGCGCGATCCGGCGGCTGTTGACGTGAAATGAAGCTTGGGTTTTGTTCTACTCTTCACCACGAATCCATTGGGACAGGAATCGTGGCATTTGGATGTCGGACGGTGGAGAAATCACAGTTTGAAAAATTCGGCCACCGGCGGTTTTAGGCGGCGCGTGCGGCGTTCTCTAATGTCGGTTCCGTCGACTCGGCACACCGTTGGACTCAGCTCATCGAGAGCTTTCCAATGGTGCCGACGGTGTCGAAAACGGAGGCCGGATTCGATGGTCGGTCACTGTTCATCTTCGTGTGGTGTGGGGAAGAAAAAGATAGGAAAAAAAAAATAATGGGGGCCCTTTTTACAAAAATCTAAAAATTTCGACCCCTTTATACTAATTTTTTGAAAAATTTTAAGATAGGCTATATTGACTAATTTGGACGTGCTGAACCCAAATATATCAGTTTTATATCAAGAAAAGGTCATTTTGACCAATTTCTTGATACTGTGGTTAGGCCTACACTGTGTTGACACTACGCACGTATAACAAGGCGTTTTCGCATGAAATTTAAAACGCAGTCTCCCTTGTCTAATTTGGACGTGCTGATTTCAAATTTATCAGTGTTACATCCATCTGAGGTCTTCTAGACCAGTTTTCAGGATCTATATGACCCCGTCTCGAAAAACGTGTCAGGTGCCCAATTGATTAATTTGGGCGTCCTGAGTCTAAATATATCAGTTTCGGGGGGAGAAAAGGTCGTCTTGACCCTTATCCCAATACTGCGTATCTTTTAAACAAAATCTACATTTTGTGCTCACCTGACCAGATTGAACCTGCTAACTATTAATATGTCAATTTTATGCCAGATTAAGGCCGTCTTGGCTACTAACCTGACACTGCGTTTCTCACTATTCACTAATCACTAATCACTGTTCACTTTTCACTATCTGACTGACTAATCTGAGCATTCTGACTTTGATTTTGTCAGTCTACGGGCGAGAAGAGGTCATCTAGACCGCTTTTCTCGATACTGTACATCTATTAGGGCAATTATCACTGCTGCGCTCAGATGACCAGTCTGAGCATACTGATGACTAGCTCATCAGTTCTGTATCATGAAATGGTCGTCTAGACCGGTTTCTTGATATTGAGTGTCTCAACGCATACTCACATAATAGGGTGGACCGATTTCACTGTCGGTTGCCCCTTTCACTGCATGAATAGTAATTAAACGTTACTATTCCCATTTAATTCATTCAACAGAAAAGCACACTGTGTTTATTAACTTAATTACATCACTACATAGTAATTAATTTTCATAATTCATGAGAGTCATTACAGTGGCTCTCAGCTCATTACACAACGTTCTACACGGACTCTTACGCGTGTGTGTGCAACGCAACACGGGCGTGTACATTTCAGACACAGACATGTACTAGTTGAGACTACTCAACACGACCATGTCTTTGAAATACATTCATATATCTGAGTGGTACACAGCCTCTTACACGATCGTGTACTTGACCATGTTACACTACACAACTATGTACACTTACACGGCTATTAATAGATACACAGTCCGAATGGCACACGGTCACTCACACGGCTGTATACCTGATCGTGTTACTTAAATTGTACTAAAAGACATTAAATTATGTCCACTTTATTCCTTAATGACTTATTACATGGTAAGTAGGTGTCATGAAAATGGCGGTCATTACAACCTACCCCCCTTATAAAATTTTCGTCCTCGAAAATTAGAATAATTCCAGGAAGTCTCTTCTCATGTCTTCTTCCCATTCTCATGTGGCTTCCTCAACACTATGATTCTGTCATAACACTTTTACTAGCAGTATACTTCATTCCTAAGTACTCTCACCTTTCTAACTAGGATCCGCACGGGTCTCTCCTCGTACGTCAGATCAGCGTATACTACAACAGATTCTTGGCTAAGAACATGGGAGCTGTTTGACACGTACTTCTTTAGCATCAAGACGTGAAAGATGTTGTGCACTATAGCTAACTCAGGAGGAAGTGTTAGTCTATAAGCCACCTTCCCGACTTTCTCTATTATCTCGAGGGTGTAGGAAAATAAATTGGTAAAACGAATCAGAGTGGCGCAGCGGAACAATTAAAAATTTTTAGATCGTTAAATATCTCATGATGCCATATACAATAAATCAACAACAATTAAAACTCATACCTCAAGGACGCCAATCTGCAGGAGGAGAATGACCGGAGGCTTCAACCAACTAGCCTTCTCTACTATTCTCCAATTCCCGAATGGCTGAGTGTGTGGGCACTCTGAACCTCGATCGGTATGCTAGCACTGCTAGTCTTCTTCCGACCACCCAGATCTCTAAAGAACTTTATTGTCACGATGAGCTGTGCAACAATAAGCCTGCTCACCTGAGAGTCTGTGGTCTAAGAGAACTGGAGTGGTAGGACCTCTATTTATAGACCTGCATGAGGTGATTCTCTGAATTCGAATTGGACTAGGAAAAGATTTTCTCCCTTATCTTTAACCAAAAAATCCGAATTTTTCCATAGGATAATCCTAACAATAAATTCGGTTTTTCCTAAGATAAATCCAATCCAAATCTTAACAAGATTTTAACTAGAATTTTATCACCCTTTTTCAACCAAAAAATCCGAAATTCACAAGGAGAAAATCCTCCAAAAGATTTCGGCCATTATGGATAAGGGAGAATCAAAAATTCCACTAGGATTTTCAAGCTTGAATCTTATCTCAACCTTATCCAAAAATAACCGAATTTTCCTTGGATAAAGCCTCTAAAATTTCGGCCACTTTTAGGGAAGGAGAGAATCCAAATTCAACTAGGATTGAAACTTGAATTTTCCCTTGAATCTTATCCACAAAAACCGAATTTTCCATTGAGGATTATCCTCAAAAAATTTGCCCACTTTTGTTGGGATTTGGATTCAAAATTCAAGTAGGATTCTAACAAGATTATCCTCTCCTAATCCAACTCAAATTCGAATTTCAAACCTTGTGGATTTTCCACAACAAATTCGAATCCTACTTGGACTGTGATTCAAAATTTGAATTTCAAATTTCAAATTCAAATTTCAAATTCAAAATTCAAATTTCAAATTTCAAATTTCAAATTTAAATTTCAAATTCAAATTTCAAATTCGAATTTCAAATTCAAATTTCAAATTCAAAATTCAAATTTCAAATTTCAAAATTCAAATTTCAAATTTCAAAATTCAAATTTCAAATTCCACAAAACGGTTGTGTTTCATATTCTTGTTCTCATGGATAATTTTCTACAACTCCAATCCAATCTCAAATAAAATCATGGCAACTTTATTTGGAGTTCGAATAATTGTGTACTCTATTATCCAAAACAAAATCTGAATCCAACCGGAGAGAATCTTGTCTATCATCCTAATCCTGTGTCATCACCATCCATGCATAATAAACTAGCCAATAGCATACACAAATCAATTTGCCAAACGTTAAGGAATTATGTGGAGCTAGTAGAGGGACTGATTGGACATATATAATCGGGCTCCCGTGATTCCATATGATCATCATTCTTTACCGAACAACTCAATCATATGATCACTAATTTCAGAGTCACACCACTATAAACCTGAAACTGAACTCCCAATTATATATCGTATTACGTAAGCCTGTGACGAGCTACCATCCAATGACCTTGTCATGTATGCAAAACCCTCATATGATATCCATGATCAGCCTTAGGTCAAAGTCCGTTTAATCCTACTGATCAGGCTATCTTAAAGTTCCATTATACTATCGAATTAAGAAAATGATTATTCACCATATGTGAATAAGAAGTCATCCGCCCAGCAGACGACCCAAGGCCTTGTCCATTTTCACATTCAGTATAATGCCTTTAAGAGGATACCTTTAACTCCTCAGAGCTATGATTCCGATATCTGCAAACAAACCCTTCATCGTATACAAGTCATGCACCCAACGAACCGGTCTATAAGCTTACTACCTCTGAGACGCTTTAGCCATTGGAACATCAAAGTACACAAGTCATATACATGAAGTAGTTCATTTACTCAGGATTAAGGTTATTGCACAATGAACGTCAAAAGCAGATTGATCCACTCGTAGCGGACTACGTAGATCAATCACGCTTTAGTCCCGGTCTAATATGTCACCACCGAGCAACATATCCATGTCTCTACTTGGGAGTCCAGCTCCAGACAGTCAAGACAGACCATCCCCTCCAAGGCTTTAGACAACATAATAGTCTTAACATGAGTTAGATGTTCGGTCTAACCCCATAGACTACAGACCATAGTTTAGACTGCTAACTTTAGAACATTGTCTTCTCGCATACAAAAGTCCATTGCATGCAACGTTCTAACAGTTTTAACACAAGCAGTCAGTGAGCCATATTTGCTTACATTTACTTTAACATGTAAATAAGACGAGGACAGATAGCAATGTAATGAATAACCTCTATATATAATTTTATTATCCAGTTCAAAATGAATACATCAAAAATGTCTCTAATACTTAGGGCATTTCTTAACAATCTCCCACTTGCCCTAAGCCAGTAGATGTGCCATGTTACGCATCCCCATCGCCTCTACATGCCTTTCAAAGCTTCTACCCACCAAAGTCTTAGTAAAGGGATCAGCGATTTTGTCCTTGGACGCGATCTTACATACATCCACTTGTCCTGTCTCCACATGCCCTCTAATAATGTGATACCTCCGATCTATGTGCTTGGTCCTCTTGTGGTGCCGAGATTCCCTTGTGTTGGCAATAGCCCCTGTATTATCACAGTAAAGTGTGATAGGCTTGTCAACACCCGGAATGACCTCAAGGTCTCTAAAGAACTTGCGGAGCCAAACCGCTTCTTTAGATGCCTCAGCCGCAGCCACATACTCAGACTCTATAGTAGAGTCAACTGTGCAGCCCTGCTTCACGCTCCTCCACACAATGGCGCCTCCTCCGAGTAAAAACACTGATCCAGATGTCGATTTCCTCGAATCCTTACAAGTCTGGAAGTCTGAGTCCGTGTATCCTATGGGTGTTAGGTCCCCTCCAGAATACACTAGCATATAATCCCTCGTTCTCTTAAGATACTTGAGTATATGCTTTACTGCTTGCTAGTGCTTGGTTCCAGGATTCGCTTGATATCGACTCAGCATACCTACTGCAAAACATATGTCCGGGTGAGTGCAAAGCATAGCGTACATAAGGCTACCCACAGCGGATGCATAAGGGACGTTACTCATACGCTCTCTTTCTTCCGATGTCTTGGGACAGTCATCCAATGAAAGAGTTAAACCGGCAATAGAAGGTTGTGAGCCTTTCTTTGCCTCTAGCATTACATATTTGTCAATTATTTTATCTATGTATGAAGCTTGGGATAGTGCTATGATTTTGTTCTTTCGATCTCTGAAGAGACGAATGCCTAGAACATAATTAGCTTCTCCCAAGTCCTTCATGTCAAACTGTTGGTGTAACCAAAGCTCGACTGATGATAAGTTCCCTACATCATTCCCAATGAGTAGTATATCATCGACATAGAGTATCAGAAAGACCACTTTTCCATCTTTAATACGTTTATAAACACAAGGTTCATAAACGTTCTGCTCAAAACCAAATGTCTTAATCGCTTGATCAAACCTCTGGTTCCATGAGCGGGATGCCTGCTTTAATCCATAAATGGATCTAAGCAACTTGCAGACTTTCCTATCTTGGCCTTTTGCTACGAACCCTTCGGGCTGTATCATATAGATACACTCTTCAAGATGGCCATTCAAGAATGCCGTCTTGACATCCATTTGCCAGATCTCGTAATCGAGAGCCGCAGCAATGGACAGAAGAATACGGATAAACTTCAGCATAGCAACAGGCGAAAAGGTTTCCTCGTAATCGATTCCAGCCTTTTGCGTGTATCCCTTTGCAACCAGTCTAGCTTTGAAAGTTTCCACTCTCCCTTCCGCATCCTTCTTTCTTTTGTAGACCCATTTGCATCCAATGGGTTTTATCCCATCCGGCAAATCTACAAGTTCCCAAACAGAGTTGGATTTCATAGAATCCATCTCATTGTTCATAGCCTGTTTCCAAGATCTAGAATCAACATCCTTTATAGCTTCACCATATGTGACCGGATCTTCCTCATGCTCATGAGCCTCGGCCTGGTATACCTCAGCATCATACATAAAGAAATTAGGTTTCTTAGAAACCCTTCCACTACGACGAGGCACCCTAAATTGTTGATCGTCTGCAGGTCTTTCATTGGAACTCGGACTTGCGTCCAAGACCGAAATCTATGGAGCAGTTCTTTCACCCGATAACTCCTCTAGCACCACTTTGCTTCGAGGCTTAAAGTCATTCATGTGACTTTCCTCCAAGAATGTCGCATGGGTTGAGACAATGACCTTTTGTTCCTTCGGGTTATAGAACAGACCTCCTTTAGTTCCCTTTGGATACCCTACAAACATGCACAATTCTGATCTTGGTTCCAACTTCTTCGCATCCCCATCCAGTACATGTGCCGGGCAGCCCCATATTCTCATATGTCCAAGGGAGGGCTTCCTGCCACGCCACAATTCATACGGAGTTCTAGGAATTGATTTGCTCGGAACCTGGTTCAGAATATAGCACGCCGTTTATAAAGCATGTCCCCAAAATGATAATGGCAGCGTTGAGTAACTCATCATGGACCGTACCATATCCAACAAGGTCCTGTTTCTCCTTTCGGCTACACCATTCTGTTGTAGAGTACCAGGTGCAGTCAATTGGGATAAAATCCCGTTCTCTACAAGATGTCCTAGAAATTCATCAGAGAGGTATTCGCCACCTCGATCAGATCGAAGTGTCTTTATGGATTTATCCAGTTGCTTTTCCACTTCCGCACGATACTCTTTGAACTTGTCAAAGGTTTCGCTCTTGCGGTGCATCAGATACACATATCCATACCTCGAGTAATCATCTATAAAAGAGACATAATACTCGAACCCTCCTCGTGCTGTGACGTTCATGGGGCCACATACGTCTGTGTGCACAATTTCTAAGAGCTCCTTAGCCCTTGTACCCTTAGCTCCAAAAGACCTCTTAGTCATCTTACCCTCTAGACAAGACTCACATTGGGGAAGTCGTACCTCCTCCAGAGATTCCAGAGGACCGTCTTTCACCAATCTTTGAATCCTATCCTGATTAATATGACCAAGTCTTAAATGTCAAAGATACGCCTTGTTAGAGTGAGAAACTTTCAACCTTTTAGAGTTATCAATTAATTCAGTGTCAAGCAGTGAGTACATCTTTGGTCTGATCAAATATAGGTTTCCATCCATCCATCCAAAACAGATAAAAGACTTATTTCTACGAATATCAACTCTTTAACTAAAAGAAACTGAATAAGAATCCTTTATTAAACAAGCTACCGATATAAGGTTCCTCCTAAAATTAGGAACATAAAAACAGTCTTTCAATAAAACAAACCTAAATTGATCAAAATAAAGATGAACGTCTCCCACTGCCTCAGCCACCACAAAGCTACCATCTCCAGTCTGCAACGAGAGGCTCCTATCATGTAGACTTCTCGTTTCCACGAACCCCTGCATAGAAACACAGACATGATTAGTGGCGCCCGAATCAATGACCCAAGTGTCTTTCGATTCTTCCACCAAACACGCTTCCAAGTAATGAAGTTCCTTACCTTCCTTGCCCTTGGAGGCTAGGAATTCCCAGCAAGCCTTCTTGAAGTGACCTACCTTCCCACAATGGAAGCATTTGGACTTTTTAGGGTCCTTTGGCTTCTTGTTCTTCTTCTTCTTCTTCTTCCCGTCTGAGACAGGAGGATTAGAAGAACTGGAAGCCACTTGCTTCTTATTTGGCCTCTTCCTCTTCCGTGAGGGATTGGAAGATTCCGCCAAATTGGCCTCTCCTTTAGGTCGGACCGTATCCTCATCCCTGATCATCCGCTCATAAGCTTGTAGTTGCTTCATGAGCTCGGTTAGTCCTAACTCCTTTATCGCCAGATTGTATGCGGCCTTAAACCCCACAAAATCTTTAGACAGAGTCTTGAACACCATCTCGATCTGGGTGTTGTAGTCCAACTCAGCACCATTCTCGGCAGCCTCAGCGAAGAATCTCATTAGAGTGATCATATGGTCCTTCACCAGAGCACCCGCCTTTTGCTTAGAGTTCATAATGCTGGTGATAGCGGACTGTCGAGCCAATTTTTCTTGGCCTCCGAACATGTCCTCCAGATTTTCCATGATCTCCCCAGCAACTTGATAAGTCTCATGCTGCTTTTGTAAAGCACTCGTCATGCTAGCAAGGATGTAGCATCGAGCTATTTCATTGGATTCTCTCCAACGATTATAGGCAACCGGGACCTCCTCAAGTGGTGTGTCAGGTTTGGGCCCAGGTGGGCATGGTTCGTCCAGTACGAACTTGTGTCTCTCGCAGCTGAGAACTATTAATAGATTTCTTTTCCAGTCTTTATAATTATCGCCATTCAACTTATTTTCAGTAAGTATCGAAATGAGGGGTGTCGGTGACATTTTGAACTGAAATAAAATTATACTAGACATCATTACAAAGCCCAAGCAAATATACAGATAATTTAGCAAATAAAAACATACAAGTATGTTCCTACATGAAACTTGAAAAAACATGTAGCATTGCAACAGTAATTCTCAGCACCTATTGCCCCAAGCCACCGAGGGGTGGTCATGAGAACAAATAGCCGGAACATGGACCCCGTCCAATTAATATATGTTACCTTAAATCCTCCAAGGTTAAGACATATATTAATAACCGCTTATTTGGCCACCAGTTTAGTTAACAGAGCTTCTAGGGAAGGTTAATAACTAAACGAGTCTTGAGTGTATAACCATTGTTTACGTAGCCCGATCCACGTCCTACCAAGCCACCGAGGGGTGGTCATGAATAGGATCACACCCGAACACGTTTTCCACATAGGAGATCCAATCTAGTATACCGGCGGCGGTAAACACCTACCGAGGGGTGTGGTCAGGTCAGAACTGACGCGAGGCGTTACCATGCTTTCACATATGGATCAACAATGGAGGCCGTGGGTTTTGTTTGAAACCCTCTCCCACTCAATATTTTGAAAAACATGCAAGTTTTGTCAAATTATGTATGATCAATATAGTATGAGCGGCATTCACCTATCCTATATGACATGTTATCAAATATGCATACAAAACATCCATCAATACATATTTATACATCCATAACATATCACAGAAAAATAATTGACAGAATAACCAAGCCATGGTTCCATCCTAGAACAAAGAAAATAAAGATTACAAAATTCCATCCAAAGCATTCTTTGGGTCTTGAATTTTGTTCCTTCTTCTTGTATCCATCTTTATGTAGCCTCTCCATTTATTTCTCATCCCAAGAATTATTTAAAATTTAAATCTCCCAAAAATTTAAATTTCAAATTCAAATTCCAAATTCGAATTTCAAATTTAAATTTCAAATTTGAATTTTAAACAATTTTAAAACATCATGTGTAATAATATGTAATTTCAAAAATTTCAAATTTTTAATTACATATTTATAAACATGATTTAAAATTAAATTTCAAATTTAAAAATCAAAATTTTCTGATTTTTGGACCGTCGGACCGCCGCCCCCGTAGGCGGCAGCTGCCGTGGGCAGCCACCAACCCCGGAGGGGCTGGCAGCCCACGGCCGCCCCTTGTGCAGCCCTGCCGGGCTACAGGCCAAGCCTGCAGCGCCAGGCTGCACGCCCAGGCTGCGGCCGGCCTTGGGCAGGCTACGCCACCCTCGGCTGCAGGCCAAGCCTGCGGCCGTGGGTGATGTTTGCCTGCATAGGGGCTGCCGCAGCCCCATCCTGCCTGAGGGCAGGGGCTGCAGCCCCATCCTGCCTGAGGGCAGGGGCTGCAGCCCCACCAAGGCCCGTCGGCCTATTCCGAGGGGTCGTGTCTCGATTTTCGTGCTATATTCCAATTTACCTATTAGGATCTCCAAAAATTAATTTGAATCCCAATTAAATTGAAATTTTCCACACAATCAAAATTTCAACCTTTAAATCAAATTTAACTTTTGGGAAAAATAAATTATGGTCTTCAATCTTCAATCTCCTCCAGGAATAATTACATAAAATTTCCTAAACCGTTTCCGGTGTACAAAAAATTCTAACCATAAAAATTCTAAGACACAGAAATTAAAATCCATGGGAAAATTACAGTGTTAATAAACTGCTCCCATGGTTACATAAAAATTCCTAGATACAATTTTTCTAAATTCTAAAGAACCATAACTGGTATAAACAAGCATGCTTATAATAATTTAGAAAATTAAAATAACCACATACTTTATACATAATCCATGATAACAACATAAAGGAACCCTAGAATGCCACTCTCTAAATATCAAATCCATACATAAATAAAAAGACTAAGTAATTGTCTAATTTATGTACATGGCATAGTCATGAGATGGCTCTGATACCAATTGTAGGAAAATAAATCGGTAAAACGAATCAGAGTGGCACAGCAGAACAATTAAAAATTTTTAGATCGTTAAATATCTCATGATGCCATATACAATAAATCAACAACAATTAAACTCATACCTCAAGGACGCCAATCTGCAGGAGGAGAATGACCGGAGGCTTCAACCAACTAGCCTTCTCTACTATTCTCCAATTCCCGAATGGTTGAGTGTGTGGGCACTCTGAACCTCGATCGGTATGCTAGCACTGCTAGTCTTCTTCCGACCATCCAGATCTCTAAAGAACTTTATTGTCACGATGAGCTGTGCAACAATAAGCCTGCTCACCTGAGAGTCTGTGGTCTAAGAGAACTGGAGTGGCAGGACCTCTATTTATAGACCTGCATGAGGTGATTCTCTGAATTCGAATTGGACTAGGAAAAGATTTTCTCCCTTATCTTTAACCAAAAAATCTGAATTTTTCCATAGGATAATCCTAATAATAAATTCGGTTTTTCCTAAAATAAATCCAATCCAAATCTTAACAAGATTTTAACTAGAATTTTATCTCCCTTTTTCAACCAAAAAATCCGAAATTCACAAGGAGAAAATCCTCCAAAAGATTTCGGCCATTATGGATAAGGGAGAATCAAAAATTCCACTAGGATTTTCAAGCTTGAATCTTATCTCAACCTTATCCAAAAATAACCGAATTTTCCTTGGATAAAGCCTCCAAAATTTCGGCCACTTTTAGGGAAGGAGAGAATCCAAATTCAACTTGGATTGAAACTTGAATTTTCCCTTGAATCTTATCCACAAAAACCGAATTTTCCATTGAGGATTATTCTCAAAAAATTCGCCCACTTTTGTTGGGATTTGGATTCAAAATTCAAGTAGGATTCTAACAAGATTATCCTCTCCTAATCCAACTCAAATTCGAATTTCAAACCTTGTGGATTTTCCACAACAAATTCGAATCCTACTTGGACTGTGATTCAAAATTTGAATTTCAAATTTCAAATTCAAATTTCAAATTCAAATTTCAAATTTCAAATTTCAAATTTCAAATTTAAATTTCAAATTCAAATTTCAAATTCGAATTTCAAATTCAAATTTCAAATTAAAATTTCAAATTCAAAATTCAAATTTCAAATTTCAAAATTCAAATTTCAAATTTCAAAATTCAAATTTCAAATTCCACAAAACGGTTGTGTTTCATATTCTTGTTCTCATGGATAATTTTCTACAACTCCAATCCAATCTCAAATAAAATCATGGCAACTTTATTTGGAGTTCGAATAATTGTGTACTCTATTATCCAAAACAAAATCTGAATCCAACCGGAGAGAATCTTGTCTACCATCCTAATCCTGTGTCATCACCATCCATGCATAATAAACTAGCCAATAGCATACACAAATCAATTTGCCAAACGTTAAGGAATTATGTGGAGCTAGTAGAGGGACTGATTGGACATATATAATCGGGCTCCCGTGATTCCATATGATCATCATTCTTTACCGAACAACTCAATCATATGATCACTAATTTCAGAGTCACACCACTATAAACCTGAAACTGAACTCCCAATTATATATCGTATTACGTAAGCCTGTGACGAGCTACCATCCAATGACCTTGTCATGTATGCAAAACCCTCATATGATATCCATGATCAGCCTTAGTTCAAAGTCCGTTTAATCCTATTGATCAGGCTATCTTAAAATTCCATTATACTACCGAATTAAGAAAATGATTATTCACCATATGTGAATAAGAAGTCATCCGCCCAGCAGACGACCCAAGGCCTTGTCCATTTTCACATTCAGTATAATGCCTTTAAGAGGATACCTTTAACTCCTCAGAGTTATGATTCCGATATCTGCAAACAAACCCTTCATCGTATACAAGTCATGCACCCAACGAACCGGTCTATAAGCTTACTACCTCTGAGACGCTTTAGCCATTGGAACATCAAAGTACACAAGTCATATACATGAAGTAGTTCATTTACTCAGGATTAAGGTTATTGCACAATGAACGTCAAAAGCAGATTGATCCACTCGTAGCGGACTACGTAGATCAATCACGCTTTAGTCCCGGTCTAATATGTCACCACCGAGCAACATATCCATGTCTCTACTTGGGAGTCCAGCTCCAGACAGTCAAGACAGACCGTCCCCTCCAAGGCTTTAGACAACATAATAGTCTTAACATGAGTTAGATGCTCGGTCTAACCCCATAGACTACAGACCATAGTTTAGACTGCTAACTTTAGAACATTGTCTTCTCGCATACAAAAGTCCATTGCATGCAACGTTCTAACAGTTTTAACACAAGCAGTCAGTGAGCCATATTTGCTTACATTTACTTTAACATGTAAATAAGACGAGGACAGATAGCAATGTAATGAATAACCTCTATATATAATTTTATTATCCAGTTCAAAATGAATACATCAAAAATGTCTCTTATACTTAGGGCATTTCCTAACAGAGGGTCCTATATACCTAGGACGGAGCTTTCCTTTCTTTTCAAAGTGCATCACCCCTTTCATGGGTGCCGCCTTGAAAAAAAAATCGAGTCTCCTACTTAAAACTCGAGGGGTCTATAGCGCTTATCGTCAAAATTTTTCTGTCGACTATGCGCTGTATCTAACGTTTCTCGTATCAGCTTCACGTCTACCATGGTATTCTTGATGATGTTTGAGCTAACTGGTCGTTTCTCTCCAAACTCGTACTAATGAGCCAGAGATCTGCATTTCCTTCCACAATGTGTCTCGTACGGTGCCATTCCTATCTAGAAATGGTAGTTGCTGTTGTATGAGAACTTACTCAATGGTAGCTTCTGATTCCGATTTCCTTTGAAGTCTAGGACGTAGGTCTCAACATGTCCTCTAACATCTGTATGGTCCTCTCAGACTAACTATCGGTCTGAGGATGAAATGTTGTGCTGAACTCTCATTTGGACCGTAATGCGGCTTAAATGCTTTGCCAAATTCTGGAGGTAAAGCATCCACTACGATCTGAGACGATCGACTCTGGTACTCCGTGCCATTTCATGAACTGTACCGCATGGATTCTGCTAGTCATTCCACCAAGTAGCTAACTTTCATTGCTAAAAAAAAAATTAACTGATTTTATCAGTCTGTCTACAATCACCCAGATTGCGTAATTATCGTTTGACGTCTTCGGCAGTCCGACTACGAAATTCATCGTAATCTGGTCCTATTTCCACTCGGGTAGCTTAATTTTCTATGATTATCCTGCTGGGCGCTGGTGTTCTGCTTTAACCTTCTGACACATAAGGTATCTGGCAACGAACTCGACAATGTCATTCTTCATTTCAGGCCACCAAAAGCTTTCCTTCAGGTACTTGTACATCTTATTCACTATCGGATGTACGGAATATGACGTCTCGTAAGGTTCTAAAAGGATTCGCTTCTTGAGTTCTTCATCTTTCAGAACATACACTCTATCTCTGTAGTAGAGTACGTCATCCTTAAGGATCTTAAACTCTGAACCCTTATCCTCTATAGCTTCCTTTCTAGACTTGAGCAGGGACAAATCGAAACCTTGACCGATCTTGATCTCTTCTTGGAGCGTCGATTGGAGGGTCATGTCAGACAATCTCCCTATCAAAATCTTGATCTTGCTGTCGCATAGCTCCTTTGTAGCACTCCTGACAAGGAACCAATATTCATAGGCATAGTAATATGCTTCTGACTCTATGCATTGACCACTTTATTGGCTTTCCCCGGATGGTATAGGATCTCACGGTCGTAATCCTTACCAACTCTAGCCATCTACGCTGCCTCATGTTGAGCTCTTTCTGCGTGAAGAAACATTTAAGGCTCTAGTGGTCGATGTAAATCTCGCACGTGACTCTGTACAGGTAGTGCCTCCATGCTTTTATCGTAAAAACCATCGCTACTAGCTCTAGATCATGCGTTGGGTAGCTCTTCTCAAGGTTTTTGAGTTGTCGTTAAGCATACGCGACTACTCTACCACTCTGCATCAACACGGTTTCCAACTTGGTTTTAGATGCGGTGCTTAAATCACAAAGCTTCCCTGACCAACATTTGAAATGGTCAGCATTGGAGTGCTTATGAGTCTTCATTTCAGCTCTTGAAAGCTTTCCTCACACTTGTCGATTCACTTATACCTCTTTCCCTTCTTGGTGAGCGCTGTGAGCGAAGCAGCTAACTTTGAGTAGCCTTCGACTAAGTATAGGTAACATCCTGTTAGTTTAAAGAAACTGTGAATTCCCGTTACGTTCCTCTGAGCTGGCCACGCGCTAACTACATCAATTTTCATCGGGTCCACAGATACTCCTTCCTTGGGGACTACGTGGCCTAGGAAATGGACCTTCTCTAGCCAAAACTCATACTTGGAGAACTTGGTGTATAACTGATGGTCTTGTTGCATGCGCAAAATGATAATTAAGTGCTTTTCGTGCTCTTCCTTCATCTTAGAGTGTATAAGTATGTCATCGATGAACACAATGATAAACTTATCCAAATAGTCCTTGAACATGCGATTCATCCGGTTCATGAAAGTTGCTGGTACGTCCGTTAATCTGAGCGACATGAACAGAAACTCGTAATGTCCGTACCGCGTTTGAAAGGCTGTTTTGGGTACATCTTCTTTCCTGATTCATAGTTGATGGTACCCTGAACTTAGATCGATCTTCGAGGACATTGCAGCATCTCAGAGCTAATCAAATAGATCGTCAACTCGCGGCAACAGATGCTTGTTCTTAATCGTAATCCTGTTCAACTCTCTGTAGTCGATGCACATTCTCAGTGGTCCATCTTTCTTCTTCATGAATGGTATGGGTGCTCTCTAGGGTGAATAGCTCTGTCAAATGAATCCCTTATCTATTTAGTCCTTTAGCTGGGCTTGGAGCTCCTTTAGCTCTACAGGGCCCATTCTGTAGGGGGCCTCAAAGATGGGGCTGATTCTAGTAGACGTTCAGTCTCGAAGGAGATCCCGCGCTCTGGTTGGAGTCCTGCAAGATCTTCTGGAAATATCTCCATGAATTCCCTGACTATCGATACGTTGTCAGGTCCTATCTCTATTCCTTGAGTCTTATCTGCTACGTATACTAGGAAGTCCGTGCATCCACTGGATAGCATCTCGCGAGCCTTCATTGCTGATATCATCGTCTTTGGTTGCTCTGGTGACAAACCCTTGTAGATGAACTTTTCACATCCGATTGGTTTGAAAACGATTTTCTACCTTCAACAGTTTATGACAACGTTGTGTCCTAAGCTTTTTTTTTTTTTTTTTTTTTTACACAATCTGATGATGCAACGAATGGGTGGCTCCAGAATCAAGTAGAACTAACGCATCAAAGTTGGCGATAGAAAGCTGGCCTGTCACCATTGTAGAAGTTACAGCTTCAACGTCACTCCCTATGTAAGCATAGATTCTCCCTTAACTGTCTGAAGCTTTCAGTATACCTTGTGTGATTGAAGGGTCTTCGATCCTAGTCTGGTTGGTGTGAAGTTGATTATTCCTAGTGCGGGGTTAATTCTGTCGATTCTGCAGGTTGGAGTGGCAATTTTTTTTTTTTGGCATCGTGGCCTTCCTTGCCACAGATGAAACAACTACTTGCTCTCTGCTTGCATTCTCCTGAGTGCCTCTTTCCGCATCTCGTGCACGTCAGGTATTGGCTGTCATTCCTTCCTGGTTGTCTCTCTTCTGGGGAAATTCTTCTGTGAATCTTGATTGCCTTAATTCCCCTTTTCTCTTGTTGTTGTTATGGGAATGCCTACTATTCTGGCCGGTTCCCACATTCTGCCCTCTGTATTGTGACTCGGGGTTCTGCTTCTCCTGAGCCTACTCGGCTTGCGTTTTATCCTCCTTTCGTGCCTTAAAATTCTACGCCTTTCGCTCCTTATCATGAACCGACCAGTACTCAGCTCAGATAGTCTTGCTGACACATTCTGCTAGTGTCGCTGGTCCGTGGCTTCCGCTACAGACCTAAACTGTGATTTCTGTTCTGAACATCTTCAGCATTCGTCTGACTCTCTCCTTTTGGTTAGTACCAAATCTAGACAAAGTTGAGCCAGCTACTCAAACTTCTTGACTGCCTCCATAACAGTCATACTACCTTGGTGCAGGTTGTCGAACTCGTCTTACTACGCTACTAATGCTTCCTCGTTGAAGTACATCTCCTTGAATTCCTCAATGAAATCGCTCCAGCTCATCTCTCTGATGTTCCTCCTAATGGTTACCATCTTCCACCACTAACGTGCCTCATTGTGTAGGGTGAAGGGTGCGTACATCACTTTCTCTCTCTATCTATTAACCCTATAAAATCCAAGATTACTTGGATATCCGTTAGCCAATCATCGGCCTCTATAGGGTTGGTGATTCCTAAGAATTCTAACACTTTCATGCGTCGGAATCTCTCATACAAGTCGCCTTCCCTAGGGATTGGCAAAAAAAAAAAAAAACAATTGCTGCTATGAGAGTAGCCACTACTATAGGCGCTAGTGCCTCTTGGGCTGGAGGAGTTGCTTGTTCCCTCAGAGTTTCTGGGGCTACTAGAGCCTCCTGTGCTGGCATCTTTACTGACTGTGGTGCCTGGGGTTGCTGGCCTAGCTGTTCCCTAAGCTGGTTTAGCTCCCGTTGCTGGTTCTCCATCATCTCTCGCATGGCTGCGATCTGTGCTATCAACTCATCCTCTCGGAATGCTGGGTTTAACTAAGCTCTCGTTCTTGCCATGTTTTCCTATGTAACCCTATCGTACAGCAGGAAAGGAAAATATAAGTCTCTTAAATTCTATACTTGGGACTCGTATCACATATCATTTTCTTTCTTACTTAACAATCCTACTTAAACATTATGGATATAAATATACACACTATATCCATCTTTCTTTCTCTCATACTGTGATGTTCAATACAATTGCCGCATTGTATTGGGACATCGTCTGAGTGCTAGGATTCGTCCTGCACTTCCTGTCATATCATACTCACACTGTGGAAAAAATTTATATCTGGCCCCTAGGGCAAAGCTTTACTACTTATCTCATAATATATTTCACATAATATATATACATATATTCAAGATTCTAGTTCAGTGGGAGTGACACACACTTCCCTTATACGATCCCAACAAGTACATTATGCTACAACTGACAGGGGAGAGCTACTGCTTCCCTCTATAATTTTTCATAACTAACATTTCCGCAGAAGGTTACTACTATTGGAAGGACAATCCTGATTCAGTATCAGGCATCTCCTCATCATCACTATCGCTGAGTGGGAATTCGTCTGGGTTCTCCTCTTCTTCTCAGCTGAAACGGACCTCGTCATCACTGGCTATGATGACTTGGGGTTCGTACATCCCCATCTATTTGTCATTACTAAAGCGGTCGGGGATCTCCTCTCCCTCATCGTTGGGATAGGCATCAGAAAGAGTCTTGTCATCTTCACTTCCATGGGGTGTTCGGGAGACATACGGGCTGGTTCGGGGTTCTCCATTGGCTCCCTATTGCCCTCGTGTACTTCTGGCTAGTGCTCGGCCATGAACTCTTCATCGGTCAGTTGGGGTGCTGGTTCTACCGGGTCACCCTCCATAATGGCGGCTGCTATAATGCCTTGGGCTTGTGCAGGGTTCCCGAGGTTGAGCACTTTTCTCTCAGCGTTCACTATCTCCTTGATAAGGCTTGCTAGTCCTGCTTGATCGCTCTTCTAATTCTGTTTGGCAAGGTCTCTTTCTCTCTTTAGGTCTTCTCCTGTCTTGATCCACTTTTGTCTCGGCATGTATTGTAGAAGTCCATTTCGGTTCCTTGTAGCGAACAGCATACGTTAGAACTGTATCGCCGGACATCAGCTGCAGTCTTTCAATCCGATGAACAAATTCTCGTATATCCATAACTCTAGAGAACTTAGGCGGTTTCACTCCCCGCTTGCCTAGAGAGAAAAACTGGGGCTGATGCTGGACTGCTCTCAGAGATTGGCTCGATCGTGGTATGGCAAAACTCGACACAGTTAAGAGCTCGTCCTGGTCATAAGGATCCCGATACACACGAGAGTATCTTCCTGAGAGATATCAACAGCCAACAGGACTCAGTTATCCTGGTCAATGACGTACAATCGGGGAATCACTTTAATAATGTGAAACCAGTCCTGACATTTTCATAGAGTGCAGGAGTACTGTTTACCACTCGAAACTTAGTGGACAACTAGCTCTGAAGATCGGTACAACTCGAGCAGCAATCCATGTTCTTTCTCTGAGCAGTTCTCTAGCACTGCACGTTCGTGATTTTTCATATAATGATCTCAGCATCTTTTCATCTTATCCTCACCATCATAGATTTCGTCATTTCATTACTATAAAATGTTATCTTCAATAGATAAACATTTACTGACTAAAAAATAAAACTACCTTACTTGGACAGATGAGGCAGGCATGCGGCGATGTGAGGTAGGATGGCAGGAAACCGCTCTGATACCAACTGTGATGCCCCATGCCCTCAATGGCCCGGACCGTCACTGAAAACTATTACTTGCTTCTTTAGCTTTTACTTATACTTCCTCTTTAAAACCTATACTTAAACTTGCTGAATTTAATACCATAAATTTAGAGGGATTTTTTTTTAATATACGCGTACGTATTTACTATTCACATACGTATACTATTATAATGCGGAATTTGAAAAACATAAGGATTTCAAATATACATACACACTTATATACTTGTTTATCTGATTAATATTCACCAGACACTATTTAAATATACTATTCATACATATACTGTTTACTGTTCTAAAATACCAATTAATCTTTACTATTCAAAATACTGTTTAACTATCACCGTTCAAAATACTATTTACTCATACTGTGCAGAAGAATACTCGCGGTGTATCCATAACCTCATCCTCACATCCACCTCCGCCGCCGTCATCGCCCCTTGGTGTTTGCGCTATAGGAAGCTGACCTATAGCATGAACACACTCCGTGAGCTTTATGCCCAGTAAGTACAACATGTTAATCGCAAAACATGTTTAAAACATAGCACATACTTAAAATCCTAAGCATGACATATATCACTTAATAAATCACATACCATTTAAGCATATCACATATCGGCTCACATATCATGTCATCACATAACATGTCATAACACTGAATATAAAACTTCACATACTTTATGCATGACAGAAGCATCGTGTACTGTATGCACTCTACTGAAAAAGAAAGCATAGCGAACTATAACTAATGCATGGTCCGGTTATGTTCATTTATGCTTCAAACTTCTCTTTTCTTTTCTTGTCTATTTAGGGCCCATGTGTCAGTACCGTGTGTGCGCAGACCAACGATAACGCTCGAGGTCAACTAATGCCGAAGAGCCATCAACTGATGCTCAACTTTTGGCCTTAACTTTCTTTAACTGGAAACCCCTTCGACTGAAGGAGCCGGTACGACACACCTACTTGTTTCCATCTTGTTTAACTATTCTAGCCATACGCTTCTCTAAGCTATCACTAATCCTACACGGTAGGGATCTATGACTTCTATCTTGTTCTTTCATCAATCTACTCGATTGTGAAACTATATGCTCTTATGTATGCTGTGCAGCATCGTGTGCAAGATACATACTTAAAATACTAGAAAAGCATCATTTTAAATTCATTTTATCCATGCTGTAGGCGGAGTTGTACTTACCTGTTATCAGACAGTTTATACTCTCGCCTTCGTCACAATACAGGTACCTCCCTATAATCATAATACATTTCGTTAACATTTACTCTTAGGTCATTGTGGTCATTAGTGACTAATAAAACTCTATCATTAGTGATACCGATCTTTGTCGGTACTAATTGCCCTCTTCTTAAGAATTTGATTTTCTAATCATTGTTAATTAATTTATTTACCCAATAAATTAATTAACATAGCTCTTAGGTCACTCTATCGTTAGGAACTAATAAACTTATCGTTGTGTGGTACCGATGCCTATCGGTACCCAACTGCTCTACTTTGGGAAATTTGATATCTAATTTTTAATCGTGCTTGATTAATTTGTCTACTTGACAAATTAATCACTGTCTCTCACAATCCCATTCCAACTTGGTCCTTGACTGGCTAACCGACCAGTCAACAGACTGAATACCTCTCGTATGACCATTTAGCCTGTCGGGTTACCGTTACCGATGTAATCGCCCCAAATTTTATACTTAGATCACACCCGTCCCTCGGGTGGCACTATTCTGATCTAGGGGTCGTTTTCTTACATTTCGAGATTTCTAATTGGGCGGTTCACTAATTCTGTAAACGTCCGTCCTTCTTTCCTGGACCTAGGTCATCGAGGGGGCTCGGGTTTCCATCCCGACCATATTTTCACCCCTCGTTTCCTAAAATACCCCTTGGTGCCGTTTTAGAAATTTCGGCAGCATTTCCGCTTAATTTTTGGGTTTCCGGCGTTTAGGAAACGCCTCAAAACCATCTAACCTATTCTAACCTGCCACGTACTAAACCAGAGGCCTAATTTTTACGTAAAAGCTCCGCTTTTTACGTAAAAATATTCACATTTCCTCACATTCTCTTTTTCGACATTTCATCCCTTTTTCTTACAATTCCTCAAGTCAGTAAACCATAATTCATACATAATTATTTCTAATAATAAATTGAGGAATCAAGGGATCAAAACCACTACCAAAATTGTTCCCGTCAGCGGTCGGGTGAACCGTTCGATCTCGATCGCACAATCTTTGAATCATCATTCTCCACTTTTGAAACTCCGGTTTGCAAATCCGATGCCGCGGATGTGTCCGGAACGTCAAAAATAGGCCAACGGGCCATTCTTCAATTTTCGGTCTCCAGGTCGCCGTTGACCGGCGTTGACCGACCGTTGACCGGCATTGACCACGACGGCGATGGGAGTGGCGACCACCGTCTTGAAGAGCTCGACGAGCGGAACCCATTGGTGGTGTCAATTTCACCAATCGAGGCTCCTATCACCGGAAATCGGCCCTCGAAAAGTCGGCGACGGCGGCGGTGTTGGATCTTCATTTTCCGGCGTTGTTGCCCAAAATTGATTTAGGGCATTTGATCTACGTGTTGTTCTGAGCATTTTGATACCGACCTTGCAACTCAACTCCGCCGGAATAGCAATGGCGACGGCGACGGCAATGGCGAACCTTGGGCGGCGCGATCTGGCGGCTGTTGATGTGAAATGAAGCTTGAGTTTTGTTCTACTCTTCACCACAAATCCATTGGGAAAAAGATAGGAAAAAAAAAAATAATGGGGGCCCTTTTTACAAAAATCTAAAAATTTCGACCCCGTTATACTAATTTTTTGAAAAATTTTAAGACAGGCTATACTGACTAATTTTGTGATGATCAGGAAATATTCAGTATCAAGAAATTGGTTAAAATGACATTTTCTTGATACGAAACTGATATATTTAGACTCAGGATGCCCAAATTAGTCAATCAGGCACCTGACACGTTTTTCGAGACGGGATCACACAGATCCGGAAAACTGATCGAGATGACCTCGAATGAAGTTGAAACTGATAAATTTGGATTTAGCACGTCCAAATTAGTCAGTATAGCCTATTTGTATGCTCAAATTAGCTAATTGAGCACAAAGGTAATTTTTGATCGAGAATTCACAGTATCGAAAACTGGTCAAGATGACCTCAGATGAAAATAAAACTGATATATTTGGATTCAGGACGCCCAAATTAGTCAGGATAGCCCATGTTGAAATTTTGGGCGAAGAAGTATATAAAGGGCGAAAAATCAGAAATTTAAGAAATAAGCCCATAACTTTCTCTTATTTTCTCTTTCCTCCCCTTACCCGAAAATGAATAGTAACCGACCATCGGAAACGGTGTCCGTTTTTGACACCACCGGTGTCATCGGAAAGCTCTCACCGAGCTGAGTCCAACGGTGGGTCGACTCGACGGAACAGCCGCCGCACACCGCCGCACGCGCCGCTCGAATGCCGCCGGAGCCGAGAAATTCGATCGCCGATATCTCCTCCGTCCGGCCACCGTTTGCCACGAAACCGGTCCCAAAAGTTTCGTGGTGAAGAGAGGAGCAAAACCCATGCCACCGATTGCCTCAACACCGGCGGAATCGAGCCGGCCAAGCTTCGAAAAAGTCGGTGAAACGCCACCGTGGAGCCGCCGTCGAAACGCCCGATTCTGGCTGAGTTGAAGTGCGTCGTTGGTGCAGAAATGACCGCAGGGCTGAGGGGAGCAAAAGCCCTCAACCAATTTTGGGAAAAGGTCCGGCACGGCGGAGTTCCACCGTCGCCGTCGTGACCGTGGTTTTCGAGGGAATTTTCCGGCGATAGGGGGTCTCCAAACATGAAATTGAGGCCACCAATGGATTCCTCTCGTCGAGTTCTTCAAGATGGGCTACTCATTTGCCACCGTCGCCGCCATCAACCGCCGGTCAACGGCGAGTCAACGCCGGTCAACGGCGGTCAACGCCGGTCAACGGCGACCGGAGACCAAAAATTTAAGAATGGCCCGTTGGCCTATTTTCGATGTTCCGGACACATCCGCGACGTCAGAATTGCAAGACGGAGTCTCAAAGGCAAAGAACGAAGAATTAAAGTTTATCTGCGCGAAACCGAACAGTTCGTTCGATCGCCAGTGGAACGATTCCGGTAGTGACTTCGGTCCCTCCATTCCTGAAATTAATGTTTTTGGAATGAGTATATATGAATTATGTATTCTGGAATGTGAAATTGTAAGAAAATTGGACTATGTGTATGAAAAATAGTCAAATGAGAAAAAGTGAAAAATGTAAAGATTTTTATGTAAAAAGTTGAGTTTTTACGTAAAAATATAGGCTCTGGTATAGTACGTGGTAGAATAGAACGAGGTTAGATGGTTTCGAGGCGTTTCCTAAACGCCGGGAATCCAAAAATTAAGCGGAAATGCTACCGAAATTTTGAAAACGGCACAAAAGAGTATTTTAAGAACCGAAGGGTAAAAACGTGGTCGGGATGGAAACCCAAGCCCTTTCGGTAACCTAGACCCGAGAAAGAGCATTAACGCTCGAGAGTCAGAATAGTACCACCCGAGGGTCGGTAAATAGTAAACCAAGAAATTATGGTAAATAAGGGCCAAAGCTAAGTTGCGAATCAAAGAAAAGTAAGGTTATAATGAGAAAAATCCCATTAGGGGCAAAATGGTAATTTTGCCAAAAGTTCAGGGTAAAATAGTAATTTTACCAAAAGTTAGCAGAAAAGTTATAAATGGGATATTAGATCCTTAAATTTATGATCGAGAAATGAAACGTAGAATTTTTACGTTTTATTAAGTTTTATACATGAAAGAAGCATAGAAAATAACCGTTATTATTTCGGTTATAGGGATCCGCGCCAGACAATATGAAGAGACGTCTGCAGACCAAGGAAGCGAGAAAAGAGATGCTAGCAAGT
This sequence comes from Antiaris toxicaria, assembly GCA_035233585.1. Lineage (NCBI taxonomy): Eukaryota > Viridiplantae > Streptophyta > Magnoliopsida > Rosales > Moraceae > Antiaris > Antiaris toxicaria. Next base: position 54,146,637 of record CP141155.1, on the reverse strand, counting down.
ATTTGTAAGTTCAAACATTTAATTGACTGCAACATAAATGAACTGGACATGTTATGTGTTATGTGTTCTATGTAGTAAGTTCGAATACTTAATTGACTGCAATATGAATAGACTATTATGTCTAAGTATGATATGTGGTAAGTACAGACATTTAATTGTCTACTCACGAATGGACTTACCATAGAGTTGTGTTATATATATATACTTTTAAGCTATTCAGTTTGTGACATGATACTAACATGTTCACGAGAATAGTAAGCAAGATCAGAAATAGAAAAGAGGAATAAGATAAGTCAGATAATAAGACTTAAAAGTTAAGGTTGGCGTACCGGCCTCCCCAGTTGTGAGGTTCCCAGATAGCCTCCACCCCAGAAGTGTGGCGCTGCCTCGTTAATAATGAGGTAGTTTATGGCTTAACTTCCTGCCTCCACCCCAGAAGTGTGGCACTGCCTCGTTAATAATGAGGTAGTTCATGGCATGACTTACTACCTATAAGGTAAGTAGTCCAGAGATGACCTTAGGGTTGATCGGTGGGTCGCTCCCCTGATCCTCTATTGGTCTGCGCGCACTAGGTACGTCCAACCACGGGCCCACAAGTGAAAGATTAAGCAGATAAAGTAAAGAAAAGAAAAGAAAGTAAAACTTAGCAAGGAAAAGCTAAGAACAGAAAGTAAAGCTTAGCAAAGTAAAGCTAAGAAAAGCAAAGAAAAGAAAAGAAAGTAAAGCTAAGAAGAGAAAAGAAAAGAAGAGAAAGTAAAGCTTAGTAAAGAAAAGCTAAGAAAAGCTAGAAGAAGAAAGAATAAAAGTAAACAAGCATAATGCCACTAATATGTGTGCATATGCTTAGCAAGAAAAGAAAAGAAGAAGAAAAGTATGACATGAAAGAAAGAATGAAAGTAAACAAGCATAATGCGACTAACATGTGTGCATATGCTATGTTATGCATAAATTGATATGCATAAGTCAGTTATACAATTTTAAGTGTATCTGTGATGTTTAAGCATACATTAAGTATGCTGTGTTTAAGTTGATATGTGTATACAATATTTTGTATAATGTTGAGTATGTTATGCTTAAGATGTTAAGCATACATCCTGTATGTTATGTTTAAATTATGTTATGCTAAAAGAACGTTGAGATTGTTCTCTCAATGTTAGAATATGTTATATATGAAGTTGAAAGTAAAGTATAATGTATGTTCATGTTCTGATGCCACAGTTGGTATCAGACATGTTCTGTCCAAAAGGTATGAGTTAGTATTTTGTCATGAATGTATGTTTGAACTTACTGAGCCTGTCGCTCACAAGTTTGTTTATGTTGCAGGTAAGCATCCTGCACGAAGATAAGACAAGTGATGGATGACGGATGGAATCTGCATGTGCCAAGGGACTGGGTGAGGGTTATGGTACTACTATGAGTCTTCCGCTGAGCTGTTTAAAAGAGTATTAAAATGATGATTTATAATGTAAATGAAGTTAAGGCAATGTAAAATATTTATTATAGTAAATGTTTTACGACGGTACAGTTTCCAAGTAAAGTTTAAGAAAAAAAAAATATGGAAAATTTATTCCATATTTTCATGTTCAAATGAGAAGTTAGAGTAAGCATGTTAAAGAAAGTATGTTAAAAGTAAGATACCAGCTATTATAGATGGTATCAGAATAAGTTAGAAGCAAGTTAAAAGTAAGTTGCCGACGACCCAAGTGGTTACAGTCTATTGCAATTGGCAACAGTGGCTGACTGTAATAGTACTGTTTAACCCTACGTAGGGCTGTTGTCACAAATTTGGGCGTGCTGAACCCAAATATATCAGTTTTACATCAAGAAAAGGTCATCTTGACCAATTTCTTGATACTGTGGTTAGGTCTACACTGTGTTGACACTACACATGCATAACGAGGCGTTTTCGCGTGAAATTTCAAACACAGTCTCCCTTGACTAATTTGGACGTGCTGATTTCAAATTTATCAGTTTTACATCCAACTAAGGTCTTCTAGACCAGTTTTCGGGATCTATATGACCCCGTCTTGAAAAACGTGTCAGGTGCCCAATTGACTAATTTGGGCGTCTTGAGTCTAAATATATCAGTTTCGGGGGGAGAAAAGGTCGTCTTGACCCTTATCCCGATACTACGTATCTTTTAAACAAAATCTACATTTTGTGCTCACTTGACCAGATTGAACCTGCTAACTATTAATATGTCAATTTTATGCCAGATTAAGGCCGTCTTGACCACTAACCTGACACTGCGTTTCTCACTATTCACTAATCACTATTCACTGTTCACTTTTCACTATCTGACTGACTAATCTGAGCGTTCTGACTTTGATTTTGTCAGTCTATGGGCGAGAAGAGGTCATCTAGACCGCTTTTCTCGATACTGTACATCTATTAGGGCAATTATCACTACTGCGCTCAGATGACCAGTCTGAGCGTACTGATGACTAGCTCATCAGTTCTGTATCATGAAATGATCGTCTAGATCGGTTTCTTGATATTGCGTGTCTCAACGCATACTCACATAATAGGGTGGACCGATTTCACTGTCGGTTGCCCCTTTCACTTGATGAATAGTAATTAAACATTACTATTCCCATTTAATTCATTCAACTGAAAAGCACACTGTGTTTATTAACTTAACTACATCATTACATAGTAATTAATTTTCATAATTCATGAGAGTCATTACAGTGGCTCTCGGCTCATTACACAGCGTTCTACACTGACTCTTACGCGTGCGTCTGCAATGCAACACAGGCGTGTACATTTCAGACACAGACATGTACTAGTTGAGACTACTCAACACGACCATGTCTTTGAAATACATTCATCGATCTAAGCGGTACACAACCTCTTACACGATCGTGTACTTGACTGTGTTACACTACACGACTATGTACACTCACACAACCATTAATAGATACACAGTCCGAATGGCACACGGTCACTCACACGGCTGTGTACCTGACCGTGTTACTTAAATTGTACTAAAAGACATTGAATTATGTCCATTTTATTCCTTAATGGCTTATTACATGGCAAATAGGTGTCATGAAAATGGCGGTCATTACATTCGTAATGCACAATTCATCAATGCACTAAAAAAATATGGTGTTACGTATAGAGTTCCAACCCCTTACCATCCACAGAATAGTGGCCAAGTTGAGGTGACCAATAAGGATTTGAAAAGAATCCTAGAAAGAACTGTAGAGCATCATAAGAGAGATTGGTCCATCAAATTAGATGATGCTCTCTAGGTCTATAGGACGGCATACAAGACACCGATAGGGAATACACCATATAGGCTAGTTTATGAAAATGCATTTCACCTACCAGTGGAATTTGAGCACCAAGCGTATTGGGCAATTAAGTTCCTTAACTTTAACTTGGATGTTGCAGGAGAAAAGAGGAAAATCCAGGTGAACGAGTTAAAGGAATAGCGCTTGATGGCCTATGAAAATGCGAGGATATACAAGGAGCGAAGCATGCTATATCATGACAGGAGGATCAAACAACGGAAAGAATTCAGCGAAGGAGATCAAGTGTTGCTGTATAATTCTCGACTGAAACTATTCCCAGGAAAGCTCAAGTCCAGATGGTCAGGTCTCTTTACGGTCAAGCAAGTCTTCCCCTACGATACCGTTGAAGTAACACATCCAGAGTAAGGCACGTTCAAGGTGAATGGACATCGCCTAAAGTTGTTCCTTGGAGGAGAGTTTGATAACTCTCAAAGGGAGGAGTACAACCTCTACACCGAGTAGTGGATGAAAGTGAATGCGTCAAGCTAAAGACGTTAACCAAGCGCTTATTGGGAGGAAACCCAAGGATTTTCTTTCTCGTTTCCCCTTTTTCATGTTTTCTTTAATCTTAATTTAATTTTCGTTAGGTTTTGATTTCTCTTAGGTTTTTTACTTTTTGTTTTTATTCAATTTCGAAAAAAAAAAGATTCAAAAAAAAAAAAAAAACTGACTGACATGAACAATTTCCCTGGAACACGCCCGTGTTAATAGGCGTGTCTGGGGCCGTGTGTAGTTTTGTTTGTCAGCTACACGGGCATGTTTGCGAGAGGAATAAGAGGAATAATATACCGAGGAGTACACGGGCATAGACACGGCCGTGTTTATAGCCGTGTAAATTTAAGTTGCACATGCCCATGTCTTTGCCGTGTTAACACCCGTGTCCGGAAGAAGGAGATTGAACAATTTTGTACAGAGGAGTACACGGCCTTAAACACGCCCATGTTAGAGGCCGTGTTCATCACCAGGTAAGTAACACGCTCATGTCTCGGTCGTGTAACCAGCCCTGTTCCTTTATTTTTCTCGACACGGCCGTGTATCTAGATGTGTCGAGGTAGTATTTATACGGACGGTTGCTGGAAACATGACCGTTTCATTCACGCACGCCCTTTCTCTGAAAATCCAAATTTTCACGTAAGAATCGGCCCGATCTGTGCACAAAAAGCTGAGTAAGCCTAATCCTAACCAATCATTCGATAAATACCCTTTAGGAATTTGATTTTTTTCAAAGAATTGTTGGGTATTTTGGGTGAAATTTCATTCTTCTTTCTTCTTCAACTCACGGAAACGACGATATGTATTCCTTCCTTTTTCTTCCTTGTTTGCTTTCGTGATTTCCGGGTTATTTGATGGATTGATAGCATGATTTGATAGAAGTGCTCTGTGTTGCTTGATTGTTTTTGTGCGAACATTGTGGAAGGGAGTGCACATTTTTTGTCCAATGTGGTGCTCAGACGTTCTCACCATTGTGCTTAAATTTTCCTAACCTTTTGCATGCGTCGAATGTGGTTCAATTTTGTCTACGATTGAATATTATCATGTGAATCTCAGAATAAGGCTTGAATTATGCATACTTTCAATTTGTCTTTGTTATTAATTATGAAATTCTTTCGCAGGACCCCAATTACCACCATGACAAGATGTACAGAAGAAATCCAGCGGCGACAAAAGGAAGTTCCGTGGAAAAGGCAGTGGGGAGAGGCCTCCTCTCATGCGCAGCAACACCCACCACAACAACATGGATTGCACCCACTGCTGCAATTTTAGGCTCCAGTATTCCTTACAAGACTTGAGAGGCTATTGGAGAAACCTTTTGAGCATAGCCGGTTTATAGATTGGCCAGAGTTACAGCAGATTGGTTTAGATCAACAAGTGAGGGAATTGGTCACTTTTGGGAGCTGGGAACGATTCTTCGACATTGAGGAACCGGCTTATCAAGAGTTAACTTTGAAATTCCTCACCATATTCTCCCTCAACAAGAGATCACTAAACTGGTCCATGCCCAACATTGAGTTTCAGATTGGCGGGGAAAGATTTCACAGAAGCTATATGCAGTTCTCAATGGACTGCGGTTTCTATATAAAAGAGTTTACCCAAATCGACGCTTATCGAGAACTGCAGGTAGACTGGCCCTCTAACTTCAATGACTAGCAGTATTGGAGGTCTGTTAGTAGAGAGATAGAGTACGCACCAATGAGATCCAAAGCCTCCCGTCTTTGTCACCCAGAACTTCAATACGTGCACAAGTTATTAATGCACACCATTAGTGGACGGAGAGAAAGCACCGGTGTAGTCTTTTGACATGACCTTTTCTACATTTACAGTATAAGGGAGAAGGTGGCCATTCATTTGGGACATGCCTGGGCATGGTATTTGGATAGCCAGGCAAGCAAGCCACGAGCCAGTGCAGTGTGTCGCGAGCCTTACATCGCACGATTGGCTCACAACCTAGGGCTGTTTAATTGTCTACCTCCCATGACCATTGCATCCCAGATGATACCGATTAATATGGATACTTTAAGATCCATGGGGAAGGTCGAGAGACGACAGGGGCCAGGTGGTCCAACCTATGTTCTAATGGGTACCCCGCCACTTACAACTAAGGCCGAATCGGAGAGGGGTCGTTCCCCCGTGTAGGAAAATAAATCGGTAAAAACGTATCAGAGTGGCGCAGCAGAATAATAAAAATTTTTTTAGATCGTTAAATATCTCATGATGCTATATACAATAAACCAACAACAATTAAAACTCATACCTCAAGGACACCAATCTTGCAAGAGGAGAATGACCGGAGGGCTTCAACCAACTAGCCTTCTCTACTATTCTCCAATTCCCGAATAGCTGAGTGTGTGGGCACTTTGAACCTCGATCGGTATGCTAGCATTGCTAGTCTTCTTCCGACCACCTAGATCTCTAAAGAACTTATTGTCACGACGGGCTGTGCAACAATAAGCCTGCTCACTTGAGAGCCTGTGGTCTGAGAGAACTGGAGTGGCAGGACCTCTATTTATAGACTTGCATGAGGTGATTCTCTGAATTCAAATTGGATTAGGAGAAGATATTCTCCCTTATCCACAAGCACAAAATCTGAATTTTCCAAGGGAAATTCCCAACAATAAAAATTCGGCCACTTTAGGATAAATCCAATCCAAATCTAAACAAGATTTTAACTAGAATTTTATCTCCCTTTTTCAACCAAAAATCCAAAAATTCTAAGGAGAAAATCTCCACAAAAATTCGCCCACTTTTGGATAAGGGAGAATCAAAATTCCACTAGGATTTTCAAGCTTGAATCATATCTCATCCTTATCCAAAATAACCGAAAATCTCCTAGGAGATTCACTCCTAAATTTCGGCCATTATCTGGGAGGAGAGAATCCAAATTCAACTGGGATTGAAACTTGAATTTTTCCTTGAACCTTATCCACAAAAAATCTGAAAATCATTGAGGATAATCCTCAAAATTTTCGTCCAACTTTAGTTAGGATTTGGCTTCAAAATTCAAGTAGGATTCTAACAAGATTATCCTCACCATATCCAACTCAAATTCGAATTTCATTCCTTATGGATTTACCACAACAAATTCGAATCCCACTTGGACTGTGATTCAAAATTTGAATTTCAAATTTCAAATTCGAATTTCAGATTCAAATTTTAAATTTCAAATTTCAAGTTTCAAATTTAAATTTCAAATTCAAATTTCAAATTCGAATTTCAAATTCAAATTTTAAATGTCAAATTTCAAGTTTCAAATTTAAATTTCAAATTCAAATTTCAAATTCGAATTTCAAATTCAAATTTCAAAATTCAAAATTCAAAATTCAAATTTCAAAATTCAAAATTCAAAATTCAAAATTCAAAATCCACAAAACAGTTGTATTTCAAACTCTTGTTCTCATGGATAAATTTCTACAACTCCAATCCAATCTCAAATAAAATCATGGCAACTTTATTTGGAGTTCAAATAATTGTGTACTATATTATCTAAAATAAAATCTGAATCCAACCGGAGAGAATCTTGTCTACCATCCTAATCCTGTGTCAACACCATCCATGCATAATCAACTAGCCAATAAGCATACACAAATCAATTTGCCGATCGTTAAGGAATTATGTGTAGCTAGTAAAGGGACCTTGGACATATATAATCAGGCTCCCATGAATCCATATGATCATCATTCTGTACCCAACAACTCAATCATATGATAACTAATTTCAGAGTCACACCACTATAAACCTGAAACTGAACTCCCAATTATATACCATATTACATAAGCCTGTGACAAGCTATCGTCTAATGACCTTGTCATATATGCAGAACCCTCATATGATATCCATGATCAGCCTTAGGCCAAAGTCCGTTTAATCCTACTGATCAGGCTATCTTAAAGTTCCATTATACTACCGAATTAAGAAAATGATTATTCACCATATGTGAATAAGAAGTCATCCGCCCAGCAGACGACCCAAGGCCTTGTCCATTTTCACATTCAGTATAATGCCTTTAAGAGGATACCCTTAACTCCTCATTAGAGCTATGATTCCGATATCTGTAAACGAACCCTTCATCGTATATGAGTTATGCACCCAACGAACCGATCTATAAGCTTACTACCTCTAAGACGCTTTAGCCATTGGAATATCAAAGTACACAAGTCATATACACGAAGCTGTCCTTTTACTCAGGATTAAGGTTACTGCACAATGAACGTCAAAAGCAGATCAATCCACTCAAAGCGGACTTCGTAGATCAATCACGCTTTAGTCCCGGTCTAATACGTCACCACCAAGCGACATATCTATGTCTCTACTTGGGAGTCCAGCTCTAGACAGTCAAGACAAACCGTCCCCTCCAAGGCTTTAGACAACATAATAGTCTTAACATGAGTTAGATGCTCGGTCTATCCCCATAGACTACAGACTATAGTTTAGACCGCTAACTTTAGAACATTGTCTTCTCACATACAAAAGTCCATTGCATGCAACGTTCTAACAGTTTAACACAAGCAGTCAGGGAGCCGTATTTGCTTACATTTACTTTAACATGTAAATAAAACGAGGACATATAGCAATGTAATGAATAACCTCTATACATAATTTTATTATCCAGTTCAAAATAAATACATCAAAATGTCTTTAATGCTTAGGGCATTTCCTAACAATCTCCCATTTGCCCTAAGCCAACAGATGTGCCATGTTACGCATCCCCATCGCCTCCACATGCCTCTCAAAGCTTCTAGCCACCAAAGTCTTAGTAGAGGGATCAGCAACGTTGTCCTCGGACACAATCTTACATACATCTACTTATCCTGTCTCCACGTCCCCTCTAATGTCGTCTTCCTCAAATCCTTGCAAGTCTGGAAGACTTAGTCCGTGCATCCTACGGGTGTTAGGTCCCCTCTAGAATACACCAGCATATATTCCCTCGTTCTCTTAAGATTCTTGAGTATATGCTTTACTGCTTGCTAGTGCTTGGTTCCAGGATTTGCTTGATATCGACTCACCATATCTACTGCAAAACATATATCCGGGCGAGTGCAAAGCATAGTATACATAAGGCTACCCACAGCGGATGCATAAGGGACCTTACTCATACGCTCTCTTTCTTCCGATGTCTTAGGACAGTCATCCAATGAAAGAGTTAGACCGGCAATAGAAGGTTGTGAACCTTTCTTTGCCTCTCGCATTGCATATTTGTCAATTATTTTATCTATGTATGAAGCTTGGGATAATGCTATCATTTTGTTCTTTCGATCTCTTAAGAGACGAATGCCTAGAACATAATTAGCTTCTCCCAAGTCCTTCATGTCAAACTGCTGGTGTAACCAAAGCTTGACCGATGATAAGTTCCCTACATCATTCCCAATGAGTAGCATATCATCGACATAGAGTATCGGGAAGACCACTGTTCCATCCTTAATACGTTTATAAACACAGGGTTCATCAACGTTCTGCTCAAAACCAAATGTCTTAATCGCTTGATCAAACCTCTGGTTCCATAAGCGGGATGCTTGCTTTAATCCATAAATAGATCTAAGCAACTTGCAGACTTTCCTTTCTTGGCCTTTCGCTACAAACCCTTTGGGCTGTATCATAAAGATACACTCTTCAAGATAGCTATTCAAGAATGCCGTCTTGACATCCATTTGCCAGATCTCGTAATTGAGAGCCGCAGCAATGGACAGAAGAATACGGATAGACTTCAGCATAGCAACAGGCGAAAAGGTTTCATCATAATCGATTCCAGCCTTTTGCGTGTACCCCTTTGCAACCAGTCTAGCTTTGAAAGTTTCTACTCTCCCTTTTGCATCCTTCTTTCTTTTGTAGACCCATTTGCATCCAATGGGTTTTATCCCATCTGGCAAATCTACAAGTTCCCAAACAGAGTTGGATTTCATAGAATCCATCTCATTGTTCATAGCCTGTTTCCAAGATTTAGAATAAACATCATTTATAGCTTCATCATAGGTGACTAGATCATCCTTATGCTCATGAGCCTCGGCTTGGTATACCTCAAGATCATACATGAAGAAATTAGGTTTCTTTGAAACCCTCCCACTATGACGAGGCACCATAAATTGTTGATCGTCTGCAGGTCTTTCACCGGAACTAGGACTTGCGTCCAAAACCGAAATCTGTGGAGCAGTTCTTTCACCCGATTACTCTTCTAGCACTACTTTGCTTCGAGGCTTAAAGTCATTCATGTGACTTTCCTCCAAGAATGTCTCATGGGTTGAGACAACGACTTTTTGTTCCTTCGGGTTATAGAACAGACCTCCTTTAGCTCCCTTTAGATACCTTACAAACATGTATAATTCTGATCTTGGTTCCAACATCTTCGCATCCCCATCCACTACATGCACCGGGCAGCCCCATATTCTCATATGTCCAAGGGAGGGCTTCCTGCCATGCCACAATTCATACGGAGTTCTGGGAATTGATTTGCTTGGAACCTGGTTCAGAATATAGCATACTGTTTGTAAAGCATATCCCCAAAATGATAATGGCAGCGTTGAATAACTCATCATGGACCGTACCATATCCAGCAAGGTCCTATTTCTCCTTTCGGCTACACTATTCTGTTATGGAGTACCAGGTGTAGTCAATTGGGATAATATCCCGTTCTCTACAAGATGTCCTAGAAATTCATCGGAGAGGTATTCGCCACCTCGATCAGATCAAAGTGTCTTTATGGATTTATCCAATTGCTTTTCTACTTCCGCACGATACTCTTCGAACTTCTCAAAGGTTTCGCTCTTACGGTGCATCAGATATACATATCCATATCTCGAGTAATCATCTATAAAAGAGACATAATACTCGAACCCTCCTCGTGCTGTGACGTTCATGGGGCCACATACGTCAGTGTGCACAATTTCTAAGAGCTCCTGAGCCCTTGTACCCTTAGCTCCAAAAGACCTCTTAGTCATTTTACCATCTAGACAAGATTCACATTGAGGAAGACGTAGCTCCTCCAGAGATTTTAGAGGACCATCTTTCACCAATCTTTGAATCCTATCCTGATTAATATGACCAAGTCTTAAATGCCAAAGATACGCCTTGTTAGAGTGAGAAACTTTCAACCTTTTAGAGTTATCAATTAATTCAGTGTCAAGCAGTGAGTACATCTTTGGTTTGATCAAATATAGGTTTCCATCCATCCATCCAGAACAGATAAAAGACTTATTTCTACGAATATCAACTCTTTTACTAAAAGAAACTGAATAAGAATCCTTTATTAAACAAGCTACCGATATAAGGTTCCTCCTAAAATTAGGAACATAAAAACAGTCTTTCAATAAAATAAACCTAAATTGATCAAAATAAAGGTAAATATCTCCCACTGCCTCAGCCACCACTAAGCTACCGTCTCCAGTTCGCAACAAGAAGCTCCTATCATGTAGACTTCTCGTTTCCATGAACCCCTGCATAGAAACACAAACATGATTAGTGGCGCCCGAATCAATGATCCAAGTGTCTTTCGATTCTTCCACCAAACACGCTTCTAAGTAATGAAGTTCCTTACCTTCCTTGCCCTTGGCGGCTAGGAATTCCCGATAAGCCTTCTTAAAGTGACCTACCTTCCCACAACGAAAGCATTTGGACTTTTTAGGGTCCCTGGGCTTCTTGTTCTTCTTCTTTTTCTTCCCATCCGAGACAGGAGGATTAGAAGAACTGGAAGACGCTTGCTTCTGATTTGGCCTCTTCCTCTTCCGGGAGGGTTTAGAAGATTCCGCCAAATTAGCCTCTCCTTTGGGTTGGACCGCATCCCCATCCCTGATCATCCACTCATATGCTCGAAGTTGCTTCATGAGCTCGGTTAGTCCTAACTCCCTTGTCGCCAGATTGTATGCGGCCTTAAACCCCACAAAATTTTTAGATAGAGATTTGAACACCATCTCGATCTGGGTGTTGTAGTCTAACTCAGCACCGTTTTCGACAGCCTCAGCAAAGAATCCCATTAGAGTGATCATATGATCCTTCACCGGAGTACCCACCTTTTGCTTAGAGTTCATAACGCTGGTAATAGTGGACTGTCGAGCCAATTTTTCTTGGCGTCCAAACACGTCCTCCAGATTGTCCATGATCTCCTTAGCAACCTGATAAGTCTCATGCTGCTTTTGTAAAGCACTTGTCATGCTAGCAAGCATGTAGCATCGAGCTATATCATGTAGGAAAATAAATCGGTAAAAACGTATCAGAGTGGCATAGCGGAACAATAAAAATTTTTAGATCGTTAAATATCTCATGATGCCATATACAATAAACCAACAATAATTAAAACTCATACCTCAAGGACGCCAATCTTGCAGGAGGAGAATGACTGGAGGCTTCAACCAACTAGCCTTCTCTACTATTCTCCAATTCTCGAATGGCTGAGTGTGTGGGCACTCTGAACCTCGATCGGTATGCTAGCACTGCTAGTCTTCTTCCGACCACCCAGATCTCTAAAGAACTTTATTGTCACGGTGGGCTGTGTAACAATAAGCCTACTCACCTGAGAGTCTATGGTCTAAGAGAACTGGAGTGGCAGGACCTCTATTTATAGATCTGCATGAGGTGATTCTCTGAATTCGAATTGGATTAGGAAAAGATATTCTTCCTTATCCATATCCATAAAATCTGAATTTTCCATGGGAAAATCCCAACAATAAAATTCGGTTTATTTAGGATAAATCCAATCCAAATCTAAACAAGATTTTAACTAGAATTTTATCTCCTTTTTTCAACCAAAAAATCTGAAATTTCCTAGGAGATTTTCCCTCCAAAAATTCGGCCACATTTAGGATAAGGGAGAATCAAAATTCCACTAGGATTTTCAAGCTTGAATCTTATCTCAACCTTATCCAAAATAACCGAATTTTCCTAGGAGATTTCCTCCATAATTTCGGCCACTTTTCAGGGAAGGAGAGAATCCAAATTCAACTAGGATTGAAACTTGAATTTTTCCCTTGAACCTTATCCACAAAAACCGAAATTCCATTGAGGATTATCCTCAAAATTTCGTCCATAATTTGTTAGGATTTGGATTCAAAATTCAAGTAGGATTCTAACAAGATTATCCTCTTCAAATCTAACTCAAATTCGAATTTCAAACCTTGTGGATTTTCCACAACAAATTCGAATCCCACTTGGACTGTGATTCAAAATTTGAATTTCAAATTTCAAATTCGAATTTCAAATTCAAATTTCAATTTTCAAATTTCAAATTTCAAATTTAAATTTCAAATTCAAATTTCAAATTCGAATTTCAAATTCAAATTTCAAATTCAAATTTCAAATTTCAAATTTCAAAATTCAAATTTCAAATTTCAAAATTCAAATTTCAAAATCCACAAAACGGCTGTGTTTCAAATTCTTGTTCTCATGGATAATTTTCTACAACTCCAATCCAATCTCAAATAAAATCATGGCAACTTTATTTGGAGTTCGAACAATTGTGTACTCTATTATCCAAAACAAAATCTGAATCCAACCAGAGAGAATCTTGTCTACCATCCTAATCCTGTGTCATCACCATCCATGCATAATAAACTAGCCAATAGCATACACAAATCAATTTGCCAAACGTTAAGGAATTATGTGGAGCTAGTAGAGGGACTGATTGGACATATATAATCGGGCTCCCACAAATCCATATGATCATCATTCTTTACCGAACAACTCAATCATATGATCACTAGTTTCAGAGTCACACCGCTATAAACCTGAAACTGAACTCCAAATTATATTCCGTATTACGTGAGCCTGTGACGAGCTACTATCCAATGACCTTGTCATATATGCAAAACCCTCATATGATATCCATGATCAGCCTTAGGTCAAAGTCCGTTTAATCCTACTGATCAAGCTATCTTAAAGTTCCATTATACTACCGAATTAAGAAAATGATTATTCACCATATGTGCATAAGAAGTCATCCGCCCAGCAGACGACCCAAGGCCTTATCCATTTTCACATTCAGTATAATGCCTTTAAGAGGATACCTTTAACTCCTTAGAGCTATGATTCCGATATCTGCAAACAAACCCGTCATCGTATACAAGTCATGCACCCAACAAACCGGTCTATAAGCTTACTACCTCTGAGACGCTTTAGCCATTGGAACATCAAAGTACACAAGTCATATACATGAAGTAGTTCATTTACTCAGGATTAAAGTTATTACACAACGAGCGTCAAAAGCAGATTGATCCACTCATAGCGGACTACGTAGATCAATCACGCTTTAGTCCCAGTCTAATATGTCACCACCAAGTAACATATCTATGTCTCTACTTGGGAGTCCAGCTCCAGACAGTCAAGATAAACCGTCCCCTCCAAGGCTTTAGACAACATAATAGTCTTAACATGAGTTAGATGCTCGGTCTAACCCCATAGACAACAGACCATAGTTTAGACCGCTAACTTTAAAACATTGTCTTCTTGCATACAAAAGTCCATTGCATGCAATGTTCTAACAGTTTTAACACAAGCAGTAAGTGAGCCATATTTGCTTACATTTACTTTAACATCTAAATAAGACGAGGACAGACAGCAATGTAATGAATAACCTCTATATATAATTTTATTATCCAGTTCAAAATAAATACATCAAAATGTCTCTAATGCTTAGGGCATTTCCTAACAATCTCCCACTTGCCCTAAGCCAGTAGATGTGCCATGTTACACATCCTCATCACCTCTACGTGCCTCTCAAAGCTTCTAGCCACCAAATTCTTAGTAGAGGGATCGGCAATGTTGTCCTCGGACGCAATCTTACATACATCTACTTATCTTGTCTCCACGTTCCCTTTAATGTCGACTTCCTCGAATCCTTGCAAGTCTGGAAGACTCAGTTTGTGTATCCTACAGCTGTTAGGTCCCCTCCAGAATACACTAGCATATAATCCCTCATTGTCTTAAGATACTTAAGTATATGCTTTACTGCTTGCCAGTGCTTGGTTCCAGGATTTGCTTGATATCGACTCACCATATCTACTGCAAAACATATATCCGGACGAGTGCAAAGCATAGTGTACATAAGGCTACCCACAACGGATGCATAAGGTACCTTACTCATACGCTCTCTTTCTTCTGATGTCTTGGGACAGTCATCCAATGAAAGAGTTAGACCGGCAATAAAAGGTTGTGAGCGTTTCTTTACCTCTTGCATTGCATATTTGTCAATTATTTTATCTATGTATGAAGCTTGGGATAACACTATCATTTTGTTCTTTCAATCTCTAAATAGACAAATACCTAGAACATAATTAGCTTCTCCCAAGTCCTTCATGTCAAACTGTTGGTGTAACCAAAGTTTGACCGATGATAAGTTCCCTACATCATTCCCAATGAGTAGTATATCATCGACATAGAGTATCAGGAAGACCACTTTTCTATCCTTAATACGTTTATAAACACAAGGTTCATCAACATTCTGCTCAAAACCAAATGTCTTAATCGCTTGATCAAACCTCTGGTTCCATGAGCGGGATGCCTGCTTTAATCCATAAATGGATCTAAGCAACTTGAAGACTTTCCTTTCTTGGCCTTTCGCTACGAACCCTTCGGGCTATATCATATAGATACACTCTTCAAGTTGGCCATTCAAGAATGCCATCTTGACATCCATCTGCCAGATCTCGTAATCGAGAGCTGCAGCAATGGACAGAAGAATACGGATAGACTTCAGCATAGCAACAGGCGAAAAGGTTTCATCGTAATCGATTCCAGCCTTTTGCGTGTATCTCTTTGCAACCAGTCTAGCTTTGAAAGTTTCCATTCTCCCTTCCACATCCTTCTTTCTTTTGTAGACCCATTTGCATCCAACGGGTTTTATCCCATCCGGCAAATCTACAAGTTCCCAAACAGAGTTGGATTTCATAGAATCCATCTCATTGTTCATAGCCTGTTTCCAAGATTTAGAATCAACATCATTTATAGCTTCATCATAGGTGACCGGATCATCCTCATGCTCATGAGCCTCGGCCTGGTATATCTCAGCATCATATATGAAGAAATTAGGTTTCTTAGAAACCCTCCCACTACGACGAGGCACCCTAAAATGTTGATCGTCTACAGGTATTTCACTGGAACTCGGACTTGCATCCAAGACCGAAATCTGCGAAGCAGTTCTTTCACCCTATAACTCCTCTAGCACCACTTTGCTTCGAGGCTTAAAGTCATTCACGTGACTTTCCTCCAAGAATGTCGCATGGGTTGAGACAATAACTTTTTGTTCCTTTGGGTTATAGAACTGACCTCCTTTAGTTCCTTTTGGATACCCTACAAACAAACACAATTCTGATCTTGGTTCCAACTTTTTCACATCTCCATCCAGTACATGTGCCGGGCAGCCCTATATTCTCATATGTCCAAGGGAGGGCTTCTTGCCACGCCACAATTCATACGGAGTTCTGAGAATTGATTTGCTCGGAACCTGGTTCAGAATATAGCACGCCGTTTGTAAAGCATATCCCCAAAATGATAATGGCAGCGTTGAATAACTCATCATGGACCGTACCATATCCAATAAGGTCCTGTTTCTCCTTTTGGCTACGCCATTCTGTTGTGGAGTACCAGGTGCAGTTAATTGGGATAATATCCCGTTCTCTACAAGATGTCCTAGAAATTCATCGGAGAGGTATTCGTCACCTCGATCAGATCGAAGTGTCTTTATGGATTTATCTAATTACTTTTCCACTTCCGCACGATACTCTTTGAACTTGTCAAAGGTTTCGCTCTTGCGGTGCATCAGATACATATATCCATACCTCGAGTAATCATCTATAAAAGAGACATAATACTTGAACCCTCCTCGTGCTGTGACGTTCATGGGGCCACATACGTCAGTGTGCATAATTTCTAAGAGCTCCTGAGCCCTTGTACCCTTAGCTCCAAAAGACCTCTTAGTCATTTTACCCTCTAGACAAGACTCACATTGGGGAAGTCGTACCTCCTCTAGAGATTCCAGAGTACTGTCTTTCACCAATCTTTGAACCCTATCCTGATTAATATGACCAAGTCTTAAATGCCAAAGATACGCCTTGTTAGAGTGAGAAACTTTCAACCTTTTAGAGTTATCAATTAATTCAGTGTCAAGCAGTGAGTACATCTTTGGTTTGATCAAATATAGGTTTCCATCCATCCATCCAGAACAGATAAAAGACTTATTTCTACGAATATCAACTCTTTTACTAAAAGAAACTGAATAAGAATCCTTTATTAAACAAGCTACCGATATAAGGTTCCTCCTAAAATTAGGAACATAAAAACAGTCTTTCAATAAAATAAACCTAAATTGATCAAAATAAAGGTAAACATCTCCCACTGCTTCAGCCACCACAAAGCTACCATCTCCAGTCCGCAACGAGAGGCTCCTATTATGTAGACTTCTCGTTTCCACGAACCCCTGCATAGAAACACAAACATGATTAATGGCACCCGAATCAATGACCTAAGTGTCTTTCGATTCTTCCACCAAACACGCTTCCAAGTAATGAAGTTCCTTACCTTCCTTGCCTTTGGCGGCTAGGAATTCCCAGCAAGCCTTCTTGAAGTGACCTAACTTCCCACAATGGAAGCATTTGGACTTTTTAGGGTCCTTCAGCTTCTTGTTCTTCTTCTTCTTCTTCCCGTCCGAGACAGGAGGATTAGAAGAACTAGAAGCCACTTGCTTCTTATTTGGCCTCTTCCTCTTCCGTGAAGGATTAGAAGATTCCGCCAAATTGGCCTCTCCTTTAGGTCGGACCACATCCTCATCCCTGATCATCCGCTCATAAGCCTGTAGTTGCTTCATGAGCTCGGTTAGTCCTAACTTCTTTGTCGCCAGATTGTATGCGGTCTTAAACCCCACAAAATCTTTAGACAGAGTCTTGAACACCATCTCGATCTGGGTGTTGTAGTCCAACTCAGCACCATTCTCGGCAGCCTCAGCGAAGAATCCCATTAGAGTGATCATATGGTCCTTCATCGGAGTACCCGCCTTTTGCTTAGAGTTCATAATGCTGGTGATAGCGGACTGTCGAGCCAATTTTTCTTGGCCTCTGAACTTGTCCTCTAGATTTTCCATGATCTCTCCAGCAACTTGATAAGTCTCATGCTGGTTTTGTAAAGCACTCGTCATGCTAGCAAGGATGTAGCATCGAGCTATCTCATT
Source organism: Antiaris toxicaria (assembly GCA_035233585.1). NCBI lineage: Eukaryota > Viridiplantae > Streptophyta > Magnoliopsida > Rosales > Moraceae > Antiaris > Antiaris toxicaria. The sequence goes on along the minus strand of CP141155.1, from coordinate 54,128,700 downwards.
GGATTCTCTCCAATGATTATAAGCAACCGGGACCTCCTCAAGTGGTGTGTCAGGTTTGGGCCCAGGAGGGCATGGTTCGTCCAGTATGAACTTGTGTCTCTCGCAGCTGAGAACTATTAATAGATTTCTTTTCCAATCTTTATAATTGTCGCCATTCAGTTTATTCTCGGTAAGTATTGAAATGAGGGGTGTCGGTGACATTTTGAATTGAAATAAAATTATACTAGACATCATTACAAAGCCCAAGCAAATATACAGATAATTTAGCAAATAAAACATACAAGTATGTTCCTATATGAAACTTGAAAAACATGTAGCATTGCAATAGTAATTCTCAGCATCTATTGCCCAAAGCCACCGAGGGGTGGTCATGGAAACAAATAGCTGGAACATGGACCCCGTCCAATTAATATATGTTGCCTTAAATCCTCCAAGGTTAAGACATATATTAATAATCGCTTATTTGGCCACCAGTTTAGTTAACAGAGCTTCTAGGGAAGGTTAATAACTAAACGAGTCTTAAGTGTATAACCATTGTTTACGTAGCCCGATCCACGTCCTACCAAGCCACCGAGGGGTGGTTATGAATAGGATCGTACCCGAACACGTTTTCCACATAGGAGATCCAATCTAGTATACCGACGGCGGTAAACACCTACCGAGAAGTGTGGTCAGGGCAGAACTAACACGAGATGTTACCATGCTTTTACATATGGATCAACAATGGAGGTCTTGGGTTTTGTTTGAAACCCTCTCCTACTCAATATTTTGTAAAACATGCAAGTTTTGACAAATTATGTATGATCAATATAGTATGAGCAGCATTCACCTATCCTATATGACATGTTATCAAATATGCACACAAAGCATCCATCAATACATATTTATACATCCATGACATATCACAGAAAAAATAATTAACAGAATAACCAAGCCATGGTTCCATCCTAGAACAAAGAAAATAAAGATTACAAAATTCCATCCAAAGCATTCTTTGGGTCTTGAATTTTGTTCCGTCTTCTTGTATCCATCTTTATGTAGCCTCTCCATTTATTTCTCATCTCAAGAATTATTTAAAATTTAAATCTCCAAAAATTTAAATTTCAAATTCAAATTCCAATTCGAATTTCAAATTTAAATTTCAAATTCAAATTTTAAATAATTTTAAACATCATGTGTAATGATATGTAATTTCAAAAATTTCAAATTTTCAATTACATATTTTTAAACATGATTTAAAATTAAACCTCAAATTTAAAAATCAAATTTTTTTTGATTTTTCAATCGTCGCACCACCGCCCCCGAAGGCGGTAGCAGCCGTGGGCAGCCAACAGCCCCAAAGGGGCTAGCAGCCCGTGGCTACCCCTTTTTTTGCAGCCTTGCCGGGCTGCAGGCCAAGCCTGCAGCGCCAGGCTGCACGCCGAAGCTGGGCGCAGCAGCCGGCAGGCTGCAGGCAGCACCTGCAGCCACAGGCTGCACGCCCAGGCTGCGGCCAGCCTTGGGGAGGCCACGGTCACCCTCGGCTGCAGGCCAAGCCTGTGGCCGTGGGTGGTGTTGCCCTGCATAGGGGCTGCCGCAGCCCCATCCTGCCCGAGGGCAGGGGCTGCAGCCCCACCAAGGCCCGTCGGCCTATCCCGAGGGGTCGTGTCTCGATTTTCATGCCATATTCTAATTTACCTATTAGGATCTCCAAAATTAATTTGAATCCCAATTAAATTGAAATTTTCCACACAATCAAAATTTCAACCTTTAAATCAAATTTAACTTTTGGGAAAAAATAAATTACGGTCTTCAATCTTCAATCTTCTCTAAGAATAATTACATAAAATTTCCTAAACCGTTTCCGGTGTACAAAAATTCTAACCATAAAAATTCTAAGAGACAAAAATTAAAATCCATGGGAAAATTACAATGTTAATAAACTGCTCCCATGGTTACATAAAAAATCCTAGATACAATTTTTTTTAAATTCTAAGGAACAATAACCGGCATAAACAAGCATGCTTATAATAATTCATAAAATTAAAATAACCACATATCATTGGATTCTCTCCAACGAGTATAGGCAACCGGGACCTCCTTAAGTGGTGTGTCAGGTTTTGGCCCTGGTGGGCATGGTTCGTCCAGTACGAACTTGTGTCTCTCACAGCTGAGAACTATCAACAGATTTCTTTTCCAATCTTTATAATTATCGCCATTCAGTTTATTCTCAGTAAGTATTGAAATGAGGGGTGTCGGTGACATTTTGAACTGAAATAAAATTATACTAGACATCATTACAAAGCCTAAGCAAATATACAGATAATTTAGCAAATAAAACATACAAGTATGTTCCTACATGAAACTTGAAAAACATGTAGCATTGCAACGGTAATTCTCAGCACCAATTGCCCCAAGCCACCTAGGGGTGGTCATGAAAACAAATAGCTGGAACATGGACCCCGTCCAATTAATATATGTTGCCTTAAATCCTCCAAGGTTAAGACATATATTAATAACCGCTTATTTGGCCACTGGTTTAGTTAACAGAGCTTCTAGGGAAGGTTAATAACTAAACGAGTCTTGAGTGTATAACCATTGTTTACGTAGTCCGATCCACGTCCTACCAAGCCACCGAGGGGTGGTCATGAATAGGATTGTACCCAAACACATTTTCCACATAGGAGATCCAATCTGGTATACCGGCGGTGGTAAACACCAACAAGGGATGTGGTCAGGGCAGAACTGACGCAAGGCGTTACCATGCTTTCACATATGGATCAACAATGGAGGCCGTGAGTTTTGTTTGAAACCCTCTCCCACTTAATATCTTGAAAAAATGCAAGTTTTGACAAATTATGTATGATCAATATAGTATGAGCGGCACTCACCTATCCTATATGACATGTTATCAAATATGCATATAAAACATCTATCAATACATATTTATACATCCATGACATATCACAGAAAAAATAATTGATAGAATAACCAAGCCATGGTAGCATCCTAGAACGAAGAAAATAAAGATTACAAAATTCCATCCAAAGCATTCTTTGGGTCTTGAATTTTTGTTCCGTCTTCTTGTATCCATCTTTATGTAGCCTCTCCATTTATTTCTCATCCCAAGAATCATTTAAAATTTAAATCTCCAAAAATTTAAATTTCAAATTCAAATTCCACATTCGAATTTCAAATTTAAATTTCAAATTCAAATTTTAAACAATTTAAAACATCATGTGTAATAACATGTAATTTCAAAAATTTCAAATTTTCAATTACATATTTTTAAACATGATTTAAAATTAAATCTCAAATTTAAAAATCAAAATTTTTCAATTTTTGAATCGTCGCACCACCGCCCCTGGAGGCGACGACCACCGTAGGTAGCCCCCAACCCCGGAGGGGCTGGCAGCCCACGGCCACCCCCATGTGCAGCCTTGTCGGGCTGCAGGCCAAGCCTGCAGTGCCAGGCTGCACGCCCAGGCTGGGCGTAGTAGCCGGTAGGCAATAGACAGCGCCTGCAGCCACAGGCTGTGTGCCCAGGCTGCGGCCAGCCTTGGGGAGGCCACGGCCACCCTCGGCTGCAGGCCAAGCCTGCGGCAGTGGGTGGTTACGGCCTACACAGGGGCTGCCGCAGCCTATCCTACCCGAGGGCAGGGGCTGCAGCCCCACCAAGGCCCAACGGCCTATCCCGAGGGGTCGTGTCTCGATTTTCGTGTCATATTCCAATTTACTTATTAGGATCTCCAAAATTAATTTTGAATCCCAATTAAATTGAAATTTTCCACACAATCAAAATTTCAACCTTTAAATTAAATTTAACTTTTGGGAAAAAATAAATTACGGTCTTCAATGTTCAATCTCCTCCAAGAATAATTATATAAAATTTCCTAAACTGTTTCCTGCGTACAAAATTCTAACCACAATAATTCTAAGAGATAAAAATTAAAATCCATAAGAAAATTACAGTGTTAATAAACTGCTCCCATGGTTACATAAAAAATCCTAGATACAATTTTTTTTAAATTCTAAGGAACTATAACCGGCATAAACAAGCATGCTTATAATAATTCATAAAATTAAAATAACCACATACTTTATACATAATCCATGATAACAACATAAAGGAACCCTAGAATACCACTCTCTAAATATCAAATCCATACATAAATAAAAAGACTAAGTAATTGTCTAATTTATGTACATGGCATAGTCATGAGATGGCTCTGATACCAATTGAAGGAAAATAAATCGGTAAAAACGTATCGGAGTGGCGCAGCAGAACAATAAAAATTTTTTTAGATCGTTAAATATCTCACGATGCCATATACAATAAACCACAACAATTAAAACTCATACCTCAAGGACGCCAATCTTGCAGGAGGAGAATGACCGGAGGGCTTCAACCAACTAGCCTTCTCTACTGTTCTCCAATTCCCGAATGGCTGAGTGTGTGGGCACTCTGAACCTCGATCGGTATGCTATCACTGCTAGTCTTTTTCTAACCACCTAGATCTCTAAAGAACTTATTGTCACTGTGGGCTGTGCAACAATAAGCCTGCTCACTTGAGAGTTTATGGTCTGAGAGAATTGGAGTGGCAGGACCTCTATGTATAGACCTGAATGAGGTGATTCTCTGAATTCGAATTGGATTAGGAGAAGATATTCTCCCTTATCCACAAACACAAAATCTGCATTTTCCAAAGGAAAATCCCAACAATAAAAATTCGGCCACTTTAGGATAAATCCAATCCAAATCTAAACAAGATTTTAACTAGAATTTTATCTCTCTTTTTCAACCAAAAAATCTAAAAATTCTAAGGAGAAAATCTCCACAAAAATTCGGCCACTTTTGGATAAGGGAGAATCAAAATTCCACTAGGATTTTCAAGCTTGAATCTTACCTCATCCTTATCCAAAATAACCGAAAATCTCCTAGGAGATTCACTCCTAAATTTCGGCTATTATCTGGGAGGGGAGAATCCAAATTCAACTGGGATTGAAACTTGAATTTTTCCTTGAACCTTATCCACAAAAAATCTGAAAATCATTGAGGAGATTCCTCAAAATTTTCATCCAACTTTAGTTAGGATTTGCATTCAAAATTTAAGTAGGATTCTAACAAGATTATCCTCTCCGTATCCAACTCAAGTTCGAATTTCATTCCTTGTGGATTTACCACAACAAATTTGAATCCCACTTGGACTGTGATTCAAAATTTGAATTTTAAATTTCAAATTCGAATTTCAAATTCAAATTTTAAATTTCAAATTTCAAGTTTCAAATTTAAATTTCAAATTTAAATTTCAAATTCGAATTTCAATTTCAAATTTCGAATTCAAATTTCAAATTCAAATTTTAAATTTCAAATTTCAAAATTCAAAATTCAAATTTCAAAATTCAAATATCAAAATCCACAAAACAGTTGTATTTCAAACTCTTGTTCTCATGGATAATTTTCTGCAACTCCAATCCAATCTCAAATAAAATCATGGCAACTTTATTTGGAGTTCAAATAATTGTGTACTCTATTATCCAAAATAAAATCTGAATCCAACCGGAGAGAATCTTGTCTACCATCCTAATACTGTGTCAACACCATCCATGCATAATAAACCAGCCAAGAGCATACACAAATCAATTTGCCAAATGTTAAGGAATTATGTGGAGTTAGTAGAGGGACTGATTGGACATATATAATCAGGCTCCCACAAATCCATATGATCATCATTCTTTACCGAACAACTCAATCGTATGATCACTAATTTCAGAGTCACACCACTATAAACCTGAAACTGAACTCCCAATTATATACCGTATTGCGTAAGCCTGTGACAAGCTATCGTCCAATGACCTTGTCATATATGCAGAACCCTCATATGATATCCATGATCAGCCTTAGGCCAAAGTCTGTTTAAACCTACTGATCAGGCTATCTTAAAGTTCCATTATACTACCGAATTAAGAAAATGATTATTCACCATATGTGAATAAGAAGTCATCCGCCCAGCAGACGACCCAAGGCCTTGTCCATTTTCACATTCAGTATAATGCCTTTAAGAGGATACCCTTAACTCCTCATTAGAGCTATGATTCCGATATCTGTAAACGAACCCTTCATCGTATACAAGTCATACACCCAACGAACCGGTCTATAAGCTTACTACCTCTGAGACGCTTTAGCCATTAGAACATCAAAGTACACAAGTCATGTACATGAAGCTGTCCTTTTACCCAGGATTAAGGTTATTGCATAATGAATGTCCAAAGCAGATCGATCCACTCAAAGCGAACTTCATAGATCAATCATGCTTTAGTCCCGGTCTAATATGTCACCACCAAGCAACATATCTATGTCTCTACTTGGGAGTCCAGCTCCAGACAGTCAAGACAAACCGTCCCCTTCAAGGCTTTAGACAACATAATAGTCTTAACATGAGTTAGATGCTCGGTCTAACCCCATAGACTATAGACCATAGTTTAGACCGCTAACTTTAGAACATTGTCTTCTCACATACAAAAGTCCATTATATGCAACGTTCTAACAGTTTAACACAAGCAGTTAGGGAGCCATATTTGCTTAAATTTACTTTGACATGTAAATAAAATGAGGACATATAGCAATGTAATGAATAACCTCTATATATAATTTTATTATCCAGTTCAAAATAAATACATCAAAATGTTTCTAATGCTTAGGGCATTTCCTAACACCCTGCACCACCACCGCAAGACAAACACTCGGCCACCCCTTCCCACTCAAACGTCGGGAGATTGAGTTGTCAAATGCTACCCATGCTAAGAAGGACAGTGGCTTTACAGCAAGTTCATTCATCTCGATTGATACGACTAGAGCGACAGTCGGCCTGGATTGAAGATACGTTGACTCGCCTGTATGCTCACCTCGGGGTCTCGACCTTACCCAACGTTCGGGCAGTTGACCCCACCACTAGTGGCCCTGACGAGCCATCAAGACCTGGACTGATTTCTGAAGAACCCAGTACAGAGCCCCAGTCCACCCCACCTGTGGATCCCGAGCCTCCAATAGTCGATGAGTAGGTTATGGAGTCAGCTTCGATTTCAATTTTTTTGTCTGGTCAGGAGAACCAAGTTTGTTGATTCCCACTGTGTTTCTGTTGACTGTACCAACCTCTTCATTATACACATATATTCAAGGAAGTATGCGTTGACTTGTTCTTTTACCATTTTGTTTCCATTTTACCTATTTGTTTCTCACTGTTTTAATTGTGTCCATTGAGGACAATGTACATCTCTAAGTGTTGGGAAGGGATTTTGGTTTTAGTGGAATTTATTTGTTGGGAATCGAGCATATGGTAGTCCTCTTGCATAAAGTAGACCCCTTTCATTGATTCTTCTGTTTGGAAATCTTAATCTTGTTAAAATGCGCTTCGACATGCTCTTAATGACTGTGGTTCCTTGAATTGGATTAAGATACAAGTAGAAAACGGCACGAATAGCTAGATTTTTATGAGCTTCATTATAGGCAGTTGTTGAGACAGTTAATCTGGATGAGAATTGCATGGGATTCACACACATGAGCCTACAATTTGTGAGTATTTGAGCCTATGGGCATTCATCATTATATGCTCTAATTATTTTCTTTCTGGTATGATTATCATGCATAGTGGGAGGATTCTAGAACTTGCTTTGTTATGCACGTTACTGTTTTAGATGAATTGGAAAGAAGGGTTTTGTCTTAGCCTTTCCTGTTGACCAAACTTTAAGCCAAATACCCCTATTTTTTTCCTTTTTGGCCAGCACCATAACCATTGTTCTACACAGAAGGGCTTCGTCAACTAAATTGCGTGAAAATCTGATCAAAAGAAGTATAGAACCAAGGGCTTGTCTGATTAAAGGTGCATGGTATATGTTTCATCTTCTGTTCTGATCAATTCCACTTCGATGCTCGAATATTTTCAAGTTCAACATTTCGTAAAGCGAGCATCATTGAAAAAAAAAAAGAACAAAGATATGTATATAAGTAAAAAAAAAAAGAAGTAAATAAGTAAGAACAGAAGATGATTATGGTTAATAATGTTTTATGCGCCTTACTTGAGCTTTGATTGAAGGTTTTATGTACAAGAGAGTCAGGTTTTTGTGTGATTTTGTATAGACATGTCCTTTATCTTTTTTTTCTCTTGGTTAACCTGCGATCCATCCTTTCCATTCTTTCTATACCGCCACCCAAACCTCGTCGCAGCGATGACAAGGATCCTTTAATTCATGCATCTAATTATAGTAATGTGATATATTAGCAAGCTTATGGTTAAGATTCCTGCTATGCATTAATTTGAGTGTTATGACATATTCTCTACCCTAAACACTTTGAGCGTTTTATGAGTGAATCCTATGTGAGGGTATGAGTCCTATGCTTTTGATTACGAAAAGACTATCAACATGATTGCCTATGGATGATAGTTTATAGAAGTTGAGTCTAGGACTGTTGGATTTTACTTGTATTATAATTTGGTTCAGAAGTCATAGCAGGAAGGAGTATGGAGAGATGCATTGAGATAAAAGAGAGAGGGATATTTAGAAGGTTTATGAATTGGAACTATTATTTACTTGAGGACAAGCAAATGCTTAAGTGTGGGGAGATTTGATAAGTGCTAAACTATACATATTTTTAGTCTATATTCAGGTCATTATTGTTTGGTTTAGGGATACTTTCATGGACTTTTGCACTTGATCGGTTTATATGTTATTTTCAGGTCGTAACTAAAGCAATGGGAGCATAAGGAGGAGATTTGAAGTAGTTTGAAGCTTTTTGACCAAAGTTGAGCAGAACACGGTTTGGTACACGGCCGTGTACGTGGCCGTGTACCTCTCAGACTAACCTACGTGTGAAAAGCCGTGTTTCAGGAAAACGGGCGTGTTTGGTGATATCAGACATAAAACACGGTCTAGTACACGGCCGTGTAAGTGGCCATGTACAGATCTGACCACGAGCCATGTAATCGGCCGTGTACGGTAGAAACGGGCATGTTCAGTGATTTAACAAGTACATGCCCGTGTCGAGGGAGAACACACGCCTGTGTTGGTTAATACATGCCAGTGTAAAATCTGCCAGAGACCGTGTCGAAGCTTGTGTTCTACCCAGGAAGTCAAATTTTGTTCTATAAAAAGGGCAGGATCTGTCAATTGGAGGAGAGAGCTGCAAAACTGTAAAAGTAAACCCTAGAGCAGCAGAGAGGAGGTAGAATAGAGAGAGAAACACTCCAATAAGCGACCATCTATCAATTCAAGTTGGATTGCATAAGAATCAAAGGAATTTGTCATGGATTCAATTATTCTTTGTATTCTATTAAATTGTAGTGTAGTTATTCCATTGATTATGAACTGATTTCTTTGATACCTAGATATGAGGAACCCTAGAATGAATATTGTTATTTGATCTTTATTTAATTCAATTTATTCTTCAAGTTCATTGAGATTCAATTATGTGTTATTTATTATCATTGAATTGATATTTACTGGTGTATTGATTCATGTTTGATATCATACAATTGCAATTGAGAAATCCTATGTATGATTTGATCTTGCATAATTGAAAGGAGTTGCACGTGATTCTAGAGATAGGACAACGTAAATCTTCTAGATTAGGGTCAAACCTAATAGAGAGATTCATTGATTGATTAATGCAATTCTGGGGGTTTTAATTAGGAAGAGATTTCAATTAATCAACCTGGGGTCAGTTGTTAATAAGCTTGAGAAAGCTATTAACATAATTAAGGAGTTTCCACAGTCCAATGATTGGTATATAAATTGATATATTAAGGATTAGATGCAATAGACATTTTAGGGGGATTCATTACCTAGGTATTGTTGGTTTGGATTAATTTCATCTTGATTTTCTACTGTTTGGAGTAAATTTTGTGTTGGGTTGGTTTAATTTAATTCTTATTTAATTATTTCAGTATAAATCGACTCTTTGTAGGATAGATAATAAGAAAAGAGTAAGTACTAGTACTCGTTAGTCCCTGTGGGATCGACACTCGATATTGTTATCCACTGTACTTTAGAAACTGATAGGTGCACTTGCCTAGAAGGTCTATAGGGTAGGAGATTGACTGTATCAAGGACCATGAGAGAAATTATCCCACACATGATCTGGAACTTTGCCGCTGTAGTGTTCGCACTTAAGATTTGACAACAGTATTTATATGGCGCTCAGTGTCAGATTTATACTGACCACTAGAGTTTAAAGTACTTCTTCACGCAGAAAGAGTTGAATATGCAGCAAAGGAGATGGTTGGAGTTGGCAAAGGATTATGATTGTGAGATCCTTCACCATCCCAGAAAAGGCCATCGCATTGTAGATACATTAAGTAGGAAATCTGTTGTTTTGCAATAACTGTCGATTGAAAAACTACCAAGGCTATTGCAACAGGAGATCAACGCATTGAAGATGGAGCTGATATCGAGAAGATTGGCTACACTTCAATTAGAATCATCATTATACGAGGACATTAGAGAGGCTCAAAAGCGAGATCCCAATCTAGCAAGTCCTTGGAAAGGAGTGTCTAAAGATGGATTGATCCTATATCAGGGAAGAATTCATGTTCCCGATGATGAAGGACTAAGAAGGCGATTATGGCAGAAGCCCATGAAACGCCATATTCAGTGCATCCCAGAGTTAGTGAGATGTACCAGGATTTGAAACTGCAATTCTGGTGGAAAGGGATGAAGAAGGACATTGCAGAATTTATGAGTCGATGTATGGCGTGCCAAGAAGTTAAGGCCAAACATCGACATCCAAGCGAAAAATTAGAGCCGTTAGAAATTCCTGAATGGAAATAGGAACATATTACAAGGGACATTGTGGTAGGGTTACCAAAAACCCAAGAAGGCTACGATACCATTTGGGTTATTGTTAGTAGATTAACAAAGACGGCATGGTGCATAGTGATGAAAATGACTTTTTCATTGGAAAAATTGGCAAACCTTTATGTAACCCATATCGTTAGGTTACATGGTATTCCTAAATTTATTATATCAGATCATGATGCACGATTCACTTCGAATTTCTGGAAGTACATGCAAGAAGCCATGGGAACGAAAGTATGTCTGAGTATGGCATTTCATCTACAAATGGATGGGCAATCAGAATGGACTATCCAAACACTAGAAGACATGCTTCGTGAATGTATAATAGATTTCTGGGGAACTTGGAATAAAAAACTTCCATTGGTAGAGTTTTCGTACAACAATAGCTACCAAGCTTCCATAGGTATGGCACCCTATGAAGCTTTATATGGAAGGAAGTGTAGATCACCTGTCCACTGGTATGATCTACGAGAAAAGCAGCTGCACAAGACAGATTTTGTGTAAGAAGCAACTGATGCAGTAGTAAAGGTACAGTGACGAATGAAGATTATCCAGAGCCGAAAAAAGAGCTATACGGATAAACGATGAAGACCCTTAGAGTTTAATGAAGGGGATTTCATATTTTCAAGGATTTCACCAATGAAAGGAATAATGCATTTCGGTAAGAGAGGGAAATTAAGTCCAAGATATATTGGACCTTTTGAAATCATCGAACGCTTTGGAAAGGTTGCCTATAAGTTGGCATTACCTCCGGAAATATCGACGGTGCATAATGTATTCCATGTGTCCATGTTGCAGAAGTACATATCGGATTTGTCCCATGTACTGACACATGAACCGATCCAGATCCAGGAAGATCTGACGTATGAAGAATGGCCTATACAAATTCCGGCACGAGAAGAAAGAGTACTAAGGAACAAGACGATCTCATTAGTCAAAGTGTTGTGGAAAAATCACAACATCGAAGAGGCTACATAGGAACAAGAAGATGAAATTAGAAAATTGTACCCCATTTGTTCTAAATTTTTAAGGACGAAAATTTTACAAGGAGAGGTGAATGTGATAACTGGGAATTTTGAGATTCTCAAAGAAATTCTAAATTGTATGTATATCGCAATTTTAATGTATATAGAATATGAAAAAGTTATGTTTTAATACTGTTGAGAATACAACAAAATGTTCTAACAGTGTTAAAGAGAGTAAGTTCAGAGATAGAAAATCTTTTCGAACAGAAACAAGTGAGAAGGCCTTAAAACGAAGCCAAAAACCATGGAGAGTGCACCGAAGTGCACTAAAAGACGAAAATTTACGGTAATGAATTTTGGTCAAACAGAAGCAAAATAAGGCATACCGATTGCACTGAAGGTGTTAGAAACCTGCCTATGCGATTTTGGTGAATTTCCATTCAGTTTGACTTTCGGTCAAACGTTGACCACGAATTAATATATGAATTAATTAGTTAATATCATGTGTGACATCATAAATGTGATGCAACAGATGGTTAATTAAGGCTTATTAAGGAAGTTAGGTAGCATTAATGGTGAGGATTAAAAGGAATCTTGGATCAATGGCCAAGATTTAGCCAAAATGGCTTGAAAAAAATTTGATAAATATGGGAAAAAGGAGTTCGGCCAAAAGCAACAAAAATCAGGCAAACAAATTTCATTTTGACCCCTAAAAGTTTGCTAAAAAGTCCCTAAACAATTTCCAAATTGTTGGGGAAAATTGCCAATTGGTCCTCCACTCTTTTGCCTATAAATAGGAGTGGAAATTCACTTGAAAAAAATCAGAAAAATCAGCCAAATTGCTGCCTATTTCTAACTGTGTATCACCCTTCCATTCCAAGCCAAATTTTGACAAATTTTCTTAACAAAATTAGCCTTTAATCCTAGTTTAAGTATTAAGGGATCAAATTGATAAGGTGAGCCACCATTTTGAAGCATTTTTCACTGATTTTCTTCAAGAAATCCGTGGCTTTGTAGGTGTGGAAAAATAATGAAAAGTTTGATGAATTGTTTAGTGTTTATGTTGGTTTGGTGCTATGTTGATTAAAGCATGTTGTAGAATTTAGAAACAAGCAAAATTGATGCATGTTTCATACCAAACCCGTGGCCAATATACATGAGGAAATGAAAAAAATTTTGTGATGAATTTGATGAGGAAATGTTGACAAAAGACCATAGGAATAAGAGAAAATTTTCTTATGGCTTTGAACATGAAACCATGGCATGTAATGGCTAGGTTGGAATGAAAATTTCTTAAATTTTTAATGTTGAATTGCGCATTAGGAACCCTAAGAATAAATGGTGATAAATGAGCCCTGTGGTAAAAAATTCTTGGTGTTGATTCCATGTGGAAACCGTGGCCATGATTGTGATGTCCCCAGATTCCAACCACTCACCACCGTCATGTCCACGGTGAGTTCCCTATCCCTCAACACGTTCGCATCCTGCCGCCATCCAGAAATCTACTGGACAGGTTTCTTACCTGCAACATGAACAAACCGATGAGCTAACAGGCTCAGTAAGTTCAAACATCCATAGTAAGAATCATATTGATTCAAAAACAAAAAAAACTCAATCTTCTATGAATAGTATAGTTGACCTTTGACCGATGAATAGTACCAGTTACCCTAACTGTGTACTATTCACATATCATAACCGAGCGTAAATTTTAGTTATGCTCAATTATGATTTTTGTTTCATTTTGTGATTGCTTATTTTCTATTAAATTTCTAGTGTAGAGCTCTATTTATGGCAGTATCGATGATTATTAGCACGCTGACTGGGAGGGTCTAAGGAGCAACCTTAGAACATCGTCCTCCACAGCCTTGATAACGCCGTATGATTTAGAAAAACCTCCACCATTATGTTAGAGGGGCGGTATGCCTTAATGGTTTCTTTACCATCTTTCAATTTATAGTTTTGACCAAGTGATCATATATATCATCTCAAGGTCACTATCCCCCATTGCCCGTAGGTCTTACATATTCTCGTTATTTAAGGTATGTTATACTAACTAATCCCCAAATGTGCATAGGAACTTATATCTAGTGAGCAGCTAGTATAGAATAGGTTCACACAGTATTTCATGTTACAGACACGAAAATGCTTGAACTTACCAATACTGCGCTAGTGTCTACTTCCGAAACTCCTCCGCAGTTCCATCTTTATTTTGGGTTCCTACAGACATAATAGTGTCTGTTAATACCCTGTTTATTTATCATCTAAAATATATATTTATTTTACTTAACAATTCTACACATTTAAATTTTATTTGTGGTACATGGTCTGCAACACACCCGTGTTCCAGGCCATGTACCGCTCAGGTCTGTTTTACACGGTCATGTTATTTTCTTCCTTAGCCGTGTAACTGTACACGGCTTAATACACGCCCATGTTCAAGCACGTGTTCCTAAAATTTTTAGAATTTTAACCATAAAATCTTCATTTTAAGTTTTAGAATTTTATCTAAGTTATTCTAGGTCTTTTAGGGTTCTTTCTGAGCCTTTTCGGAAATTTTTGGTCAAAATGACCATTTTGCCCCTAACGGGTTTCGAGATTAAAATTTGCTTCATTTTATCATTTTTTTCAAATTTTCTAAGTTTAATTATTTTAAGATAATATTTCCTAAGCTTTCGTATCATTTTACAGCTTAAATTGCTGCAAAATCTCAACTTCATTTTTCCCGACCCCCGGTTACTATTCATCCGTCACCTACGGTCGTTTTTTCATTTTTCGAGCATTTCGGGGTCTCAAATGGCCCTTTCACTACTTACTAAACGTTATTTATCCCGCTTCCGACCCTCGGACCTCGAGAGACTCGGGTTTCCTATCCCGACCTAAAATTTTCTCTCGTTTCCCAAAATACCCCTAACATCAATTTTTTTCCTGTTTTAGGCATTTTAGTGATTTAGGGCCGGTTTACTATTCTTTTTGGGTTGGTTTTCCATTTCTAATCGTAATTCACCGAGGGGTCTTGGTTTCCTTTCCGAATTCAATATTTTTACCCCTCGTTTCCCGAAATGCCCTTAAGCCGATTTTAGAAATTTCGACAGCATTTCCACTTATATTTTAAGGTTTCCCGGCGTTAGGTACACCTCAGAACCTTTGTACCTACCACGTACTATACCAGAGACCTATTTTATACAAAGTTTCCAGACTTTGTATAAAAACTTTCCATATGATTCAACATTTAAAAATTAACACAAGTCACAACACACATTTTTTTCCAAGCTAGCCTTGGTTTACTATGTCTTTATGTCTAATAAATTTTCATCATACCACATTATCCTTATGCGTCCCAGTGTATAAAATAACATTCAAAAACTTAACAAAACATGCATTCTAACCCTAGTTATAGCCACGGATTTTATGCCAAAAATAGAAAGAAAATTTCACTTTCTTTCCAAGGGTTTTTATCAACTTTTATCAACATTGAAAATTTTCCCATTTCATCATGTTCATGCCCACGGTTTTAGCAAGAATTCTACCTCAAACTTTTCTTGTTTCTTAAGTCCATTTCAGGCTTAACTTAACATATAATTGAATGAACATTAACACTAAATTAAAACAACAAAACTCATGAAATTTTCACACTATGGAAGCCACGGATTTTCTAGGAAAACATGCAAAATTTTTGCTTGTTTTTCTATCCTAATTCATGCTTTGAATATCACAACATCAACCAATCATAAAATCAACAAATCAACAATTTTTTTCCATTGTTTTTCAACCTTCCAAACCCACGGTTTTCAATGAAAAAATCAAGGAAAAATGCTTCAAATTTGAAGCTTACCTTGATTAGTTTTTGCCTTGATGTTGGAAATACAATTCAAGCTAGATTTGATGTGAAATTAAAATAAAATTTTTTGGTTTAAGGGGGGTTTCACTCACGGTTTTGGCTGAAAAAAAAAAGAGCAACAGTTTAGTTGTTTTTTCCAATTTTTTCTTGAATTTTTGATGCCTATTTCTAGGCAAAAACCAAGGGCCTTTTTGTAATTTTTTTGCAACAATTTCTTAATTGTTCAAAGACCAAAAAGTAAAGGTTTTGGGGTCAAAATAAAATTTTTCTTTCTCCCTTTCCACATGGCCGAATGGCTTTTCAACAAAATCCCACAAAATTTTTTAATTTTTTTCAAGGTGAATTTTGGCATGATCTTGGCCTTTGATCAAAAAGCAAAACAATCCTAGCCATACACCTTTTAAAATGCTTTCTAATTTGATGAAAATTAATTGGCTTTATGACATCATCATAGTGATATCATCAACTATTCATATTAATGTGATGTCTTAAATTTTATTTAAGGGTCAATATATAATTTAAATAAAATTAGTGTGTCAAAAATTAATTTAAAAATCTTTTGGAAACCCTAGGTTGGTTTCCTAGTCAAATTCCGCTCAAAAAGTCAACAATTTGAACTTCAAAAAGAAACCCTAAAACATTCGGCCATCACTTGGGATTTTAAATTAAAATTTAAATTCCACAAATCCAAGAAGGATTCAAATTCAAATTTCATTCCTTAGATATAAAGAAGAAATTCGGCCATAAAGTGTAGGAAATAAAGGAGATTTTATTTGAATTAAAAGCTAGGTTAAAACTCAATTAAAATTCAAATTATTTTTCCTTAAAAACTAAGGGATAATTTTCGGCCACTTAAGGGGAAATAAGAGAGAAAACCCTAGCCTCAAAACAGCACAAAAACTTTCCCTTTTACCCCTTAAAATTTTCAGGCAAACAAGGAAGAGAAAGGGAAAGAAAAACCTAGTATAAAAACCCCTTTTAACTCTCATTCACCCCTCCTTTCACCCTCAAAATTTCGGCCAGCTTTCCCCTCTCCCCTCTCTGAATTTTCTCTCCCAAAAAACACCCAAAACAGCAAACAAAACCTACCAAAAGGCAGCTCAAAGATTCAACAACTTTTGAGACAAAAACAAGGTGAGAAATCAAATTTTTTCCTTCCTTCTCCTTTTGATTTTAAATCCAAAATTTATATGGTTTTCTCCGCTATTTCCATACTGTTTTGAAGACTCCAATACTCACACAAATTCAGCCAAAAGGGAGACCAAGCATCAAAAATAGGGCAGCACAAACAAGGTGTGATTTTTCTCTCAAACCCTAAAATTTTGTCTCATTGATCCCCTTTTCAAAAACCCTATTATCATATGAGTAAGATTTTATGATTTTGTCAATTTAATTCTTGGGTTGTGTTAATGACATATCAATAAGGTTTTCCACAAAATTTCGTGATCATTGGATGAAAATTGAATTGGTTTGAGGCTAATCGAAATTCGGACACAGAAAAACGGAAATCTGGAAAATTACCATATGAACAGTAAATTTGTGTTAGCCATAACTTGAGTTTTAAAAACGATTTTTGAGTGATTCTTGAGCATAAAATTAAATTCAAGATGTCCCCTAAATTCCTACAAAATTTCAGAACCAAAATCCTCCATTTGCCCAGTCAAAATATTTTACTAAGATAGGCGGACAGAACTGCCAAGTTTTGAACCGAAACTGAAACCCAGATTTTTATGCCTGAAAACAACCCTCGGTTTTTGGCCTAATTGAATGAACAAATGATGTCCAAAAATTATAAAAATTATATGGAATTAAAGCTACGGATGTCTAGTTTAACATATTAAAAATTTAGAATTTTTGGTATTAAAAATGAATTAATATGGATTTTACATTCAGCCTAGGTCAGTCTGCCCATGCCCAGTAATATCTTAACTTAGAGTTTTTCAAAATTTTAAATCCCAAATGTTTATTACACGTTTTGAAATCTTTTGTGGCACACTAAAATGATTGGATGATTATGTCTAGACCTAGACTGATCATATGTCTGATTATAGGAATTATTTGACATTCTTGCTTGATTGGTGGATCACATTATCGCAACGCTTGTGCGAAAATTTAGGTAGGACGTTCTAGCCTTTTCTGGGAGTAGTCAAGTGTTTTAAATTCCCCTGTTTTATCGATGGTATGCTGTTTTCAGTTTATGAAATTTTTATACTGTTTTTGGATGGAATAAACGCATGCAAAGTGTTTTGTATTAAATGTGTATTTCAAAGTGTGTTTTGATTAATGGCATAATATAACTTGGTAAATACCATCTTTTGAATAATCCGGTGAACATAATTGAGCTTTAGTTCACGATCATTGTAAATGATGCGTGCGTCCCAGAGTTGACGCCATGGGGGAAGGTCCCTAAACCTGCGCAGGGCCGTTCGGCCTATTTAGACCGTAACGAGATGATCTAGGATAATTCAAATTCGAGGCACGTATATTATAGCTACGACAAGTCCTCACTCATAATATGATGGTTGTTTTAATGATTTATTATTTTCATATTGGGGCACGTATATTGCAGCTACGCTAAGTCCTCAGCAGAATAAAACTTGTTTTAAAAATGTTTTTCACGAAATTGTTGATTATTTTTTTTTATGATTATTATGTCATGTATTTTTTTTAAATTGTTGATTATTTTTGGAAACGAATATTATGCCATACTTTTAAATGTTATCTGTTAACCCACTTTGTTTCTGTCCTACTGAGCCAGCGCTCACGTCCCTTTTTCTTTGTGATTTCGAAATGACTACTTCCAGGTGCGGGAGGTAGCAGTTCCGAAAATCGTTGAGCTATCCGTTTCTACCGAGGATGATGCTATCCGTTTTCTCCATCTTCTTCTTTCTGTTTCTCGTTCTGATGTAATGAGACATTAAGTTTGGACTTTATTTTACTTTATTTAAATTCTATGCTTGGGAATATTTATGGTTGGTAATTTCTTTTGGAAACCGATTTTGTGTTTGATTTCTGCATTAAAAGGTATTTACTTTCTACTTTATTTTGTTTTGTGGTTATGATGCTACTTTATAATTAGGCTTAGCTAAATTATAATGTTGACCTGTTGTTTTTGTAATAAATGTTTCCTTAAATCTCGGGTTGATAGTATGATTTGGCTGCCGTGTCACGTGTCTAAATTTTGGGCCGTGACAATTAATTCTCTAATTAATTCGTAGTCAATTTTTGACTGTTATCCGATCCGAACGGAACTTTCGAAATCGCGTAGGCGAGTTCTCAGCGCCTCTCGTGCGATCGGTTTGTCTTATTTTGCTTCCGTTTGATTAGAATTTTCTACCGTAAATTTCTATTGTTTTAGTACATTTCCATGCACTCTCTAGGGTTTTTAGTTCTGATTTCGAATCGTCTTACCCAATTATGTCCGGTAGGATTTTCCATCCCCGAACTCACATACTTTAACACTACTAGAATATTTTTACACTATTCACAATAGTATTGGAATACAACTTTTTCACCTTTTATTCATTAACATTGTTATACACATACAATTTTAACATAATTCGAGAATCTAAAATTCCCGGTTATCACATTCACCCCTCCTTATAGAATTTTCGTCCTCGAAAATTTAGAACAAGTAGGGGTACAAGTTCTTCATTTCGTCCTCACGCTCCCATGTAGCCTCTTCAATGTTGTGATTTTTCAACAACACTTTAACTAATGGGATCGTTTTATTCCTCAAGACTTTATCTTCTCGTGCCAGTATTTGAACAGGTCTCTCCTCATAGGTCAGATCTTCCTGAATCTGGATCGGTTCATGTTTTAGCACGTGGGATGGATCCGATATGTACTTCCGTAGCATCGACACGTGAAACACATTATGTACTGCCGACATTTCTGGAGGTAATGCTAATCTATAGGCGACCTTACCAATGCGTTCAATGATCTCATATGGTCCAATATATCTTGGACTTATCTTTCCTTTCTTTCCAAACCGCATTATCCCTTTCATCGGGGAAACTCTTAGGAATACGAAATCCCCTTCATTGAACTCCAGAAATCTTCTTCTTTTGTCCGCGTAGTTTTTCTGTCGGCTCTGGGCTGTTTTCATCGGCTGTTGTATATTTGTAACTGTATCTACTGTTTCTTAAACGAAATCAGTCTTATGTAGTCGTTTCTCTTGTAGGTCATACCAGTGAACTGGTGATCTACACTTCCTTCCATACAAGGCTTTATAAGGTGCCATACCTATCGAAGCTTGGTAGCTATTGTTATACGAAAATTCTACCAATGGAAGTTTCTCATTCCAGCTCCCTGGAAAATCTGTTGTACATGCACGCAACATGTCTTCGAGAGTCTGAATGGTTCGCTCAGATTGCCCGTCTGTCTGCAGGTGAAATGCTGTGCTCAGTCGTCCTTCTGTTCCCATCACCTCTTGTACGCATGTCCAGAAGTTCGAAGTAAATCTTGGATCGCGATCTGACACAATGGATTTAGGAACTCCATGTAGTCTGACTGTGTGGTTAACATACAAGTCTACTAACCTTTCCAACGAGAAGGTCATCTTTACTGTAATAAACCTTGCCATTTTTGTCAGTCTATCTACAATAACCCAGATGGCATCATAGCCTTCTCGGGTCTTTGGTAGTCCCATCACAAAGTCCATCGCGATATGCTCCCACTTCCACTACAGAATTTCTAACGGCTCTAGTTTCCCACCTGGATAACGATGTTCAGCCTTAACCTTCTGACACATCATACACTTACTTACAAACTCCGCTATATCCTTCTTCATCCCCTTCCACCAGAATTGCAGCTTCAGATCCTGGTACATCTTGCTGACTCCGGGATGTATTGAGTAAGGTGTTTTATGGGCTTCAGCCATAATTTGCTTTCTTAATCTTTCATCATCTGGAACCTGAATTCTCCCTTGATGTAGGATCAATCCATTTTCAGATGCTTCTCCTTACGGGCTTGCTAGTGTCGGATCTTGCTTCTGAGCTTCTCTGATGTCCTTATACAATGTTGACTCCAGTTGTATTGCAGCTAGCTTTCCAGTTATTAGCTCCATCTCCAACAAGTTGATTTCCTGCTGTAATGGCCTTGGGAGCTTTTTGATCTGTAGTTGCTGTGGAACAGTAGATTTCCTACTTAACGCATCTGCAACTCGATTGGCTTTTCCTTGGTGATAGAGGATTTCGCAATCATAATCCTTTACCAGCTCCAGCCATCACCTTTGCCGCATATTTAGCTCCTTTTGTGCGAAGAAATATTTCAGACCTGGTGGTCTGTATATATCTGACATTGAGCTCCATATAGATAGTGACGCCAGATTTTTAATGCGAACACTACTGCAACAAGCTCCAGATCATGCTTGGGATAATTCTTCTCATGGTTCTTTAATTGACGCGAGGCATAGGCAATCACCTTATCACCTTGCATCAAAACAGCCCCTAATCCCATTTTTGAAGCGTCGCTATATATCACGAACATCTCTCCTTCTGTCGGAAGTGTAAGTATTGGCGCACTCGTGAGTCGTTTCTTCAGTTCTTAGAAACTTTTCTCGCACTACTCAGTCCATTCATATTTCCTTTCCTTGCGCATAAGGGCTGTGATAGGAGCGACAAGTCGTGTAAATCCTTCAACGAATCTTCTATAATAGCCGGCCAGACCTAAGAAACTTCATATTTCTGTCACGCTCTTAGGTACAGGCCACTCGTTGATCGCCTCCACTTTAGCAGGATCCACAGCG
Organism: Antiaris toxicaria; assembly: GCA_035233585.1. Taxonomy (NCBI): domain Eukaryota; kingdom Viridiplantae; phylum Streptophyta; class Magnoliopsida; order Rosales; family Moraceae; genus Antiaris; species Antiaris toxicaria. The sequence goes on along the minus strand of CP141155.1, from coordinate 54,107,318 downwards.
ATTCCTTCTTTGGAAACCACATGTCCGAGGAAATGTACTATATTCAGCCAGAATTCGCATTTAGAGAACTTGGCATAGAGTTGATGTTCCCTTATTGTTTGCAGAACAATTCTCAAATACTCTTCGTGCTCCTCTCGAGTCTTTGAATATATAAGAATGTCATCGATGAATACAATAACAAACTTATCTAAATATTCCTTAAAGACTCGATTCATCAGATCCAAAAAAGCTGCTGGCGTATTTGTTAAGCCAAATGACATTACCAGAAATTCGTAATGACCGTAATGGGTTCGAAATGCGGTCTTGTGGATGTCACTCTCCTTGATCTTCAATTGGTGATATCCTGATCGTAGATCAATCTTGGAGAATATGGCTGCACCTGTGAGTTGATCGAACAGGTCATCAATCCTAGGTAGCGGGTACCTATTCTTGATAGTAACCTTGTTCAGTTCCCGATAATTAATACACATCCAGAATGAGCCATCTTTCTTCTTTACAAACAGCACTGGAGCACCCCATGGAGAATAGCTAGGGCGTATGAATCCTTTGTCAAGAAGTTCCTTCAGTTGCTCCTGTAATTCTTTTAACTCTGCCGGTGCCATCCGGTATGGTGCCTTTGAGATTGGTGCAGTTCCTGGCATCAACTCGATCTCAAAGGAAATTTCTCGTTCAGGTGGCAGTCCTGGTAATTCTTCTGGAAAAACATCAATGAATTCCTTTACAATAGGAACGTCTTCGGGTTGGAGCTTCGGTTCTTTCGTCATGTCTAGAACACATGCTAGGTATGCAGCACAACCGCCAGACATCATCCTTTTAGCTTCCATTGAGTTGATCATTATCTTCTGTGATCTTCGTGACGTGTCGAGATACTCGAATCCCTCTTCTTCATCAGGTTGAAACCTTATCATCCGTTTCCGGTAATCGATCGTAGCTCGATACTTCCCTAGGAAATCCATTCCTAATATCACATCGTAGTCGGCAAGCTCCATTACGATCAATTCTGCAAATAACTCCCTATTTGCCATAATTATTGGCACATGTGGTAACCAGTAATTGGACATCAGGACTTCCCCCGAGGGTAATGCAGTTTTAAATGTCATACCCATGTGGTCTTGAGGGTATCCTATCCTATTAGCAAATTGGTGTGAAATGAAAGAGTGCGTAGCTCCACAGTCAAATAAAACAGACGCCAAATTATTAGTGAGAGAAAGCTGACCTGTCACTACATTTGACGTTCCCGCTTCTGCCTCCTCCTTTGTATAGACCATAATTCTTGCATCTGCTCGAGGCAAGCGTTCTGGTCTTTCCTGCCTCTCAGAATGGGATGACCCTTCAGCTTTGACCTGCAGTGCATGTGCCTGGGGACGTTGTTGTGTCTGAGATGAACTTTGCATATTCTGCCTATTTTCTGGGCAGTTTTTGGCGAAGTGACCGTCCTTCCCACACTAAAAATAGGCGTTTGGGGCTGGTCTGCATCGACCTGAATGTCTTTTCCCGTAGCTCACACAGTCTCGAACCATAGGGCTAGCATTATTGTTTGTTCTCCTCTGCTGGTTCCGGTTCCAGGGATTATTTGCTTTTCTCTTTCCCTGAGACTGCTGGCCAGAAGTGCTTGGCTGTCTAGCCTTGACAATCGAACTCTGCCTACTGCTTTGTCCAGTTTGAGGTCCAGCTTGTATGGCTTTGGTCAAAATCTTTTCTTTCTTCTTCGCATCCTAGATCTTCTCTCTTTATTCCTTTTGTCGGATCAGATAATACTCTGCCCTTAGCGCATGGCTAACACAATCAGAGATGGTGTCAGGCGGCGTCAACCCACTGTCCACCAATGCTGAAATCTCGGGATGAAACATCCCTAGCATCTTTTGGATTTTCTCCCTCTCAGTGGTGACAATGTAGGGGCAAAGTCTGGATAACTGATCAAACTTATTGCAGACTTCTATCACAGTCATGTCCCCTTGTTTTAGCTCTGTGAAATCTCTTTGTTGTGGTTGCAACAGTGGCAGATTATAATACTTCTGATTGAATTCCTCTAGAAAATCCAACCAGGACATGGTATACATGTTTCTCCTTAACTTCATCGACTCCCACCAGAACCTTGCATCCCTTTTTAGAACAAAGGACGCACATAGAATAGTACCAGTTACCCTAACTGTGTACTATTCACATAACCTAACCGAGCGTAAATTTTAGTTATGCTCAACTATGATTATTGTTTCATTTTGTGATTGCTTATTTTCTATTAAATTTCTAGTGTAGAGCTCTATTTATAGCAGTACCGATGATTATTAGCGTGCTGACTGGGAGGGTCTAAGGAGCGACCTTAGAACATCATCCTCCACAGCCTTGATAACCCCGTAGGATTTAGACAAACCTCCACCACTATGTTGGAGGGGCGGTATGCCTTAATGGTTTCTTTACCATCTTTCAATTTATAGTTTTGACCAAGTGATCATATATATCATCTCAAGGTCACTATCCCCCATTGCCCGTAGCTCTTACTTATTCTCGTTATTTGAGGTATGTTATACTAACTAATCCCCAAATGTGCATAGGAACTTATAGCTAGTGAGCAGCTAGTATAGAATAGGTTCACACAGTATTTCATGTTGCAGACACGAAAATGCTTGAACTTACCAATACTGCGCTAGTGTCCACTTCCGGAACTCCTCCGTAGTTCTATCTTTATTTTGGGTTCCTACAAACATAATAGTGTCTGTTAATACCCTGTTTATTTATCATCTAAAATATATATTTATTTTACTTAACAATTCTACACATTTAAATTTTATTTGTGGTACATGGTCTGCAACACGCTCGTGTTCCAGGCCGTGTACCGCTCGGGTCTGTTTTACACGATCATGTTATTTTCTTCCTTAGCCGTGTAACTATACACGGCTTGATACACACCCATATTCAAGCCTGTGTTCCTAAAATTTTTAGAATTTTAACCCTAAAATCTTCATTTTAAGTTTTAGAATTTTATCTAAGTTATTCTAGGTCTTTTAGGGTTCTTTCCGAGCCTTTTCAGAAATTTTTGGCCAAAATGACCATTTTGCCCCTAACGGGTTTTGAGATTAAAATTTGCTTCATTTTATCATTTTTTTCAAATTTTCTAAGTTTAATTATTTTAAGATAATATTTCCTAAGCTTTCGTATCATTTTACAGCTTCAATTGCTGCAAAATCTCAACTTCATTTTTCCCGACCCTCGATTACTATTCATCCGTCACCTAGGGTCATTTTTTCATTTTTCGAGTGTTTCGGAGCCTCAAATGGCCCTTTCATTATTTACTAAACGTTATTTATCCCGGCCCCGACCCTCGGACCTCGAGAGACTCGGGTTTCCTATCCCGACCTAAAATTTTCCCTCGTTTCCCAAAATACCCCTAACATCAATTTTTTTCCTGTTTGAGGCATTTTAGTGATTTAGGGTCGGTTTACTATTCTTTTTGGGTTGGTTTTCCATTTCTAATCGTAATTCACTGAGGGGTCTCAGTTTCCTTTCCGAGTTCAATATTTTTACCCCTCGTTTCCCGAAATGCCCTTAAGCCGATTTTAGAAATTTCGACAGCATTTCCGCTTATATTTTAAGGTTTCTCGGCGTTAGGTACGCCTCAGAACCTTTGTACCTACCAGTACTATACCAGAGACCTATTTTATACAAAGTTTCCAGACTTTGTATAAAAACTTTCCATATGATTCAACATTTAAAAATTAACACAAGTCACAACACACATTTTTTTCCAAGCTAGCGTTGGTTTACTATGTCTTTACGTCTAATAAATTTTTGTCATACCACGTTATCCTTATGCTTCCTAATGTAAAAATAACATTCAAAAACTTAACAAAACATGCATTCTAACCCTAGTTATAGCCACAGATTTTATGCCAAAAATAGAAAGAAAATTTCACTTTCTTTCCTAGGGTTTTTATCAACTTTTATCAACATTGAAAATTTTCCCATTTCATCATGTTCATGCCCACGGTTTTAGCAAGAATTCTACCTCAAACTTTTCTTGTTTCTTAAGTCCATTTCCTGCTTAACTTAACATATAATTGAATGAACATTAACACTAAATTAAAACAACAAAACTCATACAATTTTCATGTAGGAAAATAAACCGGTAAAAACGTATCAGAGTGGCGCAGCGGAACAATAAAAATTTTTAGAACGTTAAATATCTCATGATGCCATATACAATAAATCAACAACAATTAAAACTCATACCTCAAGGACGCCAATGAACAGGAGGAGAGTGACTGGAGGCTTCAACCAACTAGCCTTCTCTACTATTCTCCAATTCCCGAATGGCTGAGTGTGTGGGCACTCTGAACTTCGATCGGTATGCTAGCACTGCTAGTCTTCTTCCGACCACCCAGATCTCTAAAGAACTTTATTGTCACGATGAGCTGTGCAACAATAAGCCTGCTCACCTGAGAGTCTGTGGTCTGAGAGAACTGGAGTGGCAGGACCTCTATTTATAGACCTGCATGAGGTGAATCTCTGAATTTTGAATTGGATTAGGAAAAGATATTTTCCCTTATCCAAACCCATAAAATCTGAATTTTTCCAAGGGAGAATCTCCACTAAAAATTCGGTTTTCTTAGGATAGATCCAATCCAAATCTCAACAAGATTTTAACTAGAATTTTATCTCCCTTTATTTCAACCAAAAAATCCGAAATTCACAAGGTGTATCTTCCCTAAAGATTTCGGCCATTATGGATAAGGGAGAATCAAAAATTCCACTAGGATTTTCAAGCTTGAATCTTATCTCAACCTTATCCAAAAATAACCGAATTTTTCCTTGGATAAATCCAATAATTTCGGCCACTTTTAGGGAGGGAGAGAATCCTAATTCAACTGGGATTGAAACTTGAATTTTCCCTTGAATCTTATCCACAAAAACCGAATTTTCCATTGAGGATTATCCTCAAAAAATTCACCCACTTTTGTTGGGATTTGGATTCAATATTCAAGTAGGATTCTAACAAGATTATCCTCTCCAAATCCAACTCAAATTTGAATTTCAAACCTTGTGGATTTTCCACAATAAATTCGAATCCTACTTGGACTGTGATTCAAAATTTGAATTTCAAATTTCAAATTCAAATTTCAAATTCAAATTTCAAATTTCAAATTTCAAATTTCAAATTTAAATTTCAAATTCAAATTTCAAATTCAAATTTCAAATTCAAAATTCAAATTTCAAATTTCAAAATTCAAAATTCAAATTTCAAAATTCAAATTTCAAATTCCACAAAATGGTTGTGTTTCATATTCTTGTTCTCATGGATAATTTTCTACAACTCCAATCCAATCTCAAATAAAATCATGGCAACTTTATTTGGAGTTCGAATAATTGTGTACTCTATTATCCAAAACAAAATCTGAATCCAACCGGAGAGAATCTTGTCTACCATCCTAATCCTGTGTCATCACCATCCATGCATAATAAACTAGCCAATAGCATACACAAATCAATTTGCCAAACGTTAAGGAATTATGTGGAGCTAGTAGAGGGACTGATTGGACATATATAATCGGGCTCCCGTGATTCCATATGATCATCATTCTGTACCGAACAACTCAATCATATGATCACTAATTTCAGAGTCACACCACTATAAACCTGAAACTGAACTCCCAATTATATACCGTATTACGTAAGCCTGTGACGAGCTACCATCCAATGACCTTGTCATATATGCAAAACCCTCATATGATATCCATGATCAGCCTTAGGTCAAAGTCCGTTTAATCCTACTGATCAGGCTATCTTAAAGTTCCATTATACTACCGAATCAAGAAAATGTTTATTCACCATATGTGAATAAGAAGTCATCCGCCCAGCAGACGACCCAAGGCCTTGTCCATTTTCACATTCAGTATAATGCCTTTAAGAGGATACCTTTAACTTCTCAGAGCTATGATTCTGATATTTGCAAACAAACCCTTCATCGTATACAAGTCATGCACCCAACGAACCGGTCTATAAGCTTACTACCTCTGAGACGCTTTAGCCATTGGAACATCAAAGTACACAAGTCATATACATGAAGTAGTTCATTTACTCAGGATTAAGGTTATTGCACAATGAACGTCAAAAGCAGATTGATCCACTCATAGCGGACTACGTAGATCAATCACGCTTTAGTCCCGGTCTAATATGTCACCACCAAGCAACATATCCATGTCTCTACTTGGGAGTCCGGCTCCAGACAGTCAAGACAGACCGTCCCCTCCAAGGCTTTAGACAACATAATAGTCTTAACATGAGTTAGATGCTCGGTCTAACACCATAGACTACAGACCATAGTTTAGACTGCTAACTTTAGAACATTGTCTTCTCGCATATAAAAGTCCATTGCATGCAACGTTCTAACAGTTTTAACACAAGCAGTCAGTGAGCCATATTTGCTTACATTTACTTTAACATGTAAATAAGACGAGGACAGATAGCAATGTAATGAATAACCTCTATATATAATTTTATTATCCAGTTCAAAATGAATACATCAAAAATGTCTCTAATACTTAGGGCATTTTCTAACAATCTCCCACTTGCCCTAAGCCAGCAGATGTGCCATGTTACGCATCCCCATCGCCTCTACATTCCTCTCAAACCTTCTAGCCGCCAAAGTCTTAGTAGAGGGATTGGCAATGTTGTCCTCGGACGCGATCTTACATACATCTAATTATCCTGTCTCCATATGCCCTCTAATGTCGACTTCCTCAAATCCTTACAAGTCTGGAAGTCTGAGTCCGTGTATCCTACGGGTGTTAGGTCCCCTCCAGAATACACCAGCATATAATCCCTCATTCTCTTTAAGATACTTGAGTATATGCTTTACTGCTTGCCAGTGCTTGGTTCCAGGATAAGTTTGATATCGACTCACCATACCTACTGCAAAACATATGTCCGGGCGAGTGCAAAGCATAGCGTACATAAGGCTACCCACAGCGGATGCATAAGGGACCTTACTCATATGCTCTCTTTCTTCTGATGTCTTGAGAAAGTCATCCAATGAAAGAGTTAGACCGGCAATAGAAGGTTGTGAGCCTTTCTTTGCCTCTAGCATTGCATATTTGTCAATTATTTTATCTATGTATGAAGCTTGGGATAACGCTATCATTTTGTTCTTTCGATCTCTGAAGAGACGAATGCCTAGAACATAATTAGCTTCTCCCAAGTCCTTCATGTCAAACTGTTGGTGTAACCAAAGCTTGACCGATGATAAATTCCCTACATCATTCCCAATGAGTAGTATATCATCGACATAGAGTATCAGAAAGACCACTTTTCCATCCTTAATATGTTTATAAACATAAGGTTCATCAACGTTCTGCTCAAAACCAAATGTCTTAATCGCTTGATCAAACCTCTGGTTCCATGAGCGGGATGCCTGCTTTAATCCATAAATGGATCTAAGCAACTTGCAGACTTTCCTATCTTGGCCTTTTGCTACGAACCCTTCGGGCTGTATCGTATAGATACACTCTTCAAGATGGCCATTCAAGAATGCCGTCTTGACATCCATTTGCCAGATCTCGTAATCAAGAGCCGCAGCAATGGACAGAAGAATACGGATAGACTTCAGCATAGCAACAGGTGAAAAGGTTTCCTCGTAATCGATTCCAGCCTTTTGCGTGTATCCCTTTGCAACCAGTCTAGCTTTGAAAGTTTCCACTCTCCCTTCCGCATCCTTCTTTCTTTTGTAGACCCATTTGCATCCAATGGGTTTTATCCCATCCGGCAAATCTACAAGTTCCCAAACAGAGTTGGATTTCATAGAATCCATCTCACTGTTCATAGCCTGTTTCCAAGATCTAGAATCAACATCCTTTATAGCTTCATCATATGTGACCGGATCTTCCTCATGCTCATGAGCCTCGGCCTGGTATACCTCAGCATCATACAGAAAGAAATTAGGTTTCTTAGAAACCCTCCCACTACGACGAGGCACCCTAAATTGTTGATCGTCTGCAGGTCTTTCACTGGAACTTGGACTTGCGTCCAAGACCGAAATCTGTGGAGCAGTTCTTTCACCCGATAACTCCTCTAGCACCACTTTGCTTCGAGGTTTAAAGTCATTCATGTGACTTTCCTCCAAGAATGTCGCATGGGTTGAGACAATGACCTTTTGTTCCTTCAGGTTATAGAACAGACCTCCTTTAGTTCCCTTTGGATACCCTACAAACATGCACAATTCTGATCTTGGTTCCAACTTCTTCGCATCCCCTTCCAGTACATGTGCCGGGCAGCCCCATATTCTCATATGTCCAAGGGAGGGCTTCCTGCCACGCCACAATTCATACGGAGTTCTAGGAATTGATTTGCTAGGAACCTGGTTCAGAATATAGCACGCCGTTTGTAAAGCATGTCCCCAAAATGATAATGGCAGCGTTGAGTAACTCATCATAGACCGTACCATATCCAATAAGGTCCTGTTTCTCCTTTCGGCTACACCATTCTGTTGTGGAGTACTAGGTGCAGTCAATTGGGATAAAATCCCGTTCTCTACAAGATGTCCTAGAAATTCATCAGAGAGGTATTCGCCACCTTGATCAGATCGAAGTGTCTTTATGGATTTATCCAATTACTTTTCCACTTCCGCACGATACTCTTTGAACTTGTCAAAGGTTTCGCTCTTGCGGTGCATCAGATACACATATCCATACCTCGAGTAATCATCTATGAAAGAGACATAGTACTCGAACCCTCCTCGTGCTGTGACGTTCATGGGGCCACATACGTCAGTGTGCACAATTTCTAAGAGCTCCTGTGCCCTTGTACCCTTAGCTCCAAAAGACCTCTTAGTCATCTTACCCTCTAGACAAGACTCACATTGGGGAAGTCGTACCTCCTCCAGAGATTCCAGAGGACCGTCTTTCACCAATCTTTGAATCCTATCCTGATTAATATGACCAAGTCTTAAATGCCAAAGATACGCCTTGTTAGAGTGAGAAACTTTCAACCTTTTAGAGTTATCAATTAATTCAGTGTCAAGCAGTGAGTACATCTTTGGTCTGATCAAATATAGGTTTCCATCCATCCATCCAGAACAGATAAAAGACTTATTTCTACGAATATCAACTCTTTTACTAAAAGAAACTGAATAAGAATCCTTTATTAAACAAGCTACCGATATAAGGTTCCTCCTAAAATTAGGAACATAAAAACAGTCTTTCAATAAAATAAACCTAAATTGATCAAAATAAAGATGAACGTCTCCCACTGCCTCAGCCACCACAAAGCTACCATCTCCAGTCCGCAACGAGAGGCTCCTATCATGTAGACTTCTCGTTTCTACGAACCCCTGCATAGAAACACAAACATGATTAGTGGCGCCCGAATCAATGACCCATGTGTCTTTCGATTCTTCCACCAAACACGCTTCTAAGTTATGAAGTTCCTTACCTTCCTTGCCCTTGGAGGCTAGGAATTCCCGGCAAGCCTTCTTGAAGTGACCTACCTTCCCACAGTGGAAGCATTTGGACTTTTTAGGGTCCTTCGGCTTCTTGTTCTTCTTCTTCTTCTTCCCGTCCGAGACAGGAGGATTAGAAGAACTGGAAGCCACTTGCTTCTTATTTGGCCTCTTCCTCTTCCGTGAGGGATTGGAAGATTCCGCCAAATTGGCCTCTCCTTTAGGTCGGACCGTATCCTCATCCCTGATCATCCGCTCATAAGCCTGTAGTTGCTTCATGAGCTCGGTAAGTCCTAACTACTTTGTCGCCAGATTGTATGCGGCCTTAAACCCCACAAAATCTTTAGACAGAGTCTTGAACACCATCTCGATCTGGGTGTTATAGTCCAACTCAGCACCATTCTCGGCAGCCTCAGCGAAGAATCCCATTAGAGTGATCATATGGTCCTTCACCAGAGCACCCGCCTTTTGCTTAGAGTTCATAATGCTGGTGATAGCGGACTGTCGAGCCAATTTTTCTTGGCCTCCGAACATGTCCTCCAGATTTTCCATGATCTCCCCAGCAACTTGATAAGTCTTATGCTGCTTTTGTAAAGCACTCGTCATGCTAGCAAGGATATAGCATCGAGCTATCTCATTGGATTCTCTCCAACGATTATAGGCAACCGGGACCTCCTCAAGTGGTGTGTCAGGTTTGGGCCCAGGTGGGCATGGTTCGTCCAGTACGAACTTGTGTCTCTCGCAGCTGAGAACTATTAATAGATTTCTTTTCCAATCTTTATAATTGTCGCCATTCAACTTATTTTCAGTAAGTATCGAAATGAGGGGTGTCGGTGACATTTTGAACTGAAATAAAATTATACTAGACATCATTACAAAGCCCAAGTAAATATGCAGATAATTTAGCAAATAAAACATACAAGTATGTTCCTACATGAAACTTGAAAAAACATGTAGCATTGCAACGGTAATTCTCAGCACCTATTGCCCCAAGCCACCGAGGGGTGGTCATGAGAACAAATAGCCGGAACATGAACCCCGTCCAATTAATATATGTTACCTTAAATCCTCCAAGGTTAAGACATATATTAATAACCGCTTATTTGGCCACCAGTTTAGTTAACAGAGCTTCTAGGGAAGGTTAATAACTAAACGAGTCTTGAGTGTATAACCATTGTTTACGTAGCCCGATCCACGTCCTACCAAGCCACCGAGGGTTGGTCATGAATAGGATCGCACCCGAACACGTTTTCCACATAGGAGATCCAATCTAGTATACCGGCGGCGGTAAACACCTATCGAGGGGTGTGGTCAGGTTAGAACTGACGCGAGGCGTTACCATGCTTTCACATATGGATCAACAATGGAGGCCGTGGGTTGTGTTTGAAACCCTCCCCCACTCAATATTTTGAAAAACATGCAAGTTTTGACAAATTATGTATGATTGATATAGTATGAGCGGCACTCACCTATCCTATATGACATGTTATCAAATATGCATACAAAACATCCATCAATACATATTTATACATCCATGACATATCACAGAAAAAATAATTGACAGACTAACCAAGCTATGGTTCCATCCTAGAACAAAGAAAATAAAGATTACAAAATTCCATCCAAAGCATTTTTTGGGTCTTGAATTTTGTTCCGTCTTCTTGTATCCATCTTTATGTAGCCTCTCCATTTATTTCTCATCCCAAGAATTATTTAAAATTTAAATTTCCAAAAAATTTAAATTTCAAATTCAAACTCCAAATTCGAATTTCAAATTTAAATTTCTAATTCAAATTTTAAACAATTTTAATCATCATGTGTAATAATATGTAATTTCAAAAATTTCAAATTTTTAATTACATATTTTTAAACATGATTTAAAATTAAATCTCAAATTTAAAAATCAAAATTTTTCTGATTTTTGGACCGTCGGACCGCCGCCCCCGTAGGCGGCAGCCGCCGTGGGCAGCCACCAACCCCGGAGGGGCTGGCAGCCCACGGCCGCCCCTTGTGCAGCCCTGCCGGGCTGCAGGCCAAGCCTGCAGCGCCAGGTTGCTCTCCCAGGCTGGGCGCAGCAGCCGGCAGGCTGCAGGCAGCGCCTGCAGCCAGTGGCTGCACGCCCAGGCTGCGGCCAGCCTTGGGCAGGCTGCGCCACCCTCGGCTGCAGGCAGAGCCTGCGGCCGTGGGTGGTGTGGGCCTGCACAGGGGCTGCCGCAGCCCCATCCTGCCCGAGGGCAGGGGCTGCAGCCCCACCAAGGCCCGTCGGCCTATCCCGAGGGGTCGTGTCTCTATTTTCGTGCCATATTCCAATATACCTATTAGGATCTCCAAAAATTAATTTGAATCCCAATTAAATTGAAATTTTCCACACAATCAAAAATTTCAATCTTTAAATTAAATTTAACTTTTGGGAAAAATAAATTACGGTCTTCAATCTTCAATCTCCTCCAAGAATAATTACATAAAAAATTCTAAACCGTTTCCGGTGTACAAAAATTCTAACCATAAATATTCTAAGAGACAAAAATTAAAATCCATGGGAAAAACACAGTGTTAATAAACTGCTCTCATGGTTACATAAAAAATTCCTAGATACAATTTTTCTAAATTCTAAGGAACCATAACCGGTATAAACAAGCATGCTTATAATAATTCAAAAAATTAAAATAACCACATACTTTATACATAATACATGATAACAACATAAAGGAACCCTAGAATGCCACTCTCTAAATATCAAATCCATACATAAATAAAAAGACTAAGTAATTGTCTAATTTATGTATATGGCATAGTCATGAGATGGCTCTGATACCAATTGTAGGAAAATAAACCGGTAAAAACGTATCAGAGTGGCGCAGCGGAACAATAAAAATTTTTAGAACGTTAAATATCTCATGATGCCATATACAATAAATCAACAACAATTAAAACTCATACCTCAAGGACGCCAATGAACAGGAGGAGAGTGACTGGAGGCTTCAACCAACTAGCCTTCTCTACTATTCTCCAATTCCCGAATGGCTGAGTGTGTGGGCACTCTGAACCTCGATCGGTATGCTAGCACTGCTAGTCTTCTTCCGACCACCCAGATCTCTAAAGAACTTTATTGTCACGATGAGCTGTGCAACAATAAGCCTGCTCACCTGAGAGTCTGTGGTCTGAGAGAACTGGAGTGGCAGGACCTCTATTTATAGACCTGCATGAGGTGAATCTCTGAATTTTGAATTGGATTAGGAAAAGATATTTTCCCTTATCCAAACCCATAAAATCTGAATTTTTCAAAGGGAGAATCTCCACTAAAAATTCGGTTTTCTTAGGATAGATCCAATCCAAATCTCAACAAGATTTTAACTAGAATTTTATCTCCCTTTATTTCAACCAAAAAATCCGAAATTCACAAGGTGTATCTTCCCTAAAGATTTCGGCCATTATGGATAAGGGAGAATCAAAAATTCCACTAGGATTTTTAAGCTTGAATCTTATCCCAACCTTATCCAAAAATAACCGAATTTTTCCTTGGATAAATCCAATAATTTCGGCCACTTTTAGGGAGGGAGAGAATCCTAATTCAACTGGGATTGAAACTTCAATTTTCCCTTGAATCTTATCCACAAAAACCGAATTTTCCATTGAGGATTATCCTCAAAAAATTCGCCCACTTTTGTTGGGATTTGGATTCAATATTCAAGTAGGATTCTAACAAGATTATCCTCTCCAAATCCAACTCAAATTCGAATTTCAAACCTTGTGGATTTTCCACAATAAATTCGAATCCTACTTGGACTGTGATTCAAAATTTGAATTTCAAATTTCAAATTCAAATTTCAAATTCAAATTTCAAATTTCAAATTTCAAATTTCAAATTTAAATTTCAAATTCAAATTTCAAATTCAAATTTCAAATTCAAAATTCAAATTTCAAATTTCAAAATTCAAATTTCAAATTTCAAAATTCAAATTTCAAATTCCACAAAACGGTTGTGTTTCATATTCTTGTTCTCGTGGATAATTTTCTACAACTCCAATCCAATCTCAAATAAAATCATGGCAACTTTATTTGGAGTTCGAATAATTGTGTACTCTATTATCCAAAACAAAATCTGAATCCAACCGGAGAGAATCTTGTCTACCATCCTAATCCTGTGTCATCACCATCCATGCATAATAAACTAGCCAATAGCATACACAAATCAATTTGCCAAACGTTAAGGAATTATGTGGAGCTAGTAGAGGGACTGATTGGACATATATAATCGGGCTCCCGTGATTCCATATGATCATCATTCTGTACCGAACAACTCAATCATATGATCACTAATTTCAGAGTCACACCACTATAAACCTGAAACTGAACTCCCAATTATATACCGTATTACGTAAGCCTGTGACGAGCTACCATCCAATGACCTTGTCATATATGCAAAACCCTCATATGATATCCATGATCAGCCTTAGGTCAAAGTCCGTTTAATCCTACTGATCAGGCTATCTTAAAATTCCATTATACTACCGAATCAAGAAAATGTTTATTCACCATATGTGAATAAGAAGTCATCCGCCCAGCAGACGACCCAAGGCCTTGTCCATTTTCACATTCAGTATAATGCCTTTAAGAGGATACCTTTAACTTCTCAGAGCTATGATTCCGATATCTGCAAACAAACCCTTCATCGTATACAAGTCATGCACCCAACGAACCGGTCTATAAGCTTACTACCTCTGAGACGCTTTAGCCATTGGAACATCAAAGTACACAAGTCATATACATGAAGTAGTTCATTTACTCAGGATTAAGGTTATTGCACAATGAACGTCAAAAGCAGATTGATCCACTCATAGCGGACTACGTAGATCAATCACGCTTTAGTCCCGGTCTAATATGTCACCACCAAGCAACATATACATGTCTCTACTTGGGAGTCCGGCTCCAGACAGTCAAGACAGACCGTCCCCTCCAAGGCTTTAGACAACATAATAGTCTTAACATGAGTTAGATGCTCGGTCTAACACCATAGACTACAGACCATAGTTTAGACTGCTAACTTTAGAACATTGTCTTCTCGCATACAAAAGTCCATTGCATGCAACGTTCTAACAGTTTTAACACAAGCAGTCAGTGAGCCATATTTGCTTACATTTACTTTAACATGTAAATAAGACGAGAACAGATAGCAATGTAATGAATAACCTCTATATATAATTTTATTATCCAGTTCAAAATGAATACATCAAAAATGTCTCTAATACTTAGGGCATTTTCTAACATTTCATACTATGGAAGCCACAGATTTTCTAGGAAAACATGCAAAATTTTTGCTTGTTTTTCTATCCTAATTCATGCTTTGAATATCACAACATCAACCAATCATAAAATCAACAAATCAACAATTTTTTTCCATTGTTTTTCAACCTTCCAAACCCACGGTTTTCAATGAAAAAATCAAGGAAAAATGCTTCAAATTTGAAGCTTACCTTGATTAGTTGTTGCCTTGATGTTGGAAATGCAATTCAAGCTAGATTTGATGTGAAATTAAAAATAAAATTTTTGGTTTAAGGGGGGTTTCACTCACGGTTTTGGCTGAAAAAAAAATGAGCAAGAGTTTAGTTGTTTTTTCCAATTTTTTCTTGAATTTTTTATGCCTATTTATAGGCAAAAACCAAGGGCCTTTTTGTAATTTTTTTCCAACAATTTCTTAATTGTTCAAGGACCAAAAAGTAAAGGTTTTGGGGTGAAAATAAAAATTTTCTTTCTCCCTTTCCACATGGCCGAATGGCTTTTCAACAAAATCCCACAAATTTTTTTAATTTTTTTCAAGGTGAATTTTGGCATGATCTTGGCCTTTGATCAAAAAGCACAACAATCCTAACCATACACCTTTTAAAATGCTTTCTAATTTGATGAAAATTAATTGGCTTTATGACATCATCATAGTGATGTCATCAACTATTTATATTAATTCGTAGTCAATTTTTTACTGTTATCCGATCCGAACGGAACTTTACCGAAATCGCGTAGGCGAGTTCTCAGTGCCTCCCGTGCGATCGGTTTGTCTTATTTTGCTTCCGTTTGTTCAGAATTTTCTACCGTAAATTTCTATTATTTTAGTACATTTCCATGCACTCTCTAGGGTTTTCGGTTCTGATTTCGAACCGTCTTACCCAATTATGTCAAGTAGGATTTTCCATCCCCGAACTCACACACTTTAACACTACTAGAATATTTTTACACTATTCACAACAGTATTGGAATACAACTTTTTGACCTTTTATTCATTAATATTGTTACAAACATGCAATTTTAACATAATTCGAGAATCTAAAATTCCCGGTTATCACAATGATGGTGGAAAAGTGATGAAATTTGTGTTGTGATTGGAATGATGTTAATGTGAAAAAGTCTTTCATAAAGTTTGGTAACTTTGCCTAAAATAGGCCTCTGGTATAGTGCGTGGCAGGTACTAAGGTTCTAAGGCATGCCTAACTCCGGGGAAACCTAAAAATATAAGCGAAAATGCTGCCGAAATTTCTAAAATGGCATAAGGGCATTTCGGGAAATGAGGGGTAAAAATATAGTCTCAGAAAGGAAACCCAGACCCCTCGATAGGTTAAATTTGGGAATGGAGGATTGAACCCAAAAGGATTACCAGAACAACCCTTTAGTGTTTAAAATGCCGAGAACAGGAAAAATTCATGTTAGGGGTACTTTAGGAAACAAGGGGAAAATTATGAACAGGATAGGAAACCCGAGCCCCTTAGGAACGGGATAAGAAACATTTCAGGAGTAGTGAAATACCCATTTGAGGCTTCGAAATGCTAGCAAAACGACAAACAATTCTTGGTGTCAGATGAATAGTACCTAAGAGTCGGGAAAGGAATAGTTATCGATTTTGCAGCAAATAGCGCTGTAAAAATATATCAAGGTCTAAGAAATATTATTTTATGATATTTGAGCTTAGAAAATCCTGGAAAAATAGTAGAATGAAATTGTTATAGTCCTGAAAACCATTAGGGGCAAAATGGTCATTTTGACCAAAAATTTTCGAAAGGCTCGAAAAGGACCATTAAGGATCTAGATGTTTAAATAAGATTCTATAGGCCATAATTAAGATTTTAAAGTTTAAAATCTAAAATTTATAAGTACACTGGCGTGTACATTTAAACACGGGTGTGTAGTGGAAACCTGAGAGGTACACGGGCTTGGACATGGGCGTGTTGCAAGCCGTGTATCACAAAAAGAGATGAAATGTGTTGTAAAGTTAATAACAAAATGAATATATCCAAAGTGATAATTGATGATGGGTATTAACAGACAATACTCTATCTGTAGGGACCCAAACTAGAGAAGATAACAAAACTGCAAAGGATTTCTGAAGGTGGACATTATTGTAGTTGTGGTAAGTTCAAGTATTTTCATGTCTGCAACATGAAATACTATGATATTGAATTATGTAATAATTGTACATTAGTTTTTAAGTCCTACGGGCACTAGGGTGTAGATAGACTAATACACCCAGCGAAATGATAAAGTGAGAGATGTGTACTGTGGGTACACTATGGTACACTATGGAAAGAGTGTGACTAAATTTAAGAGACACCCTTTAAGAAAGAATGTGTTAAGACCTACGGGCATGAAAGGTTCCTGACTTTGAGGTGATGATTAATGCCACCCGGTCGAAACTATAATTGAAACATGGTAACAAAACCATATTTGGCGTACCGGCCTCCAATAATAAGGTGGAGATTTACAGGTCTTTTGGGGACACAATGACTACTTTGGGCGATGATGGACTAGGGACGATTAGCCTCAGAGTCACTCCCAAGGCCACTCACAGTCAGTGCACACATGAAAATGGTATAAGGCCAAAATGAGCTTAAATCCAGAACATAAACAAAGATAATGACCAAAAATGTGATGAAAGCCATAATTGAGTATAACCGACACTAACGTTAAGTGTAGTGGACTTGGTTAGGGTGACGTGAATAGTAACCGATTAGAGTCAAAGTTACTATTCACTAGTTAAAAGTTAAAGTTACTATTTATGGGTGAATAGTAATATTCATGGGTGAGTAGTACTATTCATAGGAAATTTTATTATTGATATTTTTGAATCTATGTGATTCATAGTTTGTATGTTTGAACTTACTAAGCCTCTTAGCTCACCAGTTTGTTCATGTTGCAGATAAGAAGCCTGTCTAGTAGATTACTTGGATGGCGACAAGATACACGGTGCCAATGGGATAGGGAATCCACTATGGATTATGGTCCTGCTACTAAGTTTTACATAAGAATAAAGATTTAAAATAACCGTAATTATTTCAGTTATAAGGATCCGACCTAAAGGCGACGAAGGAGCGTCTAAGGATCCAAAAGCAAAGAAAGAGATACGAGCAAAAGTATCGGTAAGTACGGACATTAAATTGTCTACTCATGAGCTGACTTGCCATAGGACTGTGTTATGATGTGTTGTTGTGAAATGAAGTTACAACATGTTTTTTTTTATAAAAAGAAATGTTTATAAGTGATAAAAAGTTTTTGATTAAGCTTTATATAAAAGTTATGCTTTATGACATGTGATATGATAATCTAACATGTTCACGAGGTTAGAAAAGGACGAAAAGTAAAGAAAAGAAAGATGAAGATAAGCAAGATAATAATACTGAAAATTTAAAGTTGACATATCGGCCTCTCCAGAAGTAAGGTTCAAGAATAAGAATAGCCTCCACCCCAAAAGTGTGGTGCTACTGCAAGAATATGGTAGTTAATGGCTCAATGTGCTACCCCCAAGATAGGTAGTTCAAAGATTGACCTTGGGATTGATTGGTGGTTCACTCCCCTTTTCCTCCATTTGTCTGCGTGCATTAGGTACATTCAACCATAGGCCCGCAAGAGAAAATGAAAGAAAAAAAGTGAAAGAAAAGAAAAGAAATGATAGAAAAGCAAAGAAAAGTTAAGAAAAGTTAAGAAAAGAAAGTAAAAAAAAGAAAAGACAAGTAAAGCAAAGAAAAGTTAAGACAAGAAAAGAAAAGAAAAGAAAACAATAGAATAATATGAAAGAACAGAAAGAACAATGAGAATAAAGAAGAAAAATAAGCAAGTAGAATCTAACTTTCATTGTTAGTTGATGCGTTTAAGAAAAGTTTTAAATGTATGTCAAGTCTACATAAAGTTTTAGCATGTATATATATGAACATGTAATGTTTTATATGTATGTTTGTACTTACTGAGCTCTAGCTCACTAGCCTATTTGTGATGTAGGTAACAAGAGTAAGCTACCTACATTATGAGGAAAGGAACTGATGAGCTGGTAGACAGATTCCTGGAGTGTCATGGGGTGGGTTATGGTTTCATTGTGATTTTCTGTTGCCATAAAAAGAAAATGTATATGTAATGTAAAGAAAAGAGACAAGGTTTAATGTAAGTTAAGTTTATGAAGTATTTCAATATGCTTTTTGAAAAATCATGTTTAAATCAAGTTTTAAAAGAAAAAAAAATTTATTGGTAATTTTTCAAACATCGTTTTCACAAGTTTAAATGCCAAGAATAATATGGCAAAGTTCAATAGTGTAAGAAATTAGTATCTAAAGAAAGTACTTCTTAAATTACTTTAAAAGGATAAAGTTAGGGGAAATGTTTAAAGAAGTTAAGAAAAGTATAAGAAGTAAAGTAAGTACACTAAGTTAAGTAAGTAAAGTCAAGACGAGTAAAGTTAAGAAGAGCAACTTTAAGTTTAAGTTTAAGGTTAAGCTAGCTAGGTGTGCTTACAGAGGTCTTACATAAGGTGGTATCAGAGCAGAGTTCTTTCAACGACCCCCCATGACATTTCAAGTATCTACTTCTGCACCGTCCAAGTAAGTTAGTTTTATTTTTTGTTTGTAAATGTTTATTTATTGAAGATAACATTTTATAGTAATGAGATGACGAGATCTATGATAATGAGAATAAGACGAAGAGATGATGATATCACTATACGTAAAATCATGACCGTGCAGTGCTAAAGAACTACTCAGAGTGGGAACGTGGATTGCTGCCCGAGTTGTACCGATCTTCAGGGCTAGTTGTCCACTAAGTTTTGAGTGGTAAATAGTACTCCTGCACTCCAGGAGAATGTCAGGACTGGTTTCATGCTATCAAAATGATTTCCCGGACTGTACACCATTGATCAGGATAACTGAGTCCTGTTGACTGTTGATATCTCTCAGGAAGATACTCTCGTGTGTATTGGGATTCTTGTGACTAGGATGAGCTCTTAACTGGGTCGAGTTTCACCATACCATGATCGAACAAATCTCTGAGAGGAGTCTAGCATCAGCCCCAACCCCAGCTTCCTTATGGGCAAGCAGGGAAGTGAAACCGCCTAAGTTCCCTAAAGTTACGGATATACTAGAATTTGTTCATCGAACTGAGATACTGCAGCTGGTGTCTAGTGACACAGTTCTAATGTATGCTGTATGCTACGAGGAACTGATATGGACTTCTACAACATACATTGAAGAAGGCTTATGATGAAATCAAGGTTGAGGTAAAAGTTGATCATGGCAGAAGAAGACCGAAAGAGAGAAAGAGACTTTGCTAAATAGAATTAGAAGAGCAATCAAGCAGAAAGAGTGGCAGCCTAATGGAAATGGGAATCAAAATGTTAAAAATGCTCAGTGCAGATAGCTGTGCTCTACCACACATAAAGTTTTCCTCTAGTGTTAAAGAGGCTATGTGGAAAGAAGCCGAAGAAAAGAAAGACAGGTACCCCTATTAGTTATAGTTTTCAAGGATAAAAATTTTTAAGGAGGGGTGATTGTGACAGACCAGAAAATCCTAACAGTGCTACTTAGGATTAAGCTAGGTCTTTCTAAGAATTTATGTGAATAGAATGTATGAGAACAGTATGTTTGTAAATAAACGAATAATAGTGTTAATAATAATAAATAAATATTTTGAAGGAATTGAAATCTCTAAAAATGATCAAAGCATAAATTCATGATTGAGAAAGTGATTAAAGAATATATTCATGATTCAGGATCAGTGTTCTTGCTCGGAGGAGGCGCCATTGTGTGTAGGTTCGTGAAACAGGGTTGCACAGTTGACTCTATGATGGAGGCTGAGTATGTGGCTGTAGCTGAGGTATCTATAGAAGCGTTTTGGCTCCGTAAGTTCTTTAGAGACCTTGAGGTCATTTCGGGTGTTGACAAGCCTATTATACTCTATTGTGATAATAGCGTAGCTATTGCCAACACAAGGGAATCTAGGCACCACAAGAGGACAAAACACATAGATCAGAGGTGCCACATAATTAGAGGGCACGTGGAGGCAGGACTAGTAGATGTATATAAGGTTGCATCTGAGGACAATATTGCCGACCCCTTTACTAAGACTTTGGTGGCTAAAAGCTTTAAGAGGCATATCGAGGCAATGAGGATATGAAACATGGCACATCTACTGGCTTAGGGTAAGTGGGAGATTGTTAGAAAATGCCCTAAGCATGAAAGACATTTTAATGTATTTTATTTATTTTGAACTGGATAATAAAATTATATTTAGAGGTTATTCATTACATTACTATTTGTCCTCATTCTATTTACATGTTAAAGTAAATGTAAGCAAATATGACTTACTGAGTGCTTGTGTTAAACTGTTAGAATGTTGCATGCAGTGGACTTTTGTATGCAAGAAGACAATATTCTAAAGTAAGCAATCTAAATTATGGTCCGTAGTCTATGGGGTTAGACTGAGTATCTAACTCATGTTAAGACTATTATGTTATCTAAAGCCACGGTGGGGATAGTTTGTCTTGATTGTTCGGAGTATAGACTCCCGAGTAGAGACATAGATATGTTGCTTGGTGGTGACATATTAGACCGGGACTAAAGCGTGATTGATCTGTGTAGTCTGCTATGAGTAGGTCAATCTGCTTTTGACGTTTATTATGCAATAACCTTAATCCTGAGCAGATAAACTACTTCATGTATATGACTTGTGTACTTTGATGTCCCAATGGCTAAAGCATCTTAGAGGTAGTAAGCTCATAGACCGGTTCGTTGGGTGTATGACTTATATATGATGGAGGGTTTGTTTACAAATATTGGAATCATAGCTCTAATAAGGAGTTAAGGGTATCCACTTAAAGGCATTATATTTGATGTGAAAATACACAAGGCCTTGGGTCGTCTGCTCGGTAGATGACTTCTTATTCACACATGGTGAACAATCATTTTCTTATTCAGTAGTATAATGGAACTTTAAGATAGCTTGATCAGTAGGTTGAATGGACTTTATGTCAGGAACTACCCTAATTACCTTAACTTTAAATTTTAAACTTACTTTCAAACTTTAAACATATTTGATTATACTTCTTTGAACTTTATTCTTCTTAAACTTGCTTTTCTTAACTTACTTTTAAACTTGCTCTGGTACCAATTTAGGTACCTTACCTAGGGCTCTGATGCCACATCTTGTGGGTGACCCGACTCACTCGAGCCATCCACTTAAAACTTTAACTCCTCTCAACTTTGCTCTTCTTTATCTTACTTTAGGAAAAACTTACTTTAACTTACTTCTTATATCTTTAAACTTACTAGTTTTAACTTTGTCATTTTAACTTACTTACGAAAGCGGTGTTTGAAAAATTGCTGATAATTTTTTTTTCTTCTTTTAAAACTTAAACTTGATTTAAACGTATGAGCTTTCAAAAACATATTGAAATACTTCATAAACTTAACTTACATTAAACCTTGTCTCTTTTTCATTACATTACATATACCTTTTCTTTAAATTGCAGCGGAAATCATAGTAAAAACCATAACCCACCCCATAACACTTTGGGAATCTGCCTGCCAGCCCATCTGTTTCTTCTTTCATAATGTAGGCAGCTTACTCTTGTTACCTAGATCACGAACAGATTAGTGAGCTAGAGTTCAGTAAGTACAAACATACATATAAAATATTACATGTTCATACATTTATGCTAAAACTTTATGAAAACATGACATACAAATAAAACTCTACATAAACTTGTCAACTAACAACAAAGGTTAGTCACATTATGCTTACTTATCTTTCTTCTTGCTTCTTATTGTTCTTACTTTCTTTCTTATTCTTCTGTTTTTTTCTTTTCTTAACTTTTCTTAGCTTTTATTAACTTTTCTTTACTGTACTTTCTTAACTTTTCATAGCTTTTCTTTGCTTTACTTTCTTTTCTTTTCTTTTTCTTTTTCTTTCTTTATCTTTCACTTGTGGGCCCGTGGTTGAACGTACCTAATGCGTGAGGACCAAGGGGGGAACGGGGGAGCGACCCACCAATCAACCCCAAGGTCGATCTCATACTACCAAACTTGGGGTAGTGCGTTAGCCATTAACTACCTTAAGCATGCGGTAGCACCACACATCTGGGGTGGAGGCTATTCTTAAATCTTAAACCTCATAGCTGGGGAGGCCGATACGCCAACCTTAAATTTTTAGTCTTATTATCTTGGTTATATTTATTTTTCTTTATTTTAACTTTTCATTCTTTTCGACTTTGTGAACATGGTGGATTATCATGTCACAATGCGCGATTCTTAATGATTGCATGGTCAAAAACTTTTCTTATCGTTTTATAAAACATTTGTTTGCAAACGCGTTATTCATAATGTCACATCATCATATAATCCTATGGCAAGTCAGTTTGTGAGTAGATAATTAAATGCCTGTACTTACAAATACATTACTGGTATCTTCTTCTTCGCTTCTGGATCCGCAGATGTACCTGTGTTGTGTCTGGATCAAGTTCCTATAACCGAAACAATAATAACGGTTATTTAAATCTTTATTCTTATGTAAAACTTAGTAAAACATAAAAATTCTACATTTACTTTCCCAATCTTGAACTTAGGGGTCTTATATCTTATTTATAACTTTTCTGCTAACTTTTGGCAAAATTACTGTTTTATCCTGAACTTTTGGCAAAATTACCATTTTGCCCTTTGCAGGACTTTTTTCATCATAACTTTACTTTTCTTTGATTTACAACTTAGTTCTGGCCCTTAGAATCTTAATTAAACTGTTCTAAGTACATTAGGGCCCTTTTCTATCATTCCTGAAATTTTCGGTCTAAACGACCGTTTTGCCCCTAACAGGTCTTTGGGCCATATCATTTTCATTTTATTGCTTATACTAGATTTTCTAAGCCTAAAATTCATCAAATAATTTTTCTTAGGCTTTACTAAATTTTACGGCCTTATTTGCCACAATATCTAGGTCACTATTCACCAACCCTCGAGTGGTACTATTCCAACCCTCGGTCTTTAATCCTTTATTTTTCAGGCCTAAATCACCGAGGGGGCTCGGGTTTCCATCTTGACCCTATTTTTACCCTTCGGTTTCTAAAATATCCCTTTGTGCCGTTTTCGAAATTTCGACAGCATTTTCGCTTAATTTTTGGGTTCTTGGCGTTTAGGAAACGCCTCGAAACCATCTAATCTAATTCTATTCTACCACGTACTATACTAGAGCCTATATTTTTACGTAAAAACTCAACTTTTACACACAAAAAAACTTCACATTTTACACTTTTTCTTATTTGACAATTTTTCTTACAATTTCACATGTAAAAGTACATCATTAATACATAATCATTCCAAAATATAAATTTAGGAATGAAGGACTGAAATCACTATCGAAATCATCCCACCGACGATCAAATGGACTGTTCAGTCTCGTGTGCATAAACTTTGTTTCTCTGTTTTTTACGTTTGAAATTCCGTCTTGAAATTCTAACGCCGCGGATGTGTTCGGAACGTCGAAATAGGCCAATGGGCCATTCTTCAATTTTTGGTCACCGGTCACCGTTGATCGACGTTGACCATGTTGACCGGCATTGACAGGTGGCGACGGTGGTAAATGAATAGCCCATCTTGAAGAGCTTGACGAGAGGAATCCATTGGTGGCCTCAATTTCATGTTTAAAGGCCCCTATCGCCGGAAAATCCCCTCGAAAGCCACGGCCATGGCGGTGACGGTGGAACTCGACCGTGCCAGACTTTTTTCCCAAAATTGGTTAAGGGCTTTTGCTCCCCATAACCCCACGACCATGTCTGCACCGGTGGCTCTTTTCAATTTGGCCGGAATCGGCAAAAATCGACTGTGGCTCGCACGGCGGTGATGGTGAATTTCTCGAAGCTTGGTCAGCACAATACGGCAGTTGTTTCCATGAACCACCACATGGATTTTGTAGTACTCTTCACCCCGAACCTTTTGGGACCAGTTTCGTGGCAAACGGTGGCCGGACGCTGGAGATACAACCGTTTGAAATTCACAGCTTCGGTGAACTTTGAGCCGTGCATGCGGCGGTGTGCAGCGGCCGTTCCGTCGAGTCGACCCATCGTTGGACTCAGCTTGGCAAGAGCTTTCCAACGAGACTGGCGGTGTCAAAAATGGACACTGTTTCTGATAGTTGGTTTCTGTTCATTTTCTGTATGGGGAGGAAAGAGAAGGTGAGGGGAAATTATGGGCTTGTTTTTTAAATTTCTGATTTTTTGCCCTTATTTATACTTTTTTGCCTAAAATTTCAACATGGGCTATCTAACTAATTTAGGTGTGCTGAACACAAATATATCAGTTTTATTTTCATCCAAGGTCGTCTTGACCAGTTTCTGGTGCTGTGAATTCCCGATCAAAAATTACCTTTGTGCTCAATTTACTAATTTGAGTATACTGATAAGCTATACTGTCTAATTTGGACATGCTGAATCCAAATTTATCAGTTTCAACTTCATCTGAGGTCATCTTGACCAGTTTTCTGGTACTGCATATTTCCCGGTCAAAAATTACTTTTTATGCCCAATTGGCTAATTTGAGCATTCTGAATCCAAATATATCATTTTTATATCAAGAAAACGTCATCTTGACCAATTTCTTGATACTGCATATTTCCTGATAAAAATTACTTTAAACCATAATCATTGAATCCAACTATCACATTTCTTTAAAAGAAATAAATCAATTGTGACATCATCTACTTTGTCCTCATTATATTAATCCGGAGTCAAAGTTTGACCAAAAAGTCAAACTGATCGTAACTTTCACCGAAATTGCGTAGGTAGGTTTCTGACGCCTCCTGTACGATCGGTTCGATCTAATTAAATCTCAAAACTCTTAAAAAAAAACTAAAATACTTATCTTATCTTATCTTTACTTTGGCTTGCCATTTTTTATATCTATCTTTTTCAGATACCAAAACCACTCTATTCTGAGCGTTTTGGTCCGAAATCACTTTCTCAGTTATGAACTTTATTCCTTAACTTTTTTAGAGATTTCTATTCCTTCATAACAGTTATTTATTATCATTAATACTTTTATCTGTTTATTTATAAACATAATGTTCTTTTACATTCTATTCATAAAAATTCTTAGAAAAGCCTAGCTTAATCCTAGGTAACACTGTAGGAATTTTTCGGTCTGTCACACTTTGACCTAAGGCTGATCATGGATATCATACAAGGGTTTTGCATACATGACAAGGTCATTGGACAATAGCTTGTCACAGGCTTTCGTCATACGATATATAATTGGGAGTTCAATTTCAGGTTTATAGTGGTGTGACTCTAAAATTAGTGATCATATGATTGAGTTCTTCGGTACAGAATAATGATCATATGGATTCACGGGAGCCCAATTATATATGTCCAAGTGGTCCCTCTACTAGCTCCACATAATTTCTTAATGAATGGCAAGTTGATCAGGGTACACTTACTGGCTTGTAATCTTGCATGGACATAGGAAGGATGACAAGATTTTCTCCTAATTGAATTTGAATTTTGTTTTGGATAAGAGATTACGCAATTATTCGAATTCTAAATAAAGTTGCTATGATTTTATATGAATTTGAATTGGAATTGTAAAAAATTATCCATGAGGGAAAAAAATTTTGAAGTTCAAGTTTTTTGTGGTGTTTGAAATTTGAATTTGAAATTTGAAATTTAAATTTTGAATTTCAAATTTGAATTTGAAATTTAAATTTGAAATTTGAAATTTGAAATTTGAATTTGAAATTGAAATTTGAAATTTGTATTTAAAGTTTGAATTTTTGAAATTTGAACTCAAATTTTGAATCACAAATCATGTGGTAACCGAATTTTGTTGTGAATAATTCCACACGACAAATTTAGTTTTCTTATGGATAAGGGAGAGGAAGATCTTGTTTGAATCCTACTTGAAATTTGAATCCTAATCCCTATCAAAGTGGCCAAATTTGTTAAAGGGAACTCCACCCTTAATGGAATCATTTTTTGGGTGGATAAGGATGAAGGAAAATTCAAGTTTCAATCCTATTTGGATTTTGAATCTCTCCCTCACATGTGCAACCGAATTTTTCTATGGATAAGCTTAAGGGCAAATTGGTTTTTTATGGATAAGGTTGAGATGAAATTCAAGTTGAAAGTCCTATTTGAATTTTGATTCTTCTCACACTTGGACAGCTGATTTTAGCCACGTTTCTTGGCCTAGACGAAATCGATTTTAGTGGATAAATGAGAAGATAAAATTCAAGTTAAAATCCGGTTTGAATTTTGAATAGAATATCTTCCTAGAGTGGCCGAATTTGATCATTATCTTGGCCTAAGGACGAGTTCGAATTTTGTGTGGAAAAAGGGGAGAAAATCTTTTCTTGATCCAATTCAAAATTCAAGGGATCACCTCATGCAGATCTATAAATAAGGGTCCTACCACTCTATTTCTCTTTGACCATAAACTCTCAGGTGAGTAGGCTTATTATTACACTAATCGTCTGATAATAAGTTCTTAAGAGATCTGAGTGGTCAGAAGGAGACTAGCTATACTAGTATACCGATTGAGGATCGAGTGCCCACACACTTTACCATCCAGGAATTGGAGAATAGTAGAAAAGGCTAGTTGGTTGAAGCCCTCCGGTCATTCTCTTCCTGCATCTTTGGCATCCTCTAAAGGTATAAATTTATTGTTGTTAGTTTATCTTATATGACATCATAAGATATTTAACAATCTTAAAAAAATTTTGTAATTCTGTAGTGTAATTTTTATCGATTTTTCCTACAATTCTAGTGTTGAATTGATTATGTTATGATAGGAGTAATTTCTAAAATGACCAGAGGTCATTTTATGTTGACTGTATGTTTGCTTGTGTTGAAATGGCCATGGTAAGACATGAGTAATTTAAAAAATGACATGTGGTCATTTTATATTAATTGTGTGTATTATGGTGTTGAAATGACCTTGTTATGACATGATAATTTCTAAAATGACCTCTAGTCATTTTATTGACTGTGTTTGTTCTGGTGTTGAATTAATTATGTTATGACATAAGAATTTGTAAATTTACTAGGGGTATTTTCTATGTTGATTGTGTGCACTTTGGTTATGTTGATTGTATGTATTTAGGTTTTGAATTGATTATGTTATGATAGGAGTTATTTCTAAAATGAACTCTAGGCATTTTATATTGATTGTGTGTATTGCTGGGGTTGAATTTACCATTGTTATGACATGGGTAAAATTAACTATAACAATAATTCTTGTGTGTTTTCATTGTAATTTGTGCAAAGAATTCCAGATGATGAGATTACCAATGGTAAGATTAACCATTGGATGAACTTGGAAGAAACAACTAGTAGAGTATAAGAGAGTTTTTCAAGTTCTCAGTCTTGTCACTAACTTGTCAAACTTGGGGAAGCTTGGCTGAGCAGGGCAGGTGGTTCACAACCTAGTAATGCACCTGACAGATCATGCCAAAATGGGAGACGCCTTGTAGTTTGACGTCGGGGAAAATGCAAGATGGTTTTCCATAAAGGAGTTTTCCATTGTCACTAGTTTGAAATACGTGGGTTCAACTATCCTAAAGCCAACCACATCACGAAGCCGATTGCACCAATAGTACTTTCCGAAGGTGACTCACGTTACAAGGCAAGCCTTAGAGGATACGCTGACCAAGAGCAACCCCAAAACCACTTAAGATAATAATGATGATGCTATCAAGTTGGGGCTTCGATATGTGCTATCTAACATCATCCTTGCAAATGACAAGCAAGTCCACATTCCAAAGACATACCTTGAGCTTATAGATGATTTAGAAGCATTCAATGATTATCCTTGGGGAATACCTACATGGGAGATGATAAGAAAAGGCATCAGGTTTATTATTATGAATAAGGTAAAAGGCAAGCAAAGTGTTAGTAAAATGCACTACACTCTTATTATAGAAAAAATAGTAAAATATACACAGTAGAATTTTAAAATTTTTTAAAATCATTAAAAAACTCGTATTACCATATATAATAAATTATTCAACAATAATTATACCTTCGAAGGAGATGTGATGGCTCGTTGAGCCCTGAGTGGCCTGGATCGTCACTTAAAGCTTCTAATACTCAAACTTACTTGAAATCTATTTCTTGAACTTACTTACTTAATACTATAATTTTAGAGATTTTTTTTATATGTATACGTACGTTCTACTATTCACATATGTACATACACAATACAAATACAAAGGTCTAAAACAACTGAAGTTCAATCTTACATACATACTTATGAAATTGTTTAACTGGTTACTACTCAAAATAAAGTATTTGTTTAATACTGTGTAGAAGTCAATACTTGCAGTGGTATCTACAACCTCACCCTCACATCCGCCTCTATCGCCGTCACCACCCATAGTGGTCTAAGCCATAGGTCACTTACCTACAGCATGAACACACACTGTGAGCTTTGCACCTAGTAAGTACAATATATCATCCGCAAAACACGTTTAAATCTTAATACATACATAAAACATATAAGCATGTCATACACTAAATCATTCCACATATTGGATGCAAATCCCAAGCAGCACATATGTGCCGGCCTGCCCTTCGTAGAGATCATACGATACTATTACAGTTAAGCTTCATAACTAACTGCAATAGATTGTACTCTCATGGGTTGCCGGCTAATCTATCTCTCTTTAAACATGACGTTTTTGGGGAATTTTTTTTTTAAATATCATGTGAAACATTGTCCACTAATCACTTTGTTTACAAGTACAAAGTGATTTACATAATACAGTACTTTCGCAAATATATATGTTATTACAAAAGAACTGTTTCTCTTTCCTTTCTCTGTTATCGCTCAGGGAAAAGACTCTGGCAGGACCATATCCCTTGGCCTCCTATCCTATTTGACACTCGCTATCCCGTCCGCCATCAAGCCATATAAAGCTAGTGAGCTGGTTGCTTAACTACAATATAAGCAAAAATGGTGAGCTACAGGCTCAGTAAGTTCAACCATGCAAGAAATAGAATTTCTATGAATAGTAGTATTCATCATGAATAGTAACATTGACCACTATTCACCATGAATAGTAACTTTGACCACAGGACAGTATACCAACAGTACATCAACCACGGTGTTAGTACTCTCACGAAATTGTCTTATGCTCAATTATGGCATAGTTTCAGTTTTAGGTAATTATCTTTAATTATGTTCTGGTTTTAAGCTTAGGATGGTAGTACCATTTTAGTGCGCATGACTGGGAGCGGTACATTAGTGCTGACCTCCACAGCCTTAATCTCATAATCATAGCCCCGAAGGCAAAGTTGTACATGATTGGGAGCAGTACATTAGTGCTGACCTCCACAGCCTTAATCTCATCATCATAGCCCGTAGGCAAAGTTTACCTCCCTATACGGAAGGCTGGTACGCCAAAAGTGGTTTCATTACCAACTTTTTAAAGTTCTAACCCGGTGACTTCATATTGCCCTGTGGTTAGGAATGGTTCACATTTTAATTTCGTGTGAGTGAGTTTCATTAACCTCGCTCTAGTGCTTATGTGTCCCATTTCAATAGTGCCCGTAGCACATTTCATCTCTCTCTCTATTCTATAATAGTGCCCGTAGCACATATGTACCTAACTTATAGTTAGTACATCAAAGGTAGTAATAATAATGCTACATGTTGCAAACAGGTAAATGTCTGAACTTACCTTATCCGTCTCTTCTCTTTTCCTTCCTGGATCTTTAATCGCTCTCTTTGTGGGTCGATTTTGGGATCCTACAGACAATACCTTGTCTGTTAATTTCATTTCCATTTATAGCTTTTATTTTTTTTATTAAAAAGCTTAAATAAAACCTATTTATAAATTTTTAGGCTTTATTTATCATTTTCCCCATTTTTCTCAACTTTTGAAAAATTATGATTTTGCCCCTATATTTTGGTAAGATTACAATTATGCCCCTAACGGGATTTTCTCCATCTAGACTGCACTTTTGGTACACAGGAACTTTTCTGAATCTTTTCTATTCATTACCGGGTTCGTTTCTATTTTATTTCCATTTTTCACCTTCCCGACCCTCGGGAAGCACTATTCTGACCCTAACGTCGGTTTAGTGATTTTCTATCGTTTCGGAGCCTCAAATGGACGTTTTACTAATATTTAGAACTTTCATCTAGACTTTCCCGATTAGGTCTCCGAGACTCGAATTTTCCATACCCGACTCGGACCTCTACTTCGTTTCCCAAAAACGCCCCCCCTCGGGTTCAGTTTTTCAGTTTCACTTGTATTTTACATTTTTAAGGGGATGGGTTACTATTCATGAACCACCCCTTAGGTTTCCCTTATTCAATTTTCCTTTAGGGACTCGGGTTTCCGACCCGACCCTAAACTTTTACTCTCGATTCCCTTTTTACCCCAAATGCTGTTTTCAAAATTTTGGCAGCATTTCGGCATAAATTTAAGGTTACCAGCGTTAGGTACGCCTCAAACCATATGTACCTGCCACGTACTATACCAAAGTCCTATTTTATGTGAAAGTTTCCCAAACTTTTACATAAAAGCTCACACAATTTCCAATTCATATTTTGAACACAATTCAACAAAATTCTTTCAATTTTACCCTTAGGTTTAACCACGATTTTCATACTCAAAACCTAACCAAAACTTTTCAATTTTTCAACCAAATTTTAGGCTATTCCAATGTCATTACCTAGCACATTTTCAAGCCAATTTCCATGCATTTTACAACAAAATTCTTAGAGTTTTTCAACACACATAGCCCACGGCCATTTTAGGTAAAACATACACCAAATTTTTGTTTCATGCTTTCAGCCACATAACCATCATTTTCATAATTAAATGCATGATTTTAACTATCCAATCCTCAAGTTAATCATGCAAAAATATTCACCAAACCCTAATTACACCCCACGGCCATATTAGGGAAATTTGATACCAAAATTTTTCTAAACTTCATAACCATGCAAATCATGCTTTCCATTTAACCAAAACATGATTTAAAGCATTACACCACATAACCAACAGTAATTCATCATCAAACACACAAGGTAACCCATGGTTTTACCGTTGGAAAACCAACCAAAACTTTGTTTTTCTCTAAACAAAATGCGTGGTTTTTCTTCTAATCAAACCATTAACAAAACCCAAGCACTAAATCAACCAAAACAAACCACAAAATTTCTCATCCATTACACTATTTAACCCATGGATTTTTCAATGAAAAAGCAAGAAAATTTTCAAACCAAAGATGGTTACCTTGCTTTCTGTTAGGAAATGCCCTAAGCATTAGAGACATTTTGACGTATTTATTTTGAACTGGATAATAAAATTATATATACAGAGGTTATTCATTACATTGCTATCTGTCCTCATCTCATTTACATGTTAAAGTAAATGTAAGCAAATATGGCTCCCTGACTGCTTGTGTTAAACTGTTAGAACGTTGCATGCAATGGACTTTGTATGCGAGAAGACAATGTTCTAAAGTTAGCGGTCTAAACTAGGGTCTGTAGTCTATGGGATTAGACCGAGCATCTAACTCATGTTAAGACTATTATGTTGTCTAAAGCCTTGGAGGGGACGGTTTGTCTTGACTGTCTGGAGCTGGACTCCCAAGTAGAGACATAGATATGTTGCTTGGTGGTGACATATTAGACCGGGACTAAAGCGTGATTGATCTACGAAGTCCGCTTTGAGTAGATCGATCTGCTTTTGACGTTCATTATGCAGTGACCTTAATCCTGAGTAAAAGGACAGCTTCATGTATATGACTAGTGTACTTTGATGTTCCAATGGCTAAAGCGTCTCAGAGGTAGTAAGCTTATAGACCGGTTCATTGGGTGCATGACTTGTATACGATGAAGGGTTCGGTTACAGATTTTGGAATCATAGCTTTAATAAGGAATTAAGGGTATCCTCTTAAAGGCATTATACTGAATGTGAAAATGGACAAGGCCTTGGGTCGTCTGCTGGGCGGATGACTTCTTATTCACATATGGTGAATAATCATTTTCTTTATTTAGTAGTATAATGGAACTTTAAGATAGCCTGATCAGTAGGATTAAACAGACTTTGGCCTAAGGCTGATCATGGATATCATATGAGGGTTCTGCATACATGACAAGGTCATTGGACGATAGCTTGTCACAGGCTTATATAATACGGTATATAATTGGGAGTTCAGTTTCAGGTTTATAGTGGTGTGACTCTGAAACTAGTGATCATATGATTGAGTTGTTCGGTAAAAGAATGATGATCATGTGGATTTACGGGAGCCCGATTATATATGCCCAATCAGTCTCTCTACTAGCTCCACATAATTCCTTAACGTTTGGCAAATTGATTTGTGTATGCCATTGGCTGGTTTATTATGCATGGGTGGTGATGGCACAGGATTAGGATGGTAGACAAGATTCTCTCTGGGTTGGATTCAGATTTTGTTTTGGATAATAGAGTATAGAATTATTCGAACTCCAAATAAAGTTGCCATGATTTTATTTGAGATTGGATTGAAGTTGTAGAAAATTATCCATGAGAACAAGAATTTGAAACACAACCATTTTGTGGATTTTGAAATTTGAAATTTGAATTTTGAATTTGAAATTTGAATTTGAAATTTGAATTTGAAATTCGAATTTGAAATTTGAATTTGAAATTTGAAATTTGAAATTTGAATTTGAAATTCGAATTTGAAATTTGAAATTCAAAATTTTGAATCACAGTCCAAGTGGGATTCGAATTTGTTATGGAAAATCCACAAGGTTTGAAATTTGAATTTGGGTTGGATTTGGAGAGGATAATCTTGTTAGAATCCTACTTGAATTTTGAATCCAAATCCTAACAAATTATGGACGAAATTTTGAGGATAATCCTTAATAGAATTTTAGTTTTTGTGGATAAGGTTCAAGGGAAAAATTCAAGTTTCAATCCCAGTTGAATTTGGATTCTCTTCTTCCCTGAAAAGTGGCCGAAATTATGGAGGAAATCTCCTAGGAAAATTTGGTTATTTTGGATAAGATTGAGATAAGATTCAAGCTTGAAAATCCTAGTGGAATTTTGATTCTCCCTTATCCTAAAAGTGGCCAAATTTTTTGAGGAGATTTTCTCCTAGGAATTTCAGATTTTTTGGTTGAAAAATGGAGATAAAATTCTAGTTAAAATCTTGTTTAGATTTGGATTGGATTTATCCTAAAAAAACCAAATTTTATTGTTGGGATTTTCCCATGGAAAAATTCAGATTTTATGGTTATGGATAAGGGAGAATATCTTTTCCTAATCCAATTCGAATTCAGAGAATCACCTCATGCAGGTCTATAAATAGAGGTCCTGCCACTCTAGTTCTCTCAGACCACAGACTCTCAGGTGAGCAGGCTTATTATGGCACAGCTCATCGTGACAATTAAGTTCTTTAGAGATCTGGGTGGTCGGAAGAAGACTAGCAGTGCTAGCATACCGATCGAGGTTCAGAGTGCCCACACACTCAGCCATTCGGGAATTGGAGAATAGTAGAGAAGGCTAGTTGGTTGAAGCCTCCGGTCATTCTCCTCCTGCAAGATTAGCGTCCTTGAGGTATGAGTTTTAATTGTTATTGGTTTATTGTATATGGCATCATGAGATATTTAACGATCTAAAAATTTTTATTGTTCCGCTGCGCCACTCTGATACGTTTTTACCGATTTATTTTCCTACACTTTCTTGCTTCCCTTAACTTCAATGAAGAATTTGATACCACTTTTGTGAAGAAAACTTGAATATTTGGCTTGGTTCCTCTTGCTTGCTCACAGCTTCCTCTCTTGGGCACTTAGAAATTTTTTTTTCTTCTTTGTTTTGGCTTTGAAAGGCTTCGGCCCTTTTTGTTCCAAGTTTTACCGACTTAAGTGACAAAGGAAACCAATTAATTTAGCTTCCAACCAATGAAAATTCAACACCTTTCATGCCATTACTTTCCATTTTTTTCAAAAAATAAATTTGGCTAATTTTGGCCAAATCTAAGCCTTTAGATCAAAAGCATCTTTAATCTTGGCCATTAATGCCACCAACCACCAAATTTTTCACATTTAATAAATGGCTTTATGATGTCATAAATGCAAAGTAAAACTTTGACTTTGACTTTACTATTCACATTAATTCGACTACTTTTTGATTGATGTCGGTTCGAGCCGAAATTTTCCTGAAATCGTCCCGGTGGGTTCCTGAGGTCTCCCGTGGAGTCGAATTAATTTATACTGCTTCCGTTTGATCAAAATCAATCTTGGAAATTTTTCATCTTTCAGTGCACCATAATGTACCGGTTAGGGTTTTCAATGCCGTTTTTGGCACCGTTCCACCAGTTTCAATTCAGTGAATTTTATCAACAGTGAATTCTTACTCGTCAGTATTGTTAGAACATTTTAATACATTCTGAATAATATAAATTTATTTATTTCACTCTTTAAATAGTACAAATTATTATATACATACGTTTGAACTTTTTTTTTCTTCTGAGAATGTCAGAATTTCCCGGTTGTCACATTCACCACTCCTTATAAAATTTTCGTCCTCGAAAATTAGAACAAGTGGGGATATAAACTCCTTATGTCACCTTCTCATTCCCACGTAGCTTCTTCAATGTTGTGATTTTTCCATAAAATCTTCACTAGTAGGATTGTCTTATTCCTCAGTGCTTTCTCTTCACAAGGCAGTACTCGAATAGGTTGTTCTTCATATGTCAAATACTCATGGATCTGAATAGGTTCATGGTTCAACACATGGGACGGATCTGGTATATACTTTCTCAGCATCGACATATGAAATACATTATGCACTGCTAACAATTCGGGAGGTAACGTTAATCTGTAAGTGACCCTTCCAATGTGTTCGATAATTTCATAAGGTCTGATATATCTTGGACTCAGTTTCACCTTCTTACCGAAATGCATAATCCCCTTCATAGGCGATACCTTAAGAAACACTAAGTCTCCTTCATCAAATTCCAAGGATCTCCACCTCTTATCCGCATAACTCTTTTGTCGACTTTGCGCAATTTTCATTTGACGCTGAATTCTTACAACAACATCAAAAGTTTCTCGTATAAAATCCGTCTTATGCAATTGTTTCTCTCACAGGTCATACCAGTGTACCGGCGATCTGCACTTCCGTCCATAAAGAGCCTCATATGGTGCCATTCCTATGGAAGCTTGGTAACTATTATTGTACAAGAATTCAATTAATGGTAACTTCTCATTCCAATTTCCCACAAAATCCATTACACAAGCTCGAAGCATGTCCTCTAATGTCTGAATGGTCCGCTCTGACTATCCATCTGTTTGCGGATGAAATGCCGTACTGAGTCTCAATTCAGTACCCATGGCTTCTTACACACACTTCTAGAAATTCGAAGTGAATCGTGCATATCGATCTGATACAATGGATTTTGGTGCTCCATGTAATCTGACGACATGAGTTATGTGCAACTGAGCAAACTTTTCCAACGAAAAAGTCATCTTGACAGCTATAAACCATGCCGTCTTGGTCAGTCTGTCCACAATAACCTAAATGGCATCATAAACCTTCTCGGGTTTTTAGGAGTACCATTACAAAATCCATCGTAATGTGTTCACATTTCCATTCAGGAATCTCCAAAGGTTCCAATCTTCTTGCTGGATGTTTATGTTCAGCTTTGATTCTCTGACAGGTCATGCATATACTCACAAATTTTGCTATATCATTCTTCATCCCTTTCCACCAGAACTGTAACTTCAAGTCCTGATACATCTTACTAGCTCTGGGATGAACCGAATATGGTGTCTCATGGGCTTCTAACATGATCCATCTTTTAAGTTCCTCATTAGCCGGAACATTAATTCTTCCTTGATAAAGGATCATTCTATCCTTGAAAATTCCTTCTTGAGAATTTGTCATTCTTGGATCTCGTCTTTGAGCTTCCTTCATATCCTCAAACAACGATGGTTCCACTTGGAGTGCAGCCAATCTTTCGGATATCAGCTCTAAGTTCAAAGAATTTATCTCTTGCTGCAATGGTTTCGGAAGCCTTTTTATCGATAGCTATTGCGATATGGTAGACTTTCTACTTAAAGCATCTGCTACATGGCTGGCCTTCCCTGTATGATATAGGATTTCACAATCATAATCCTTTACCAGTTCCAACCATCTTCTTTGTCACATATTGAGCTCTTTTTGCGTGAAGAAATACTTCAGGCTTTGGTGATCAGTAAAAATCTGACATTGGGCTCCATAAAGATAGTGTCGCCAAATTTTAAGTACAAACACTACTGCAGCAAGTTCAAGATCATGTGTAGGGTAATTCTTTTCATGATCCTTTAATTGACGGGACGCGTAGGCAATCACCTTGCCGCCTTGCATCAAGACTGCTCCCAATCCTATTTTAGATGCATCACTGTAGATCATAAACTTCTCCCCTTCAGTGGGAAGTGTAAGGATTGGTGCACTTATCAACTGTCTCTTTAACTCCTGGAAGCTACTTTTGCATTCCATAGTCCACTCATACTTTCTTTCCTTGTGTGTAAGAGCAGTAATAAGTATAGCTAAATGCGCGAATCATAACCAGCTAACCCCAAGAAACTGCGTATTTCCATCACACTCTTGGGTGCAGGCCATTGGTTAATTGCATCTACCTTCGTCGGATCTACAGCAATACCTTCCTAGGATACAACATGTCCGAGGAAATGTACTCTATCCAGCCAAAACTCACATTTTGAGAATTTGGCATACAGTTAATGGTTCCTTATTGTATGCAACACGATCCTTAGGTGCTCCTTATGCTCCTCATGAGTCTTTGAGTATGTAAGAATGTCATCAATGAATACAATGACAAACTTATCCAAATACTCTTTAAAGATTCTGTTCATCATGTCTATGAACACTGCTGGTGCATTGGTTAATCCGAATGGCATCACAAGGAACTCATAATGACCATAACGAGTCCTAAACGCCATCTTAGGAATATCACTTTCTTTAATTCTCAGCTAGTGATATCCTGATCGAAAGTCGATCTTGGAAAATACCACTGTGCCTTTTAACTATTCGAATAAGTCATCAATTCTAGGTAATGGGTACCTATTTTTGATCGTAACCTTATTCAACTCCCGGTAATCAATGCACAAACAGAACGTTCCATCCTTTTTCTTGATGAACAACATAGGTGCACCCCATGGAGAATAACTCAGTCTGATGAATCCCTTGTCCAGAAGCTCCTTTAATTTTTCTAGCAGCTCCTTTAACTCCACTGGAGCCATGTGGTATGGTGCTTTGGAAATAGGTGTCGTTCTAGGCATCAACTCAATTTCGAACGAGATTTCTCTCTCTGGAGGTATCCCTGGTAACTCTTCCGGAAATACATCAAGAAATTCATTAACAATAGGAACATCTTCAGGTTGAAGCTTCTGTTCCTCTGTATGACGCCTTAAATTTTATTTAAAGGTCAATATATAATTTAAATAAAATTAGTGTGTCAAAAAGTAATTAAAAATCTTTTAGAAACCCTAGGTTGGTTTCCTAGTCAAATTCCGCTCAAAAAGTCAACAATTTTAACTTCAAAAAAAAAACCCTAAAATATTCGGTCATCACTTGAGATTTTTAATTAAAATTTAAATCCCACAAATCCAAGGAGGATTCAAATTTAAATTTCATCCCTTAAATATAAAGAAGAATTTCGGCCATAAAGTGTAGGAAATAAAGGAGATTTTATTTGAATTAAAAGCTAGGTCAAAACTCATTCAAAATTCAAATTATTTTTTTTCCTAAAAACTAATGGATAATTTTTGGCCACTTAAAGGGAAATAAGAGAGAAAACCCTAGCCTCAAAACAGCACAAAAACTTTCCTTTTTGCCCCTTAAAATTTTCAGCCAAACAAGGAAGAGAAAGGGAAAGAAAAACCTAGTATAAAAACCTTCTTTTAACTCTCATTCACCCTTCCCTTCACTCTCAAAAATTCAGCCAGCCTCCCCTTGTTTCGTCTCTAAATTTTCTCTCCCAAAACAACCCCAAAACAACAAACAAAAACCTACCTAAAGGCAGCTCAAGGATTTAACAAATTTTGAGACAAAAACAAGGTGAGAAATCAACTTTTTCCTTCCTTCTCATTTTGATTTTAAATCCGAAATTTATGTGGTTTTCTCCACTGTTTTCCCTACTGTTTTGAAGACTCCAACACTCACACAAATTCAGCGAAAAAGGAGACCAAGCATCAAAAATACTGCAGCACAAACAAGGTGTGAATCTCTCTCTCAAACCCTAAAAATTTTGCCTCTTTGTTTCCCTTTCAAAAACCCTATTATCACATGTGTAAAATTTTATGTTTTTGTCAATTTGATTCTTGAGTTGTGTTAACCACATATAAATAAGGTCCTCCACAAAATTTCGTGATCATTGGATGAAAATTAAGTTGATTTGAGGCTAATTGAAATTCGGATACAGAAAAACAGAAATCTGGAAAATTATCATATGAACAGTAAAATTATGTCAGCCATAACTTGAGGATTAAAAACGATTTTCGAGTGATTCTTGATCCTAAAATTAAATTCAAGATGTCCCCTAAATGGCTACAAAATTTCAGAACCAAACTCATCCGTTTGCCCAGTCAAAATATTTTTCTAAGATAGGCGGACAGAACTACCAGTTTTTGAACTGAAACTGAAATCCTGATTTTATGCCTGAAAACAAACCCATGGATATTGGCCTAATTGAATGACCAAACGATGTCTAAAAATTATAAAAATTATATGGAATTAAAGCTACGGATGTCTAGTTTAACATATTAAAAATTTAGAATTTTTGGGATTAAAAATGAATTAATATTGATTTTACAATCAACCTAGGTCAGTCTGTCCATGTCCAGTAATATCCTAACTTAGAGTTTTTCACAAATTTTAAATCCCAAATGTTTATTAAACATTTTAAAATCTTTTGTGGCACACTAAAATGATTGGATGATTATGTCTAGACCTAGACTGTTCATATGTTGTGATTATAGGATTTATTTGACGTTCTTACTGGATTTGTGGATCACGTTATCGTAACGCTTGTGCGATAATCGAGGTAGGACGTTCTAACCTTTTCTGGGAGTAGTCAAGTGTTTTAAATTTTCCTGTTTTATCAATGGCATGCTATTTTTAGTTTATGAAATTATTATATTGTTTTTGATGAAATAAACGCATGCAACGTATTTGGTAATTAAATGTGTATTTTAAAACGTGTTTTGATTTATGGCATAATATAACTTGGTAAATACCATCTTTTGAATAATCTGGTGACCATAATTGAGCTCTAGTTCATGATCATTGTAAATGATGCGTGCGTCCCAAAGTTGACGGCATGGGGGAAGGTCCCTAAACCTGTGCAGGGCCGTTCGGCCTATTTAGACCGTAACGAGATGATCTAGGATAATTCAATTCGAGGCACGTATATTATAGCTACGACAAGTCCTCACTCAAAATATGATGGTTTATTTTAATGATTTATTATTTTAATATTGGGGCACGTATATTGCAGCTACGCTAAGTCCTCAGCATAATAAAACTTGCATTAAAAATGTTTTCACGAAATTGTTAATTATTTTTGTTGAAATGATTATTATGCCATGTATTCTTAAATTGTTGATTATCTTTGGAAACGAATATTATGTCATACTTTTAAATGTTACCTGTTTAACCCACCTTTGTTCTGTCCTACTGAGCCAGCGCTCACGTCCCTTTTCTTTGTGATTTCGAAATGACTACTTCCAGGTGCGGGAGGTAGCAGTTTCGAAAATCGTTGAGATATCCGTTACTACCGAAGATGATGCTATCCGTTTTCTCCATCTTCTTCTTTATGTTTCTCGTTCTGATGTAATGAGACTTTAAGTTTGTACTTTATTTCATGTTATTTAAATTTTATGCTTGGGAATATTTTATGGTTGGTAATTTCATTTGAAAACCGATTTTGTGTTTGATTTCCGCAAACTTCACTCACCGACATGTTTCCTTGCTTCAATTCTGAAAACTCTTTCCGATGTAGTCTCAGAGATGCAGGATCATAGTATTTCTGGTTAAATTCTTCCAGAAATTCTACCCAACTCATGGTAGACACATTTCTTCTCATTCGCACAGTGTCCGACCAAAAACGAGCATCTTTCCTCAACATAAAAGGTTCACATGTGACCTTCTCCTGGTCAGTTAAATTCACGAAATCCAAGATCACTTGCGAAGATGACAACCAGTCTTCAGCCTCTAGAGGATTTGTAGAACCTTCAAATTCTGGCGGCCTTATACGCCTAAATATTTCATAGAGGGGTTCCCGATTTACTACCTAAGGCGGTTCAAGAACTCTCTCATGTACAGCAACTGGAGGAATAACTGGATCTACCTTAGCTTCCTATTCTACTGGGGTACCTTCAAAACCTTGCCTCTGTTCTAACTCCTCTACTCGTTGTCTCAGATTAGCATTTTCTTGCATCTGAGCTTCTAGTAAAGCTTCTATCTACTCTATTCTCTCCATGAGATTAGGACGTTGGTCTCGTTTCTCTGGTTGATTTTGCAAATCCACCGTCTTGCCTATTATCCTATTATGGCATAACAATTTACCGTTAGCTTTTCCATGACCACATTCGTAAAATCATATAAATTTACGAAATTCAGGGTAATGTAAAGCCACATCATCGTAACACATCATCGTACAATATATAATCATTTTGATATTTCATTCATAGTAAAACATTTATTTATCATACATAACCATCACCAGTCATATATACATCGGCCATCATATACATCTTGGCCACAAGTCTATATAAAAGAGCTTTTTTTTCTATAAGCTACTTATGTACATGAATACATCTACTGGTCACACATCTCCTGCGCCTGGGACTAGAGGATATTCTTCTGGATCCTCCTCGTCATCTGGATCATCTGAGTCATCACCACCCCTAGGCAATGCTCCCTGTCCTGAGTCATCACCTCCTCGTGGTCTAGACGGTCAGGCCTCATGATCGTTCATCATCCCTCTCGACCCAAAGATGCGTGCCATCATCTCATCTTGACCTAGTGTCTCTCGTCGACTCTGTGACAAATGCTCAATCAAAATCTCCCTCTCGATCGTCCTGATCGTCACTACAAACTCTTGGAGCGTAGGAGGATATAGCTTAATCACCCTCTGTCTCAACTCCATAAGTAAACCTCTCTAGAAAAGCTAACAACAGTTCGCTTCAGTAAGGTTAGGCAACGGACATCTCCTCCTAATAGTCTCCTCAAATCGTGCTACGTAAGACATAACTGTCTCACCAGACAACATGACCATCCTCTCTGTCTGGAGAATATAGTCCCTAACCTCATCAAATCCAGGATACGTGGGTGTAACTGCCTCTCGTCTATCTGGAGGTGTAGGAGTCGGTGTTGGATCCTTAGGCAAAAACTGATCAGCCAATCGCTGATAGAACACAACCCAACTGAATCCCAACAGAATCTCCTGATCACAATAATCCCAGAATATTCGAGTATCTCCCTGAAACATACTTATGGCCAACTGGATCCACATCTCTTGGTCAATATCACACATCACCATAATCCTCTCTATGGCAAGGAGCCAATTCTTTGTCTCCATTGACTGTCGTCCACCATCAAACATAGGGGGACTACTAGCTCTGAATACCTGTACTGCCCAAGCTGAAACTCTCACCCCAATATGTTGGCATCCACCAACAACTGGAATGTCTACTACTACAGGTGGATGAAGTACCGGTCAAGGCTGTAGTACATCTACAGGAGCTGGTGCTGGTGCTGGAGGTCTCTCTGGCACCGGGGGTCTAAGTACTAGACGTTGGGAAATAGACAGCCTCACAATAGGTCTCGTCCATACCCGTAACACCCCTCTCAATCGTGGTAGCGGCGGTCTCGCATAAAGAGGTCTGGTCATCTTGCTACCTATAAGATAATTATTTTCATATAAGAAAATAATTAACTAAACTTAAATAAACTACTTACTAGGATTGCGGTGTAGGATGTACGAAGTGTCAAATTAGAATATGGTCAACACTGCTCTGATATACCAACTGTGGCGACAATCGGTAATCTAAACTAGACTAATCGTAAATCTGCTCTGATACCAACTGTGGTGGCTCACCCTTCGTAGAGATCATACGATACTATTACAGTTAAGCTTCATAACTAACTGCAATAGATTGTACTCTCATGGGTCGCCGGCTAATCTATCTCTCTTTAAACATGACGTTTTTGGGGAATTTTTTTTTTTAAAACATCATGTGAAACATTATCCACTAATCACTTTGTTTACAAGTACAAAGTAATTTACATAATACAGTACTTTCACAAATATATATGTTATTACAAAAGAACTGTTTCTCTTTCCTTTCTCTGTTATCGCTTAGCGAAAAGACTCTGACAGGACCATATCCCTTGGCCTCCTATCCCATTTGACACTCGCTATCCCATCCGCCATCCAGCCATACAAAGCTAGTGAGCTGGTTGCTTACCTGCAACATAAGCAAAAATGGTAAGCTACAGGCTCAGTAAGTTCAAACATGCAAGAAATAGAATTTCTATGAATAGTAGTATTCATCATGAATAGCAACATTGACCACTACTCACCATGAATACTAACTTTGACCACAGTACAATATACCAATAGTACATCGACCATGGTGTTAGTACTCTCACGAAACTGTCTTATGCTCAATTATGGCATAGTTTCAGTTTTAGGTAATTATCTTTAATTATGTTCTGGTTTTGAGCTCAGTTTGGCAGTACCATTTTAGTGTGCATGACTGTGAGCGGTAAATAGTGCTGACCTCCACAGCCTTAATCTCATCATCATAGCCCCGAAGGCAAAGTTGTACATGACTGGGAGCGGTAGATTAGTGCTGACCTCCACAGCCTTAATCTCATCATCATAGCCCCAAAGGCAAAGTTTACCTCCCAGTACGGAAGGCTGGTACGCCAAAAGTGGTTTCATTGCCGACTTTTTAAAGTTCTAACCCGGTGACTTCATATTGCCCCGTGGTTAGGAATGGTTCACATTTTAATTTCGTGTGAGTAAGTTTCATTAACCTTGCTCTAGTGCTTATGTGTCCCATTTCGATAGTGCCCGTAGCACATTTCGTCTCTCTCTCTCTATTCTATAATAGTGCCCGTAGCACATATGTACCTAACTTATAGTTAGTATATCAAAGTTAGCAATAATAATATTACATGTTGCAGACAGGCAAATATCTGAACTTACCTTATCCGTCTCTTCTCTTTTCCTTCTTGGATCTTTAATCGCTCTCCTTGTGGGTCGATTTTGGGATCCTACAGACAAAACCCTGTATGTTAATTTCATTTCTATTTATAGCTTTTATTTTTTTGTTAAAAAGCTTAAATAAAACCTATTTATAACTTTTTAGGCTTTATTTATCATTTTCCCCATTTTTCTCAACTTTTGAAAAATTACGATTTTGCCCCCATATTTTGGTAAAATTGTAATTATACCCCTGATGAGATTTTCTCGATCTAGGCTACACTTTTGGCTCTCAGGAACTTTTCTGAATCTTTTCTATTCATTACCGGGTTCGTTTCTATTTTATTTCCATTTTTCTCTTTCCCGACCCTCAGGAAGCACTATTCCGACCCTTACGTCGGTTTAGTGATTTTCTATCGTTTCGGAGTCTCAAATGGACGTTTTACTAGTATTTAAAATGTTCATCTAGACTTTCCCGATTTAGGTCTCCGAGACTCGAATTTTCCGTACCCGACTCGGACCTCTATATCGTTTCCCAAAAACGCCCCCCCTCGGGGTCGGTTTTTCAGTTTCACTCGTATTTTACATTTTTAAGGGGACGGGTTATTATTCATGAACCACCCCTTAGGTTTCCCTTATTCAATTTTCCTTTAGGGACTCGGGTTTCCGACCCGACCCTAAACTTTTACTCTCGATTCCCTTTTTACCCCAAATGCTGTTTTCGAAATTTCGACAGCATTTCGGCGTAAATTTAAGGTTACCGGTGTTAGGTACGCCTCGAACCATATGTACCTGCCACGTACTATACCAAAGTCCTATTTTATGTAAAAGTTTCCCAAACTTTTACATAAAAGTTCACACAATTTCCAATTCACATTTTGAACCACAATTCAAGAAAATTCTTTCAATTTTACCCTTAGGTTTAGCCACGGTTTTCATACTCAAAACCTAACTAAAACTTTTCAAATTTTCAACCAAATTTTAGGCTATTCAAGTGTCATTACCTAGCACATTTTCAAGCCAAT
This sequence comes from Antiaris toxicaria, assembly GCA_035233585.1. Lineage (NCBI taxonomy): Eukaryota > Viridiplantae > Streptophyta > Magnoliopsida > Rosales > Moraceae > Antiaris > Antiaris toxicaria. Next base: position 54,062,368 of record CP141155.1, on the reverse strand, counting down.
TTCCATGCATTTTACAACAAAATTCTTAGGGTTTTTCAACACACATAGCCCACGGCCATTTTAGGTAAAACATGCACCAAATTTTTGTTTCATGCTTTCAACCACAAAACCATCATTTTCATAATTAAATGCATGATTTTAACTATCCAATCCTCAAGTTAATCATGCAAAAATATTCACCAAGCCCTAATTACACCCCACGGCCATATTAGGGAAATTTGATACCAAAATTTTCCTAAACTTTATAACCATGCAATCATGCTTTCCATTTAACCAAAACATGATTCAAAGCATTACAACACTTAACCAACTACAATTCATCATCAAACACACAAGGTAACCCACGGTTTTACCCTTGGAAAACCAACCAAAACTTTGTTTTTCTTTAAACAAAATCCATGGTTTTTCTTCTAATCAAACCATTAACAAAACCCAAGCACCAAATCAACCAAAACAAACCACAAAATTTCTTATCCTTCACACTATTTAGCCCACGGATTTTTCAATGAAAAAGCAAGAAAATTTTCAAACCAAAGATGGTTACCTTGCTTTCTTGCTTCCCTTAACTTCAATGAAGAGTTTGATACCACTTTTGTGAAGAAAACTTGAATATTTGGCTTGGTTCCTCTTGGTTGCTCATGGCTTGCTCTGTTGGACACTTAGAAAAAAATTTTTCTTCTTTGTTTTGGCTTTGAAAGGCTTCAGCCCTTTTTGTTCCAAGTTTTGCCGACTTAAGTGACAAAGGAAACCAATTAATGTAGCTTCCAACCAATGAAAATTCAACACCTTTCATGCCATTACTTTCCATTTTTTTCAAAAAATAAATTTGGGTAATTTTGGCCAAATATAAGCCTTCAGATCAAAAGCATCTTTAATCTTGGCCATTAATGCCACCAACCACCAAATTTTTCCCATTTAAAAAATGGCTTTATGATGGCATAAATGCAAAGTAAAACTTTGACTTTGACTTTACTATTCACATTAATTCGACTACTTTCTGACCGATGTCGGTTCGAGCCGAAATTTTCCCGAAATCGTCTCGGTGGGTTCCTGAGGTCTCTTGTGTAGTGGGATTAATTTATACTGCTTCTGTTTGATCAAAATCAATCCCGGAAGTTTTTCATCTTTTAGTGCACTATAATGCACCGGTTAGGGTTTTCAATGTTGTTTTTGGCACCGTTCCACCTGTTTCAATTCAGTGAATTTTATCAGCAATGAATTCTTACTCGTCAGTATTGTTAGAACATTTTAATACATTCTGAACAATATAAATTTATTTATTTCACTCTTTAAATAGTACAAATTGTTATATACATATGTTTGTACTTTTTTTTTCTTCCGAGAATGCCAGAATTTCCCGGTTGTCACAACATATAATTGAGTGCATAACTGAAACATCACATAACTGAATGCATAACATAAACCATCATATAACTGAATCCATGTCAACTATAACTGGAAACATGCTGCAACTATAGCTAAGGCGTACCGTGAACAATGCATGAACTGATTATGCTTCATTATTCATTATCGTTTCTTATCTTTGCTGAGGGCCTGTGTGTCAGTACTGAATTACGCACGAATCATCAGAAATGTCCGTGGCCATAGTGAGCTTGCACTCGTGGGCCTTGTGCCCGTTATGTATTAAGAGCCATCAGCGTAGGCTCGTCATACTTAAGCTGAATAACCTCTTCAAGCGTAAGAGGCTGGTACGACACGCGTATAAATTACCCAATTGTTTATCTAATCAAGTCATATGCTCTACTAGGCTATCCCTAAATTTTATGTGATAGGGGTGTATGATATCTAACTCATGCTTTCATGAATCTATGCGATTATAAAGCTATATGCTTTTATAACATGCTAGGCAACAACTATGCACAGTTTGTATACTTAACATAGTGTAAAAACAGCACTTTAAACACATTTTTGGTCATGCTGTAGGCAGAGCTGTACTTACCCAATCTGCAGGAAAAACTTGTACTCCCGTCCTTGTCAAATTATAGGTATCTACCTATCATCATAACTTATTTCATCAATACTCATCGCTGAGTCACTAATACCATTAGTGACTAAAGCAGCTATTAACGTATGTTATCGAATGCCGTCGGTACTAACTTGCTCTCTTTTTGGGGAGTTTTGATTCTCTAATCATGGTTAATTTATTTACCCAATAAATTAATTAACGTTACTCTTAATTCACTACTATCGTCAGTGACTATAAAATTTATTGTTGTATGGTACCAATGCCCATCGGTACCCATTGTTCTACTTTGGGGATTTGGTATCTAATTTCTATTGTGCTTGATTAATTTTTCTACTTGACAAATTAATCAACATTCCTCACTATCTCATTTAGACTCGGTCCTTGACTGGTTAACCGACAGGTCTACTGACCAGTTACCTCGTGCAATGTTGATAATGTAGTCTACCGGGTTACTCGCGTATTTGGTATGGTAACCAATCGAGCTACCTCTACTGTTTTTATTTATTTTTAAGAAAGTTGTTTCAGAAGTTTTATAAAAATTTTGGGGGAAAATATATATTCTTTGAAACCATCCCCATATCACCCTGTTGGCAAGTGGGTGTATTTTATCAAAACCATTTTTCCATTTTAAAAGAGAAAGAACGCATTTTGGTGTTCATATTTTAAAAGTGGTTCTTGAACTATTTTACCGAAAACTGTTTAAAACTTGTTTGAAACGACTTAATTTGTAAACTTGGTGAACATGAAACTTTTAGTCCTCGATGAGATGAACAAATCTCATATTCATCTTGGAGCTTGAATCAAGTTCTAAAGGGTCCTAAACTCATCAAACCTGTGGCAAAACTAGTGTCTAGTTTTAGAAAAATTTCAGTTTTACATTTGTTTAAAAACTACTCTGTTTGGGGCCTGAAACAGCCAAATTTTTAAAATTTACTCCAGTCATTTTAAAGGTTTCGACAAGATCTAAAACGTTCGTGTTGAGTCTGAGATCCGGTTTAGACTCTAACTTGGTCATTTTTATAAAAATCTGAGACTGTTCCTGTTGCTCAAGATTTGAGTCCCAGTTTTGAACTCTAGTTGAATACTGCTCGGAAAATCTATCTTACTATCATTTTTGGCCAAAAGCTATTTGATGCAAAAACGATTGTAATGAAATTTCCTTAAAATTTTGTGTTTTACCAAATCTAAAATCAGACCATAAAGTAGTAAAAAATGGCCAAGCCCGTGGCTTAAAAACTGGGGACAGGTTGGTTCCCAGCAAACCCTAAACGTCCACACACACACACATCCGTCCATAAAAATTTAAACCACAACCACACAACCATATAAACTCGAAAATAAAATACTAAGGGCTCAAAATAAACTTATTACAGCCCATTGCTCAAATAAATACACATAAATTTCTTTGATCAAAACTTAAAAATGGCTAAACCACAATAAAAGGGTTTTCAATTTTACCTTGTGTGCTTGATCTAGCACAATCCAAACCAAGGGTGACCAAATCTGTGTGGTCCTAGGTGAACAAGAAAGGGTCAGCCTTTGGCTAGGAGAAAACACAAAATATTCTTCCCACTTATCTAGCTAATGAAAAATCGTCAAAGCCACAAAGATTGGTTCTTGAACATTATAGAAAAATAACCTCAAAATGCTCTTGAAAAATGTCTCCAACACAACTAGAATGTGGCTGATTTTTGGTGTGTTTGTGGCTATGTTTTGGGGGGCTGTAATGACCCCCACATTCATGAAACCTACTTACCATGTAATAAGTGATTAGGAAATGAATTTGAAATAATTTGATACCTTTTAGTGCACTTTTGAAGAACACGGTCAGGTACACGACCGTGTAAGTGGCCGTGTACCGTTCGGACGGTGTATGTGTGAGAGACCGTGTAAATGTAAGTAGCCGTGCAAGTGTAACACGGTCAGGTACACGGCTGTATAAGTAGCCGTGTACTGCTCGGATGGTTGAACGTGTGAGAGGCTGTGTTCCAGGAACTGGGCGTGTTAAGCAATCTTAACCGGTACACGTCTATGTCTGGAGTATACACGCCGGTGTAAGAGCCCATGTTGAAGGCAATGTATTAAATAGAGAGCTACTATGAAGACTCTCATGATTCATGAAACCTAATTTCTCTGTGCTGAGTAATTAGGTTGATAAATACAGTATATAATTTCCAGTTGAATAAATTAAATGGGTACAGTAACGTTTAATTATTATTTATGCAGTAAAAGGGACAATCGACAGTGAAATTGGTCCACCTTATTATGTGTATGAGTGTGTAAGACACTTAGTATCAACAAACTGGTCCAGACAACTATTTCTTGACATAAGACTGGTGAACAGGTCATCAGTATGCTCAGACCGATCATCTGAGCACAACAGCGACAAATACCCTAACAAAGGTATAGTATCGAGAACAGTGGTCCAGATGACCTCTTCTCGCCCAAAAACTGACAAAATTGGAGTCAAAACACTCAAACTAGTTAGTTAAACAGAAAACAATAAATAGTGAAAAACAGATACGCAGTGTCAGGTTAATGGCCAAGACGGCCTTAATCTGGCATAAAACTGATATATTAACAGTCAGCAAGTTCAATCTGGTCAATTGAGCAAAAAACGAGAATTGTTGTTTAAGAAATACGCAATATTGGGAAGAGGGTCAAGACGACCTTTTCACGCCTCGAAACTGATATATTTAGACTTGGAACGCTCAAATTAGTCAATTGAGCACAAAACACGTTTTTCGAGATAGGGTAACACGGATCCTGAAAACTGGTCCGGACGACCTTAGATGGACGTAAAATTGACAAATTCGAAATCAGCACGTTCAAATTAGTCAAGATAGACTATATTTGCAATTTCGCACGAACAGCCTCGTTATGCATGCGCAGTGTCAACACAGTGTAGGCACAATCACAGTATCAAGAAATTGGTCAAGATAACCTTTTCTAGAAATAAAACTGATAAATTTAGAATCAATATGCTTAAATTAGTCAATTGAGCACAAAAAGTTGTTTTTGATCGGGAAATCGCAGTATCGAAAACTGGTTAAGATGACCTCGGATGAAAATAAAACTAATATATTTGGGTTCAGCATGCCCAAATTAGTCAGTATAACCTATATTAAAATTTTTCAAGAAAAAAAGTATAAAGGGGTGGAAATTTTGGATTTTTGTAAAAATGTGTAGGAATAAAATTAGTAAAAATACATCAGAGTGGCGCAGCGGAACAACAAAAATTTTTCATGATCATTAAATATCTCGTGATGCCATATGCAATAAATTAACAACAATAAAACTCATACCTCAAGAGGACGCCAACTGTAGGAGGAGAATGACTGGAGGGCTTCAACCAACTAGCCTTCTCTAATGTTCTCCAATTCCCGGATGGCAGAGTGTGTGGGCATTCGGTTCCTTGACCCGTATGCTAGCACTACCAGTCTTCTTTCGACCACACAGATCTCTAAAGAACTTATTATCATAGTGAGTTGTGCAACAATAAGCCTGCTTACCTGAGAGTCTGTGGTCTAAGAGAACTGGGGTGGCAGGACCTCTATTTATAGACTTGCATGATGTGATCCTTTGAATTCGAATTGGATTAGGAGAAGATTTTCTCCCTTATCCGCACACAAAATCTGAATTTTTGAAGCCAAAAAATCAACAAATAATTTCGGCTACCTTTTAGATTTTGTTTTCAAAATTCAAACAGGATTTTAACTTGAATTTTATCTCCTTCCCTCATAAAAACCGATTCCCCTTTGGGCCAAAAACATGACTAGATTTGGTCATTAAAGTATGAGGAGAATCATGTTAGGAAATGCCCTAAGCATTAGAGACATTTTGATGTATTTATTTTGAACTGGATAATAAAATTATATATATAGAGGTTTTTCATTACATTACTATCTGTCCTCATTTTATTTACATGTTAAAGTAAATGTAAGCAAATATGGCTCCCTAACTACTTGTGTTAAACTATTAGAACGTTGCATGCAATGGACTTTTGTATGCGAGAAAACAATGTTCTAAAGTAAGCAGTCTAAACTATGGTCTGTAGTCTATGGGGTTAGACCGAGCATCTAACTCATGTTAAGACTATTATGTTGTCTAAAGCCTTAGAGGGGACGGTTTGTCTTGATTGTCTAGAGTTGGACTCCCAAGTAGAGACATAGATATGTTGCTTGGTGGTGACATATTAGACCGGGACTAAAACGTGATTGATCTACGAAGTCCGCTTTGAGTGGATCAATCTGCTTTTGATGTTCATTGTGCAGTAACCTTAATCCTGAGTAGATGGATAGCTTCATATATATGACTTGTGTACTTTGATGTTCCAAGAGCTAAAGCGTCTCAGAGGTAGTAAGCTTATAAATCAGTATGTTGGGTACATGACTTGTATATGATGAAGGGTTCGTTTATAGATATCAGAATCATAGCTCTAATGAGGAGTTAAGGGTATCCTCTTAAAGGCATTATATTGAATGTGAGAATGGACAAGGCCTTGGGTCGTCTGCTGGGCAGATGACTTCTTATTCACATATGGTGAATAATCATTTTCTTTATTTGGTAGTATAATGGAACTTTAAGATAGCCTGATCAGTAGGATTAAACGGACTTTGGCCTAAGGTTGATCATGGATATCATATGAGGGTTCTGCATACATGACAAGGTCATTGGATAATAGCTTGTCACAGGCTTACGTAATACGGTATATAGTTGGGAGTTCTGTTTCAGGTTTATAGTGGTATGACTCTGAAATTAGTGATCATATGATTGAGTTGTTCGGTAAAGAATGATGATCATATGGATTTGCGGGAGCCTGATTACATATGTCCAATTAGTCCCTCTACTAGTTCCACATAATTCCTTAACGTTTGGCAAAATTGATTTTGTATGCTATTGGCTAGTATATTATGCATGGATGGTGTTGACATAGGATTAGGATGGTCGACAGGATTCTCTCCGGTTGGATTCAGATGTTGTTTTGGATAATAGAGTACACAATTATTCGAACTCTAAATAAAGTTGCCATGATTTTATTTGAGATTGGATTGGAGTTGTAGAAAATTATCCATGAGAACAAGAATTTGAAATACAACTGTTTTGTAAATTTTGAAATTTGAAATTTGAATTTGAAATTCAAATTTGAAATTTGAATTTGAAATTCAAATTTGAAATTTGAAATTTGAAATTTGAAATTTGAAATCAAATTTTGAATCACAGTCGAAGTGGGATTCGAATTTCTTATGGTAAATCCATCAGGAATGAAATTCGAATTTGAGTTGGATATGGAGAGGAAAATATTGTTAGAATCCGACTTGAATTTTGAATCCAAATCCTAACAATAATGGACGAAAGTTTTGAGGATTATCCTCATGGAATTTTCAGATTTTTTGTGGTTAAGGTTTAGGGAAAAATTCAAGTTTCAATCTCAGTTGAATTTGGATTCTCTCCTCCCTAATTATGGCCGAAAATCTGAGGAAGATCTCCTAGGAGATTTTCGGTTATTCTGGATAAGGATGAGATAAGATTCAAGCTTGAAAATCTTAGTGGAATTTTGATTCTGCCCTTATCCAAAAGTGGCCGAAATTATTTGGTGAATATCCTTAAGGATTTTTAGATTTTTTGGTTGAAAAATGGGAGATAAAATTCTAGTTAAAATCTTGTTTAGATTTGAATTGGATAATCCTAAGCTGGCCAAAAATTAGTTGGGATTTTCCCCTTGGAAAATTCAGATTTTTTGGTTGTGGATAAGGGAGAATATCTTCTCCTAATCCAATTCGAATTCAGAGAATCACCTCAGGCAAGTCTATAAATAGAGGTCCTGCCACTTCAGTTCTCTTAGACCACAGACTCTCAGGTAAGCAGGCTTATTGTTGCATAACTTACCTTGACAATAAGTTCTTTAGAGATCTAGGTGGTCGGAAGAAGACTAGCAGTGCTAGCATACCGATCGAGATTCAGAGTGCCCACACACTTAGCCATTCGGGAATTGGAGAATAGTAGAGAAAGCTAGTTGGTTGAAGCCCTCCAGTCATTCTCCTCCTACAAGATTGACATCCTTAAGGTATGAGTTTAAATTGTTGTTGGTTTATTGTATATGGCATCATGAGATATTTAACGTTCTTGAAAAATTTTTATTGTTCCGCTGCGCCACTCTGATACGTTTTTCCAATTTATTTCCTACAAATCAAAATCCAAATAGGATTTTCTAGCTTGAATTCTATCTCATCCTTATCCACAAAAAAATCTGAAATTCCCTTTGGATTTATCAAATAAATTTTGTCCACTTTAGGGAGGAGAGAATCCAAATTCAACTGGGATTGAAACTTAAATTTTTCCCTGCAACCTTATCCACAAAATCCGAATTATCTAGGAGGATTTTCCTCAACTAATTTTCCGCCACTTTTGTTAGAATTAGGATTCAAAATTCAAGTAAGATTCAAACAAGATTTTCCTCTCATTTATCCAAATCGAAACCGATTTTTCTCTGGTGGATAATCCACAAAAAATTCGAATCCTATATGGATTGTGATTCAAAATTTGAATTTCAAATTTCAAAGTTCAAATTTCAAAATTCAAACTTCAAATTCAAATTTCAAATTTAAATTTCAAATTCAAATTTCAAATTCAAATTTCAAATTCAAATGTCAAATTCGAATTTCAAATTTAAATTTCAACTTCAAATTTCAAATTCAAAATTTAAATTTCAAATTTCAAATTTCAAATTTCAAAATTCAAATTTCAAATTTCAAAATCCACAAAAAGTTGTATTTTAAAATTTTTTTCTCATGAATAATTTTCAATAACTCTAATCTGATCTCAAATAAAATCATGGCAACTTTGTTTAGAGTTTGAATTATTGTGTACTCTATTGTCCACCATCCTAATCCTATGTCAACACCATCCATGCATAATCAACTAGCCAATAAGCATACACAAATCAATTTGCCAACCGTTAAGGAATTATGTGGAGCTGGTAAAGGGACCAGTTGGATATATATAATCGGGCTCCTATGAATCCATATGATCATGATTCTATACCGAACAACTCAATCATATGATCACTAATTTCAGAGTCACATCACTATAAACCTGAAACTGAACTCCCAATTATATACCGTATTACGAAAGCCTGTGACAAGCTAATGTCCAATGACCTTGTCATGTATGCAAACCCTTATATGATATCCATGATCAGCCTTAGGTTAAAGTCCGTTTAATCCTACTGATCAGGCTATCTTAAAGTTTCATTATACTACCGAATAAGAGAATGATTATTCACCATATGTGAATAAGAAATCATCTGCCCAGCAGACGACCCAAGGCCTTATCCATTTTCATATCCAGTATAATGCCTTTAAGAGGATACCTTTAACTCCTTAGAGCTATGATTCTGATATCTGTAAACAAACTCTTCATCATATACAAGTCATGCACCCAACAAATTGGCCTATAAGCTTACTACCTATGAGACGCTTCAGCCATTGGAGCATCAAAGTACACAATTCATATACATGAAGTAGTTCATTTACTAAGGATTAAGGTTATTACATAATGAACATCAAAAGTAGATTGATCCACTCATAGTGAACTACGTAGATCTATACGCTTTAGTCCCGGTCTAACATGTCACCTCCAAGCTATATATCGACGTCTCTACTTGCGAGTCTATGCTCCGGACAGTCAAGACAAACCATCCCCACCATGGCTTTAGACAACATAGTAGTCTTAACATGAGTTAGATGCTCGGTCTAACCCTATAGACTACAGACCTTAGTTTAGACTGCTTACTTTAGAAAATTGTCTTCTCGCATACAAAATTCCATTGCATGCAACTTTCTAACAGTTTTAACACAAGCAATCAGTGAGCCATATTTACTTACATTTACTTTAACATGTAAATAGAATGAGGACAAACAGCAATGTAATGAATAACCTCTATATATAATTTTGTTATCCAGTTCAAAATAAATACATCAAAATGTCTCTAATACTTAGGGCATTTCTTAACAATCTCCCACTTGCCCTAAGCCAGTAGATGTGCCATGTTATGCATCCCCATCGCCTCTACATGCCTCTCAAAGCTTCTAGCCACCAAAGTCTTAATAAATGGATCGACAATGTTGTCCTCAGATGCGATCTTACATACATCTACTTGTCCTATCTCCACGTGCTCTCTAATAATGTGATATCTCCGATCTATGTGCTTGGTCCTCTTGTGGTGCCGAGATTCCCTTGTGTTGGCAATAGCCATAGTGTTGTCACAGTAAAGTGTGATAGGCTTGTCAAAACCCGGAATGACTTCAAGATCTCTAAAGAACTTGCAGAGCCAAACTGCTTCTTTAGATGCCTCAGCCGCAGTCACATACTCAGCCTCTATAGTAGAGTCAGCTATGTAACCCTGCTTCATGCTCCTCCACACAATGGTGCCTTCTCAGAGCAAGAACACTGATCCAGATGTCGATTTCCTCAAATCCTTGCAAGTTTGGAAGTCTGAGTCCATGTATCCTATGGGTGTTAGGTCCCCTCTAGAATACACTAGCATATAAGCCCTTATTCTGTTAAGATACTTGAGTATATGCTTCACTGCTTGCCAGTGCTTGGTTCCAGGATTCGCTTGATATCAACTCACCATACCTACTACAAAACATATGTCTGGGCGAGTGCAAAGCATAGCATACATAAGGTTATCCACAGCGGATGCATAAGGAACCCTACTCATATACTCTCTTTCTTCCGATGTCTTGGGACAGTCATCCAATGAAAGAGCGAAACTAGCAATGGAAGGTTGTGAAGCTTTCTTTGCCTCTTGCATTGTATATTTGTTAATTATTTTATCTATCTATGAAGCCTGGGATAATGCTATCATTTTGTTCTTTCGATCTTTAAAGAGACGAATGCCTAGAACATAATTAGCTTCTCCCAAGTCCTTCATGTCAAACTGTTGGTGCAACCAAAGCTTGACCGATGATAAGTTCCCTACATCATTTCCAATGAGCAGTATATCATCGACATAAAGTACTAGAAAGACCACTTTACAATCCTTAATACGTTTATAAACACAGGGTTCATCAACGTTCTGCTCAAAACCAAATGTCTGGATTGCTTGATCAAATCTCTGGTTCCATGAGCGGGATGCTTGCTTTAATCCATAAATGGATCTAAGCAACTTGCGGACTTTTCTTTCTTGGCCTTTTGCCATGAACCCTTCAAGCTATATCATGTAGATACATTCCTCAAGATGGCCATTTAAGAATACTGTCTTTACATCCATATACCAAATCTTGTAATCGAGAGCCACTGCAACAGACAGAAGAATACAGATAGACTTTAGCATAGCAATAGGGTAAAAGGTTTCATCGTAATTGATTCTAGCCTTTTGCGTCTACCCCTTTGCAACCAGTCTAGCTCTGAAAGTTTCTACTCTCCCTTCCACATCCTTTATTCTTTTGTAGACCCACTTGCACCCAATGGATTTTATCCCATCCGGTAGATCTACAAGTTCCCAAAAAGAGTTGGATTTCATAGAATCCATCTCATTGTTCATGACCTGTTTCCAAGATTTAAAATCAACATCATTTATAGCTTCATCAAAAGTGACCGGATCATCCTCATGCTCATGAGCCTCGGCCTGATATATCTCAGCATCATACATGAAGAAATTAGGCTTCTTCGAAACCCTTCCACTACAACGAGGCACCCTAAATTGTTGATCCTCTGCAGGTCTTTCACCAGAACTCTGACTTGCATCCAAGACCGAAATCTATAGAGTAGTTCTTTCACCCGATAACTCCTCTACCACCACTTTGCTTCGAGGCTTAAAGCCATTCATGTGACTTTCCTCTAAGAATGTCGTATGGGTTAAAACAATGACTTTCTGTTCCTTCGGGTTATAGAACAAACCTCCCTTAGTTCCCTTAGGATACCCTACAAACATGCATAATTCTAATCTTGATTCCAACTTCTTTGCATCCCCATCCAGTACATGTGCTGCGCAGCCCCATATTCTCATATGTCCAAGGGAGGACTTCCTCACATGCCACAATTCACACGGAGTCCTGTGTAGGATAATAAATCGGTAAAAACGTATCAGAGTGATGCAGCGGAACAATAAAAATTTTTAGATCGTTAAATATCTCATGATGTCATATACAATAAACCAACAACAATTAAAACTCATACCTCAAGGATGCCAATCTTGCAGGAAGAGAATGACCGGAGGCTTTAACCAACTAGCCTTCTCTACTATTCTCCAATTCCCGAATGGCTGAGTGTGTGGGCACTCTGAACCTCGATCGGTATGCTAGCACTGCTAGTCTTCTTCCGACCACCCAGATCTCTAAAGAACTTTATTGTCACGATGAGCTGTGCAACAATAAGCCTGCTCACCTGAGAGTCTGTGGTCTGAGAGAACTGGAGTGGCAGGACCTCTATTTATAGACCTGCATGAGGTGATTCTCTGAATTCGAATTGGACTAGGAAAAGATTTTCTCCCTTATCCAAACCAAAAAATCTGAATTTTCCAAGGGAGAATCTCCACAATTAAATTCGGTTTTCCTAGGACAAATCCAATCCAAATCTAAACAAGATTTTAACTATAATTTTATCTCCCTTTTTCAACCAAAAAATCGAAAATCTTTAGGAGAAAATCTTCTCCAAATTTTCGGCCACTTTTAGGATAAGGAAGAATCAAAATTCCACTAGGATTTTTCAAGCTAAATCTCATCTCAACCTTATCCAAAAATAACCGAATTTTTTCTTGGATAAATCCAATAATTTCGGCCACTTTTAGGGAGGGAGAGAATCCTAATTCAACTGGGATTGAAACTTGAATTTTCCCTTGAATCTTATCCACAAAAACCAAATTTTCCATTGAGGATTATCCTCAAAAAATTCGCCCACTTTTGTTGGGATTTGGATTCAAAATTCAAGTAGGATTCTAACAAGATTATCCTCTCCAAATCCAACTCAAATTTGAATTTCAAACCTTGTGGATTTTCCACAACAAATTCGAATCCTACTTGGACTGTGATTCAAAATTTGAATTTCAAATTTCAAATTCAAATTTCAAATTTCAAATTTCAAATTTCAAATTTGAATTTCAAATTCAAATTTCAAATTCGAATTTTCAAATTCAAATTTCAAATTCAAATTTCAAATTCAAAATTCAAAATTCAAATTTCAAAATTCAAATTTCAAATTTCAAAATTCAAATTTCAAATTCCACAAAACGGTTGTGTTTCATATTCTTGTTCTCATGGATAATTTTCTACAACTCCAATCCAATCTCAAATAAAATCATGACAACTTTATTTGGAGTTCGAATAATTGTGTACTCTATTATCCAAAACAAAATCTGAATCCAACCGGAGAGAATCTTGTCTACCATCCTAATCCTGTGTCATCACCATCCATGCATAATAAACCAGCCAATAGCATACACAAATCAATTTGCCAAACGTTAAGGAATTATGTGGAGCTAGTAGAGGGACGGATTGGACATATATAATCGGGCTCCCGTGATTCCATATGATCATCATTCTGTACCGAACAACTCAATCATATGATCACTAATTTCAGAGTCACACCACTATAAACCTGAAACTGAACTCCCAATTATATACCGTATTACGTAAGCCTGTGACGAGCTACCATCCAATGACCTTGTCATATATGCAAAACCCTCATATGATATCCATGATCAGCCTTAGGTCAAAGTCCGTTTAATCCTACTGATCAGGCTATCTTAAAGTTCCATTATACTACCGAATCAAGAAAATGATTATTCACCATATGTGAATAAGAAGTCATCCGCCCAGCAGACGACCCAAGGCCTTGTCCATTTTCACATTCAGTATAATGCCTTTAAGAGGATACCTTTAACTCCTCAGAGCTATGATTCCGATATCGGCAAACAAACCCTTCATCGTATACAAGTCATGCACCCAACGAACCGGTCTATAAGCTTACTACCTCTGAGACGCTTTAGCCATTGGAACATCAAAGTACACAAGTCATATACATGAAGTAGTTCATTTACTCAGGATTAAGGTTATTGCACAATGAACGTCAAAAGCAGATTGATCCACTCATAGCGGACTACGTAGATCAATCACGCTTTAGTCCCGGTCTAATATGTCACCACCGAGCAACATATCCATGTCTCTACTTGGGAGTCCAGCTCCAGACAGTCAAGACAGACCGTCCCCTCTAAGGCTTTAGACAACATAATAGTCTTAACATGAGTTAGATGCTCGGTCTAACCCCATAGACTACAGACCATAATTTAGACTGCTAACTTTAGAACATTGTCTTCTCGCATACAAAAGTCCATTGCATGCAACGTTCTAACAGTTTTAACACAAGCAGTCAGTGAGCCATATTTGCTTACATTTACTTTAACATGTAAATAAGATGAGGACAGATAGCAATGTAATGAATAACCTCTATGTATAATTTTATTATCCAGTTCAAAATGAATACATCAAAATGTCTCTAATACTTAGTGCATTTCCTAACAATCTCCCACTTGCCCTAAGCCAGCAGATGTGCCACGTTACGCATCCCCATCACCTCTACATGCCTCTCAAAGCTTCTAGCTACCAAAGTCTTAGTAAAGGGATCAGCGATGTTGTCCTCGGACGCGATCTTACATACATCCACTTGTCCTGTCTCCACATGCCCTCTAATAATGTGATACCTCCGATCTATGTGCTTGGTCCTCTTGTGGTGCCGAGATTCCCTTGTGTTGGCAATAGCCCCTGTATTATCACAGTAAAGTGTGATAGGCTTGTCAACACCCGAAATGACCTCAAGGTCTCTAAAGAACTTGCGGAGCCAAACCGCTTCTTTAGATGCCTCAGCCGCAGCCACATACTCAGCCTCCATAGTAGAGTCAGCTGTGCAGCCCTGCTTCACGCTCCTCCACACAATGGCACCTCCTCCGAGTAAAAACACTGATCCAGATGTCGATTTCCTCGAATCCTTACAAGTCTGGAAGTCTGAGTCCGTGTATCCTACGGGTGTTAGGTCCCCTCCAGAATACACTAGCATATAATCCCTCGTTCTCTTAAGATACTTGAGTATATGCTTTACTGCTTGCCAGTGCTTGGTTCCAGGATTCGCTTGATATCGACTCACCATACCTACTGCAAAACATATGTCCGGGCGAGTGCAAAGCATAGCGTACATAAGGCTACCCACAGCGGATGCATAAGGGACCTTACTCATACGCTCTCTTTCTTCCGATGTCTTGGGACAGTCATCCAATGAAAGAGTTAAACCGGCAATAGAAGGTTGTGAGCCTTTCTTTGCCTCTAGCATTGCATATTTGTCAATTATTTTATCTATGTATGAAGCTTGGGATAATGCTATCATTTTGTTCTTTCGATCTCTGAAGAGACGAATGCCTAGAACATAATTAGCTTCTCCCAAGTCCTTCATGTCAAACTGTTGGTGTAACCAAAGCTTGACCGATGATAAATTCCCTACATCATTCCCAATGAGTAGTATATCATCGACATAGAGTATCAGAAAGACCACTTTTCCATCCTTAATACGTTTATAAACACAAGGTTCATCAACGTTCTGCTCAAAACCAAATGTCTTAATCGCTTGATCAAACCTCTGGTTCCATGAGCGGGATGCCTGCTTTAATCCATAAATGGATCTAAGCAACTTGCAGACTTTCTTATCTTGGCCTTTTGCTACGAACCCTTCGGGCTGTATCATATAGATACACTCTTCAAAATGGCCATTCAAGAATGCCGTCTTGACATCCATTTGCCAGATCTCGTAATCGAGAGCCGCAGCAATGGACAGAAGAATACGGATAGACTTCAGCATAGCAACAGGCGAAAAGGTTTCCTCGTAATCGATTCCAGCCTTTTGCGTGTATCCCTTTGCAACCAGTCTAGCTTTGAAAGTTTCCACTCTCCCTTCCGCATCCTTCTTTCTTTTGTAGACCCATTTGCATCCAATGGGTTTTATCCCATCCGGCAAATCTACAAGTTCCCAAACAGAGTTGGATTTCATAGAATCCATCTCATTGTTCATAGCCTGTTTCCAAGATCTAGAATCAACATCCTTTATAGCTTCATCATATGTGACCGGATCTTCCTCATGCTCATGAGCCTCGGCCTGGTATACCTCAGCATCATACATAAAGAAATTAGGTTTCTTCGAAACCCTCCCACTACGACGAGGCACCCTAAATTGTTGATCGTCTGCAGGTCTTTCACTGGAACTCGGACTTGCGTCCAAGACCGAAATCTGTGGAGCAGTTCTTTCACCCGATAACTCCTCTAGCACCACTTTGCTTCGAGGCTTAAAGTCATTCATGTGACTTTCCTCCAAGAATGTCGCATGGGTTGAGACAATGACCTTTTGTTCCTTCGGGTTATAGAACAGACCTCCTTTAGTTCCCTTTGGATACCCTACAAACATGCACAATTCTGATCTTGGTTCCAATTTCTTCGCATCCCCATCCAGTACATGTGCCGGGCAGCCCCATATTCTCATATGTCCAAGGGAGGGCTTCCTGCCACGCCACAATTCATACGGAGTTCTAGGAATTGATTTGCTCGGAACCTGGTTCAGAATATAGCACGCCGTTTGTAAAGCATGTCCCCAAAATGATAATGGCAGCGTTGAGTAACTCATCATGGACCGTACCATATCCAATAAGGTCCTGTTTCTCCTTTCGGCTACACCATTCTGTTGTGGAGTACCAGGTGCAGTCAATTGGGATAATATCCCATTCTCTACAAGATGTCCTAGAAATTCATCGTAGAGGTATTCGCCACCTCGATCAGATCGAAGTGTCTTTATGGATTTATCCAATTGCTTTTCCACTTCCGCACGATACTCTTTGAACTTGTCAAAGGTTTCCCTCTTGCGGTGCATCAGATACACATATCCATACCTCGAGTAATCATCTATGAAAGAGACATAGTACTCGAACCCTCCTCGTGCTGTGACGTTCATGGGGCCACATACGTCAGTGTGCACAATTTCTAAGAGCTCCTGTGCCCTTGTACCCTTAGCTCCAAAAGACCTCTTAGTCATCTTACCCTCTAGACAAGACTCACATTGGGGAAGTCGTACCTCCTCCAGAGATTCCAGAGGACCGTCTTTCACCAATCTTTGAATCCTATCCTGATTAATATGACCAAGTCTTAAATGCCAAAGATACGCCTTGTTAGAGTGAGAAACTTTCAACCTTTTAGAGTTATCAATTAATTCAGTGTCAAGCAGTGAGTACATCTTTGGTCTGATCAAATATAGGTTTCCATCCATCCATCCAGAACAGATAAAAGACTTATTTCTACGAATATCAACTCTTTTACTAAAAGAAACTGAATAAGAATCCTTTATTAAACAAGCTACCGATATAAGGTTCCTCCTAAAATTAGGAACATAAAAACAGTCTTTCAATAAAATAAACATAAATTGATCAAAATAAAGATGAACGTCTCCCACTGCCTCAGCCACCACAAAGCTACCATCTCCAGTCCGCAACGAGAGGCTCCTATCATGTAGACTTCTCGTTTCCACGAACCCCTGCATAGAAACACAAACATGATTAGTGGCGCCCGAATCAATGACCCATGTGTCTTTCGATTCTTCCACCAAACACACTTCTAAGTAATGAAGTTCCTTACCTTCCTTGCCCTTGGAGGCTAGGAATTCCCGGCAAGCCTTCTTGAAGTGACCTACCTTCCCACAATGGAAGCATTTGGACTTTTTAGGGTCCTTTGGCTTCTTGTTCTTCTTCTTCTTCTTCCTGTCAGAGACAGGAGGATTAGAAGAACTGGAAGCCACTTGCTTCTTATTTGGCCTCTTCCTCTTCCGTGAGGGATTGGAAGATTCCACCAAATTGGCCTCTCCTTTAGGTCGGACCGCATCCTCATCCCTGATCATCCGCTCATAAGCCTGTAGTTGCTTCATGAGCTCGGTTAGTCCTAACTCCTTTGTCGCCAGATTGTATGCGGCCTTAAACCCCACAAAATCTTTAGACAGAGTCTTGAACACCATCTCGATCTGGGTGTTGTAGTTCAACTCAGCACCATTCTCGGCAGCCTCAGCAAAGAATCCCATTAGAGTGATCATATGGTCCTTCACCGGAGTACCCGCCTTTTGCTTGGAGTTCATAATGCTGGTGATAGCGGACTGTCGAGCTAATTTTTCTTGGCCTCCGAACATGTCCTCCAGATTATCCATGATCTCCCCAGCAACTTGATAAGTCTCATGCTGCTTTTGTAAAGCACTCGTCATGCTAGCAAGGATGTAGCATCGAGCTATTTCATTGGATTCTCTCCAACGATTATAGGCAACCGGGACCTCCTCAAGTGGTGTGTCAGGTTTGGGCCCAGGTGGGCATGGTTCGTCCAGTACGAACTTGTGTCTCTCGCAGCTGAGAACTATTAATAGATTTCTTTTCCAATCTTTATAATTGTCGCCATTCAACTTATTTTCAGTAAGTATTGAAATGAGGGGTGTCGGTGACATTTTGAACTGAAATAAAATTATACTAGACATCATTACAAAGCCCAAGCAAATATACAGATAATTTAGCAAATAAAAACATACAAGTATGTTCCTACATGAAACTTGAAAAAAACATGTAGCATTGCAACGGTAATTCTCAGCACTTATTGCCCCAAGCCACCGAGGGGTGGTCATGAGAACAAATAGCCGGAACATGGACCCCGTCCAATTAATATATGTTACCTTAAATCCTCCAAGGTTAAGACATATATTAATAACCGCTTATTTGGCCACCAGTTTACTTAACAGAGCTTCTAGGGAAGGTTAATAACTAAACGAGTCTTGAGTGTATAACCATTGTTTACGTAGCCCGATCCACGTCCTACCAAGCCACCGAGGGGTGGTCATGAATAGGATCGCACCCGAACACGTTTTCCACATAGGAGATCCAATCTAGTATACCGGCGGCAGTAAACACCTACCGAGGGGTGTGGTCAGGTCAGAACTGACGCGAGGCGTTACCATGCTTTCACATATGGATCAACAATGGAGGCCGTGGGTTTTGTTTGAAACCCTCTCCCACTCAATATTTTGAAAAACATGCAAGTTTTGACAAATTATGTATGATCAATATAGTATGAGCGGCACTCACCTATCCTATATGACATGTTATCAAATATGCATACAAAACATCCATCAATACATATTTATACATCCATGACATATCACAGAAAAAATAATTGACAGAATAACCAAGCTATGGTTCCATCCTAGAACAAAGAAAATAAAGATTACAAAATTCCATCCAAAGCATTCTTTGGGTCTTGAATTTTGTTCCGTCTTCATGTATCCATCTTTATGTAGCCTCTCCATTTATTTCTCATCCCAAGAATTATTTAAAATTTAAACTTCCAAAATTTAAATTTCAAATTCAAACTCCAAATTCGAATTTCAAATTTAAATTTCTAGTTCAAATTTTAAACAATTTTAATCATCATGTGTAATAATATGTAATTTCAAAAATTTCAAATTTTCAATTACATATTTTTAAACATGATTTAAAATTAAATCTCAAATTTAAAAATCAAAATTTTCAAATTTTGGACCGCCGCACCGCCGCCCGTGAAGGCGGCAGCCGCCGTGGGCAGCCACCAACCCCGGAGGGGCTGGCAACCCACGGTTGCCCCTTGTGCAGCCTGCCAGGCTGCAGGCCAAGCCTGCAGTGCCAGGCTGCACGCCCAGGCTGGGCACAGCAGCCGGCAGGCTGCATGCCCCGGCTGCGGCCAGCCTTGGGCAGGCTGCGCCACCCTCGGCTGCAGGCAGAGCTTGCGGCCGTGGGTGGTGTGGGCCTGCACAGGGGCTGCCGCAGCCCCATCCTGCCCGAGGGCAGGGGCTGCAGCCCCACCAAGGCCCGTCGGCTTATCCCGAGGGGTCGTGTCTCGATTTTTGTGCCATATTCCAATTTACCTATTAGGATCTCCAAAAATTAATTTGAATCCCAATTAAATTGAAATTTTCCACACAATCAAAATTTCAACCTTTAAATCAAATTTAATTTTTTTGGGAAAAATAAATTACGGTCTTCAATCTTCAATCTCCTCCAAGAATAATTACATAAAATTTCCTAAACCGTTTCCGGTGTACAAAAAATTCTAACCATAAAAATTTTAAGAGACAGAAATTAAATTCCATGGGAAAATTACAGTGTTAATAAACTGCTCCCATGGTTACATAAAAAATCCTAGATACAATTTTTCTAAATTCTAAGAAACCATAACCGGTATAAACAAGCATGCTTATAATAATTCAAAAAATTAAAATAACCACATACTTTATACATAATACATGATAACAACATAAAGGAACCCTAGAATGCCACTCTCTAAATATCAAATCCATACATAAATAAAAAGACTAAGTAATTGTCTAATTTATGTGCATGGCATAGTCATGACATGGCTCTGATACCAATTGTAGGATAATAAATCGGTAAAAACGTATCAGAGTGGCGCAGCGGAATAATAAAAATTTTTAGATCGTTAAATATCTCATGATGCCATATACAATAAACCAACAACAATTAAAACTCATACCTCAAGGACGCCAATCTTGCAGGAGGAGAATGACCGGAGGCTTTAACCAACTAGCCTTCTCTACTATTCTCCAATTCCCGAATGGCTGAGTGTGTGGGCACTCTGAACCTCGATCGGTATGCTAGCACTGCTAGTCTTCTTCCGACCACCCAGATCTCTAAAGAACTTTATTGTCACGATGAGCTGTGCAACAATAAGCCTGCTCACCTGAGAGTCTGTGGTCTGAGAGAACTGGAGTGGCAGGACCTCTATTTATAGACCTGCATGAGGTGATTCTCTGAATTTGAATTGGACTAGGAAAAGATTTTCTCCCTTATCCAAACCAAAAAATCCGAATTTTCCAAGGGAGAATCTCCACAATTAAATTCGGTTTTCCTAGGACAAATCCAATCCAAATCTAAACAAGATTTTAACTATAATTTTATCTCCCTTTTTCAACCAAAAAATCCGAAATCTTTAGGAGAAAATCTTCTCCAAATTTTCGGCCACTTTTAGGATAAGGAAGAATCAAAATTCCACTAGGATTTTTCAAGCTAAATCTCATCTCAACCTTATCCAAAAATAACCGAATTTTTTCTTGGATAAATCCAATAATTTCGGCCACTTTTAGGGAGGGAGAGAATCCTAATTCAACTGGGATTGAAACTTGAATTTTCCCTTGAATCTTATCCACAAAAACCGAATTTTCCATTGAGGATTATCCTCAAAAAATTCGCCCACTTTTGTTGGGATTTGGATTCAAAATTCAAGTAGGATTCTAACAAGATTATCCTCTCCAAATCCAACTCAAATTCGAATTTCAAACCTTGTGGATTTTCCACAACAAATTCGAATCCTACTTGGACTGTGATTCAAAATTTGAATTTCAAATTTCAAGTTCAAATTTCAAATTTCAAATTTCAAATTTCAAATTTAAATTTCAAATTCAAATTTCAAATTCGAATTTTCAAATTCAAAATTTCAAATTCGAATTTTCAAATTCAAATTTCAAATTTCAAATTTCAAATTTAAATTTCAAATTCAAATTTCAAATTCGAATTTTCAAATTCAAATTTCAAATTCAAATTTCAAATTCAAAATTCAAATTTCAAATTTCAAATTTCAAAATTCAAATTTCAAAATTCAAATTTCAAATTCCACAAAACGGTTGTGTTTCATATTCTTGTTCTCATGGATAATTTTCTACAACTCCAATCCAATCTCAAATAAAATCATGGCAACTTTATTTGGAGTTCGAATAATTGTGTACTCTATTATCCAAAACAAAATCTGAATCCAACCGGAGAGAATCTTGTCTACCATCCTAATCCTGTGTCATCACCATCCATGCATAATAAACTAGCCAATAGCATACACAAATCAATTTGCCAAACGTTAAGGAATTATGTGGAGCTAGTAGAGGGACTGATTGGACATATATAATCGGGCTCCCGTGATTCCATATGATCATCATTCTGTACCGAACAACTCAATCATATGATCACTAATTTCAGAGTCACACCACTATAAACCTGAAACTGAACTCCCAATTATATACCGTATTACGTAAGCCTGTGACGAGCTACCATCCAATGACCTTGTCATATATGCAAAACCCTCATATGATATCCATGATCAGCCTTAGGTCAAAGTCCGTTTAATCCTACTGATCAGGCTATCTTAAAGTTCCATTATACTACCGAATCAAGAAAATGATTATTCACCATATGTGAATAAGAAGTCATCCGCCCAGCAGACGACCCAAGGCCTTGTCCATTTTCACATTCAGTATAATGCCTTTAAGAGGATACCTTTAACTCCTCAGAGCTATGATTCCGATATCTGCAAACAAACCCTTCATCGTATACAAGTCATGCACCCAACGAACCGGTCTATAAGCTTACTACCTCTGAGACGCTTTAGCCATTGGAACATCAAAGTACACAAGTCATATACATGAAGTAGTTCATTTACTCAGGATTAAGGTTATTGCACAATGAACGTCAAAAGCAGATTGATCCACTCATAGCGGACTACGTAGATCAATCACGCTTTAGTCCCGGTCTAATATGTCACCACCGAGCAACATATCCTTGTCTCTACTTGGGAGTCCAGCTCCAAACAGTCATGACAGACCGTCCCCTCTAAGGCTTTAGACAACATAATAGTCTTAACATGAGTTAGATGCTCGGTCTAACCCCATAGACTACAGACCATAATTTAGACTGCTAACTTTAGAACATTGTCTTCTCGCATACAAAAGTCCATTGCATGCAACGTTTTAACAGTTTTAACACAAGCAGTCAGTGAGCCATATTTGCTTACATTTACTTTAATATGTAAATAAGATGAGGACAGATAGCAATGTAATGAATAACCTCTATGTATAATTTTATTATCCAGTTCAAAATGAATACATCAAAATGTCTCTAATACTTAGGGCATTTCCTAACATCCTGGGAATTGACTTGCTTGGAACCTGGTTCAGAATATAGCATGTTGTTTGTAATGCATATCCCCAAAATGATAACGGTAGTGTTGAATAACTCATCATGGATCGTATCATATCCAATAAGGTTCTGTTTTTCCTTTCGTATCATCATGGATAACACTATTCTGTTGTAGAGTACCAGGTGTAGTCAATTGGGATAATATCTCATTCTCTACAAGATGTCCTATAAATTCATTAGAGAGGTATTCGCCATCTCGATCAGATCGAAGTATCTTTATAGATTTATCCAATTACTTTTCACTTCCGCATGATACTCTTTGAATTTATCAAAGGTTTCGCTCTTACGGTGCATCAGGTACACATATCCATACCTCAAATAATTGTCTATAAAGGAGACATAATACTCGAATCCTCCTCATGCTGTGATGTTCGTGGGGCCACATATGTCAGTGTGCACGATTTCTAAGAGTTCTTGAGCCCTAGTACCCATAGCTCCAAAAGACCTCTTAGTCATCTTACCCTCAAGACCAGACTCACATTGAGGAAGACGTACCTCCTCCAGAGATTCTAGAGGACCGTCTTTCACCAACTTTTGAATCCTATACTGATTAATATGACCAAGTCTTAAATGCCAAATATACACCTTGTTAGAGTGAGAAACTTTCAACCTTTTAGAGTTATTTATGAATTCGGTGTCAAGCAGTGAGTACATATTTGGTTTGATCAGATATAAGTTTCCATCCATCCAACTAGAACAGATAAAAGGCTTATTTTAGTGAATATCAACTCTTTTACTAAAAGAAACTGAATAAGAATCCTTTATTAAATAAGCTATCGATATAAGGTTCCTTCTGAAATTAGGAACATAAAAACAGTCTTTCAATAAAATAAACCTAAATTTATCAAAGTAAAAGTAAACGTCTCCCACTGCCTCAGCCACCAAAAAGCTACCGTCTCTGGTCCGCAACGAGAGCCTCCTATCATGTAGACTTCTCGTTTCCATGAACCCCTGTATAGAAACATAAACATGATTAGTGGCACCGGAATCAATGACCCAAGTGTCTTTCGATTCTTCCACCAAACACGCTTCTAAATAGTGAAGTTCCTTACCTTTTTTGCCTTTGGCTGTTAGGAATTCCCGGCAAGCCTTCTTGAAATGACCTGCCTTCCCACAGTGGAAGCATTTGGATATTTTAGGGTCCCTAGGCTTCTTGTTCTTCTTCTTCTTCTTCCCATTCGAGACAGGAGGATTAGAAGAATTGGAAGCCACTTGCTTCTTATTTGGCCTCTTCCTCTTCCATGAGGGTTTGGAAGATTCTGCCAAATTGGCCTCTCCTTTAGGTTGGACCGCATCCCCATCCTTGATCATCCACTCATAAGCTTGGAGTTGCTTCATGAGCTCGGTGAGTCCTAACTCCCTTATAGCCAGATTATATACGGCCTTAAATCCCACAAAATCTTTTGACAGAGTTTTAAACACCATCTTGATCTGGGTGTTGTAGTCCAACTCAACACTATTCTCGGTAGCCTTAGCAAAGAATCCCATTAGAGTGATCATATGGTCCTTCACTGGAGTACCTACCTTTTGCTTAGAGTTCATAATGTTGGTAATTGCAGATTGTCGAGCCAATTTTTCTTGGCCTCCGAACATGTCTTCCAGATTTTCCATGATCTCCCTAGAAACTTTATAAGTCTCATGCTGCTTCTGTAAAGCACTAGTCATGCTAGCAAGAATGTAGCATCGAGCTATCTCATTAGATTCTCTCCAATGTGTATAGGCAACTGGGACCTCCTTAAGCAGTGTGTCAGGTTTGGGCCCAGGTGGGCATGGTTCGTCCAGCACGAACTTATGTCTCTCGGAACTGAAAACTATTAGTAGATTTCTTTTCCAGTCTTTGTACTTATCTCCATTCAACTTATTTTTAGTAAGTATTGAAATAAGGGGTGTCAGTGACATCTTGAACTAAAATAAAATTATACTAGACATCATTACAAAGCCCAAGCAAATATATAGATAATTTAGCAAATAAAACATACAAGTATATTCCTACACGAAACTTGAAAAAACATGTAGCATTGCAATGGTAATTATGAGCACCTATTACCCCAAGCCACTGAGGGTGGTCATGAGACAAATAGCTAGAACATGGACCCCGTCCAATTGATATATATTGCCTTAAATCCTCTAAGGTTAAGACATATATTAATAACTGCTTATTTTGGCCACCAGTTTAGTTAACAGAGCTTCTAGGGAAGGTTAATAACTAAACGAGTCTTGAGTGTGTAACCATTGTTTACGTAGCCCGATCCATGTCCTACCAAGCCACCGAAGGGTGGTCATGAATAGAATCGTACCCGAACACATTTTCCATATAGGAGATCCAACCTAGTATATCGGTGGCGGTAAACACCTACCGAGGGGTGTGGTCAGGGCAGAACTGACGCGAGACGTTACCATGCTTTCACATATGGATCAACAATGGAGGCCGTGGGTTTTGTTTGAAACCCTATTCCACTCAATATTTTGAAAAACATGCAAGTTTTGACAAGTATATATGATCAATATAATATGAGCGGCATTCACCGATCCTATATGACATGTTATCATATATGCATACAAAACATCCATCAATATATATTTATACATCCATGACATATCACAGAAAAAATAATTGATGAAATATCCGAGCCATGGTTCCATCCTAGAACAAAGAAAATAAAGATTACAAAATTCCATCCAAAGCATTCTTTAAGTCTTGAATTTTGTTTTATTTTCTTGTATCCATTTTTATATAGCCTCTCCATTTATTTCTCACCCCAAGAATCATTTAAAATTTGAATCCCAAAATTTAAATTTCAAATTCAATTTTTAAACAATTTCAAATATCATGTGTAATAATATGTAATTTCAAAAACTTTAAAATTTTTAATTACATATTTTTAAACATGATTTAAAAATTAAATCTTAAATTTAAAAATCAAAATTTTTTTGATTTTCGGTCCATCGGTCCCACGACCACGAAGTCGGCAGCAGCCATGGCTGGGCCCTAGCACCAAGGGGGCTGGCAGCCCACGACCAACAACCACGTGTAGCCATGCCGGGCTGCAGGCTAAGCTTGCAGCCTCATGCTGCACGCCTAGGCTAGGTGCAACAGCCGCCAGGCTACAAGCAGCGCCTGCAGCCATAAGCTGCATGCCCGAG
The DNA here is from genome assembly GCA_035233585.1 of Antiaris toxicaria. Classification (NCBI taxonomy): domain Eukaryota; kingdom Viridiplantae; phylum Streptophyta; class Magnoliopsida; order Rosales; family Moraceae; genus Antiaris; species Antiaris toxicaria. Next base: position 54,036,164 of record CP141155.1, on the reverse strand, counting down.
TGGGCGCAGCAGCCCGCCAGGCTGTAGCCCAGGGCTACGGCCAGCCCTTGGGGGGCCACGGCTCCCCTCAGTTGCAGGCAGAGCCTGCGGCTATGTGTGGTACAGCCTTGTGCAGAGGCTACCGCAGCCCCATCCCGCTCGAGGGCATGGGCTGTAGCCCCACCAAGGCTAGTGGCCTATCCCGAAGGGTGTGTCCTCGATTTCCGTGTCATATTCCAATTTACCTATTAGGATCTCCAAAAATTAATTTGAATCCTAATTAAATTGGAATTTTCCACACGAACAAAATTTCAATCTTTAAATTAAATTTAACTTTTGGGAAAAATAAATTACAGTCTTCAAACTTCAATCTCCTCCAAGAATAATTACGTAAAATTTCCTAAACCTGTTTCGGTGTACAAAAATTCTAATCATAATAATTCTAAGAGACAAAAAATTAAAATCCATGGAAAAATTACGTTGATAATAAACTGCTCCCATGGTTGCATAAAAATTTTTAGATACAATTTTCTAAATTCTAAGGAAGCATAACTGGCATAAAACAAGCATGCTTATAATAATTTAAAAAATTAAAATAACCACATATTACATACATAATACATGATCACAACATAAAGGAATCCTAGAATGCCACTCTCTAAATATCAAATCCATACATAAATAAAAAGACTAACTAATTGTCTAATTTATGTACATGGCATAGTCACGAGATGGCTCTGATACCAATTGTTGGAATAACATCGGTAAAAAAGCATCAGAGCGGCGCAACGGAACAACAAAAATTTTTCATGATCATTAAATATCTGGTGATGCCATATATAATAAATTAACAACAATAAAACTCATACCTCAAGAGGATACCAACTGTAGGAGAAGAATGACTGGAAGGCTTCAACCAACTAGCCTTCTCTACTATTCTCCAATTCCCAGATGGTAGAGTGTGTGGGCACTCGGTTCCTCGACCAGTATGCTAGCACTGCTAGTCTTCTTTCGACCCCCCAGATCTCTAAAAATCTTATTGTCACGGTGAGTTGTGCCTAAATAAGCCTGCTCACAAGAGAGTTTGTGGTCTAATAGAATTGAAGTGGTAGGACCTCTATTTATAGACTTGCATGAGGTGATCCGCTAAATTCGATTTGGATTAGGAGAAGATTTTCTCCCTTATCCACACACAAAATTTGAATTTTTCGAGCCAAAAAATCAACAAATAATTTCAGCCATCTTTCAGATTTTGTTTTTAAAATTCAAACAGGATTTTAACTTGAATTTTATCTCCTCATTCCCTCATCAAAACCGAATTATCTAGGAGGATTTTCCTCAACTAATTTTCGATCACTTTTGTTAGAATTAGGATTCAAAATTCAAGTAGGATTCAAACAAGATTTTCCTCTCCTTTATCCACATCAAAACCAAATTTTCTCTTGTGGATAATCCACAAAAAGTTCAAATCCTATATGGATTGTGATTCAAAATTTGAATTTCAAATTTCAAAATTCAAACTTCAAATTCAAATTTCAAATTTCAAATTTAAATTTCAAATTCAAATTTCAAATTCAAATGTCAAATTCAAATTTCAAATTTAAATTTCAAATTCAAATTTCAAATTCAAAATTTAAATTTTAAATTTCAAATTTCAAGTTTCAAAATCCACAAAATGTTGTATTTCAAATTTTTTTCTCATGGATAATTTTCTACAACTCTTGTCCGATCTCAAATAAAATCATGGCAACTTTATTTGGAATTCGAATAATTGTGGACTCTATTGTCCAAAACAAAATATGAATTCAATTGGAGAGAATCTTGTCCACCATCCTAATCCTATGTCAACACCATCCATGCATTATCAACTAGCCAATAAGTATACACAAATCAATTTGCCAACCGTTAAAGAATTATGTGGAGCTGGTAGAGGGACCAATTGGACATATATAATCTGGCTCCCATGAATCCATAAGATCATCATTCTGTACCAAACAACTCAATCATATGATCACTAAATTCAGAGTCAAACCACTATAAACCTGAAACTGAACTCCCAATTATATACCGTATTACGAAAGCCTGTGACAAGCTAATGTCCAATGACCTTGTCATGTATGCAAAACCCTCGTATGATATCCATAATCAGCCTTAGGTCAAAGTCCATTTAATCCTACTGATCAGGCTATCTTAAAGTTCTATTATACTACCGAATAAGAAAATGATTATTCACCATATGTGAATAAGAAGTCATCTGCCTTGCAGACGACCCAAGGCCTTGTCCATTTTCACATCCAGTATGATGCCTTTAAGAGAATACCTTTAACTCCTTAGAGCTATGATTCCGATGTCTGTAAATAAACCCTTCATCGTATGCAAGTCATGCATCCAATGAACCGGTCTATAAGTTTACTACCTCTGAGATACTTTATCCATTGGAACATCAAAGTACATAAGTCATATACAGGAAGTAGTTCATTTACTCAGGATCAAGGTTATTGCATAATGAACATCAAAAGTAGATTAATCTACTCATAGCGGATTACGTAGATCAATCACCCTTTAGTCCCAGTCTAATATGTCATCACCAAGCAACATATCTATGTCTCTACTTGGGAGTCTATGCTGCGGACAGTCAAGACAAACCGTCCCTACCATGGCTTTAGATAATATAATAGTCTGAACATGAGTTAGATGCTCGGTCTAACCCCATAGACTATAGACCTTAGTTTAGACTACTTACTTTAGAACATTATCTTCTCCCATACAAAAGTACATTGCATGCAACATTCTAACAGTTTTAACACAAGCAGTCAGTGAGCCATATTTGCTTATATTTACTTTAACATGTAAGTAGAATAAGGACAAACAGCAATGTAAAAATAACCTCTATATATAATTTTATTATCCAGTTCAAAATAAATACATCAATATTTCTCTCATGCTTAGAGCATTTCCTAACAAAATTCCCCCCATAATTTTTCCTTATCTCTTTTTTTCTCCCCACACCACTTGAATATGAACGGTAACCACTGGTCAAATCCGGCCTCCTTTTCTAACACCGTCAACACTGTTGGAAAGCTCTCAATGACCTGAGTCCAATGGTGTGCCGAGCCAACGGAACCGACGTCGGAGCAAGGCGCACACGCCCCTTGTAGCCGCCGGAGGTCGAAAATTTGGAGCCGCCTTTTCTTCATCGTCTGACATGCATATGCCACGATTTCGATCCCAAAAGATTTGTGGTGAAGAGTAGAACAAAATGCAGGTCTCATTTCACCTCAATAGGCACCGAATCGTGCCGCCCAAGTCTGCCCATCACCATCACCATCGCCGCCATGGAAACCGTCGATTCCGGTAGAGGCGAGCCACAGCACTGGACCCAAAATGCTCAGAATAGCATGGGAAGCAAAAGCCCTAAACTAATTTCAAGAAACAAAGCTGGCAAGACAGAGAACCAACCACCCCGCTATCCCAAATTTTTGAGGCTCGAATTCCAGTGATAGGGGCCTCGATTGGTGAAATTGACACCACCAATGGGTTCCTCTTGTCGAGCTCTTCAATATGGTGTCCACCTTCACCCACGCCGTTGTAGGACAAAGTCGGTCAATGGTCGCTCAACGGTGGTCAACGGCCATCAGACTTGAAAATTTAAGGATTGGCCTTTCGACCTATTTTCGACGTTCCGGACACATCCACGGAATCAGATTTGCAAACCGGGATTTCATAAGTGAAGAATGATGATTCAAAGATTGTGCAGTCGAGACTGAACGACTTCTTTAATCACCGATGGGATCAATTTTGGTAGTGGTTTTATCCCTTTATTCCTCATTTTATTATTGGAATAATTTTGTATTAATTATGGATTATTGCCTTGAGGAATTGTAAGGGAAATGGATGAAATGTCGAAAAAGAAAATATGAGGAAATATGAATATTTTTACATAAAAAGTTGAATTTTTATGTAAAAATTAGGCCTCTGGTTTAGTACGTGGTAGGTTAGAATTGGTTAGATGGTTTTGAGGCATTTCCTAAATGCCGGGAACCCAAAAATTAAGCAGAAATGCTGCTAAAATTTCTAAAATGGCACAAAGGGGTATTTTAGGAAATGAGGGGTAAAAATATGATCGGGATGGAAACCTGAGCCCCCCTCGGTGACCTAGGCTTAGGAAAGAAGGATGGATATTTTGGAGGATTAGTAAATTGCCCATTCAAAACCTTGAAATGTAAGAAAACGACCCCTATGTCAGAATAGTACCACCCGAGGTAGAGGTGTGAGCTAAGTATAAAATTTAGTAGGATTAAATCAGTATAGGTAACCCAATAGGCTAAACAGTCAATACGCGAGGTAACCGATGAGTTGATTAGCCAGTTAACCAATCAAACCTAAGACAGGAAGAGGTAGAGCGACGTTAATTAATTTCTTAGAAAAATAAATTAATTAACCACGATTAGAAATTAGAAAATCAAACTCTCATGAGGAGGGCAGTTAGTACTGATAAGGATCGGTATCACCTAACAATAGGGTTTTTATTAGTCATTAACGAAAACAGTGACCTAAGAGCGAATGTTAATGAAATGCGTTATGATTATAGGGAGGTACCTGTATTTTGATGAAAACGAGAGTATAAACTTTCTGCTAACAGGTAAGTACAACTCTACCTACAACATTAGCAAACTGATTTTTAAGTGATGTTTTTATAGTATGTCGAGTATGCATTCCATGCACAAGTTGTTGCACAGTATGTATAAGACCATATAGTTTCACAATCGCGTAAATTGATGAAAGAACAAGTTAGATGTCATACATCCCTATCACGTAAGATTAGGGACAGCTTAGCAAAGCATATGGTCAGAATAGTTAAACAAGTCAGGAAATAATAAGCATGTCGTACCAGCCTTTTTCATTGAAGAGGTTTTTCAAGATTAATTAAGTTGAGCATCTGTTGATGGCTCTTTAGTTAGGGGCCTCTGGCGTTTTCGATGGTCTGCGCATACTCGGTATGGATACACAGGCCCTTAACTAGACATAGGAAAGAAAAAGAACATTGAAGCATAAAATGAGCATAATCGGACCATGCATTGTTCACGATATAGTTCACTATGCTTCCAATTATAGTAGATATGCATTGAGTTCATGATGTTTTCTATTATGCATACAGTATGCAATGTTCTACATTCTGTGATATGTGATGTTTTGGTTATGTGGAATGTTTCGGTGTTATGTGTTAGTACTTGACATGCTTATATGGTTTTAAGTATGTACTATGATTTAACATGTTTTGCGGACAACAAGTTGTACTTACTGGGTATAAAGCTCACAGTGTGTGTTCATGTTGTAGGTAAGCATCCTGTGACTTAAGCATCAATGGGCGACGACGACAGCAGAGGCAGATGCGAGGGCGAGTTTATTGATATCACTGCGAGTTTAACTTCCTCATAGTTTGAGTAATAGTATATTTTGGAACAGTAGCAGTATACTTGAATAATATCTTCGAATAGTAACTAGTTAAGGAATTTTATAAGTATGTATGTAAGACTGAACATCTTATGATTTAGACTTTGTATTTTTTAAAGTATACGTACATGAATAGTAAAAATGTATGCCCTAAAAAAAATCCCCTAAAATTATGGTATCTAATTAAGTAAGTTTTAAGTATCAGTTTTAATGTTAAGTCAGCATCAGTATTAGTAGTAGTTTTTAAGTGACGGTCCGGGCCATTCAGGGCACAGGACGTCATAGTTGGTATCAAAGCAGTATCCTACCACCATAACTCACATCGCCGTATGCCGGCCTCATCTGTCTAAGTAAGTTAGTTTTATTTTTAGTCAATAAATGTTTATTTATTGAAGATAACATTTTATAGTAAGGAGATGATGAAATCTACGATAGCAAGGATAAGATGAGAAGATGCTGAGATCACTATACATAAAATCATGACCATGCAGTACTAAAGAATTGCTCAGAGTAAGAACATGGATTACTGCCCAAGTTATACCGATCTTCAGGGCTAGTTGCCCACTAAGTTTTGAGTGGCAAACAGTACTCCTGCACTCCATGAGAATGTCAGGACTAGTTTCATGCTATCAAAATGATTCCCCGATTGTACGCCATTGATCAGGATAACTGAGTCCTATTGGCTGTTGATATCTTTTAGGAAGATACTCTCGTGTGTATTGGGATTCTTATGACCGGGATCAGCTCTTAACTAGGTCGAGTTTCACCATACCACGATCGATCAAATCTCTAAGAGGAGTCCAGCATCAGCCCTAGTTTTTCTTTATGGGCAAGTGGGGAAGTGAAACTACCTAAGTTCCTTAGAGTTATGGATATACGAGAATTTGTTCATCGGACTGAGAGATTGCTGTCGATGTGTGGTGACACAGTTCTAATGTATGTTGTACGCTATGAGGAACTGATATGGACTTCTAAAATACATGTTGAGAAAGGCTTATGATGAAACCAAGGCCAAGGAATAAGTAGATCAAGGCAGGAGAAGACCAAAAGAGAGAAAGAGACTTGCTAAACAGAATTAGAAGAGCGATCAAGCAAAAAGAATAGCAAGCCTTAACTAGGAGATAGTGGATGCCGAGAGAGAAGTGCTCAACCCTAGGAACCCTGAACAAGCCCAAGGCATTGAAGTAGCTACCATTATAGAGAGTGACCCAGTAAACCCAGCAACCCAACTGGCCGACGAAGAGTTCATGGTCGAGCATTAGCCGGAAGTACCTAGAGATGACGGGGAACCGATGGAGAACCTTGAATGAGCCCCTCCGTCTCCTGAACACCTCCTAAAAGTGGAAGATAATGACGACGATGATGAAGAACTTCCAGATGCCCCTCCCAAGGATGCGGAGATGGGTGACGATGAAGGGGATGAGATCCCCAACCCTTTTAGTGATGACGAATGGATGGGGATGTATGAGCCCCAAGTCATCATTGCCAGTGACGATGAAGCTAGTTTCGTCTGGGGAGACGAAGAGGAGGATCCAGACGAGTTCCCTCTCAGCGATAGCAACGATGAGGAGATGTCTGATGTAGAATCAGAAGTGTCCTTCATGTAGTAGTGACCCTTTTTTTGCGAGAATCCTAACTATGTAGATAGGTAAAGGGAAACAATAGCTTTCCCCACTAGACTTAGCTTAATATACCCTTTTGGTATTGTATACTGGGAAGTATGCTTCACTCCCACAAGACTAGGGTCTTGTATATATTTAGTGAAAATATTATGAAAAGCAGTGCAGTTTTGCCCAGAGGGCCTAGATTTGACTTTTCCACACATGACAGTAGTGTGATAGAAAGTGCAAGACAAGTCTGGGCATTTAGACGATGTTTTAATATGATACGGTAAATTGTATCGAACATCACAGTATAAGAGAAGGAAAGATATAATATGTATATTTATATCCATGATTGTTGAGTAAGAAGGTGAATGATATGTGACACGAGTCCCAAGTACAGAATTAAAAGACTTATATTTTCCTTTCCCGCTGTATGATAGGGTTATGTAGGAAAGCACAGCGAGGACATGAGTACAGACAAACCAAGCATCCCGAGAGGATGAATTGATGGCACAGCTCACAGCTATGTGAGAGATGATGGAGAACCAACGACGGGAACTAAACTAGCTTAGGGAACGACTGGGCCAATAACCCCAGGCACTACAGATAGTAGAGGTGCCAGTCCAGGTGGTAGTAGCATCCTTAGCAACGACTGCTCCCGTAGCAGCAATTGTTTTTTTGCCAACCCCTAGGGAAGGCAACTTGTATGGGAGATCCCGGTGTATGAAAACATTAGAACTTGAAGGAACCACCAACCCTATAGAGGCTGATGACTGGCTGTCACAATCGAGAAATTTTACTATTCTTAGAAATTGTGTATAACATGTGTATACAAGAATTTTTATATGTATAACTGTAAAACATATGTTTTAACACTACTTAGAACGTCATGAAATGCTCTGATGGTGCCGATAAGAGTGTGTTCAAGAACAGAAAATTTTACAGATCCGAAATCAGACAAAATATGCCTTCTCAGTTTCGAAAATTCTAGAAATATACTGTAAGCCACTAAAAGATGAAATACATGCGGTATTGATTTTTTGGCAAATCAGAGTGAAATAAGGAAAAACGATCACACAGACAGCCTCAGAAACTTGTCTACGCAATTTCGGTACAAAACTTTTCGGTTTGGCTTTTTGGTCAAAAGTTTGACTTAAATAATGATGAGAAGTCGAAGATTGGACGTGAATCTTTGAAAGGATGGTAGAATACATTCAAATCCAAGGGCTAGGGTTTAAAGTCAAGAAAATTCAATGGTTAGGATTCAAAGTCAACAAAAAAAGTCAAAGGAAGATTAACCAAAAATTCAAGAGGCTTCTAGGGCATGAAGTGGCAGATTTTTAGGGGCAAAGTTAGAAAAAAAAAATCTGCCCTAATTTGTTTAATTACAAAGCAGCCCCTAAAGAGTTCAAAAATTACACAAAAAGCTTGCAAAAATACCCTTAAACCAATTGCAACTTAGTCCCTCCTTTTTGGCTTCAAATATACACGGTTTTGGCCTCTGAAAACCAGAAAAAATTTTAGTTTTCAGCCTCCATAGCAGCTGTGCACCTCCCCCATTAAAACCAGAAAATTTTCTTTAAAATTTCTTCAAGAAAGTGTGAAAAATTGGTCTCCAAGTGCAATGAATCAAGAAAGCTAGGTGGGCTTCTATTTGTGCATGGTTTTTCTTTGTTTTTCCATGAAGAAAATCCGTGTGTCATGGGTTGTTTTGAAGTGGAAAAAATTCATTTTTTATTGATGGATTCTTGCTTGAATGTGTGTAAGTGGTATGGGATTAAGTTAAGCAAGGAATAAGGACATGAAAAAAATCAAGTTGTGTATGTGTTTCTCTCACTAAAACCGTGGGTTGTTCATGGTGTAGGAAGATTAAATTTTGATGTTGTTTTGGTTGTTTTTTTGGTGTTAAAATTTATGTGGGAATGTGAAGAAAGAAATGGATAAAACAGAATTGAAAAACACAAAATTTTGTGCTGTTTCTCATATGGAAATCCATGGGATTACATTAGGGAAAAATGAGAATTTGTGTGGATGAAAGTGTAATGAGAATATGGTGTTGGTTATGTGTTGGAAACTAGACATGGAAATGGAAATGCAAATGAAAGCAAAATTTTAAGTGGATTTTTTTTAGAAATCTGTGGGTTAAAAGATAGGGTGAGAATGAAATTTTTTATTTGTTCGTGGTAATGTTTTGGATTCATAAAGTGTGTTGATATGTGATGAAATAATGTACAAAGTTAGGCACAAGAAAAATTAAATTTTGGTATATGTTTGGCATTGAAATTTGTGGCTAGGGTTTAATGAAAATGGAAAATTTTGTTAGAGTTACATGAAAGTGCAAATTATGAATAAAACCAGGCCTAAAAGGGAGAAAGAATGGGTTGAAAACCAGTTAGAAACGATGAGATTTTAATGACAAATTTTACGTAAAAAGTTTGTAACTTTTATGTAAAATTAGGTTTGTGGTATAGTACGTGGTAGGGTAGAATAGGATAGATGATTTAGAGGCGTTTCCTAAATGCTGGGAACCTAGAATTTTAGCGGAAATGTTGCCGAAATTTTCAGGATGCCCGAAGGGCAATTTTGTAAATGAGGGGTAAAAATAGGGTTGGGAACCAGAAACCCGAGCCCCTTGGGAACCTAGAAAAACGAGAAACGACCTCGAGGGTCGGAATAGTACCACCTGAGGCCAGGGGAATAGTAACTCGAGCATTTCAGCTAGAAATGTCGTAAAAGCTTGGTAAGACCTAAGAAAGATCATTGTATGATTTTTTGGGTTAGAAAACCTAGCTAAAACGCTAAAACGGGAATTTCACGACCTACGGTCCCGTCAAGGGTAAAATGGTCATTTTGACCAAAATTTTCTAAATCGCTAGAAAAAGGCCATAAAAGTCTCATAATGCTTTATTTAAATTTTCTAAGGCTTTAATTATGGTTTTAATGATTAAATTTAAAATTTTAAACAGTACACAGGCGTGTACCAGAGAAACACAAGCGTGTAATAAAATATTCATAAACCCGAGAGGTACACGGCCATGGACACGGCCGTGTACCAGACCGTGTAACAAGTATAAAATTTAAAAAATAAACCCTTAAATGTATAATTAGGGATCTAGAATCAGAAACTTTATATTTTTCACAATATTTTAAATATGAAATGAATAGTAAAAATAATCGTGGTTTATTCGGTTATAGGGAATCAACAAAAAGGCGATATAAGGATGCCGGTTAATCCAGGAAAGGAACCACTAGCAAAATATCTGTAAGTTCAGACATTTACTTGTCTACAACATGAATTTACTTGATATGTCTATATGCTATGTATGATATGTAAGTAAGTTTTTAGGTGCTATATGCACACTAACGTGGAAAAATAAATAACCACAAATAAAGAACATGATGTAAAGAGTTCCAGACACAAGAGGCAATCATAATGCCACCAGTCAGGAACCATAAGAAAGTAGGCAATGAAACCAGTATTGGCGTACCGACCTCCTACACAGGTGGAGGTTCTTCGTGTTTAGATATGATATGGCTTGCAAACCGATAATGGTATATCCCGGGTACGGAAGTCTAATATTATGTAGACTGTAGAGGATTGGCCAGTGGATCGCTCCCCAAAGTCCCTCTCAGTCATGCGCGCACTACAGTATGACCAATCTAGGGGCCCAACATCAGAACTTAATGCAAGATAAAGACCTAAGACTTAAGATTTGCCATAATTGAGCATAATATGTGCTAATTGTATGTGTAACAGCTTAGGTCAAAGTCAACTTACTATTCATGGTAAAAAGTTAAAGTTAATATTTATGTAAATAGTAGTTTCATGATTTTATGTTTTATGTTCCACTCTGTATGTTTGAACTTACTAAGCCTGTTGCTCATAAGTTTATTCGTGTTGCAGGTAAGAAACCTGTATACCAGTAGCTAGTGGATGGACGAGGGGTGGGATCTGCATCTGCCACCAGGGCTGGGCAAGGGGAATGGTCCTACTGATGTTTTCCTATGAGCACTTTTGAAAGTTATTTTGGATGTTTATAACATGATGTAAATTAAGCATGACAGAATATGATATGTATTACCAATATGTATTTTATGAAGTTTTACGACTTTACAGTTTAAAGTTCCGTTAAAAAAAAAATATTCCAGTTTTTCACGATAAATTTAAGTTTAAAATTACGATCAGTAAATAATTAAGAAAAGTTATAAGTAAGTTGTTGGCGACCCATTAAGGTGACGATCTATCATAGTGGACTTCAAAGCTCTACTATGCTAGTACTGTTAGCCTCCATGACGGGCGAGCCGCCACAGTTGGTATTAGAGCAGTTGACCATGTCCCTCAAGGCCTGATGCGCATCTCGTCCATCGATCTAATTAAGTTAAGTTTATTTTCATAGTTAGTAACATGTTTATTTACATTAAGTGAACCATATGTAGGAACTAGATGACAAGACCACCCTACTTCCGACCACATCCATACCAAGCTAGGGGTCCTCTAAGGGTGTGGACCAGACCCATAATTAGGTCATCCCTATCCTGAAACCGACTGTACACTTTCCAGCACCGGCCAACCCTGCTACTCCACAAGTAAAGGCACCGGTGACAACCAAGGCACCCCTCCGCCAATACTCAATCCACCACCAGTAGTAGTTGATATCCCAGTAGTTGGTGGACGAGATCACATAGGTTCAAGAGTTTCTGCTAGGGCTACCCAGGCTTTTAGGGCTTGTCAGCCACATATATTTGATGGAGGACGCCAGTTAGTAGCAGTACAGGATTGGCTGCACACTGTAGAGATCATCTGCCAATCCTGTGATATAGACCAAGATTATTGGGTCATTCTTATAGTAAGCACTTTTCAAGGAGATGCCTGAATATATTGGGAGTTCTATGATCAAGAGGCATTGTTAAGGCTTAACTGGGCCAACTTCTGTTTGGTCATGAGACAGCAATTTTCTCAAAGGAGCCCAAAGACGTCTACAGTTCCCCCAGCTAGAGAGGAAAGTACGTCGTCACCAGCATTGCCCCGAATAACAGACGTTAGAGATTATCTTCAGAGAGTGGAGAGATTTCAAATGACGCCTGGGGATACAGTGTTGACATATGCGGTGTGATTTGATGAAAATGTTGTTAAAAGATGCCATTTCCCAAACTTTTTTGATGAAGACTTTCGTGAAATCTTCTAGAAAGGACTTACCCCAGAGCTGAAACAAAGGGTGAGCCTACTTCATTCCATTCCTAGACGCGATTTCCTCACCAACGCCATTAGAATTGAGAAGAGCACAGTTAAGAGAATGTATGGAAAAGCATCAATGGGAGCGAAATCATGAAGAAGGGGTACTAACATGCTTGTATGGACCACCACCAATGGCTAATGACCACGCCACTGGTCCATCGCACAAAGGGGAAATACAACTCGTAACCAGGGGATGACTACCGGTGATGATTCTGATGAAGATGATGAAGACCCAGAGGAATTCCCGTCGGGTCAAATTGAATAAGATAGCCGAACCCTAAAAAGGGTGTAAATATACCCCATGTGTAAATGCGTCCCATGGGTAAACATGTATATATGTATGTATGTAAAGAAGTTAAGACAGATGCAGTTAGATGGTACAACATATGTAAACGTTTGTGTATGCTATGTATGATGTAAGGAAATGATATGAGATGTTTTAAGGTGTTTATGCTTTGCAGTAAATGATATGTTTAAATTCCCATCAAATTTTCAAAATTATTTATGGAAAATCTAACTCTTGGTTATTGTGCAAGGCTAGAAGAGAAAGAACATAATGAGTGCCAGACGGGGATGACGCCCTACAATAGCTGACAGATTAGAAGAAGTACAAGCCCTCCTAGAGAATCAGATGAAAGAGAATGCTGAATTATGACAACGGTTATCAGCTATGGAACAATGATAGGGCGAAGAAGAAGGCCATGCTTCTCAAGCAACAGAAACAGCTCCAGTAGTGCTGTCGGTTATTTTGGAGGTCCAGCAACCTCAACCCTGGGTGAACCAGGAACCTTTATACCAACGATTCCATCGGATGAAGTCGTCGGAGTTCGAGGGTTCAATTGATCCACTTGAGGTAGGGGAGTGGCTTTCTTCTCTATAGATGATCCTCAACTTCATGAATTTAACTGATCAAGAGAAGATTTTGTGTGTGTCCTTTGTACTTAAGAAGGATGCCCGTTTTAGTGGGACACAGTCCATATGAGGAGAGACGTGACCACAATGACTTGGGATGAGTTTCTGGAGGAATTCAACCAGAAATATTATGATCCAGCTGCTCTGTGCCACCAACAAAAAGAGTTTGCTGAATTGAAACAAGGGAACCAGTCAGTGAGTAAGTGTGTAGAAGATTTGATCAGCTGTCAGGATTATGTCCTTATGTGGTGCCAACTGAAAGAGAAAAGATTCAGAAAATGATTGGCATGTTCAGGCCAAAATAGCAGCTTTAGTTGACAGTGAACCAGTACCACTTACCTCAGTAGCAGACTGTGTAAGCAGGGCCCTCAGAGCTGAGTACCACTTGCTCAGACAGAAAGAGGAAAGAGAGAAAGTCTGGGAAGCGAAGAAAAAAGAGAAGATCCTTGCCAAATCAGCACAAGCAGGGATGCAGACTGGACAAGGCAGCAGGTATGGCCAGAATAGACTAAATCAGTCAAACATTCAAGGCTCCCAACAACAATAAGGTAAAAGAAAAGGAAATTTTTCTGGGAATAGAAGCCAAGACAGCTGCAACCAACAGCGAAAGACCAGCCAAGGTACAGGACTAAGTTTTCGCACATGTGGTATGTGTGGAAGGAGGCATCCAGGCTAGCGCAAGTTTGGTATGAACACATGTTATCAGTGTGGATGAGAAGGGCACTTTGCAAAGAATTGTCCAATGAATCACCAAAGCACTTCATGGCCAATGCAACAAGGCCAGTAATATCCTCCACGTCAACAACCACCTCAAGCTCATGCTTTATAGGGGAGGATTAAAGGGCCTTCAGGAGTGCCGCCAGTATGGTCTGAACACCCAGAATAGACTCCTTGACCAGATGCTCATGTCACGGTTTTTACCAAGGAAGATGCTGAAGCGAGAACATCAAACGTGGTTATAGGTCAGCTTTCTGTATTGAACCATATGGCATGTGTCCTTTTTGACTCAGGCGCCACACATTCTTTTGTGTCATACGAATTTGCCAACAAGTTAGGATATGCTAAGGATCCTATAGGGATGACTTTTAGGACAGCCTTAACTTTAGGAGAAGTGATGTAGTCGAATTACTGGTTACGTCATGTGCCAGTAATTATGGCAAATAGGGAGTTGTATGTCGATTTGATTATAATGAAGATCATTGACTACGATGTGATTCTAGGAATGGATTTCCTAGGAAAATATCAGGCTATAATCGACTATTGGAAGCGAAAAATAGTCCTTCGACCGGATGAGCAAGCAAGTTTTGAGTATATTGACACGTCCCGTCAACTGAGAAAGATGTTAATCAGTATAATGAAAGCGAGAATGTTAATAGCTAGTGGCTGCATGGGATACCTGGCATATGTGACAGTTGTGGTCGACGAAAAGAAATTGTAACCAGAAGATGTTCCAGTTGTCAACGAATTTCCCGATGTGTTTCCAGAGGAATTGCCAGTGTTACCACCAGAAAGGGAAATTTTGTTCGAGATTGAGGTTATGCTAGGGACTGCTCTAATTATGGCCGTGACAATCCAAAGAATCTTAGCAGTGTTACCTATGTTAAACTAGGTTTTCTAAGATTTTTGTGAAAAAAAATGTATGAGAACACTGTTGTGACAATCAGGAAATTCGGGCATTCTCGAAAGAAAATGTACAAATGTATGTATATAATAATTTGTACTATTTAAAGAGTGAAATAAATAAATTTATATTGTTCAAAATGTATTAAAATGTTCTAACAATGCTGACGAGTAAGAATTCAGTGTTGATAAAATTCACTGAATTGAAATGGGTGGAACGGTGCCAAAGCGGCATTGAAAACCCTAACCGGTGCATTATGGTGCACTAAAATATGAAAAACTTCCGGGATTGATTTTGATCAAACGGAAGTAGCATAAATTGATCCGACTGCACTAGAGACCTCAGGAACCCGCCGGGATGATTTCAGGAAAATTTCGGCTCGAACCGATATCGGTCAAAAAGTAGTCGAATTAATATGAATAGTAAAGTCAAAGTCAAAATGTTTACTTTGCATTTATGACATCATAAAGCCATTTATTAAATGTATTAAAAATGGTGGTTGGTGGCATTAATGGCCAAGATTGATTTACTTTTTGATCTAAACGCTTAGATTTGGCCAAAATTAGCCAAATTAATTTTGTGAAAAATATTTAAAGTAATGGCATGAAAGGTGTTGAAATCTCATTGGTTGGAAGCTAAATTAACTAGCTTCTTTGTTACTTAAGTCGGCAAAATGGATACAAAGGCACCTGTAGCCTTTCCAAAGCCAAAACAAAGAGAAAAAAATTTCTAAGTGATTCCAAGAGCAAGCCATGAGCAACCAAGAGGAACCAAGCCAAAATTTCAAGTTTTCTTCACAAAAGCGGTGTCAAACTCTTCATTGAAATCAAGGGAAGCAAGAAATCAAGGTAACCATCTTTGGTTTGAAAATTTTCTTGCTTTTTCATCGAAATATCCGTGGGTTTGATGGCCTGAAGAATGAGAAAATTTGTCATTCATTTGGTTGATTTGGTACTTGGGTTTTGTTGATGGTTTGATTAGAAGAAAAATCATGCATTTTGTTTAAAGAAAAACAAAGTTTTGGTTGGTTTTTCAATGGTAAAACCGTGGGTTACCATGTGTGTTTGATGATGGATTGTTGTTGGTTAAGTGTTATAATGCTTTAAATCATGTTTTGGTTAAATGGAAAGCATGGTTTGCATGGTTTGAAAGCTTGGAAAAATTTTGATATCTAATAACCCTAAAATGGCCGTGTGGTGTAATTAGGGTTTGGTGAACATTTTTGCATGATTAACTTGATGTTTGGATAGTTAAATTCATGCATTGAATTATGGAAATGTTGGTTATGAGGTTGAAAGCATGAAACAAAATGTTAAGCATGTTTTACCTAAAATGGCCGTAGGGTATGAATGGTTAAAAACCCTAAGAATTATGTTGTAAAAGACATAGAAATTGGCTTGAAAATGTGCTAGGTAATAGCCTTTGAATAGCCTAAAATTTGGTGAAAATTTGAAAAGTTTTGGTTTGGTTTTGAGTATGAAAACCGTGGCTAAACCTGAGGGTAAAATTGAAAGAATTTTGTTGAATTATGGTTCAAAATGTGAATTGTTAAATGTGTAAGCTTTTATGTAAGAGTTTGGGAAACTTTTACATAAAATAGGACTTTGGTATAGTACGTGGCAGGTACATATGGTTCGAGGCGTACCTAACACAGGTAGCCTTAAATATACACCGAAATGCTGCCGAAATTTTGAAAAACGGCATTTGGGGTAAAAAGGGAATTAAAAATAAAAGTTTAAGGTCAGGTCGGAAACCCGAGTCCCTAAAGGAAAATTGAATAAGGGAAACCTAAAGGGCGGTTTGTGAATAGTAACCCGTTCCCTCAAAAATGTAAAACGCGAGTGAAAATGAAAAACTGATTCCGAAGGGGGGCGTTTTTGGGAAACAAAGTAAAGGTCTGAGTGGGGTACGGAAAATCCGAGCCTCTCAGACCTAAATCGGGAATGTGTAGATGAACGTTTTAAATACTAGTAAAACGTCCATTTGAGACTCCGAAAAGATAGAAAATCACTAAACCGACGTAAGGGTCGGAATTGTACTTTCCAAGGGTCGGGAAGATGAAAAATAGAAATAAAATAGAAACGAACCCGATAATGAATAGAGAAGAGTCAAAAAAGTTCCTGAGAGCCAAAACTGCGGTCTGGATCGAGAAAATTCCATCACGTGTATAGTTGCAATTTTGCTAAAATCTAGGGGCAAAATCGTAATTTTGTAAAAGTTGAGAAAAATGGGGAAAATGATAAATAAAACCTAAAACATTTATAAATAGGTTTTATTTAAGCTTTTTAATAAAAAAAATAAAAGCTATAAATGACAATGAAATTAACAGACAAGGTTTTGTCTATAGGATCCCAAAATCGACCCACAAGGAGAGCGATTAAAGATCCAGGAAGGAAAAAAAAAAAAGAGAAGAGACGGATATGGTAAGTTCAGACATTTACCTGTCTGCAACATGTAGCATTATTATTACGAACTTTGATGTACTAATTGTAAGTTAGGTACATATGTGCTATAGGCACTATTATAGAGTAGAGAGAGAGACGAAATGTGCTACGGGCACTATAGAGAATGGGACACATAATAAATTGTGCTTCGGGCACTAGAGCGAGGTTAATGAAACTCACTCGCCTAAAATTGAAATGTGAACCATTCCGAACCATGGGACAATATGAAGTCACCGGGTTAGAACTTTAAAAAGTCGGTAATGAAACCACTTTTGGCGTACCAGCCTTCCGTACGGGGAAGCTAAATTTTGCCTTCGGGACTCTGATGATGAGATTAAGGCTGTGGAGGCCAGCACTAATGTACTGCTCCCAGTCATGTACAAATTTGCCTTTGGGGCTATGATGATGAGATTAAGGCTGTGGAGGTCAGCACTAATGTATCGCTCCTAGTCATGCGCGCTAAAATGGTACTGCCAACATGAGCTCAAAACCAGAACATAATTAAAAAATAATTACCTAAAACTAAAACTATGCCATAATTGAGCATAAGACAGTTTCGTGAGGGTACTAACATCGTGGTTGATGTGCTGTTGACGTACTGTGTTGTGGTCAAAGTTACTATTTATAGTGAATAGTGGTCAATGTTACTATTTATGATGAATAGTATTATTCATAGAAATTCTATTTCTTGCATGTTTGAACTTACTGAGCCTGTAGCTTACTATTTTTGCTTATGTTGCAGGTAAGCAACCAGCTCATTAGCTTTGTATGGCTGGATGGCGGACGGGATAGCGAGTGTCAAATGGGATAAGAGGGCAAGGGATATGGTCCTGCCAGAGTCTTTCCACTGAACGATAACAGATAAAGGAAAGAGAAACAGTTCTTTTGTAATAACATATATTTTGCAAAAGTACTGCATTATGTAAATTATTTTGTACTTGTAAACAAAGTGATTAGTCGACAATGTTTTACATGATGTTTTAATAAAAAAATCCCCCAAAAATATCATGTTTTACAAGAGAGATAGATTAGCTGGCGACCTATGAGAGTACAATCTATCGCAGTTAGCTATGAAGCTTAACTATAATAGTATTGTATGATCTCTACGAAGGGCGGGCCGCCACAACTGTATTTGTAAACAAACAAATGATAGTGTTAATAAAAATAAATAAATGTTTTGGAGAATTTAGAATCACCAAAAATGATCAAAGAATACAGTTTATGATTGAGAAAGTATTTCGGATCAAAACACTCAAAATAGAGTGGTTTCGGTATTTGAAAAGCAGAGATAAAAAGAAAAGACTAGTTAAAGAAAAAGTAAGATAATGTAAGTGTTTTAGGGTTTTTAAAAGTTTATAGATTGAGTTAGATTGAATTGATAGCACGAAAGGGTAGAAAAGTCCTCCAGTGCATTTTCGCTGAAATTTCGGTATTTTCGGTAAAATGAAGATGTCATTTAGAAACCGAAAATCCCAATAGATTACCTCAAGTAAACTAAGTTCACTAACGGACGAAAAATTACAATTTTGATTTTAAGGCAAACCATAGTGAAATAAAGCAAACCGATCGCATGGACAGCCTCAGAAACTCGCCTACGCGATTTCGGTGCAAAACCGTTCAGTTTGACTTTTGGTCAAAAAGTTTGACCAAGATAATTATGTGGAGTCAAAGATTTAGTGTGAAACTTTGAATGGATGTATGGGTACATCAAGATCCAAGGGCTAGGGTTAAAAGCCACTTTGATCTAATGGTTAGGATGCAAAGTCAACCTAAAAAGTCAAAGAAAGTTAGCAAATTTTCAAGAGCTTTCTAGGGCATGTTAAGTGGTGGTTTTTCCATGCGAAATCAGAAAAAATCAGCCAAGTTTTCATTAATTGCAAAACAGGCCCTAAAGGTTTGGAAAATTACACAAAAAGCTTGCAAAAAGGTCCCTAAAAATGTTGCAACTTGGTCCCTCCTTTTTGGCTTAAGAAGTTGACGGTTTTGGCAAAGGAAAACCCAGAAAAATTCTGGTTCTTCAGCCTCATAGCAGCCGTGTATCATTCCCCCATAAAGTAAGAAAATTTCTTCAAGTTTTCTTCAAGAAAAGTGTGCAAAATACCTCCCTAGCATTAAGAAATCAAGAAAGCAAGGTAAGCTTTCATTTTTACATGATTTCTTCTTCTTTTTCCAAGCAAAACCATGTGGGATATGGGCTGTTTTGAAGTTGGAATTTCAGATTTTATTTGATGGATTTGGTGTTGTAAATCATGTGAAAAAGAGTGATAAAGGAAAGTGATGAAATAGAGTTGAAAAACATCAACTCGGGTGCTTGTTTTCTTATGAAATCTGTGGGTTACCATGTGTAGAAAATGGAAAATGGTTGCATCAAGTTTGTTGTGTTTGCATGTTAATATGTTTTTGAGACAAAGAAAAGCATGGAAATGAAGTTTGGTTAGCATTGGAAGCAAGAATAAAAAGTTTGGTTATAAGATGATATGAAACCATGTATGTGGGTGTGGGTGTTGGTGTTGGTGAATGAAAAATTTATGTCAAGCTTGGATTTCTAGTGGTTTGACAATGAAGTTTAAGGTGTGAAATGGATGAGAAAAGGAAGAGAACATAAAAATGAAATTTTATGTTTGATACCTAAATGGGAGCCGTGGGATTCCAAGGAGAAAATGCATGAGACTTTTGATGAATTAGGTTAGTTTTGTGTTGTGATAAACATGTATTGATGTGGAAAGTTTAATGGTGACAAATAAAGTTTTGAAACAAAATTTTGTTTATGTTTTCTTAAGAAAGCTGTGTATGAATTAAGGGGCAAAAGTTTTGTAATTGTGTGATATGTTAAGGAATGAAATGAAGAGGAATTGATGTGTTAAACTGGACTTTAAAATGAGAAAGAATGGGTTGAAATCCCGTTAGAAACGATTTTGTTTTGATGGAAAATTTTGCGTAAAAATTTTGGTAACTTTTACATAAAATTAGGTTTGTGGTATAGTACGTAGCAGGTTAGAATAGGATAGATAGTTTTTAGGCGTTACCTAAATGCCGGGAACCTGGAATTTTAGCAGAAATGCTGCCGAAATTGTTATAACGGCACAAAGGGCATTTTAGGAAATGAGGGGTAAAGTTAGGATCGGGAATTGGAAAGCTGAGCCCCTCGAGAACCTAAGCTCGAGAAGACATAAAGGAACAATTACATAAGTAGTGAAATAGCCATTTGAGGTCCTGAACGGTTAGAAAAAAAAAGAAACGACCCCGAGGGTTGGGTGAATAGTAACCCAAGCATTTCGGCAAGAAATGTCGTAAAAGCTCGGTAAGGCCTAAGAAAAAGTATCTTATGATTTTGGGACTAGAAAACCTAGTTAAAACATTAAAATGCAAATTTTACGGTCTAAGTTCCCGTCAGGGGCAAAATGGTCATTTTTCCAAAAGTTTAGGGTAAGATGGTAATTATGCGAAGAGGTTCCAGAAGGTCTAAATAAGATTGTTTAGATTTTAAATACTATCCTAAGGCTTTAATTAAGTTTTTAAAAGCCTACGTTTAGATTTTAGTAAAACAAAAGATATTTAGAAAAATGTAATTAACCAATGACTTTATTGATTATAGGAAACCCGACCGGAGACGGGCACAGGATTCCAAAGGATTCAAGAAAGCTTACATTAGCACAAACGCAGTAAGTACAGACATTTAAATATCTACACACAAACTGACTTATCTTAGAATTATATTGATATGTATAAGTTACATATGTTTGTGGCATGATGTTCTAACATGTTCACGAAGTTAGAAAAGCATAAACAAACCAAAGAATAAAAAAGATAAATATAAGCAAGATAATAAGACTGAAAATGTAAGGTTGGCATACCGGCCTCCCCAGTTGTGAGGTTTAATAGTTAAGAATAGCCTCCACCCCAGATGTGTGGTGCTACCGCAAGCTTAAGGTAGTTAATGGCTAATGCACTACCCTAAGTTTGTAGTGCGAGATTGACCTTGGGGTTGATTGGTGGGTCGCTCCCCCTTTCCTCCATTGGTCTGCGCGTATTAGGTACATCCAACCACGGGCCCACAAGTGAAAGCTAAAGAAAGAAAAGAAAAGAAAAGAAAAGAAAAGAAAAGAAAAGAAAAATATAGAATAGAAAGAACGAAGAAAACACAAGGACTAGAAAACATACACCATAATAGACTAACCTTAAGTGTTAGATATAATTCATGCTTTGTCTGTATGTTTGTACTTACTGAGCTCTAGCTCACTCTAGTCTGTTCGTGATGTAGGTAACAAAGGTAAACAACCTGCATTATGAAGAGAAAGAGAAAAAGGGACTGGCAGACAGATTCCCATGGTGTCATGGACGGGTTGTGGATCCGTTATGCAAACTATCCGCTGTAAAAAGAGTGTAGTACAAGACTGTATGTGTAAATGTGTAAAGACAAGACAAGTGTGTTATGTATAAAGTAAAGTAAGTTTAAAGATATACTTATGTAATGACGTGTGTTTATATTACTAAGTATTTTAAATATTATTAAGTATTTTCAAGTAAACAAGATAGCAAGTATATATATATAAAAAAAAATTTTCACGATTTTTCAAATACCAATCTTTTAAAGAAAAGCAAGTTAAGTTAGAGAAACTAAAGAGCAAAGGAAGGAAGGAAGAAAGAAAGAAAGTGGATGACTCGAGCTAGTCGGGTGGCCCACAATGGCCCCAGCAAAATTGAAAGAACTGCAGGTACAGTTAAAAGAGTTACTTGACAAGGGATTTATCTGACCAAGCTACTCCCCATGGGGCGCTACAGTTTTATTTGTTAAAAAGAAAGATGGGACTCTCTGGATGTGCATTGATTACAGAGAGTTGAATAAAGTTACTATCAAGAATAGATATCTACTGCCTAGAATTGATGACCTTTTTGACCAGCTAAAAGAAGCAGCAGTATTCTCGAAGATTGATTTACGTTCGGGATAACATCAATTTAGGATCTGGGAGAGTGACGTTCCCAAGATGGCATTTAGAACCCGATACAGACACTATGAATTTTTAGTGATGCCATTCGGATTGACTAATGCTCCAGTCATGCTCATGGATATGATGAACAGAGACTTTAAAGAATTGCTTGATAAGTTTGTTATCATATTTATCGATGACATACTTTTATATTCAAAGACTTATAAGGAGCATGAGGAGCAATTGAGAATTGTTCTTCACATTATGAGAAGCCATCAGTTATATGCGAAATTCTCTAAGTGCGAATTCTGGTTGGATAAAGTGTATTTTCTTGGGCATATGGTGTCTAAGGAAGGAATTGTTGTAGATCCAATTAATGAGTAGCCTGCTCCTAAGAGTGTGATTGAGATACGAAGCTTCTTGGGACTAGCCAGCTACTATAAAAGGTTCGTAGAAGGGTTCGTATGACTAGCCGCACCCCTCACTGCTCTCACTTATAAGGAAAAGAAATACGAGTGGACGCAAGAGTGTGAACGAAGTTTTCAGGAATTGAAGAGGCGATTGACAAGTGCACCTATTCTTACGTTACCTACCGAAGGAGAAAAATTCACAATTTACAGTGATGCTTCAAGGATAGGCTTTGGAGCTGTACTCATGCAAAATGACAAGGTGACAGCTTATGCATTGTGCCAGTTAAAGGACCATGACAGGAACTATCCCACTCATGACCTGAAACTTGCAACAGTAGTGTTCACACTCAAAATCTGGCGATACTATTTATATGGAGCTCAGTGTCAAATCTTCACTGATCACCAGAGCCTGAAATACTTATTCACACAGAAGGAGTTAAACATGCGACAGAGAAGATGGTTAGAGTTGGTAAAGGACTATGATTGTGAAATTCTTTATCATCCGGGAAAGGCGAATCGAGTAGCGGATGCATTAAGCAGAAAGTCAACTACTCTGTAGAAACTGCCTATAGGGGAGTTACTAAGAGCCTTGCAGCAAGAAATTAACTCCCTTAAATTGGAGTTAATAATTGGAAAATTATCAGCCTTATGACTAGAATCTTCTCTAGTTGAAGATGTTAAAGAAGCTCAGAACTAGGATCCAAGTGCAATAAAACTTCGAGAAGAGGCTTCCAAGGATAAGGAATCAGATGTAAACATCTCCAATGACGGAATGCTTTTGTACCAAGGGAGAATCTATGTCCCGACTAATAAAGGACTGAGAAGACAAATCGTGGTAGAAGCTCATGAAACACCGTATTCCATTCATCCTGGAGCTACCAAAATGTATCAAGATCTCTAAATACATTTTTCGTGGAAAGGGAAGAAGAAGGATATTGCAAAATTCGTGAGTAGATTCCTGACTTGTCAAAAAGTCAAAGCCGAACATAGATATCCAGGAGGAAAATTGAAACCGCTAGAAATTCTAGAGTGGAAATAGGAGCATATTACCATGGATTTCTTAGTAGGACTTCCTAAGACCCATGAAGGGTATGATGCTATTGGGGTAATTGTTGATAGACAGACCAAAACAGCATGATTTATAGCCATAAAGACAACTTTCACATTGGAGAAATTGGCACAGTGGAATGTGACCAATATTATCCAGCTTCATGGAGTCCTGAAGTCTATTGTATCAGATCAAGATGCACGATTTACTTCAGCATTTTGGGAGTGCATACAAAAAGCTATGGGGATAGAATTACATCTTAGTACAGCTTTTCATCCCCAAACAGATGGACAGTCAGAGCGAACTATCCAGACACTGGAAGACATGCTCAGAGCCTGCATTATAGATTCCCCTAGAAGCTGGAATGAGAAACTACCATTGATAGAATTTTTGTACAACAATAGTTACCAAGCTTCCATAGGAATGGCGTCATATGAGGCCCTGTATGGATGAAAGTGTAAGTCACCTATTCATTGGTACGATCTATGGGAAAAGCAGCTGCACAAGACTGATTTTATACAAGAAACTTCAGAGGCAGTTGCAAAAATTCAGAAAAGAATGAAAATCACACAAAGCCAACAGAAAAGTTATGCAGACAAAGGACAAAGATTTTTAGAGTTTGAAAAAGGGGATTTCGTATTCCTCAAGGTATCACCAATGAAAGGCATAATGCGATTCAATAAAAAGGGGAAATTGAGTCCAAGATATATTGGGCCATTCGAAATAATCAAACGCATTGGGAAGGTAGCCTACAAGTTAGCATTACCCCCAGATCTATCAGCAGTGCACAATGTCTTTCATGTGTCAATGTTAAGGAAGTATATACCTGATCCATCACATGTGTTGGAGTATGAACCTATACAAGTTCAAGAAGATCTGACCTACCAAGAACAACCAGTATAGATTTTGGCGCGTAAAGAGAAGGTGTTGAGAAATAAAGTGATCCCACTAGTCAAGGTTCTATGGAGAAACCACAGTGTTGAAGAGGCTACATGGGAACATGAAGATGAGATGAAAGCTTTATACCCCCACTTATTCTAATTTTCGAGGATGAAAATTTTATAAGGAGGGGAGAATGTCATAATCAAGAAATTTTACTGTTCCTAGAAACTTTGTATAACATGTGTATACAAGGATTTTTATACGTATAATTGTAAAACATATGTTTTAATACTATTTAGAATGTGATGAAATGTTCGGACGATGCCGATAAGAATGTGTTCAGGAACAGAAAATTTTACCGAATCGAAATCGGACAAAATATGCCTTTTTGGTTTCGAAAATTCTAGAAATATATTGTAAGCCACTAAAAGATGAAATACTTGCGGTATTGATTTTTAGGCAAACCGGAGTGAAATAAGGAAAACCGATCACATGAACAGCCTCAGAAACTCGTCTACGTAATTCTGGTGCAAAACTTTTCAGTTTGACTTTTTGGTCAAAATTTTGACTTAAATAATCATGAGAAGTCAAAGATTGGATGTGAATCTTTGAAAGGATGTGAGGATACATTCAAATCCAAGGGCTAGGGTTTAAAGTCAAGAAAATTCAATGGTTAGGATTCAAAGTCAACAAGAAAAGTCAAAGGAAAATTAACCAAAAATTCAAAGGGCTTCTAGGGCATGAAGTGGCGAATTTTTAGGGGCAAAATCAGAAGAAAAAAAACCTATCCTAATTTGTTTAATTACAAAGCAACCCCTAAAGAGTTCAAAAATTACACAAAAACCTTACAAAAATGCCCTTAAACTAATTGCAACTTAGTCCCTCCTTTTTGGCTTCAAATATACTCGATTTTGGCCTCTAAAAATCAGCAAAAATTTTAGTTTTCAGCCTCCATAGCAGCCGTGCACCTCCCCCATTAAAACCAGAAAATTTTCTTCAAAATTTCTTCAAGAAAGTGTGAAAAATTGGTCTCCAAGTGCAATGAATCAAGAAAGCTAGGTGAGCTTCTCTTTGTGCATGGTTTTTCTTTGTTTTTCCATGAAGAAAATCCATGTGTCATGGGCTGTTTTGAAGTGGAAAAAATTCATTTTTTATTGATGGATTCTTGCTTGAAAGTGTGTAAGTGGTATGGGATTAAGTTAAGCAAGGAAAAAGGACATGAAAAAAATCAAGTTGAGTATGTGTTTCTCTCACTAAAACTGTGGGTTGTTCATGGTGTAGGAAGATGAAATTTTGATGTTGTTTTGGTTGGTTTTTGGTGTTAAAATTTATGTGGGAATGTGAAGAAAAAAATGGATAAAATGGAATTGAAAAACACAAAA
The DNA here is from genome assembly GCA_035233585.1 of Antiaris toxicaria. Classification (NCBI taxonomy): domain Eukaryota; kingdom Viridiplantae; phylum Streptophyta; class Magnoliopsida; order Rosales; family Moraceae; genus Antiaris; species Antiaris toxicaria. Next base: position 54,010,264 of record CP141155.1, on the reverse strand, counting down.
TTTTGTGTTGTTTCTCGTATGGAAATCCATGGGATTACATTAGGGAAAAATGAGAATTTGTGTGGATGAAAGTGTAATGAGAATATGGTGTTGGTTATGTGTTGTAATGAGAATATGGTGTTGTAATGGAAATGGAAATGAAAGCAAAATTTTAAGTGGATTTTTTTTAGACATCCGTGGGTTAAAAGATAGGGTGAGAATGAAAATTTTTATTTGTTTGTGTTAATGTTTTGGATTCGTAAAGTGTGTTGATATGTGATGAAATAATGTACAAAGTTAGGCACAAGAAAAATTAAATTTTGGTATTTGTTTGGCAATGAAATCCGTGGCTAGGGTTTAATGAAAATGGAAAATTTTGTTAGAGTTATGTGAAAGTGCAAATTGTGAATAAAACTGGGCCTAAAAGTGAGAAAGAATGGGTTGAAAACCCGTTAGAAACGATGAGATTGTAATGACAAATTTTACATAAAAAGTTTGTAACTTTTACGTAAAATTAGGTTTGTGGTATAGTACATGGCAGGGTAGAATAGGATAGATGGTTTCGAGGCGTTTCCTAAACGCCAGGAACCTAGAATTTTAGCATAAATGCTACCGAAATTTTTAGGATGCCCGAAGGATAATTTGGTAAACGAGGGGTAAAAATAGGGTCGGGAATGGGAAACCCGAGCCCTTCGGGAACCTAGGCTCGAGAAGAGGACAATGGATGATTTCATAAGTAGTGAAATGCCCATTTGAGGTCCCGAACAGTTTGAAAAATGAGAACCGACCCTGAGGGTCGAAATAGTACCACCCGAGGGTCAAGTGAATAGCAACCCACGCATTTCGGCTAGAAACGTCGTAAAAGCTTAGTAAGACCTAAGAAAGTTCATTTTATGATTTTTGGGGTTATAAAACCTTGCTAAAACACTAAAACGGGAATTTCACAGTCTACGGTCCCGTCAGGAGCAAAATGATCATTTTGACCAAAATTTTCCAAATCGCTAGAAAAAGGCCGTAAAAGTCCCAAAATGCTTTATTTAAATTTTCCAAGGCCTTAATTAAAGTTTTAATGATTAAATTTAAAATTTTAAACAATACACGGGCGTGTACCAGAGAAACACAGACGTGTAATAAAAGATTCATAAACCCGAGAGGTACACGGCCATGGACACGGCCGTGTACTAGACCGTGTAATAACTATAAAATTTAAAAAATAAACCCTTAAATGTATAATTAGGGATCTAGAATTAGAAACTTTATATTTTTCACAGTATTTTAAATATGAAATGAATAGTAAAAATAACTGTGGTTTATTTTGGTTATAGGGAATCAACAAAAAGGAGATATAAGGATGCCGGTTAATCCAGGAAAGGAACTGCTAGCAAAATATCTGTAAGTTCAGACATTTACTTGTCTGTAGTATGAATTTACTTGATATGTCTATATGCTATGTATGATATGTAAGTAAGTATTCAGGTGCTATATGCACACTAACGTGGAAAAATAAATAACCACAAATAAAGAACATGATGTGAAGAGTTCCAGACCCAGGAGGCAATCAAAATGCCACCGGTCAGGAACCATAAGAAAGTCCGTAATGAAACCAGTATTGGCGTACCGGCCTGCCGCACAAGTAGAGGTTCTTCATGTTCAGATATGATATGGCTTCCAAACTGATGGTGGTACGTCCTGGCTATGGAAGTCTAATATTATGTAGACTGTAGAGGATTGGCCAATGGGTCGCTCCCCAGAGTCCCTCTCAGTCATGCACGCACTACAATATGACCAATCCAGGGGTCCAACACCAGAACTTAATGCAAGATAAAGACCTAAGACTTAAGATTTGCCATAATTGAGCATAATATGTGCTAATTGTATGTGTAGCAGCTTAGGTCAAAGTCAACCTTATTATTCATGATAAAAAGTCAAAGTTACTATTCATATAAATAGTATTTTTATGATTTTATGTTTTATGTTCCACTCTGTATGTTTGAACTTACTGAGCCTATCGCTCACAAGTTTATTCGTGTTGCAGGTAAGAAACCTGTACACCAATAGCTAGTGGATGGACGAGGGGCGGGATCTGCATCACCACCATGGCTGGGCAAGGGGAATGGTCCTGCTGATGTTTTCCGCTGAGCACTTTCGAAAGTTATTTTGGATGTTTGTAACATGATGTACATTAAGTTTGACAAAATATGATATGTATTACAGTATGTATTTTATGAGGTTTTACGACTATACAGTTTAAAGTTCAGTTTAAAAAAATATATATTCCAGTTTTTCACGATAAATTCAAGTTTAAAATTACGATTAGTAAATAACAAAGAAAAGTTATAAGTAAGTTGTTGGTGACCCATTGAGGTGACAGTTTATCATAGTAGACTTTAGAGCTCTAATATACTAGTACTGTTAGCCTCCATGAAGGGTAAGCCACCACATTTACTAACTGATAGTCAAGTAATCTTGGACTTTATAGAGCTAACAGATAAAGATAAAGTGATGTGCGCATCCTTCACCCTATATAATGAGGCGCGTCAGTGGTGGAAGATGGTAACCATTAGGAGGAACATTAGAGAGATGAGTTGTAGCGACTTCATTGAGGAATTCAAGGAGATGTACTTCAATGAGGAAGCACTAGCAATGCAGCAAGATGAGTTCAAGAACCTACGCCAAGGTAGCATGACTGTCGTGGAGGCACTCAGGAAGTTTGAGCAACTGGCTCGACTTTGTCCAGATTTGGTATCGACTAAAAAGGAGAGGGTCAAACGAATGCTAAAGATGTTCAGAATAGACATTGCAGTTCAGGTCTATATCAGAATCTATAGACCAGTGATAGTAGCATAATGTGTCAGTAGGGCTATCCGAACCAATTATTGGTTGACTTAGGATAAGGAGTGAAAGGCTCATAATTTTAAGGCACGAAAGGAGGAGAAAACGCAAGCTGAGCAGGTTCAAGAGAAGCAGAACCCCGAGTCATAACACAGAGGGTAGAATGTTAGGACTGACTAGAATAGTAGGAATTCCCACAACAACAACAAGAGAAAAGGGGAACCAGGACAACCAAGATTCACAGAAGAATTTCCCCTAGAAGAGAAACAACCAGGGAGAAAATAGCAACCAATACCTGACGTCTCCAAAATCCAGAAAGAGGCACCCAGGAGAATGTAAGCAGGGAGCAAGTGGCTGTTTCATCTATGGCAAGATTTGGTACCGACTAAAAAGGAGAGGGTCAGACGAATGCTGAAGATGTTCAGAATAGACATCGCAGTTCAGGTCTGTAGTGGAATCTATAGACCAATGATAGTAGCATAATGTGTCAGTAGGGCTATCCGAACCAATTATTGGTTAACTTAGGATAAGGAGTGAAAGGCTCAAAATTTTAAGGCATGAAAGGAGGAGAAAACACAAGCTGAATAGGTTCAAGGGAAGCAGAACCCCGAGTCATAACATAGAGGGTAGAACGTCGGGACCGACCATAATAGTTGGAATTCCCACAACAACAACAAGAGAAAAGGGGAACCAGGGCAACCAAGATTCGTAGAAGAATTTCCCCTAGAAGAAAAACAACCAGGGAGAAAACCGCAACCAATACCTGACGTCTCCAAAATCTAGAAAGAGGCACCCAGGAGAATGCAAGCAGGGAGCAAGTGGCTGTTTCATCTATGGCAATGAAGGCCACTACGCCAAAAAGAAAAAAAAAGAAAAAAAAACTACTACTTTAACCCATAGAATTGATAGACTTAACCCTGCACTGGGAATAATCAACTTCAAGTCAACCTGACTAGGATTGAAGGCCTTTTGATCACACAAGGCAGATTGGAAGCTCCAGACAACTAAGAGAGAATCTATGCTTACACGAGGAGTGACAGTGAAGTTAGAACTTCTGCAGTGGTGGTGGGCTAGCTTTCTATCGCCAACTTTGATGCGTTAGTTTTATTTGATTCTGGAAGCCACCCATTCGTTGCATCATAAGCTTTCACTAAAAAGCTAGATAAGAGCTTAGATAGGATGAAATAGACTTTCAGAATATCACTTCCTTCAAGGGAAGTTTTATTGTCTAATTACTGAATACGTCAGGTGCCAGTAATTATCTGTGGGTGAAAATTGAGTGTTAACCTGATCGTCATCGACATGTACAACTATGATGTAATTGTAGGGATAGACTTCCTCACAAAATACAACACCATTATAGACTGTCGAAGGCGGGAGGTTACTTTCAAACTAATCGGATGTGAAAAGTTCATCTACAAGGGTTTGTCGCCGGAGCAACCAAAGACAATGATCTTAGTAGTGAAGGCTCACGAGATGCTATCTAGTGGATGCACGGGCTTCCTAGCATACGTAGTAGATAAGACTCGAGGAATAGAGATAGGACTTGAGAATGTGTCGATAGTCAGGGAATTCGTAGAGGTATTTCCAGAAGATCCTCCAAGACTTTCGCTAGAGCTCGAGATCTCGTTCGAGACTAAACGTCTCCCAGAATCAGCCCCCAACTCTAAGGCCCCATACAAAATGGCCCATGCAGAGCTAAAGGAGCTTTAAGCCCAGCTGAAGGACTAAATAGACAAGGGATTTGTTCGACAGAGCTATTCACCCTAGGAAGCACCCATACCATTCGTGAAGAAGAAGGACAGAACATTGAGAATGTGCATCGACTACAGAGAGTTGAACAGGATTATGATTAAGAATAAGTATCCATTACCATAGGCTGATGATTTATTTGATCAGCTCTGAAATGCTGCAGTGTTCTCGAAGATCGATCTACATTCAAGGTACCCTCATCTACGAATCAGGGATGAATATATACCCAAAACAGCCTTTTGAACGCGGTACAGACATTCCGAGTTTCTAGTCATGTCGTTCAGATTGACAAACATGCCAGTAGCCTTCATGGACCTGATGAACCACATATTCAAGGACTATTTGGATAAGTTTGTCATGGTGTTCATCGATGACATACTTATATACTCTAAGACGAAGGAAGAGCACGAAGAGCACTTAAGGACCATCTTCCGCATGTAACAGGACCATCAGCTATACGCCAAGTTCTCTAAGTACGAATTTTGGTTGGAGAAAGTCCATTTCCTAGGTCACGTAGTCTCCAAGGAGGGAGTGTCCATCGACCCGATGAAAATTAACGTAGTTAGCACGTGGCCAGCTCTGAGAAACATTATAGAGATTGACAGTTTCTTAGGCTTAGCAGGATACTACCGACTTTTGTCGAGGGTTTTTCAAGGCTAGCTGCACCACTCACAATGCTCACCAAGAAGGGAAAGAGGTATGAGTAGACTGACAAGTGTGAGAAAAGCTTTCAAGAGCTGAAATGAAGACTTACAAGCGCTTCAATACTGGCTATTCTAGATGCTGGTCAATGAATCTTTGTGATTTATAGTGACACTTCTAAAATCGAGTTGGGAGCCGTGTTAATGCAGAGTGGTAAAGTAGTCATGTATACTTCACAATAACTCAAAGACCCTGGGAAAAGTTACCTAACTCGTGATCTGGAGTTAATAGCAGTAGTTTTTGCATTAAAAGCATGGAGGCACTACCTGTACGGAGTCAAGTGCAAGATTTACACCGACTACCAGAGCCTTAAGTATATCTTCACAAAGAAAGAGCTCAACATGAGGCAGCATAGATGGCTAGAGTTGGTAAAGGATTACGACTGTGAGATCCTATACCATCCGGGAAAAGCTAATAAAGTCATTGATGCGCAGAGTCGAAAGCATTTTACTATGCTTTTGCTATCAGTGCCTTGTCAAGAGCGCTACAAGGGGAGCTATACAGCAGCAAGATCAAGATTTTGACAGGGAGGTTGTCTGACATGACCCTCCAATCAATGCTTCTAGAAGAGATCAAGATCGGTCAAGGCTTTGATTTGTCCCTGCTCAAGTCCAGAAAGGAAGCTACAGAGGACAACGGTTCAGAGTTTAGAATCTCTAATGATGGCATACTCTACTACAGAGATAGAGTGTGTATTCTAAAAGAAGAAGAACTCAAGAAGCGAATCCTTTTGGAAGCTCATGAGACGCCATATTCCGTACATCCATTGGCGAATAAGATGTACATGGACCTAAAGGAAAGCTTTTGGTGGCCTGGGATCAAGAATGATATTGTCGAGTTCAATGCCAGATACCTTACATGCCAGAAAGTTAAGGCAGCACACCAACGCCCAGTAGGAGAATCATAGAAAATTAAGCTACCTGAGTGTAAACGGGACCAGATCACGATGGGCTTCATGGTCGGACTGCCCAAGGATATCCAACTACAATGATACAATTTGGGTGATCGTAGATAGATTGACGAAAATCAGGCAGATTTCTTATGATAAAAGTTAGCTACTCGGTGGACCGACTAGAAGAAATCCATGTGGCTCTGTAGCACCTAGCTACTATCCTTACTTTAGCCTTACTTCTGTTAGGAATGACCTAACCGCCTCAACTTTAAACTGCCTCAACTTTAGCCTACCACCCTATTAGGAACGCCCTAACTGCCTCAACTTTAAACTTTAAACTTATTTTTAAACTTTAAACATACTTGATTATACTTTTCTGAACTTTACTCTTCTTAAACTTGCTTTTCTTAATTTACTTTTAAACTTGCTCTGGTACCAATGTAGGTACCTTAACTTGGGCTCTGATGCCACATCTTGTGGGCAACCTAACTCACTCAAGGCGTCCACTTAAAACTTTAACTCTTCTTTATCTTACTTTAGGAAAAGCTTACTTTAAACTTACTTACTTCTTATATCTTTAAACTTACTAGTTGTAACTTTGTCATTTTAACTTACTTACAGAAACAGTGTTTAAAAAATTACTGAAATTTTTTGTTTTTCTTCTTTTAAAACTTAAACTTAATTTAAACATATGAGTTTTCAAAAATCATATTGACATACTTCATAAACTTACCTTAATTTAAACCTTATCTCTTTTTCATTACATTACATATACCTTTTATTTAAATTGCAGCGGAAATCATAGTGAAAACCATAACCTGCCCCATAACACTCTGGGAATCTGTCTGCCAGCCCATCTGTCTTTTCTTTCATAATGTAGGTAGCGTACTCTTATTACTTACATCACGAACAAACTAGTGAGCTAGAGCTCAGTAAGTACAAACATACACATAAACATATCATACACATAAACTTATATTTCATAACACATCTCATACGTAACATTTCATAAATCACATCAACTAACAACAAAGGTTAGTCAGATTATACTCACTTAATTTTTCTTCTTACTTCTCATTGTTCTTACTTTCTTTTTTTTTTTTCTTCTGTTCTTTTCTTTTCTTTTCTTTCTTAGCTTTTCTTAACTTTTCTTTACTTTACTTTCTTTTCTTTTCTTAGCTTTTCTTAACTTTTCTTTACTTTACTTTCTTTTCTTTTTTTAGCTTTTCTTTGCTTTACTTTCTTTTCTTTTCTTTTCTTTTCTTTCTTTATCTTTCACTTGTGGACACGTGGTTGAATGTACCTAATGCGCGCGGACCAATGAGGGAATGGGAGAGCAACCCACCAATCAACCCCAAGGTCAATCTTTGAACTACCTATCTTGGTGGTAGCACATTGAGCCATTAACTACCATATTCTTGCAGTAGCACCACACTTCTGGGGTAGAGGCTATTCTTATTCTTAAACCTCACTTCTAGGGAGGCCGGTACGTCAACCTTAAATTTTCAGTCTTATTATCTTGCTTGTCTTCATCTTTCTTATCTTTGTTTTATTTAACGTTTTGTTCTTTTTGACTTTGTGAACATGTTAGATTTTCATATCACCATGCATCATTATAAACTTTCCTTATTGTTCTATAAAACATTTCTTTACAAACATGTTATTCATAACGTCACATCATCACATAATCCTATGGCAAGTCAGCTCGTGAGTAGACAATTAAATTTTTGTACTTACAAATACATTACTCGTATCTTCTTCTTCGCTTCTAGATCTGCAGACCCTCTTTTGTTGGTCTGGATCGGGTTCCTATAATCAAAACAATAATAATAGTTATTTAAATCTTTATTCTTTGTAAAACTTAGTAAAACGTAAAAATTCTACATTTACTTTCCCAATCTTGAACTTAGGGGTCTTATATCCCATTTTCCATTTTTTTCCTAACTTTTGGCAAAATTACCATTTTGCCCCTAATGTGATTTTTCATCATAACCTTGCTTTTCCTTGATTTACAACTTAGTTTTGGCTTTTAGAATCTTAATTAAGTCATCCTTGCTTTTCCTTGATTTACAACTTAGTTTTGGCCCTTAGAATCTTAATTAAGTCATTCTAAGTCCATTAGGATCCTATACTATCATTCTTGAAATTTCGATCAAAATGACCGTTTTGCCCCTGATTAGTCTTTAGGTTGTATCATTTTCATTTTAATGCCTAGACTGGATATTCTAAGCCCAATAAACATAAAATAATTTTTTTTTAGGCTTTACCGAGCTTTTACAACATTAATTGCTGAAATTCTCGGTTTCCTAATCCTTAAAACATCCGTCATCCTTTTCTGAGCCTAACTCATTCATTAATTCCTTAAAATTATTCGAGGGGGCTCGAGCTTCCATTCTGACCATATCTTTACCCCTTGTTTCCTAAAATACCCTTTTGTGCTGTTTTAAAAATTTCGATAGCATTTCTGCTTAATTTTTTGGGTTCTAAGCTATTTCTAACCTATTTACCACGTACTATACCAGAGGCCTATATTTTTACGTAAAACTCAACTTTTACGTAAAAATCTTTACATTTTACACATTTTTTTATTTGACTATTTTTCATACACAGAGTCCATTTTTCTTATAATTTCACATGCCAAAATACATAGTTAATACATAATCATTCCAAAACAATAAATAAGGAATGAAGGGACTGAAATCACTACCAAAATCATCCCACCAACGATCAAACGGACCGTTCGGTCTCGCGTGCACAAACTTTGTTTCTCTGTTCTTTATGTTTGAAATTCTATTTTGCAATTCTGATGCTGCGGATGTGTCTGGAACGTTGAAAATAGGCCAACGGGCCATTCTTCAATTTTTGGTCACCAGTCACCGTTGACCGGTGTTGACCGCCATTGACCACCATTGACTCACATTAAACAGCGTTGACCGATGGCAGCATGGAGAAAGGCGACCATCATCTCATAGATCTCTATGTGAGGAACTCATTGGCGGTGTCAATTTCACCAATTGAGGCTCCTATTGCTGGAAATTAACCCTTGAAAAATGGACGGCGACGACGAGCTTGAATCTCTGTTTTCCCGATGTTTTTGCCCAAAATTGATTTGGGGCTTTTGTTCCCCATGAAATTCTGAGCATTTTGGTACCGATGGTATGGTTCAACTTTGCCAAAAATGGCAAGTTTCACAACGGTGAAGTTGAAGCTCCGAGCGGCGCGATCCAGTGGCTGTTAAGTTGAAATGAGCTATGGGTTTTGTTCTCCTCTTCACCACGAATCTTTTGGGACCGGAATCACCGTGATCGGATGTCGGATGACGGAGAAATTGCCGATCGAAATTTCCAGCCACCGGCAACTTCGGGCGGCCTGTGTAGCTTCCTCCGGCGGCCGTTCCATCGCGTTGACCCACCGTTGGACTCAACTCGACGAGAGCTTTCCAACGAGACCAGTGGTGTTGAAAACAGACATTGTTTCCGGTGGTTGGTTATTGTTCATTTTCGTGTAGGGGGTGGAAAGAGAAAGTGAGATGAAATTATGGGCTCCTTTTTGAAATTTTCGATTTTTCGCCCTTATTTATGCTTTTTTTTTGGTTAAAAATTTCAACATGAGCTATCTTGACTAATTTGGGCATGCTGAACCCAAATATATTAGTTTCATTTTCATCCGACGTTATCTTGACCAGTTTTTGGTACTGCGAATTCTTGGTAAAAAATTACCTTTGTGCTCAATTAACTAATTTGAGCATGCTGATAGGCTATACTGACTAATTTGGGCGTGTTGAACCCAAATATATCAGTTTTATTTTCATCTGAGTCTTGACCAGTTTTCCGGTACTGCATATTTCCTGGTCAAAATTTACTTTGTGTGCTCAAATGGCTAATTTGAGCATTCTGAATCCAAATATATCAGTTTTATATGAGAAAAGGTCATCTTGACCAATTTCTTGATACTGCATATTTCTCGATAAAAATTACTTTAAACCATAATCATTGAATCCAACTACCACATTTCTTTAAAAGAAATAAATCAATGGTGCCATCATCTACTTTGTCCTCATTATATTAATCCAGAGTCAAAGTTCGACCAAAAGTCAAACTGATTGGAACTTTACCAAAATCGCGTGGGCAGGTTTTTGACTCCTCCCGTGTGATTGGTTCGATCTAATTCAATCTTAAAACTCTTAAAAACCCTAAAATACTTATCTTATCTTATCTTTACTTTGACTTGCCATTTCTTATATCTTATCTTTTTCAGATACCGAAACCACTCTATTCTGAGCGTTTTGATCTAAAATCACTTTCTAAATCATGAACTTTATTCTCTAACTATTTTTGGAGATTTCAATTCTTCCAGACCATTCATTTATTATTATTAATACTTTTATCTTTTATTTATAAACATAGTGCTCTTTCACATTCTATTCATAAAAATTCTTAGAAAAACCTAGCTTAATCCTAGGTAGCACTGTTAGAATTTTCTGGTCTGTCACAGGCTCAGTTTGTAAACCTACACAGAGTGCCAGAGTCGATCATCTCAGATCGTGACGGATGCTTCACTTCGAGATTTTGGCAAAGCTTTCAGGCTGCATTACGGTCCACGTTAGAGTTCAGCACAGCATCCCATCCTCAGACCAATGGTCAATCTGAGAGGACCATACAAACACTTGGGGACATATTAAGAGCCTGCGTCCTAGACTTTAAAGGGAACTAAGATTAGAAGCTACACTTGATCGAGTTCTCATACAACAATGGCTACCATTCCTCAATCGGGATGACACCATATGAGACGCTCTATGGAAGAAAATACAGATCTCCAGTTCATTGGCATGAGACTGGAGAAAAACAGCTAGTTAGCATGGACTTCATCAAGAATATAACGGCAGATGTGAAGCTGATATGAGAGAGGTTAGATATAGTGCACAATCGATAGAAGAATTTTGACGATAAGCAATGTAGACCCCTCGAGTTTCAAGTAGGAGACTCGGTATTTCTAAAGGCAGCACCCATGAAAGGGGTGAAGCGCTTTGAAAAGAAAGGAAAGCTCAGTCCAAGGTATATGGGACTCTTCGAGATAATAGAGAAAGTCGAGAAAGTGGCTTATAAACTAGCGCTTCCTCCCAAGTTAGCTTTAGCGCACAACATCTTTCACATCTTGATGCTAAAGAAGTATGTGCTCGACAGCTCCCATGATCTGAGCCAAGAACCCGTTGTAGTACATGCTGATCCGACATACAAGTAGAAACCCGTGCGGATCCTAGTCAGAGAGGGGAAAGTACTTCAGAATAAAGTATACAGCTAGTAAAAGTGTTGTGGCGGAACCATAGTATAGGGAATCCATATGGGAACGGGAAGAAGATATGAAAGGAGACTTCCTGAAGTTATTCTAATTTTCAAGAATGAAAATTTTGTAAGGAGGGTAGGTTGTAATGACCCCTACATTCATGGAACCTACTTACCGGGTAATAAGTAATCAAGAAATGAATTTGGAATAATTTGATGCCTTTTAGTGCACTTTTGAAGAACACGGTCAGGTACATGGCCAAGTAAGTGGCTGCGTAATGCTTGAACAGTGTATGCGTGAGAGACCGTGTAAGTGTAACACAGTCAGGTTCACGGCCATATAAGTAACTGTGTACTGCTCAGATGGTTGAACGCGTGAGAGGCCATGTTCCAGGGACTGGGTGTATTAAGCAATCTCAATTGGTACGGCCCGTGTAAGAGCCCGTGTTGAAGGCCATGTATTAAGCAGAGAGCCGCTGTGAAGACTCTTATGATTCATGAAACCTAATTTCTATGTGATGAGCAATTAGGTTCATAAATATAGTATATATTTTCTAGTTGAATAGATTAAATGGGTACAGTAACGTTTAATTACTATTCATGCAGTGAAAGGGGCAACCAACAGTGAAATTGGTCCACCTGATTATGTGTATGAGTGTGTAAGACACGCAGTATCAAGAAACTGGTCCAGACGACTATGTCTTGATATAAGACTATTGAACAAGTCATCAGTATGCTCGAACCGATCATTTGAGCACAATAGCGATAAATACCCTAGTAGAGGTATAGTATCGAGAACAGTGGTCCAGTTGACCTCTTTTTACCCAGAAACTGACAAAATCAGAGTCAAACACTCAGACTAGTCAGTTAAGCAAAAAACAAAGTAGTGATAAGCAAATATGCAGTGTCAAATTAATCTAGCATAAAATTGATATATTAACAGTCAGCAAGCTCACTCTGGTCAATTGAGCATAAAACAAGAATTGTTGTATGAGAGATGAGCAGTATCAGGAAGAGGGTCAAGACGACCTTTTTTCACCCCAAAACTGATATATTTAGACTCAGAATACTCAAATTAGTCAATTGAGCACAAAATACGTTTTTCGAGACGGGGTCACACAGATACCGAAAACTAGTCCAGATAGCCTCAGATGGACGTAAAATTGATAAATTTGAAATCAACATGTCCAAATTAGTCAAGATAGACTGTGTTTGTAATTTCGCACGAACAGCCTCGTTATGCGCGCGTCGTGTCAACACAGTATAGGCACAACTACAGTATCAAGAAATTGGTCAAGATGACCATTTCTTGAAATAAAACTGAGATACCAATTGTAGGAAAATAAACCGGTAAAAACGTATCAGAGTGGCGCAGCGGAACAATAAAAATTTTAAGATCGTTAAATATCTCATGATGCCATATACAATAAATCAACAACAATTAAAACTCATACCTCAAGGACGCCAATGAACAGGAGGAGAGTGACCGGAGGCTTCAACCAACTAGCCTTCTCTACTATTCTCCAATTCCCGAATGGCTGAGTGTGTGGGCACTCTGAACCTCGATCGGTATGCTAGCACTGCTAGTCTTCTTCCGACCACCCAGATCTCTAAAGAACTTTATTGTCACGATAAGCTGTGCAACAATAAGCCTGCTCACCTGAGAGTCTGTGGTCTAAGAGAACTGGAGTGGCAGGACCTCTATTTATAGACCTGCATGAGGTGAATCTCTGAATTTGAATTGGATTAGGAAAAGATATTTTCCCTTATCCAAACCCATAAAATCTGAATTTTTCCAAGGGATAATCTCCACTAAAATTTCGGTTTTCTTAGGATAGATCCAATCCAAATCTCAACAAGATTTTAACTAGAATCTTATCTCCCTTTTTCAACCAAAAAATCCGAAATTCACAAGGAGAAAATCCTCCAAAAGATTTCGGCCATTATGGATAAGGGAGAATCAAAATTCCACTAGGATTTTCAAGCTAAATCTCATCTCAACCTTATCCAAAAAATAACCGAATTCTCCTTGGATTTAGGCTCCAAAATTTCGGCCACTTTTAGGGAAGAAGAGAATCCAAATTCAACTAGGATTCAAGCTTGAATTTACCCTTGAATCTTATCCACAAAATCCGAAATTTTCATGAGCATTATCCTCAAAAATTTCGTCCCTTATTTGTTGGGATTTGGATTCAAAATTCAAGTAGGATTCTAACAAGATTATCCTCTCCTAATCCAACTCAAATTCGAATTTCAAACCTTGTGGATTTTCCACAACAAATTCGAATCCTACTTGGACTGTGATTCAAAATTTGAATTTCAAATTTCAAATTCAAATTTCAAATTCAAATTTCAAATTTCAAATTTCAAATTTCAAATTTAAATTTCAAATTCAAATTTCAAATTTGAATTTCAAATTCAAATTTCAAATTCAAATTTCAAATTCAAAATTCAAATTTCAAATTTCAAAATTCAAATTTCAAATTTCAAAATTCAAATTTCAAATTCCACAAAACGGTTGTATTTCATATTCTTGTTCTCATGGATAATTTTCTACAACTCCAATCCAATCTCAAATAAAATCATGGCACCTTTATTTGGAGTTCGAATAATTGTGTACTCTATTATCCAAAACAAAATCTGAATCCAACCGGAGAGAATCTTGTCTACCATCCTAATCCTGTGTTATCACCATCCATGCATAATAAACTAGCCTATAGCATACACAAATCAATTTGCCAAACGTTAAGGAATTATGTGGAGCTAGTAGAGGGACTGATTGGACATATATAATCGGGCTCCCGTGATTCCATATGATCATCATTCTGTACCGAACAACTCAATCATATGATCACTAATTTCAGAGTCACACCACTATAAACCTGAAACTGAACTCCCAATTATGTACCGTATTACGTAAGCCTGTGACGAGCTACCATCCAATGACCTTGTCATATATGCAAAACCCTCATATGATATCCATGATCAGCCTTAGGTCAAAGTCCGTTTAATCCTACTGATCAGGCTATCTTAAAGTTCCATTATACTACCGAATCAAGAAAATGATTATTCACCATATGTGAATAAGAAGTCATCCGCCCAGCAGACGACCCAAGGCCTTGTCCATTTTCACATTCAGTATAATGCCTTTAAGAGGATACCTTTAACTCCTCAGAGCTATGATTCCGATATCTGCAAACAAACCCTTCATCGTATACAAGTCATGCACCCAACGAACCGGTCTATAAGCTTACTACCCTCTGAGACGCTTTAGCCATTGGAACATCAAAGTACACAAGTCATATACATGAAGAAGTTCATTTACTCAGGATTAAGGTTATTGCATAACGAACGTCAAAAGCAGATTGATCCACTCATAGCGGACTACGTAGATCAATCACACTTTAGTCCCGGTCTAATATGTCACCACCAAGCAACATATCCATGTCTCTACTTGGGAGTCCAGCTCCAGACAGTCAAGACAGACCGTCCCCTCTAAGGCTTTAGACAACATAATAGTCTTAACATGAGTTAGATGCTCGGTCTAACCCCATAGACTACAGACCATAGTTTAGACTGCTAACTTTAGAATATTGTCTTCTCGCATACAAAAGTCCATTGCATGCAACGTTCTAACAGTTTTAACACAAGCAGTCAGTGAGCCATATTTGCTTACATTTACTTTAACATGTAAATAAGACGAGGACAGATAGCAATGTAATGAATAACCTCTAAGTATAATTTTATTATCCAGTTCAAAATGAATACATCAAAATGCCTCTAATACTTAGGGCATTTCCTAACAATCTCCCACTTGCCCTAAGCCAGTAGATGTGCCATGTTACGCATCCCCATCGCCTCTACATGCCTCTCAAAGCTTCTAGCTACCAAAGTCTTAGTAAAGGGATCAACGATGTTGTCCTCGGACGCGATCTTACATACATCCACTTGTCCTGTCTCCACATGCCCTCTAATTATGTGATACCTCCGATCGATGTGCTTGGTCCTCTTGTGGTGCCGAGATTCCCTTGTGTTGGCAATAGCCCCTGTATTATCACAGTAAAGTGTGATAGGCTTGTCAACACCCGGAATGACCTCAAGGTCTCTAAAGAACTTACGGAGCCAAACCGCTTCTTTAGATGCCTCAGCCGCAGCCACATACTCAGCCTCCATAGTAGAGTTAGCCGTGCAGCCCTGCTTCACGCTCCTCCACACAATGGCGCCTCCTCCGAGTAAAAACACTGATCCAGATGTCGATTTCCTCGAATCCTTACAAGTCTGGAAGTCTGAGTCCGTGTATCCTACGGGTGTTAGGTCCCCTCCAGAATACACTAGCATATAATCCCTCGTTCTCTTAAGATACTTGAGTATATGCTTTACTGCTTGCCAGTGCTTGGTTCCAGGATTCGCTTGATATCGACTCACCATACCTACTGCAAAACATATGTCCGGGCAAGTGCAAAGCATAGCGTACATAAGGCTACCCACAGTGGATGCATAAGGGACCTTACTCATACGCTCTCTTTCTTCCGATGTCTTGGGACAGTCATCCAATGAAAGAGTTAAACCGGCAATAGAAGGTTGTGAGCCTTTCTTTGCCTCTAGCATTGCATATTTGTCAATTATTTTATCTATGTATGAAGCTTGGGATAATGCTATCATTTTGTTCTTTCGATCTCTGAAGAGACGAATGCCTAGAACATAATTAGCTTCTCCCAAGTCCTTCATGTCAAACTGTTGGTGTAACCAAAGCTTGACCGATGATAAGTTCCCTACATCATTCCCAATGAGTAGTATATCATCGACATAGAGTATCAGAAAGACCACTTTTCCATCTTTAATACGTTTATAAACACAAGGTTCATCAACGTTCTGCTCAAAACCAAATGTCTTAATCGCTTGATCAAACCTCTGGTTCCATGAGCGGGATGCCTGCTTTAATCCATAAATGGATCTAAGCAACTTGCAGACTTTCCTATCTTGGCCTTTTGCTACGAACCCTTCGGGCTGTATCATATAGATATATTCTTCAAGATGGCCATTCAAGAATGCCGTCTTGACATCCATTTGCCAGATCTCGTAATCGAGAGCCCCAGCAATGGACAGAAGAATACGGATATAGTTCAGCATAGCAACAGGCGAAAAGGTTTCCTCGTAATCGATTCCAGCCTTTTGCGTGTATCCCTTTGCAACCAGTCTAGCTTTGAAAGTTTCCACTCTCCCTTCTGCATCCTTCTTTCTTTTGTAGACCCATTTGCATCCAATGGGTTTTATCCCATCCGGCAAATCTACAAGTTCCCAAACAGAGTTAGATTTCATAGAATCCATCTCATTGTTCATAGCCTGTTTCCAAGATCTAGAATCAACATCCTTTATAGCTTCATCATATGTGACCGGATCTTCCTCATGCTCATGAGCCTCGGCCTGGTATACCTCAGCATCATACATAAAGAAATTAGGTTTCTTAGAAACCCTCCCACTACGACGAGGCACCCTAAATTGTTGATCGTCTGCAGGTCTTTCACTGGAACTTGGACTTGCGTCCAAGACCGAAATCTGTGGAGCAGTTCTTTCACCCGATAACTCCTCTAGCACCACTTTGCTTCGAGGTTTAAAGTCATTCATGTGACTTTCCTCCAAGAATGTCGCATGGGTTGAGACAATGACCTTTTGTTCCTTCGGGTTATAGAACAGACCTCCTTTAGTTCCCTTTGGATACCCTACAAACATGCACAATTCTGATCTTGGTTCCAACTTCTTCGCATCCCCATCCAGTACATGTGCCGGGCAGCCCCATATTCTCATATGTCCAAGGGAGGGCTTCCTGCCACGCCACAATTCATACGGAGTTCTAGGAATTGATTTGCTCGGAACCTGGTTCAGAATATAGCACGCCGTTTGTAAAGCATGTCCCCAAAATGATAATGGCAGCGTTGAGTAACTCATCATGGACCGTACCATATCCAATAAGGTCCCGTTTCTCCTTTCGGCTACACCATTCTGTTGTGGAGTACCAGGTGCAGTCAATTGGGATAATATCCCATTCTCTACAAGATGTCCTAGAAATTCATCGAAGAGGTATTCGCCACCTCGATCAGATCGAAGTGTCTTTATGGATTTATCCAATTGTTTTTCCACTTCCGCACGATACTCTTTGAACTTGTCAAAGGTTTCGCTCTTGCGGTGCATTAGATACACATATCCATACCTCGAGTAATCATCTATGAAAGAGACATAGTACTCGAACCCTCCTCGTGCTGTGACGTTCATGGGGCCACAAACGTCAGTGTGCACAATTTCTAAGAGCTCCTGTGCCCTTGTACCCTTAGCTCCAAAAGACCTCTTAGTCATCTTACCCTCTAGACAAGACTCACATTGGGGAAGTCGTACCTCCTCCAGAGATTCCAGAGGACCGTCTTTCACCAATCTTTGAATCCTATCCTGATTAATATGACCAAGTCTTAAATGCCAAAGATACGCCTTGTTAGAGTGAGAAACTTTCAACCTTTTAGAGTTATCAATTAATTCAGTGTCAAGCAGTGAGTACATCTTTGGTCTGATCAAATATAGGTTTCCATCCATCCATCCAGAACAGATAAAAGACTTATTTCTACGAATATCAACTCTTTTACTAAAAGAAACTGAATAAGAATCCTTTATTAAACAAGCTACCGATATAAGGTTCCTCCTAAAATTAGGAACATAAAAACAGTCTTTCAATAAAATAAACCTAAATTGATCAAAATAAAGATGAACGTCTCCCACTGCCTCAGCTACCACAAAGCTACCATCTCCAGTCCGCAACGAGAGGCTCCTATCATGTAGACTTCTTGTTTCCACGAACCCCTGCATAGAAACACAAACATGATTAGTGGCGCCCGAATCAATGACCCATGTGTCTTTCGATTCTTCCACCAAACACGCTTCTAAGTAATGAAGTTCCTTACCTTCCTTGCCCTTGGAGGCTAGGAATTCCCGGCAAGCCTTCTTGAAGTGACCTACCTTCCCACAGTGGAAGCATTTGGACTTTTTAGGGTCCTTTGGCTTCTTGTTCTTCTTCTTCTTCTTCCCGTCCGAGACAGGAGGATTAGAAGAACTGGAAGCCACTTGCTTCTTATTTGGCCTCTTCCTCTTCCGTGAGGGATTGGAAGATTCCGCCAAATTGGCCTCTCCTTTAGGTCGGACCGTATCCTCATCCCTGATCATCCGCTCATAAGCCTGTAGTTGCTTCATGAGCTCGGTAAGTCCTAACTCCTTTGTCGCCAGATTGTATGCGGCCTTAAACCCCACAAAATCTTTAGACAGAGTCTTGAACACCATCTCGATCTGGGTGTTATAGTCCAACTCAGCACCATTCTCGGCAGCCTCAGCGAAGAATCCCATTAGAGTGATCATATGGTCCTTCACCGGAGCACCCGCCTTTTGCTTGGAGTTCATAATGCTGGTGATTGCAGACTGTCGAGCCAATTTTTCTTGGCCTCCGAACATGTCCTCCAGATTTTCCATGATCTCCCCAGCAACTTGATAAGTCTCATGCTGCTTTTGTAAAGCACTCGTCATGCTAGCAAGGATGTAGCATCGAGCTATCTCATTGGATTCTCTCCAACGATTATAGGCAACCGGGACCTCCTCAAGTGGTGTGTCAGGTTTGGGCCCAGGTGGGCATGGTTCGTCCAGTACGAACTTGTGTCTCTCGCAGCTGAGAACTATTAATAGATTTCTTTTCCAATCTTTATAATTGTCGCCATTCAACTTATTTTCAGTAAGTATCGAAATGAGGGGTGTCGGTGACATTTTGAACTGAAATAAAATTATACTAGACATCATTACAAAGCCCAAGCAAATATGCAGATAATTTAGCAAATAAAACATACAAGTATGTTCCTACATGAAACTTGAAAAAACATGTAGCATTGCAACGGTAATTCTCAGCATCTATTGCCCCAAGCCACCGAGGGGTGGTCATGAGAACAAATAGCCGGAACATGGACCCCGTCCAATTAATATATGTTACCTTAAATCCTCCAAGGTTAAGACATATATTAATAACCGCTTATTTGGCCACCAGTTTAGTTAACAGAGCTTCTAGGGAAGGTTAATAACTAAACGAGTCTTGAGTGTATAACCATTGTTTACGTAGCCCGATCCACGTCCTACCAAGCCACCGAGGGGTGGTCATGAATAGGATCGCACCCGAACACATTTTCCACATAGGAGATCCAATCTAGTATACCGGCGGCGGTAAACACCTACCGAGGGGTGTGGTCAGGTCGGAACTGACGTGAGGCGTTACCATGCTTTCACATATGGATCAACAATGGAGGCCGTGGGTTTTGTTTGAAACCCTCTCCCACTCAATATTTTGAAAAACATGCAAGTTTTGACAAATTATGTATGATCAATATAGTATGAGCGGCACTCACTTATCCTATATGACATGTTATCAAAAATGCATACAAAACATCCATCAATACATATTTATACATCCATGACATATCACAGAAAAAATAATTGACAGACTAACCAAGCTATGGTTCCATCCTAGAACAAAGAAAATAAAGATTACAAAATTCCATCCAAAGCATTCTTTGGGTCTTGAATTTTGTTCCGTCTTCTTGTATCCATCTTTATGTAGCCTCTCCATTTATTTCTCATCCCAAGAAT
Organism: Antiaris toxicaria; assembly: GCA_035233585.1. Taxonomy (NCBI): domain Eukaryota; kingdom Viridiplantae; phylum Streptophyta; class Magnoliopsida; order Rosales; family Moraceae; genus Antiaris; species Antiaris toxicaria. The sequence continues at coordinate 53,990,161 of CP141155.1, read as the reverse complement.
TATTTAAAATTTAAATTTCCAAAAATTTAAATTTCAAATTCAAACTTCAAATTTGAATTTCAAATTTAAATTTCTAATTCAAATTTTAAACAATTTTAATCATCATGTGTAATTATATGTAATTTCAAAAATTTCAAATTTTTAATTACATATTTTTAAACATGATTTAAAATTAAATCTCAAATTTAAAAATCAAAATTTTCAAATTTTGGACCGCCGCACCGCCGCCCGTGAAGGCGGCAGCCGCCGTGGGCAGCCACCAACCCCGGAGGGGCTGGCAGCCCACGGCCGCCCCTTGTGCAGCCTGCCGGGCTGCAGGCCAAGCCTGCAGCACCAGGTTGCACGCCCAGACTGGGCGCAACAGCCGGCAGGCTGCAGGCAGCGCCTGCAGCCAGAGGCTGCACGCCCAGGCTGCGGCCAGCCTTGGGCAGGCCACGGCCACCCCTGGCTGCAGGCAGAGCCTGCGGCCGTGGGTGGTGTGGGCCTGCTCAGGGGCTGCCGTAGCCCCATCCTGCCCAAGGGCAGGGGCTGCAGCCCCACCAAGGTTTGTCGGCCTATCCCGAGGGGTAGTGTGTCGATTTTCGTGCCATATTCCAATTTATCTTTTAGGATCTCCAAAAATTAATTTGAATCCCAATTAAATTGAAATTTTCCACACAATCAAAATTTCAACCTTTAAATTAAATTTAACTTTTGGGAAAAATAAATTACGGTCTTCAATCTTCAATCTCCTCCAAGAATAATTACATAAAAAATTCCTATACCGTTTCCGGTGTACAAAATTCTATCCATAAAAATTCTAAGAGACAAAAATTAAAATCCATGGGAAAAACACAGTGTTAATAAACTGCTCCCATGGTTACATAAAAAATTCCTAGATACAATTTTTCTAAATTCTAAGGAACCATAACCGGTATAAACAAGCATGCTTATAATAATTCAAAAAATTAAAATAACCACATACTTTATACATAATACATGATAACAACATAAAGGAACCCTAGAATGCCACTCTCTAAATATCAAATCCATACATAAATAAAAAGACTAAGTAATTGTCTAATTTATGTACATGGCATAGTCATGAGATGGCTCTGATACCAATTGTAGGAAAATAAACCGGTAAAAACGTATCAGAGTGGCGCAGCGGAACAATAAAAATTTTAAGATCGTTAAATATCTCATGATGCCATATACAATAAATCAACAACAATTAAAACTCATACCTCAAGGACGCCAATGAACAGGAGGATAGTGACCGGAGGCTTCAACCAACTAGCCTTCTCTACTATTCTCCAATTCCCGAATGGCTGAGTGTGTGGGCACTCTGAACCTCGATCGGTATGCTAGCACTGCTAGTCTTCTTCCGACCACCCAGATCTCTAAAGAACTTTATTGTCACGATGAGCTGTGCAACAATAAGCCTGCTCACCTGAGAGTCTGTGGTCTAAGAGAACTGGAGTGGCAGGACCTCTATTTATAGACCTGCATGAGGTGAATCTCTGAATTTGAATTGGATTAGGAAAAGATATTTTCCCTTATCCAAACCCATAAAATCCGAATTTTTCCAAGGGATAATCTCCACTAAAATTTCGGTTTTCTTAGGATAGATCCAATCCAAATCTCAACAAGATTTTAACTAGAATCTTATCTCCCTTTTTCAACCAAAAAATCCGAAATTCACAAGGAGAAAATCCTCCAAAAGATTTCGGCCATTATGGATAAGGGAGAATCAAAATTCCACTAGGATTTTCAAGCTAAATCTCATCTCAACCTTATCCAAAAAATAACCGAATTCTCCTTGGATTTAGGCTCCAAAATTTCGGCCACTTTTAGGGAAGAAGAGAATCCAAATTCAACTAGGATTCAAGCTTGAATTTACCCTTGAATCTTATCCACAAAATCCGAAATTTTCATGAGCATTATCCTCAAAAATTTCGTCCCTTATTTGTTGGGATTTGGATTCAAAATTCAAGTAGGATTCTAACAAGATTATCCTCTCCTAATCCAACTCAAATTCGAATTTCAAACCTTGTGGATTTTCCACAACAAATTCGAATCCTACTTGGACTGTGATTCAAAATTTGAATTTCAAATTTCAAATTCAAATTTCAAATTCAAATTTCAAATTTCAAATTTCAAATTTCAAATTTAAATTTCAAATTCAAATTTCAAATTTGAATTTCAAATTCAAATTTCAAATTTGAATTTCAAATTCAAATTTCAAATTCAAATTTCAAATTTCAAAATTCAAATTTCAAATTTCAAATTTCAAATTTCAAATTCCACAAAACGGTTGTATTTCATATTCTTGTTCTCATGGATAATTTTCTACAACTCCAATCCAATCTCAAATAAAATCATGGCAACTTTATTTGGAGTTCGAATAATTGTGTACTCTATTATCCAAAACAAAATCTGAATCCAACCGGAGAGAATCTTGTCTACCATCCTAATCCTGTGTTATCACCATCCATGCATAATAAACTAGCCTATAGCATACACAAATCAATTTGCCAAACATTAAGGAATTATGTGGAGCTAGTAGAGGGACTGATTGGACATATATAATCGGGCTCCCGTGATTCCATATGATCATCATTCTGTACCGAACAACTCAATCATATGATCACTAATTTCAGAGTCACACCACTATAAACCTGAAACTGAACTCCCAATTATATACCGTATTACGTAAGCCTGTGACGAGCTACCATCCAATGACCTTGTCATATATGCAAAACCCTCATATGATATCCATGATCAGCCTTAGGTCAAAGTCCGTTTAATCCTACTGATCAGGCTATCTTAAAGTTCCATTATACTACCGAATCAAGAAAATGATTATTCACCATATGTGAATAAGAAGTCATCCGCCCAGCAGACGACCCAAGGCCTTGTCCATTTTCACATTCAGTATAATGCCTTTAAGAGGATACCTTTAACTCCTCAGAGCTATGATTCCGATATCTGCAAACAAACCCTTCATCGTATACAAGTCATGCACCCAACGAACCGGTCTATAAGCTTACTACCCTCTGAGACGCTTTAGCCATTGGAACATCAAAGTACACAAGTCATATACATGAAGAAGTTCATTTACTCAGGATTAAGGTTATTGCATAACGAACGTCAAAAGCAGATTGATCCACTCATAGCGGACTACGTAGATCAATCACACTTTAGTCCCGGTCTAATATGTCACCACCAAGCAACATATCCATGTCTCTACTTGGGAGTCCAGCTCCAGACAGTCAAGACAGACCGTCCCCTCTAAGGCTTTAGACAACATAATAGTCTTAACATGAGTTAGATGCTCGGTCTAACCCCATAGACTACAGACCATAGTTTAGACTGCTAACTTTAGAACATTGTCTTCTCGCATACAAAAGTCCATTGCATGCAACGTTCCAACAGTTTTAACATAAGCAGTCAGTGAGCCATATTTGCTTACATTTACTTTAACATGTAAATAAGACGAGGACAGATAGCAATGTAATGAATAACCTCTAAGTATAATTTTATTATCCAGTTCAAAATGAATACATCAAAATGTCTCTAATACTTAGGGCATTTCCTAACAATTTAGAATTAGCATACTCAAATTAGTCAATTGAGCACAACAAGTAATTTTTAACCGAGAAATCGCAATATCAAAAAACTAGTCAAGATGACCTCGGATGGAAATAAAACTGATATATTTGCGTTCAACATGCCCAAATTAATCAGTATAGCCTATGTTAAAATTTTTCAAGAAAAAAAGTATAAAGGAATGGAAATTTTGGATTTTTGTAAAAAGGCCCCCCATAATTTTTCTTTATCTCTTTTTTTCTCCCCACACCACCCGAATATGAACAGCAACCACCGGTCGAACCTGACCTCCGTTTCTGACACAGCCGGCACCGTTGGAAAGCTCTCGACAAGCTGAGTCCAATAGCGTGCCGAGTAGACGGAATCGATGCTGAAGCAAGGTACATGCACCACCTGAAGCCACCGAAGGCCGAAAATTTTGAGCCGCCGTTTCTCCGCCGTCCAACGTCGAAATGCCACAATTCTGACCCCAAAAGATTCATGGTGAAGAGTAGAACAAAACCTAAGTCTCATTTCACCTCAACAGCTGCTGGATTACGCTGCCCAAGTCTGCCGTCACCGTCACCGTCGCCGTTGTGGAAACCATCGATTCTGGTGGAGGCGAGCCATACCACCAGACCCAAAATGCTTAGAATAGCACAGGAAACAAAAGCCCCAAACCAATTTCAAGAAACAAAGCCGGCACGACGTAGAACAAACCACCGCCACCGTCCCCAATTTTCAAGGTCGATTTCCAGTGATAGGGGCCTAGATTGGTGAAATTGACACCACTAATGGGTTCTTCTTGTCGAGCTCTTCAAGATGGTGTCCACCTTCACCCACGTCACGATCGGTCAATGCTAGTCAACACCGGCCAATGGCTAGTCAATGGCGGTTAATGGCCATCGGACCCAAAAATTTGAAGATTGGCCCTTCGACCAATTTTTGATGTTCCAGACACATCCACGGCATCGGATTTACAAACTGTGATTTCAAAAGTGAAGAACGATGATTCAAAGATTGTGCGGTCAAGACCAAACAGCTCTTTTGATCACCGATGGGAACAATTTTAGTAGTGGTTTTGATCCCTTTATTCCTCATTTTATTATTGGAATAATTGTGTATTAATTATGGATTATTGGCTTGAGGAATTATAAGAGAAATAGATGAAATATGGAAAAAGAAAATGTGAGGAAATGTGAATATTTTTACATAAAAAGTTGAGTTTTTACATAAAAATTAGGCCTCTGGTTTAGTACGTGGCAGGTTAGAATTGGTAAAATGGTTTTGAGGCATTTCATAAATGTCGAGTACCAAAAAATTAAGCGAAAATGCTGCTAAAATTTCTAAAATGGTACAGAGGGGTATTTTAGGAAACGAGGAGTACAAATATTATCAGGATGGAAACCCAAGTCCCTCGGTGACCTAGGCCCAGGAAAGAAGGATGGACGTTTTGGAGGATTAGTAAATAGCTCATTCGAAACCTCGAAACGTAAGAAAACGACCCTTATATCGGAATAGTACCACCCGAGGGATGGTTGTGAGCTACGTATAAAATTTAGGGGGATTAAATCGGTAAAGGTAACCTGATAGGCTAAACAGTCAACACACGAGGTAACCGATGAGTTGATTAGTTGGTTAACCAATGAAACCTGAGATAGGAAGAGGCAGAGTGACGTTAACTAATTTATTGGAAGAATAAATTAATTAACTACAATTAGAAATTAGAAAATCAAACTCTCAAGAGGAGGGTAGTTAGTACTGATAAGGATCGATATCACCTAACAATAGAGTTTTTATTAGTCATTAATGACCATAGTGACCTAAGAGTGAATGTAAACGAAATGCGTTATGATTACAGGGAGGTACCTATATTGTGACGAAGGTGAGAGTATAAACTATCCGCTGACAGGTAAGTACAGCTCCACCTATATCATAAGCAAAATGATTTTTAAGTGATGTTTTTACAGTATGTTGAGTATGCATACCATGCACAAGTTGTTGCACAGCATGTATAAGAGCATATAGTTTCAAAATCACATAGATTGATGAAAAGAACAAGTTAGATGCCATAAATCCCTATCGCGTAAGATTAGGGACAGCTTAGCAAAGCGTATGGCCAGAACAGTTAAATAAGTTGGGAATTAATAAGTGTGTCATACTGGCCTTTTTCATTGAAGAGGTTTTTGAAGATTAAGTAAGTTGAGCATCTATTGATGGCCCTTCAGTTAGTGTCCTCGGGCATTTTCGATGGTCTGCGCGTACTCAATACAGACACACGGGCCCTCAGCTAGACATAGGAAAGAAAAAGAACATTGAAGTATAAAATGAGCATAACCAGACCATGCATTTTTCACAATATAGTTCACTATGCTTCCAGTTATAGTAGATATGTATTCAGTTCACGATGTTTTCTGTTATGCATACAGTATGTGATATTCTGCATTCTGTGACATGTGATGCTCTGGTAATATGGAATATTTCAGTGATATGTGTTAGTACTTGACATGCTTATATGGTTTTAAGTATGTACTATGATTTAACATGTTTTGCGGGTGACATATTGTACTTACTGGGCATAAAGCTCACAGTATGTGTTCATGCTGTAGGTAAGTGTCCTATGGCTTAAACATCAATGGGCGATGATGGCAGTAGAGGCAGATGTGAGGGCAAGGTTATGGATATCACTGTGAGTTTAACTTCCGCATAGTTTGAGTAACAGTATAATTTGGAACAGTAACAATATACTTAAATAGTATCTTTGAATAATAACCAGTTAAGGAATTTTATAAGTATGTATGTAAGACTAAAACACCTTATGATTTAGACTTTGTATTTTTCAAAGTATACGTACATGAATAGTAAAAACGTATGCCCTAAAAAAAATCCCCTAAAATCATGGTATCTAATTAACTAAGTTCTAAGTATCAGTTTTAAAGTAAAATCAGCATCAGTATTAGTAGTAGTTTTTAAGTGATGGTCCGGGCCACTCAGGGCACAGGACGTCACAGAGGCTGGGGTTATCTATTTTTGTGAAAGAAAAGGGAGAGAAAAAAGAAAATTTTAGGGCTTTTGGCTTGAGAAGTTGGCGCACAAAAAGTGGGAGGCAAAAATGAGCTCAAAACCTCGTGCTCCCTTTATATAGACTTGGTTAATCCAACTTAGCCAACCTTAAGCTCTCTTAATTAGCCAAATTGGCTCCTAAATGAGAAACAAATTCAAAGGCTACTGTACAAAGGAGGCTGCACATGGGGGCTAGCTGAAAAGGAGCTCAAAATGCATTAATGCCTTGTAAATTCACTAGTGACTTGTCTCCCATCTTTTGTATTTTTTAATCTAATAACTTACAAGCCTCATGCCTTATTTTAATGCAACTTTTGGGCTACTTTGTAGCTGGTTTTTGGCTACTTTTTCAGCTGCAATACATGGATTCCTAAGGGGGAAAATTCATCTACAAAAGCTATTCTTAGCAGTCTAATTTCCTTCTTTCGATATTCGACCCTTTTTCGGTAGTGTTCAAGATTTTCACCAAAATTAAATTTTCTTGATACAATTCTTATACTGATTATTCCTAATCGGGTTGTATTGCCTATGAGCCCATTCTAAGTCTATTTACTATTCATTTTCTGTACTGTAGTTGTGCCTACACTATGTTGACACTACGCACGCTTAACGAGGTGTTTTCATGTGAAATTTGAAACATAGTCTCTCCTGACTAATTTGGATGTTGTGATTTCAAATTTATTAGTTTTACGTCCATTTGAGGTCATTTAGACCAGTTTTTGAGATCTGTGTGACCCCACCTCAAAAAACGTGTTTTCCACTTAATTGACTAATTTGAGCATTTTAAGTCTAAATATATCATTTTCGGGCTGAGAAAAGGTCATCTTGACCCCTTTCTCGATACTGCGTATCTCTTAGAAAAAATTTTATGTTTTGTGCTCAATTGACTAAGTTGAGCATGCTAATTGTTAATATATCAGTTTTATGTTAAATTAAGGCTGTTTTAGCCAATAACCTGACACCGCGTATCTACTATTCACTATTCATTGCTTTCTTTTCAACTGACTAATCTGAGTGTTCTGACTCCGATTTTGTCAGTTTCTAGGTGAGAAGAGGTCATTTGGACCATTTCTCTCAATATTATATCACTATCAGGGTCATTATCGCTGCTGTGCTCAGATAACTAGTCTGAGCATACTTATGAATTGCTTATCAGTTTTGTGTCAAGAAATGGTTGTCTAGACCAGTTTTTGGATACTGCGTGTCTTACACGCACACACACATGTACGAAGGTGAACCGATTTCATTATCGGTTGCCCATTTCACTGCATGAGTAGAAATTAAATGTTTCTATACTCGTTTAATTTATTCAAATTGGCAATTTATACTATATCCATTTAATTTAATTACTAATTACATAGTAATTAAGTTTTCGGGATCATGGGGGTATTTATAATGGCCCTCTACCTCGAGTGACAAATTCTGCCCTTTTTTCTGATTCAAAATTCGGCTCCCAACTCAGTACACGGCCTTCAATACATGCTGTTACACGGGTGTGTACCAGGCAACACGGGCGTGTGCATTCCGGACACGTGCGTGTTCCAATCGAGATTGCTCAATATGCATATGTCCTGAAACACGTTCATTAACCCGTGCGTACACGGCCACTTACACAGCCGTGTACCTGACCATGTTACACTACACGACCATGTACAATTACATGGTTTCTCACGTGTTCAACAGCCTGAACAGTACACGGCCACTTACACGACCATGTACCTAACCGTATTCTTCAAAAGTGCACCAAAAATGCTTTAAAATACTCCAGATTCATTACTTAATTACTTATTACATAGTAATTTGGGTTCCATAAATATAGGGTTCATTAGAAGTGATCACTAGGAATGCCGAAGGATGTGACCAAGAGGCTTCAACTAATTAGCCTTCTTTACTATTCTCCAATTCCCAAACAATGGAGTGTGTGGGCACTTGGTTCCTTGATCGATATTCTAGCGTAGCTTGTCTCCTTCCAACCACCCAGATCTCTAAGAATTTATTATTATTATTGAGATATATAATAAAAATTCACTCATCTAAAATCTATGGTTTAAAGAAAATAGGAGTCCCAATAGTCCTATTTATAAATTTGCATTAGGTGGCTTTCAGAATTTGAATAAGACTCAAGAAAAGATTTTTATCTTTCTTTTCCACAAACCCCAAGGTTGAATTCTCTCAAGGGAAAAAAACCCCTAAAAAATTGGGCCATACTAGATTTGGTTCATTCAAAATTTAATCAAGATTCTAGACAAGATTTTTATCTTTCCTCTCCCACATAAAATCCAAATTTATTCATGAGGAAAATCCCACATTAAAATTTGTCTTTATTTGAAATGTGTGATTCAAAATTTGATTCAAACTTCAAGCTCTGCAAATCTTGTGATTTTGTCAGTGTGGATAATTTTTCACAACTCCAGTTTAAATTCAAAAAAATTCATGACAACTTTATTTGAAATTCAAATGATTGTGTAATTTTTATCCACATTAAAATCAAATTGGGAGAAAATCATGTCTTCCAAATGCACAAAAAAATTTGCCACCTACAAGTGTGGTAGACAAGATTTTGTTCAATTTAAATTCAAATAGGATAACCATCTAAATTTCAGTATTTATTCAAACATGATTTTCAAAATTCAAATTAATCTGATACTTATCTTTTGAAAGACAAATACAATTAATTTAAATTTCAAATCTTATCTTCCAAAAATAAATATTCACCCAAATTAAATATTTATCCCATTTGTTGAATAATACAAAATTAAAATTTTATCCTTGGCTCTGATAGAAAAACGCCTATACCCTAAAACATGTGATCCGGATTTTTCTATTCACTAAATGTAAGAGCACAAATAATAAAGAATATCTCAATCAATTATCACCTATTAAGGAATTATGCAGAGTCAGTAAAGAGACCAATTGGACATATATAATATAGACTCTAATTGTCCATGTAACTAATATTCTTTACCGAATAAACCTATTTCAATTATTAGTTTCAGAGTCACACTACTATAAACCTATAACTGCACTCCTAGTTATATACCTTATTAAGTAAGCCAACTATAAGCTATCATCTAGTGACATTGTCATGTATGCAACACCTTCATATGATATCTATGATCAACCTTAAGTCAAAGTCCATTCAACCTTCTGATCACGCTACCTTAAAGATCCATTAAACACCCAATTAAGAAAAAAAAAATATTCACCATATATGAATAAGAAGTAATCTACCAAGCAAACGACCCAAGGCCTTGTCCATTTTCACATCAAGTATAATGCCTTTTAGATGATAACCTTTACTCCTCATTAGAGCTAGGATTCTAATATCTATAAACAAACCCACCCTCCATCATATACAAGTCATATACCTAACAAACCGGTCTATAAGCTTACTACCCTCTAAGACACTTTAGCCATTGGAATGGACCAATTGGACATATATAATTAGGCTCCCTTGAATCCATGTAATCATTGTTCTAAACCGAACAACTCAATCATATGATCATTAATTTTAGAGTCACACCACTATAAACCTGAAACTGAACTCTTAATTATATACCGTATTACAAAAGCCAATGATAAGCTATTGTCCAATGACCTTGTCATATATGCAAGACCCTCATATGATATCCATGATCAGTCTTAGGTCAAAGTTTGTTCAACCGATTGATCAAGCTATCTGAAGGTTCCATTATACTACCAAATAAGAAAATGATTATTCACCATATGTGAAGAAGAAGTCATTTGCCTAATAGATGACCCAAGGCTTTGTCCATTTTCGCATCTACTATAATGCCTTTAAGAGGATACCCTTATCTCCTTATTAGAGTTATGATTCCAATATCTATAAAAAAACCCTCCATCGTATATAAGTCATGTACCCAATGAACCGGTGTTTAAGCTTATTACCTCTGAGACATTTTAGTCATTAGAACATCAAAGTATACAAGTCATTTACATGAAGTGATTCATCTACTTAGGATTAAGGTCATTACATAATGAACGTCAAAAGTGACATGATCCACTCAAGCGAACTATGTAGATCAATTACACTTTAGTCTCAATCCAATATGTCACCACAAAACAACATATCTATATCTCTCCTTGAGAGTCAAAGCTTCGGACAGTCAATACAAACCATCCCCTAAGTGGCTTTAGACAACATAATAGTCTTAGCATGAGTTAGATGCTCGGTCTAACCCCATAGACTATGGACCATAGTTTAGACTACTTACTTCAGAATGTTGTCTTTTCGCATGCAAAAGTCCATTGTATGCAACATTCTAATAGTTTAACACAAGCAGTCAATGAGCCATATTTGCTTACATTTACTTTAACAGGTAAATAGATTAAGGACATACAGTAATGTAATGAATAACCTCTAAATATAATTTTAATATTTAGTTCAAAATAATGAAATACATTAAAATTCCTTTCCCTGCTTAAGGTTTTCCTAACATAAGCATGGGCTAGCTCAAGCGAGATCCAATAGACACCTGGCTATGAGGAAGAGGGGTTGGGTTTTACTAGCGGACGGGTAATGAAGGAGGCCCGAGTTGGTGGTTGCTTGGGCAGTATGGTGGCTGGTGCAATGGCTTGGTTGGCAGTGGCTTTACATTCTCGAGGAAGGGCAAGGTAGCTCGAGCTAACTAGGTCTGGGGTTGGTAGGCATTCACGATTTTGGGCAGAGGCTAGTGGTGGTGTGGTTGGCCTAAGTTCAACTAGATGTGAGATGGTGAGGGGCGACGTGTCTGGTGGCTTGACCAGGTACCATGGGCATTGTAGGTTGGCTTGGGCTCAATTGGCATTCGACACGGTGGCTACCATGGAGAAAGAGGTTGAGAGTAAGAGGGACTAGAAAGGGAGGAGGGAGAGAATGAAAGAAAAAGAAAGTAGGGGTGGGAGCTAAAGAGAGAGGGAGATTGGGATTTGAGAAAGAGAGTGAAATTTTTAGAGGGAAGGAGTGAAATTTTGAGAAAATATTTGCGAGAGAGCAAGGTGACGAGGACAGCTGAACATGAGGGAAAGAGGAAAAAGAAAGGGAGTACAAGAGAGAGAGGCAGTTTTTGAGAAAGAAAAAGAGAGAGAGTGTGATATGATAAGAGGGTAAGAGAGAGAGTTTAAGAAGAAAATAGAAAATAAGAGAAAGAGAGAGAGAAGTTTCAAGAGAGATGTGGAAAGGAAGAGAAAAACGTAGAAAGTGAGGGAGAGGTCAGGAAGGATTGAGAGAAATGGGAAAAAAATTCTTAGAAAAATAAAACTAAAATTTAATAAAAGTTATGGGTTAAATTGTAAAATTTTCAAAATTTGTCAAAATATTCGAAATATCCTCAAATTAACATTTAATACACTGGAAATTTTAAATTGAATTCGCAGGAATAAAAATTAATTAGCACACCAATTATTGAAATTTTTACACTCACATACGAATTTTAAATTTAAAATTTTGTAATGTGACAATTCTCCCCTCCTAAAAAGGAGCTTTGTCTTCAAAATTTGAATGTTCTAAACTCTCAAACAAATGAAGGTATTTTTCAATTATCTCATTTTCTAATTCCTAAATGACATCCTCAGTACCATTATGTTGCCATAAAACCTTAACCAATGCATTCTCGTAACATAGAATAGTTTTAACCTTTCTATTGATAATCTAAACTGGTGCTTCATCATAGGAAACATCTTCTCGAATTAGAATGTCCTTGAGTGAGACTATTGCAGTATGTGATAATAGGGAATTTTGAGATTCTCGGAATAATTTAAAATTGTATGTATAAGACAATTTTAATGTATAAAATATGAAAAAATTATGTTTTAATACTATTGAGAATACAATGAAAATGTTTTAACAGTGTTAAAGAGTGTAAGTTTGGAGATGGAAAATCTTCTCGAATAAAAACCAATGAAATGGCCCGAAATCGGAGCCAAAAACCCTAGAGAGTGCACCAAATGCACTAAAAGACGAAAATTTACGATAATGATTTTTGGTCAAATGGAAGCAAAATAAGGCAAACCGATTGCACTGGAGGTGTCAGAAACCCGCCTATGCGATTTTAGTAGATTTCCGTTTGTTTTGACTTTTGGTCAAACTTTAACCATGAATTAATATATGAATTAATTGGATGATATCATGTGTGACATCAAAATTATGATGTATTAAATGGTTAATTGAAGGCTTAAAAAGGGTGGTAGGTGGAATTAATGGTGGAGATTAATGGTGATCTAAAATCAAGGGCTAGGGTTAAGCCATAATTACATGAGAATTTCGGTAAAATTTTGGATAATATGGGCTGTAAAGGGAGTCGGCCAAGACATGAAAAATCAGCAAAAAATTTGCCTTTTGGTCCCCAGAAAGTTGCTAAAAAGTCCCTAAACAATTTCCAAATTATTGGGAAAAGTTACCATTTAGTCCTCCACACATTTGCCTATAAACAGAGATGAGAAATTCACTTGGAAAATCAACAAAACTAGCCCAAATTCTATCCAAGTGTGGCTGTGAGCTTCCATCCCATCCTAAGCAAAATTTTAGCAAAAATTCTTCACCAAATTAGCTTCCAAACCTAGTTCAGGCATCAAGGAATCAAGTTGATAAGGTGAGCCACCATTTTGTAGCATTTCTTGCCATTTTTCTTCAAAAAATCCGTTGCATGTTTGGGTAAAAATGGTGAAATAATTTGATGATTTGTTTTGGTGTTGACGTTGATTTAGGGATGTAGTGGTTAAAGTATGTTTTAGAAACTTGAAACAAGCAAATTTATGCATGTTTCCTATTCAAAACCCATGGCTTATGTACAAGAGAAAATGGGAAATTTTTATGATGAAAATTGATAAAGAAATGTTGACAAAGAACCTTAGGATTAAACAAATTTTCCTATGGTTTTGGACATGAAAACCATGGCATAAAGGCTAGGTTGAAATGAAATTTTCTTAGGTTTTTGATGTTGAAATGTGCATTAGAAACCCTAGGATTGATACATGATGAATGAGCTTTGTGATAAAAATTTGTGGTGTTGAATACCATGAGAAAACCGCAGCCTATGACTGAGCAAATTGGTGAAAATTCTGATTGAATGGAATGATGGATAATGTGAAAAAGTTTTATGTAAAGTTTGGTAGCTTTGTGTAAAATTGGTCTCTTAAATAGTATGTGGTAGGTACCAAGGTTCTGAGGTGTACCTAACACTGGGAAAACCTAAAATTTAAGCGAAAATACTGTCGAAATTTTTAAAACGGCATAGAGGGCATTTCAGGAAATGAGGGGTAAAAATGTAGGCTCGGAAATAAAAACCGAGACCCCTTGATAGGTTAGAGTTGGTAATGGAAGATTGAACCCAAGAGGACTACCAAAACGATTCTCTAATGTCTAAAATGCCGAGAATATGAAAAATTTACGTTAGGGGTATTTTAGGAAATGATGGGGAAAATTTATGGACAGGATGAATAACCTAAGCCCCTCAAGAACCAAGGCTCGGGAATGGGATGAGAAACGTTTTATGTGTAGTGAAACATCCATTTGAGGCTCTGAAATGCTAGAAAAATGAGAAACGACCCTAGGTGTCGAATAGTTCTTCCAAGGGTCGGGTAAGAAATAGTTATTGATTTTGCTGCAAATATGCTATAAAAATATATAGAAGTCTAAGAAATATTATTTTATGATATTTGGGCTTAGAAAATCCCAAAAAAATGATAGAACATAATTGTTACGGTCTCGAAACCCGCTAGGGGCAAAATAGTCATTTTGACTAAAAATTTTTGAAAGGCTGGGGAAGAACCGTTAAGGATCTAGAATGCTTTAAATAAGATTCTAGAAGCCATAATTAAGATTTTAAGGCTAAAATCTAAAATTTATAAAGCACACAGGCGTGTACTTCGAAACATGGGCGTGTGGTAGAAAACCAAGAGGTACACGGGCTTGGACATGAGCGTGTATCAAGCCGTGTATCACATATAGAAATGAAATGCATTGAAAGGTTAACAACGAAATGAATATATGTAAAGTGATGAATAATGGTGGGAATTTATGGACAATATTTTCTCTGTAGGAACCTAAACTAGAGACGATAACAAAACTGCGGAGGACTTCCAAAAGTGGATGTTATCGCAGTTGTGGTAAGTTCAAACATTTTCATGTATGCAACATGAAATACTGTAATATTAATTATGTACTAATTGTACATTAGATGCAAAGTCCTACGGGTACTAGGGTATAGTTAGACTAACACACCTAACAAATTGATAATTTGAGATGTGTACTATGGGTACACTATGGAAAGAGTCTGACTAAATTTAAGACACACCCTTAAAAGAAAGAATGTGTAAAGGCCTATGGGCAATAAGGGTTCCTGACTTTGAGGTGATGATTAATGCCACTCGGTCGGAACTATAATTGAAAGATGGTAATAAAAACACTTTTGGCGTACCGACCTCTAGTAAGGTGGAGGTTTACAGGTCTTTCGGGGATACAAGAACTGCTTCAGGCGATGATGGATTGGGGAGGATCAGCCTCAGGGTCGCTCCTAAGGCCTCTCATAATCAGCGTGCATATGATATCAGTACGGCCAACATGAGCTTAAAACCAGACCATAAATAAAGATAATAACCAAAAATGTGATGAAAGCCATAACTGAGCATAATTGAGCATAACCGACACTAACGTTAAGTGCAGTGTACTCGGTCAATGTGACGTGAATAGTACCTGGTAAGAGTCCAATTTACTTTTCATTGATCAAAAGTCAAAGACTGTTCATGATATGAATAGTACTATTCATCTATGAATAGTACTATTCATAGGAAATTTATGTTAGGAAATGCCCTAAGTATTAGAGACATTTTGATTTATTCATTTTGAACTGGATAATAAAATTATACATAGAGGTTATTCATTACATTGCTATCTGTCCTCGTCTTATTTACATGTTAAAGTAAATATAAGCAAATATGGCTCACTGACTGCTTGTGTTAAAACTGTTAGAACGTTGCATGCAATGGACTTTTGTATGCGAGAAGACAATGTTCTAAAGTTAGCAGTCTAAATTATGGTCTGTAGTCTATGGGGTTAGACCGAGCATCTAACTCATGTTAAGACTATTATGTTGTCTAAAGCCTTAGAGGGGACGGTTTGTCTTGACTGTCTGGAGCTGGACTCCCAAGTAGAGACATGGATATGTTGCTCGGTGGTGACATATTAGACTGGGACTAAAGCATGATTGATCTACGTAGTCCGCTATGAGTGGATCAATCTGCTTTTGACGTTCATTGTGCAATAACCTTAATCCTGAGTAAATGAACTACTTCATATATATGACTTGTGTACTTTGATGTTCCAATGGCTAAAGCGTCTCAGAGGTAGTAAGCTTATAGACCGGTTCGTTGGGTGCATGACTTGTATACGATGAAGGGTTTGTTTGCAGATATCGGAATCATAGCTCTGAGGAGTTAAAGGTATCCTCTTAAAGGCATTATACTGAATGTGATAATGGACAAGACCTTGGGTCGTCTGCTGGGCGGATGACTTCTTATTCACATATGGCGAATAATCATTTTCTTGATTCGGTAGTATAATGGAACTTTAAGATAGCCTGATCAGTAGGATTAAACGGACTTTGACCTAAGGCTGATCATGGATATCATATGAGGGTTTTACATATATGACAAGGTCATTGGATGGTAGCTCGTCACAGGCTTACGTAATACGGTATATAATTGGGAGTTCAGTTTCAGGTTTATAGTGGTGTGACTCTGAAATTAGTGATCATATGATTGAGTTGTTCGGTACAGAATGATGATCATATGGAATCACGGGAGCCCGATTATATATGTCCAATCAGTCCCTCTACTAGCTCCACATAATTCCTTAACGTTTGGCAAATTGATTTGTGTATGCTATAGGCCAGTTTATTATGCATGGATGGTGATGACACAGGATTAGGATGGTAGACAAGATTCTCTCCGGTTGGATTCAGATTTTGTTTTGGATAATAGAGTACACAATTATTCGAACTCCAAATAAAGTTGCCATGATTTTATTTGAGATTGGATTGGAGTTGTAGAAAATTATCCATGAGAACAAGAATATGAAACACAACCGTTTTGTGGATTTTGAAATTTGAATTTTGAAATTTGAAATTTGAATTTTGAAATTTGAAATTTGAATTTTGAATTTGAAATTTGAATTTGAAATTTGAATTTGAAATTTGAATTTGAAATTTAAATTTGAAATTTGAAATTTGAAATTTGAAATTTGAAATTTGAATTTGAAATTTGAATTTGAAATTTCAAATTCAAATTTTGAATCACAGTCCAAGTAGGATTCGAATTTGTTGTGGAAAATCCACAAGGTTTGAAATTCGAATTTGAGTTGGATTTGGAGAGGATAATCTTGTTAGAATCCTACTTGAATTTTGAATCCAAATCCCAACAAAAGTGGGCGAATTTTTTGAGGATAATCCTCAATGGAAAATTCGGTTTTTGTGGATAAGATTCAAGGGTAAATTCAAGCTTCAATCCTAGTTGAATTTGGATTCTCTTTACTCCCTAAAAGTGGCCGAAATTTTGGAGCCTAAATCCTAGGAAATTCGGTTATTTTTGGATAAGGTTGAGATGAGATTTAGCTTGAAAAATCCTAGTGGAATTTTGATTCTTCCTTATCCTAAAAGTGGCCTAAAATTTGGAGAAGATTTTCTCCTAAAGATTTCGGATTTTTTGGTTGAAAAAGGGAGATAAAATTCTAGTTAAAATCTTGTTTAGATTTGGATTGGATTTATCCTAGGAAAACCGAATTTAATTGTGGAGATTCTCCCTTGGAAAATTCGGATTTTTTGGTTTGGATAAGGGAGAAAATCTTTTCCTAGGCCAATTCGAATTCAGAGAATCACCTCATGCAGGTCTATAAATAGAGGTCCTGCCACTCCAGTTCTCTCAGACCACAGACTCTCAGGTGAGCAGGCTTATTGTTGCACAGCTCATCGTGACAATAAAGTTCTTTAGAGATCTGGGTGGTCGGAAGAAGACTAGCAGTGCTAGCATACCGATCGAGGTTCAGAGTGCCCACACACTCAGCCATTCGGGAATTGGAGAATAGTAGAGAAGGCTAGTTGGTTGAAGCCTCCGGTCATTCTCCTCCTACATATTGGCGTCCTTGAGGTATGAGTTTTAATTGTTGTTGATTTATTGTATATGGCATCATGAGATATTTAACGTTCTAAAAATTTTTATTGTTCCGCTGCGCCACTCTGATACGTTTTTACCGGTTTATTATCCTACATTTTATTATTGATATTTTTGAATCTATGTGATTCATAGGATGTATGTTTCAACTTACTAAGCCTGTTAGCTCACTGGTTTGTTCATATTGCAAGTAAGAAACCTATCCAGTAGATATACTAGATGGCGGTAGGATATGCGGTGCCATTGGAATGGGGAATTCCACTGTAGATTCTGGTCCTATTACAAGTCTTCCGCTGAGCGTTGAAATAAGGCATTTGAAGCAAATGTATTTTGAGAAACAAAGTTGAAATTATGTATTTTTGTAAATTATGTTGTATTGCAAAAAAAAAAAAAAAGATGACTAAAAGTATAGTTTTAAATTTTATATGGCTTTCATGCAAGAAAAGTATTTTGGAAAAAAAGATAAGCTCTAAAATACAAAGATTTAAAAATGAAAGAAGTTTTTGGTGACAACCCAATAAGGTGCATGGGCTGTCGTAATTGGCTACAGAATTGGATTGTGACGGTTTCGCGTGGCCGAAATTGGGGGCGTCACAGGTTGATATCAGAGCAGTTGACCATATCCCTATTGGCACAAAGTGCAGCCTACTCTTCAATCCAAGTAAGTTAGCTTTCTCTAAGTTAGTTAGCTATTTGTTTATATGAGGTTATGTATTTTGTAGGATATATGATGACTAGGCCACCATACATGCGACCTCAGCCGTATAGACTGAAAGGGCTGATTAGGGAATGGACCAAGTCTGTCATTAGGCCGTCCATGTACCAGTGACCAATACATAGACTGCGGATGCCTGAGCTGCAGCACCATGGGCTATGGCACTGTCACTAATTCAAGCACCATCTCTTCGACTGGTACTTAAGCCACCAGTCGACATAGATATCCCAGTTGTCAGAGCACGACGACACATAGGAGCTAGAGTATCAGCTCGCGTTGTGTACGCTTTTGGAGGTAGTCATCCACCCACCTTTGAGGGAGGTCAACAAGGGATTGCTACTGGAGATTGGCTACATGATGTAGAGATGATCATGGACCAATGTGACATTGACGAGGACTGCTGGGTCATATTAGTAGTCGGCATGTTTCCTGGAGACGCACGGATGTTCTAGGAATATTGTGACTAGGACATGCTGTTGGGGCTTGACTGGGCTGAGATTAGACACATTATGATACAGCAGCTTCCGCCTAAGAGCCCAACACCGATTCCAGACCCTTCGGAGAGCAGGGTAGTGACACCACCACTTGCTTTGCCCAGATACATAGATGTTAGAGAGTTTGTTCTCTGGGCAAAGAGACTCTAGATGCTGCTTAGTGATGCTATTTTCACTTATGTAGTACGATTCAAGGAAAACATTGTGAGGAGATGTCCTGTGTCTAACCTCACTAACGAGGACTTTTACGATATATACTGGAAGGGGTTTAAGATAGATTTATGACAAAGGGTAACCTCATTATATCCTCTTACTTTACGAGAGTTTATAGTTACAGTAGCTAAAGTAGAAGAGGAGCTACTGATGGAGCGCATGGTGCGCAATTGACGTGAAAAATTATTACAAGGGGCAATGCTAGATCGTCTTTATGGAGCGTGACCTATGGCTAATGACCATGAGGTTGGCCCATCTAGGCAACCTGAAGGGATGAGTCCTAAGAGAAGAATGACACCATCCAGGACCGGGAATGGTTCGGATGAGGATGAAGAGGATCCGGAAGAATTTCAGATAGTTCCGGACCAACTAGGTGACTAGATGTAAAAACATATAAGATGTATAAATGTATATATCTGTATATGTACATGTATGACTATATAGAAAGGCTATTTTGAGAAAAAAGCATTAGAGTTGATATGTATATGAAAACTACGAAATGAAATGATATGAAATTTTGATATAAGTAAATGATTAGATGTTTGAAATCATGTGATGATCAAACTATTTTTACTTATATTATAAAGATATGCTATTGAAAATCTAACGATTGATTTTCATGCGACTATAGGAAATAAAAAAGATGGTGAACACATGAAATCAAAGAAATATGAGAGGGCATCCTATCCTTTCAGAAAGGGTTGATGAACTACAAGCCCTGATAGAAGCTCAGATGAAAGAGAATGCTGAGCTAAGGCAATGGAACAGCGGCAAGGCCAAATCTCACAAATGGCTACACCTGAACAAGCAGTGCCATTAATTATGCCCAAAGTAGTATGAGAACCCCAACCTCAACCTCGCATAAATTAGAAACCACAGTACGAACGATTTCGACGGATGCAGCCATCAGAATTTGAGGGCTCCACAAACCCACTAGAAGCAGAGGAGTGGCTTTCTTCACTCCAAATGATCCTGGAATTTATGGATCTGAATGAACAAGAAAAGATTATGTGTGCATCCTCTGTGATGAGTAAGGATGCAAGATTTTGGTAGGACACCATCAAATTGAGAAAAATCATGGCCATGATGTCGTGGATAGACTTCTTAGAAGAATTTAATTAGAAGTATTATGATCTCACGCTGCT
Source organism: Antiaris toxicaria (assembly GCA_035233585.1). Taxonomy (NCBI): domain Eukaryota; kingdom Viridiplantae; phylum Streptophyta; class Magnoliopsida; order Rosales; family Moraceae; genus Antiaris; species Antiaris toxicaria. The sequence continues at coordinate 53,969,798 of CP141155.1, read as the reverse complement.
GTGACCCCAACAGAGGGAGTTTGCAGAGTTGAAGCAGGGAAACATGACAGTGAGTGATGTTTATCAGAAGTTTGACCAACTGCCCCGATTATGTCCGTATGTCATCCCTACTAAGAGGGAGAAAATTCAAAAGATGCTTGGGATGTTCCGACCCAACATCTCAGCTTTGGTAGTTAGTGGGTTAACACCACCCATAACTGTAGTTGACTGTGTTAGTTGAGCTTTAAGAGCCGAGTACCACCTAGTTAACAAAGGGAAGAGAAGGAGAAAATTTGGGATGCCAAGAAGAAGGAAAAAATCTTGCCAAAAGCTATTCAAGCTGGACCTCAGGTAGGACAAGGTAGTAAGCCGAATTCAAATATTAAGGCTGGACAGTCAAGCACTTTTGGCCAACGGTCGCAAAGCAAAAGGAAAGGAAATAATTATGGAAATAGGAATCAGCAGTAGAAGTTGAACAATAATGTCTTATTTGTTGTTCGCGACTGTGTTACATGTAGAAGGAAGCACCCAGGCCGATGTAGATTTGCACCAAATGCCTACTTTCAATAAAGAAAAGAAGGCCATTTTGCTAATAATAGCCCTAAGAATCGACAAAATGCGCAGGGTAAGTTTCAGTCACAACAGCAATGTCCCTAAGCTCATGCACTGCAGGCTAAGATTGAATGCCCTTCGGACATGCAAGAAAGACCGAAGCACTTGCCTTGTGCAAATGCTCGAGTGATGGTCTACACAAAAGAGGATGCAGAAGCTGGGACATCTAATGTAGTGGTAGGTCAGTTTTCTATCGCTAATCACTTGGCATCTATTTTATTTGATTCTGGAGCTATGCATTCTTTTATTTCATACAAATTTACGAACAAGATAGGATATCCTAAAGATAACATGGGTATGACATTTAGAACGGCTCTACCCTCAGGTGACGTGTTGATGTCCAATTACTAGTTACCTCATGTACCAATAATTATGGCAAATAGGGAGTTATATGCAGAATTGATCGTGATGGAGTTGGCGGATTACGATGTAATCCTAGGAATGGATTTCCTAGGGAAGTATCAAGTCACGATCGATTACCAGAAGCAAAAAATAGTGTTTCAACTAGACCAGGAAGACGACTTTGAATATGTCAGCTTGTCACATAAAATGAGGATGATGATGATCAATTAGATGAAAGCAAGGAAGCTAATATCTAGCGGCTATGCTGGATACTTAGCATACATAATGGATGTGACAGAGGAACAGAAGCTTTAACTTAGAGACGTTCCTATTGTGAACGAGTTTCTTGACGTTTTCCCAGAAGAATTACTCGGGTTGCCACCAAAATGAGAGATCTCTTTTGAGATCGAATTAATGCCAAGAAGTACACCTATCTCAAAGGCGCCATATCTAATGGCGCTGGCAGAGCTAAAGGAGTTGCAAGAGTAATTAAAAGAGCTTCTTGACAAGGTATTCATCCATTCAAGTTATTCCCTATAGGGTGCTCCCGTGTTGTTCGTCAAGAAGAAGGATGGAACATTATGCATGTGCATTGATTATCGAGAATTGAACAAGGTCGCTATCTAGAATAGGTATCCATTACCTAGAATTGACAACTTGTTCGATCAACTCAAAGGCACAGCGGTATTCTCCAAGATCAATCTGTGATCAAGATATCATCAACTACAGATCAAGGAAAGCGATATTCCCAAGACTACGTTTAGGACTCGTTACAGTCATTACGAATATCTTATGATGCTATTTAGGTTGACAAATGCGCCAGCTGTGTTCATGGATCTGATGAATCGAGTCTTTAAGGAATTTTTAGATAAGTTTGTCATTGTATTTATCAATGACATACTTATATATTCAAAGACTAGTGAGGAGCATGATGAACACTTGAGGATCATTCTTCAAACAATAAGGAAGCACCAACTCTATGCAAAATTCTCTAAGTGTGAATTTTGGCTAAATAGAGTATATTTCCTTAGACACGTAGTCTCTAAGCAAGGAACCGCGGTGGATCTTGCTAAAGTAGAGGCAATCAATGAATGGCCTGCACCTAGAAATGTGACTGAAATACAGAGTTTCTTAGGTTTAGCTGGCTATTATAGGAGATTTGTAGAGGGATTCGCACGACTCACTGCAACTCTCATGGCTCTTTCACGCAAAGAGAGGAAGTATGAGTGGACTGATGAGTGTGAAAAAGAGCTTTCGAGAGTTGAAGAAGCGACTAATGAGTGCGCCAATCCTTACACTTCCTACTGAAGGGGAGTTGTTCGTGATATACAGCGACACTTTGAAAATGGGATTAGGAGCTGTTCTGATGCAAGGCGATAAGGTGATAGCATATGCCTCATGTCAATTAAAAGATCATGAGAGAAATTATCCCACGCATGATCTAGAACTTGCCGCAGTAGTGTTCGCACTTAAGATCTGGCGACACTATTTATTTGGAGCTCAGTGTTAGATCTGTACTGATCATCAGAGTTTCAAATACTTCTTCACACAGAAGGAGTTGAATATGCAGTAGAGGTGATGGTTGGAGTTGGTAAAGGACTACGATTGTGAGATCCTCTACCATCCCAGAAAAGCCAATCATGTGGCAGATGCGTTAAGTAGAAAATCTACTGTTTCACAAGCAACTGCCGATTGAAAAACTGTGAAGGCCATTCTAACAGGAGATCAATGCATTGAAATTGGAGCTGATAGTTGGAAAATTGGCTGCACTTCAATTAGAGTCATTGTTATTTGAGGACATTAGAGAGGCTTAAAAAAGGGGATCCAAATCTACCAAGTTATCAGGAAGGAGTGCCCAAAGATGGATTAATCCTGTATCAGGGAAGAATTTATGTTTCTGATGATGAAGGATTAAGAAGGCAAATTATAGTAGAAGCCCATGAAACACCATATTCAGTGCACACGAAGCCAGTAAGATGTACTAGGATTTGAAGTTACAATTCTAGTGGAAGGGGATGAAGAAGGATATTGCAAAATTCGTGAGTCGATGCATGACATGCCAAATAGTTAAGGTCGAACATCGACATCCAAGCAGAAAATTAGAGCTGTTAGAAATTCCCAAATGGAAATGGGAACATAGTATAATGGACTTTGTGGTAGGATTACTGAAAACCTGAGAAGGCTACGATGCCATTTGGGTTATTGTCGATAGATTAACAAAAACAGCAAGGTTCATAGTAGCGAAAATTACTTTTTCACTAGAAAAGTTGGGAAATCTTTATGTAACCCATATCGTTAGGTTACATGGTGTTCCTAAGTCCATTGTATCAGATCGTGATGCACAATTCACTTTGGATTTCTGAGAGTGCGTGCAAGAAGCCAATAGGAATGGAATTGCATCTAAGTATGGCATTTCATCCGCAGACTGACAGGCAATCTGAACAGATGATCCAAACGTTAGAAGACATGCTTCATACGTGTATAATAGATTTCCCCAGAAACTGGAATGAAAAACTTCCATTGGTAGAATTTTCATACAATAATAGCTACCAAGCTTCTATAGGAATGACACCCTATGAGGCTTTATATGGAAGAAAGTATAGATCACCTATCCACTGGTACAATCTACAAGAAAAGCGGCTGCACAAAATGGATTTTGTGTAAGAAACAACTAATGCTGTTGCAAAAATACAGCAACGAATAAAGATTGCGTGGAGTCAACAGAGGAGCTATGCAGATAAATGATGAAGATCCTTAAAGTTTAACAAAGGGTATTTCGTATTCCTAAGAGTTTCACCAATGAAAGGAATAATTCATTTCGGTAAGAGAGGTAAATTGAGTCCACTATATATTGGACCATTTGAAATTATCGAACGCATTAGGAAGGTTGCCTACAAGTTGGCATTACCTCCTAAAATATCAGCAGTGCATAATGTGTTTCACGTATCCATGTTGTGAAAGTACATATCGTATCTATCCCATGTAGTAAAACATGAACCGATCCAGATCCAGGAAGATCTAACATATGAAGAGAGGCCTATTCAAATTTTGACACGAGAAGAAAAAGTATTAAGGAACAACACGATCCCATTAGTCAAAGGGTTGTGGAAAAATCACAATGTCAAAGAGGCTACATAGGATTGCGAGGATGAAATTAGAGAATTGTATCCCAACTTGTTCTAAATTTTTAAGGATGAAATTTTTATAAGGAGGGGTGAAGGAATTTTGAGATTCTCGAAAGAATTTAAAATTGTATGTATATGACAATTTTAATGTATAAAATATGAAAAAGTTATGTTTTAGTACTGTTGAGAATATAGTGAAAATGTTCTAACAGTGTAAAAGAGTGTAAGTTTGGAGATGGAAAATCTTTCCAAACAGAAATGGGTGAAACAGCCCTAAATCGGAGTAAAAAACCCTAGAGAGCGCACCGAATACACTAAAAGACGAATATTTACGGTAATGATTTTTGGTCAAACGGAAGCAAAATAAGGCAAATCGATTGCACTGGATGCATCAGAAACCCGCATACGCGATTTCAGTAGATTTCCGTTAAGTTTGACTTTTGGTCAAACTTTGACCACGAAATAATATATGAATTGATTGGATGATGTCGTGTGTGACATCAAAATTATGATGTATTAAATGGTTAATTTAAGGCTTAATAAGGGTGGTAGGTGGCATTAATGGTGGAGATTAATGGTGATCTAAAATCAAGGGCCAGGATTAAGCCAAAGTTACATGAGAATTTTGGCAAAATTTTGGATAATATGGGCTGTAAAGGGAGTCGGCCAAGACATGAAAAATCAGCAAAAAATTTGCTTTTTGGTCCCTAGAAAGTTGCTAAAAAGTCCCTAAACAATTTCCAAATTATTGTGAAAAGTTACCATTTAGTCCTCCACACATTTGCCTATAAATAGAGATAAGAAATTCACTTGGAAAATCAACAAAACCAGCCCAAATTCTATCCAAGTGTGACCGTGAGCTTCCATCCCATCCTAACCAAAATTTTAGCAAAAATTATTCACCAAATTAGCTTCCAAACCTAGTTCAAGCATCAACGAATCAAGTTGATAAGGTGAGCCACCATTTTGTAGCATTTCTTGCCATTTTTCTTCAAGAAATCCGTGGCATGTTTGGGTGAAAATGGTGAAAAAATTTGATGATTTGTTTTGGTGTTGACATTGATTTGGTGATGTAGTGGTTAAAGTAGGTTTTAGAAACTTGAAACAAGCAAATTTATGCATGTTCCCTATTCAAAACCTATGGCTTATGTACAAGAGAAAATGGGAAATTTTTATGATGAAAATTGATAAACAAATGTTGATAAAGAACCTTAGGAATAAACAAAGTTTCCTATGGTTTTGGACATGAAAACCATGGCATAAAGGCTAGGTTGAAATGAAATTTTATTAGGTTTTTGATATTGAAATGTACATTAGAAACCCTAAGATTGATACGTGATGAATGAGCTTTGTGATAAAAATATGTGGTGTTGAATACCATGAGAAAACCGTGGCCTATGATTAAGGAAATTGGTGAAAATTGTGATTGACTAGAATGACGGATAATGTAAAAAAGTTTTATGTAAAGTTTGGTAACTTTACATAAAATAGGTCTCTGGTATAGTATATGGTAGGTACCAAGGTTCTGAGGCATACCTAACACCGGAAAACCTAAAATTTAAGTGGAAATGCTGCTGAAATTTTTAAAACGGCCTAAAGGGCATTTCAGGAAATGAGGGGTAAAAATGTAGGCTCAAAAATAAAAACCAAGACCCCTCGGTATGTTAGAGTTGGTAATGGAAGATTGAACCCAAGAGGATTACCAAAATGACCCTCTAATGTCTAAAATGCTGAGAATTGAAAACATTTACGTCAGGGGTATTTTAGGAAACGAGAGGAAAAATTTATGGACGGGATGAAGAACCCAAGCCCCTCGGGAACCAAGGCTCGGGAACAAGATGATAAATGTTTTAGGAGCAGTGAAATACCCATTTGAGGCTCCAAAATACTAGAAAAACAAGAAACGACCCTAAGTGTCAAAATAGTCCCTCTAAGGGTCGGGTGAGGAATAGTTACCGATTTTACAGCAAATAATGCTATAAAAATATATCGAAGCCTAAGAAATATTATTTTATGATATTTGGGCTTAGAAAATCCTAGAAAAATGGTAGAACGGAATTGTTATGGTCCTAAAACCCGCTAGGGGCAAAATAGTCATTTTGATCAAAAATTTTCGAAAGGCTTAGAAAGGACCGTTAAGGATCTAGAATGCTTTAAATAAGATTCTAGAGGCTACAATTAAGATTTTAGGGTTAAAATCTAAAATTTTTAAAGTACATGGGCATGTACTTTGGAACACAGGCGTGTGGTAGAAACCCGAGAGGTACATGGGCGTGTATTAAGCCGTGTATCACATATAGAAATGAAATGCATTAAAAGGTTAACAACGAAATGAATATATGTAAAGTGATGTATAATGATGGGAATTAACAGACAATATTTTGTCTGTAGGGATCCAAACTAGAGACGATAACAAAACTACGGAGGACTTTTAGAAGTGCACGTTATCGCAGTTGTGGATAGTTCAAGCATTTTCATGTCTGCAACATGAAATGCTGTGGTATTTAATTATGTACTAATCGTACATTAGTTGCGAAGTCCAACAGGCACTAGGGTGTAGTTAGACTAACACACCCAACAAATTGATAAAGTGAGATGTGTACTGTGGGCACACTATGGAAAGAGTGTGACTAAATTTAAGACACACCCTTAAAAGAAAGAATGTATAAAGACCTACAAGCAATAATGGTTCCTGACTTTGAGGTGATGATTAATACCACCTAGTCGGAACTATAATTGAAAGATGGTAATAAAACCACTTTTGGTGTACCGGTCTCTAGTGAGGTGGAGGTTTATAGGCCATTCGAGGATACAAGAACTGCTTCGAGTGATGATGGACTACGAAGGATCAGCCTCAGGGTTGCTCCCAATGCCCCTCACAGTCAGCGCACATATGATATCGATACGGCTAACATGAGCTCAAAACCAGAACGTAAATGAAGATAATAACCAAAAATGTGATGAAAGCCATAACTGAGCATAATTTAGCATAATCGACACTAACGTTAAGTGTAGGGTACTCAGTTAGGGTGACATGAATAGTACCCAGTAAGAGTCCAAGTAACTATTCACCGGTCAAAAGTCAAAGTATTGTTTATGGTGAATAGTACTTTTTATAGATGAATAGTATTATTCATAGAAAATTTTATTATTAACATTTTGAATCTATGTGATTCATAGTATATATGTTTGAACTTACTAAGCCTATTAGCTCACCGGTTTATTCGTGTTGCAAGTAAGAAACCTATCCAGTAGATATACTGGATGGCGGTAGGATATGCGGTGCCATTAGAATAGGGAATTTGACTGTGGATTATGGTCCTTCTACCAGTCTTCTGCTAAGCATTGAAAGAAGAAATTTGAAGAAAATGTATTTTGAGAAACAAAGTTGAAATTATGTGTTTTTCTAAACTATGTTGTATTGCAAAAAAATATAAAAAGTCGACTAAAGTATAGTTTTATATTTTATATGGCTTTCATACATGGCTTTCATGCAAGAAAAGTATTTTGGAAAAAAAGATGATCTCCAAAATACAAAGATTTAAAAATGAAAGAAGTTTTTGGTGATGACCCTATGAGATGCACAGGCTGTCACAATCGACTACAGAGTTGGATTATGACGGTTTTGCATGGTCGAAATTGGGGGCATCACAAAGTAGGACCTAGTTCACAGTTCCTTAGCATTGATATATGAAATACATCATGTACATGCAACGACTCTGATAGTGATGCTAGACGATAAGCTACTTTGCCAACACATAAAATAATGATAAATGGTCCCATATACCATGGTGTTAATTTCCCTTTCTTGCCGAAATGAGAAACTCATTTTCGAGGTAAGATCTTTAGAAGCATAAAATCATCTCTTCAAATTCCAACGATCTCCATCTTCTATCAACATAGCTCTTTTGTATGCTCTGAGCTTCTGAATAATTCAAATCTTCTCAATAGTTTCCTCAACAATAATTGCATTGGTACGAACTCCATCTTTAGGTTTGATCCAACATGTAAGAGATCTACACAATCTTCCATAAAGAGCTTCGAACGATGCCATCAAAATGTTAGGTTGATAATTGTTGTTATAGGTAAACTCTACTAATGATAAATCATCAATCTATTTGTTCCCATAATCCAGAACACATGCTCACGACATGTCTTCAAGGATCTAAATAACCTTTTCTGTATTCGTTGGTCTGTAATAGGGTGCTAAATTTCAAATCCATTCCTAAGGCTACTTGGAAACTCTTCCAATATCAAGCCATAAATCCAAGATCATGATCAGAAATGATACTTAGTGGTACTCCATGATATTTGACTATCTTATTAAGGTATACCTTTACTAAGTTCCTCCCACCATACATTGACTTGATAGGGATGAAATGTGCTGACTTTGTCAATTGATCTACCACCACCCAAATAGCATCATCACCATTGTGTTTTTGGTAACCATATGAGGAAATCCATGGTAATTTCTTCGCACTCCAACTCTAGAATAGGTAATGGTTGTAGCACCCCTTTAGGTTTCTGACCCTCTGCCTTAACCATAAGACAATTTTGACAAGTCTTAACATATGTTGTCACATTGTTCTTCATTCTTCACCAGTAGTATTATCTCTTTAGATCCTTGTGCATCTTGATAACTCCTAGGTGAATCACAAATCGAGATTTATGAGCTTCATCCATGGTCACCTTCTTTAATTCTAGTATTTAAGGAGTAGCTAGACAATGTTTGAAATACAAGTTTCCATTGCTACAGATATTCTAGTGTTCCAATTATTCTCTATTCTAGAGCTTTGACTAGACATTTTGCAGATGGCTGTCCTTATGCTGATCTTCCTTTACATGCTAAATCAAGTATGGTGGAGTTACTAGGTTGCAAAAGGTGACCGAATTTTGCTCCCCAAAAATTTCAAAGTCGTACTCTTCGACTACCTTTATTCTTTTCTAGTGAAGCACTGCTAGCAAGCCAAGATGACATGCACCCTTTCGGCTAAGTGCATCAGTTATGACAGTAGCCTAACCTAGATGATATTCCAAAGTAAAGTGGTAGTCTTCCATATATTCTACCCAACGTCTCTGTCTCAAGTTCAGACCTTTTTGGGTAAAAAGATACTACAAACTTTTATGATCAAAGAACATCTGAAATAAGACAGTATAGAGATAGCATCTCTAAATTCTCAAGGAGAAAATAATGGCTACTAACTCTAAATCATGTGTAGGGTAGTTCTTCTCATATGTCTTCAGTTGTTGTGATGCACAAGCCACAAGGTCTCCTCCGTGCATTAAAGCACACTCGAGTCCTTCTCTTGATGCATTGGTGTAGACGTCATGGGGTTCCTCTGGCTTTGGAATTATAAGAACTGGGGCAATAGTCATTCGAGTCTTCAGTTCTCGAAAATCATTCTCACATTTACTATTCCAATCAAATTGAACATCCTTCTTTGTCATTCATGTCATTGGGGTTGCAGTTCATGAGAAATCCTGAACAAATTTACGATAGTATCCTGCCAATCCTAGAAAACTTCTGATTTCAATTACATTCCTGGGTCGTTTCCATGGCTTGATTTTAGTTAAATCCGTGGCTATACCTAGACTAGATATGGTGTGCCCAAGAAATTTTACTTCAAATAGCTAGAAGTCATACTTTTTCCTTTTAGCATATAATTTAAGCTCCCTCAAAATTTGTAGGACCAATTTCAAGTGATGTTCATGTTCTACCTGAGTCTTAGAGTATATCAGAATATCATAAATAGAGACAATGACAAATTGATCTAAAAATGGCCGGAAGGCACAATTCATCAAATCCATGAAAGCTACTAGGGCATTTGTCAAATCAAAAGACATAGCTAAGAATTCATAAGATCCATGTCAAGTCCTAAATGCTGCCCTCGAGATATCTATCTCTCATATTTTTAACTGGTGATATCCAGATCTCAGGTCGATCTTAGAAATGTATTGAGCACTTTCTAGTTGATTAAACAATTGGTCGATCCTTGGTAAGGGATATTTGTTATTGATTTCACCCTATTTAACTGCTTGTAACCAACACATAGTCATAAGTTTCCATCTTGTTTGTTTGTAAATAAAACCAATGCTCCCCATGGTGATTTACTTAGTTAGATGAATCCCTTAATTTTCAATTCAATTAATTCTTTTCGTAACTTGGCTTTCTCTATAAAGGCCATTTTGTATGGTGGAATTGATATTGGAACTATACTAGGGATGAGGTCAATGCTGAATTCTACCTCTAAATTAGGTGGTAAACTAGGTAGATCCTTAGGAAACACGTCTGGGAATTCATCTACCACAAGAACATAGTGATCACCACAGTTCACATTATTGTTGTGGCACCCTCGACCTCAGTCCACCGAAACTATTACAATCAAGCTCCTTAGCCGACTGGAATAGCTCGTGAACTTCGTCAGGTCGCCTAAATTCTTTTCTTTCCTTTAAACCCTTTGTGAAATTTGGAATCATTTTTTTTAAAATACTTTTTCTTGTTTGTAAACATAATGTAATTAAACTGAACTATGTTTGTCACTTGTAAAAGTACAAACATACTTTATACATAATATATAATTCAACTCTTTTTGCAATACATATCTTTTCTTTATTCAAATCTCCTCTTTCAACGCTCAGCAGAAAACTTGTAGCAGGACCATATCCACAGTGGATTCCCTATCCCTTTGACACGTTCGCATCCTGCCACCATTCAGAAATCTACTGGACAGGTTTCTTACCTGCAACATGAACAAACTGATGAGCTAACAGGCTCAATAAGTTCAAACATACACAGTAAGAATCATATTGATTCAAAAACACTAAAATTCAATTTCATATAAATAGAACTATTTACCATGAATAGTACTATTTACAACTTTGACCGTTGACTGATGAATAGTAATAGTTACCCTAATTGGTTACTATTCACTTTACTCTATCGGGGTACTATTCACATACCCTAACCGAATTTACATTACTCTAGCGTAAGCTTCGGTTATGCTCAATTATGGTTTTTTTTTTTTATCATTTTATTGATTGTTTATTCTCTATTTGATTTCTAGTTTAGAGCTCTGTGTATGGTAGTACCGATGATTATTAGCGCACTGACTGGGAGGGTCTAAGGAGCGACCTTAGAACATCGGCCTCCACAGCCCTGATATCCTTGTAGGATCTGAGAAAAACCTCCACCACTATGTTGGAGGGGCAATATGTTAGGAAATGCCCTAAGTATTAGAGACATTTTGATGTATTCATTTTGAACTGGATAATAAAATTATACTTAGAGGTTATTCATTACATTGCTATCTGTCCTCGTCCTGTTTACATGTTAAAGTAAATGTAAGCAAATATGGCTCACTGACTACTTGTGTTAAAACTGTTAGAACGTTGCATGCAATGGTCTTTTGTATGCGAGAAGACAATGTTCTAAAGTTAGCAGTCTAAACTATGGTCTGTAGTCTATGGGGTTAGACCGAGCATCTAACTCATGATAAGACTATTATGTTGTCTAAAGCCTTGGAGGGGACAGTCTGTCTTGACTGTCTGGAGCTGGACTCCCAAGTAGAGACATGGATATATTGCTCGGTGGTGACATATTAGACCAGGACTAAAGCGTGATTGATCTACGTAGTCCGCTATAAGTAGATCAATCTGCTTTTGACGTTCATTGTGCAATAACCTTAATCCTGAGTAAATGAACTACTTCATGTATATGACTTGTGTACTTTGATGTTCCAATGGCTAAAGCATCTCAGAGGTAGTAAGCTTATAGACCGGTTCGTTGGGTGCATGACTTGTATACGATGAAGGGTTTGTTTGCAGATATCGGAATCATAGCTCTGAGGAGTTAAAGGTATCCTCTTAAAGGCATTATACTGAATGTGAAAATGGATAAGGCCTTGGGTCGTCTGCTGGGCAGATGACTTCTTATTCACATATGGTGAATAATCATTTTCTTGATTCGGTAGTATAATGGAACTTTAAGATAGCCTGATCAGTAGGATTAAACGGACTTTGACCTAAGGCTGATCATGGATATCATATGAGGGTTTTACATATATGACAAGGTCATTGGATGGTAACTCGTCACAGGCTTACGTAATACGGTATATAATTGGGAGTTCAGTTTCAGGTTTATAGTGGTGTGACTCTGAAATTAGTGATCATATGATTGAGTTGTTCGGTACAGAATGATGATCATATAGAATCACGGGAGCCCGATTATATATGTCCAATCAGTCCCTCTACTAGCTCCACATAATTCCTTAACGTTTGGCAAATTGATTTGTGTATGCTATTGGCTAGTTTATTATGCATGGATGGTGATGACACAGGATTAGGATGGTAGACAAGATTCTCTCCGGTTGGATTCAGATTTTGTTTTGGATAATAGAGTACACAATTATTCGAACTCCAAATAAAGTTGCCATGATTTTATTTGAGATTGGATTGGAGTTGTAGAAAATTATCCATGAGAACAAGAATATGAAACACAACCGTTTTGTGGAATTTGAAATTTGAATTTTGAAATTTGAAATTTGAATTTTGAAATTTGAAATTTGAATTTTGAATTTGAAATTTGAATTTGAAATTTGAATTTGAAATTCGAATTTGAAATTTGAATTTGAAATTTAAATTTGAAATTTGAAATTTGAAATTTGAATTTGAAATTTGAAATTCAAATTTTGAATCACAGTCCAAGTAGGATTCGAATTTGTTGTGGAAAATCCACAAGGTTTGAAATTCGAATTTGAGTTGGATTTGGAGAGGATAATCTTGTTAGAATCCTACTTGAATTTTGAATCCAAATCCCAACAAAAGTGGGCGAATTTTTTGAGGATAATCCTCAATGGAAAATTCGGTTTTTTGTGGATTAGATTCAAGGGAAAATTCAAGTTTCAATCCTAGTTGAATTTGGATTCTCTCCTTCCCTAAAAGTGGCCGAAATTTTGGAGCCTTAATCCTAGGAAATTCGGTTATTTTTGGATAAGGTTGAGATGAGATTTAGCTGGAAAATCCTAGTGAAATTTGATTCTTCCTTATCCTAAAAGTGGCCTAAAATTTGGAGAAGATTTTCTCCTAAAGATTTCGGATTTTTTGGTTGAAAAAGGGAGATAAAATTCTAGTTAAAATCTTGTTTAGATTTGGATTGGATTTATCCTAGAAAAACCGAATTTAATTGTTAGGATTATCCTATGAAAAATTCAGATTTTTGGTTAAAGATAAGGGAGAAAATCTTTTCCTAGTCCAATTCGAATTCAGAGAATCACCTCATGCAGGTCTATAAATAGAGGTCCTGCCACTCCAGTTCTCTCAGACCACAGACTCTCAGGTGAGCAGGCTTATTGTTGCACAGCTCATCGTGACAATAAAGTTCTTTAGAGATCTGGGTGGTCGGAAGAAGACTAGCAGTGCTAGCATACCGATCGAGGTTCAGAGTGCCCACACACTTAGCCATTCGGGAATTGGAGAATGGTAGAGAAGGCTAGTTGGTTGAAGCCTCCGGTCATTCTCCTCCTGCAAGATTGGCATCCTTGAGGTATGAGTTTTAATTGTTGTTGGTTTATTGTATATGGCATCATGAGATATTTAACGATCTAAAAATTTTTATTGTTCCGCTGCGCCACTCTGATATGTTTTTACCGGTTTATTTTCCTACAATTGGTATCAGAGCCATCTCATGACTATGTCATGCACATAAATTAGACAATTACTTAGTCCTTTTATTTATGTATGGATGTGATATTTAGAGAGTGGCATTCTAGGGTTGTTGTTATCATGTATTATGTATAAAGTATGTGGTTATTTTAATTTTTTGAATTATTATAAGCATGCTTGTTTATACCGGTTATGGTTCCTTAGAATTTAGAAAAATTGTATCTAGGAATTTTTATGTAACCATGGGAGCAGTTTATTAACACTGTAATTTTCCCATGGATTTTAATTTTTATCTCTTAGATTTTTTTATGGTTAGAATTTTTGTACACCGGAAACGGTTTAGGAATTTTTTATGTAATTATTCTTGGAGGAGATTGAAGATTGAAGACCGTAATTTATTTTTCCCAAAAGTTAAATTTAATTTAAAGATTGAAATTTTGATTGTGTAGAAAATTTCAATTTAATTGGGATTCAAATTAATTTTTGGAGATCCTAATAGGTAAATTGGAATATGACACGAAAATCGAGACACGACCCCTCGGAATAGGCCGACGGGCCTTGGTGGGGCTGCAGCCCCTGCCCTCAGGCAGGATGGGGCTGCGGCAGCCCCTATGCAGGCAAACATCACCCACGGCCGCAGGCTTGGCCTGCAGCCGAGGGTGGCGCAGCCTGCCCAAGGCCGGCCGCAGCCTGGGCATGCAGCCACTGGCTGCAGGCGCTGCCTGCAGCCTGCCGGCTGCTGCGCCCGGCCTGGGCGTGCAGCCTGGCGCTGCAGGCTGCACAAGGGGCAACCGTGGGCTGCCAGCCCCTCCGGGGTTGGTGGCTGCCCACGGCGGCTGCCGCCTTCAAGGGCGGCGGTCCAAAAAAATTTGAAAATTTTGATTTTTAAATTTGAGATTTAATTTTAAATCATGTTTAAAAATATGTAATTGAAAATTTGAAATTTTTGAAATTACATATTATTACACATGATGATTAAAATTGTTTAAAAATTTGAATTAGAAATTTAAATTTGAAATTCGAATTTGGAGTTTGAATTTGAAATTTAAATTTTTGGAAATTTAAATTTTAAATAATTCTTGAGATTAGAAATAAAAGGAGAGGCTACATAAAGATGGATACAAGAAGACGGAACAAAATTCAAGACCCAAAGAATGCTTTGGATGGAATTTTGTAATCTTTATTTTCTTTGTTCTAGGATGGAACCATGGCTTGGTTATTCTGTCAATTATTTTTCTGTGATATGTCATGGATGTATAAATATGTATTGATGGATGTTTTGTATGCATATTTGATAACATGTCATATAGGATAGGTGAGTGTCGCTCATACTATATTGATCATACATAATTTGACAAAACTTGCATGTTTTTCAAAATATTGAGTGGGAGAGGGTTTCAAACAAAACCCACGGCCTCCATTGTTGATCCATATGTGAAAGCATGGTAATGCCTCGCGTCAGTTCTGACCTGACCACACCCCTCGGTAGGTGTTTACCACCGCCGGTATACTAGATTGGATCTCCTATGTGGAAAACGTGTTCGGGTGCGATCCTATTCATGACCACCCCTCGGTGGCTTAGTAGGACGTGGATCAGGCTACGTAAACAATGGTTATACACTCAAGACTCGTTTAGTTATTAACCTTCCCTAGAAGCTCTGTTAACTAAACTGGTGGCCAAATAAGCGATTATTAATATATGTCTTAACCTTGGAGGATTTAAGGTAACATATATTAATTGGACGGGGTCCATGTTCCGGCTATTTGTTCTCATGACCACCCCTCGGTGGCTTGGGGCAATAGGTGCTGAGAATTACCGTTGCAATGCTACATGTTTTTTCAAGTTTCACATAGGAACATACTTGTATGTTTTTATTTGCTAAATTATCTGTATATTTGCTTGGGCTTTGTAATGATGTCTAGTATAATTTTATTTCAGTTCAAAATGTCACCGACACCCCTCATTTCGATACTTACTGAAAATAAGTTGAATGGCGATAATTATAAAGACTGGAAAAGAAATCTATTAATAGTTCTCAGCTGCGAGAGACACAAGTTCGTACTAGACGAACCATGCCCACCTGGGCCCAAACCTGACACACCACTTGAGGAGGTCTCGGTTGCCTATAATCGTTGGAGAGAATCCAATGAGATAGCTCGATGCTACATCCTTGCTAGCATGACGAGTGCTTTACAAAAGCAGCATGAGACTTATCAAGTTGCTGGGGAGATCATGGAAAATCTGGAGGACATGTTCGGAGGCCAAGAAAAATTGGCTCGACAGTCCGCTATCACCAGCATTATGAACTCTAAGCAAAAGGCGGGTGCTCCGGTGAAGGACCATATGATCACTCTAATGGGATTCTTCGCTGAGGCTGCCGAGAATGGTGCTGAGTTGGACTATAACACCCAGATCGAAATGGTGTTCAAGACTCTGTCTAAAGATTTTGTGGGGTTTAAGGCCGCATACAATCTGGCGACAAAGGAGTTAGGACTTACCGAGCTCATGAAGCAACTACAGGCTTATGAGCGGATGATCAGGGATGAGGATACGGTCCGACCTAAAGGAGAGGCCAATTTGGCGGAATCTTCCAATCCCTCACGGAAGAGGAAGAGGCCAAATAAGAAGCAAGTGGCTTCCAGTTCTTCTAATCCTCCTGTCTCGGACGGGAAGAAGAAGAAGAAGAACAAGAAGCCAAAGGACCCTAAAAAGTCCAAATGCTTCCACTGTGGGAAGGTAGGTCACTTCAAGAAGGCTTGCCGGGAATTCCTAGCCTCCAACGGCAAGGAAGGTAAGGAACTTCATTACTTAGAAGCGTGTTTGGTGGAAGAATCGAAAGACACATGGGTCATTGATTCGGGCGCCACTAATCATGTTTGTGTTTCTATGCAGGGGTTCGTGGAAACGAGAAGTGTACATGATAGGAGCCTCTCGTTGTGGACTGGAGATGGTAGCTTTGTGGTGGCTGAGGCAGTGGGAGACGTTCATCTTTATTTTGATCAATTTAGGTTTATTTTATTGAAAGACTGTTTTTATGTTCCTAATTTTAGGAGGAACCTTATATCGGTAGCTTGTTTAATAAAGGATTCTTATTCAGTTTCTTTTTGTAAAAGAGTTGATATTCGTAGAAATAAGTCTTTTATCTGTTCTGGATGGATGGATGGAAACCTATATTTGATCAGACCAAAGATGTACTCACTGCTTGACACTGAATTAATTGATAACTCTAAAAGGTTGAAAGTTTCTCACTCTAACAAGGCGTATCTTTGGCATTTAAGACTTGGTCATATTAATCAGGATAGGATTCAAAGATTGGTGAAAGACGGTCCTCTGGAATCTCTGGAGGAGGTACGACTTCCCCAATGTGAATCTTGTCTAGAGTGTAAGATGACTAAGAGGTCTTTTGGAGCTAAGGGTACAAGGGCACAGGAGTTCTTAGAAATTGTGCACACTGACGTATGTGGCCCCATGAACATCACAGCACGAGGAGGGTTTGAGTACTATGTCTCTTTCATAGATGATTACTCGAGGTATGGATATGTGTATCTGATGCACCGCAAGAGCAAAACCTTTGATAAATTCAAAGAGTATCGTGCGGAAGTGGAAAAGCAATTGGATAAATCCATAAAGACACTTCGATCTGATCGAAGTGGCGAATACCTCTCCGATGAATTTCTAGGACATCTTGTAGAGAATGGGATATTATCCCAATTGACTGCACCTGGTACTCCACAACAGAATGGTGTACCCGAAAGGAGAAACAGGACCTTATTGGATATGGTACGGTCCATGATGAGTTACTCAATGCTGCCATTATCATTTTGGGGACATGCTTTACAAACGGCGTGCTATATTCTGAACCAGGTTCCGAGCAAATCAATTCCTAGACCTCCGTATGAATTGTGGCGTGGCAGGAAGCCCTCCCTTGGACATATGAGAATATGGGGCTGCCCGGCACATGTACTGGATGGGGATGCGAAGAAGTTGGAACCAAGATCAGAATTGTGCATGTTTGTAGGGTATCCAAAGGGAACAAAAGGAGGTCTGTTCTATAACCCGAAGGAACAAAAGGTCATTGTCTCAACCCATGCGACATTCTTGGAGGAAAGTCACATGAATGACTTTAAGCCTCGAAGCAAAGTGGTGCTAGAGGAGTTATCGGGTGAAAGAACTGCTCTACAGATTTCGGTCTTGGACGCAAGTCCGAGTTCCAGTGAAAGACCTGCAGACGATCAACAATTTAGGGTGCCTCGTCGTAGTGGGAGGGTTTCTAAGAAACCTAATTTCTTCATGTATGATGCTGAGGTATACCAAGCCGAGGCTCATGAGCATGAGGAAGATCCGGTCACATATGATGAAGCTATAAAGGATGTTGATTCTAGATCTTGGAAACAAGCTATGAACAATGAGATGGATTCTATGAAATCCAACTCTGTTTGGGAACTTGTAGATTTGCCAGATGGGATAAAACCCATTGGATGCAAATGGGTCTACAAAAGAAAGAAGGATGCGGAAGGGAGAGTGGAAACTTTCAAAGCTAGACTGGTTGCAAAGGGATACACGCAAAAGGCTGGAATCGATTACGAGGAAACCTTTTCGCCTGTTGCTATGCTGAAGTCTATCCGTATTCTTCTGTCCATTGCTGCGGCTCTCGATTACGAGATCTGGCAAATGGATGTCAAGACGGCATTCTTGAATGGCCATCTTGAAGAGTGTATCTATATGATACAGCCAAAGGGTTCGTAGCAAAAGGCCAAGATAGGAAAGTCTGCAAGTTGCTTAGATCCATTTATGGATTAAAGCAGGCATCCCGCTCATGGAACCAGAGGTTTGATCAAGCGATTAAGACATTTGGTTTTGAGTAGAACGTTGATGAACCTTGTGTTTATAAACGTATTAAGGATGGAAAAGTGGTCTTTCTGATACTCTATGTCGATGATATACTACTCATTGGGAATGATGTAGGGAATTTATCATCGGTCAAGCTTTGGTTACACCAACAGTTTGACATGAAGGACATTGGAGAAGTTAATTATGTTCTAGGCACTCGTCTCTTCAGAGATCGAAAGAACAAAATGATAGCATTATCCCAAGCTTCATACATAGATAAAATAATTGACAAATATGCAATGCTAGAGGCAAAGAAAGGCTCACAACCTTCTATTGCCGGTTTAACTCTTTCATTGGATGACTGTCCCAAGACATCGGAAGAAAGAGAGCATATGAGTAAGGTCCCTTATGCATCCGCTGTGGGTAGCCTTATGTACGCTATGATTTGCACTCGCTCGGACATATGTTTTGCAGTAGGTATGGTGAGTCGATATCAAGCAAATCCTAGAACCAAGCACTGGCAAGCAGTAAAGCATATACTCAAGTATCTTAAGAGAACGAGGGATTATATGCTGGTGTATTCAAGAGGGGACCTAACACCCGTAGGATACACGGACACAGACTTCCAGACTTGTAAGGATTTGAGGAAGTCGACATTAGAGGGCATATGGAGACAGGATAAGTAGATGTATGTAAGATCGCGTCCGAGGACAACATTGCCAATCCCTCTACTAAGACTTTGGTGGCTAGAAGCTTTGAGAGGAATGTAGAGGCGATGGGGATGCGTAACATGGCACATCTGTTAGGAAATGGCCTAAGTATTAGAGACATTTTGATGTATTCATTTTGAACTGGATAATAAAATTATACTTAGAGGTTATTCATTACATTGCTATCTGTCCTCGTCTTATTTACATGTTAAAGTAAATGTAAGCAAATATGGCTCACTGACTGCTTGTGTTAAAACTGTTAGAACGTTGCATGCAATGGATTTTTGTATGCAAGAAGACAATGTTCTAAAGTTAGCAGTCTAAACTATGGTCTGTAGTCTATGGGGTTAGACCGAGCATCTAACTCATGTTAAGACTATTATGTTGTCTAAAGCCTTGGAGGGGACGGTCTGTCTTGACTGTCTGGAGCTGGACTCCCAAGTAGAGACATGGATATGTTGCTTGGAGGTGACATATTAGACCGGGACTAAAGCGTGATTGATCTACGTAGTCCGCTATGAGTGGATCAATCTGCTTTTGACGTTCATTGTGCAATAACCTTAATCCTGAGTAAATGAACTACTTCATGTATATGACTTGTGTACTTTGATGTTCCAATGGCTAAAGCGTCTCAGAGGTAGTAAGCTTATAGACCGGTTCGTTGGGTGCATGACTTGTATACGATGAAGGGTTTGTTTGCAGATATCGGAATCATAGCTCTGAGGAGTTAAAGGTATCCTCTTAAAGGCATTATACTAAATGTGAAAATGGACAAGGCCTTGGGTCGTCTGCTGGGCGGATGACTTCTTATTCACATATGGTGAATAATCATTTTCTTGATTCGATAGTATAATGGAACTTTAAGATAGCCTGATCAGTAGGATTAAACGGACTTTGACCTAAGGCTGATCATGGATATCATATGAGGGTTTTGCATATATGACAAGGTCATTGGATGGTAGCTCGTCACAGGCTTACGTAATACGGTATATAATTGGGAGTTCAGTTTCAGGTTTATAGTGGTGTGACTCTGAAATTAGTGATCATATGATTGAGTTGTTCGGTACAGAATGATGATCATATGGAATCACGGGAGCCCGATTATATATGTCCAATCAGTCCCTCTACTAGCTCCACATAATTCCTTAACGTTTGGCAAATTGATTTGTGTATGCTATAGGCTAGTTTATTATGCATGGATGGTGATGACACAGGATTAGGATGGTAGACAAGATTCTCTCCGGTTGGATTCAGATTTTGTTTTGGATAATAGAGTACACAATTATTCGAACTCCAAATAAAGTTGCCATGATTTTATTTGAGATTGGATTGGAGTTGTAGAAAATTATCCATGAGAACAAGAATATGAAACACAACCGTTTTGTGGAATTTGAAATTTGAATTTTGAAATTTGAAATTTGAATTTTGAAATTTGAAATTTGAATTTTGAATTTGAAATTTGAATTTGAAATTTGAAATTGAAAATTCGAATTTGAAATTTAAATTTGAAATTTGAAATTTGAAATTTGAAATTTGAATTTGAAATTTGAATTTGAAATTTGAAATTCAAATTTTGAGTCACAGTCCAAGTAGGATTCGAATTTGTTGTGGAAAATCCACAAGGTTTGAAATTCGAATTTGAGTTGGATTTGGAGAGGATAATCTTGTTAGAATCCTACTTGAATTTTGAATCCAAATCCCAACAAAAGTGGGCGAATTTTTTGAGGATAATCCTCAATGGAAAATTCGGTTTTTGTGGATAAGATTCAAGGGTAAATTCAAGCTTCAATCCTAGTTGAATTTGGATTCTCTCCACTCCCTAAAAGTGGCCGAAATTTTGGAGCCTAAATCCTAGGAAATTCGGTTATTTTTGGATAAGGTTGAGATGAGATTTAGCTTGAAAAATCCTAGTGGAATTTTGATTCTTCCTTATCCTAAAAGTGGCCGAAAATTTGAAGATTTTCTCCTAAATATTTCGGATTTTTTGGTTGAAAAAGGGAGATAAAATTCTAGTTAAAATCTTGTTTAGATTTGGATTGGATTTGTCCTAGGAAAACCGAATTTAATTGTGGAGATTCTCCCTTGGAAAATTCGGATTTTTTGGTTTGGATAAGGGAGAAAATCTTTTCCTAGTCCAATTCGAATTCAGAGAATCACCTCATGCAGGTCTATAAATAGAGGTCCTGCCACTCCAGTTCTCTAAGACCACAGACTCTCAGGTGAGCAGGCTTATTGTTGCACAACTCATCGTGACAATAAAGTTCTTTAGAGATCTGGGTGGTCGGAAGAAGACTAGCAGTGCTAGCATACCGATCGAGGTTCAGAGTGCCCACACACTCAGCCATTCAGGAATTAGAGAATAGTAGAGAAGGCTAGTTGGTTGAAGCCTCCGGTCATTCTCCTCCTGCATATTGGCGTCCTTGAGGTATGAGTTATAATTGTTGTTGATTTATTGTATATGGCATCATGAGATATTTAACGATCTAAAATTTTTATTGTTCCGCTGCGCCACTCTGATACGTTTTTACCGATTTATTTTCCTACAATTGGTATCAGAGCCATCTCATGACTATGCCATGTACATAAATTAGACAATTACTTAGTCTTTTTATTTATGTATGTATTTGATATTTAGAGACTGGCATTCCAGGGTTCCTTTATGTTGTTATCATGTATTATGTATAAAGTATGTGGTTATTTTAATTTTTTGAATTATTATAAGCATGCTTGTTTATACCCGTTATGGTTCCTTAGAATTTAGAAAAATTGTATCTAGGAATTTTTATGTAACCATGGGAGCAGTTTATTAACACTTTAATTTTCCCATGGATTTTAATTTTTGTCTCTTAGAATTTTTATGGATAGAATTTTGTACACCGGAAACGGTATAGGAATTTTTTAGGTAATTATTCTTGGAGGAGATTGAAGATTGAAGACCGTAATTTATTTTTCCCTAAAGTTAAATTTAATTTAAAGGTTGAAATTTTGATTGTGTGGAAAAATTCAATTTAATTGGGATTCAAATTAATTTTTGGAGATCCTAAAAGATAAATTGGAATATGGCACGAAAATCGAGACATGACCCGTCGGGATAGGCCGACAAACCTTGGTGGGGCTGCAGCCCCTGCCCTCGGGCAGGATGGGGCTGCGGCAGCCCTTGTACAGGCCCATACCACCCACGACCGCAGGCTCTGCCTGCAGCCAGGGGTGGCCGTGGCCTGCCCAAGGCTGGCCGCAACCTGGGCGTGCAGCCTCTGGCTGCAGGCACTGCCTGCAGCTTGCCGGCTGCTGCGCCCAGTCTGGGCGTGCAGCCTGGTGCTGCAGGCTTGGCCTGCAGCCCGACAGGCTGCACAAGGGGCGGTCGTGGGCTGCCAGCCCCTACGGGGTTGGTGGCTGCCCACGGCGGCTGCCGCCTACCGGGGCGGCGGTCCGACGGTCCAAAAATCAGAAAAATTTTGATTTTTAAATTTGAGATTTAATTTTAAATCATGTTTAAAAAATATGTAATTAAAAAAAATTTTTTGAAATTACATATTATTACACATGATGTTTAAAATTGTTTAAAAATTTAAATTTGAAGTTTAAATTTGAAATTCGAATTTGGAATTTGAATTTGAAATTTAAATTTTTGGAGATTTAAATTTTAAATAATTCTTGGGATGAGAAATAAATGGAGAGGCTACATAAAGATGGATACAAGAAGACGGAACAAAATTCAAGACCCAAAGAATGCTTTGGATGGAATTTTGTAATCTTTATTTTCTTTGTTCTAGGATGGAACCATGGCTTGGTTATTCTGTCAATTATTTTTTTGTGATATATCATGGATGTATAAATATGTATTGATGGATGTTTTGTATGCATATTTGATAACATGTCATATAGGATAGGTGAGTGCCGCTCATACTATATTGATCATACATAATTTGTCAAAACTTGCATGTTTTTTCAAAATATTGAGTGGGAGAGGGTTTCAAACAAAACCCACGGCCTCCATTGTTGATCAATATGTGAAAGCATGGTAACGACTCGCGTCAGTTCTGACCTGACCACACCCCTCGGTAGGTGTTTACCGCCGCCGGTATACTAGATTGGATCTCCTATGTGGAAAACGTGTTCGGGTGCGATCCTATTCATGACCACCCCTCGGTGGCTTGGTAGGACGTGGATCGGGCTACGTAAACAATGGTTATACACTCAAGACTCGTTTAGTTATTAACCTTCCCTAGAAGCTCTGTTAACTAAACTGGTGGCCAAATAAGCGGTTATTAATATATGTCTTAACCTTGGAGGATTTAAGGTAACATATATTAATTGGACGGGGTCCATGTTCCGGCTATTTGTTCTCATGACCACCCCTCGGTGGCTTGGGGCAATAGGTGCTGAGAATTACCATTGCAATGCTACATTTTTTTCAAGTTTCATGTAGGAACATACTTGTATGTTTTATTTGCTAAATTATCTGTATATTTGCTTGGGCTTTGTAATGATATCTAGTATAATTTTATTTTAGTTCAAAATGTCACCGACACCCCTCATTTCGATACTTACTGAAAATAAGTTGAATGGCGATAATTATAAAGACTGGAAAAGAAATCTATTAATAGTTCTCAGCTGCGAGAGACACAAGTTCGTACTGGACGAACCATGCCCACCTGGGCCCAAACCTGACACACCACTTGAGGAGGTCCCGGTTGCCTATAATCGTTGGAGAGAATCCAATGAGATAGCTCGATGCTACATCCTTGCTAGCATGACGAGTGCTTTACAAAAACAGCATGAGACTTATCAAGTTGCTGGGAAGATCATGGAAAATCTGGAGGACATGTTCGGAGGCCAAGAAAAATTGGCTCGACAGTCTGCAATCACCAGCATTATGAACTCCAAGCAAAAGGCGGGTGCTCCGGTGAAGGACCATATGATCACTCTAATGGGATTCTTCGCTGAGGCTGCCGAGAATGGTGCTGAGTTGGACTATAACACCCAGATCGAGATGGTGTTCAAGACTCTGTCTAAAGATTTTGTGGGGTTTAAGGCCGCATACAATCTGGCGACAAAGGAGTTAGGACTTACCGAGCTCATGAAGCAACTACAGGCTTATGAGCGGATGATCAGGGATGAGGATACGGTCCGACCTAAAGGAGAGGCCAATTTGGCGGAATCTTCCAATCCCTCACGGAAGAGGAAGAGGCCAAATAAGAAGCAAGTGGCTTCCAGTTCTTCTAATCCTCCTGTCTCGGACGGGAAGAAGAAAAAGAAGAACAAGAAGCCAAAGGACCCTAAAAAGTCCAAATGCTTCCACTGTGGGAAGGTAGGTCACTTCAAGAAGGCTTGCCGGGAATTCCTAGCCTCCAAGGGCAAGGAAGGTAAGGAACTTCATTACTTAGAAGCGTGTTTGGTGGAAGAATCGAAAGACACATGGGTCATTGATTCGGGCGCCACTAATCATGTTTGTGTTTCTATACAGGGGTTCGTGGAAACGAGAAGTCTACATGATAGGAGCCTCTCGTTGCGGACTGGAGATGGTAGTTTTGTGGTAGCTGAGGCAGTGGGAGACGTTCATCTTTATTTTGATCAATTTAGGTTTATTTTATTGAAAGACTGTTTTTATGTTCCTAATTTTAGGAGGAACCTTATATCGGTAGCTTGTTTAATAAAGGATCCTTGTTCAGTTTCTTTTAGTAAAAGAGTTGATATTCGTAGAAATAAGTCTTTTATCTGTTCTGGATGGATGGATGGAAACCTATATTTGATCAGACCAAAGATGTACTCGCTGCTTGACACTGAATTAATTGATAACTCTAAAAGGTTGAAAGTTTCTCACTCTAACAAGGCGTATCTGTGGCATTTAAGACTTGGTCATATTAATCAGGATAGGATTCAAAGATTGGTGAAAGACGGTCCTCTGGAATCTCTGGAGGAGGTACGACTTCCCCAATGTGAGTCTTGTCTAGAGGGTAAGATGACTAAGAGGTCTTTTGGAGCTAAGGGTACAAGGGCACAGGAGCTCTTAGAAATTGTGCACACTGACGTATGTGGCCCCATGAACGTCACAGCACGAGGAGGGTTCGAGTACTATGTCTCTTTCATAGATGATTACTCGAGGTATGGATATGTGTATCTGATGCACCGCAAGAGCGAAACCTTTGACAAGTTCAAAGAGTATCGTGTGGAAGTGGAAAAGCAATTGGATAAATCCATAAAGACACTTCGATCTGATCGAGGTGGCGAATACCTCTCTGATGAATTTCTAGGACATCTTGTAGAGAACGGGATTTTATCCCAATTGACTACACCTGGTACTCTACAACAGAATGGTGTAGCCGAAAGGAGAAACAGGACCTTATTGGATATGGTACGGTCCATGATGAGTTACTCAACGCTGCCATTATCATTTTGGGGACATGCTTTACAAACGGCGTGCTATATTTTGAACCAGGTTCCGAGCAAATCAATTCCTAGAACTCCGTATGAATTATGGCGTGGCAGGAAGCCCTCCCTTGGACATATGAGAATATGGGGCTGCCCGGCACATGTACTGGATGGGGATGCGAAGAAGTTGGAACCAAGATCAGAATTGTGCATGTTTGTAGGGTATCCAAAAGGAACTAAAGGAGGTCTGTTCTATAGCCCGAAGGAACAAAAGGTCATTGTCTCAACCCATGCGACATTCTTGGAGGAAAGTCACATGGATGACTTTAAGCCTCGAAGCAAAGTGGTGCTAGAGGAGTTATCGGGTGAAAGAGCTGCTCCACAGATTTCGGTCTTGGACGCAAGTCCAAGTTCCAGTGAAAGACCTGCAGATAATCAACAATTTAGGGTGCCTCGTCGTAGTGGGAGGGTTTCTAAGAAACCTAATTTCTTTATGTATGATGCTGAGATATACCAAGCCGAGGCTCATGAGCATGAGGAAGATCCGATCACATATGATGAAGCTATAAAGGATGTTGATTCTAGATCTTGGAAACAGGCTATGAACAATGAGATGGATTCTATGAAATCCAACTCTGTTTGGGAACTTGTAGATTTGCCGGATGGGATAAAACCCATTGGATGCAAATGGGTCTACAAAAGAAAGAAGGATGCGGAAGGGAGAGTGGAAACTTTCAAAGCTAGACTGGTTGCAAAGGGATACACGCAAAAGGCTGGAATCGATTACGAGGAAACCTTTTCGCCTGTTGTTATGCTGAAGTCTATCCGTATTCTTCTGTCCATTGCTGCGGCTCTCGATTACGAGATCTGGCAAATGGATGTCAAGACGGCATTCTTGAATGGCCATCTTGAAGAGTGTATCTATATGATACAGCCCGAAGGGTTCGTAGCAAAAGGCCAAGATAAGAAAGTCTGCAAGTTGCTTAGATCCATTTATGGATTAAAGCAGGCATCCCGCTCATGGAACCAGAGGTTTGATCAAGCGATTAAGACATTTGGTTTTGAGCAGAACGTTGATGAACCTTGTGTTTATAAACGTATTAAGGATGGAAAAGTGGTCTTTCTGATACTCTATGTCGATGATATACTACTCATTGGGAATGATGTAGGGAACTTATCATCGGTCAAGCTTTGGTTACACCAACAGTTTGACATGAAGGACTTGGGAGAAGCTAATTATGTTCTAGGCATTCGTCTCTTCAGAGATCGAAAGAACAAAATGATAGCGTTATCCCAAGCTTCATACATAGATAAAATAATTGACAAATATGCAACGCTAGAGGCAAAGAAAGGCTCACAACCTTCTATTGCCGGTTTAACTCTTTCATTGGATGACTGTCCCAAGACATCGGAAGAAAGAGAGCGTATGAGTAAGGTCCCTTATGCATCCGCTGTGGGTAGCCTTATGTACGCTATGCTTTGCACTCGCCCGGACATATGTTTTGCAGTAGGTATGGTGAGTCGATATCAAGCGAATCCTGGAACCAAGCACTGGCAAGCAGTAAAGCATATACTCAAGTATCTTAAGAGAACGAGGGATTATATGCTAGTGTATTCTGGAGGGGACCTAACACCCGTAGGATACACGGACTCAGACTTCCAGACTTGGAAGGATTCGAGGAAATTGACATCTGGATCAGTGTTTTTGCTCGGAGGAGGCACCATTGTGTGGAGGAGCGTGAAGCAGGGCTGCACAGCTGACTCTACTATGGAGGCTGAGTATGTGGCTGCGGCTGAGGCATCTAAAGAAGCGGTTTGGCTCCGCAAGTTCTTTAGAGACCTTGAGGTCATTCCGGCTGTTGACAAGCCTATCACACTTTACTGTGATAATACAGGGGCTATTGCCAACACAAGGGAATCTCGGCACCACAAGAGGACCAAGCACATCGATCGGAGGTATCACATTATTAGAGGGCATGTGGAGACAGGACAAATGGATGTTTGTAAGATCGCGTCCGAGGACAACATCGCTGATCCCTTTACTAAGACTTTGGTAGCTAGAAGCTTTGAGAGGCATGTAGAGGCGATGGGGATGCGTAACATGGCACATCTACTGGCTTAGGGCAAGTGGGAGATTGTTAGGAAATGCCCTAAGTATTAGAGACATTTTGATGTATTCATTTTGAACTGGATAATAAAATTATACTTAGAGGTTATTCATTACATTGCTATCTGTCCTCGTCTTATTTACATGTTAAAGTAAATGTAAGCAAATATGGCTCACTGACTGCTTGTGTTAAAACTGTTAGAACATTGCATGCAATGGATTTTTGTATGCAAGAAGACAATGTTCTAAAGTTAGCAGTCTAAACTATGGTCTGTAGTCTATGGGGTTAGACCGAGCATCTAACTCATGTTAAGACTATTATGTTGTCTAAAGCCTTGGAGGGGACGGTCTGTCTTGACTGTCTGGAGCTGGACTCCCAAGTAGAGACATGGATATGTTGCTTGGAGGTGACATATTAGACCGGGACTAAAGCGTGATTGATCTACGTAGTCCGCTATGAGTGGATCAATCTGCTTTTGACGTTCATTGTGCAATAACCTTAATCCTGAGTAAATGAACTACTTCATGTATATGACTTGTGTACTTTGATGTTCCAATGGCTAAAGCGTCTCAGAGGTAGTAAGCTTATAGACCGGTTCGTTGGGTGCATGACTTGTATACGATGAAGGGTTTGTTTGCAGATATCGGAATCATAGCTCTGAGGAGTTAAAGGTATCCTCTTAAAGGCATTATACTGAATGTGAAAATGGACAAGGCCTTGGGTCGTCTGCTGGGCGGATGACTTCTTATTCACATATGGTGAATAATCATTTTCTTGATTCGGTAGTATAATGGAACTTTAAGATAGCCTGATCAGTAGGATTAAACGGACTTTGACCTAAGGCTGATCATGGATATCATATGAGGGTTTTGCATATATGACAAGGTCATTGGATGGTAGCTCGTCACAGGCTTACGTAATACGGTATATAATTGGGAGTTCAGTTTCAGGTTTATAGTGGTGTGACTCTGAAATTAGTGATCATATGATTGAGTTGTTCGGTACAGAATGATGATCATATGGAATCACGGGAGCCCGATTATATATGTCCAATCAGTCCCTCTACTAGCTCCACATAATTCCTTAACGTTTGGCAAATTGATTTGTGTATGCTATAGGCTAGTTTATTATGCATGGATGGTGATGACACAGGATTAGGATGGTAGACAAGATTCTCTCCGGTTGGATTCAGATTTTGTTTTGGATAATAGAGTACACAATTATTCGAACTCCAAATAAAGTTGCCATGATTTTATTTGAGATTGGATTGGAGTTGTAGAAAATTATCCATGAGAACAAGAATATGAAACACAACCGTTTTGTGGAATTTGAAATTTGAATTTTGAAATTTGAAATTTGAATTTTGAAATTTGAAATTTGAATTTTGAATTTGAAATTTGAATTTGAAATTTGAAATTGAAAATTCGAATTTGAAATTTGAATTTGAAATTTAAATTTGAAATTTGAAATTTGAAATTTGAAATTTGAATTTGAAATTTGAATTTGAAATTTGAAATTCAAATTTTGAGTCACAGTCCAAGTAGGATTCGAATTTGTTGTGGAAAATCCACAAGGTTTGAAATTCGAATTTGAGTTGGATTTGGAGAGGATAATCTTGTTAGAATCCTACTTGAATTTTGAATCCAAATCCCAACAAAAGTGGGCGAATTTTTTGAGGATAATCCTCAATGGAAAATTCGGTTTTTGTGGATAAGATTCAAGAGTAAATTCAAGCTTCAATCCTAGTTGAATTTGGATTCTCTCCACTCCCTAAAAGTGGCCGAAATTTTGGAGCCTAAATCCTAGGAAATTCGGTTATTTTTGGATAAGGTTGAGATGAGATTTAGCTTGAAAAATCCTAGTGGAATTTTGATTCTTCCTTATCCTAAAAGGGGCCGAAAATTTGAAGATTTTCTCCTAAATATTTCGGATTTTTTGGTTGAAAAAGGGAGATAAAATTCTAGTTAAAATCTTGTTTAGATTTGGATTGGATTTGTCCTAGGAAAACCGAATTTAATTGTGGAGATTCTTCCTTGGAAAATTCGGATTTTTTGGTTTGGATAAGGGAGAAAATCTTTTCCTAGTCCAATTCGAATTCAGAGAATCACCTCATGCAGGTCTATAAATAGAGGTCCTGCCACTCCAGTTCTCTAAGACCACAGACTCTCAGGTGAGCAGGCTTATTGTTGCACAACTCATCGTGACAATAAAGTTCTTTAGAGATCTGGGTGGTCGGAAGAAGACTAGCAGTGCTAGCATACCGATCGAGGTTCAGAGTGCCCACACACTCAGCCATTCGGGAATTGGAGAATAGTAGAGAAGGCTAGTTGGTTGAAGCCTCCGGTCATTCTCCTCCTGCATATTGGCGTCCTTGAGGTATGAGTTTTAATTGTTGTTGATTTATTGTATATGGCATCATGAGATATTTAACGATCTAAAATTTTTATTGTTCCGCTGCGCCACTCTGATACGTTTTTACCGATTTATTTTCCTACAACATCTGCTGGCTTAGGGCAAGTGGGAGATTGTTAGGAAATTCCCTAAGTATTAGAGACATTTTGATGTATTCATTTTGAACTAGATAATAAAATTATACTTAGAGGTTATTCATTACATTGCTATCTGTCCTCATCTTATTTACATGTTAAAGTAAATGTAAGCAAATATGGCTCACTGACTACTTGTGTTAAAACTGTTAGAACGTTGCATGCAATGGTCTTTTGTATGCGAGAAGACAATGTTCTAAAGTTAGCAGTCTAAACTGTGGTCTGTAGTCTATGGGGTTAGACCGAGCATCTAACTCATGATAAGACTATTATGTTGTCTAAAGCCTTGGAGGGGACAGTCTGTCTTGACTGTCTGGAGCTGGACTCCCAAGTAGAGACATGGATATGTTGCTCGGTGGTGACATATTAGACCGGGACTAACGCGTGATTGATCTACATAGTCCGCTATGAGTGGATCAATCTGCTTTTGACGTTCATTGTGCAATAACCTTAATCCTGAGTAAATGAACTACTTCATGTATATGACTTGTGTACTTTGATGTTCCAATGGCTAAAGCGTCTCAGAGGTAGTAAGCTTATAGACCGGTTCGTTGGGTGCATGACTTGTATACGATGAAGGGTTTGTTTGCAGATATCGGAATCATAGCTCTGAGGAGTTAAAGGTATCCTCTTAAAGGCATTATGCTGAATGTGAAAATGGACAAGGCCTTGGGTCGTCTGCTGGGCGGATGACTTCTTATTCACATATGGTGAATAATCATTTTCTTGATTCGGTAGTATAATGGAACTTTAAGATAGCCTGATCAGTAGGATTAAACGGACTTTGACCTAAGGCTGATCATGGATATCATATGAGGGTTTTACATATATGACAAGGTCATTGGATGGTAGCTCGTCACAGGCTTACGTAATACGGTATATAATTGGGAGTTCAGTTTCAGGTTTATAGTGGTGTGACTCTGAAATTAACGATCATATGATTGAGTTGTTTGGTACAGAATGATGATCATATGGAATCACGGGAGCCCGATTATATATGTCCAATCAGTCCCTCTACTAGCTCCACATAATTCCTTAACGTTTGGCAAATTGATTTGTGTATGCTATTGGCTAGTTTATTATGCATGGATGGTGATGACACAGGATTTGGATGGTAGACAAGATTCTCTCCGGTTGGATTCAGATTTTGTTTTGGATAACAGAGTACACAATTATTCGAACTCCAAATAAAGTTGCCATGATTTTATTTGAGATTGGATTGGAGTTGTAGAAAATTATCCATGAGAACAAGAATATGAAACACAACCGTTTTGTGGAATTTGAAATTTGAATTTTGAATTTTGAAATTTGAATTTTGAATTTGAAATTCAAATTTGAAATTTGAATTTGAAATTCGAATTTGAAATTTGAAATTTGAAATTTGAAATTTGAATTTGAAATTTGAATTTGAAAATTGAAATTCAAATTTTGAATCACAGTCCAAGTAGGATTCGAATTTGTTGTGGAAAATCCACAAGGTTTGAATTTCGAATTTGAGTTGGATTTGGAGAGGATAATCTTGTTAGAATCCTACTTGAATTTTGAATCCAAATCCCAACAAAAGTGGGCGAATTTTTTGAGGATAATCCTCAATGGAAAATTCAGTTTTTTGTGGATAAGATTCAAGGGAAAATTCAAGTTTCAATCCTAGTTGAATTTGGATTCTCTCCTTCCCTAAAAGTGGCTGAAATTTTGGAGCCTTAATCCTAGGAAATTCGGTTATTTTTGGATAAGGTTGAGATGAGATTTAGCTTGAAAATCCTAGTGGAACTTTGATTCTTCCTTATCCTAAAAGTGGCCGAAAATTTGGAGAAGATTTTCTCCTAAAGATTTCGGATTTTTTGGTTGAAAAAGGGAGATAAAATTCTAGTTAAAATCTTGTTTAGATTTGGATTGGATTTATCCTAGAAAAACCGAATTTAATTGTTAGGATTATCCTATCAAAAATTCGGATTTTTGGTTAAA
Organism: Antiaris toxicaria; assembly: GCA_035233585.1. NCBI lineage: Eukaryota > Viridiplantae > Streptophyta > Magnoliopsida > Rosales > Moraceae > Antiaris > Antiaris toxicaria. The sequence goes on along the minus strand of CP141155.1, from coordinate 53,937,548 downwards.
GATAAGGGAGAAAATCTTTTCCTAGTCCAATTCGAATTCAGAGAATCACCTCATGCAGGTCTATAAATAGAGGTCCTGCCACTCCAGTTCTCTCAGACCACAGACTCTCAGGTGAGCAGGCTTATTATTGCACAGCTCATCGTGACAATAAAGTTCATTAGAGATCTGGGTGGTCGGAAGAAGACTAGCAGTGCTAGCATACCGATCGAGGTTCAGAGTGCCCACACACTCAGCCATTCGGGAATTAGAGAATAGTAGAGAAGGCTAGTTGGTTGAAGCCTCCGGTCATTCTCCTCCTGCAAGATTGGCATCCTTGAGGTATGAGTTTTAATTGTTGTTGGTTTATTGTACTGATCAATCCTAGTCGGTTTATACTGTCTAAGAGCCCATTCAGTAATAGTTTATTATTCATCTTCTATACTGTGGTTGTGTCTATACTGTGTTGTCCTTTCACATGCATATCTAGGCGTTCTCGGGTGAAATTTCAGACACAGTCTCAAGAGTACAATTTTGATGTGCTGATTTCATTTTTATCAATTTTACATCCGCTCGGGGTCGTCTGGACCAGTTTTCAAGATCCGTGTGACCTCATCTTGAAAAATATGTCAGGGGGCCCAATTGACTAATTTAGGAGTCCTGAGTCGAAGTATATCAGTTTCGGGGCGAGAAAAGGTCGTCTTGAGCCTCTTCTTGATACTGCATATCTCCCAAACTAAAATTCTCATTTTATGCTCAATTGACCAGATTGGGCCTACTGACTGTTAATATATCAGTTTTAGGTCAGATTAAGGCCGTCTTGGCCATTAATTGGACACTGCATTTTTTACTGTTCACTATTCATCGTTTCCAGCTTAACTGACTAGTCTAAGTGTTCTGATTCCGATTTTGTCAGTCTCTAGGTGAGAAGAGGTCATTCGGACCATTTTCTCAATACCGTACCCTTGCTAGGGTTACTTATCGCTATTGTGCTCAGATGTTCGGTTTGAGCATTCTGGTGATCTGTTCGCCAGTCTTGTGTCAAGAAATAGTTGTCCCGACCAGTTTCCTGACACTGCATGTCTCATACACTCATACATATAATAGGGTGGACCGAGTTTACTGTCAGTCGCCCCTTTCACTGCATAAATGGTACTTAAATAGCACCGTACCTGTTTAATCTATTCAACTAGAAATTATACTGTATTTTTCAACTTAATTACTCATTACATAGTAATTAGGTTTCATGCATTTTGAGAGTCTGTATAGCTGCTCTCTGCTCATTACACGGCCCTCAACACGGGTTCTAACACGGGCATGTTCAAGCAACACGGGCGTGTACTAGTTGAGCTTGCTCAACACGGCCATGTTCACTCACATGGCCTCTCACACTTATACAGTCTAATTAGTACACGGCTTCTTACATGGTCATGTACCTGACCGTGTTCCTCGAATTTGCACTAAAAGGCATCAAACTAACCCAAATTCATTCCTCAATTTCTCATCATATAGAATTTAGGTTACATTAGTATGGGGGTCCTTACACTAGTAGTTTAACACAAGCAGTCAATAAGTCATATTTTGTGACAACCGAGAAATTTCACCATTCTCATAAAATAGATACATTGAATGTACATTATGATTTTTAGGTTTAAAATGTGAAATGAATGATTTAATATTGTTTAGAACGTGAAAAAATGTTCTGACACTATTAAAGGTGAGAAATTCAGTTGTGGAAGAATTTCACAAAACCGAAATAGGAATAAACGATGCCATTTTAGTATCGAGAGCCCTAGAAGGTGACTTGTGGTAAGACAAGTCCACCAAAAGATGAAAGAGTTATGGAACTGATGTTATATGTGTGTGCGTGTGTGTTACCCGCAGTATCAAGAAATTGGTCAAGATGACCTTTTCTTGATATAAAACTGATATATTTAGAATCAGTATGCTCAAAATAGTTAATTCAGTAAGTATCGAAATGAGGGGTGTCGGTGACATTTTGAACTGAAATAAAATTATACTAGACATCATTACAAGGCCCAAGCAAATATGCAGATAATTTAGCAAATAAAACATACAAGTATGTTCCTACATGAAACTTGAAAAAAAATGTAGCATTGCAACGGTAATTCTCAGCACCTATTGCCCCAAGCCACCGAGGGGTGGTCATGAGAACAAATAGCCGGAACATGGACCCCGTCCAATTAATATATGTTACCTTAAATCCTCCAAGGTTAAGACATATATTAATAACCGCTTATTTGGCCACCAGTCTAGTTAACAGAGCTTCTAGGGAAGGTTAATAACTAAACGAGTCTTGAGTGTTTAACCATTGTTTACGTAGCCCGATCCACGTCCTACCAAGCCACCGAGGGGTGGTCATGAATAGAATCGCACCCGAACACGTTTTCCACTTAGGAGATCCAATCTAGTATACCGGCGGCGGTAAACACCTACCGAGGGGTGTGGTCAGGTCAGAACTGACGCGAGGCGTTACCATGCTTTCACATATGGATCAACAATGGAGGCCGTGGGTTTTGTTTGAAACCCTCTCCCACTCAATATTTTGAAAAACATGCAAGTTTTGACAAATTATGTATGATCAATATAGTATGAGCGGCACTCACCTATCCTATATGACATGTTATCAAATATGCATACAAAACATCCATCAATACATATTTATACATCCATGACATATCACAGAAAAAATAATTGACAGAATAACCAAGCCATGGTTCCATCCTAGAACAAAGAAAATAAAGATTACAAAATTCCATCCAAAGCATTCTTTGGGTCTTGAATTTTGTTCCGTCTTCTTGTATCCATCTTTATGTAGCCTCTCCATTTATTTCTCATCCCATGAATTATTTAAAATTTAAATCTCCAAAATTTAAATTTCAAATTCAAATTCCAAATTCGAATTTCAAATTTAAATTTCTAATTCAAATTTTAAACAATTTTAATCATCATGTATAATAATATGTAATTTCAAAAATTTCAAATTTTTAATTACATATTTTTAAACATGATTTAAAATTAAATCTCAAATTTAAAAATCAAAATTTTCTGATTTTGGACCGCCGCACCGCCGCCCGTGAAGGCGGCAGCCGCCGTGGGCAGCCACCAACCCCGGAGGGGCTGGCAGCCCACGGCTGCCCCTTGTGCAGCCCTGCTGGGCTGCAGGCCAAGCCTGCAGCGCCAGGCTGCACGCCCAGACTGGGCGCAGCAGCCGGCAGGCTGCAGGCAGCGCCTGCAGCCAGTGGCTGCACGCCCAGGCTGCGGCCAGCCTTGGGCAGGCCACGGCCACCCCTGGCTGCAGGCAGAGCCTGCGGCCGTGGGTGGTGTGGGCCTGCACAGGGGCTGCCGTAGCCCCATCCTGCCCGAGGGCAGGGGCTGCAGCCCCACCAAGGTTTGTCGGCCTATCCCGAGGGGTCGTGTCTCGATTTTCGTGCCATATTCCAATTTACCTATTAGGATCTCCAAAAATTAATTTGAATCCCAATTAAATTGAAAATTTCCACACAATCAAAAATTTCAATCTTTAAATTAAATTTAACTTTTGGGAAAAATAAATTACGGTCTTCAATCTTCAATCTCCTCCAAGAATAATTACATAAAAAATTCCTATACCGTTTCCGGTGTACAAAATTCTATCCATAAAAATTCTAAGAGACAAAAATTAATATCCATGGGAAAATTACAGTGTTAATAAACTGCTCCCATGGTTACATAAAAATTCCTAGATACAATTTTTCTAAATTCTAAGGAACCATAACCGGCATAAACAAGCATGCTTATAATAATTCAAAAATTAAAATAACCACATACTTTATACATAATACATGATAACAACATAAATGAACCCTAGAATGCCACTCTCTAAATATCAAATCCATACATAAATAAAAAGACTAAGTAATTGTCTAATTTATGTACATGGCATAGTCATGAGATGGCTCTGATACCAATTGTAGGAAAATAAACCGGAAAAAACGTATCAGAGTGGCGCAGCGGAACAATAAAAATTTTTAGATCGTTAAATATCTCATGATGCCATATACAATAAATCAACAACAATTAAAACTCATACCTCAAGGACGCCAATATGCAGGAGGAGAATGACCGGAGGCTTCAACCAACTAGCCTTCTCTACTATTCTCCAATTCCCGAATGGCTGAGTGTGTGGGCACTCTGAACCTCGATCGGTATGCTAGCACTGCTAGTCTTCTTCCGACCACCCAGATCTCTAAAGAACTTTATTGTCACGATGAGCTGTGCAACAATAAGCCTGCTCACCTGAGAGTCTGTGGTCTAAGAGAACTGGAGTGGCAGGACCTCTATTTATAGACCTGCATGAGGTGATTCTCTGAATTCGAATTGGACTAGGAAAAGATATTTTCCCTTATCCAAACCCAAAAAATCCGAATTTTCCAAAGGGAAAATCTCCCAAATAAATTCGGTTTTTGCTAGATAAATCCAATCCAAATCTTAACAAGATTTTAGCTAGAATCTTATCTCCCTTTTCCAACCAAAAAATCCGAAATTCACAAGGAGAAAATCTCTCCAAATTTTCGGCCACTTTTAGGATAAAGGAGAATCAAAATTCCACTAGGATTTCTCAAGCAAAATCTCATCTCAACCTTATCCAAAAAATAACCGAATTTCCTAGGATTAAGGCTCCAAAATTTCGGCCACTTTTGGGAGGAGAGAGAATCCAAATTCAACTAGGATTAAAGCTTGAATATTCCCTTGAATCCTATCCACAAAATCCGAAATCTTTCATGAGGATTATCCTCAAAATTTCGTCCCTTATTTGTTGGGATTTGGATTCAAAATTCAAGTAGGATTCTAACAAGATTATCCTCTCCAAATCCAACTCAAATTCGAATTTCAAACCTTGTGGATTTTCCACAACAAATTCGAATCCTACTTGGACTGTGATTCAAAATTTGAATTTCAAATTTCAAATTCAAATTTCAAATTCAAATTTCAAATTTCAAATTTCAAATTTCAAATTTAAATTTCAAATTCAAATTTCAAATTCGAATTTCAAATTCAAATTTCAAATTCAAATTTCAAATTTCACAAAACGGTTGTATTTCATATTCTTGTTCTCATGGATAATTTTCTACAACTCCAATCCAATCTCAAATAAAATCATGGCAACTTTATTTGGAGTTCGAATAATTGTGTACTCTATTATCCAAAACAAAATCTGAATCCAACCGGAGAGAATCTTGTCTACCATCCTAATCCTGTGACATCACCATCCATGCATAATAAACTAGCCAATAGCATACACAAATCAATTTGCCAAACGTTAAGGAATTATGTGGAGCTAGTAGAGGGACTGATTGGACATATATAATCGGGCTCCCGTGATTCCATATGATCATCATTCTGTACCGAACAACTCAATCATATGATCACTAATTTCAGAGTCACACCACTATAAACCTGAAACTGAACTCCCAATTATATACCGTATTACGTAAGCCTGTGACGAGCTACCATCCAATGACCTTGTCATATATGCAAAACCCTCATATGATATCCATGATCAGCCTTAGGTCAAAGTCCGTTTAATCCTACTGATCAGGCTATCTTAAAGTTCCATTATACTACCGAATCAAGAAAATGATTATTCACCATATGTGAATAAGAAGTCATCCGCCCAGCAGACGACCCAAGGCCTTGTCCATTTTCACATTCAGTATAATGCCTTTAAGAGGATACCTTTAACTCCTCAGAGCTATGATTCCGATATCTGCAAACAAACTCTTCATCGTATACAAGTCATGCACCCAACGAGCCGGTCTATAAGCTTACTACCCTCTGAGACGCTTTAGCCATTGGAACATCAAAGTACACAAGTCATATACATGAAGTAGTTCATTTACTCAGGATTAAGGTTATTGCATAATGAACGTCAAAAGCAGATTGATCCACTCATAGCGGACTACATAGATCAATCACGCTTTAGTCCCGGTCTAATATGTCACCACCAAGCAACATATCCATGTCTCTACTTGGGAGTCCAGCTCCAGACAGTCAAGACAGACCGTCCCCTCTAAGGCTTTAGACAACATAATAGTCTTAACATGAGTTAGATGCTCGGTCTAACCCCATAGACTACAGACCATAGTTTAGACTGCTAACTTTAGAACATTGTCTTCTCGCATACAAAAGTCCATTGCATGCAACGTTCTAACAGTTTTAACATAAGCAGTCAGTGAGCCATATTTGCTTACATTTACTTTAACATGTAAATAAGACGAGGACAGATAGCAATGTAATGAATAACCTCTATGTATAATTTTATTATCCAGTTCAAAATGAATACATCAAAATGTCTCTAATACTTAGGGCATTTCCTAACAATCTCCCACTTGCCCTAAGCCAGCAGATGTGCCATGTTACGCATCCCCATCGCCTCTACATGCCTCTCAAAGCTTCTAGCTACCAAAGTCTTAGTAAAGGGATCAGCGATGTTGTCCTCGGACGCGATCTTACATACATCCACTTGTCCTGTCTCCACATGCCCTCTAATAATGTGATACCTCCGATCGATGTGCTTGGTCCTCTTGTGGTGCCGAGATTCCCTTGTGTTGGCAATAGCCCCTGTATTATCACAGTAAAGTGTGATAGGCTTGTCAACACCCGGAATGACCTCAAGGTCTCTAAAGAACTTGCGGAGCCAAACCGCTTCTTTAGATGCCTCAGCCGCAGCCACATACTCAGCCTCCATAGTAGAGTCAGCTGTGCAGCCCTGCTTCACGCTCCTCCACACAATGGCGCCTCCTCCGAGCAAAAACACTGATCCAGATGTCGATTTCCTCGAATCCTTGCAAGTCTGGAAGTCTGAGTCCGTGTATCCTACGGGTGTTAGGTCCCCTCCAGAATACACTAGCATATAATCCCTCGTTCTCTTAAGATACTTGAGTATATGCTTTACTGCTTGCCAGTGCTTGGTTCCAGGATTCGCTTGATATCGACTCACCATACCTACTGCAAAACATATGTCCGGGCGAGTGCAAAGCATAGCATACATAAGGCTACCCACAGCGGATGCATAAGGGACCTTACTCATACGCTCTCTTTCTTCCGATGTCTTGGGACAGTCATCCAATGAAAGAGTTAAACCGGCAATAGAAGGTTGTGAGCCTTTCTTTGCCTCTAGCATTGCATATTTGTCAATTATTTTATCTATGTATGAAGCTTGGGATAACGCTATCATTTTGTTCTTTCGATCTCTGAAGAGACGAATGCCTAGAACATAATTAGCTTCTCCCAAGTCCTTCATGTCAAACTGTTGGTGTAACCAAAGCTTGACCGATGATAAGTTCCCTACATCATTCCCAATGAGTAGTATATCATCGACATAGAGTATCAGAAAGACCACTTTTCCATCCTTAATACGTTTATAAACACAAGGTTCATCAACGTTCTGCTCAAAACCGAATGTCTTAATCGCTTGATCAAACCTCTGGTTCCATGAGCGGGATGCCTGCTTTAATCCATAAATGGATCTAAGCAACTTGCAGACTTTCTTATCTTGGCCTTTTGCTACGAACCCTTCGGGCTGTATCATATAGATACACTCTTCAAGATGGCCATTCAAGAATGCCGTCTTGACATCCATTTGCCAGATCTCGTAATCGAGAGCCGCAGCAATGGATAGAAGAATACGGATAGACTTCAGCATAGCAACAGGCGAAAAGGTTTCCTCGTAATCGATTCCAGCCTTTTGCGTGTATCCCTTTGCAACCAGTCTAGCTTTGAAAGTTTCCACTCTCCCTTCCGCATCCTTCTTTCTTTTGTAGACCCATTTGCATCCAATGGGTTTTATCCCATCCGGCAAATCTACAAGTTCCCAAACAGAGTTGGATTTCATAGAATCCATCTCATTATTCATAGCCTGTTTCCAAGATCTAGAATCAACATCCTTTATAGCTTCATCATATGTGACCGGATCTTCCTCATGCTCATGAGCCTCAGCCTGGTATACCTCAGCATCATACATAAAGAAATTAGGTTTCTTAGAAACCCTCCCACTACGACGAGGCACCCTAAATTGTTGATCGTCTGCAGGTCTTTCACTGGAACTCGGACTTGCGTCCAAGACCGAAATCTGTGGAGCAGTTCTTTCACCCGATAACTCCTCTAGCACCACTTTGCTTCGAGGCTTAAAGTCATTCATGTGACTTTCCTCCAAGAATGTCGCATGGGTTGAGACAATGACCTTTTGTTCCTTCGGGTTATAGAACAGACCTCCTTTAGTTCCCTTTGGATACCCTACAAACATGCACAATTCTGACCTTGGTTCCAACTTCTTCGCATCCCCATCCAGTACATGTGCCGGGCAGCCCCATATTCTCATATGTCCAAGGGAGGGCTTCCTGCCACGCCACAATTCATACGGAGTTCTAGGAATTGATTTGCTCGGAACCTGGTTCAGAATATAGCACGCCGTTTGTAAAGCATGTCCCCAAAATGATAATGGCAGCGTTGAGTAACTCATCATGGACCGTACCATATCCAATAAGGTCCTGTTTCTCCTTTCGGCTACACCATTCTGTTGTGGAGTACCAGGTGCAGTCAATTGGGATAATATCCCATTCTCTACAAGATGTCCTAGAAATTCATCGGAGAGGTATTCGCCACCTCGATCAGATCGAAGTGTCTTTATGGATTTATCCAATTGCTTTTCCACTTCCGCACGATACTCTTTGAACTTGTCAAAGGTTTCACTCTTGCGGTGCATCAGATACACATATCCATACCTCGAGTAATCATCTATGAAAGAGACATAGTACTCGAACCCTCCTCGTGCTGTGACGTTCATGGGGCCACATACGTCAGTGTGCACAATTTCTAAGAGCTCCTGTGCCCTTGTACCCTTAGCTCCAAAAGACCTCTTAGTCATTTTACCCTCTAGACAAGACTCACATTGGGGAAGTCGTACCTCCTCCAGAGATTCCAGAGGACCGTCTTTCACCAATCTTTGAATCCTATCCTGATTAATATGACCAAGTCTTAAATGCCAAAGATATGCCTTGTTAGAGTGAGAAACTTTCAACCTTTTAGAGTTATCAATTAATTCAGTGTCAAGCAGTGAGTACATCTTTGGTCTGATCAAATATAGGTTTCCATCCATCCATCCAGAACAGATAAAAGACTTATTTCTACGAATATCAACTCTTTTACTAAAAGAAACTGAATAAGAATCCTTTATTAAACAAGCTACCGATATAAGGTTCCTCCTAAAATTAGGAACATAAAAACAGTCTTTCAATAAAATAAACCTAAATTGATCAAAATAAAGATGAACGTCTCCCACTGCCTCAGCCACCACAAAGCTACCATCTCCAGTCCGCAACGAGAGGCTCCTATCATGTAGACTTCTCGTTTCCACGAACCCCTGTATCGAAACACAAACATGATTAGTGGCGCCCGAATCAATGACCCATGTGTCTTTCGATTCTTCCACCAAACATGCTTCCAAATAATGAAGTTCCTTACCTTCCTTGCCCTTGGAGGCTAGGAATTCCCGGCAAGCCTTCTTGAAGTGACCTACCTTCCCACAGTGGAAGCATTTGGACTTTTTAGGGTCCTTTGGCTTCTTGTTCTTCTTCTTCTTCTTCCCGTCCGAGACAGGAGGATTAGAAGAACTGGAAGCCACTTGCTTCTTATTTGGCCTCTTCCTCTTCCGTGAGGGATTGGAAGATTCCGCCAAATTGGCCTCTCCTTTAGGTCGGACCACATCTTCATCCCTGATCATCCGCTCATAAGCCTGTAGTTGCTTCATGAGCTCGGTAAGTCCTAACTCCTTTGTCGCCAGATTGTATGCGGCCTTAAACCCCACAAAATCTTTAGACAGAGTCTTGAACACCATCTCGATCTGGGTGTTGTAGTCTAACTCAGCACCATTTTCGGCAGCCTCAGCGAAGAATCCCATTAGAGTAATCATATGGTCCTTCACCGGAGCACCAGCCTTTTGCTTGGAGTTCATAATGCTGGTGATTGCGGACTGTCGAGCCAATTTTTCTTGGCCTCCGAACATGTCCTCCAGATTGTCCATGATCTCCCTAGCAACTTGATAAGTCTCATGCTGCTTTTGTAAAGCACTCGTCATGCTAGCAAGGATGTAGCATCGAGCTATTTCATTGGATTCTCTCCAACGATTATAGGCAACCGGGACCTCCTCAAGTGGTGTGTCAGGTTTGGGCCCAGGTGGGCATGGTTCGTCCAGTACGAACTTGTGTCTCTCGCAGCTGAGAACTATTAATAGATTTCTTTTCCAATCTTTATAATTGTCGCCATTCAACTTATTTTCAGTAAGTATCGAAATGAGGGGTGTCGGTGACATTTTGAACTGAAATAAAATTATACTAGACATCATTACAAGGCCCAAGCAAATATGCAGATAATTTAGCAAATAAAACATACAAGTATGTTCCTACATGAAACTTGAAAAAAAATGTAGCATTGCAACGGTAATTCTCAGCACCTATTGCCCCAAGCCACCGAGGGGTGGTCATGAGAACAAATAGCCGGAACATGGACCCCGTCCAATTAATATATGTTACCTTAAATCCTCCAAGGTTAAGACATATATTAATAACCGCTTATTTGGCCACCAGTCTAGTTAACAGAGCTTCTAGGGAAGGTTAATAACTAAACGAGTCTTGAGTGTTTAACCATTGTTTACGTAGCCCGATCCACGTCCTACCAAGCCACCGAGGGGTGGTCATGAATAGAATCGCACCCGAACACGTTTTCCACTTAGGAGATCCAATCTAGTATACCGGCGGCGGTAAACACCTACCGAGGGGTGTGGTCAGGTCAGAACTGACGCGAGGCGTTACCATGCTTTCACATATGGATCAACAATGGAGGCCGTGGGTTTTGTTTGAAACCCTCTCCCACTCAATATTTTGAAAAACATGCAAGTTTTGACAAATTATGTATGATCAATATAGTATGAGCGGCACTCACCTATCCTATATGACATGTTATCAAATATGCATACAAAACATCCATCAATACATATTTATACATCCATGACATATCACAGAAAAAATAATTGACAGAATAACCAAGCCATGGTTCCATCCTAGAACAAAGAAAATAAAGATTACAAAATTCCATCCAAAGCATTCTTTGGGTCTTGAATTTTGTTCCGTCTTCTTGTATCCATCTTTATGTAGCCTCTCCATTTATTTCTCATCCCATGAATTATTTAAAATTTAAATCTCCAAAATTTAAATTTCAAATTCAAATTCCAAATTCGAATTTCAAATTTAAATTTCTAATTCAAATTTTAAACAATTTTAATCATCATGTATAATAATATGTAATTTCAAAAATTTCAAATTTTTAATTACATATTTTTAAACATGATTTAAAATTAAATCTCAAATTTAAAAATCAAAATTTTCTGATTTTGGACCGCCGCACCGCCGCCCGTGAAGGAGGCAGCCGCCGTGGGCAGCCACCAACCCCGGAGGGGCTGGCAGCCCACGGCTGCCCCTTGTGCAGCCCTGCTGGGCTGCAGGCCAAGCCTGCAGCGCCAGGCTGCACGCCCAGACTGGGCGCAGCAGCCGGCAGGCTGCAGGCAGCGCCTGCAGCCAGTGGCTGCACGCCCAGGCTGCGGCCAGCCTTGGGCAGGCCACGGCCACCCCTGGCTGCAGGCAGAGCCTGCGGCCGTGGGTGGTGTGGGCCTGCACAGGGGCTGCCGCAGCCCCATCCTGCCCGAGGGCAGGGGCTGCAGCCCCACCAAGGTTTGTCGGCCTATCCCGAGGGGTCGTGTCTCGATTTTCGTGCCATATTCCAATTTACCTATTAGGATCTCCAAAAATTAATTTGAATCCCAATTAAATTGAAATTTTCCACACAATCAAAAATTTCAATCTTTAAATTAAATTTAACTTTTGGGAAAAATAAATTACGGTCTTCAATCTTCAATCTCCTCCAAGAATAATTACATAAAAAATTCCTATACCGTTTCCGGTGTACAAAATTCTATCCATAAAAATTCTAAGAGACAAAAATTAATATCCATGGGAAAATTACAGTGTTAATAAACTGCTCCCATGGTTACATAAAAATTCCTAGATACAATTTTTCTAAATTCTAAGGAACCATAACCGGCATAAACAAGCATGCTTATAATAATTCAAAAATTAAAATAACCACATACTTTATACATAATACATGATAACAACATAAATGAACCCTAGAATGCCACTCTCTAAATATCAAATCCATACATAAATAAAAAGACTAAGTAATTGTCTAATTTATGTACATGGCATAGTCATGAGATGGCTCTGATACCAATTGTAGGAAAATAAACTGGAAAAAACGTATCAGAGTGGCGCAGCGGAACAATAAAAATTTTTAGATCGTTAAATATCTCATGATGCCATATACAATAAATCAACAACAATTAAAACTCATACCTCAAGGACGCCAATATGCAGGAGGAGAATGACCGGAGGCTTCAACCAACTAGCCTTCTCTACTATTCTCCAATTCCCGAATGGCTGAGTGTGTGGGCACTCTGAACCTCGATCGGTATGCTAGCACTGCTAGTCTTCTTCCGACCACCCAGATCTCTAAAGAACTTTATTGTCACGATGAGCTGTGCAACAATAAGCCTGCTCACCTGAGAGTCTGTGGTCTAAGAGAACTGGAGTGGCAGGACCTCTATTTATAGACCTGCATGAGGTGATTCTCTGAATTCGAATTGGACTAGGAAAAGATATTTTCCCTTATCCAAACCCAAAAAATCCGAATTTTCCAAAGGGAAAATCTCCCAAATAAATTCGGTTTTTGCTAGATAAATCCAATCCAAATCTTAACAAGATTTTAGCTAGAATCTTATCTCCCTTTTCCAACCAAAAAATCCGAAATTCACAAGGAGAAAATCTCTCCAAATTTTCGGCCACTTTTAGGATAAAGGAGAATCAAAATTCCACTAGGATTTCTCAAGCAAAATCTCATCTCAACCATATCTAAAAAATAACCGAATTTCCTAGGATTAAGGCTCCAAAATTTCGGCCACTTTTGGGAGGAGAGAGAATCCAAATTCAACTAGGATTAAAGCTTGAATATTCCCTTGAATCCTATCCACAAAATCCGAAATCTTTCATGAGGATTATCCTCAAAATTTCGTCCCTTATTTGTTGGGATTTGGATTCAAAATTCAAGTAGGATTCTAACAAGATTATCCTCTCCAAATCCAACTCAAATTCGAATTTCAAACCTTGTGGATTTTCCACAACAAATTCGAATCCTACTTGGACTGTGATTCAAAATTTGAATTTCAAATTTCAAATTCAAATTTCAAATTCAAATTTCAAATTTCAAATTTCAAATTTCAAATTTAAATTTCAAATTCAAATTTCAAATTCGAATTTCAAATTCAAATTTCAAATTCAAATTTCAAATTTCACAAAACGGTTGTATTTCATATTCTTGTTCTCATGGATAATTTTCTACAACTCCAATCCAATCTCAAATAAAATCATGGCAACTTTATTTGGAGTTCGAATAATTGTGTACTCTATTATCCAAAACAAAATCTGAATCCAACCGGAGAGAATCTTGTCTACCATCCTAATCCTGTGACATCACCATCCATGCATAATAAACTAGCCAATAGCATACACAAATCAATTTGCCAAACGTTAAGGAATTATGTGGAGCTAGTAGAGGGACTGATTGGACATATATAATCGGGCTCCCGTGATTCCATATGATCATCATTCTGTACCGAACAACTCAATCATATGATCACTAATTTCAGAGTCACACCACTATAAACCTGAAACTGAACTCCCAATTATATACCGTATTACGTAAGCCTGTGACGAGCTACCATCCAATGACCTTGTCATATATGCAAAACCCTCATATGATATCCATGATCAGCCTTAGGTCAAAGTCCGTTTAATCCTACTGATCAGGCTATCTTAAAGTTCCATTATACTACCGAATCAAGAAAATGATTATTCACCATATGTGAATAAGAAGTCATCCGCCCAGCAGACGACCCAAGGCCTTGTCCATTTTCACATTCAGTATAATGCCTTTAAGAGGATACCTTTAACTCCTCAGAGCTATGATTCCGATATCTGCAAACAAACTCTTCATCGTATACAAGTCATGCACCCAACGAGCCGGTCTATAAGCTTACTACCCTCTGAGACGCTTTACCCATTGGAACATCAAAGTACACAAGTCATATACATGAAGTAGTTCATTTACTCAGGATTAAGGTTATTGCATAATGAACGTCAAAAGCAGATTGATCCACTCATAGCGGACTACATAGATCAATCACGCTTTAGTCCCGGTCTAATATGTCACCACCAAGCAACATATCCATGTCTCTACTTGGGAGTCCAGCTCCAGACAGTCAAGACAGACCGTCCCCTCTAAGGCTTTAGACAACATAATAGTCTTAACATGAGTTAGATGCTCGGTCTAACCCCATAGACTACAGACCATAGTTTAGACTGCTAACTTTAGAACATTGTCTTCTCGCATACAAAAGTCCATTGCATGCAACGTTCTAACAGTTTTAACATAAGCAGTCAGTGAGCCATATTTGCTTACATTTACTTTAACATGTAAATAAGACGAGGACAGATAGCAATGTAATGAATAACCTCTATGTATAATTTTATTATCCAGTTCAAAATGAATACATCAAAATGTCTCTAATACTTAGGGCATTTCCTAACACATTAGACGATAGCTTGTCACAGGCTTACGTAATACGGTATATAATTGGGAGTTCCATTTCAGGTTTATAGTGGTGTGAATCTGAAATTAGTGATCATATGATTCAGTTATTCGTAAAAAATGATGATCATATGGATTCACAGGAGCCCGATTATATATGTCCAATTGGTCCCTCTACTAGCTCTACATAATTCCTTAACGATTGGCAAATTGATTTGAGTATGCTATTGGCTAGTTGATTATGCATGAATGGTGTTGACATAGGATTAGGATGGTAGATAAGATTCTCTCCTGTTGAATTCAGATTTTGTTTTGGATAATAGAGTACATAATTATTCGAACTCCAAACAAAGTTGTCATGATTTTATTTGAGAGTGGATTGGAGTTGTAGAAAATTATCCAGGAGAACAAGAATTTGAAATACAACTGTTTGTGTGTGATAATCGGGAATTTTAGATTCTCGGAGTTGGTTAAAATTGTATGTATATAATAATTTTAATGAATAAAATATAAAAAAGTTATGTTTTAATACTGTTGTGAATAGTGTAAAAATATTCTGGCAGTGTTAAAGTGTGTGAGTTCGTGGATGGAAAATCTTACCGGACATAATTGGGTGAGACGGTTCAAAATCAGAGTCGAAAACCCTAAAAAATGCATTGAGATGCACAAAAATGATAGAAATTTACGATAGAGAATTCTGATCAAATGGAAGCAAAATAAGACAAACCGATCACATTGGAGGTGAGTAAAACCCGCCTACGCGATTTCAGTAAAGTTTCGTTAGGATCAGATATCAGTCAAAAATTGACCACGAATTAATTAGTGAATTAATATAAATAGTAGGATGACCTTACCATGATTATGTCGTAAACCAAAATTATTTTTTTTAATTTGGAAAGTAATTTTGAAAGGTGTATGGTGTAGATTAGGTTACTTTATGATCAATGGCCAAGATCATGCCAAAAAGGCATTAAAAATTATTTTAAAAAAATTGAAAAAGGCCATTCGGCCAGATAAAAATTTGATGTTGGCCCCAAAATCCTTACTTTTTAGTCCTTGACCAATTAGCAAATTGTTGGAAAAAATTGCAAAAAAGTCCTTGAGTTTTGCCTATAAATAGGCATCAAAATCCATTCAAAAAAATGGAAAAATTAGCCAAACTCTTGCCCCTTTTCTTCAGCCCAAATCCGTGGCCTTCTCCCCCCTTGTAAGCCAAAATTTTGTTAAAAATTTCACACCAAACTTAGCTTGCATTGCAATTCCAACATCAAGTCATCAACTAGTTAAGGTAAGCTTCAAAATTGAAGCTTTTCTCTTTGATTTTCCTTAGAAAATCTGTGGGTATGAGAGTGTGAAAACAATGAAAAAAAATTGTTATTTAGTTGATAATGTGATGATGTTGTGATTAGTTTGGTGTTGTAGAGATTAAAGCATGAATTAGGATTTAGAAACAAGCAAAAATTTTGCATGTTTCTCTTGAAAATCCGTGGCATTAGGGGTATGAAAAATACATGAGTATTGATGTTTTGGTTTAGTGTTTATGTTCATTTAATTATGTGTTGAACTAAGCATAAATTGGAATAGGGAAACAAGAAAATTTTGATGTAATTTTCTTGCTAAAACCGTCGGTATGAACACTAAGAAATGGAAAATTTTTAATGTTGAAAAGTGTTGATAAAAACCCTAGTAAAGAAACCAAGATTTTCTATGTGTTTGTACATGAAAATTCGTGGCTATGCTAGGGTTAGAATGAATATTTTGTTAGGTTTTGATGTTGAATTATACATTAGAAAAACCTAAGAACAATATGCTGTGATGAAAAAATTATTTGGTGATGATTAACATGTAAATTGAGGCTAGTTTGGAAAAAAAATATATTGTTATTTTGTGTTGATTCTTGAATATTGAATTATGTGGAGAATTTTCATACAAAGTTGGAAACTTTGTATAAAATAGGCCTCTGGTATAGTACATGGCAGCTATAAAGGTTATGAGGCGTACCTAATACCGGGAAACCTTAAAATATAAGCAGAAATACTGCTAAAATTTCTAAAATCGGCATAAGGGTATTTCGGGAAACGAAGGATACAAATATTGCACTCAGGAAGGAAACTGGGACCCCTCGGTGGATTAGGGTTAGAAATGGAAAACCAACCCAAAAGGAATAGTAAACCGACCCTAAAAGACTAAAATGCCTAAAACAGGAAAAAAATTCATGTTAGGGGTATTTTGGGAAACGAGGGAAAAATATAGGTCGGGATAGAAAACCTGAGCCTTTAGAGGACCGAGGGCCCGGGACGGGATGAAAATCGTTTTAAGAGTAGTTAAATAGCAATTTGAGGCTCCGAAACACTCGAAAAATGAGAAAACGATTTCAAAATTTCAATTCAAATTTCAAATTCAAAATTCAAATTTCAAATTTCAAAATTCAAATTTCAAAATCCACAAAAACAGTTGTGTTTCAAATTCTTGTTCTCATGGATAATTTTCTACAACTCCAATCCAATCTCAAATAAAATCATGACAACTTTATTTGGAGTTCGAATAATTGTGCACTCTATTATCCAAAACAAAATCTGAATCCAACCGGAGAGAATCTTGTCTACCATCCTAATCCTGTGTCATCACCATCCATGCATAATAAACCAGCCAATAGCACACACAAATCAATTTTCCAAACATTAAGGAATTATGTGAAGCTAGTAGAGGGACTGATTGGACATATATAATTGGGCTCCCACAAATCCATATGATCATCATTCTTTTACCGAACAACTCAATCATATGATCACTAATTTCAGAGTCACACCATTATAAACCTGAAACTGAACTCCTAATTTTATACCATATTACGTAAGCCTGTGACAAGCTATCGTCCAATGACCTTTTCATGTATGCAAAACCCTCATATGACATCCATGATCAGCCTTAGGCCAAAGTCCGTTTAATCCTACTGATCAGGCTATCTTAAAGTTCCATTATACTACTGAATAAAGAAAATGATTATTTACCATATGTGAATAAGAAGTCGTCCACCCAGCAGATGACCTAAGGCCTTGTCCATTTTCACATTCAGTAAAATGCCTTTAAGAGGATACCTTTAACTCCTTAGAGCTATGATTCCGATATCTGCAAACAACCCCTTCATCGTATACAAGTCATGCACCCAACGAACCGGTCTATAAGCTTACTACCTCAGAGACGCTTTAGCCATTGGAACATCAAAGTACACAAGTCATATATATGAAGTAGTTCATTTACTCAGGATTAAGGTTATTGCACAATGAACGTCAAAAGCAGATTGATCCACTCATAGTGGACTACGTAGATCAATCACGCTTTAGTCCCGGTCTAATATGTCACCACCAAGCAACATATCTATGTCTCTACTTGGGAGTACAGCTCCAGACAGTCAAGACAAACCGTCCCCTCCAAGGCTTTAGACAATATAATAGTCTTAACATAAGTTAGATGCTCGGTCTAACCCCATAGACTACAGACCATAGTTTAGACCGCTAACTTTAGAACATTGTCTTCTCGCATACAAAAGTCCATTGCATGCAACATTCTAACAGTTTAACACAAGCAGTCAGGGAGCCATATTTGCTTACATTTACTTTAACATGTAAATAAAACGAGGACAGATAGCAATGTAATGAATAACCTCTATATATAATTTTATTATCCAGTTCAAAATGCATCAAAATATCTCTAATGCTTAGGGCATTTCCTAACATTTTCAACCAAAAAATCCGAAAATCCAAAGGGAAAATTCCCACAAAAATTTCGGCCATTTTTGATAAGGAAGAATCAAAAATTCACTAGGATTTTCAAGCTTGAGTCTTATCTCATCCTAATCCAAAATAACTGAAAATCTCCTAGGAGATTTACTCAAAAAATTTGGCCATTATCAGGGAAGAGAGAATCCAAATTCAACTGGGATTGAAACTTGAATTTTTCCTTGAACCTTATCCACAAAAATCTGAAAATTCATTGAGGATAATCCTCAAAATTTTCGTCCATATTTGGTTAGGATTTGGATTCAAAATTCAAGTTGGATTCAAACAAGATTTTCCTCTTCATATCCAACTCAAATTTGAATTTTAGTCCTTGTGGATTTACCACAACAAATTCGAATCCCACTTGGACTGTGATTCAAAATTTGAATTTCAAATTTCAAATTTCAAATTTAAAATTCAAATTCAAAATTCAAATTTCAAATTTCAAATTTCAAATTTCAAATTGAAATTTGAATTTGAAATTTGAAATTCAAATTTGAAATTCAAATTTGAAATTCAAATTTCAAATTCAAATTTCAAATTCAAAATTCAAAATTCAAATTTCAAAATCCACAAAACAGTTGTATTTTAAATTCTTGTTCTCATGGATAATTTTCTATAACTCTAATCTAATCTCCAATAAAATCATAGCAACTTTATTTGGAGTTCGAATAATTGTGCACTCTATTATCAAAAACAAAATCTAAATCCAACCAGAGAGAATCTTGTCTATCATCCTAATCCTATGTCAACACCATCCATGCATAATAAACTAGCCAATAGCATACACAGATCAATTTTGCCAAACGTTAAGGAATTATGTGGAGCTAGTAGAGAGACTAATTGGACATATATAATCGGGCTCCCGCAAATCCATATGATCATCATTCTTTACCGAACAACTCAATTATATGATCACTAATTTCAGAGTCACACCACTATAAACCTAAAACTAAATTCCCAATTATATACCGTATTACGTAAGCCTATGACAAGCTATCGTCCAATGGCCTTGTCATGTATGCAGAACCCTCATATGATATCCATGATCAGCCTTTGGCCAAAGTCTGTTTAATCCTACTGATCAGGCTATCTTAAAGTTCCATTATGCTACCGAATAAAGAAAATGATTATTCACCGTATGTGAATAAGAAGTCATCCGCCCAGCAGACGACCCAAGGCCTTGTCCATTTTCACATTCAGTATAATGCCTTTAAGAGGATACCCTTAACTCCTCATTAGAGCTATGATTCTGATATCTGTAGACGAACCCTTCATCGTATACAAGTCATGCACCCAACGAACCGGTCTATAAGCTTACTACCTTTGAGACGCTTTAGCCATTGGAACATCAAAGTACACAAGTCATATACATGAAGTTGTCCATCTACTCAGGATTAAGGTTACTGCACAATGAACATCAAAAGCAGATTGATCCACTCAAGGTGGACTTCGTAGATCAATAGCGCTTTAGTCTCAGTCTAATATGTCACCACCAAGCAACATATCTATGTCTCTACGTGGGAGTCTATGCTCCAGACAGTTAAGACAAACTGTCCCCTCCAAGGTTTTAGACAATATAATAGTCTTAACATGAGTTAGATGCTCAGTCTAATCTCATAGACTACATACCATAGTTTAGACCGCTTACTTTAGAACATTGTCTTCTCGCATACAAAAGTTCATTGCATGCAACGTTCTAACGGTTTAACACAAGCAGTCAGGGAGCTATATTTGCTTACATTTACTTTAACATATAAATAAAATGAGGACAAATAGCAATGTAATGAATAACCTCTATATATAATTTTATTATCCAGTTCAAAATAAATACATCAAAATGTCTCTAATGCTTAGGTCATTTCCTAACAATCTCCCACTTGCCCTAAGCCAACAGATGTGCCATGTTACGCATCCCCATCGCCTCTCAAAGCTTCTAGCCACCAAAGTCTTAGTAAAGGGATCGACAATATTGTCCTCGGACACGATCTTATATACATCTACTTACCCTATCTCCACGTGCTCTCTAATAATATGATATCTCCGATCTATGTGCTTGGTCCTCTTGTGGTGTCGAGATTTCCTTATGTTGGCAATAGGCCCAGTGTTATCATAGTAAAGTGTAATAGGCTTGTCAATACCCGGAATGACCTCAATGTCTCTAAAGAACTTGTGAAGTCAAACCGCTTCTTTAGATGCCCCAGCCGCAGCCACATACTTAGCCTCCATAGTAGAGTCAGCTGCGCAGCCCTGCTTCACGCTCCACATAATGGCACCTCCTCCGAGCAAAAATACTGATCCAGATGTCAATTTCCTCAAATCCTTACAAGTCTGGAAGTCTGAGTCCGTGTATCCTACGGGTGTTAGGTCCCCTTCAGAATACACCAGTATATAATCCCTTATTCTCTTAAGATACTTGAGTATATACTTTACTACTTACTACTGCTTGGTTTCAGGATTCGCTTGATATCGACTCACCATACCTACTGCAAAATATATGTCCGAGCGAGTGCAAAGCATAGCATACATAAGGCTAACCACAGCAGATGCATAAGGGACCTCACTCATACGCTCTCTTTCTTCTGATGTCTTGGGATAGTCATCCAATGAAAGAGTTAGACTGGCAATAGAAGGTTGTGTACCTTTCTTTACCTCTTGCATTGCATATTTGTCAATTATTTTATCTATGTATGAAGCTTGGGATAACACTATCATTTTGTTCTTTCGATCTCTGAAGAGACGAATGCCTAGAACATAATTAGCTTCTCCCAAGTCCTTCATGTCAAATTGTTGGTGTAACCAAAGCTTGACTGATGATAAGTTCCCTACATCATTCCCAATGAGTAGTATATCATCAACATAGAGTATCAGAAAGACCACTTTTCCATCCTTAATACATTTATAAACATAGGGTTCATCAACGTTCTGCTTAAAACCAAATGTCTTAATCGCTTGATCAAACCTCTGGTTCCATGAGTGGGATGCTTGCTTTAATCCACAAATAGATCTAAGCAACTTGCAGACTTTTCTTTCTTGGCCTTTCGCTACGAATCCTTCGGGCTGTATCACATAGATACACTCTTCAAGATGGCCATTCAAGAATGCCGTCTTGACATCCATTTGTCGGATCTTGTAATCGAGAGCCACAGCAACGGACAGAAGAATACGAATAGACTTCAGCATAGCAACAGGCGAAAAGGTTTCATCGTAATTGATTCCAGCCTTTTGCGTGTACCCCATTGCAACTAGTCTAGCTTTGAAAGTTTACATTCTCTCTTCCGTATCCCTTTCTTTTGTAGACCTATTTGCATCCAATGGGTTTTATCCCGTCTGGCAAATCTACAGGTTTCCAAACAGAATTGGATTTCATAGAATCAATCTCATTGTTCATAGCCTTTTTCCAAGATTTAGAATCAACATCATTTATAGCTTTATCATAGGTGACCGGATCATCCTCATGCTCATGAGCCTCGGCCTGGTATACCTCAGCATCACACATAAAGAAATTAGGTTTCTTCGAAACCCTCCCACTACGACGAGGTACCCTAAATTATAGATCGTCTGCAGGTCTTTCACCGAAACTCAGACTTGCGTCCAAGACCGAAATCTGTGGAGAAGTTCTTTCACCCAATAACTCCTCTAGCAATACTTTGCTTCGAGGCTTAAAGTCATTCATGTGACTTTCCTCCAAGAATGTCACATGGGTTGAGACAATGACTTTTTGTTCCTTCAGGTTATAGAACAGACCTCCTTTAGTTCCCTTTGGATACCTTACAAACATGCACAATTCTGATCTTGGTTCCAATTTCTTCGCATCCCCATCCAGTAAATGTGCCGGGTAGCCCCATACTCTCATATGTCCAAGGGAGGGCTTCCTGCCACGCCATAATTCATACGGAGTTCTGGGAATTGATTTGGTTGGAACCTGGTTCAGAATATAGCGCGTCATTTGTAAAGCATATCCCCAAAATGATAATGGCAACATTGAATAACTCATCATGGACCGTACCATATCCAACAAGGTCTTGTTTCTCCTTTCGGCTAAACCATTCTGTTGTGGAGTACCAGGTGCAGTCAATTAGGATAATATCCCATTCTCTACAAAATGTCCTAGAAATTCATCGGAGAGGTATTCGCCACCTCGATCAGATCAAAGTGTCTTTATGGATCCAATTGCTTTTCCACTTCCACATGATACTCTTTGAACTTGTCAAAGGTTTCACTCTTGCGGTGTTTCAGATACACATATCCATACCTTGAGTAATCATCTATAAAGGAGACATAATACTCGAACTCTCCTCGTGCTGTGATGTTAATGGGGCCATATACGTCAGTGTGCACAATTTCTAAGAGCTCTTGAGCCCTTGTACCCTTAACTCCAAAAGACCTCTTAGTCATCTTACCCTCTAAACAAGACTTACATTAAGGAAGACGTACCTCCTCCAGAGATTCTAGAGGACCATCTTTTACCAATCTTTGAATCCTATCCTGATTAATATGACCAAGTCTTAAATGCCAAAGATACGCCTTGTTAGAGTGAGAAACTTTCAACCTTTTAGAGTTATCTATTTATTCAGTGTCAAGCAATGAGTACAACTTTGGTTTAATCAAATATAGATTTCCATCCATCCATCTAGAATAGATAAAAGACTTATTTCTACGAATATCAACTCTTTTACTAAAAGAAACTGAATAAGAATCATTTATTAAACAAGCTACCGATATAAGGTTTTTCCTAAAATTAGGAACATAAAAACAGTCTTTCATTAAAATAAAAATAAATTGATCAAAGTAAAGGTAAATATCTCCCATTACCCCAGCCACCACCAAGCTACCATCTCCAGTCCGTAACGAGAGGCTCCTATCATGTAGACTTCTTGTTTCCACGAACCCTGCATAGAAATACAAACATGATTAGTGGCGCCCGAATCAATGACTCAAGTGTCTTTCGATTCTTCCACCAAACACGCTTTTAAGTAGTGAAGTTCCTTACCTTCTTTGCCCTTGGCGGCTAGGAATTCCCGCCAAGCCTTCTTAAAGTAACCTACCTTCACACAGCGGAAGCACTTGGACTTTTAAGGGTCCTTGGGCTTCTTGTTGTTGTTCTTCTTCTTCCCATCTGAGACAAGAGGATTAGAAGAACTGGAAGCCGTTTGCTTCTGGTTTGGCCTCTTCCTCTTCCGAAGGGGTTTGGAAGATTCCGCCAAATTGGCCTCTCCTTTGGGTTGGACCGCATCCTCATCCCTGATCATCCGCTCACAACCGTGGAATTGCTTCATGAGCTCGGTTAGTCCTAACTCCCTTGTCGCCAGATTGTATGCGGCCTTAAACCCCACAAAATCTTTAGATAGAGTTTTGAACACCATCTCGATCTGGGTATTGTAGTCCAACTTAGCACCGTTGTCGGCAGCCTTAGCGAAGAATCCCATTAGAGTGATCATATGGTCCTTCACCGGAGTACTTGCCTTTTGCTT
The DNA here is from genome assembly GCA_035233585.1 of Antiaris toxicaria. Classification (NCBI taxonomy): domain Eukaryota; kingdom Viridiplantae; phylum Streptophyta; class Magnoliopsida; order Rosales; family Moraceae; genus Antiaris; species Antiaris toxicaria. Next base: position 53,913,562 of record CP141155.1, on the reverse strand, counting down.
AGAGTTCATAATGCTGGTGATGGCGGACTGTCGAGCCAATTTTTCTTGGCCTCCGAACATGTCCTCTAGATTGTCCATGATCTCCCTAGCAACCTGATAAGTCTCATGCTGTTTTTGTAAAGAACTCGTCATGCTAGCAAGTATGTCGCATCGAGCTATATCATTGGATTCTTTGCAATGAGTATAGGCAACTGGGACCTCCTCAAGCGGTGCGTTAGGTTTTGGCCCTGGTGGGCATGGTTCATCCAGTACGAACTTGTGTCTCTCGCAGCTGAGAACTATCAACAGATTTCTTTTCAAATCCTTATAATTATCGCCATTTAGTTTATTCTCAGTAAGTATTGAAATGTGAGGTGTCGATGACATTTTGAATTGAAATAAAATTATACTAGACATCATTACAAAGCCCAAGCAAATATACAGATAATTTGGCAAATAAAACATACAAGTATGTTCCTACATGAAACTTGAAAAACATGTAGCATTGCAATGGTAATTCTCAGCACTTATTGGCCTAAGCCACCGAGGGATGGTCACAAAACAAATAGCCGGAACATGGACCCCGTCCAATTAATATATGTTGCCTTAAATCCTCCAAGGTTAAGACATATATTAATAATTGCTTATTTGGCCACCAGTTTAGTTAACAGAGCTTCTGGGGAAGGTTAATAACTAAACGAGTCTTGAGTGTATAACCATTGTTTACATAGCCCGATCCACGTCCTTCCAAGCCACCGAGGGTGGGTCATGAATAGGATCATACCGGAACATGTTTTTCACATAGGAGAACCAATCTAGTATACCGGCGGCGGTAAACACCTACCGAGAGGTGTGGTCAAGGCAGAACTGACGCGAGACGTTACCATGCTTTCACATATGGATCAACAATGGACGCCGTGGGTTTTGTTTGAAACCCTCTCCCACTCAATATTTTGAAAAACATGCAAGTTTTGAAAAATATGTATGATCAATATAGTATGAGCGGCATTCACCTATCCTATATGACATAATATCAAATATGTATACAAAATATCCATCAATACATATTTATACATCCATGACATATCACAGAAAAAATAGTTGACAGAATAAGCGAGCCATGGTTCCATCCTAGAACAAAGAAAATAAAGATTACAAAATTTCATCCAAAGCATTCTTTGAGTCTTGAATTTTGTTCCGTCTTCTTGTATCCATCTTTATGTAGTCTCTCCATTTATTTCTCATCCCAAGAATCATTTAAAATTTAAATTCCAAAAATTTAAATTTCAAATTCAAATTCCAAATTCGAATTTCAAATTTAAATTTCAAATTCAAATTTTTAAACAATTTTAAACATCATGTATAATAATATGTAATTTCAAATTTTCAAATTTTTAATTACATATTTTTAAACATGATTTAAAATTAAGTCTCAAATTTAAAAATCAAAATTTTTCGATTTTTGAACCGTCGCATCACCGCCCCCGGAGGCGGCAGCCGCCGTGGGCAGCCCCCAGCCCCCGGGGGGGGGGGGGGGGGGGGCTGGCAGCCCACGGTTGCCCCTTGGGCAGCCCTGCCGGGCTGCAGGCCAAGCTTACACTGCCAGGTTGCACGCTTAGGCTGGGTGCAGCAGTCGGCAGGCTGCACGCCCAGGCTGCGGCCAGCCCTGGGGAGGCCACGGCCACCCTCGGCTACAGGCCAAGCCTGCGGCCGTGGCTGGTTATGGCCTGTCAAGGGGCTGCCGCAGCCCCATCCTGCCCAAGGGCAGGGGCTGCAGCCCCATCAAGGCCCGACGGCCTATCCCGAAGGGTCGTGTCTCGATTTTCGTGCCATATTCCAATTTACCTATTAGGATCTCCAAAAATTAATTTGAATCCCAATTAAATTGAAATTTTCCACACAATCAAAATTTCAACCTTTAAATAAATTTAACTTTTGGGAAAAATAGATTACATTCATCAATCTTCAATCTCCTCCAAGAATAATTACATAAAATTTCCGAAACCGTTTCCAGTTTACAAAAATTCTAACCATAATAATTCTAAGAGACAAAATTAAAATCCATGGAAAAATTACAGTATTAAAAAACTGGTCCCATGATCACATAAAAATCCTGGATACAATTTTTCTAAATTCTAAGGAACCATAACCGGCAAAAACAAGCATGCTTATAATAATTTTAAAAAAAATTAAAATAACCACATACTACATGCATAATCCATGATAACAACATAAAGGAATCCTAGAATGTCACTCTCTAAATATCAAATCCATACATAAACAAAAAGACTAAGTAATTGTGTAATTTATATACATGGCATAGTCATGAGATGGCTTTGATACCAATTGTAGGAAAATAAATCGGTAAAAATATATCAGAGTGGCGCAGTGGAACAATAAAAATTTTTAGATCGTTAAATATCTCATGATCCCATATACAATAAACCAACAACAATTAAAACTCATACCTCAAGGACGCCAATCTACAGGAGGAGAATGACCGAAGGGCTTCAACCAACTAGCCCTCTCTACTATTGTCCAATTCCAGAATGGCTGAGTGTGCGAGCACTCTAAACCTCGATCAATATGCTAGCACTGCTAGCCTTCTTCCGACCACCTAAATCTCTAAAGAACTTATTGTCACGGTGAGTTATGCAACAATAAGCCTGCTCACTGAGAGTCTATGGTCTCCGAGAACGGGAGTGGCAGGACCTCTATTTATAGACTTGCATGAGGTGATTCGCTGAATTCGAATTGGATTAGGAGAAGATATTCTCCCTTATCCACAACCATAAAATCTGAAATTATCCAAGGGAAAATCCCAACAAATTTCTGCCATTGTTAAAGATTATCCAATCCAAATTCAAACAAGATCTTAACATGAATCTTATCTCCCTTTTTCAAACAAAAAATCCAAAAATCCAGGGGGAAAATCCCCACAAAAAATTTGGCCATTTTTGGATAAGGAAGAATCAAAAATTCACTAGGATTTTCAAGCTTGAATCTTATCTCATCCTTATCCAAAATAACCAAAAATCTCCTAGGAGATTTACGGAAGAAATTCGGCCATTATCAGGGAAGAGAGAATCTAAATTCAACTGGGATTGAAACTTGAATTTTTTCTTGAACCTCATCCACAAAAATCTGAAAATTCATTGAGGATAATCCTCAAAATTTTCGTCCATATTTGGTTAGGATTTGAATTCAAAATTCAAGTAGGATTCAAACAAGATTTTCCGCTTCATATCTAACTCAAATTCGAATTTCATTCCTTGTGGATTTACCACAACAAATTCGAATCCCACTAGGATTATGATTCAAAATTTGAATTTCAAATTTCAATTTCAAATTTCAAATTAAAATTTCAAATTTTAAATTCGAATTTCAAATTCAAAATTCAAATTTCAAATTTCAAAATTCAAATTTCAAAATTCACAAAACAGTTGTATTTCAAATTCTTGTTCTCATGGATAATTTTCTACAACTCCAATCCAATCTCAAATAAAATCATGGCAATTTTATTTGAAGTTCAAATAATTGTGTACTCTATTATCCAAAACAAAATCCGAATCCAACCGGAGAGAATCTTGTCTACCATCTTAATCCTATGTCAACACCATCCATGCATAATAAACTAGCCAATAGTATACACAGATCAATTTTGCCAAACGTTAAGAAATTATGTAGAGCTAGTAGAGGGACTAATTGGACATATATAATCGGGCTCCCACAAATCCATATGATCGTCATTCTTTACCAAACAACTCAATCATATGATCACTAATTTCAGAGTCACACCATTATAAACCTGAAACTGAACTCCTAATTTTATACCATATTACGTAAGCCTGTGACAAGCTATCGTCCAATGACCTTTTCATGTATGCAAAACCCTCATATGACATCCATGATCAGCCTTAGGCCAAAGTCCGTTTAATCCTACTGATCAGGCTATCTTAAAGTTCCATTATACTACTGAATAAAGAAAATGATTATTTACCATATGTGAATAAGAAGTCGTCCACCCAGCAGATGACCTAAGGCCTTGTCCATTTTCACATTCAGTAAAATGCCTTTAAGAGGATACCCTTAACTCCTCGTTAGAGCTATGATTCCGATATCTGTAGACGAACCCTTCATTGTATACAAGTCATGCACCCAACGAACCGGTCTATAAGCTTACTACCTCAGAGACGCTTTAGCCATTGGAACATCAAAGTACACAAGTCATATATATGAAGCTATCCATCTACTCAGGATTAAGGTTACTGCACAATGAACGTCAAAAGCATATTGATCTAGTCAAAGCAGACTTCATAGATCAATCAAGCTTTAGTCTCGGCCTAATATGTCACCACCAAGCAACATATCTATGTCTCTACTTGGGTGTCTATGCTCCAGACAGTCAAGACAAACTGTCCCCTCCAACGCTTTAGACAACATAATAGTCTTAACATGAGTTAGATGCTCAGTCTAACCCAATAGACTACAGACCATAGTTTAGACCGTTTACTTTAGAACATTGTCTTCTCGCATACAAAAGTCCATTGCATGCAACGTTCTAACAGTTTAGCACAAGCAGTCAGGGAGCCATATTTGCTTACATTTACTTTAACATGTAAATAAAACGAGGACAGGTAGCAATGTAATGAATAACCTCTATATATAATTTTATTATCCAGTTCAAAATAAATACATCAAAATGTCTCTAATGCTTAGGGCATTTCCTAACAGATAGATGAGGAGATAAAATTTAAGTTAAAATCTTATTTAAATTTGGATTGGATAATCTCCAAGATTGGCCAAATTTTTTGGTTGGGATTTGCCCCTAGATAGTTCAAATTTTATGAGTGGATAAGGGATAAAATCTTTTCCTAATCCAATTCGAATTCAGAGGATCACCTCATGCAAGTCTATAAATAGAGTTCCTGCCACTCTAGTTCTCTCAGACCACAGACTCTCAGGTGAGCAGGCTTATTGTTGTACAACTCATCGTGACAATAAGTTCTTTAGAGATCTGGGTGGTTGGAAGAAGACTAGCAGTGCTAGCATACCGATCGAGGTTCAGAGTGCCCACATACTCAGCCATTTGGGAATTGGAGAATAGTAGAGAAGGCTAGTTGGTTGAAGCCCTCCGATCATTCTCCTCCTACAGGTTGGCGTCCTTGAGGTATGAGTTTAAATTGTTGTTGGTTTATTATATATAGCATCATGAGATATTTAACGATCTTGAAAGATTTTTATTGTTCCACTGCGCCACTTTGATACGTTTTTACTGATTTATTTCCTACAGTCTAAAGCCATGGTGGGGAAGGTTTGTCATGACTATCCAGAGCATAGACTTCCAAGTAGGGACATAAATATGCTGCTTGGTGGTGACATATTAGACCGGGACTAAAGCATGATTGATCTACGTAGTCCGCTATGACTGGATCAATCTGCTTTTGACATTCATTATGCAATAACCTTAATCTTAAGTAAATGAACTACTTCATGTATATGACTTATGTACTTTGATGTTCGAATGGCTAAAGCGTCTCAGAGGTAGTAAGCTTATAGGCCGGTTCGTTAGGTGCATGACTTGTATACGATGGACGGTTTGTTTACACATATTGGAATCATAGCTCTAAGGAGTTAAGGGTATCCTCTTAAAGGCATTGTACTGGATGTGAAAATGGATAAGGCCTTGGGTCATCTACTAGGCAGATGACTTCTTATTCACATATGGTAAATAATCGTTTTCTTATTCGGTAGTATAATGGAACTTTTAAGATAGCCAGATCTGTAGGATTAAATGGACTTTGACCAAAGGCTTATCATGGATATCATATGTGGGTTTTGCATATATGACAAGGCCATTGGACATTAGTGTAGGAAAATAAATCGGTAAAAACGTATCAGAGTGGCGCAGCGGAACAATAAAAATTTTTAGATCGTTAAATATCTCATAATGCCATATACAATAAACCAACAACAATTAAAACTCATACCTCAAGGATGCCAATCTTGCAGGAGGAGAATGACCGGAGGGCTTCAACCGACTAGCCTTCTCTACTATTCTCCAATTCCTGAATGGCTAAGTGTGTGGGCACTCTGAACCTCGATCGATATGCTAGCACTGCTAGTCTTCTTCCGACCACCCAAATCTCTAAAGAACTTATTGTCATGGTGAGTCATGCAACAATAAGCCTGCTCACCTGAGAGTCTGTGGTCTGAGAGAACTGGAGTGGTAGGACCTCTATTTATAGACCTGCATGAGGTGATTCTCTGAATTCAAATTGGATTAGGAGAAGATATTCTCCCTTATCCACAAGCACAAAATCTGAATTTTCCAAAGGGAAAATCTCAACAATAAATTTGGCCCCTTTAGGATAAATATAATCCAAATTTAAACAAGATTTTAACTAGAATTTTATCTCCCTTTTTCAACCAAAAAATCCGAAAATTCAAAGGAGAAAATTTCCACAAAAATTCGGCCACTTTTGGATAAGGGAGAATCAAAATTCCACTAGGATTTTCAAGCTTGAATCTTATCTCATCCTTATCCAAAATAACTAAAAATCTCTTAGGAGATTCACTCCGAAAATTTGGCCATTATCTAGGAGGAGAGAATTCAAATTCAACTGGGATTGAAACTTGAATTTTTCCTTGAACCTTATTGACTAAAATCCAAAAATCCATTGAGGATAATCCTCAAAATTTTCATCCATCATTAGTTAGGATTTGGATTCAAAATTCAAGTAGGATTCTAACAAGATTATCCTCTCCATAACCAACTCAAATTCGAATTTCATTCCTTGTGGATTTACCACAACAATTTCGAATCCCAGTTGGACTGTGATTCAAAATTTGAATTTCAAATTTCAAATTCAAACTTCAAATTCAAATTTCAAATTTCAAATTTCAAATTCAAATTTCAAATTCCAAATTTCAAATTTCAAAATCCACAAAACAGTTGTGTTTCAAGTTCTTGTTCTCATGGATAATTTTCTACAACTCCAATCCAATCTCAAATAAAATCATGGCAACTTTATTTGGGGTTCAAATAATTGTGTACTCTATTATCCAAAACAAAATCTGAATCCAACCGGAGAGAATCTTGTCTACCATCCTAATCCTATGTCAACACCATCCATGCATAATAAACTAGCCAAGAGCATACACAAATCAATTTGCCAAACGTTAAGGAATTATATAGAGCTAGTAGAGGGACTGATTGGACATATATAATTAGGCTCCCGCAAATCCATATGATCATCATTCTTTACCGAACAACTCAATCATATGATCACTAATTTCAGAGTCACACCGCTATAAACTTGAAACTAAACTCTCAATTATATACTGTATTACATAAGCCTTTGACAAGCTATCGTCCAATGACCTTGTCATGTATGTAGAACCCTCATATGATATCCATGATCAGCCTTAGGCCAAAGTCCGTTTAATCCTACTGATCAGGCTATCTTAAAGTTCCATTATACTACCGAATTAAGAATATGATTATTCACCATAAGTGAATAAGGAGTCATCCGCCCAGCAGACGACCCAAAGTCTTGTCCATTTTCACATTCAGTATAATGCCTTTAAGAGGATACCCTTAACTCCTCATTAGAGCTATGATTCCGATATCTGTAAACGAACCCTTCGTCGTATACAAGTCATGCACCCAACGAACTGGTCTATAAGCCTACTACCTCTGAGATGCTTTAGCCATTGGAACATCAAAGTACACAAGTCATATACATGAAGCTGTCCTTTTACTCAGGATTAAGGTTACTGCACAATGAACATTAATAGCAGATTGATCCACTCAAAGCGGACTTCGTAGATCAATCACGCTTTAGTCCCAGTCTAATATGTCACCACCAAGTAACATATCTATGTCTCTACTTGAGAGTCCAGCTCTAGACAGTCAAGACAAACCATCCCCTCCAAGGCTTTAGACAACATAATAGTCTTAGCATGAGTTAGATACTCGGTCTAACCCCATACACTACAGACCATAGTTTAGACCGCTAACTTTAGAACATTGTCTTTTCGCATACAAAAGTCCATTGCATACAACGTTCTAACAGTTTAACACAAGCAGTCAGGGAGCCATATTTGCTTATATTTACTTTAACATATAAATAAAACGAGAACAGATAGCAATGTAATGAATAACCTCTATATATAATTTTATTATGCAGTTCAAAATGAATACTTGAAAATGTCTCTAATGCTTAGGACATTTCCTAACAATTAGCTTGTCACAGGCTTTTGTAATACGGTATATAATTGGGAGTTTAGTTTTAGGTTTATAGTGGTTTGACTCTGAAATTAGTGATCATATGATTGAGTTGTTTGGTATAGAATGATGATCATATTGATTCATGGTAGGCCGATTATATATGTTCAATTGGTCCCTCTACTAGCTCCATATAATTCCTTAATGGTTGGCAAATTGATCAGTGTATACTTATAGGCTAGTTGACTTTGCATGGATGGTGTTGACATAGGATTAGGATGGTGGACAAGATTCTCTCCGGTTGAATTCAGATTTTGTTTTGGATAATAGAGTACACAATTATTCAAACTCCAAATAAAGTTGCCATGATTTTATTTGAGATTGAATTAGAGTTGAAGAAAATTATCCATGAGAACAAAATTTGAAATACAACTTTTTGTGGATTTTGAAATTTGAAATGTGAAATTTAAATTTTGAATTTGAAATTTGAATTTGAAATTTAAATTTGAAATTCGAATTTGAAATTTGAAATTGAAATTTAAATTTGGAATTTGAACTTTTAAAATTGAAATTCAAATTTTGAATCACAGTCCAAGTGGAATTCGAATTCTTTGTGGACGATTCCACAAGGTTAGAATTCAAATTTGAGTTGGATTATGGAGAGGAAAATCTTGTTTGAATCCTACTTGAATTTTGAATCCTAATTCTAACAAAAGTGGCCAAAATTTGTTGAGGAAAATCCTAGGAATTTCAAATTTTTTATGGATAAGATTCAGGAAAAAATTCAAGTTTCAATCCCAGTTGAATTTGGATTCTCACCTCCCTAAAAGTGGCCAAAAATTTTGAGGAATAATCCAAGGTGATTTTCGGTTTTTTATGGATAAGGGTGAGATAAAATTCAAGCTAGAAAATCGTATTTGAATTTTGATTCTTTCCGTCACATTATGGCCAAAAATTTTATGGATAAATCCTAGTGAATTTTCAGATTTTTTTTGGTTAATGGTGAGATAAAATTCAAGTTAAAATCCTGTTTGAATTTGGATTGAAAATTCCTAAAAATGGTCGAAATTTTTTGGTTGGATAAGGCCTAGAAAATTCAGATTTTTTGTTGTGGATAAGGGAGAAAATCTTCTCCTAATCCAATTCAAATTCAAATGATCACCTTATGCAAGTCTATAAATAGAGGTCCTACCACTCCAGTTCTCTCAGACCACAGACTCTCAGGTGAGTAGGTTTATTGTTGCATGACTCACCGTGACAATAAGTTCTTTAGAGATTTGGGTGGTCAGAAGGAGACTAGCAGTACTAGCATACCGATCGAGGAACTGAGTGCCCACACGCTCTGCCTTCTAGGAATTGGAGAATAGTAGAAAAGGCTAGTTGGTTAAAGCCATCCAGTCATTCACCTCCTGTAGTTTGGTGTCCTTTTGAGGTATGAGTTTTATTATTGTTAGTTTATTGTGTATGGTATCATGAGATATTTAACGTTCTTGAAATTTTTTTTTGTTATTCTGCTACGCCGCTCTGATGTGTTTTTACCGATTTTATTCCTACAATTGGTATCAGAGCCATCTCATAACTATGCCATGTACATAAATTAGACAATTAGTTAGTCTTTTATTTATGTATGGATTTGATATTTAGAGAGTGACATTCTAGGATTCTTTTATGTTGTTATCATGTATTATGTATGTAGTATATGGTTATTTTAATTTTATGAATTATTATAAGCATGCTTGTTTTATGCCGGTTATGGTTCCTTAGAATTTAGAAAATTGTATCTAGAAATTTTTTATGTAATCATGGGAGCGGTTTATCATCACTATTATTTTCCCATGGATTTTTATTTTTGTCTCTTAGAGTTATTATGATTAGAATTTTTGTACACCGGAAATGGTTTAGGAAATTTTATGTAATTATTCTTGGAAGAGATTGAAGTTTGAAGACCATAATTTATTTTTTTCCAAAAGTTAAATTTAATTGAAAGATTGAAATTTTGTTTGTGTGGAAAATTCCAATTTAATTAGGATTCAAATGAATTTTTGGAGATCTAATGGGTAAATTAGAATATGGCATGAAAATCGAGGACGGAACCCCTCGAGATAGGCCACCGGCCATGGTAGGACTGCAGCCCCTGTCCTCGGGCAGGATGGGGCTACGGCAGCCCTTGTCCAGGCCTGACCACCAATGGCCACAGGCTTTGCCTGCAGCCAGGGGTGGCCGTGGCCCCGTTAGGGGCTGGCTAAGGCCCGAGCGTGTAGCCAATGGCGGCAGGTGATGCCTGCAGCCTGGCGGGCTGCTGCGCCCACTCGGGTGTGCAGCCTATGGTTGCAGGTGCTGCCTACAGCCTAGCAGCTGCTGTGCCTGCCCGGGCGTGTAGCCTGAGGCTAGCTTGCAGCCCAGCAGGGTTGTACCCAGCCTGTGGCCATGGGCTGCCAGCCCCGAGAGGGCTTCCCACAGTGGCTGTGTTACTCCGTGGGCCGATGGGCCAAAAAATCGAAAAATTTTGATTTTTAAATTTGAGATTTAATTTTTAAATCATGTTTAAAAATATGTAATTGAAAATTTTAAAATTTTGAAATTACATATTATTGCACATGAAATTAAATAGCTTAAAGTTCGAATTTGAAATTTAAATTTGAATTTTGAATTTTGAATTTGAAATTGAAATTGAAATTCTTGGAATTTAAATTTTAAATGATTTTTGGGATGAGAAATAAATGGAGAGGGTACATAAAGATGGATACAAGAAGGCGAAACAAAATTCAAGACCCAAAGAATGCGTTGGATGGAATTTTGTAATCTTTATTTTCTTTGTTCTAGGATGGAACCATGGCTTGATTATTTTTCCATCAATTATATTTTCTCTGATATGTCATGGATGGATGAATATGTATTGATGGATGAATTGTATGCATATCTGATAACAAGTCATGCAGGATAGGTGAATGCCGCTCAGACTATATTGATCATACATATTTATCAAAACTTGTATGTTTTTCAAAATATTGAGTGGGAGAGGGTTTCAAACAAAACCCATGCCCTCCATCGTTGATCCATATGTAAAAGCATGGTAACGTCTCGCGTCAGTTCTGCCCTGACCATACCTCTCGGTGGGTGTTTACCGCCGCCAGTATACTAGGTTGGATCTCCTATGTGGAAAACGTGTTTGGGCACGATCCTACTCATGACCACCCCTCGGCAGCTTGGCAGGATGTGGATCGGGCTGCGTAAATAATGGTTATACACTCGAGGCTTGTTGAGTTATTAACCTTCCCTAGAAGCTTTGTTAAGTAAACTGGCGGCCAAAATAAGCGATTATTAATATATGTTGTGGGAAAATAAACCGGTAAAAATTTATCAGAGTGGCGCAGCGGAACAATAAAAATTTTTAGATCGTTAAATATCTCATGATGCCATATACAATAAACCAACAACAATTAAAACTCATACCTCAAGGACGCCAATCTTGCAGGAGGAGAATGACCGGAGGCTTCAACCAACTAGCCTTCTCTACTATTCTCCAATTCCCGAATTGCTGAGTCTGTGGGCACTCTGAACCTCGATCGGTATGCTAGCACTGCTAGTCTTCTTCCGACCACCCAGATCTCTAAAGAACTTTATTGTCACGATGAGCTGTGCAACAATAAGCCTGCTCACCTGAGAGTCTGTGGTCTTAGAGAACTGGAGTGGCAGGACCTCTATTTATAGACCTGCATGAGGTGATTCTCTGAATTCGAATTGGACTAGGAAAAGATTTTCTCCCTTATCTTTAACCAAAAAATCTGAATTTTTCCATAGGATAATCCTAACAATAAATTCGGTTTTTCCTAAGATAAATCCAATCCAAATCTTAACAAGATTTTAACTAGAATTTTATCTCCCTTTTTCAACCCAAAAAATCCGAAAATTCAAGGTGTATCTTCCCTAAAGATTTCGGCCATTATGGATAAGGGAGAATCAAAAATTCCACTAGGATTTTCAAGCTTGAATCTCATCTCAACCTTATCCAAAAATAACCGAATTTTTTCTTGGATAAATCCAACAATTTCGGCCACTTTTAGGGAGGGAGAGAATCCTAATTCAACTGGGATTGAAACTTGAATTTTTCCTTGAATCTTATCCACAAAAACAGAATTTTCCATTGCAGATTATCCTCCAAAAAACTCGCCCACTTTTGTTGGGATTTGGATTCAAAATTCAAGTAGGATTCTAACAAGATTATCCTCTCCAAATCCAACTTAAATTCGAATTTCAAACCTTGTGGATTTTCCACAACAAATTCGAATCCTACTTGGACTGTGATTCAAAATTTGAATTTCAAATTTCAAATTCAAATTTCAAATTCAAATTTCAAATTTCAAATTTCAAATTTCAAATTTAAATTTCAAATTCAAATTTCAAATTCGAATTTCAAATTCAAATTTCAAATTCAAATTCAAATTTCAAATTTCAAATTTCAAAATTCAAATTTCAAATTCCACAAAACGGTTGTTTTTCATATTCTTGTTCTCATGGATAATTTTCTACAACTCCAATCCAATCTCAAATAAAATCATGGCAACTTTATTTGGAGTTCGAATAATTGTGTACTCTATTATCCAAAACAAAATCTGAATCCAACCGGAGAGAATCTTGTCTACCATCCTAATCCTGTGTCATCACCATCCATGCATAATAAACTAGCCAATAGCATACACAAATCAATTTGCCAAACGTTAAGGAATTATGTGGAGCTAGTAGAGGGACTGATTGGACATATATAATCGGGCTCCCGTGATTCCATATGATCATCATTCTGTACCAAACAACTCAATCATATGATCACTAATTTCAGAGTCACACCACTATAAACCTGAAACTGAACTCCCAATTATATACCGTATTACGTAAGCCTGTGACGAGCTACCATCCAATGACCTTGTCATATATGTAAAACCCTCATATGATATCCATGATCAGCCTTAGGTCAAAGTCCGTTTAATCCTACTGATCAGGCTATCTTAAAGTTCCATTATACTACCGAATCAAGAAAATGATTATTCACCATATGTGAATAAGAAGTCATCCGCCCAGCAGATGACCCAAGGCCTTGTCCGTTTTCACATTCAGTATAATTCCTTTAAGAGGATACCTTTAACTCCTCAGAGCTATGATTCCGATATCTGCAAACAAACCCTTCATCGTATACAAGTCATGCACCCAACGAACCGGTCTATAAGCTTACTACCTCTGAGACGCTTTAGCCATTGGAACATCAAAGTACACAAGTCATATACATGAAGTAGTTTATTTACTCAGGATTAAGGTTATTGCACAATGAACGTCAAAAGCAGATTGATCCACTCATAGCGGACTACGTAGATCAATCACGCTTTAGTCCCGGTCTAATATGTCACCACCGAGTAACATATCCATGTCTCTACTTGGGAGTCCAGCTCCAGACAGTCAAGACAAACCGTCCCCTCTTAGGCTTTAGACAACATAATAGTTTTAACATGAGTTAGATGCTCGGTCTAACCCCATAGACTACAGACCATAATTTGGACTGCTAAATTTAGAACATTGTCTTCTCGCATACAAAAGACCATTACATGCAACGTTCTAACAGTTTTAACACAAGCAGTCAGTGAGCCATATTTGCTTACATTTACTTTAACATGTAAATAAGACGAGGACAGATAGCAATGTAATGAATAACCTCTATGTATAATTTTATTATCCAGTTCAAAATGAATACATCAAATGTCTCTAATACTTAGGGCATTTCCTAACAATCTCCCACTTGCCCTAAGCCAGCAGATGTGCCATGTTACGCATCCCCATCGCCTCTATATGCCTCTCAAAGCTTCTAGCTACCAAAGTCTTAGTAAAGGGATCAGCGATGTTGTCTTCGGACGCGATCTTACATACATCCACTTGTCCTGTCTCCACATGCCCTCTAATAATGTGATACCTCCGATCTATGTGCTTGGTCCTCTTGTGGTGCCGAGATTCCCTTGTGTTGGTAATAGCCCCTGTATTATCACAGTAAAGTGTGATAGGCTTGTCAACACCCGGAATGACCTCAAGGTCTCTAAAGAACTTGCGGAGCCAAACCGCTTCTTTAGATGCCTCAGCCGCAGCCACATATTCAGCCTCCATAGTAGAGTCAGCTGTGCAGCCTTGCTTCACGCTCCTCCACACAATGGCGCCTCCTCCGAGTAAAAACACTGATCCAGATGTCGATTTCCTCGAATCCTTACAAGTCTGGAAGTCTGAGTCCATGTATCCTACGGGTGTTAGGTCCCCTCCAGAATATACTAGCATATAATCCCTCGTTCTCTTAAGATACTTAAGTATATGCTTTACTGCTTGCCAGTGCTTGGTTCCAGGATTCGCTTGATATCGACTCACCATACCTAATGCAAAACATATGTCCGGGCGAGTGCAAAGCATAGCGTACATAAGGCTACCCACAGTGGATGCATAAGGGACCTTACTCATATGCTCTCTTTCTTCCGATGTCTTGGGACAGTCATCCAATGAAAGAGTTAAACCGGCAATAGAAGGTTGTGAGCCTTTCTTTGCCTCTAGCATTGCATATTTGTCAATTATTTTATCTATGTATGAAGCTTGGGATAATGCTATCATTTTGTTCTTTCGATCTCTGAAGAGACGAATGCCTAGAACATAATTAGCTTCTCCCAAGTCCTTCATGTCAAACTGTTGGTGTAACCAAAGCTTGACCGATGATAAGTTCCCTACATCATTCCCAATGAGTAGTATATCATCGACATAGAGTATCAGAAAGACCACTTTTCCATCCTTAATACGTTTATAAACACAAGGTTCATCAACGTTCTGCTCAAAACCAAATGTCTTAATCGCTTGATCAAACCTCTGGTTCCATGAGCGGGATGCCTGCTTTAATCCATAAATGGATCTAAGCAACTTGCAGACTTTCTTATCTTGACCTTTTGCTACGAACCCTTCGGGCTGTATCATATAGATACACTCTTCAAGATGGCCATTCAAGAATGCCGTCTTGACATCCATTTGCCAGATCTCGTAATCGAGAGCCGCAGCAATGGACAGAAGAATACGGATAGAATTCCGCATAGCAACAGGCGAAAAGGTTTCCTCGTAATCGATTCCAGCCTTTTGCGTGTATCCCTTTGCAACCAGTCTAGTTTTGAAAGTTTCCACTCTCCCTTCCGCATCCTTCTTTCTTTTGTAGACCCATTTGCATCCAATGGGTTTTATCCCATCCGGCAAATCTACAAGTTCCCAAACAGAGTTGGATTTCATAGAATCCATCTCATTGTTCATAGCCTGTTTCCAAGATCTAGAATCAACATCCTTTATAGCTTCATCATATGTGACCGGATCTTCCTCATGCTCATGAGCCTCGACCTGGTATACCTCAGCATCATACATAAAGAAATTAGGTTTCTTAGAAACCCTCCCACTACGACGAGGCACCCTAAATTGTTGATCGTCTGCAGGTCTTTCACTGGAACTCGGACTTGCGTCCAAGACCGAAATCTGTGGAGCAGTTCTTTCACCCGATAACTCCTCTAGCACCACTTTGCTTCGAGGCTTAAAGTCATTCATGTGACTTTCCTCCAAGAATGTCGCATGGGTTGAGACAATGACCTTTTGTTCCTTCAGGTTATAGAACAGACCTCCTTTAGTTCCCTTTGGATACCCTACAAACATGCACAATTCTGATCTTGGTTCCAACTTCTTCGCATCCCCATCCAGTACATGTGCCGGGCAGCCCCATATTCTCATATGTCCAAGGGAGGGCTTCCTGCCACGCCACAATTCATACGGAGTTCTAGGAATTGATTTGCTCGGAACCTGGTTCAGAATATAGCACGCCGTTTGTAAAGCATGTCCCCAAAATGATAATGGCAGCGTTGAGTAACTCATCATGGACCGTACCATATCCAATAAGGTCCTGTTTCTCCTTTCGGCTACACCATTCTATTGTGGAGTACCAGGTGCAGTCAATTGGGATAATATCCCATTCTCTACAAGATGTCCTAGAAATTCATTAGAGAGGTATTCGCCACCTCGATCAGATCGAAGTGTCTTTATGGATTTATCCAATTGCTTTTCCACTTCCGCACGATACTCTTTGAATTTATCAAAGGTTTCGCTCTTGCGGTGCATCAGATACACATATCCATACCTCGAGTAATCATCTATGAAAAAGACATAGTACTCGAACCCTCCTCGTGCTGTGACGTTCATGGGGCCACATACGTCAGTGTGCACAATTTCTAAGAGCTCCTGTGCCCTTGTACCCTTAGCTCCAAAAGACCTCTTAGTCATCTTACCCTCTAGACAAGACTCACATTGGGGAAGTCGTACCTCCTCCAGAGATTCCAGAGGACCGTCTTTCACCAATCTTTGAATCCTATCCTGATTAATATGACCAAGTCTTAAATGCCAAAGATACGCCTTGTTAGAGTGAGAAACTTTCAACCTCTTAGAGTTATCTATTAATTCAGTGTCAAGTAGTGAGTACATCTTTGGTCTGATCAAATATAGGTTTCCATCCATCCATCCAGAACAGATAAAAGACTTATTTCTACGAATATCAACTTTTTTACTAAAAGAAACTGAATAAGAATCCTTTATTAAACAAGCTACCGATATAAGGTTCCTCCTAAAATTAGGAACATAAAAACAGTCTTTCAATAAAATAAACCTAAATTGATCAAAATAAAGATGAACGTCTCCCACTGCCTCAGCCACCACAAAGCTACCATATCCAGTCCGCAACGAGAGGCTCCTATCATGTAGACTTCTTGTTTCCACGAACCCCTGCATAGAAACACAAACATGATTAGTGGCGCCCGAATCAATGACCCATGTGTCTTTCGATTCTTCCACCAAACACGCTTCCAAGTAATGAAGTTCCTTACCTTCCTTGCCCTTGGAGGCTAGGAATTCCCGGCAAGCCTTCTTGAAGTGACCTACCTTCCCACAATGGAAGCATTTGGAATTTTTAGGGTCCTTTGGCTTCTTGTTCTTCTTCTTCTTCTTCCCGTTCGAGACAGGAGGATTAGAAGAACTGGAAGCCACTTGCTTTTTATTTGGCCTCTTCCTCTTCCGTGAAGGATTGGAAGATTCCGCCAAATTGGCCTCTCCTTTAGGTCAGACCGTATCCTCATCCCTGATCATCCGCTCATAAGCCTGTAATTGCTTCATGAGCTCGGTAAGTCCTAACTCCTTTGTCGCCAGATTGTATGCGGCCTTAAACCCCACAAAATCTTTAGACAGAGTCTTGAACACCATCTCGATTTGGGTGTTATAGTCCAACTCAGCACCATTCTCGGCAGCCTCAGCGAAGAATCCCATTAGAGTGATCATATGGTCCTTCACCGGAGTACCCAGCAACTTGATAAGTCTCATGCTGCTTTTGTAAAGCACTCGTCATGCTAGCAAGGATGTAGCATCGAGCTATCTCATTGGATTCTCTCCAACGATTATAGGCAACCGGGACCTCCTCAAGTGGTGTGTCAGGTTTGGGCCCAGGTGGGCATGGCTCGTCCAGTACGAACTTGTGTCTCTCGCAGCTGAGAACTATTAATAGATTTCTTTTCCAGTCTTTATAATTATCGCCATTCAACTTATTTTCAGTAAGTATCGAAATGAGGGGTGTCGGTGACATTTTGAACTGAAATAAAATTATACTACACATCATTACAAAGCCCAAGCAAATATACAGATAATTTAGCAAATAAAAACATACAAGTATGTTCCTACATGAAACTTGAAAAAACATGTAGCATTGCAACGGTAATTCTCAGCACCTATTGCCCCAAGCCACCGAGGGGTGGTCATGAGAACAAATAGCCGGAACATGGACCCCGTCCAATTAATATATGTTACCTTAAATCCTCCAAGGTTAAGACATATATTAATAACCGCTTATTTGGCCACCAGTTTAGTTAACAGAGCTTCTAGGGAAGGTTAATAACTAAACGAGTCTTGAGTGTATAACCATTGTTTACGTAGCCCGATCCACATCCTACCAAGCCACCGAGGGGTGGTCATGAATAGGATTGCACCTGAACACGTTTTCCACATAGGAGATCCAATCTAGTATACCGGCGGCGGTAAACACCTACCGAGGGGTGTGGTCAGGTCAGAACTGACGCGAGGCGTTACCATGCTTTCACATATGGATCAACAATGGAGGCCGTGGGTTTTGTTTGAAACCCTCTCCCACTCAATATTTTGAAAAACATGCAAGTTTTGACAAATTATGTATGATAAATATAGTATGAGCGGCACTCACCTATCCTATATGACATGTAATCAAATATGCATACAAAACATCCATCAATACATATTTATACATCCATGACATATTACAGAAAAATAATTGACAGAATAACCAAGCCATGGTTCCATCCTAGAACAAAGAAAATAAAGATTACAAAATTCCATCCAAAGCATTCTTTGGGTCTTGAATTTTGTTCCGTCTTCTTGTATCCATCTTTATGTAGCCTCTCCATTTATTTCTCATCCCAAGAATTATTTAAAATTTAAATTTCCAAAAATTTAAATTTCAAATTCAAACTCCAAATTCGAATTTCAAATTTAAATTTCTAATTCAAATTTTAAACAATTTTAATCATCATGTGTAATAATATGTAATTTCAAAAATTTCAAATTTTCAATTACATATTTTTTAAACATGATTTAAAATTAAATCTCAAATTTAAAAATCAAAATTTTCAAATTTTTGGACCGCCGCACCCCTGGGCGGCAGCCGCCGTGGGCAGCCACCAACCCCGGAGGGGCTGACAGCCCACGGCCGCCCCATGTGCAGCCCTGCCGAGCTGCAGGCCAAGCCTGCAGCGCCAGGCTACACGACCAGGCTGGGCGCAGCAGCCGGCAGGCTGCAGGCAGCCCCTGCAGCCAGTGGCTGCACGCCCAGGCTGCGGCCAGCCTTGGGCAGGCTGCGCCACCCTCGGCTGCAGGCAGAGCCTGCGGCCGTGGGTGGTGTGGGCCTGCACAGGGGCTGCCACAGCCCCATCCTGCCCGAGGGCAGGGGCTGCAGCCCCACCAAGGTTTGTCGGCCTATCCCGAGGGGTCGTGTCTCGATTTTCGTGCCATATTCCAATTTACCTATTAGGATCTCCAAAAATTAATTTGAATCCTAATTAAATTGAAATTTTCCACACAATCAAAATTTCAATCTTTAAATCAAATTTAACTTTTGGGAAAAAATAAATTACGGTCTTCAATCTTCAATCTCCTCCAAGAATAATTACATAAAAAATTCCTATACCGTTTCCGGTGTACAAAATTCTATCCATAAAAATTCTAAGAGACAAAATAAAATCCATGGGAAAATTACAGTGTTAATTAAACTGCTCTCATGGTTACATAAAAATTCCTAGATACAATTTTTCTAAATTCTAAGGAACCATAACCGGTATAATCAAGCATGCTTATAATAATTCAAAAATTAAAATAACCACATACTTTATACATAATCCATGATAACAACATAGAGGAACCCTAGAATGCCACTCTCTAAATATCAAATCCATACATAAATAAAAAGACTAGGTAATTGTCTAATTTATGTACATGGCATAGTCATGAGATGGCTCTGATACCAATTGTGGGAAAATAAACCGGTAAAAACGTATCAGAGTGGCGCAGCGGAACAATAAAAATTTTTAGATCGTTAAATATCTCATGATGCCATATATAATAAACCAACAACAATTAAAACTCACACCTCAAGGACGCCAATCTTGCAGGAGGAGAATGACCGGAGGCTTCAACCAACTAGCCTTCTCTACTATTCTCCAATTCCTGAATGGCTGAGTGTGTGGGCACTCTGAACCTCGATCGGTATGCTAGCACTGCTAGTCTTCTTCCGACCACCCATATCTCTAAAGAACTTTATTGTCACGATGAGCTGTGCAACAATAAGCCTGCTCACCTGAGAGTCTGTGGTCTTAGAGAACAGGAGTGGCAGGACCTCTATTTATAGACCTGCATGAGGTGATTCTCTGAATTCGAATTGGACTAGGAAAAGATTTTCTCCCTTATCTTTAACCAAAAAATCCGAATTTTTCCATAGGATAATCCTAACAATAAATTCGGTTTTTCCTAAGATAAATCCAATCCAAATCTTAACAAGATTTTAACTAGAATTTTATCTCTCTTTTTCAACCCAAAAAATCTGAAAATTCAAGGTGTATCTTCCCTAAAGATTTCGGCCATTATGGATAAGGGAGAATCAAAAATTCCACTAGGATTTTCAAGCTTGAATCTCATCTCAACCTTATCCAAAAATAACCGAATTTTTTCTTGGATAAATCCAA
Source organism: Antiaris toxicaria (assembly GCA_035233585.1). Lineage (NCBI taxonomy): Eukaryota > Viridiplantae > Streptophyta > Magnoliopsida > Rosales > Moraceae > Antiaris > Antiaris toxicaria. The sequence goes on along the minus strand of CP141155.1, from coordinate 53,893,006 downwards.
CAATTTCGACCACTTTTAGGGAGGGAGAGAATCCTAATTCAACTGGGATTGAAACTTGAATTTTTCCTTGAATCTTATCCACAAAAACCGAATTTTCCATTGGAGATTATCCTCCAAAAAATTTGCCCACTTTTGTTGGGATTTGGATTCAAAATTCAAGTAGGATTCTAACAAGATTATCCTCTCCAAATCCAACTTAAATTCGAATTTCAAACCTTGTGGATTTTCCACAACAAATTCGAATCCTACTTGGACTGTGATTCAAAATTTGAATTTCAAATTTCAAATTCAAATTTCACATTCAAATTTCAAATTTCAAATTTCAAATTTCAAATTTAAATTTCAAATTCAAATTTCAAATTCGAATTTCAAATTCAAATTTCAAATTCAAATTTCAAATTCAAAATTCAAATTTCAAATTTCAAAATTCAAATTTCAAATTCCACAAAACGGTTGTTTTTCATATTCTTGTTCTCATGGATAATTTTCTACAACTCCAATCCAATCTCAAATAAAATCATGGCAACTTTATTTGGAGTTCGAATAATTGTGTACTCTATTATCCAAAACAAAATCTGAATCCAACCGGAGAGAATCTTGTCTACCATCCTAATCCTGTGTCATCACCATCCATGCATAATAAACTAGCCAATAGCATACACAAATCAATTTGCCAAACGTTAAGGAATTATGTGGAGCTAGTAGAGGGACTGATTGGACATATATAATCGGGCTCCCGTGATTCCATATGATCATCATTCTGTACCGAACAACTCAATCATATGATCACTAATTTCAGAGTCACACCACTATAAACCTGAAACTGAACTCCCAATTATAAACCGTATTACGTAAGCCTGTGACGAGCTACCATCCAATGACCTTGTCATATATGTAAAACCCTCATATGATATCCATGATCAGCCTTAGGTCAAAGTCCGTTTAATCCTACTGATCAGGCTATCTTAAAGTTCTATTATACTACTGAATCAAGAAAATGATTATTCACCATATGTGAATAAGAAGTCATCCGCCCAGCAGACAACCCAAGGCCTTGTCCGTTTTCACATTCAGTATAATGCCTTTAAGAGGATACCTTTAACTCCTCAGAGCTATGATTCCAATATCTGCAAACAAACCCTTCATCGTATACAAGTCATGCACCCAACGAACCGGTCTATAAGCTTACTACCTCTGAGACGCTTTAGCCATTGGAACATCAAAGTACACAAGTCATATACATGAAGTAGTTCATTTACTCAGGATTAAGGTTATTGCACAATGAACGTCAAAAGCAGATTGATCCACACATAGCGGACTACGTAGATCAATCACGCTTTAGTCCCGGTCTAATATGTCACCACCGAGTAACATATCCATGTCTCTACTTGGGAGTCCAGCTCTAGACAGTCAAGACAAACCGTCCCCTCTAAGGCTTTAGACAACATAATAGTCTTAACATGAGTTAGATGCTCGGTCTAACCCCATAGACTACAGACCATAATTTAGACTGCTAACTTTAGAACATTGTCTTCTTGCATACAAAAGTCCATTGCATGCAACGTTCTAACAGTTTTAACACAAGCAGTCAGTGAGCCATATTTGCTTACATTTACTTTAACATGTAAATAAGACGAGAACAGATAGCAATGTAATGAATAACCTCTATGTATAATTTTATTATCTAGTTCCAAATGAATACATCAAAATGTCTCTAATACTTAGGGTATTTCCTAACATATGTCCTAACCTTGGAGGATTTAAGGCAACATATATTAATGAGACGGGGTCCATGTTTTGATTATATGTCTCATGACCACCCCTCGGTGGCTTGGGGCAATAGGTGCTGAGAATTATCGTGGCAGTGCTACATGTTTTTTTCAAGTTTTATGTAGGAACATACTTGTATGTTTTATTTGCTAAATTATCTCTATATTTGCTTGGGTTTTGTAATAATATCTAGTATAATTTTATTTTAGTTCAAAATGTCATTGACACTCCTAATTTTAATACTTACTAAAAATAAGCTAAATGGCGATAATTATAAAGACTGGAAAAGAAATCTACTTATAGTTCTTAGCTGCGAGAGACACAAGTTCGTGGTGGACGAACCATGCCCACCTAGGCCAAAACTTGACACACCGCTTGAGGAGGTCCTGGTTGCCTATACTCATTGGAGAGAATCTAATGAGATAGCTCGATGCTACATTCTTGCTAGCATGACGAGTGCTTTACAAAAGCAGCATGAGACTTATCAAGTTGCTAGGGAGATCATGAAAAATCTGGAAGACATGTTCAGAGGCCAAGAAAAATTGGCTCGACAGTCTGCTATTACTAGCATTATGAACTCTAAGTAAAAGGCAGGTACTTTGGTGAAGGGCCACATGATCACTCTAATGGGATTCTTTGTTGAGGCTGCCGAAAACAGTGCTGAATTGGACTATAACACCCAGATCGAGTGGTGTTTAAAACTCTATCTAAAGATTTTGTAGGGTTTAAGGCCGCATATAATCTGCCGACAAGGGAGTTAGGACTCACTGAGCTCATGAAGTAACTTCAAGCTTATAAGTAGATGATCAAGGATAGGGATGTAATTCAGTCCAAAGGAGAGGCAAATTTGGTGGAATCTTCCAAACCCTCACGGAAGAAGAAGAGGCCAAATAAGAAGCAAGCAGCTTCCAATTCTTTTAATCCTCCTGTCTCGGATGGGAAGAAGAAGAACAACAACAAGAGGTCCAAGGACTCTAAAAAGTCCAAGTGCTTCCACTGTGGGAAGGTAGGTCACTTTAAGAAGGCTTGCCGAGAATTCCTAGCCACCAAGGGTAAGGAAGGTAAGGAACTTCTATATGTAGAAGCGTGTTTGGTGAAAGAATCTAAAAACACTTGGGTCATTGATTCTAATGCCACTAATCATGTATGTGTTTTTATGCAAGGGTTTGTGGAAATGAGAAGTCTATGTGATAGGAGCCTCCCGTTGCAGACCAGAGATGGTAGCTTGGTAGTGGCTAAGGTAGTGGGAGATGTCTATCTTTATTTTGATGAATTTAGGTTTATATTATTGAAAGACTATTTTTATGTTCTTAATTTTAGGAGGAACCTTATATCGATAGCTTGTTTAATAAAGGATTCTTATTCAGTTTCTTTTAGCAAAAGAGTTGATATTCGTAAAAATAATTCTTTTATCTGTTCTAGATAGATGGATGGAAACCTATATTTAATCAAACCAAAGATGTACTCACTGCTTGACACTGAATTAATTAATAACTCTAAAAGGTTGAAAGTTTCTCACTCTAACATGGTGTATCTTTGGCATTTAAGACTTGGTCATATCAATCAGGATAGGATTCAAAGGTTGGTGAAAGATGGTCCTCTAGAATCTCTAGAGGAGGTATGTCTTCCTTAATATGAGTCTTATCTTAAGGGTAAGATGACTAAGAGGTCTTTTGGAGCTAACGGTACTAGGGCTGAGGAACTCTTAGAAATTGTGCACACTAATATATGTGGTCCCATGAATGTCACAGCATGAGGAGGGTTTGAGTATTATGTCTCCTTTATAGACGATTACTCAAGGTATGGATTTGTGTACCTGATGCATCGCAAGAGCGAAACCTTTGATAAGTTCAAAGAGTATCGTACAGAAGTGGGAAAGCAATTGGGTAAATCTATAAAGACACTTCAATCTGATTGAAGTGGCGAATATCTCTCTGATGAATTTCTAGGACATCTTGTAAAGAATGGGATATTATCCCAATTGACTGCACCTGATACTCCATAACAGAATGGTATAGCCAAAAGGAGAGACAGGACCTTATTGGATATGGTACGGTCCATGATGAGTTATTTGATGCTACCATTAACTTTTTGGGGATATGCATTACAAACAGCATGCAATATTCTGAACCAGGTTCTAAGCAAGTCAATTCCCAGGACTCCGCATGAATTGTGGCATAGCAGGAAGCCCTCCCTTGGACATATGAGAATATGGGGCTGCCCGACACATGTACTGGATGGGGATATAAAGAAGTTGGAACCAAGATCAGAGTTCTGTATATTTGTAGGGTATCCTAAGGGAACTAAGGGAGGTTTGTTCTATAACCCGAAGGAACAAAAAGCCATTGTTCCCACCCATGCGACATTCTTAGAGGAAAGTCACATAAATGACTTTAAGCCTCGAAGCAAAGTGGTGCTAGAGGAGTTATCAGGTGAAAGAACCGCTCCATAAGTTTTGGTCTTGGATGCAAGTCCAAGTTCCGGTGAAAGACCTACAGACAATCAACAATTTAGAGTGCCTCATTATAGTGGGAGGGTTTCAAAGAAGCCTAATTTCTTTATGTATGATGCTAAAGTATAGCAGGTTGAGGCTCATGAGCATGAGGACGATCCGGTCACTTATGATGAAGCTATAAATGATGTTGATTCTAAATCTTGGAAACAGGCCATGAACAATGAGATGGATTCTATGAAATCCAACTCTATTTGGGAGCTTGTAGATGTACCATATGGGATAAAACCTATTGAATGCAAGTGGGTCTACAAAAGAAAGAAGGATGCGAAAAGGAGAGTAGAAACTTTTAAAGTTAGACTGGTTGTAAAGGAGTACACGCAAAAGGCTGGAATCGATTACGATGAAACCTTTTCTCCTGTTGCTATGCTGAAGTCTATTCGCATTCTTCTGTCCACTGCTGCGGCTCTCGATTATGAGATCTGGCAAATGGACGTCAAGACGGTATTCTTGAATGGTCATCTTGAGGAAAGTATCTACATGATACAGCCCGAAGGGTTTGTGGCAAAAGGCCATGAAAGAAAAGTCTGCAAGTTGCTTAGATCCTTTTATGGATTAAAGCAAGCATCCCGCTCATGGAACCAAAGATTTGATCAAGCAATCAAAACATTCAATTTTGAGCAAAACGTTGATGAACCCTGTGTTTATAAACATATTAAGGATGGAAAAATGGTCTTTCTAGTACTCTATGTCGATGATATACTACTCATTCGGAATGATGTAGGGAATTTATCATCGTTCAAGCTTTGGCTGCACCAGTAGTTTGGCATGAAGGACTTAGGAGAAGCTAATTATGTTCTAGGCATTCGTCCTTTTAGAGATCGAAAGAACAAAATGATAGCATTATCCTAGGCTTCATACATAGATAAAATAATTGACAAGTATGCAATGTAAGAGGCAAAGAAAGGTTCGCAACCTTCCATTGATGGTCTAACTCTTTCATTGGATGATTGTCCTAAGACATCGGAAGAAATAGAGCATATAAGTAAGGTCCCTTATGCATTCGCTGTGGGTAACCTTATATATGCTATACTTTGCACTCGCCCAGACATATGTTTTGCAGTACGTATGGTGAGTCCATATCAAGCGAATCTTGGAACCAAGCACTGGTAAGCAGTAAAGCATATACTCAAGTATCTTAAGAGAACGAGGGATTATATGCTAGTGTATTCTGGAGGGGACATAACACCCATAGGATAGGAGGACTCAGACTTCCAGACTTGCAAGGATTCAAGGAAATCGACATCAGGATCAGTGTTCTTGCTCGGAAGAGGAGCCGTTATGTGGAGGATCGTGAAGCAGGGTTGCATGGTTGACTCTATGATGGAGGCTGAGTATGTGGCTACGACTGCGGCATCTAAAGAAGCAGTTTGGCTCCGTAAGTTCTTTAGAGACCTTGAGGTCATTCCGGGTGTTGACAAGCCTATCACACTTTACTGTGATAACACTGGGGCTATTGCCAACATAAGGGAATCTTGGCACCATAAGAGGACCAAGCACATAGATCGGAGGTATCACATTATAAGAGGGCACATGGAGACAGGACAAGTGGATGTATGTAAGATCGCGTCTGAGGACAACATTATCGATCCCTTTACTAAGACTTTAGTGGCTAAAAGCTTTGAAAGGCATGTAGAGGCGATGGGAATGCATAATAAGGCACATCTACTGGCTTAGGGCAAGTGGGAGATTGTTAGGAAATGCCCTAAGTATGAGAGACATTTTGATGTATTTATTTTAAATTGGATAATAAAATTATAATATAGAAGTTATTTATTAAATTGCTGTTTGTCTTTATTCTATTTACATGTTAAAGTAAATGTAAGAAAATATGGCTCATTGAGTGCTTGTGTTAAAACTATTAGAACGTTGTATGCAATGGATTTTTGTATGGGAGAAGACAATGTTCTGAAGTAAGCAGTCTAAACTAAGGTCTGTTGTCTATGGGGTTAGACCAAGCATCTAACTCATGCTAAGACTATTATGTTGTCTAAAGCCATGGTGGGGACGATTTATCTTGACTGTCCGGAGCATAGACTCCCAAGTGGAGAGATAAATATGTTGCTAGGTAGTGACATATTAGACCGGAACTAAAGCGTGATTGATCTACATAGTCCGCCTTAAGTGGATCAATCGGCTTTTGATGTTCATTATGCAATAACCTTAATCCTAGGTAAATGAACTACTTCATGTAACAAGGTCATGGATATCATATGAGGGTTTTGCATTGCATATATGACAAGGTCATTGGACATTAGCTTGTCACAAGCTTTCGTAATATAGTATATAATTGGGAGTTCGGTTTCAAGTTTATAGTGGTGTGACTATGAAATTAGTAATCATATAGTTGAGTTGTTCGGTATAGAATGATGATCATGTGGATACTGTGACAACCGGGAAATTCAGGCAATTCTCAGATGAAAATGTACAAATGTATGTATATAACAATTTGTACTATTTAAAGAGTGAAATAAATTTATTTATATTGTTTAGAATATATTAAAATGTTCTAACAATACTGACGAGTAAGAATTCAGTGTTGGAAAAATTCACTGAGTTGAAACGGGTGAAACGGTGCCAAAACCGGCATTGAAAACCCTAACCGGGACAATAAAAGACGGAAAACTTCCGGGATTAATTTTGATCAAACGGAACCAGTTTAAATTGATCCGACTGCACAGGAGACCTCAGAAACACGCCGGGACGATTTCAGGAAAATTTCGGCTCGAACTGGTATCGATCAAAAAGTAGTCGAATTAATGTGAATAGTGAAAGTCAAAGTCAACTTTTGCTTTAGCATTTATGACATCATAAATCCCTTTAATAAATGGGATTAAAATGGTGGTTGGTAGCATTAATGGCCATGATTCATTTGCTTTTTGATCTAAAGGCCAAGATTTGGCCAAAATTCACCATTTTTATTTTTTGAAAAATATGGAAAGAATTAAGGTGAAAGGTGTTGAGTTTTGATTGGTGGAAAGCCAAATTAATTGGCTTGTTTCATGCATAAGTCGGCCACTTTTGGGAACAAAAAGCCGAGACCATTTTGAAAGCCAAAACCAAAAGAAAATTTGCTAAGTTTTTTTCCTTGGTGGAGCCGTGAGGAACCAAGAGAGAGCCAAGTGATTTCTTCAATATTTCTACACAAAATTGGTGTCAAAGCATTCCTTGAAGACAAAGGAAGCAAGTGACTAAGGTAACTCCCCTTGGACTTAACTTTTTCTTGGTTTTTCTTCAAGAAAACCGTGGGATGAATAGTGAAATAAGATGGAAAATTTTTAGTTTTTTTCCATGATTTGATGCTTGGGTTTTGTTAAGGGTGTAATAAGGAAGAAAACCATGTATTTGGTTTAAAGAAAAACCAAAATTTTGTTGGTTTTCCAAGGGTAAAACCGTGGGTTACCTTGAGTAAGCAATAAGAAATTTGTGTGGTTTAATTGCTAACATGCTTTCAAGTTAAATTTTGTGAAGAATAAACCATGAATTGCATTATGGAAAAGCTTGAAAAAAATTTTGGTGTGCATTTACCTAATGTGGCCGTGGGGTTACCTAAAGGTTTGGAAGAAACTTTTGCATGATTTATGTGATGTTTGGTTAATTTAAATCATGCATTTTAATATGCAAATGATGGAATTATGAGTAAAAGAATGAAACAAAAATGTTGTGCATGTTTTTCATTCATTGGCCGTGGGTTATATATGGTAAAAACCCTAAGAATTTGGTTGAAAAATGTAATGAAAATGGGCTTGAAAATGTGTTAAAAAAATGACACTTTAATAGCCTAAAATGTGGTGGAAAATTTGAGAAGTTTGGTTCGGTTTGATTGTGAAAACCGAGACCAAAACTAAGGACAAAATTGAGAAAAAATTTTGTAATGTGGGTTAAAATATGAAATTGGAAATTTGTGAGCTTTTATGTAAAAGTTTGGAAAACTTTTCCATAAAATAGGCTTATGGTATAGTAAGTGGCAGGTACATATGGTTCGAGGCGTACCTAACGCCGGAAGCCCTAAAATTACGCCGAAATGCTGCCGAAATTTCGAAAACAACATTCGGGGTAAAATGGAAATAAAAATAAAAAGTTTGGAGTCGGGTCGGAAACCCGAGTCCCTAACGGAAAATTGAATGAGGAAAACCTAAGGGGTGGTTCATGAATAGTAACCCGTCCCCTTAAAAATTCAAAATGCGAGCGAAATTGAAAAAAAAAAAAAAAAACCGACCCCGAGGGGGGGGGGCATTTTTGGAAGTGAAATAAAGGTCCGAGTCGGGAAAGGAAAATCCGAACCTCAGAGACCTAGATCGGAAATGTCTAGATGAACGTTTTAAATACTAGTGAAACGTCCATTTGAGGCTCCGAAACGATAGAAAATCGCTAAACCGACGCAGGGGTCGGAATAGTGCTTCCCGAGGGTCGGGAAAGTGAAAAGTGGAAATAAAATAGAAATGAACCCGGTAATGATTAGAAAAGAGTCAGAAAAGTTCCTGAGAGCCAAAAAATGCAGTTTGGATCGGGAAAATTTTCGTCAGGGGTAAAATTGTAATTTTGCCAAAATATAGGGGCAAAATCGTAATTTTACCAAAATACAGGGACAAAATTGTAATTTTTCAAAAGTTGAGAAAAAATGGGGAAAATGATAAATAAAGCCTAAAAAGTTATAAATAGGTTTTATTTAAGCTTTTAAATGAAAAATAAAAGCTATAAATGGAAATAAAAAATTAACAGACAAGGTTTTGTCTGTAGGATCCAAAAATCGACCTACAAGGAGGGCGATCAAAGATCCAAGAGAGAAAAAGGGAAGAGACCGATAAGGTAAGTTCAGATATTTACCTGTCTACAACATATAGCATTATTATTGCTAACTTTGATGTACTAACTATAAGTTAGGTACATATGTGCTACGGGCACTATTATAGAATAGAGGGAGAGACGTAATGTGCTACGGGCACTATTGAGAATGGACACATTGTTAATTGTGCTTCGGGCACTAGAGCGAGGTTAATGAAACTCACTCCCCTAAAATTAAAATGTGAACCATTCCTAACCTCGGGACAATGTGAAATCACCGGGTTAGAATTGTAAAAAGTCGGTAATGAAACCACTTTCTGGCGTACCAGCCTTCCGTACAGGGAGGTACTTTTGCCTTCGGGGCTATGAGATTAAGGCTGTGGAGGTCAGCACTGATGTACCGCTCCCAGTCATGTACAGTTTGCCTTCGGGGCTATGAGATTAAGGCTGTGGAGGTCAGCACTAATGTACCGCTCCCAGTCATGCGCACTTAAATGGTACTGCCAACCTGAGCTCAAAACCAGAACATAAGCAAAGATAATTACCTAAAACTGAAATTATACCATAATTGAGCATAAGAGAGTTTAGTGAGAGTACTAACATCACAGTAGATGTACTGTCGTGACACTGTGTTGTGGTCAAACTTACTATTCACGTATGAATAGTAGTCAAAGTTACTATTCACATATGAATAGTGATCAAAGGTACTATTCATGATGAATAGTACTATTCATAGAAATTTTATTTCTTGCATGGTTGAACTTACTGAGCCTGTAGCTCACCATTTTTTACTAATGTTACAGGTAAGCGACCAGCTCAGTAGCTTGTTTGACTGGATGCGGACGGGATGGCTCATGTCAAATCGGATAACTGGGCGAGGGATATGGTCCTGCCAGAGTCTTTCCGCTGAGCGATAAAAAGGGAAGGAAAAAAAAAACAGTCTTTTGTAATATTATATATTTACGAAAGTACTGTAATATGTAAATTACTTTATACTTGCCAACAAAGTAAATAGTGGGAAATGTTTTACATGATGTTTAAAGAAAAAAAAAAATTTTCCCCAAAAACGTCATGATTTAAAAAGAGAGAGATAAGCCGGCAACCCATGAGAGTACAATCTATCGCAGTTAGCGATAAAGCTCAACTGTATAGTATTGTTGATCTCTACGATGGGCGGGCAGCCACAGTTGGTATCAGAGCAAGGTTTGAGATTGGTCTAGTTTATAATACCAACTACTGTCACAGTTGGTATCAGAGCGGAATTACGTTTGGTTTAATTTGGATTACCAACTGCAATCACAGTTGGTATATCAGAGCAGTGTTGACCATATCCTGATTTGACACTTTGCGCATCCTGCACCGCTATCCAAGTAAGTAGTTTACTTAAGTTTAGTTAATTATTTTCTTATGTGAAAATAATTATCTTATAGGTAGCGAGATGACCAGACCTCCTTATGTGAGACCACCGCTACCTCGACCGAGAGGAGTATTACGGGTATGGACGAGACCTATTGTGAGGCCGTCTATGTCCCAACGACCGGTAATTAGACCCCCGGTGCCCGAGAGGCCTCTGGTACCAGTACCAGCATCAGTGCCAGCGCCAGTAGATATTGTATAGCCACGACTGATAGTTCATCCACCGGTGGTAGTGGACATTCCAGTTGTTGGTGGACGCCAACATATTGGGGTGAGAGTTTCGGCTCGGGCAGTACAGGCATTTCGAGCTAGTAGTCCTCCTATGTTTGACAGTGGACGACAGTCAATGGAGGCGAAGGACTGGCTCCATGCCATCGAGAAGATTATGGTGATATGCGACACCGATCGAGATATGTGGATCCAGCTAGCCGTCAGTATGTTTCAGGGAGATGCTCGAGTGTTCTGGCAGTATTGCGATCAGGAGATTTTATTAGGATTTGGGCTGAGTTCTGTCAGCGATTGGCTGATCAGTTTTCGCCTAGGGATCCGGCACCTGTTCCAGCACCTCCAGAGAGACGAGAGGCTGATACACCCGTGTATCCCGGATTTGATGAGGTTAGGGACTACATTCTCCAGACTGAGAGGATGGTCATGTTGTCTGGTGAGACGGTGATGTCTTATGCAGCACGATTTGAGGAGACCATTAGGAGAAGATGTTCGTTGCCCAACCTCACTGAAGCAAACTGTTGTGAGCTGTTTTGGAGAGGTTTACCCTTGGAGTTGAGATAGAGGGTAATCAAGCTGTTTCCTCCTACGCTCCAAGAGTTTGTGGTGACTATCAGGACGATTGAGAGAGAGATTCTGATTGAGCATCTGACGCAGAGTCGACGAGAGACACTGGGTCAAGATGAGATGTTTGCACGCATCTTCGGACCGAGGAGAATGATGAATGATCATGAAGCTGGACCGTCTAGACCACGAAAAGGTGATGACTCAGGACAGGGAGCATTGCCTAGGGGCGGTGACGATTCAGATGATCCCGATGACGATGAGGATCCAGAAGAATATCCTCTAGTCCCAGATACAGGAGATGTGTGACCAGTAGATGTATACATGTACATAAGTAGCTTGGAGAGAAAAGCTCTTTTGTATAGACTTGTGGCCAAGATGTATAAAAAGGCCGATGTATATATGACTGGTGATGGTTATGTATGACATATAAATGTTTTGCTATGAATGAAAGGTCAAAATGATTATATGTTGTACGATGATGTGTTACGATGATGTGGCTTTACAGTACCCTAAATTTCGTGAATTGATATGATTTTACGAATGTGGTCATGGAAAAGCTAACGGTGAATTATTGTGCCATAATAGGACAATAGGCAAGATGGTGGATTTGCGTAATCGACCAGAGGGACAAGAGCGATGTCCTAATGTTATGGAGAGACTGGATCAGATACAAGCCCTACTAGAAGCTCATATGCAAGAAAATGCTAATCTGAGGCGACGGGTAGAGGAGCTAGAACAGAGACAAGGCTCTGAGGGTACCCAAGTAGAATAGGAAGCTGAGGTAGATCCAGTTATCCCTCCAGCTGCTGTAAATGAGAGAGTTCCTGAACCACAACCAGTATTGAATCTGGAACCCCTCTATGAAAGATTCAGGCATATGAGGCCGCCAGAATTTGAAGGGTCTACAAATCCTCTAGAGGCTGAAGACTGGTTGTCGTCATTGCAAGTGATCATGGAATTCATGAACCTAACCGATAGGGAGAAGGTTGCATGTGCGTCTTTTGTGCTGAGAAAAGATGCTCGTTTTTGGTGGGACACAGTACGAATGAGAAGAGACGTGTCTACCATGAGTTGGGCGAAATTTCTGGAAGAATTTAACCAGAAATATTACGACCCTGCATCTCTGAGACAACAGCATAAAGAGTTCTCAGAATTGACACAAGGAAACATGTCGGTGAGTGAAGTTTGCCAAAAGTTCGACCAGTTATCCCGGTTATGTCCTTATGTAGTCCCTACTGAGAGGGAGAAAATACAGAAAATGATCGGGATGTTCAGGCCAGAAATTACTGCGTTAGTAGACACTGGACAAGTACCACCTACTTCTGTAGCAGATTGTGTGAGTCGAGCCATTAGAGCTGAATTTCACGTAGCCCGACAGAAAGAAGAAAGAGAAAAACACTGGGAGGCCAAGAAGAAGGAGAGGGCTTTGGCAAAGTCTGCACAAGTTGGTCAATCGAGCAAGCCAAGTCAGAATGCTAAACCAAGCCAGGGCAATAATCAAGGATCCCAGCAAAACAAGAGAAAAGGCAATTTTTCTGGAAATCGCCAGGGAAATAATCGAAACCAGCAGCGGAGAACAGCTGGTAATGCGGAATCCAAGGTGCAAAATTGTCCAACATGTGGAAAGAGACATTCTGGGCAATGCAGATTTGGGCCATGTGTTTGCTATGAATGTGGAAAGGAAGGCCATTATGCCAGGAACTGTCCAAATAGGCAGGGTGGACAAGGCACTTCCCAATAGCACCAGACACGCCCACAAGCTCATTCCCTTCAGGCCAGAGTTGAAGAGTCACCAGTAAGGCCACAACGCCAGGAGCGTGTGCCACGTGCCGATGCTCGTGTGATGGCCTACAGTAAAGAGGATGCAGAGGCGGGAACATAGAACGTAGTGACAGGTCAGCTTCCTCTCGCTAGTCATGTAGCCTCTGTACTATTTGATTCCGGTGCTACGCATTCTTTTGTTTCCTATGCATTTGCTGACAAGATAGGACTTCCTAAGGACCATATGGGAAGGGTATTTAAGACAGCTTTACCCTCTAGGGAAGTATTGTTGTCCAATTACTGGTTACCTCATGTACTAGTATATGTGGCAAATAGGGAACTATATGCAGAGTTGATCATAATGAAGATCATGGATTACGATGTGATTCTAGGCATGGATTTCCTAGGGAAATACCACGCTACGATCGACTGCCGAAATCAAAAAATAGTATTCCAACCGGAGGAAGAAGAGAGTTTCGAGTACGTCGACACTTCTCAAAAATCCAGGAAGATGATGATCAGTTCGCTGAGAGCAAGCAAGCTGATAGCTAGTGGTTGCATGGGATATCTGGCATGTGTGGTGGATACTACAGAGGAATAGAAGCTTCGACCTGAAGATGTTCCTGTGGTTAATGAGTTTCTTGACGTGTTTCCGGAAGAATTACCAGAGATACCTGCAGAGAGAGAAATCTCGTTCGAAATTGAGTTGATGCCTGGAACGGCACCTATTTCCAAAGCACCATACCGCATGGCTTCAGTGGAGTTAAAGGAGCTGCAGGTACAATTAAAGGAGCTTTTGGATAAAGGATTCATCAGGCCGAGTTTTTCTCCATGGGGTGCACCTGTGTTGTTCGTCAAGAAAAAGGATGGAACATTCCGGTTGTGCATTGATTATCAGGAGTTGAATAAGGTCACGATCAAGAATAGGTATCCGTTACCTAGAATTGATGACCTATTCGACTAGTTAAAAGGCGCAGCGGTATTTTCCAAGATCGACTTACGATCAGGATATCACCAGCTGAGAATTAAAGAAAGTGATATTCCTAAGACGGCGTTTAGGACTCGTTATGGTCACTACGAGTTTCTTGTGACGCCATTTGGATTAACAAATGCGCCGGCAGCGTTCATGGATCTAATGAATAGAATTTTTAAAGAGTATTTGGATAAGTTTGTCATTGTATTTATTGATGACATTCTTATATACTCGAAGAGTCATGAGGAGCACAAGGAACATCTGAGGATCGTGTTGAATACGATAAGGAAGCATCAACTATATGCCAAATTCTCAAAATGTGAGTTTTGGCTGGACAGAGTACATTTCCTCGGACATGTTGTATCCCAGGAAGGTATTGCTGTAGATCCGACAAAAGTAGAGGCAATTAACCAGTGGCCTGCACCCAAGAGTGTGACGGAAATACGCAGTTTCTTGGGGCTAGCTGGATATTGTCGGTGATTTGTAGAGGGATTCACGCGATTAGCTGCACCTCTTACTGCTCTTACACGCAAGGAAAGGAAGTACGAGTGGACTATGGAATGTGAAAGAAGCTTCCAGGAGTTAAAGAGGCGACTGACAAGCGCACCAATCCTTACGCTTCCCACTGAAAGGGAGAAGTTTGTGATCTACAGTGATGCATCGAAAATAGGATTGGGAGCAACCTATGCTTCCCGTTAATTAAAGGATCATGAAAGGAATTACCCTACGCATGACCTTGAACTTGCTGCAGTAGTGTTCGCACTTAAAATTTGGCGACACTATCTTTATGGAGCTCAATGTCAGATTTTCACTGATCACCAAAGCCTGAAGTATTTCTTCACACAAAAGGAGCTCAATATGCGACAAAGACGATGGTTGGAACTGGTGAAGGATTATGATTGTGAAATCCTATACCATCCAGGAAAGGCCAACCGTGTAGCGGATGCTCTAAGTAGAAAGTCTACCATATCGCACCAGCTACCAATAAACAGGCTTCCGAAGCCATTGCAGCAAGAGATAAATTCTTTGAACTTTGAGCTGATATCTGGAAGACTAGCTGCACTGCAATTGGAATCATCGCTATTTGAGGATATAAAGGAAGCTCAGAGGCGAGATCCAACAATGACAAGTTCTCAAGAAGGAATTTCCAAGGATGGAATGATCCTTTATCAAGGAAGGATAAATGTTCTAGCTGATGAAAAACTTAGAAGACGGATCATGTCAGAAGCCCATGAGACACCCTATTCGGTTCATCTCGGAGCTAGCAAGATGTATCAAGACTTGAAGTTACAGTTCTAGTGGAAAGGGATGAGGAACGATATAGTGAAATTCGTGAGCAGATGCATGACCTGTCAGAGAATCAAAGCGGAACATAAACATCCAGCAGGAAGATTGGAACCGTTGGAGATTCCTGAATGGAAATGGGAACACATTACGATGGATTTTGTAGTGGGACTCCCAAAAACCCTAGAAGGTTACGATGCCATCTAGGTTATTGTGGATAGACTGACCAAGACGGCACGGTTTATAGCTGTCAAGATGACTTTTTCGTTAAAAAAGTTTGCTCAGTTATATGTAACTCATGTCGTCAGATTACATGGAGTACCAAAATCCATTGTATCAGATCGAGATGCACGGTTCACTTCGAATTTCTGGAAGTGTGTGCAAGAGGCCATGGGTACTGAATTGAGACTCAATACAGCTTTTCATCCGCAAACAGACGGACAGTCGGAGCGAACAATTCAGACGTTAGAGGACATGCTTCGAGCTTGTGTAATGGATTTTGTAGAAAATTGGAACGAGAAGTTACCCTTGATTGAATTCTTGTACAATAATAGTTACCAAGCTTTTATAGGCATGGCACCTTACGAGGCTCTGTATGGACGGAAGTGCAGATCACCATTACGCTGGTATGATTTGCGAGAGAAGCAGTTGCATAAGACAGACTTCATAAAAGAGACTTCCGATGCTGTTGCTAGAATTCAGCGACAAATGAAAATTGCGCAAAGCCGACAAAAGAGTTATGCGGACAAAAGGCGAAGATCCTTGGAGTTTGAAGAAGGAGACTTCGTGTTTCTTAAGGTATCGCCCATGAAGGGGATTATGCATTTCGGTAAGAAGGGGAAACTGAGTCCAAGATATATTGGGCCTTATGAAATTATCGAACGCATTGGAAAGGTCGCTTACAGATTAGCACTACCTCCAGAATTGTCGGCAGTGCATAATGTGTTTCATGTGTTGATGCTGAGAAAATATATACCAGATCCGTCCCATGTGTTGAAGCATGAGTCTATTCAAATCCACGAGGATTTGACATATGAGGAACAACCTATTCAAGTACTAGCTTGTGAAGAGAAAGTATTGAGGAATAAGACGATCCCACTAGTGAAGATTCTGTGGAAAAATCACAACATTGAAGAAGCTACGTGGGAACGAGAAGACGAGATGAGGAGTTTATACCCCCACTTGTTCTAATTTTCGAGGACGAAAATTTTATAAGGAGGGGTGAATGTGACAACCGGGAAATTCAGGCAATTATCTGATGAAAATGTACAAATGTATGTATATAACAATTTGTACTATTTAAAGAGTGAAATAAATTTATTTATATTGTTTAGAATATATTAAAATGTTCTAACAATACTGACGAGTAAGAATTCAGTGTTGGAAAAATTCACTGAGTTGAAACGGGTGAAACGGTGCCAAAACCGGCATTGAAAACCCTAACCGGGACAATAAAAGACGGAAAACTTCCGGGATAATTTTGATCAAACGGAAGCAGTTTAAATTGATCCGACTGCACAGGAGACCTCAGAAACACGCCGGGACGATTTCAGGAAAATTTCGGCTCGAACCGGTATCGGTCAAAAAGTAGTCGAATTAATGTGAATAGTGAAAGTCAAAGTCAACTTTTGCTTTAGCATTTATGACATCATAAATCCCTTTAATAAATGGGATTAAAATGGTGGTTGGTAGCATTAATGGCCATGATTCATTTGCTTTTTGATCTAAAGGCCAAGATTTGGCCAAAATTCACCATTTTTATTTTTTGAAAAATATGGAAAGAATTAAGGTGAAAGGTGTTGAGTTTTGATTGGTGGAAAGCCAAATTAATTGGCTTGTTTCATGCATAAGTCGGCCACTTTTGGGAACAAAAAGCCGAGACCATTTTGAAAGCCAAAACCAAAAGAAAATTTGCTAAGTTTTTTTCCTTGGTGGAGCCGTGAGGAACCAAGAGAGAGCCAAGTGATTTCTTCAATATTTCTACACAAAATTGGTGTCAAAGCATTCCTTGAAGACAAAGGAAGTAAGTGACTAAGGTAACTCCCCTTGGACTTAACTTTTTCTTGGTTTTTCTTCAAGAAAACCGTGGGATGAATAGTGAAATAAGATGGAAAATTTTTGGTTGTTTTCCATGATTTGATGCTTGGGTTTTGTTAAGGGTGTAATAAGGAAGAAAACCATGTATTTGGTTTAAAGAAAAACCGAAATTTTGTTGGTTTTCCAAGGGTAAAACCGTGGGTTACCTTGAGTAAGCAATAAGAAATTTGTGTGGTTTAATTGCTAACATGCTTTCAAGTTAAATTTTGTGAAGAATAAACCATGAATTGCATTATGGAAAAGCTTGAAAAAAAATTTGGTGTGCATTTACCTAATGTGGCCGTGGGGTTACCTAAAGGTTTGGAAGAAACTTTTGCATGATTTATGTGATGTTTGGTTAATTTAAATCATGCATTTTAATATGCAAATGATGGAATTATGAGTAAAAGAATGAAACAAAAATGTTGTGCATGTTTTTCATTCATTGGCCGTGGGTTATATATGGTAAAAACCCTAAGAATTTGGTTGAAAAATGTAATGAAAATGGGCTTGAAAATGTGTTAAAAAAATGACACTTTAATAGCCTCAAATGTGGTGGAAAATTTGAGAAGTTTGGTTCGGTTTGATTGTGAAAACCGAGACCAAAACTAAGGACAAAATTGAGAAAAAATTTTGTAATGTGGGTTAAAATATGAAATTGGAAATTTGTGAGCTTTTATGTAAAAGTTTGGAAAACTTTTACATAAAATAGGCTTGTGGTATAGTACGTGGCAGGTACATATGGTTCGAGGCGTACCTAACGCCGGAAGCCCTAAATTTACGCCGAAATGCTGCTGAAATTTCGAAAATAGCATTCGGGGTAAAATGGAAATAAAACTAAAAAGTTTGGGGTCGGGTCGGAAACCCGAGTCCCTAACGGAAAATTGAATGAGGAAAACCTAAGGGGTGGTTCGTGAATAGTAACCCGTCCCCTTAAAAATTTAAAACGCGAGTGAAATTGAAAAAAAAAAAAACGGACCCCGAGGGGGGGGCGTTTTTGGAAGTGAAATAAAGGTCCGAGTCGGGAACGGAAAATCCGAACCTCGGAGACCTAGATCGGAAATGTCTAGATGAATGTTTTAAATACTAGTGAAACGTCCATTTGAGGCTCCGAAACGATAGAAAATCGCTAAACCGACGCAGGGGTCGGAATAGTGCTTCCCGAGGGTCGGGAAAGTGAAAAGTGGAAATAAAATAGAAATGAACCCGGTAATGATTAGAAAAGAGTCAGAAAAGTTCCTGAGAGCCAAAAAATGCAGTCTGGATCGGGAAAATTTTCGTCAGGGGCAAAATTGTAATTTTGCCAAAATATAGGGGTAAAATCGTAATTTTGCCAAAATACAGGGGTAAAATTGTAATTTTTCAAAAGTTAAGAAAAATTGTGGAAAATGATAAATAAAGCCTAAAAAGTTATAAATAGGTTTTATTTAAGCTTTTAAATGAAAAATAAAAGCTATAAATGGAAATAAAAAATTAACAGACAAGGTTTTGTCTGTAGGATCCAAAAATCGACCTACAGGGAGGGCGATCAAAGATCCAAGAGAGAAAAAGGGAAGAGACCGATAAGGTAAGTTCAGACATTTACCTGTCTGCAACATATAGCATTATTATTGCTAACTTTGATGTACTAACTATAAGTTAGGTACATATATGCTACGGGCACTATTATAGAATAGAGAGAGAGACGTAATGTGCTACGGGCACTATTGAGAATGGACACATTGTTAATTGTGCTTCGGGCACTAGAGCGAGGTTAATGAAACTCACTCCCCTAAAATTAAAATGTGAACCATTCCTAACCTCGGGACAATGTGAAGTCACCGGGTTAGAATTGTAAAAAGTCGGTAATGAAACCACTTTCTGGCTACCAACCTTCCGTACAGGGAGGTACTTTTGCCTTCGGGGCTATGAGATTAAGGCTGTGGAGGTCAGCGCTGATGTACCGCTCCCAGTCATGTACAGTTTGCCTTCGGGGCTATGAGATTAAGGCTGTGGAGGTCAGCACTAATGTACCGCTCCCAGTCATGCGCACTTAAATGGTACTGCCAACCTGAGCTCAAAACCAGAACTGAAACTATGCCATAATTGAGCATAAGACAGTTTAGTGAGAGTACTAACATCGCAGTAGATGTACTGTTGTGACACTGTGTTGTGGTCAAACTTACTATTCACATATGAATAGTGGTCAAAGTTACTATTTATGTATGAATAGTGATCAAAGGTACTATTCATGATGAATAGTATTATTCATAGAAATTTTATTTCTTGCATGTTTGAACTTACTGAGCCTGTAGCTCACCATTTTTGCTAATGTTGCAGGTAAGCGACCAGCTCAGTAGCTTGTTTGACTGGATGCGGACGGGATGGCGCGTGTCAAATCGAATAACTAGGCGAGGGATATGGTCCTGCCAGAGTCTTTCCGCTGAGCGATAAAAAGGGAAGGAAAAAAAAAAGTCTTTTGTAATATTATATATTTACGAAAGTACTGTAATATGTAAATTACTTTGTACTTGCCAACAAAGTAAATAGTGGGAAATGTTTTACATGATGTTTAAAGAAAAAAAAAATTTCCCTAAAAACGTCATGATTTAAAAAGAGAGAGATAAGCCGGCGACCCATGAGAGTACAATCTATCGCAGTTAGCGATAAAGCTTAACTGTAATAGTATTGTATGATCTCTACGATGGGCGGGCCGCCACAGATACACGGGAGGCCGATTATATATGTCCAATTGGTCCCTCTATTAGCTCCACATAATTCCTTAATGGTTTGCAAATTGATCAGTGTATGCTTATAGGCTAGTTGACTTTGCATGGATGGTGTTGACATAGGATTAGGATGGTGCATAAGATTCTCTTCGGTTGAATTCCGATTTTGTTTTGGATAATAGAGTACACAATTATTCAAACTCCAAATAAAGTTACCATGATTTTATTTGAGGTTTAATTGGAGTTGTAGAAAATTATCCATGAGAACAAAATTTGAAATACAACTTTTTGTGGATTTTAAAATTTGAATTTTGAAATTTGAAATTAAATTTTGAATTTGAAATTTGAATTTGAAATTTAAATTTGAAATTTGAATTTGAAATTTAAATTTGAAATTTGAATTTGAAATTTGAATTTGAAATTTAAATTTGAAGTTTGAATTTGAAGTTTGAATCACAGTCCAAGTGGAATTCGAATTCTTTGTGTATAATTCCATAAGGTTAGAATTTGAATTTGAGTTGGATTATGGAGAGGAAAATCTTACTTGAATTTTGAATCCTAATTCTAACAAAAGTGGCCCAAATTTGTTGAGGAAAATCCTCTTAGGAATTTCAAATTTTTTGTGGATAAGATTCAGGGAAAAATTCAACTTTCAATCCTAGTTAAATTTGGATTCTCTCCTCCCTAAAAGTGGCCAAAAATTTTGAGGATAAATCCAAGGGGATTTTTGGTTTTTTATGGATAAGGGTGAGATAAAATTCAAGGTAGAAAATCCTATTTAAATTTTAATTCTTTCCATCACATTATGGCCGAAAATTTTGTGGATAAATCCTATTGAATTTTTGGATTTTTTTTGGTTAATCGTGAGATAAAATTCAAGTTAAAATTCTGTTTGAATTTGGATTGAAAATCCCTAAAAATGGCCGAAATGTTTTGGTTGGATAAGAGGCCTAGAAAGTTCAGATTTTTTGTTGTGGATAAGGGAGAAAATATTCTCTTAATCTAATTCGAATTCAAAGGATCACCTCATGTAAGTCTATAAATAGAGGTCCTACCACTCCAGTTCTCTTAGACCACAAACTCTGAGGTGAGCAGGCTTATTGTTGCATAACTCACCATGACAATAACTTCTTCAGGTTTTTGGGTGGTCGGAAGGAGACTAGCAGTGCTAACATATCGATCGAGGAACTAAGTACCCACACACTCTGCCATCTAAGAATTAGAGAATAGTAGAGAAGGCTAGTTGGTTGAAGCTCTCCAGTCATTCTCCTCCTGCAGTTTGGCGTCCTCTTGAAGTATGAGTTTTATTGTTGTTAGTTTATTATATATGGCATCATGAGATATTTAACGTTCTTGAAAAATTTTTTTTGTTATTATGCTGTGCCGCTCTGATGCGTTTTTACCAATTTTATTTCTACACTACCATCACATCAGTCTGATCATATGGTAGCGAAAGCCAGGCTCGCTTGTCGGTCTTTTTGTATTTGGCAGGGGTCAATCGGTGCAGCCATACTACATACTATAATTCAAATGTCAACTCACAGACCAATTCTATAAAACAAAAATTAACTTACTTGGACAGATGAGGCAAGCATGCGGTGATGTGAGGTAGGGTAGCAGGATACCACTTTGATACCAATTGTGATGTCCCGTGCCCTGAGTGGCCCAGATCGTCACTTAAAACTACTATTAATACTTACTTGCTTAAAATCTATTACTTAATCTTATTTAATTTGATACCATAATTTTATGGATTTTTTTTATTGCGTACGTATTTACTATTCATGTATGTATAGTTTAAAATACAAAGTCTACATCGTAGGGAGTTCAAATACACATACATACTTATAAAACTGTTTAACTAATTACTATTCAAAATATACTGTTTACTCAAAAACTGCGCGGAAGTTTTAAATACGCAGTGATATCCATAACGTCACCCTCATATCCACCTCTCCCGCTGTCATCGCCCATTAAGCTCTAAGCTATAGGTTGCTTACCTACAGCACGAACACACACTGTGAGCTTTATGCCCAGTAAGTGCAATATGTCATTCGTAAAACATGTTTAAATCATAATACATACTTAAAACCATATAAGCATGTCATATACCAACAATACTACTGAAACATTCCACATACCAGAACAACACATGTCACTAAATGCAGAACAGAAACATAACATACTGAATGCATAACAGAAATATCATGTACTGAATGCATGTCTACTGTGACGTCTCATGCTCTAAGTGGCCCGAACCGTCACTTAAAATTTACTACTACTAATACTGATATTTAAACTTTACTTACTTAGATACCATAATTTTAGGGATTTTTTTTTTTGAAGGCATACATATACCATAATCTAAACTTTACTATTCATGTACGTATACTTTAAATATACATTATCTAAGTCATTGGGAGTTCATTTATATGTACATACTTGTAAACTTGTTTAACTGATTACTATTCAAAAGATACTATTCAAATATACTGCTAACTATTCCAAAATATACTATTACTCGAAAACTATGCTGAAGATTAAACTTGTAGTGGTATCCATAACATTGCCCTCACATCCACCTCCGCCACCATCATCGCCCATTAAGCTCTAAGCTATAGGTCAGTTACCTACAACATGAACATACACTGTGAGCTTTATGCCCAGTAGGTACAACATGTCATCCGCAAAACATGTTTGAAACATAGTACATACTTAAAACCATACAAGCATGCCAGGTATCAACATATACCACTTCAACATATTACATACCAGATCATCACATATCATATTACTGAATATAAAACTTCACATACTATATGCATAGTAGAAAACATCGTGTACTGAATGCATCTTACTGTAGTTGGAAGCATAGTGAACTATATCGTGAACATTGCATGGTCTGATTATGCTTATTTTACGCTTCAATGTTCTTTTTCTTTCCTATGTCTAGCTGAGGGCCCGTGTGTCTGTACCGAGTATGCGTAGACCATCAGAAACACCCAAGGCCACTACTGAAGAGCCATCAATGGATGCTTAACTTACTTAATCTTGAAAAACCTCTTCAACGGAAAAGGCCGACACGACATGCTTATTAATTCCTGACTTGTTTAACTGTTCTGGCCATATGCTTCGCTAAGCTGTCCCTAATCTTACACGATAGGGATGTATGACATCTAACCTGTTCTTTCATCAATCTATGCGATTGTGAAACTATATACTCTTATACATGCTGTGTAACAACTTATTCATGGTATGCATACTCAACATACTATAAAAACGTCACTTAAAAATCATTTTGCTCATGCTGTAGGTGGAGTTGTACTTACCTAGTTTGCAAGCAACTCACACTCTCATCTTTATCAGATTACAGGTAACCACCTGTCAACATAACATATTCTATTAACACTTTTGCTGAGTCACTAATACTGTTAGTGACTAAAGCAGATAAAATCGTTTTGTACCGATTACCATCGGTACTAACTTGCCCTCTTTTCAGAGTCTGATTCTCTAGGCATGGTTAATTAATTTATTACCCAATAAATTAATTAACATCGTTCTTTGGTCACTATTACCATTAGTGACTATCACTTGCATCGTGGTATGGTACCGAGGCCTATCGATACCTTGCTGCTCTACTTTAGGAATTTGGTATCTATCTTCTATCGTGTTTGATTAATTTGTCTACTTGATAGATTAATCATCATTCCTTACCATATAATTCAAACTCGATCCTTAACTGGTTGACCGACCAGTCAACTGACCAGTTACCTCGCGTGTCGTTACTAGGTAGTCTACCAGGTTACTATCGCTTGTTTGGTGTGGTAGCCTACCGGGTTGCCATTATTGTTTATGTTCATTTTGAAAATTTTTTTGGTTGCCTTATAAAATTCTTGGGAAAATTATGTGCTTTGAAACCGTTCCCTTATCACCCCATTGGAAGGTGGGGGCATTTTATTAAAATCATGTTTTTATTGTAAAATACATTTTGGGAGTTATATTCAAAAGGTGGTTTTGGAACCACTTACTAAAACTGTTTTAAAAACGTGTTTGAAACGACTTAGTTTTAAATTTGGGGAACACAAAATTTTTCGTCCTCAACGAGATGAACCATTCTTGTGTTCACCTCGGAGCTCAAATCAAACTCTAACGACTCTTAAACTTACTAAACTCGTAGCTACTTATGCCCAGTTTTTGGAACGTTTCCAGTTTTACGCTATTTTAAAAATGGCTCTGTTTGAGGCTCGAAACGGCCAAATTTTTAAAACACAAATGAGTTGTCTGAAAGATTTCGACGAGATCTACAACTTTCATGTTGAGTCCGAGATCCGCTTCAGACTCTAAGTGGGTCATTTTTAACAAAACCCGAGACTATTTCTGGGTTTAGATTTTTAGTCCCAATTTTGGACACCGAACGAAAACCACTCAAAAAACCTATCTTAATGTCGTTTTTTGCCAAAACGCAAAAACGACCATAACGAAATTTCCTTAAAACTCTGTGTTTTACTAAATCCTAAATTCGGACTCTAACTTGGTCAAAATGGCCAAAACCCATGGCCTATTTCTGGGGGCAGATTGTATGTCCAGCCATTCTAAAATGTTCATGCTCTCACATACACACATCCATTCATAAAATTGTAAATCACATCCACACAACCACATAACTTAAAAATGAAATGCTAAGGGCTCAAAATAAACTTATTACAACCCATGGCATAAACAAAAACACATAACTTCCTTGATCCAAAAACTTAAAAATAACTAAACTTCAAAAAGGGTTTTTATTGGTTTTACCATATATGCTAGGAATCAAGCACATTAAATCAAAGCTCGAGTAACCAAAATGGGCGTGTGAACCAAGAGAGGTTGGGGTCGGTTTATGCTAGCAAAGACACCAAAAATTTTCCTCTTAATATCAAACCAAAATAACAACTAAAGATCACTTAAAATGGCTTGGATTGAAATCTCCTAACACAAGCTTGAAGGGGGCTAGCTTTTGGCAAGTTTTTGGCTTGAAAATGGTGGGTTTAGAGCCTGTGGAATGGTCGGGTGCAGCAAGAAAAGAAAAGAAGAAGAGTTGTGTTTTTGGAGCCAAAAGAAAGAAATTAACCCTTATTGGTCATGCTTGCCTTTTATAGGAAAATCTAACCCACCTTAACTTAACTTAAGCTTACTTAATTATCCACATTTTTTGCCTAATCAAGGGACAAAAACCTGCCCATTTCATGTGATAACCAGGAATTTTCAGATTCTCAGAAAGAATTAAAATTGCATGTATATAATAATTTTAATGTATAAAATGTGAAAAAGTTGTATTTCAATACTGTTGAGAATACAGTGAAATGTTCTTACAGTGTTAAAGAGTGTGAGTTCGGAGATGGAAAATCTATATGATAACCAGGAATTTGAGATTCTC
Source organism: Antiaris toxicaria (assembly GCA_035233585.1). NCBI lineage: Eukaryota > Viridiplantae > Streptophyta > Magnoliopsida > Rosales > Moraceae > Antiaris > Antiaris toxicaria. The sequence goes on along the minus strand of CP141155.1, from coordinate 53,867,513 downwards.
AGAGTAGGTTAAAATTGTATGTATATATCAATTTTAATGAATAAAATATGTAAAAGTTATGTTTTAATACTGTTGAGAATACGGTAAAAATGTTTTGGCAGTGTTAAAGTGAGTGAGTGAGGGGATGGAAAATCTTATCGGACATAATTGGGTGAGACGGTTCGAAATCAGGGCCAAAAACCCTAGAAAGTGCACTAAAATGCACTAAAATGATAGAAATTTATGATAAAGAATTCTGATCAAACGGAAGTAAAATAAAACAAACCGATCACACCGAAGGCACCCAGAACCCGCCTACGCGATTTTGGTAAAGTTCCGTTCGGTTTGGCTTCCGGTTAAAATTTGACCACCAATTAATTAGGGGATTAGTATATATACAATATGATGACATCATATGAATGATGTCATAAATACAAAACTTTAAAGTTTAGAAAGTAATAGAAAAAGGTGTAAGATTAAGATTAAACCACCTTTTGATCAATGTCCAAGATCATGCCAAAATTAACTTATGAAAATTTTTTTAAAAATAACGAAAAAGGCCATTCGACCATGTGGAAAGGAAGAAAGAAAAAAATTAGATTTTGGCCCCAAAAATCCTACTTTTTAGTCCTTGAACAATCAGTAAATTGTTGAAAAAATTGCTAAATGATCCTTGGATTTTTGCCTATAAATAGGCATGATAATTCATTCAAAAAAAGGTAAAAATTTAGCCAAAATTTGGCCCTTTTCTTGCAGCCAAAATCCGTAGCGTTTCCCCTCTTTCTAAGCCAAATTTTGTTTAAAAATTCACACCAAAATTAGCTTCCATTGCATTTTTAGCATCAAGCCTTCAAATAGAGAAGGCAAGCTTCAAAATTGAAGCAATTTCCTTTGATTTTCTTAGTGAAAATCTGTGGGTTTGTAGAGTAGAAAAACATTGCAAAAGTTGATGTTTTGTTGATGTTATGAGTAGTTTTGTGTTGCAGAATTTGAAGCATGATTTAGGGTTTAAAAACAAGCAAAAATTTTGCATGGTTTAATGAAAAAATCGGTAGCCCATTGGTATGAAAAATGATTTGGAAATTGGTGTTTTGGCTTTGTGTTTATGTTCATTTGATTATGTAATGAATTAAACATAAATTGGAATCAAGAAACAAGAAAAATTTGATGTATTTTTCATGCTAAAACCGTGGGTGATGAACACTAGGAAATGGAAAATTTTAGTGTTGAATAAGAATGTGGAATGTTGATAAAAACCCTAGGAAAGAAAGCAAAATTTTCTATCACAAAATAAATATATTTAAAGTGATAATTAATATAGGGTATTAACAGACAATATTATGTCTGTAGGAACCCAAGCTAGAGATAGAACTGTGGAGGAGTTCCGTAAGTAGACATTATCGCAGTATTGGTAAATTCAAGCATTTTCATGCCTGCAACATGAAATACTGTATTACTTTGTTATGTATTAGTTGTACATTAGGAATCAGGTCTTATTGACATTTGGGGATTAGTTAGTATAACATGTCCCATGTTTTAAAGATAAGAATATCTAAGGCCTACGGGCGATGGAGGTTAGTGACCTTGAGGTGACAAGTAATGTCACTTGGTCAAAACTATAATTGAAAGATGGTAATAAAACCATTTAAGGTGTACCTCTCTTCCAACATTGTGATGGAGGTTTTTCAGATCCTACAGGATATAAAGGGGCTGTGGAGGCCGAAGCTCTAGGGTCGCTCCCTAAGCCTTCCCAGTCAGCGCGTAAGATAAATATCAGTACTGCCATAAAAGAGCTCTATACCATAATATAAATAGAGAAAGAATAATCAATGATATGATGAAAACCATAATTGAGCATAACCGAAGCTTATGCTAAGTGTAGTAAACTCGGTTAGGGTGATGTGAATGGTACCTCGTTAGGGTAATGTGAATAGTAACCAGTTAGGGTAATAGTTACTATTCATCGATCAAATGCCAAAGTCACTATTCATGATAAATAGTACTATTCATAGGAGATTGACTTTTTAATTTTTTGAATCCACATGATTCTTACTAAGTACGTTTGAACTTACTGAGCCTATTAGCTCATCAGTTTGTTCATGTTACAGGTAAGAAACCTATCCAATAGACTTTATGAATGGCGGTAGGATGTGCGCGTGTCAAGGGATAGGGAATTCACTGTGGACTTGGTCCTGCCATAAGTCTTCTGCTGAGCTTTTAAAGTTAGTGAATTAAAGAGAATGTGTTATAAAAAAAATACAGTGTAGCTATTTTGTATATTATGCATTATGTTATACAGAAAAAGATAACTAAAAGTAGTATTCTATTTTATATGGCTTTTTTACTTAGCTTTCTTTCGGAGAAAGTATGTATTAAAAAGAAAAAAAAATTTATGGGTGAAATTTTCGGGCCCTGAGAAATGAAAGTTTAAGAAAAAGAGTTTTAAATTGACAACCTAGATTCGGCACACGAGCTGTCTTGATCAGCAATAGAGTCAGTTCATGATAGTTGCAGGTAATCGTAATTGGGGGTGTCATAGGTTGGTATTAGAGCGGTTAATTATATCCCTATCGGCATGAAACGCGACCTACCCATCAATCCAAGTAAGTTAGCTTTCTTTAAATTGGTTAACTTTTCATTTATTCGAGATTATATATTTTTGTAGGATTTAAGATGACTAGACCACCTTATATGTGACCTCACCTATACCGACCGAGAGGACTGCTCTGGGTATGGACTAGGCCTGTGATCAGGCCATCCATGATTAGGCGAGCTGTACAGCGACCACCAGTACCTGAGCCGTTAGCACCAAGGATTATAGCGCCAGCACTGGTACAAGCACCACCACTGCGATTGATTGTAAACCCACCAGTAGCAGTAGATATTCCAGTGGTGGGAGATCGAGCTCGCATAGGAGCTAGAGTATCAGTGCGAGCCGTACATGCTTTTAAAGGCACTCATCCACCTGCATTTGAGGGAGGTCAGCAGGGGATCTCTACACAAGACTGGCTACATGACGTAAAGATCATCATGCAATAGCACGATATAGATGAGGATTGCTGGGTATTGATGGCCATTGGCACATTTCGAGAGGATGCATGGTTATATTGGGAGTACTGTGATTAGGAGATGCTGTTAGCACTGGATTGGGCTGCGTTTCACCAAGTCATGCTGCAGCAGTTTTTACAGAATAGTTCAGCTACAGTTTTAGACCCTTTTGAGAGCAGGGTAGAGAGGCCACCACTGACTTTGCCTAAGTATGCAGATGTCAGAGACTTTGTTCTTCGGGCAGAGAGACAATAGTTAATGCTGAGCGATGCGGTATTCACGTATGCAGTCTGATTTTAGGATTGCGTCATGAGGACATGTCCTCTGTCCAACATCACAGAAGAATATTTTTGTGACATAATGGATCTGCGACAGAGGGTAACTCCTTTGTATCCTACTGCATTACACGAGTTTATTATTACTCTAGCTAAAGTAGAAGAGGAAATGATGATGGAGCGAATAGAGCACAAAAGGCATGAATAGTTACTATAGGAAGCAATGTTAGATCGCCTATATAGATCTGGATAGATCGCGAATGACCACGAGGCTGGTCCATCAAGGCAACCAGAGGGTATGGATCCAGCTGAAGGATCAACACCGTCTGAGGCCAGAAACGGAACAGATGAAGAAGAAATGGATGCAATTGAATCTTTGACCATTCCAGAACAACCCCAGCTAGGAGACTAGATATAGAAATACATGTGATGTACTAATGTATATATATGTCTATATATGTGTATATATGACTGTATCGAAAGGCTATTTTGAGAAAAAGCCTTCGAACTGATGTACTTTTGAAGAATTTTGAAATGAAAAGAAATGATAATCACATTTTGACATGTTCAATGGATGAAATGTTGAAAATTATGTGATGAATAAAACTACATTTTGTTTTACTTATCCTATAAAGATATGATTAGTGAAAATCTAATAATTGATTTTCATGTGATTTTAGGAAATAGGATAAGATGGTGAATCCAAGGAATCTACAAAATATGAGAGGGCATCCAATCCTTTCTAAGAGAGTGGACGAGTAGGAAGCTTTGATTGAAGCTCAAATGAGAGAAAATACTGAATTAAGGCAAAGACTGGAGCAAATGGAGCAAAGACAAGGTCAAGAAGAGGGCCCACACCTAAACTAGAAGTGCCGCCAATAGTACCAGAAGAAAAAATAAAGCCCTAACCAAAACCCCAACTTAAGCATGAGCCACTATATGAAAGATTTCGTTGAATGAAGTCACCAGAGTTTGAAGGTTCCATAAACCCTCTAGAAGTAGAAGAATGGTTGTCTTCACTCCATATGATCTTGGAATTTATGGAGTTGAATGATCAGGAAACGATTATGTGTGCATCCTTTGTTCTGAAGAAGGATGCAAGGTTTTGGTGGGAGTCAGTCAAGCTGAGAAGAAACATGTATATGATGTCTTGGTTGGACTTTCTGGAGGAATTTAATCAGAAATATTACAATCCTGCACTGCTGCGACCATAACAAAGAGAGTTCGTAAAGCTGAAACAAGGGGACATGACAGTGATAGAAGTCTGGAGCAAGTTCGATTAACTATCTTGATTATGTCTATACACTGCTCCACCGAAAGGGAGAAAATTCAGAAGATGCTAGGAATGCTCCGCCCTAAGATCTTAGCATTGGTGGACAGTAGGTTGACACCACCTGACACTGTATCTGATTGTGTTAACCGTACGCTGAGGGCAGAGTATTATCTAGTTTGATAGAAGGAAGAGAGAGAAAAGATTTGGGATGCTAAGAAGAAGGAGAAGGTGTTGGCCAAAGCTACACAAACTGTATCTTAAGTGGGACAAAGCAGCAAGCAAAATCAGAATACTAAGGCTGGGTAGCCAAGTACTTCTGGTCAACAGTCCTAGGGGAAGAGAAAAGGAAATAATCCTAGAAATAGAAACCAGTAGAGGAGAATGAACAATAATGCTGGCCCTATTGTTTGAGATTGTGTGAACTGTGGGAAAAGACATGCAGGCCGATGCAGACTTGTCCCAAATGCTTATTTTCAATGTAGGAAGGATGGTTACGTTGCCCGGAACTGTCCAGAAAATAGGCAGAATGTGCAAGGTTCGTCTCAGTCACAGCAACGTCCCCAGGCACATTCGTTACAGGCCAAAGCTGAAGGTTCATCCCATTTTGAAAGGCAGGAAAGACAAGAATGCGTGCCCCGAGCAGATGCTAGAGTCATGGTATACACAAAGGAAGATGCGGAAGCTGGAACGTCAAATGTAGTGACAGGTCAACTTTCTGTCGCTAATAATTTGGCGTCTGTTTTATTTGATTCTGGAGCTACACATTCTTTCATTTCATACTAGTTTGCAAATAAGATAGGATATCCTAAAGATAATATGGGTATGACATTTAGAACTGCACTACCCTCGAGGGAACTCTTGATGTCTAATTGCTGGTTACCTCATATGCCAATAATTGTGACAAATAGGGAGTTGTTTGCAGAATTGATCGTGATGGAGCTTGTTGATTATGATGTGGTACTAGGAATGGATTTCCTGGGGAAGTACCGAGCCACAATCGACTGTCGAAAGTGGAAGATAATGTTTCCACCAGACGGAGAAGACTGCTTTGAGTACGACGGATCATCACATAAACCAAGGAAGATGATGATCAATTCAATGAAAGCGAGAAGGCTAACGTCTAGTGGATATGCTAGATATTTAGCATATATAGTGGACGTGCAAGAAGAACGGAAACTTCAACCCGAAGATGTCCTGATTATAAATGAATTCCTCGATGTCTTCCCAGAAGAATTACCAGGATTACCGCCTGAAAGAGAAATCTCTTTTGAGATTAAGTTGATGTCAGGAACTGCACCTATCTCAAAGGCACCATACGAAATGGCACCGGTTGAATTAAAAGAATTACAGGAGCAGCTGAAGGAGCTTCTTGACAAAGGATTTATATGCCCGAGCTATTCCCCATGGGGTACTCCCGTATTATTTTTCAAGAAGAAAGATGGATCGTTTCACATGTGCATTGACTACCGGGAGTTGAATAAGGTCATTGTCAAGAATAGGTATCCATTACCTAGAATTGATGACTTGTTCGATCAACTAAAAGGTGCAGCAGTATTCTCCAAGATTGATCTATGATCAGGATACCATCCACTGAGGATCAAAGAGAGTGACATCCACAAAACCGCATTTTGAACTCGCTACGGTCATTATGAATTTGTTTTGATGCCATTCGGGATAACAAATGTGCCAGCAGCCTTTATGGACTTGATGAATCGAGTCTTTAAGGAATATTTGGATAAGTTTGTTATTGTGTTTATCGATGACATACTCATATATTCATAGACTCGTGAGGAGCATGAGGAGCATCTGAAGATTGTCCTACAAATGATAAAGAAGCATAAACTCTATGCCAAATTCTCCAAATGCAAATTCTGGCTGGGTAGAGTACATTTTTGGGACATGTGGTTTCTAAGGACAGAATCGCTGTGGATCTTGCAAAAGTAGAGGTGATCAACGAATGGCTCGCACCTAAGAGCGTGATGGAAATAAGGAGTTTCTTAGGTTTAGACGGCTATTATAGAAGATTTGTAGAGGAATTCGCACGACTCACTGCACCTTTTACAGCTTTGACACGCAAGGAGAGGAAGTATGAATGGACGGAAGTGTGAGAAAGAAGCTTCCAAGAGTTGAAGAAACGACTAACGAGCACGCTGATACTTACACTTCCTACTGAAGGGGAGATGTTTGTGATATACAGTAATGCCTGGAAAATGGGATTAGGAGCTGTCCTGATGCAAGGCGATAAGGTGATTGCCTATGCCTCGTGTCAATTAAAGGACCATGAGAAAAATTATCCCACGCATGACTTGGAACTTGCCGCAGTAGTGTTCGCATTAAAGATATGGCGGCACTATCTATATGGAGCTCAGTGTCAGATTTATACTGACCACCAAAGTCTAAAGTATTTCCTCATACAAAAAGAGCTAAATATGCGGCAAAAAAAGATGGTTGGAGCTGGTCAAAGACTATGATTGTGAAATTCTCTATCATACGGGAAAAGCCAATCGTGTTGCAGATGCATTGAGTAGGAAATCTACTATCTCGCAGCAACTGCCAATTGGAAAACTTCCAAAGTCGTTGCAGAAAGAAATTAACATGTTGAAAGTGGAGTTGATAATTGGAAAATTGGCTGCACTCCAACCGGAGTCAACGCTACAGGAGGACATCAGGGAGGCTCAGAAACGAGACCTGAAGCTAACCAGCTCATAAGAGGAAGTGTCTAAAGACGGATTAATCCTACATCAGCGAACAATTCAAGTTCCAGATGATGAAGGATTACGAAGGTGAATTATGACAGAGGCCCATGAAACGCCATATTCAGTACATCCGGGAGCCAGTAAGATGTACCAAGATTTGAAGCTACAATTCTGGTGGAAAGGAATGAAGAAGGTTATTGCAGAGTTTGTAAGCAGATGTATGACATGCCAAAAGGTTAAGGCCGAACATCGTCATCCAAGTGGAAAATTAGAGCCGTTGGAAATTCCTGAATGGAAATGGGAACATATCACAATGGATTTTGTGGTAGGATTACCGAAGACCTGAGAAGGATATGATGCCATTTGGGTCATTGTCGACAGATTGACCAAGACGGTAAGGTTCATTGCAATAAAAATGACCTTTTCACTGGAAAAGTTAGCGAGCCTATATGTTAACCACATAGTCAGGCTACATGGAGTTCCAAAATCCATCGTGTCGGATTGTGATCCATGATTAACTTCAAACTTCTGGACATGTGTGCAAGAAGCTATGGGAGCAGAAGTGCGTCTGGCACAGCATTTCATCCGCAGACAAATGGGCAATCCGAACGAACCATTCAAACACTAGAAGACATGCTACGTGTGTGTACGATAGATTTCCCAGGGAGCTGGAATGAGAAACTTCCATTGGTAGAGTTTTCCTATAATAACAGCTACCAAGCTTCGATAGGCATGGCACTCTATAAAACTCTATATGGAAGGAAGTGCAAATCATCAGTTCATTGGTATGATTTACAAGAAAAATGATTGCATAAAATGGACTTCATACCAGAGACAGTGGATGCAGTTACAAAAATACAACAACAGATGAAAATAGCCCAGGGCCGACAGAAGAGCTATGCGGACAAGAGATGAAGATTCCTGGAGTTAAATGAAGGGGATTTTGTATTCCTAAGAGTTTCACCAATGAAGGGAATAATGCTGTTCGGAAAGAAAGGGAAATTAAGTCCAAGATATATTGGACCATATGAGATTATCAAACGCATTGGTAAAGTTGCTTATAGATTGGGGTTACCTCCTGAGATGTCGGCAGTGCATAATGTGTTTCACGTGTCGATGTTATCGAAGTACATATCAGATCCGTCTCATGTGCTGAAACATGAACCTATCCAGATTCAAGAAGATCTGACTTACGAGGAGAGACCTGTTCAGATTCTGGCACGAGAAGATAAAGTTTTAAGGAACAAAAAGATCCCATTAGTCAAAGTGCTGTGGAAAAATTACAACGTTGAAGAGCCTACATGGGAATGTGAAGACAAAATTAGAAATTTGTACCCCTACTTGTTCAAATTTTTCGAGGATGAAAATTCTATAAGGAGGGGTGAATTTAATAACCAAGAATTTTAGATTCTCCGAGTAGGTTAAAATTGTATGTATGTATCAATTTTAACGAATAAAATATGTAAAAGTTGTGTTTTAATACTGTTGAGAATACTGTAAAAATGTTCTAGTAGTGTTAAAGTGAGTGAGTTTGGAGATGGAAAATCTTACCAGACATAATTAGGTGAGACGGTTCAAAATCAGGGCCAAAAACCCTAGAGAGTGCACTAAAACGCACTAAAACGATAGAAATTTACGGTAAAAAATTCTGACCAAACGGAAGCAAAATAAAACAAACCGATCGCAACGAAGGTACCCAGAACTCGCCTATGCAATTTTGATAAAGTTCCGTTTGGTTCGGTTTCCGGTCAAAATTTGATCACTAATTAATTAGGGATTAGTATATATATAATATGATGACATCATATGGATGATGTCAAAAATACAAAACTTTAAAGTTTAGAAAGTAACAGAAAAATGTGTAAGGTTAATATTAAACCACCTTTTGATCAATGGCCAAGGTCATGCCAAAATTAACTTTGAAAAAAATTTTAAAAATAATGAAAAAGGCCATTCGGCCATGTGGAAAGGAAGAAAGAAAAAAATTTGATTTTGGCCCGAAAAATCCAAGTAAGTTAACTTTTTGTTTATACGAGGTTATATATTTTGTAGGGTATACAATGACTAGACCACTGTATATGCGATCCCATCCATATAGGCCAAAAGGATAGATCCAGGTATGGATTAGGCCCGTGGTCAGGCCGTCCACGATCCAGCAAGTAGTACCTTGACTTCTAATACCTGAGCAGCTAGTGCCGCAGGTTAAAGCACCAGTACTTATCCAAACACCACCTCCTCAACTGGTAGTTAACCCACTAGTCACCATAGATATTCCAGTTTGTTAGTGGATGAGCCCATGTAGGAGCCAGAGTATCGGTACAAGCTGTACATACCTTCAGAGGTAATCATCCACCCGCCTTTAAGGGAGGTCAGCAGGGGATCTCTACATGTGATTGGCTACATGATGTAGAGACGATCATGTGCTAGTATGACATTGATGAGGACTGTTGGGTCTTGTTAGTAGTTGGCACTTTTCGTGAGGATGCACGGATGTATTGGGAGTATTGTGATCAGGAGATGCTGTTAGGACTCGACTGGGCTGAGTTCAGACATATTATGATACAGTAGTTTCTGCCTAAGAGTCCAGCACCGATTCTAGACCCTCTAAAGAGTAGGGTAGTGACACTGCCACTAGCTATGCCTAGGTATACTGATGTTCAAGAGTTTGTTCTCCAAGCAGAGAGACTACAGATGCTACTAAGTGATACTGTCTTTACTTATGCAGTACGGTTTAAGGAGAATGTAGTGAGGAGATGTCCTATGTCCAACCTCACTGATGAGGATTTTAGTGACATATTCTGGAAGGGGCTTACGATAGACTTACGTCAAAGGGCAACGCCTCTATATCCTATGACGCTACGTGAGTTTATAGTTACGGTAGCTAAGGTAGAGGAAGAGCTAATAATGGTGCACATGGTGCACAAGCGACGTGAGTAGCTATTGCAAGGTGCCATGCTAGATCGTCTGTATGGATTGAGACCTATGGCAAATGACCATGAGGCCGGCCCATCGAGGCGACGAGAGGGTCTGAGTCCCATTGGAGGATCGATGCCATCCGAGGGTAGAAATGGTATGGATGAGGACGATGAGGATCCAAAGGAATTTTCGACAATTCTGGATCAACCTCAACCAGTGGACTAGATGTAAAAACATATAAGATGTATAAATGTATATATATATCTGTATATGTGTATGTATGACTGTATCGAAAGGCCGTTTTGAAAAAAAAAGCCTTCGAGTTGATGTGTGTGTGAAAATTTTGAAATGAAATGACATGAAATTTTGATATGTTCAAAATGATGAGATGTCTGAAATTACATAATGATCGAAACTATTTTTACTAATATTGTAAAAATATGTTTGTTGAAAATCTAACGATTGATTTTCATGTGATTATAGGAAGAAGAAAAAGATGGTGAATCCACGAAACCTGTGAAACATGAGAGGGCATCCAGTCCTTTCTGAAAGAGTAGATGAACTACAAGCTATGTTCGAAGGTCAGATGAAAGCAAATGCTGAGCTGAGACAAAGAATAGAGCAAATGGAACAGAGGCAAGGCCAAGATGAAGGCCAAACCTCTCAGATGGCTGTACCTAAACCGGAATTGCCACCAGTTGTACCGGAGATAGTAGTAGAATGATAACTCTATGAAATAGAGTTATTACAGCCATTTGGGGATGTAAAAAGATATTTGGTCCATTGAGTTCTTGACGTTTTAATAGTTAACTAAAGCATTTTTTGGTTTTTAATGCAGTCTTTTATTTTTAGAATGTTAAATTTAATTTTTCAAGTTAGTTTATATTACTTTTAATTGTTTTGCAGAGTTGAAGTAGTGGAAGGTTGTTTGGATAAGGAGGTCAAGCTACAGCTACGATGGAATTGCAAAAAATTGGAGAAAAATGACAAAGAAGACTAATTTCAGGCGTTGCTATAGCAATGCTGTAACATTACTATAGCAAACTAGGCAGAAAACGTTTAGATATTTTGACAGGTTAACATATAGCTGGCAGCCAATTTTATTAGTGAACTGGGCAGAAAGGACAGGAGTATGAGCTGTCTTAATCCAAGGACACCAAACAAAAGCTCAGCCATTAGATTATGTACACATGTACATCCTCCATTTGCCTTAGCACTTAAAAGGAAACATGTTGCATTCAGAAAAGGAGAGGCAGACAAGGGGCAGAGAGAATATACGGAAAAGAGCAGGACAGAGAAAGGAGAACCAGGAAGAGAAAGGAAACGTACAGGGATTGGAGGAGATTTTGAAATATTCTAAAAGGAGAAATTAAAAAGTAGCTGTGTACCGTGTGCATATCTATTTCGTCAATCTTTCCTCCATTTTTGGTTGTACTCTCATTTTTACTTTCTCCTGTACAATGTTTCTTTTTTCCGGTGGGTTTGAACAATCAAGCATGAACTAATTTCCTTTTAAGACTGGGAGGATAAAGTACCTATTTCTGTGACTAGATTTGTATGTTGAGCTTGCTACTTTAATGTTATTTAATTTATTCAACGTCATTTTGTTGGCTTTTGTGTTCTTTGACTGGCCATCTTGAGCATAATACTGTGATTTCAGTTGGTTGGAAAACTAATTGGAATTAGATGGGTGTTGGATAATGTGTGTTTAGTTGGGTTTGTGCAGTAACCTAATTAATTTTACAAGTTAAGCAGGAATGCATGCTTGTCTCATATAACCTTTTGGAACCTAAGCTTAATTTGACTTCATACTCCATTTATCATAGGAATATGTTGAAAATGAAGCAAGAAGTTATAGCATAGGTATTTTAGAAGAAACTTGTGGAATTTTGAGTTCTAGGTTAACTAAGTAACATTACTGTAGCAATGATGTAGCATTGCCATAGCATACTGAGTCAGGTTGCAAAAAAAGGGGAAATTGAATCTCAGTCTTTCCATTACCAATTGTTATTAAGTCTGTTTTAATCTGTTTACAGTTGCTTTCTGCATTTTTTTTATTTCATACTAGTATAGTGAGTTTAGGACAATTTTAATTCTCCATCAATTCTTTCATATTCCTAATTTTGATTTTAATTTAGATGATGTGGTGAAAACATTCTCTGTGGGACGATATCCGTACTCTTGTACACTGTATTACTTGTATGCGACACGTGCGCTTGTGTAGCATTTTAAAGAATCAACAAGTTTTTAGCGCCATTGCTAGGGAATTGTTATCATTATTAGTCTTTGTAAAATATATTTTGATTTCTGCAGTTTGTTCTATTTTATTTTGATATTTCTGTTTGTACCCTTGTAGGTACTTGAAATTCTTTATGAATAGACCACGACACCAGGAATTGCTACCTGTAGATCCAGAAATTGAAAGGACATTTAGGGCAAGAAGAAGAGAACAACAAGGTCTTGCAGTTGTTGAAGAAATGGCCGAAGAAGAAGTTGGCAACAATGGCAACAATGCTATAGCAATGGCAAATGATAGGGATAGAACTATTAGAGAATATGCTGTGCCAATGCTACATGGTCTGAATTCTGGTATTGTTCAGCCAGAAATTCAGGCACCACAATTTGAGCTAAAACCGGTCATGTTTCAAATGCTCCAAATAGTTGGGCAGTTTAGTGGGATGCCAACAGAAGATCCTCATCTCTATCTCAGACTTTTTATGGAAGTGAGTGATTCTTTCAAGCTACAAGGAGTGTCATAGGATGCTTTGAGACTCAAGTTGTTTCCCTATTCTCTGAGGGACCGAGCAAGAGCATGGTTGAATTCGTTGCCATCAAATTTAGTAATTATTTGGAATGATTTGGCAGAGAAATTCCTGATGAAGTACTTTCCTCCAACTAAGAATGCCAAGCTCAGGAATGACATTACTGGTTTTCAGCAGATGGATGGTGAATCTTTGTATGAGGCATGGGAAAGATATAAGGAGCTATTGCGCAAGTGTCCTCACCATGAGATTCCTCACTGGATTCAGATGGAAACCTTCTACAATGGTCTCAATAGATAGACTCGGACTATAGTGGATGCCTCAGCCAACGGAGCTATTTTGGCCAAATATTACAATGATGCTTATGAGACATTGGAGAGGATGGCCAACAACAATTATCAATGGCCATCCGAGTGAGCAGCTTCCACAAGGAGAGTAGCAGGGGTTTATGAATTGGATGCAATGACTGCTTTGACAGCTTAGGTATCTTCTCTTACTAGTGTTTTGAAATCAATGAACTCGAATTCAGGGATGAAGCCTCAACAACCAACAGTAGTCTCTTGTACTTATTGTGGTGAAGAGCACCTCTTTGATCATTACCCATCCAACCCAGCATCAGCATGTTACGTTGGGAATTTCAACAGGAATCATAATCCATATTCCAACACATATAATCCGGGTTGGAGTCAACATCCGAATTTCTCTTGGAACTCTTAAGGGCAGAATGCAAGGTCCTCTTCTACGCCAAACCATCCGCAACATCCTCCAGGATTTCCACCACAAGCAAGAACTCAGCCAGTAGAACAATCTTCATCAATGGAGAGTTTGTTGAAAGAAAATATGGCCAAGAATGATGCCATCATTCAAAATCAGGCATCCATGATTCAAAGTCAAGCAGCATCATTGAGGAATTTGGAGAACCAGCTGGGGTAGTTAGCTAATGCCCTGAATACTCGACCTCAATATTCATTGCCAAGTGACACAGAGAATCCTAAGCGAGAGGGTAAGGAGCAACGTAAGGCAATTTCATTGAGAAGTGGTAGAGAGCTAGAACTGCCCAAAGTAAAGCCCAGACAGCAGAGAGAGCCCTCTTCAATCCAAGAGAAAAAGGAGAAGGAAGAAGAAGTGGAGGAACTAAAGAAACAAAACAATGCTACAGATTGCAATGCTACAGCATCGTTACAGCAGAGCTGTACAGAACAGCAAAAGTCTAGACCATCGCCACCTTTTCCTCAACGACTCCACAAGCAGCAGCAAGATAAGCAGTTTAAGAGATTTTTGGATGTCTTAAAGCAGCTCCACATCAATATTCCACTTGTAGAAGCACTTGAACAAATGCCAAGCTATGCTAAGTTTATGAAGTGTTAGGAAATGCCCTAAGTATTAGAGACATTTTGATGTATTCATTTTGAACTGGATAATAAAATTATACATAGAGGTTATTCATTACATTGCTATCTGTCCTCGTCTTATTTACATGTTAAACTAAATGTAAGCAAATATGGCTCACTGACTGCTTGTGTTAAAACTGTTAGAACGTTGCATGCAATGGACTTTTGTATGCGAGAAGACAATGTTCTAAAGTTAGCAGTCTAAATTATGGTCTGTAGTCTATGGGGTTAGACCGAGCATCTAACTCATGTTAAGACTATTATGTTGTCTAAAGCCTTAGAGGGGACGGTTTGTCTTGACTGTCTGGAGCTGGACTCCCAAGTAGAGACATGGATATGTTACTCGGTGGTGACATATTAGACCGGGACTAAAGCGTGATTGATCTACGCAGTCCGCTATGAGTGGATCAATCTGCTTTTGACGTTCATTGTGCAATAACCTTAATCCTGAGTAAATGAACTACTTCATGTATATGACTTGTGTACTTTGATGTTCCAATGGCTAAAGCATCTCAGAGGTAGTAAGCTTATAGACCGGTTCGTTGGGTGCATGACTTGTATACGATGAAGGGTTTGTTTGCAGATATCGGAATCATAGCTCTGAGGAGTTAAAGGTATCCTCTTAAAGGCATTATACTGAATGTGAAAATGGACAAGGCCTTGGGTCGTCTGCTGGGTGGATGACTTCTTATTCACATATGGTAAATAATCATTTTCTTGATTCGGTAGTATAATGGAACTTTAAGATAGCCTGATCAGTAGGATTAAACGGACTTTGACCTAAGGTTGATCATGGATATCATATGAGGGTTTTGCATATATGACAAGGTCATTGGATGGAAGCTCGTCACAGGCTTACGTAATACGGTATATAATTGGGAGTTCAGTTTCAGGTTTATAGTGGTGTGACTCTGAAATTAGTGATCATATGATTGAGTTGTTCGGTACAGAATGATGATCATATGGAGTCACGGGAGCCCAATTGTATATGTCCAATCAGTCCCTCTACTAGCTCCACATAATTCCTTAACGTTTGGCAAATTGATTTGTGTATGCTATTGGCTAGTTTATTATGCATGGATGGTGATGACACAGGATTAGGATGGTAGACAAGATTCTCTCCGGTTGGATTCAGATTTTGTTTTGGATAATAGAGTACACAATTATTCGAACTCCAAATAAAGTTGCCATGATTTTATTTGAGATTGGATTGGAGTTGTAGAAAATTATCCATGAGAACAAGAATATGAAACACAACCGTTTTATGGAATTTGAAATTGAATTTTGAAATTTGAAATTTGAAATTTGAATTTGAAATTTGAATTTGAAATTTGAATTTGAAATTCGAATTTGAAATTTGAATTTGAAATTTAAATTTGAAATTTGAAATTTGAAATTTGAATTTGAAATTTGAATTTGAAATTTGAAATTCAAATTTTGAATCACAGTCCAAGTAGGATTCGAATTTGTTGTGGAAAATCCACAAGGTTTGAAATTCGAATTTGAGTTGGATTTGGAGAGGATAATCTTGTTAGAATCCTACTTGAATTTTGAATCCAAATCCCAACAAAAGTGGGCGAATTTTTTGAGGATAATCCTCAATGGAAAATTCGGTTTTTTGTGGATAAGATTCAAGGGAAAATTCAAGTTTCAATCCTAGTTGAATTTGGATTCTCTCCTTCCCTAAAAGTGGCCGAAATTTTGGAGCCTTAATCCTAGGAAATTCGGTTATTTTTGGATAAGGTTGAGATGAGATTTAGCTTGAAAAATTCTAGTGGAATTTTGATTCTTCCTTATCCTAAAAGTGGCCGAAAATTTGGAGAAGATTTTCTCCTAAAGATTTCGAATTTTTTGGTTGAAAAAGGGAGATAAAATTCTAGTCAAAATCTTGTTTAGATTTGAATTGGATTTATCCTAGGAAAACCGAATTTAATTGTGGAGATTCTCCCTTGGAAAATTCGGATTTTTTGGTTTGGATAAGGGAGAAAATCTTTTCCTAGTCCAATTCGAATTCAGAGAATCACCTCATGCAGGACTATAAATAGAGGTCCTGCCACTCCAGTTCTCTTAGAGCACAGACTCTCAGGTGAGCAGGCTTATTGTTGCACAGCTCATCGTGACAATAAAGTTCTTTAGAGATCTGGGTGGTCAGAAGAAGACTAGCAGTGCTAGCATACCGATCGAGGTTCAGAGTGCCCACACACTCAGCCATTCGGGAATTAGGAGAATAGTAGAGAAGGCTAGTTGGTTGAAGCCTCCGGTCATTCTCCTCCTGCAAGATTGGCGTCCTTGAGGTATGAGTTTTAATTGTTGTTGGTTTATTGTATATGGCATCATGAGATATTTAACGATCTAAAAATTTTTATTGTTCCGCTGCGCCACTCTGATACGTTTTTACCGATTTATTTTCCTACAATTGGTATCAGAGCCATCTCATGACTATGCTATGTACATAAATTAGACAATTACTTAGTCTTTTTATTTATGTATGGATTTGATATTTAGAGAGTGGCATTCTAGGGTTCCTTTATGTTGTTATCATGTATTATGTATAAAGTATGTGGTTATTTTAATTTTTTGAATTATTATAAGCATGCTTGTTTATACTGGTTATGGTTCCTTAGAATTTAGAAAAATTGTATCTAGGAATTTTTTATGTAACCATGGGAGCAGTTTATTAACACTGTAATTTTCCCATGGATATTAATTCTTGTCTCTTAGAATTTTTATGGTTAGAATTTTTTGAACACCGGAAACGGTTTAGGAATTTTTTATGTAATTATTCTTGGAGGAGATTGAAGATTGAAGACTGTAATTTATTTTTCCCAAAAGTTAAATTTAATTTAAAGATTAAAATTTTGATTGTGTGGAAAATTTCAATTAATTAGGATTCAAATTAATTTTTGGAGATCCTAATAGGTAAATTGGAATATGGCACGAAAATCGAGACACGACCCCTCGGGATAGGCCGACAAACCTTGGTGGGGCTGCAGCCCCTGCCTTAGGGCAGGATGGGGCTGCGGCAGCCCCTGAGCAGGCCCACACCACCCACGGCCGCAGGTTCTGCCTGCAGCCAGGGGTGGCCGTGGCCTGCCCAAGGCTGGCCGCAGCCTGGGCGTGCAGCCTCTGGCTGCAGGCGCTGTCTGCAGCCTGCCGGCTGCTGCGCCCAGTCTGGGCGTGCAGCCTGGCACTGCAGGCTTGGCCTGTAGCCCGGCAGGGGTGCACAAGGGGCGGCCGTGGGCTGCCAGCCTCTCCGGGGTTGGTGGCTGCCCACGGCGGCTGCCGCCTACGGGGGCGGCGGTCCGACGGTCCAAAAATCAGAAAATTTTGATTTTTAAATTTGAGATTTAATTTTAAATCATGTTTAAAAATATGTAATTAAAAATTTGAAATTTTTGAAATTACATATTATTACACATGATGTTTTAAAATTGTTTAAAATTCAAATTTGAAATTTAAATTTGAAATTCGAATTTGGAATTTGAATTTGAAATTTAAATTTTGGGAGATTTAAATTTTAAATAATTCTTGGGATGAGAAATAAATGGAGAGGCTACATAAAGAAGGATATAAGAAGACGGAACAGAATTCAAGACCCAAAGAATGCTTTGGATGGAATTTTGTAATCTTTATTTTCTTTGTTCTAGGATGGAACCATAGCTTGGTTATTCTGTCAATTATTTTTTCTATGATATGTCATAGATGTATAAATATGTATTGATGGATGTTTTGTATGCATATTTGATAACATGTCATATAGGATAGGTGAGTGCCGCTCATACTATATTGATCATACATAATTTGTCAAAACTTGCATGTTTTTCAAAATATTGAGTGGGAGAGGGTTTCAAACAAAACCCACGGCCTCCATTGTTGATCCATATGTGAAAGCATGGTAACGCCTCGCGTCAGTTCTGACCTGACCACACCCCTCGGTAGGTGTTTACCGCCGCCGGTATACTAGATCGGATCTCCTATGTGGAAAACGTGTTCGGGTGTGATCCTATTCATGACCACCCCTCGGTGGCTTGGTAGGACGTGGATCGGGCTACGTAAACAATGGTTATACACTCAAGACTCGTTTAGTTATTAACCTTCCCTAGAAGCTCTGTTAACTAAACTAGTGGCCAAATAAGCGGTTATTAATATATGTCTTAACCTTGGAGGATTTAAGGTAACATATATTAATTGGACGGGGTCCATGTTCCGGCTATTTGTTCTCATGACCACCCCTCGGTGGCTTGGGGCAATAGGTGCTGTGAATTACCGTTGCAATGCTACATGTTTTTTCAAGTTTCATGTAGGAACATACTTGTATGTTTTTATTTGCTAAATTATCTGTATATTTGCTTGGGCTTTGTAATGATGTCTAGTATAATTTTATTTCAGTTCAAAATGTCACCGACACCCCTCATTTCAATACTTACTGAAAATAAGTTGAATGGCGACAATTATAAAGACTGGAAAAGAAATCTATTAATAGTTCTCAGCTGCGAGAGACACAAGTTCGTACTGGACGAACCATGCCCACCTGGGCCCAAACCTGACACACCACTTGAGGAGGTCCCGGTTGCCTATAATCGTTGGAGAGAATCTAATGAAATAGCTCGATGCTACATCCTTGCTAGCATGACGAGTGCTTTACAAAAGCAGCATGAGACTTATCAAGTTGCTGGGGAGATCATGGATAATCTGGAGGACATGTTCGGAGGCCAAGAAAAATTGGCTCGACAGTCCGCTATCACCAGCATTATGAACTCTAAGCAAAAGGCGGGTGCTCCGGTGAAGGACCATATGATCACTCTAATGGGATTCTTCGCTGAGGCTGCCGAGAATGGTGCTGAGTTGGACTATAACACCCAGATCGAGATGGTGTTCAAGACTCTGTCTAAAGATTTTGTGGGGTTTAAGGCCGCATACA
This sequence comes from Antiaris toxicaria, assembly GCA_035233585.1. Classification (NCBI taxonomy): domain Eukaryota; kingdom Viridiplantae; phylum Streptophyta; class Magnoliopsida; order Rosales; family Moraceae; genus Antiaris; species Antiaris toxicaria. The sequence goes on along the minus strand of CP141155.1, from coordinate 53,848,252 downwards.
ATCTGGCGACAAAGGAGTTAGGACTAACCGAGCTCATGAAGCAACTACGGGCTTATGAGCGGATGATCAGGGATGAGGATACGGTCCGACCTAAAGGAGAGGCCAATTTGGCGGAATCTTCCAATCCCTCACGGAAGAGGAAGAGGCCAAATAAGAAGCAAGTGGCTTCCAGTTCTTCTAATCCTCTTGTCTCGGACGGGAAGAAGAAGAAGAAGAACAAGAAGCCAAAGGACCCTAAAAAGTCCAAATGCTTCCACTGTGGGAAGGTAGGTCACTTCAAGAAGGCTTGCCGGGAATTCTTAGCCTCCAAGGGCAAGGAAGGTAAGGAACTTCATTACTTAGAAGCGTGTTTGGTGGAAGAATCGAAAGACACATGGGCCATTGATTCGAGCGCCACTAATCATGTTTGTGTTTCTATGCAGGGGTTCGTGGAAACGAGAAGTCTACATGATAGGAGCCTCTCGTTGCGGACTGGAGATGGTAGCTTTGTGGTGGCTGAGGCAGTGGGAGACGTTCATCTTTATTTTGATCAATTTTGGTTTATTTTATTGAAAGACTGTTTTTATGTTCCTAATTTTAGGAGGAACCTTATATCGGTAGCTTGTTTAATAAAGGATTCTTATTCAGTTTCTTTTAGTAAAAGAGTTGATATTCGTAGAAATAAGTCTTTTATCTGTTCTGGATGGATGGATGGAATCCTATATTTGATCAGACCAAAGATGTACTCACTGCTTGACACTGAATTAATTGATAACTCTAAAAGGTTGAAAGTTTCTCACTCTAACAAGGCGTATCTTTGGCATTTAAGACTTGGTCATATTAATCAGGATAGGATTCAAAGATTGGTGAAAGACGGTCCTCTGGAATCTCTGGAAGAGGTACGACTTCCCCAATGTGAGTCTTGTCTAGAGGGTAAGATGACTAAGAGGTCTTTTGGAGCTAAGGGTACAAGGGCACAGGAGCTCTTAGAAATTGTGCACACTGACGTATGTGGCCCCATGAACGTCACAGCACGAGGAGGGTTCGAGTACTATGTCTCTTTCATAGATGATTACTCGAGGTATGGATATGTGTATCTGATGCACCGCAAGAGCGAAACCTTTGATAAATTCAAAGAGTATCGTGCGGAAGTGGAAAAGCAATTGGATAAATCCATAAAGACACTTCGATCTGATCGAGGTGGCGAATACCTCTCCGATGAATTTCTAGGACATCTTGTAGAGAACGGGATATTATCCCAATTGACTGCACCTGGTACTCCACAACAGAATGGTGTAGCCGAAAGGAGAAACAGGACCTTATTGGATATGGTACGGTCCATGATGAGTTACTCAACGCTGCCATTATCATTTTGGGGACATGCTTTACAAACGGCGTGCTATATTCTGAACCAGGTTCCGAGCAAATCAATTCCTAGAACTCCGTATGAATTGTGGCGTGGCAGGAAGCCCTCCCTTGGACATATGAGAATATGGGGCTGCCCGGCACATGTACTGGATGGGGATGCGAAGAAGTTGGAACCAAGATCAGAATTGTGCATGTTTGTAGGGTATCCAAAGGGAACTAAAGGAGGTCTGTTCTATAACCCGAAGGAACAAAAGGTCATTGTCTCAACCCATGCGACATTCTTGGAGGAAAGTCACATGAATGACTTTAAGCCTCGAAGCAAAGTGGTGCTAGAGGAGTTATCGGGTGAAAGAACTGCTCCACAGATTTCGGTCTTGGACGCAAGTCCGAGTTCCAGTGAAAGACCTGCAGACGATCAACAATTTAGGGTGCCTCGTCGTAGTGGGAGGGTTTCTAAGAAACCTAATTTCTTTATGTATGATGCTGAGGTATACCAGGCCGAGGCTCATGAGCATGAGGAAGATCCGGTCACATATGATGAAGCTATAAAGGATGTTGATTCTAGATCTTGGAAACAGGCTATGAACAATGAGATGGATTCTATGAAATCCAACTCTGTTTGGGAACTTATAGATTTGCCGGATGGGATAAAACCCATTGGATGCAAATGGGTCTACAAAAGAAAGAAGGATGCGGAAGGGAGAGTGGAAACTTTCAAAGCTAGACTGGTTGCAAAGGGATACACGCAAAAGGCTGGAATCGATTACGAGGAAACCTTTTCGCCTGTTGCTATGCTGAAGTCTATCCGTATTCTTCTGTCCATTGCTGCGGCTCTCGATTATGAGATCTGGCAAATGGATGTCAAGACGGCATTCTTGAATGGCCATCTTGAAGAGTGTATCTATATGATACAGCCCGAAGGGTTCGTAGCAAAAGGCCAAGATAAGAAAGTCTGCAAGTTGCTTAGATCCATTTATGGATTAAAGTAGGCATCCCGCTCATGGAACCAGAGGTTTGATCAAGCGATTAAGACATTTGGTTTTGAGCAGAACGTTGATGAACCTTGTGTTTATAAACGTATTAAGGATGGAAAAGTGGTCTTTCTGATACTCTATGTCGATGATATACTACTCATTGGGAATGATGTAGGGAATTTATCATCGGTCAAGCTTTGGTTACACCAACAGTTTGACATGAAGGACTTGGGAGAAGCTAATTATGTTCTGGGCATTCGTCTCTTCAGAGATCGAAAGAACAAAATGATAGCATTATCCCAAGCTTCATACATAGATAAAATAATTGACAAATATGCAATGCTAGAGGCAAAGAAAGGCTCACAACCTTCTATTGCCGGTTTAACTCTTTCATTGGATGACTGTCCCAAGACATCGGAAGAAAGAGAGCATATGAGTAAGGTCCCTTATGCATCCGCTGTGGGTAGCCTTATGTACGCTATGCTTTGCACTCGCCTGGACATATGTTTTGCAGTAGGTGTGGTGAGTCGATATCAAGCGAATCCTGGAACCAAGCACTAGCAAGCAGTAAAGCATATACTCAAGTATCTTAAGAGAACGAGGGATTATATGCTAGTGTATTCTGGAGGGGACCTAACACCCGTAGGATACACGGACTCAGACTTCCAGACTTGTAAGGATTCGAGGAAATCGACATCTGGATTAGTGTTTTTACTCGGAGGAGGCGCCATTGTGTGGAGGAGCGTGAAGCAGGGCTACACAGCTGACTCTATTATGGAGGCTGAGTATGTGGCTGCGGCTGAGGCATCTAAAGAAGCGGTTTGGCTCCGCAAGTTCTTTAGAGACCTTGAGGTCATTCCGGGTGTTGACAAGCCTATCACACTTTACTGTGATAATACAGGGGCTATTGCCAACACAAGGGAATCTCGGCACCATAAGAGGACCAAGCACATAGATCGGAGGTATCACATTATTAGAGGGCATGTGGACACAGGATAAGTGGATGTATGTAAGATCGCGTCCGAGGACAACATCGCTGATCCCTTTACTAAGACTTTGGTGGCTAGAAGCTTTGAGAGGCATGTAGAGGCGAGGGGGATGCGTAACATGGCACATCTGCTGGCTTAGGGCAAGTGGGAGATTGTTAGGAAATGCCCTAAGTATTAGAGACATTTTGATTTATTCATTTTGAACTGGATAATAAAATTATACATAGAGGTTATTCATTACATTGCTATCTGTCCTCGTCTTATTTACATGTTAAAGTAAATGTAAGCAAATATGGCTCACTGACTGCTTGTGTTAAAACTGTTAGAACGTTGCATGCAATGGACTTTTGTATGCGAGAAGACAATGTTCTAAAGTTAGCAGTCTAAATTATGGTCTGTAGTCTATGGGGTTAGACCGAGCATCTAACTCATGTTAAGACTATTATGTTGTCTAAAGCCTTAGAGGGGACGGTTTGTCTTGACTGTCTGGAGCTGGACTCCCAAGTAGAGACATGGATATGTTACTCGGTGGTGACATATTAGACCGGGACTAAAGCGTGATTGATCTACGCAGTCCGCTATGAGTGGATCAATCTGCTTTTGACGTTCATTGTGCAATAACCTTAATCCTGAGTAAATGAACTACTTCATGTATATGACTTGTGTACTTTGATGTTCCAATGGCTAAAGCATCTCAGAGGTAGTAAGCTTATAGACCGGTTCGTTGGGTGCATGACTTGTATACGATGAAGGGTTTGTTTGCAGATATCGGAATCATAGCTCTGAGGAGTTAAAGGTATCCTCTTAAAGGCATTATACTGAATGTGAAAATGGATAAGGCCTTGGGTCGTCTGCTGGGTGGATGACTTCTTATTCACATATGGTGAATAATCATTTTCTTGATTCGGTAGTATAATGGAACTTTAAGATAGCCTGATCAGTAGGATTAAACGGACTTTGACCTAAGGCTGATCATGGATATCATATGAGGGTTTTGCATATATGACAAGGTCATTGGATGGAAGCTCGTCACAGGCTTACGTAATACGGTATATAATTGGGAGTTCAGTTTCAGGTTTATAGTGGTGTGACTCTGAAATTAGTGATCATATGATTGAGTTGTTCGGTACAGAATGATGATCATATGGAGTCACGGGAGCCCGATTATATATGTCCAATCAGTCCCTCTACTAGCTCCACATAATTCCTTAACGTTTGGCAAATTGATTTGTGTATGCTATTGGCTAGTTTATTATGCATGGATGGTGATGACACAGGATTAGGATGGTAGACAAGATTCTCTCCGGTTGGATTCAGATTTTGTTTTGGATAATAGAGTACAAAATTATTCGAACTCCAAATAAAGTTGCCATGATTTTATTTGAGATTGGATTGGAGTTGTAGAAAATTATCCATGAGAACAAGAATATGAAACACAACCGTTTTGTGGAATTTGAAATTTGAATTTCGAAAGTTGAAATTTGAATTTTGAATTTGAAATTTGAATTTGAAATTTGAATTTGAAATTCGAATTTGAAATTTGAATTTAAAATTTAAATTTGAAATTTGAAATTTGAAATTTGAAATTTGAATTTGAAATTTGAAATTCAAATTTTGAATCACAGTCCAAGTAGGATTCGAATTTGTTGTGGAAAATCCACAAGGTTTGAAATTCGAATTTGAGTTGGATTTGGAGAGGATAATCTTGTTAGAATCCTACTTGAATTTTGAATCCAAATCCCAACAAAAGTGGGTGAATTTTTTGAGGATAATCCTCAATGGAAAATTCGGTTTTTTGTGGATAAGATTCAAGGGAAAATTCAAGTTTCAATCCTAGTTGAATTTGGATTCTCTCCTTCCCTAAAAGTGGCTGAAATTTTGGAGCCTTAATCCTAGGAAATTCGGTTATTTTTGGATAAGGTTGAGATGAGATTTAGCTTGAAAAATTCTAGTGGAATTTTGATTCTTCCTTATCCTAAAAGTGGCCGAAAATTTGGAGAAGATTTTCTCCTAAAGATTTCGAATTTTTTGGTTGAAAAAGGGAGATAAAATTCTAGTTAAAATCTTGTTTAGATTTGAATTGGATTTATCCTAGGAAAACCGAATTTAATTGTGGAGATTCTCCCTTGGAAAATTCGGATTTTTTGGTTTGGAAAAGGGAGAAAATCTTTTCCTAGTCCAATTCAAATTCAGAGAATCACCTCATGCAGGACTATAAATAGAGGTCCTGCCACTCCAGTTCTCTTAGACCACAGACTCTCAGGTGAGCAGGCTTATTGTTGCACAGCTCATCGTGACAATAAAGTTCTTTAGAGATCTGGGTGGTCAGAAGAAGACTAGCAGTGCTAGCATACCGATCGAGGTTCAGAGTGCCCACACACTCAGCCATTCGGGAATTAGGAGAATAGTAGAGAAGGCTAGTTGGTTGAAGCCTCCGGTCATTCTCCTCCTGCAAGATTGGCGTCCTTGAGGTATGAGTTTTAATTGTTGTTGGTTTATTGTATATGGCATCATGAGATATTTAACGATCTAAAAATTTTTATTGTTCCGCTGCGCCACTCTGATACGTTTTTACCGATTTATTTTCCTACATAAAGGACATTCTTTCTAAGAAGAGAAGGCTTGGGGAGTTTGAAACTGTGGCCATGATAGAAGAATGCAGTGTTATTTTACAGAATAAACTTCCCCCAAAGTTGAAGGATACAGGAAGTTTTACCATTCCATGTGCTATTGGCAATAAGTACGTTGACAAGGCTCTTTGTGACCTTGGAGCAAGCATAAACCTTATGCCAATGTCAATCTTCAGAAAGTTAGGAATTGGGGAAGCAAGGCCAACTACAGTGACTTTACAATTAGCAGACCAATCAATTACCCATCTAGAAGGAAAGATTGAAGATGTATTGGTAAGGGTAGATAAATTCATTTTCCCTGCAGACTTCATTGTTCTAGATTTTGAAGCAGATAGAGAAGTGCCTATCATACTGGGAAGACCATTTCTAGCAACAGGGAGAACATTGGTTGATGTGCAAAAAGGAGAGCTTACAATGAGAGTCAACGACGAGAAGGTGACCTTTAATGTGCTCAAAGCAATGAGGTTTCCCGATGAGGTAGAGGAGTGTTCAATGGTGAATATGCTTGAGTATGTGGTGTCAGAAGAATTTGAGAAGGGCTACTACAAATATCATGAGGAACTGACTATGCCAAAAGAAGATGTGAAGATGACTGAAAAGATAAGTGCCTCGGTAGCTTGGGTGGATGAAGCATCGGCCAATGTATTTAGAGAAAGGAAGTTTGAGCCACTGGGATTGGTAGATTGTGAGATCAAGAAGCCTTGGCCATCTATTGAAGAGCCACCGATTTTGGAGTTGAAGCCTCTTCCAGCACACCTCCGATATGCTTACTTAGGAGAATCAGAAACCCTTCCAGTGATAATCTCAACTTTGTTGACTAGGGATCAGGAGCAGGATCTAATTGCAGTGTTAAAAAAATTTAAGAAAGGGCTAGGGTGGACAATTACAGACATCAAGGGAATTACCCTACTATCTATATGCATAAGATTCTACTTAAAGAATGCTACAACACTTCTGTGGAGCAGCAACGAAGACTAAACCCGATCATAAAGGAAGTGGTGAAGAAGGAGATAATTAAATGGCTAGATGCAAGCATAATCTACCCCATTTCAGATAGCTCATGGGTCAGCCCTATGCAGTGCATACCTAAGAAGGGAGGAACGACTGTTGTGACTAATGATAACAACGAGTTGATCCCTACCCGTACAGTCACAGGCTGGAGAGTTTGTATGGATTACCGGAAGCTAAACAACGCCACTAGGAAAGATCATTTCCCATTGCCCTTTATCGATCAGATGCCGGATAGATTAGCTGGGAAAGAGTATTACTACTTTTTGGATGGCTGTTCAGGTTACAACCAGATTGCTATAGCACCTGAGGATCAGGAGAAGACCACCTTCACTTGTCCATATGGAACATTTGCTTTTAGGAGGATGTCATTCGGGTTGTGCAATGCTCCAGCAACTTTTCAACGTTGTATGATGGCTATCTTCTCTGATATGGTGGAACAATATTTAGAGGTCTTCATGGATGATTTCTCAGTTATGGGAGAATCTTTCGATGAATGCTTGGCAAATTCGGAGCAGATTCTGAAAAGGTGTGAAGAAACTAGCCTAGTTTTAAATTGGGAAAAATTTCATTTTACGATGACTAAGGGGATTATGTTAGGACACAAGGTATCAAGGAAAGGCATTAAGGTGGATAAGGCTAAGATAGAGATCATTGACAAGATGCCACCACCATCATCAGTCAAGGGAATCAGAAGCTTTTTGGGACATGCGGGTTTCTATAGAAGATTTATCAAGGATTTCTCAAAAATCTCCAAACCCTTATGTTATTTGCTTGAGTAGAACAAGCCCTTCAAATTTGATGAGGAGTGCCAATATGCATTTACAGAACTGAAGAAGAAACTTGTGTCAGCACCTATCATTGTGGCACCTGATTGGTCTCATTCATTTGAGTTGACGTGTGATGCGAGTGACCATGCCATAGGAGCAATATTAGGACAAAGAAAAGATAAAGTGTTCCACTCCATTTAGTATGCTAGCAAAACTCTGACTGACGCTCAGCTCAACTATACCACCACTGAAAAATAACTCTTGGCAGTGGTATTTACCTTTGACAAGTTTCAGGCATATTTGGTGGGCACCAAAGTGGTGGTCAATACGGATCACTCAACTATAAAGTACCTCATTGCCAAAAAGGATGCCAAACCGAGGTTGATTAGATGGGTTCTATTGCTACAAGAATTTGATCTGGAAATCAGAGATACAAAAGGGACTGAAAATCAAGTGGCTGATCATTTGTCAAGGTTAGAGAGTGGACAGAGAGAGAGAGATGAAAAGCCAATAAAGGAAACCTTTCCTGATGAGCAGCTTTTTGTAGTTAAGCAAGGGATCAGACCTTAGTATGGAGACATAGTGAATTATTTGGTGAGTGGTTTAATCCCACCCGATCTGACTAGTCAACAAAGGTGGAGATTCCTTCAGGATGTCAAGTTTTACTACTGGGACGAGCCGCATTTGTTCAAGCAAGGTGCAGACTAGATTATGAGAAGATGTGTGCCTGAAGAGGAAGTGGTTGGTATACTTCAGCATTGCCATTCATCTCCCTATGGTGGTCACTATGGAGGATTTAGAACAGCCGCAAAAGTTCTACAATCTGGTTTCTTTTGGCCCTCTCTCCTTAAAGACGCTCATGAGTTCGCCAGGATGTGTGACAGGTGTCAGCGGGCAGGGAACATATCACAACGACATGAAATGCCCTTAAACAATATTCTGGAAGTTGAGATATTTGATGTTTGGGGCATAGACTTCACGGGACCGTTTCCTTCATCCTTCAGCAATCAATACATCGTAATAGCCGTGGACTATGTCTCCAAATGGGTGGAAGCTGCAGCATTCCCTACAAATGACTCTAAAGTGGTTGTAAGGTTCTTGCATAAGAACATTTTTACACGTTTTGGGACTCCTAGATGTTAGGAAATGCCCTAAGCATTAGAAACATTTTGATGTATTCATTTTGAGCTGGATAATAAAATTATATATAGAGGTTATTCATTACATTGCTATCTGTCCTCGTCTTATTTACATGTTAAAGTAAATGTAAGCAAATATTGCCCACTGACTGCTTGTGTTAAAATTGTTAGAACGTTGCATGCAATGGATTTTTGTATGCAAGAAGACAATATTCTAAAGTTAGCGGTCTAAACTATGGTCTGTAGTCTATGGGGTTAGACCGAGCATCTAACTCATGTTAAGACTATTATGTTGTCTAAAGCCTTGGAGGGGACGATTTGTCTTGACTGTCTGGAGCTGGACTCCCAAGTAGAGACATAGATATGTTACTTGGTGGTGACATATTAGACCGGAACTAAAACGTGATTGATCTACGTAGTCCGCTATGAGTGGATCAATCTGCTTTTGACGTTTATTGTGCAATAACCTTAATCCTGAGTAAATGAACTACTTCATGTATATGACTTGTGTACTTTGATGTTCCAATGGCTAAAGCGTCTCAGAGGTAGTAAGCTTATAGATCGGTTCGTTGGGTGCATGACTTGTATACGATGAAGGGTTTGTTTGCAGATATTGGAATCATAGCTCTAAGGAGTTAAAGGTATCCTCTTAAAGGCATTATACTGAATGTGAAAATGGACAAGGCCTTGGGTTGTCTGCTGGGCAGGTGACTTCTTATTCACATATGGTGAATAATCATTTTCTTAATTCGGTAGTATAATGGAACTTTAAGATAGCCTGATCAGTAGGATTAAACGGACTTTGACCTAAGGCTGATCATGGATATCGTATGAGGGTTTTGCATATATGACAAGGTCATTGGATAGTAGCTCATCACGGGCTTACGTAACAAGGTATATAATTAGGAGTTTAGTTTCAGGTTTATAGTGGTGTGACTCTGAAACTAGTGATCATATGATTGAGTTGTTCGGTAAAGAATGATGATCATATGGATTTGCAGGAGCCTGATTATATATGTCCAATCAGTCCCTCTACTAGCTCCACATAATTCCTTAATGTTTGGCAAATTGATTTGTGTATGCTATTGGCTGGTTTATTATGCATGGATGGTGATGACACAGGATTAGGATGGTAGACAAGATTCTCTTCGGTTGGATTCAGATTTTGTTTTGGATAATAGAGTACACAATTATTTGAACTCCAAATAAAGTTGCCATGATTTTATTTGAGATTGGATTGGAGTTGTAGAAAATTATCCATGAGAACAAGAATTTGAAACACAACCGTTTTGTGGATTTTGAAATTTGAAATTTGAAATTTGAATTTGAAATTCAAATTTTGAATCACAGTCCAAGTGGGATTCAAATTTGTTGTGGAAAATCCACAAGGTTTGAAATTCGAATTTGAGTTGGATTTGGAGAGGATAATCTTGTTAGAATCCTACTTGAATTTTGAATCCAAATCCTAACAAATTATGGACGAAATTTTGAGGATAATCCTCAATGGAATTTCGGTTTTTGTGGATAAGTTTCAGGGGAAAAATTCAAGTTTCAATCCCAGTTGAATTTGGATTCTCTCCTTCCCTGAAAAGTGGCCGAAATTATGAAGGAAATCTCCTAGGAAAATTCGATTATTTTGGATAAGGTTGAGATAAGATTCAAGCTTGAAAATCCTAGTGGAATTTTGATTCTCCCTTATCCTTAAAGCGGCCAAATTTTTTGAGGAGATTTTCTCCTAGGAATTTCAGATTTTTTTAGTTGAAAAAAGGGAGATAAAATTCTAGTTAAAATCTTGTTTAGATTTGGATTGGATTTATCCTAAATAAACCGAATTTTATTGTTGGGATTTTCCCATGGAAAAATTCAGATTTTATGGTTATGGATAAGGGAGAATATCTTTTCCTAATCCAATTCGAATTCAGAGAATCACCTCATGTAGGTCTATAAATAGAGGTCCTGCCACTCCGATTCTCTCAGAGCACAGACTCTCAGGTGAGCAGGCTTATTGTTGCACAGCTCATCGTGACAATAAGTTCTTTAGAGATCTGGGTGGTCGGAAGAAGACTAGCAGTGCTAGCGTACCGATCGAGGTTCAGAGTGCCCACACACTCAGCCATTCGGGAATTGGAGAATAGTAGAGAAGCCTAGTTGGTTGAAGCCTCTGGTCATTCTCCTCCTGCAAGATTGGCGTCCTTGAGGTATGAGTTTTAATTGTTGTTGGTTTATTGTATATGGCATCATGAGATATTTAACGATCTAAAAATTTTTATTGTCTCGCTGCACCACTCTGATATGTTTTTACCGATTTATTTTCCTATAATTGGTATCAGAACCATCTCATGACTATGCCATGTACATAAATTAGACAATTACTTAGTCTTTTTATTTATGTATGGATTTGATTTTTAGAGAGTGGCATTCTAGGGTTCGTTTATGTTGTTATCATGCACTATGTATAAAGTATGTGGTTATTTTAATTTTCTGAATTATTATAAGCATGGTTGTTTATACCGGTTATGGTTCCTTAGAATTTAGAAAAATTGTATCTAGGAATTTTTATGTAACCATGGGAGCAGTTTATTAACACTGTAATTTTCCCATGGATTTTTAATTTTTTGTCTCTTAGAATTTTTATGGTTAGAATTTTTGTACACCGGAAACGGTTTAGGAAATTTTATGTGATTATTCTTGGAGTAGATTGAAGATTGAAGACCGTAATTTATTTTTTCCCAAAAGTTAAATTTGATTTAAAGGTTGAAATTTTGATTGTGTGGAAAATTTCAATTTAATTGGGATTCAAATTAATTTTTGGAAATCCTAATAGGTAAATTGGAATATGGCACGAAAATCGAGACACGACCCCTCGGGATAGGCCGATGGGCCTTGGTGGGGCTGCAGCCCCTGCCCTCAGGTAGGATGGGGCTGCGGCAGCCCCTGTGCAGGCCAACACCACCCAGGGCCGCAGGCTTGGCCTGCAGCCAAGGGTGGCTGTGGCCTGCCCAAGGCTGGCCGCAGCCTGGGTGTGCAGCCTGGCACTGCAGGCTTGGCCTGCGGCCCGGCAAGGCTGCACATAGGGGGTGGTCGTGGGCTGCTAACCCCTCCGGGGCTGGTGGCTGCCCATGGCGGCTGCCGCCTTCGGGGGTGGCAGTGCGACGGTCTAAAAATCGAAAAAATTTTGATTTTTAAATTAGAGATTTAATTTTAAATCATGTTTAAAAATATGTAATTGAAAATTTGAAATTTTTGAAATTACATATTATTACACATGATGTTTAAAATTGTTTAAAATTTAAATTTGAAATTTAAATTTGAAATTCGAATTTGGAATTTGAATTTGAAATTTAAATTTTTGGAGATTTAAATTTTAAATAATTCTTGGGATGAGAAATAAATGGAGAGGCTACATAAAGATGGATGCAAGAAGACGGAACGAAATTCAAGACCCAAAGAAAGCTTTGGATGGAATTTTGTAATCTTTAATTTCTTTGTTCTAGGATGGAACCATAACTTGGTTATTCTGTCAATTATTTTTTCTGTGATATGTCATAGATGTATAAATATTTATTGACCGATGTTTTATATGCGTATTTGATAACATGTCATATAGGATAGGTGTGTGCCGCTCATACTATATTGATCATACATAATTTGTCAAAACTTGCATGTTTTTCAAAATATTGAGTGGGAGAAGGTTTCAAACAAAACCCAAGGCCTCCATTGTTGATCCATATGTGAAAGCATGGTAATGCCTCGTGTCAGTTCTGCCCTGACCACACCCCTCGGTAGGTGTTTACCACCGCCGGTATACTAGATTGGATCTCCTATGTGGAAAACATGTTCGGGTACGATCCTATTCATGACCACCCCTCGGTGGCTTGGTAGGATGTGGATCGGGCTACGTGAACAATGGTTATACACTCAAGACTCGTTTAGTTATTAACCTTCCCTAGAAGCTCTGTTAACTAAACTGGTGGCCAAATAAGCGATTATTAATATATGTCTTAACCTTGGAGGATTTAAGGCAAATATATTAATTGGACGGGGTCCATGTTCCGGCTATTTGTTTTCATGACCACCCCTCTGTGGCTTGGGGCAATAGGTGCTGTGAATTACCGTTGCAATGCTATGTGTTTTTCAAGTTTCATGTAGGAACTTACTTGTATGTTTTATTTGCTAAATTATCTGTATATTTGCTTGGGCTTTGTAATGATGTCTAGTATAATTTCATTTCAGTTCAAAATGTCACCGACACCCCTCATTTCAATACTTACTGAAAATAAGTTGAATGGCGATAATTATAAAGACTGGAAAAGAAATCTATTAATAGTTCTCAGCTGCGAGAGACACAAGTTCGTACTGGACGAACCATGCCCACCTGGGCCCAAACCTGACACACCACTTGAGGAGGTCCTGGTTGCCTATAATCGTTGGAGAGAATCCAATGAAATAGCTCGATGCTACATCCTTGCTAGCATGACGAGTGCTTTACAAAAGTAGCATGAGACTTATCAAGTTGCTGAGGAGATCATGGAAAATCTGGAGGACATATTCAGAGGCCAAGAAAAATTGGCTTGACAGTCTGCTATCACCAGCATTATGAACTCTAAGCAAAAGGCGGGTACTTCGGTGAAGGACCATATGATCACTCTAATGGGATTCTTCGCTGAGGCTGCCGAGAATGGTGCTGAGTTGGACTACAACACCCAGATCGAGATGGTGTTCAAGACTCTGTCTAAAGATTTTGTGGGGTTTAAGGCCGCATACAATCTGGCGACAAAGGAGTTAGGACTAACCGAGCTCATGAAGCAACTATAGGCTTATGAGCGGATGATCAGGGATGAGGATGTGGTCCGACCTAAAGGTGAGGCCAATTTGGCAGAATCTTCCAAACCCTCACGGAAGAGGAAGAGGCCAAATCAGAAGCAAGCAGCTTCCAGTTCTTCTAATCCTCCTGTCTCGGATGGGAAGAAGAAGAAGAAGAACAAGAAGCCTAGGGACCCTAAAAGTCCAAGTGCTTCCATTGTGGGAAGGTAGGTCACTTCAAGAAGGCTTACCAGGAATTCCTAGCCGCCAAGGGCAAGGAAGGTAAGGAACTTCATTACTTGGAAGCGTGTTTGATGAAAGAATCGAAAGACACTTGGGTCATTGATTCGGGTGCCACTAATCATGTTTGTGTTTCTATACAGGGGTTCGTGGAAACGAGAAGTCTACATGATAGGAGCCTCTCGTTGCGGACTAGAGATGGTAGCTTTGTGGTGGTTGAAGCAGTAGGAGATGTTTACCTTTATTTTGATCAATTTAGGTTTATTTTATGAAAAGACTGTTTTTATGTTCCAATTTTAGGAGGAATCTTATATCGGTAGCTTGTTTAATAAAGGATTCTTATTCAGTTTCTTTTAGTAAAAGAGTTGATATTCGTAGAAATAAGTCTTTTATCTATTCTGGATGGATGGATGGAAACCTATATTTGATCAAACCAAAGATGTACTCACTGCTTGACACTGAATTTAAAAGGTTGAAAGTTTCTCACTCTAACAAGGAGTATCGTTGGCATTTAAGTCTTGGTCATATTAATCAGGATAGGATTCAAAAATTGGTGAAAGACGGTCCTTTAGAATCTCTGAAAGAGGTACGTCTTCCTCAATGTGAGTCTTGTCTAGAGGGTAAGATGACTAAGAGGTCTTTTGGAGCTAAGGGTACAAGGGCTTAGGAGCTCTTAGAAATTGTGCACACTGACATATGTGGCCCCATGAACGTCACAGTACGAGGAGGGTTCGAGTATTATGTCTCTTTTATAGATGATTACTCGAGGTATGGATATGTGTATCTGATGCACCGCAAGAGCGAAACCTTTGACAAGTTCAAAGAGTATCGTGCGGAAGTGGAAAAGCAATTGGATAAATCCATAAAGACACTTCGATCTGATCGTGGTAGCAAATACCTCTCCAATGAATTTCTAGGACATCTTATAGAGAACGGGATATTATCCCAATTGACTGCACCTGGTACTCCACAACAGAATGGTGTAGCCGAAAGGAGAAACAGGACCTTATTGGATATGGTACGGTCCATGATGAGTCATTCAACGCTGCCATTATCATTTTGGGGATATGCTTTACAAACGGCGTGCTATATTCTGAACCAGGTTCCGAGCAAATCAATACCCAGAACTCCGTATGAATTGTGGCGTGACAGGAAGCCCTCCATTGGACATATGAGAATATGGGGCTGCCCGGCACATGTACTGGATGGGGATGCGAAAAAGTTGGAACTAAGATCAGAATTGTGCATGTTTGTAGGGTATCCAAAAAGAACTAAAAGAGGTCTATTCTATAACCCGAAGGAACAAAAAGTGATTGTCTCAACCCATGCGACATTCTTGGAGGAAAGTCACATGAATGACTTTAAGCCTCGAAGCAAAGTGGTGCTAGAAGAGTTATCAGGTGAAAGAACTACTCCACAGATTTCGGTCTTGGACGCAAGTCTGAGTTCCACTGAAAAACCTGCAGACGATCAACAATTTAGGGTGCCTCGTCGTAGTGGGAGGGTTTCAAAGAAACCTAATTTCTTCATATATGATGCTGAGGTATACCAGGCCGAGGCTCATGAGCATGAGGATGATCCGGTCACCTATGATGAAGCTATAAATGATGTTGATTCTAAATCTGGGAAACAGGCTATGAACAATGAGATGGATTCTATGAAATCTAACTCTGTTTGGGAACTTGTAGATTTGCCGGATGGGATAAAACCCATTGGATGCAAATAGGTCTACAAAAGAAAGAAGGATGCAAAAGGGAGAGTGGAAACTTTCAAAGCTAGACTGGTTGCAAAGGGATACACGCAAAAGGCTGGAATCGATTACGATGAAACCTTTTCGCCTGTTGCTATGCTGAAGTCTATCCGTATTCTTCTGTCCATTGCTGCGGCTCTCGATTATGAGATCTAGCAAATGGATGTCAAGACGGCATTCTTAAATGGCCATCTTGAATAGTGTATCTATATGATACAGCCCGAAGAGTTCGTAGCGAAAGGCCAAGAAAGGAAAGTCTGCAAGTTGCTTAGATCCATTTATGGATTAAAGCAAGCATCCCGCTCATGGAACCAGAGGTTTGATCAAGCGATTAAGACATTTGGTTTTGAGCAGAACGTTGATGAACTCTGTGTTTATAAACGTATTAAGGATGGAAAAGTGGTCTTTCTGATACTCTATGTCGATGATATACTACTCATCGGGAATGATGTAGGGAACTTATCATCGGTCAAGCTTTGGTTACACCAACAGTTTGACATGAAGGACTTGGGAGAAGCTAATTATGTTCTAGGCATTCATCTCTTCAGAGATCGAAAGAACAAAATGATAGCGTTATCCCAAGCTTCATACATAGATAAAATAATTGACAAATATGCAATGCAAGAAGCAAAGAAAGGTTCGCAACCTTCTATTACCAGTCTAACTCTTTCATTGGATGACTGTCCCAAGACATCGGAAGAAAGAGAGCGTATGAGTAAGGTCTCTTATGCATCCGCTGTGGGTAGCCTTATGTACGCTATGCTTTGCACTCGCCCGGATATATGTTTTGCAGTAGGTATGGTGAGTCGATATCAAGCAAATCCTGGAACCAAGCACTGGCAAGCTGTAAAGCATATACTCAAGTATCTTAAGAGAACAAGGGATTATATGCTGGTGTATTCTGGAGGGGACCTAACACCCGTAGGATACACAGACTCAGACTTCCAGACTTGTAAGGATTCGAGGAAATCGACATCTGGATCAGTGTTTTTTCTCGGAGGAGGCGCCATTGTGTGGAGGAGCGTGAAGCAGGGCTGCACAGCTGACTCTACTATGGAGGCTGAGTATGTGGCTGCGGTTGAGGCATCTAAAGAAGCGGTTTGGCTCCGCAAGTTCTTTAGAGACCTTGAGGTCATTCCGGGTGTTGACAAGCCTATCACATTTTACTGTGATAATACAGGGGCTATTGCCAACACAAGGGAATCTCGGCACCACAAGAGGACCAAGCACATAGATCAGAGGTATCACATTATTAGAGGGCATGTGGAGACAGGACAAGTGGATGTAAGTAAGATCGCATCCGAGGACAACATTGCCGATCCCTTTACTAAGACTTTGGTAGCTAGAAGCTTTGAGAGGCATGTAGAGGTGATGGGGATACGTGACATGGCACATCTACTGGCTTAGGGCAAGTGGGAGATTGTTAGGAAATGCCCTAAGTATTAGAGACATTTTGATGTATTCATTTTGAACTGGATAATAAAATTATACATAGAGGTTATTCATTACATTGCTATCTGTCCTCGTCTTATTTACATGTTAAAGTAAATGTAAGCAAATATGGCTCACTGACTGCTTGTGTTAAAACTGTTAGAACGTTGCATGCAATGGACTTTTGTATGCGAGAAGACAATGTTCTAAAGTTAGCAGTCTAAACTATGGTCTGTAGTCTATGGGGTTAGACCGAGCATCTAACTCATGTTAAGACTATTATGTTGTCTAAAGCCTTAGAGGGGACGGTTTTTCATGACTGTCTGGAGCTGGACTCCCAAGTAGAGACATGGATATGTTGCTCGGAGGTGACATATTAGACCGGGACTAAAGCGTGATTGATCTACGTAGTCCGCTATGAGTGGATCAATCTGCTTTTGACGTTCATTGTGCAATAACCTTAATCCTGAGTAAATGAACTATTTCATGTATATGACTTGTGTACTTTGATGTTCCAATGCTAAAGCGTCTCAGAGGTAGTAAGCTTATAGACCAGTTAGTTGGGTGCATGACTTGTATACGATGAAGGGTTTGTTTGCAGATATTGGAATCATAGCTCTAAGGAGTTAAAGGTATCCCCTTAAAGGCATTATACTGAATGTGAAAATGGACAAGGGCTTGGGTTGTCTGCTGGGCAGATGACTTCTTATTCACATATGGTGAACAATCATTTTCTTAATTCGGTAGTATAATGAAACTTTAAGATAGCCCGATCAGTAGGATTAAACGGACTTTGACCTAAGGCTGATCATGGATATCATATGAGGGTTTTGCATATATGACAAGGTCATTGGATAGTAGCTCGTCACAGGCTTACGTAATACGGTATATAATTGGGAGTTCAGTTTCAGGTTTATAGTGGTATGACTCTGAAACTAGTGATCATATGATTGAGTTGTTTGGTAAAGAATGATGATCATATGGATTTGTGGGAGTCCGATTATATATGTCCAATCAGTCCCTCTACTAGCTCCACATAATTCCTTAACGTTTGGCAAATTGATTTGTGTATGCTATTGGCTGGTTTTTTATACATGGATGGTGATGACACAGGATTAGGATGGTAGACAAGATTCTCTCCGGTTGGATTTAGATTTTGTTTTGGATAATAGAGTACACAATTATTCGAACTCCAAATAAAGTTGCCATGATTTTATTTGAGATTGGATTGGAGTTGTAGAAAATTATCCATGAGAACAAGAATTTGAAACACAACCGTTTTGTGGATTTTGAAATTTGAATTTTGAAATTTGATATTTGAAATTTGAATTTGAAATTTGAATTTGAAATTTGAATTTGAAATTCGAATTTGAAATTTGAAATTCAAATTTTGAATGACAGTCGAAGTGGGATTCGAATTTGTTGTGGAAAATCCACAAGGTTTGAAATTCGAATTTGAGTTGGATTTAGAGAGGATAATCTTGTTAGAATCCTACTTGAATTTTGAATCCAAATCCTAACAAATTATTAATGAAATTTTGAGGATAATCCTCAATGGAATTTCGGTTTTTGTGGATAAGGTCCAAGGGAAAAATTCAAGTTTCAATCCCAGTTGAATTGGGATTCTCTCCTTCCCTAAAAAGTGGCCAAAATTATGGAGGAAATCTCCTAGGAAAATTCAGTTATTTTGGATAAGGTTGAGATAAGATTCAAGCTTGAAAATCCTAGTGGAATTTTGATTCTCCCTTATCCTTAAAGTGGCCGAATTTTTTGAGGAGATTTACTCCTAGGAATTTCGGATTTTTTGGTTGAAAAAAGGGAGATAAAATTCTAATTAAAATCTTGTTTAGATTTGGATTGGATTTATCCTAAATAAACTGAATTTTATTGTTGGGATTTTCCCATGGAAAAATTCAGATTTTATGGTTATGGATAAGGGAGAATATCTTTTCCTAATCCAATTCGAATTCAGAGAATCACCTCATGCAGGTCTATAAATAGAGGTCCTGACACTCCAGTTCTCTCAGACCACAGACTCTCAGGTGAGCAGGCTTATTGTTGCACAGCTCATCGTGACAATATGTTCTTTACAGATCTGGGTGGTCGGAAGAAGACTAGTAGTGCTAACATACCGATCGAGGTTCAGAGGGCCCACACACTCAGCCATTCGGGAATTGGAGAATAGTAGAGAAGCCTAGTTGGTTGAAGCCTCTGGTCATTCTCCTCCTGCAAGATTGGCGTCCTTTAGTTATGAGTTTTAATTGTTGTTGGTTTATTGTATATGGCATCATGAGATATTTAACGATCTAAAAATTTTTATTGTTCCGCTGCGCCACTCTGATACGTTTTTACCGATTTATTTTCCTACACTAGAGCCATCATAAGTGATGAGGGAACTCACTTCAACAGCAAGCAATTTGAAAGCCTTTTGGCCAATTATGGAGTGAAGCACAAAATTGCTACAGCATACCATCTCCAAACCAGTGGGCAGGCTGAGGTGTCTAATAGGGAAATAAAGAGGATTCTGGAAAAAGTTGTCAATCCCACAAGGAAGGATTGGTCGGCCAGGTTCGATGACACATTGTGGGCATATCAGACAGCTTACAAAACTCCCTTAGGAGTATCATCATATAGATTAGTATTTGGTAAAGCCTGCCATTTGCCAGTGGAGTTGGAACATAAGGCGTATTGGGCAATCTCAAAGCTTAATCTTGATGTATAGGCTGCAGGAGAAAGAAGGATGCCGCAACTTAATGAGATGGAAGAATTTCGCGTGATGGCTTATGAAAATGCAAAGATATACAAGGAAAAGGTCAAAAGATGGCATGATAGCAGGATTCGTCCATAGAAATTTGAAGAGGGGCAGTTTATTCTTCTTTTCAACTCACGGCTAAAGTTGTTCCCAGGGAAACTAAGGTCAAGATGGTCTAGTCCATTCCAGATTTCAGAAGTATTTCCTCATGGTGCAGTGGAACTCATGGAAGAAAAATCAAGTAGAAAGTTCAAGGTGAATGGGCAGCGTATCAAGCATTATTGGGGAGGTTCATTTGCTAAGGAGAAGACTTCCATCTCCTTGAGAGATCTAAATCCGTAAAAAGGGAAGTAGTCGGGCTGACGACTTTAAAACAAGCGCTTATGGGAGGCAACCCAATGTTTTATTTGTTTCTTGTTTAATTTTCTGTTTTTGTTTTTTTATTATTATTATTCTTTTCTTCCATGGATTTTCTTTGGTGTGATTAATGTGTGTATGTCATTTTGATAATTAATATAGGTTGTCTGGGGTGAATTTGCATGGAAAAAGGAAGTAAAGGCCTCTGGAGTAGCAGATTGGAAACTGAACAAGAATGCTACAGAGATGCTGCAGCATTGATGCAGCAATTGGAAAGCAGAAAAGCACTGTCAGAGCCAGAGCCAGAGCCGAGGCTGCAGCACCGCAGCACTACCTTTGAGCACTGCAGCGCACCAAAAAAAAAAAGTATGCTACAAGAGAAGCTACAGCATAGCTATAGCAAACTAGAATGCATATGTAACGAGCAGTTCTAGCTGAAAAAAAAAAAAAAGAAAGAGAGCGAGAGCCACATGGCATCACCCCATGAAACCCTACATATTGGCCCACACCCCATCCCTTTCCTCCTCACCCTCTCTAAACTCCATAACCGACCCCCCCCCCCCCCCCCCAAGAATCTATCTAGCCATTTCCTCTTAAAAATTTCAAAAATCTCAAACTTCCGTCATTTTCTTTGCAAAACTGTCCCCATCACCCATATCCTTTGTCTCCACTATTTTCTCCTTTTCTTTTCCCTCTTTTTTCTCACTTGAACCATTGGCCACAACCCATCCATTTTTTTTTTTCAGATTTTCTTCTCAAAACAACCATCGTCATTTTCGTTTCTCACCCAAGCCGCCATTTTTCGGTATCAATCCACCATTAGCCGGCGACAAAGAAACACTAGGGCCGAAGGTTGAAGAAGGAAAAAGGCCGAAGTGAAAGGGTAGCCGGGCACACGACTTGAACCAAGTTTAAGAATTCTCATTCCCCTTTTCAGTTGTACTGTGAAAGTGTGGTAAATGTTGATATTTGTGTGAACGACTATTTGGAATTGTGACATTGGGATTTGAGATTTTGGGTAAAAGCTGATTTCTTTTTTTGGATTGTAGGCCCGAATTTTAGTTTGGTGGGTTAGATTTGGTGTTTTGGTAGGGTAAGAAATTTTATTTTGGTGGAGTAGGCCTTGGTATTCTGACTATTGGAACTGTTTGGGTACACGGTGGATTTTGGTATTATTTTGGGAAACAGTAAACAGAGGGAAAGTAAAAGCCGGATAAATAGGGAAGAAAAGTGTGGCCCGTAGAACACCGACAATCACTAAATTTGTGTCGGATGAAGCAGCTGAAAAGTACGAGAAAGTGTGTCAAAAAGGACCCTACATTTGGAAAAAGGATTTTTATTACAAGAAACGACCACTATGGGTTACACCACGCCGGTTTATTCAGTCATCACCACACACAACTGGAGGTATTTCTGCAGGCAACCCGAGGAAGCAATTGTATCCTTGGTCCGGGAGTTTTATGCAAATTTCCCAAAGGGCCAACCTGAAGCTATGGAGGTAAGAGGAATGGCAGTGAAATTGAGACCATCTAACATCAACTACCTTTACAGGCTAGAAGAGGGAGAGGATAACTATCCAAATTTGATTGAAAATATCACCGAAGAATTGCTACAGCAAGTAATCTCTACCCTTTGTGTGGAGAGAACAAGGTGGAATATAACAGCTCAAGGAATGTGTACCTTCCCGAAGTCGAGACTGATGCCATCCACCCACCATCAAATGGTGTCAAGAGATAGGGCCATACTCTTCTACTACATTATTATAGGATTGAAGTTCAATGTAGGTAGAATTATTTATAAGGAGATATGCGGCTGTGCCCAGAAGTCATCAGGGTATCTTTGGTTACCCTCATTGGTTTCAGAAATGTGTGAACAGAGCGGAGTAGTCTTTAATGGCAATGAGGAGAAACTAAATGTGACAGAGATCATCACCCCAGCTGGAGTTGCCCGCATTGCACAAGACAATTTGAAGCAGCCAAAAGAGGCTGCAGCAGAAGATGACACTGAAGAAGCTGGCCCTTCCATCTGTCCCTCTTGCAGTAGTGAACCTGCAGCATCTGCTAGCACAATGCAATTTCCTATAGAAATTTCTCAAAGTCTACGAATGCTAGAACAAAGAGTGAGTTTGCAAGAAATTCAACAGTACGAAACAATAAAGATGCTACAGCAGATGGAGAAGCAGCAGCAACAGTATTGGAAATATGCAAGACAGAGGGATGCGGTGCTGCAACAGTCATTACAGCAAAGGTCTGGCCAGCCAACATGTCCACTCCCTAATTTCCCCAATAGTATACTAGAAGAGGAGGACACCCATGACTCTGAGGAAGAATGACCACCTAGGCAACCTACCTATGGCCCCCAGGGAGTATTATCCTTCTATTGCTTACTTTTAAATTCAGACTTCCATGAGCAGTGAGGACACTACTTATTTCTAAGTTTGGGGTTGTTGGCATGTTTGTTTTGTTTGTTTGATTGTTTGTTTCTAAAGTTGCACTCTTGTTTTGTTTTGTTTCGCTTTGTTTTTATTCTACTTTATGTTTGTTTTGTCAGTTTTTGGATTAGCTTAGGTTGTGATAACCGGGAATTTTAGATTCTCGAAATAGGTTAAAATTGTATGTATATAACAATTTTAATGAATAGAATGTGGAAAAAGTTTTGTTTTAATATTATTGTGAATAGTGTAAAAATGTTCTAGCAGTGTTAAAGTGCGTGAGTTCGGGGATGGAAAATCTTACCGGACATAATTGGGTGAGATGGTTCGAAATCAGAGTCGAAAACCTAGAGAGTGCATTGAAATGTACTAAAACAATAGAAATTTATGGTAGAGAATTCTAATCAAACGGAAGCAAAATAAGACAAACCGATCGCACTACAGGTGCCGAGAACCCGCCTATGCGATTTCGGTGAAGTTCCATTCGGATCGGATTACAGTCAAAAATTGACCACTAATTAATTAATGAATTAATATGAATAGTTGGATGACATCACCTTGATTATGTCATATTACAAATTATTTTCCTTAAATTAGAAAGTAATTTTGAAAGGTGTATGGTGTAGATTAGCCTACTTTATGATCAATGGCTAAGATCATGCCAAAAAGCCATTGAAAAAATTTTTGTAAAAATATTAAAAGGCCATTCAGCCACTTGGAAAGGGAGAAGAAAAAAATCTGATTTTTGCCCCAAAATCTTTACTTTTTAGTCCTTGAACAATTAGGAAATTATTGGGAAAAAATTTCAAATAAGCCCTTGGTTTTTGCCTATAAATAGGCATCAAAATTTAATCAAAAAAATGAAAAAACCAACCAAACTCTTGCCTTTTCTTCAGCCCAAAAACCGTGAGTTTCTCCTCCCTTAAACCAAAAATTTTGTTTTCAATTTCACATCAAACCTAGCTTGCATTGTATTTCCAATCTCAAGTCATCAACTAATCAAGGTAAGCTTCAAAATTGAAGCATTTTTTCTTGATTTTCCATAGAAAATCCGTGGGTTTGGAGTGTTGAAAAACAATGAAAAAAAATTGTTGATTTGTTGATTCTATGATTGGTTTGATGTAGAAGTATTTAAAGCATGAATTAGGGATTAGAAACAACCAAAAATTTTGCATGTTTCCCTTGAAAAATCGTGGCTTCAATGGTGTGAAAAATGCATGAGTTTTGATGTTTTGATTTAGTGTTTATGTTCATTTAATTATGCATTGAATTAAGCATGAATTAGAATAAGGAAACAAGAAAATTTTGATGTAATTTTCTTGCTAAAACCGTGAGAATGAACATTAGGAAATGAAAATTTTTTTTTCAGTTAAAGAATGTTGATAAAAACCTGAGGAAAGAAAATGAAATTTTCTAGGTGTTTATGCATAAAAATTCGTGGCTATGCTAGGGTTAGAATGCATGTTTTGTTAGGTTTTTGATGTTGTTTTAAAATATAAGCGGAAATACTGTCGAAATTTCTAAAATCGGCTTAAGGGCATTTCGGGAAACGAGGGGTAAAAATTTTGAACTCGGGAAGGAAACCGAGACCCCTCGGTGAATTAGGGTTAGAAATGGAAAACCAACCCAAAAGGAATAGTAAATCGACCCTTAAACACTAAAATGCCTAAAACAGGAAAAAAATTTCATATTAGGGGTACGTTGGGAAACGAGGGAAAAATTTAGGTCGGGATAGGAAACCTGAGCCTCTCAAGGACTGAGGGTCGGAGATGGGATAAATAATGTTTAATAAGTAGTGAAAGGGCCATTTGAGGCTCTGAAACGCTTGAAAAATGAAAAAACGACCCTAGGTGACGTATGAATAGTAACCGAGGGCCGGGAAAAATGCGGTTGAGATTTTGCAGCAATTTAAGTTGTAAAATGATACAGAAACCCAGGGAATATTATTTTAAAATAATTAGACATAAAAAATTTGAAAAAAATGATATAACGAAACAATTACGATCCCGAGACCCGTTCGGGGCAAACTGGTCATTTTGACCAAAAATTTTCAAAAGGCTCGGAAAGGACCCTAAAAGACCTAGAATAACTTAGATAAAATTCTGAGACTCAAAATAAAGGTTTTAGAGTTAAAAATCTAAAAATTTCGAAGAACACGGGCGTGTAGAAAAAAATACACGGACGTGTACATAAAGAATTTTTCAATCCGAGAGGTACACGGGCTTGAACACAGGCGTTTATTAAACTGTGTATAGTTACATGGCTAAGATAGAAAACAACATGGTTGTGTAAAGTAAACCCGAGAAGTACACGGGCTGGGGCACGGACGTGTTTCAGGCCGTGTACCACAAACAAAATTTAAAAGTATTGAATTATTAAGTGAAATAAATGTATATTTAAAGTGATAATTAAAATAGGGTATTAACGGATAATATTATGTCTGTAGGAACCCAAAATAGAGATAGAACTGTAGAGGAGTTTCGAAAGTGGACACTAGCGCAGTATTGGTAAGTTCAAGCATTTTCGTGTCAGCAACATGAAATACTGTGTTGATCTATTCTGTACTGGGGGTACCCTAGATATAAAATCCTATAAGCATTTGGGGGTTAGTTAGAATAACATGTCCTAAATAATAAGTATAAGTAAGACCTACGGGCAATGGAGGATAGTGACCTTGAAGTGACATATAAGATCACTTAGTCAAGACTATAAATTGAAAGGTGGTAATAAAACCATTAAGGCATACTGCCCCTCCAACATAGTGGCGGAGGTTTGTTTAAATCCTACGGGGTTATCAGGACTATGGAGGCCGATGTTCTAAGGTCGCTCCCTATACCCTCCCAGTCGGCGCATTAATAATCATCGGTACTGCCATAAACAGAGCTCTAAACTAGAAATCAAATAGAGAATAAACAATCAACAGAATGATAAAAATCATAATTGAGCATAACCAAAGTTTACGTTAGAGTGATGTAAATTCGGTTAGGATATGTGAATAGTATCCAGTTAGGGTAAAGTGAATAGTAACCAGTTAGGGTAACCGGTACTATTCATCGATCAAATGTCAAAGTTACTATTCATAAGAGATTGAGTTTTTAGTTTTTTGAATCGATATGATTCTTACTATGTACGTTTGAACTTACTGAGCCTATTAGCTCATCAGTTTGTTCATGTTCCAGGTAAAAAACCTGTCCAGTAGATTCCTGGATGGCGGCAGGATGCAAACTTGTCAAGGGGATAGGGAACTCACCGTGGACTTGGTCCTGCCATAAGTTTTCTGCTGAGCTTTTTGAGTTGAAGAAAATATGTTTGGAAACAAAATATACAATACAGATATATATTTTATATGTTGTATAATATGTTGTAGTTATTTAAGACATAGAAACGCTTGTATTGTATTTTACATCACTTTCTTACTTGTTTTCGTAAGAAAAAGTATGTGTTGAAGAAAAAAAAATTTATAGGTGAAACTTTAGGCCCTGATATTTAGGAATTATGAGCAAAAGAGTTTAAAACTGATGACCTCGATTTGGCACACGAATGGTCTTGGTCGGCCGTAGAGCCGATTCATGACGGTTGCGGGTGGTTGGAATCAGGGGATGTCACAGGTTGGTATCAGAGCAGTTGACAATATCCCTATTAACACGAAGCGCGATCTGCTCGTCAATCCAAGTAAGTTAGCTTTCTTTAACTTAGTTAACTTTACATTTATTCGAAATTATATATTTTTGTAGGACTTAAGATGACTAGACCACCGAATGTGAGACCTCATCCATACCGACCTAGAGGACTGATTCGGGTATGGACTAGACCTGTGATCAGACTGTCCATGATGCGATGAGTGATATAGCGACCACCTGTGCCTGAGCCACTAGCGTCGAGGATAGTAACACCGGCACCAGTACAGGCACCACCTCCACGACCGATAGTGAACCCCCCCGTGGCCGTAGACATTCCAGTGGTGGGAGATCGAGCTCGTATAAGAGCCAGAGTGTCAGTACGAGCTATACATGCATTTAGAGGCAGTCATCCATCGGTGTTCGAGGGAGGCCAACAGGGGATCTATACAAGAGATTGGCTACATGACATTGAGGTCATCATGCGCCAGTGCGACATAGATCAGGATTGCTGGGTTTTGATGGCCATTGGTACATTTCGTGAGGATGCACGATTAAATTGGGAGTATTGTGATCAAGAGATGCTACTAGTAATGGATTAGGTTGAGTTTCGCCAAGTCATGCTAAAGCAGTTCCCATAAAAGAGTGCTGCACCAGTGGTAGGCCCTCCTGAGAGTAGGACAGTATCACCACCACCAGCTATGCCCAGTTATGCAGATGTCAGAGACTTTGTTCTGAAGGCAGAGAGGCAGCAGATGATGTTGAGCGATATTGTATTTTCATATGTAGTCAGATTCCAAGATAGCATCGTAAAGGTGTGTCCTCTAACCAATACCACAAATGATAACTTTTGTGATATATTTTGGAAGGGACTCACCGTAGACCTACGACAAAGAGTAACCCCTTTATACCTTGCTACTTTACGCGAGTTTATTATTGATGTAGATAAAGTAGAGGAAGAGATGATGATGGAGTGCATGGTGTGCAAGAGGCGTGAATAGTTGCTACAAGAAGCAATGTTAGACCACCTATACAAATCTGGGCTGATGGCAAACGATCATGAGGCAGGTCCTTCGAGACAACCAGAGGGAGCAAATCCAACTAAAGGCTCAACACCGTCTGAGGCCAGAAACAGAACGGATAATGAGGAAATGGATCCAATCGAGTTTTTGGCGATTCCAGAGTAACCTCAGCTAGGAGATTAGTGGTAGAAATACATGTGTTGTATAAATATGTATATATATATAACTGTATATGCGTATATATAACAGTGTTGAAAGGCTATTTTAAGGAAAGCCTTCAAACTAATGTACTTTTCAAATTAAAGGAAATGACAACCATATTTTGATATATTCAATGTGTGAAATGTTGAAATTATGTGATGATCAAAATTATTTGTACTTATATTGTAAAAATATGATTGTGAAAATACTAATGATCGATTCTTATGCGATTTTAGGAAATAGGATAAGATGGTGAATCCAAGAAATTTGTGAAATATGCGAGGACGTCCAGTGTTGTCAGAAAGAGTGGATGAGCTAGAAGTCTTAATAGAAGCTCAAATGAGAGAAAATGTTGAGTTAAGATAGAGACTCGAGCAAATGGAGCAGAGACAGGAATAGGAAGAAAACGAAGCATCACAAATGGCCGCACCAGAACCAGAAGTGCCGCCAGTGGTACAAGAAGAAGTGATACAACCCCAACCACAACCCAGGGCCAATATTAAGCCATAATATGAAAGATTCTGACGTATGAGGCCACCAGAGTTTGAGGGCTCCACAAACCCTCTAGATGATAAGGAGTGGTTGTCTTCACTCCACATGATATCGGAATTTATGGAGCTGAATGAATAGGAGAAGATTCTGTGTGCGTCCTTCGTTCTAAAAAGGGATGCAAGGTTCTGGTGGGAGTCGGTTAAGTTGAGAAGAAACATGTACACCATGTCTTGGTTGGATTCTCTGAAGGAATTCAATCAAAAGTATTACAATCTGGCGCTGTTGTGACCACAACAAAGAGAGTTCGCAGAACTAAAGTAAGGGGACATGACAGTGATAGAAGTCTTCAACAAGTTTGATCAGTTGTCTAGACTATGCCCATACACTGTCACCACTGAGAGGGAGAAAATCCAGAAGATGCTAGGGATGTTTCATCCTGAGATCTCAGCATTGGTGGACAGTGGGTTGACGCCACCTGACATTGTATCTGATTGTGTTAGTCGTGCGCTAAGGGTAGAGTATTATCTAATCTGACAAAAGGAAGAGAAAGAGAAGGTATGGGATGCGGAGAAGAAGGAAAAGATCTTAACCAAAGCCATACAAGCTGGACCTTAAACTGGACAAAGCAGCAAGCAGAATTCGATTATCGAGGCTGGATAGCCAAGCACTTCTGGTCAGCAGTCCCAGGGGAAGAGAAAAGGAAACAATTCTGGGAACAAGAATCAGTAGAGGAGAACAAACAATAATGCTAGCCCTATGGTTTGAGACTGTGTGAACTGTGGGTAAAGACATTCGAGTAGATGCAGACTGGCCCTAAATGCCTATTTTCAATGTGGGAAAGATGGTCACTTTGCCAAAAACTGTCCAGAAAATAGGCAGAACGTGCAAGGTTCATCTCAATCACAACAACGTCCCCAGGCACATGCATTACAAGTCAAAGCTGAAGGGTCATCCCATTATGAGAGGCAAGAAAGACAAGACTGCTTGCCTCGAGCAGATGAAGAGTTATGGTCTACAAAAAGGAAGAGACAGAAGCGGGAATGTCAAATATAGTGACAGGTCAACTTTCTGTCGCTAATAATTTGGTGTCTGTTTTATTTGACTCTGGAGCTACACATTCTTTCATTTCACACCAATTTGCTAATAGGATAGGATATCCTAATGACAACATGGGTATGACATTTAGAACTGCATTACCCTCGGGGGAAGTCCTGATGTCCAATTATTGGTTACCGCATGTGCCAATAATTGTGGCAAATAGGGAGTTATTTGCAGAATTGATCGTGATGGAGCTTGCCGACTACGATGTAATACTAGGAATGGATTTCCTAGGGAAGTACCGAGCTATGATCGATTGCCAAAAATGGATGATAAGGTTTTAACCTGACCAAGAAGAGGGATTTGAGTATGTCGATACGTCACGAAGATCAAAGAGGATAATGATCAACTCAATGGAAGCAAAAAGGATGATGTCTAGCGGTTGTGCTGCATACCTAGCATGTGTTTTAGATGTGATGAAGGAACCAAAGCTCCAACCCGAAGACGTTCCTATTGTAAAGGAGTTCATTGATGTCTTTCCAGAGGAATTACCAGGACTGCCGCCTGAACGAGAAATTTCCTTCGAGATCGAGTTGATGCCAGGATGGCAACGGCAGAGTTAAAAGAATTGTAGTAGCAGTTGAAGGAACTTCTTGACAAAGGATTCATACACCCGAGCTATTCCCCATGGGGTGCTCCAGTGCTATTTGTTAAGAAGAAAGATGGCTCATTTTGGATGTGCATCGATTATCGAGAATTGAACAAGGTTACTATCGAGAATAGGTATCCACTACCTAGGATTGATGACCTATTCGATCAACTTACAGGTGTAGCAGTGTTCTCCAAGATTGATCTGTGATCAGGATATCATCAACTGAAGATCAAGGAGAGTGACATCCACAAGACCACATTTCAGACCCGTTACGGCCATTACGAATTTCTGGTAATGCCGTTTGGGTTAACAAATGCGCCAGCAACCTTTATGGACCCGATGAATCGAGTCTTTAAGGATTATCTAGATAAGTTTGTTATTATGTTTATCGATGACATTCTTATATATTCAAAGACTCGAGAGGAGCATGAGGAGCATTTGAGGATTGTTCTGCAAACGATAAGGGAGCATCAACTCTATGCCAAGTTCTTCAAATGTGAATTCTGGCTAAATAGAGTACATTTTCTTGGACATGTGATTTCCATGGAAGGAATCGCTATGGACCCTGCGAAAGTGGAGGTGATCAACAAATGGCCCGTACCTAAGAGGGTGACGAAAATACGAAGTTTCTTAGGTCTAGCCGGCTGTTATAGAAGATTCGTTGAAGGATTTGCCCGACTTGCCGCTCCTATCGCAGCACTTACATGCAAGGAAAAGAAGTACGAATGGACTGAACAGTGCAAGAAAAGCTTCCAAGAGCTGAAGAAACGACTAACGAGCGCGCCAATACTTACACTTCCGACAGAAGAAGAGATGTTCGTGATATACAGTGACGCTTCAAAAATGGGATTAGGAGCCGTCCTGATGCAAGGCAATAAGGTGATTGTCGATGCCTCACGTCAATTAAAGGACCATGAGAAGAATTATCCCATGCACAATTTGGAGCTTGCCGCAGTAGTGTTCGCGTTAAAGATCTGGCGACACTACTTATATGGAGCTTAGTATCAGATTTATATAGACTACCAGAGTTTGAAATACTTCTTCACACAGAAAGAGCTAAATATGCGGCAAAAGAAATGGCTGGAGCTGGTAAAGGACTACGATTGCGAAATCCTTTATCACCTAGGAAAGGCCAATCGTGTTGTAGATGCGTTAAGTAGGAAATCTACTGTTCTGCAGCAACTACTGATTGGAAAACTTCCGAAGCCATTACAGCAAGAAATCAACATGTTGGAGATGGAACTAACCGGAAAGCTAGCTGCAATATAACTAGAGTCAACATTGTATAAAGACATCAGAGAAGCTCAGAAGCGAGATCTGACACTAGCAAGCCCGCAGGAGGAAGCATCTGAAGATGGATTAATCCTACATCAGGGGGGAATTCAAGTTCCAGATGATGAAGGATTAAGAAAGCAAATTATGGCTGAAGCTCATAAAACGCCTTACTCAATACATCCCAGAGTCAACAAGATGTACCAGGATCTAAAGTTGCAATTTTGGTGGAAAAGGATGAAGAAGGATATAGTGGAGTTTGTAAGTAGGTGTATGACGTGCCAAAAAGTTAAGGCTGAACATCGTCATCCAGGTAGGAAGCTAAAGCCGTTAGAGATTCCTGAGTGGAAGTGGGAGCATATCATGATGGACATTGTGATGGGACTACCAAAGACCCGAGAAGGCTATGATGCCATTTGGGTTATTGTAGATAGGCTGATAAAGACGACAAGGTTCATTACAGTGAAGATGACCTTCTCGTTGGAAAGGTTAGCAAGCTTGTATGTTAACCACATAGTCAGGCTACATGGAGTTCCTAAATCCATTGTGTCAGATCATGATCCACGATTCACTTCGAACTTCTAGACATATGTGTAAGAAGCTATGGGAACAGAAGTACGACTGAGCACAGCATTTCATCCACAGACAGACGAGCAATCTGAGCGAACCATTCAAACGCTAGAAGACATGCTACGTGCGTGTACAATAGATTTCCCGGGGAGCTGGAACGAGAAACTTCCACTAGTAGAGTTTTTGTATAACAACAGCTACCAAGCTTCGATAGATATGGCACCTTATGAAGCTTTATATGGAAGGAAGTGTAGATCACCAGTTCACTAGTATGACCTACAAGAGAAACAACTGCATAAGACAAATTTCATCCAAGAAACAGTGGATGCAGTTACAAAAATACAGCAGTGGATGAAGATAGCCTAGAGCCATAAAGAATTTCTACGCGGACAAGAGAAGAAGATCTCTGGAGTTCAATGAAGGGGATTTCTTATTCCTAAGAATTTCATCGATGAAAGGGATAATGCAGTTCGGGAAAAAGGGGAAACTGAGTCCAAGATATATCAGGCCATACGAAATCATCAAACGCATTGCTAAAGTCACCTATAGATTGGCATTAGCTCCAGAAATGTCAGCAGTACATAATGTGTTTCACGTGTCGATGCTACGGAAGTACATATCCGATCCATCCCATGTACTGAAACATGAACCAATCCAGATTCAGGAAGACTTGACCTACGAGGAGAGACCTGTTCAAATACTGGCACGTGAGGATAAAGTGTTGAGGAATAAAACAATCCCATTAATTAAAGTGCTGTGGAGGAATCACAACATTGAAGAAGCTACATGGGAGCGTGAGGACGAAATGAAGAATTTGTACCCCCACTTGTTCTAAATTTTCGAGGACAAAAATTCTATAAAGAGGGGTAAATGTGATAACCGGGAATTTTAGATTCTCGAAATAGGTTAAAATTGTATGTATATAACAATTTTAATGAATAAAATGTGGAAATAGTTATGTTTTAATACTGTTGTGAATAGTATAAAAATGTTCTGGCAGTGTTAAAGTGCGTGAGTTCGGGGATGGAAAATCTTACCAGACATAATTGGGTGAGACGGTTCGAAATCAGAGCCGAAAACCCTAGAGAGTGCATTGAAATGTACTAAAACAATAGAAATTTACGGTAGAGAATTCTGATCAAATGGAAGCAAAATAAGATAAACTGATCGCACTAGAGGCGCCGAGAACCCGCCTACGCGATTTCGGTGAAGTTCCATTCGGATCGGATTACAGTCAAAAATTGACCACTAATTAATTAATGAATTAATATGAATAGTTGGATGACATCACCTTGATTATGTCATATTACAAATTATTTTCCTTAAATTAGAAAGTAATTTTGAAAGGTGTATGGTGTAGATTAGCCTACTTTATGATCAATGGCTAAGATCATGCCAAAAAGCTATTGAAAAAAATTTTGTAAAAATATTAAAAGGCCATTCGGCCACTGGGAAAGGGAGAAGAAAAAAATCTGATTTTTGCCCCAAAATCTTTACTTTTTAGTCCTTGAATAATTAGGAAATTGTTGGGAAAAAATTGTAAATAAGCCCTTGGTTTTTGCCTATAAATAGGCATCAAAATTTAATCAAAAAAATGAAAAAACCAACCAAACTCTTGCCTTTTCTTCAGCCCAAAAATTGTGAGTTTCTCCTCCCTTAAACCAAAAATTTTGTTTTCAATTTCACATCAAACCTAGCTTGCATTGCATTTCCAATCTCAAGTCATCAACTAATCAAGGTAAAGCTTCAAAATTGAAGCATTTTTCCTTGATTTTCCATAGAAAATCCGTGGGTTTGGAGTGTTGAAAAACAATGAAAAAAAATTGTTGATTTGTTGATTCTATGATTGGTTTGATGTAGAAGTATTTAAAGCATGAATTAGGGATTAGAAACAACCAAAAATTTTGCATGTTTCCCTTGAAAAATTGTGGCTTCAATGGTGTGAAAAATGCATGAGTTTTGATGTTTTGATTTAGTGTTTATGTTCACTTAATTATGCATTGAATTAATCATGAATTGGAAGAAGAAAACAAGAAAATTTTGATGTAATTTTCTTGCCAAAACCGTGAGCATGAACATTAAGAAATGAAAAAATTTTTTTATGTTGAAGAATGTTGATAAAAACCCTAGGAAAGAAAATGAAATTTTCTAGGTGTTTATGCATAAAATCCGTCGCTATGCTAGGGTTAGAATGCATGTTTTGTTAGGTTTTTGATGTTGTTTTATACACTAGAAATCCTAAGAATGTTGTGATGTAATTAATTAGTAAACCGAGGCTAAGTCAAAAGAAAAATGTCGTGGTTTGTATTGGTTTCTAAATGTTGAATCATGTGGAAAATTTTATATAAAGTTTGGAAACTTTGTATAAAATAGGCCTCTGGTATAGTACGTGGCAGGTACAAAGGTTCTGAGGCGTGCCTAACACCGGGAAACCTTAAAATATAAGCGGAAATGCTGCCGAAATTTCTAAAATCGGCTTAAGGGCATTTCGGGAAACGAGGGGTAAAAATTTTGAACTCGGGAAGGAAACTGAGACCCCTCGATGAATTAGGATTAGAAATGGAAAATCAACCCAAAAGGAATAGTAAACCGACCTTAAAACACTAAAATGCCTAAAACAGGAAAAAAAATTCATGTTAGGGGTATTTTGGGAAACGAGGGAAAAATTTAGGTCGGGATAGGAAACTCGAGCCTCTCGAGGACCGAGGGCTGGGGACGGGATAAATAACATTTAATAAGTAGTAAAAGGGCCATTTGAGGCTCCGAAACGCTCGAAAAATGAAAAAACGACCCTAGGTGATGTATGAATAGTAATCGAGGGTCGAGAAAAATGCAGTTGAGATTTTGCAGCAATTTAAGCTGTAAAATGATACAGAAACCTAGGGAATATTATTTTAAAATAATTAGATATAGAAAATTTGAAAAAAATGATATAACGGAATAGTTACGATCCCGAGACCCGTTAGGGGCAAACTGGTCATTTTGATCAAAAATTTCTGAAAGGCTCGGAAAGGACCCTAAAAGACCTAGAATAACTTAGATAAAATTCTGAGACTCAAAATAAAGGTTTTAGAGTTAAAAATCTAAAAATTTCAAAGAACACGGGCGTGTAGAAAAAAATACACGGACGTGTACATAAAGAATTTTTCCATCCAAGAGGTACACGGGCGTGTATTAAGCCGTGTACAGTTACACAGCTAAGATAGAAAATAACGTGGTCGTGTAAAGTAAACCCGAGAAGTGCACAGGCTGGGACACGGACATGTTTCAAGCCGTGTACCACAAACAAAATTTAAAAGTATTGAATTATTAAGTGAAATAAATGTATATTTAAAGTGATAATTAAAATAAGGTATTAACGGACAATATTATGTCTATAGGAACCCAAAATAGAGATAGAACTGTGGAGGAGTTTCGGAAGTGGACACTAGGGCAGTATTGGTAAGTTCAAGCATTTTCGTGTCTGCAACATGAAATATTGTGTTGATCTATTCTGTACTAGGGGTACACTAGATATAAAATCCTATAAGCATTTGAGGGTTAGTTAGAATAACATGTCCCAAATAACGAGTATAAATAAGACCTACGGGCAATGGAGGATAGTGACCTTAAAGTGACATATAAGATCACTTGGTCAAGACTATAAATTGAAAGATGGTAATAAAACCATTAAGGCACACCACCCCTCCAACATAGTGGTGGAGGTTTGTTTAAATCCTATGGGGTTATCAGGACTATGGAGGCCGATGTTCTAAGGTCGCTCCTTAGACCCTCCCAGTCAGCATGCTAATGATCATCGGTACTGCCATAAACAGAGCTCTAAACTAGAAATCAAATAGAGAATAAACAATCAACAAAATGATAAAAATCATAATTGAGCATAACCGAAGTTTACATTAGAGTAATGTAAATTCGGTTAGGATATGTGAATAGTATCCAGTTAGGGTAATGTGAATAGTAATCAATTAGGGTAATCGGTACTATTCATCGATCAAAGGTCAAAGTTACTATTCATAAGAGATTGAGTTTTTAGAGTTTTTGAATCGATATGATTCTTACTATGTGTGTTTGAACTTACTGAGCCTGTTAGCTCATCAGTTTGTTCATGTTGCAGATAAGAAACCTATCCAGTAGATTCCTGGATGGCGGCGGGATGCAAGTGTGTCAAGGGGATAGGGAACTCACTGTGGACTTGGTCCTGCCATAAGTTTTCCATTGAGCTTTTTGAGTTGAAGAAAATATGTTTGGAAACAAAATATACAGTACAGATATATATTATATATGTTGTATAATATGTTGTACTTATTTAAGACATAGAAACGCCAGTATTGTATTTTACATCGCTTTCTTACTTGGTTTTCGTAAGAAAAAGGATGTATTAAAGAAAAAAAATTTTATGGCTGAAATTTTAGGCCCTGACGACCCAGATTTGGCACACGAACGGTCTTGGTCGGCCATAGAGTCGATTCATGATGGTTGTGGGTGGTTAGAATCAGAGGACGTCACATCGGTTCTTTTGTTATGTTATCTGTTCATTTTAGCAAGTGCGGCAACAATGCTATAGCATTGCTGCAGCATACCAAAAAAAAATTTCAGTTTAGTTTGAGTTGTTTGCTTATATCTATTTGCTGTGTTGCTTGTCCACATTTTCTGGTCTTGCTACAGCATTGTTGAATAAAACAGAGTTCAATGAAGATCATGAATTGCTTGGAAATTTTCACTTCGTAGGATGGATTGACATGAGCTGGAAATTTGTGATATTCATTATTAGTTGGCTCTAAGTAAGAATTTTCCAGTTTTATACAGTAGGCTATGGTTAGATTTCTTTTGGGAGAATTTAAGAAAAGTTGAACCTTTGTGAGAACCTAAGGATTTAGAACTAGTTTTGTGAGTCCCTCGAGGTGAATTTTAGGAAACTAAGCATAAGAGGGAAGTATAGGCAACTGGTGAAAAGGGAACTAAGTTGGATTAAAGTTTGGGGGTTTAAAAAAAAAACCTTTGGGATTAACTCCGCTATTTTGAACCACCTAGTAACCAGGAGTAACATGAGGCCCATGTGTACTTTTACATCAAACAGTGGTTTGAAATATGAGTATAATAGTATCTTTAATGGTGACCCTGTTGAGTAATCGAGTGTCTTCATCACAAATGTTGGCATTCATGTAAAAAGGCAGTGGTGACATTGGAGATTGTTCCATATATATATATGAAATAATAATAATAATACTAATAAATATATGGATACCCCCATTGTCATCGTAAAAAAAAAAAAGAGAGAGAAGAAGTTCCTGTTTCATGCTTTAGAAGCCTATTCTACCTTAAGTGCTTGGTTGACATATATTAGTGGAGAGGGATTTAAGAAGTTAGCTTATAAAGCCATCAATTAGGTTTGATGATCAAAGTTTAACTAAACTTGGATGAACCAGTGATGCTAACTATATTTTTCACACATACACTTGGGAAAATTTGAATGAGGAGATAGCTTATGATGATTTGAGCAAATCTTTGACGAGTGTTAATCTAGAGAACAAGTTGGATATTGAAAGTGCAATTTAGAAAAAAAAATTTGGCTTCAACAAGGCATTGTAGTGGAATCAGAATGCAATTTTTTTTTAGTGTTTTCTGTGTCCGTTGTTCTTTTTGTTTTTTTTTTTTTTTTTTTTGTGTCTTTGTTTCATTACTCAAAGACGAGCAATGGTATAAGTATGGGGGTGTGATAACTCTATGAAATAGAGTTATTACAGCCATTTGGTGATGTAAAAAGATATTTGGTCCATTGAGTTCTTGACATCCTAATAGTTAACTAAAGTATTTCTTAGTTTTTAATGCAGTCTTTTATTTTTAGAATGTTAAATTTAATTTTTCAAGTTAGTTTATATTGCTTTTAAGTGTTTTGCAGAGTTGAAGTAGTGGAAGGTTGTTTGGATAAGGAGGTCAAGCTGCAGCTAGGATGGAATTGTAAAAAATTGGAGAAAAATGACAAAGAAGACTGATTTCAGGCATTGCTACAGCAATGCTATAACATTACTATAGCAAACTGGGCAGAAAATGTTCAGATATTTTGACAGGTTAACATACAGCTGGCAGCCAAATTTATTAGTAAACCAGGCAGAAAGGACAGGCATATGAGCTGTCTTAATCCAAGGACACCAAACAAAAGCTCAACCATTAGATTATGTATACATGTACATCCTCCATTTGCCCTAGCACTTAAAAGGAAACATGTTGCATTCAGAAAAGGAGAGGCAGACAAGGGGCAGAGAGAATATACGGAAAAGAGCAGGACAGAGAAAGGAGAACCAGGAAGTGAAAGGAAACTTACAGGGATTGGAGGAGATTTTGACATATTCTGGAAGGAGAAATTAAAAAGTAGCTGTGTACCGTGTGCACGTCTATTTTGTCAATCTTTCCTCCATTTTCGGTTGTACTCTCATTTTTACTTTTTCCCGTATAATATGTCTTTTTTCCGGTGGGTTTGAACAATCAAGCATGAACTAATTTCCTTTTAAGACTGGGAGGATAAAGTACCCATTTCTGTGACTAGATTTGTATGTTGAGCTTGCTACTTTAATGTTATTTAGTTTATTCAACATCATTTTGTTGGTTTATTTGTGTTCTTTGACTGACCATTTTGAGCATAATACTGTGATTTAAGTTAGTTGGAAAACTAATTGGAATTAGACGGGTGTTGGATAATGTGTGTTTAGTTGGGTTTTTGCAGTAACCTAATTAATTTTGCAAGTTAAGTAGGAATGCATGCTTGTCTCATATAACCTTTTGGAACCTAAGCTTAATTTGACTTCATACTCCATTTATCATAGGAATATGTTGAAAATGAAGAAAGAAGTTATAGCATAAGTATTTCGGAAGAAACTTATGGAATTTTGAGTTCTAGGTTAACTAAGTAACATTGCTGTAGCAATGTTGTAGCATTACCGTAGCATACTGAGTCAGGTCACGGAAAAAGGGGAAATTGAATCTCAGTCATTCCATTACCAATTTTTATTAAGTCTGTTTTAATCTGTTTGCAGTTGCTTTGTGCATTTTTTTTATTTCATACTAGTATAGTGAGTTTAAGACAATTTTAATTCTCCATCAATTCTTACATATTCTTAATTTTGATTTTAATTTAGATGATGTGGTGATAACATTCTCTGTGGGATGATATTCGTACTCTTGTACACTGTATTACTTGTATGCAACATATGCGGTTGCGTAGCATTTTAAAGAAGCAACATAGAACCCCAACCACAACCCTGAGTTAACCAGGAACCACTATACGAATGATTTCGACGGATGAAGCCACCGGAATTCGAGGGTTCCACAAACCCGCTTGAAGCAGAAGAGTGGTTGTCCTCACTCCACATGATCCTGGAATTTATGAATCTGAATGATCAAAAAAGGATCATGTGTGTATCCTTTGTACTAAAGAAGGATGCGAGATTCTGGTGTGACACTGTTAAGCTGAGAAGGAACGTAGCCACAATGTCATGGGTGGACTTCTTAGAGGAATTCAATCAGAAGTACTACGACCCCACGTTGCTACGACCTCAACAAAGGGACTTTGTAGAATTAAAGGAGGGAAATATGACAGTAATTGAAGTTTGTCAAAAGTTTGACCAATTGTCCTAGTTATGTCCATATGTTGTCTCCATAGAGAGGGAAAAAATTCAAAAGATGCTCGAGATGTTTAGACCCGACATCGCAGCCTTGGTAGATAGTGGGTTGACACCACCCACAACTATAGCTGACTGTGTGAGTCGAGTCTTGACAGCCAAATATCACTTAGCTTGACAAATAGAAGAGAAAGAGAAGATTTGGGATGCCAAGAAGAAGGAAAAAGTCTTGGCCAAAGCTGTACAAGTTGGATCCTAGGTTGGACAAGGAAGCAAATCGAATCATAATGCTAAGGCAGGACAATCAAGTACTTCTAGCCAACAATCTCAATGAAAAAGGAAGGGAAATAACTCCAGGAACAGGAATCAATAGCAG
The DNA here is from genome assembly GCA_035233585.1 of Antiaris toxicaria. Lineage (NCBI taxonomy): Eukaryota > Viridiplantae > Streptophyta > Magnoliopsida > Rosales > Moraceae > Antiaris > Antiaris toxicaria. The sequence goes on along the minus strand of CP141155.1, from coordinate 53,808,775 downwards.
AAGCAGAATAACAATAATGCTTTAGCTATTGTTCACGACTGTGTTGTATGTGGAAGGAGACATTCAGGCCGATGCAGACTTGCTCCGAATGCCTGCTTCCAATGTGGAGAGGAAGGCAATTTTGTAAAGAATTGTCCTGAAAATAGGCAAAATGTGCGAGGAACATTCTAGCCACAACAACAACGTCCCCAAGCACATGCATTACAGGCAAAGATTGAAGGCCTTTCATTTTCGAAGACCTAGGAAAGACCAGAACGCTTACCATGTACAGATGCTCGAGTTATGGTCTACACCAAGGAGGAAGCCGGGATATCCAATGTAGTGATAGGTTAGCTTTCTATTGCTAATCATTTGGCATCTATTTTATCTGATTCTGGAGCTATACATTCGTTTATTTCATACGAGTTTGCGAACAAGATAGGATATCCTAAGGACAATATGGGTATGACCTTTAGAATGGCTCTACCCTCGGGAGAAGTATTGTGTCCAATTATTGCTTGCATCATGTGCCAATAATTGTGGCAAATAGGGAACTATATGCAGAATTGATCATGATGGAGCTTGCTGATTACGACATAATACTAGGAATGGATTTCTTAAGAAAGTATCAAGCCACGATTGATTGATGGAAGTGGAAGATAATTTTCTAACCGAACCAGGAAGATGGTTTTGAATATGTTAGTTTGTCACACAAATTGAGGAAGATGATGATTAACTTGATGAAAGTAAAAAGGCTAATGTCTAGTGGATGTGATAGAGGAACAAAAGTTTCAACCTAAAGATGTTCCTATTGTGAACGAGTTCCTCGATGTCTTCCTGGAAGAATCACTCGGATTGTCGCCTGAGCGAGAGATCTCCTTTGAGATTGAATTGATGCTAGGAACTGCACCTATCATAAAGGCGCTATATCAGATGACACCAAGGGAGTTAATGGAGCTACAAGAGCAACTGAAAGAGCTTCTTGAAAAGGGATTCATCCATCCAAGCTATTTCCCATGGGGTGCTTCAGTATTGTTTGTCAAAAAGAAGAATGGTATGTTTTGTATGTGCATCGACTACCGACAGTTAAACAAGGTCACTATCAAGAATAGGTATCCGTTACCTAGAATTGATGACTTGTTTGATCAACTCAAATGCACAGCAATATTCTTCAAGATCGATCTGCAATCGGGATATCATCAGCTGTGGATCAAGGAGAGTGACATTCTGAAGACCACATTTAGGACCCGTTACGATCATTACAAATTTCTTGTGATGCCGTTTAGGTTAACAAATACGCCAGCTGCATTCATGAACCTGATGAACCGAGTCTTTAAAGAATTTCTATATAAGTTTGTCATTGTGTTTATCGATGACATACTTATATATTCAAAGACTTGTGAGGAGTATGAAGAACACTTGCGGATTGTTTTGCAAACGATAAGGAAGCACCAACTCTATGCCAAATTCTCCAAGTGTGAATTTTGGCTAGATAGAGTGCATTTCCTTGGACACATGGTTTCCAAGGAAGGAATCACCATGGATCCTACTAAGGTAGAGGTAATCAATGAATGGCCCGCACCTAAGAACGTGACAAAAATACAGAGTTTGTTGGGTTTAGTCGGCTATTATAGAAGATTTGTAGAGGGATTCACACGACCTGCTGCACCTCTCACGGCCCTTACCCGCAAGGAGAGGAAGTACGAGTGGATTGAAGAGTGCGAAAGGAGCTTCCAAGAGCTGAAAAAGCGACTAACGAGCGCACCAATCCTTACACTTCCTACTGAAGGGGAGATGTTCGTGATTTACAATGACGCGTCAAAGATGGGATTAGGAGCTATTCTAATGCAAGGCGATAAAGTGATTGCTTATGCCTCGCATCAATTAAAGGATCATGAGCGAAATTACCCCAAACATGATCTGGAACTTACCACAATAGTGTTTGCATTGAAGATTTGACAACACTATTTATATGGAGCTCAGTGTCAGATTTATACTGACTACCAGAGTTTAAAGTACTTCTTCATGCAGAAGGAGCTGTATATGTAGTAAAGGAGATGGTTGAACCTGGTAAAGGATTATGATTGTGAAATCCTCTACCATCCTAGAAAAGCCAATTGTGTTGCAGATGCGTTAAGTAGAAAATCTGTTGTTTCACAGCAACTGCCAATTGGAAAATTTCCAAGACCATTGCAGCAAGAGATCAATGCATTGAAGAGGGAGCTGATATCTGGAAGGTTGGCTGTACTTCAATTGGAATCATCATTATTCGAGGACATTAGAGAGGCTCAAAAGTGAGATCTCAATCTAGAAAGTCCTCAAGAAGGAGTGGCCAAAGAAGGATTGATCCTACATCAGGGAAGAATTCGTGTTCCTAATGATGAAGGATTAAGAAGGCGGATTATGGTAGAAGCCCATGAAATGCCATATTCAGTACATCTCGGAGCCAATAAGATGTACCAGGATTTGAGATTGCAATTCTAGTGGAAAGAGATGAAGAAAGACATTGCTGAATTCATGAGTCGACGTATGACGTGCCAAAAAGTTAAGACTGAACACCGGCATCCAAGCAAAATGCTAGAGCCGTTAGAGATTCTCGAATGGAAATGGGAACATATTATAATGGACTTTGTGGTAGGATTGCCGAAAACCCGAGAAGGCTATGATGCCATTTGGGTTATTGTCGATAGATTGACAAAGACGACAAGATTCGTAGCAGTGAAAGTGAAATTTTCACTAGAAAAGTTAGCAAACCTTTATGTTAACCACATCTTCAGGTTACATAGAGTTCCTAAGTCCATTGTAATGGATTGTGATGCACGATTCACTTCGAATTTTCGAAAGTACGTGTAAGAAGCCATGTGAACAAAAGTACGTCTGAGTATAGCATTTCATCCGCAGACAGATGGGCAATCTGAACGGATGATCTAGACACTGGAAGACATGCTTCATGCGTGTACAATAGATTTCCTGGTAAGCTAGAATCAGAAACTTCCATTGGTAGAGTTTTCGTATAATAATAGCTACCAGGCTTCTATAGGAACGACACCCTATGAAACTTTATATGGAAGGAAGTGTAGACAAACTATCCACTGGTATGATCTACAAGAAAAGTAGCTACACAAGATAGATTTTGTGCAAGAAACAACTGATGCAGTTGCAAAGATACAACAATGAATGAAGATAGCACAGAGCCAGCAGAAAAGCTATGTGGGCAAAAAATAAAGATCCCTAGAGTTTAACAAAGGGGGTTTTTCAGTCCTAAGAGTTTTACCAATGAAAGGAATAGTACGTTTCGGTAAGAGAGGAAAATTAAGTCTAAGGTATATTGGACCTTTTGAGATCATCGAACACATTGGGAAGGTTGTGGAAGTACATATCGGATCCATCCAAAAGTCGACAGTGTATAGTGTGTTTCACATGTTGATGTTGTGGAAGTATATATCGGATCCATCCAATGTACTGAAACATGGACCAATCTAGATTCAAGAAGATCTAACGTATGAAGAGAGGCCTGCACAAATTTTGGCACGAGAAGACAAAGTCTTAAGGAACAAGATGATCCCATTAGTCAAAGTGTTATGGAAAAATCACAATATTGAAGAGGCTACATGGGAATGCGAAGATGAGATTAGAAAATTGTACCCCCACTTGTTCTAAATTTTCGAGGACGAGAATTTTATAAGGAGGGGTGAATGTGATAATTGGGAATTTTCAGATTCTCGGAAAGAATTAAAATTATATGTGTATAACAATTTTAATGTATAAAATGTGAAAAAGTTGTATTTTAATACTATTGAGAATAGAGTGAAAATGTTCTAGCAGTGTTAAAGAGTGTGAGTTCAGAGATGGAAAATCTTCTCGAACAGAATCGGTAAGATGGCTCAAAAACGGAGCCAAAAACCCTAGAGAGTGTGCCAAAAACCCTGAAGAGTTCACCGAAGTGCACTAAAAGATGAAATTTTATAGTAATGAATTCTGGTCAAACGGAAACAAAATAAGGTAAACTGATCACACCGGAGGCACCTGGAACCCGCCTATGCGATTTCGTTAAATTTTCGTTCGATTTGAATTTTGGTCAAACTTTGACCATGAATTAATTTATGAATTAATTAGATGATATCACATATTACATCATAAATGTGATGTAATAAATGAAAATTTAAAGCTTGTTACATAAGTTTGGTGGGATTAATGGCTAGGATTAAAGGCATCTTTGATTAATGGCCAAGATGAAGCCAAAATGGATTGGAAAAATTTTGGAAAATAAGGAAAAAAGGGGTTCGGCCAAACCTAGAAAAAATCAACAAAAATTTTAATTTTTGACCCCAAAAATTTAGCAAAAAAGTCCTTGAACAATTTCCAAATTGTTGGGAAATTTTGCTAATTGGTCCTCCACTTTTTGTCTATAAATAGGCATGAAATTTTTCATTTGGAAATTGGAAAATTTCAGCCAGACTCTGCCTCTCCAAATCCGTGTATCATTATCCCATTCTGAGCCAAAATTTGACAAAATTCCTACACCAAATTAGCTTACAAACCTTCACCAAGTTGCAAGGGATCGAAATTATAAGGTGAGCCATTATTTCAAAGAAATTTTTAGTGATTTTTCTTCAAAAATCCGTGCATGATTGGGTGTAGAAAATTGTTGAAAAATTTATGATTTGGTTTAATGTTTTAGAACTTTGAAACAAGCAAAATTGATGCATGTTTCTAAGGAAAATTCGTGGCCTATGCGTGTTGAAAGTGAGAAAATTTTGTGATGTAAATGATAAGGAAATATTGATAAAAGAACCCTATGAATGAGAAAATATTTTCTTATGGTGTTTGAGCATGAAAAATTGTGGCTAAGGCTAGGGTTAGAATGAAATTATAGGAATAAAATCAGTAAAAACGTATCAGAGTGGCACAGCAGAACAATAAAAATTTTTCAAGATCGTTAAATATCTCATGATGCCATATACAATAAATTAACAACAATAAAACTCATACCTCAAGTGGACACCAACTGTATGAGGAGAATGACTGGAGGGCTTCAACCAACTAGCCTTCTCTACTATTCTCCAATTCCCGGATGGCAGAGTGTGTGGGCATTCGATTCCTCGATCAGTATGCTAGCACTGCTAGTCTTCTTTCAACCACCCAGATCTCTAAAGAACTTATTATCACGGTGAGTTGTGCAACAATAAGCCTGCTCAATTGAGAGTCTGTGATCTGAGAGAACTGGAGTGGTAGGACCTCTATTTATGACTTGCATGAGGTGATCCTCCGAATTTGAATTGGATTAGGAGAAGATTTTCTCCCTTATCCAAAATCAAAAAATCCAAATTTTCTAGGGCCAATAACCATCAAAAGATTTTGGCCATTTTGGGATCTTTGCTTTCAAAACTCAAACAGGATTTTTGCTTGAATTTTGTCTGCTCATTCTTTCATAAAAAACTGATTCCCTTTTGAGCCAAAAACATGACTAGATTCGGTCATTAAAGTGTGAGAAGAATCAAAATCCAAATAGGATTTTCTAGCTTGAATTTTATCTCATCCTTATCCAATTAAAAAACCAAAAAACCCTTTCAAATTTTCCTCAAAATTTTGGCCAATCTTAGGGAGGAGTGAATCCAAATTTAACTGGGATTGAAACTTGAATTTTTCCCTAAACCTTATCCATAAAAACTGAATTATCTAGGAGGATTTTGCTCAACTAATTTTCGACCACTTTTTTTAGAATTAGGATTCAAAATTCAAGTAGGATTCAAACAAGATTTCTTCTCCTTTATCCAAATCAAAATCGAATTTTCTCTTATGGATAATCTACAAAAAATTCGAATCCTATATGGATTGTGATTCAAAATTTGAATTTCAAATTTCAAAATTCAAACTTTAAATTCAAATTTCAAATTTAAATTTCGAATTAAAAATTCAAATTCAAATTCAAATGTTAAATTCAAAATTCAAATTCAAATTTCAAATTCAAAATTTAAATTTCAAATTTCAAATTTCAAAATTCAAATTTCAAAATCAAATTTCAAATTCAAAATTTAAATTTCAAATTTCAAATTTCAAAATTCAAATTTCAAAATCCACAAAAAGTTGTATTTCAAATTATTGTTTTCATGGATAATTTTCTACAACTCCAATCCGATCTCAAATAAAATCATGGCAACTTTATTTGGAGTTTGAATGATTATGTACTCTATTATCCAAAACAAAATAAGAATTCAACCGGAGAGAATCTTGTCCATCATCCTAATCCAATGTCAATACCATCCACGCATAATCAACTAGCCAATAAGCATACATTGATCAATTTGCCAACCGGTAAGGAATTATGTAGAGCTAGTAGAGGGACCAATTGGATATACATAATTGGGCTCTCGTGAATCCATATGATCATCATTCTGTACTGAACAACTCAATCATATGATCACTAATTTTAGAGTCACACCACTATAAACCTGAAACTGGACTCTCAATTATATACCGTATTACGTAAGCCTGTGACGACCTACTGTCCAATGACCTTGTCATATATGCAAAACCCTCATATGATATCCATGATCAGCCTTAGGTCAAAGTCGATTTAATCCTACTGATCAAGCTATCTTAAAGTTCCATTATACTACCCAATAAGAAAATGATTATTCACCGTATGTGAATAAGAAATCATTTGCCCAGCAAATGACCCAAGGCCTTGTCTATTTGGACATCCAGTATAATGCCTTTAAGAGGATACCTTTAACTCCTTAGAGCTATAATTTCGATATCTGTAAACAAACCCTTTATCGTATACAAGTCATGCACCCAACAAACCGGTCTGTAAGCTTACTACCTCTGAGACGCTTTAGCCATTGGAACATCAAAGTACACAAGTCATATATATGAAATAGTTCATTTACTTAGGATTAAGGTTATTGCATAATGAATGTCAAAAGCAGATTGATCCACTCATAGCAGACTAAGTAGATCAATCACACTTTAGTCCCAGTCTAATATGTCACCACCAAGCAACATATCTATGTCTCTACTTAGGAGTCTATACTCCAGACAGTAAAGACAAATCGTCCCCACCGTGGCTTTAGACAACATAATAGTTTTAACATTAGTTAGATGCTCGATCTAACCCCTTGGACTACACACCTTAGTTTAGACCGCTTACTTTAGAACATTGTCTTCTTTCATACAAAAGTCCATTGCATGCAACGTTCTAATAGTTTTAACGTAAGCAGTCAGTGAGCCATATTTGCTTACATTTACTTTAACATATAAATAGAATAAGGACAAACAGTAATGTAATGAATAACCTCTATATATAATTTTATTATACAGTTCAAAATAAATACATCAATATGTCTCTCATGCTTAGGGCATTTCCTAACAATTTCTCACTTGCCCTAAGCCAGTGGATGTGCCATGTTACGCATCCCCATCGCCTCTACATGCCTTTCAAAACTTCTAGCCACCAAAGTCTTAGTAAAGGGATCGACAATGTTGTCCTCGGACGTGATCTTACATACATCTACTTGTCCTGTCTCCACATGCTCTCTAATAATGTGATATCTCCGATCTATGTGCTTGGTCCTCTTATGGTGCTGAGATTCCCTTATGTTGGCAATAGCCCCGGTGTTATCACAGTAAAGTGTGATAGGCTTGTCAACACCCGGAATGACCTCAAGGTCTCTAAACAACTTGCGAAGCCAAACTGCTTCTTTAGATGCCTCAGCCACAGCCACATACTTAGCCTCCATTGTAGAGTCAGCTGTACAACCCTACTTCACACTCTTCCACACAATGGCACCTCCTCTGAGTAAAAACACTGATCCTGATGTTGATTTCCTCGAATCCTTGCATGTCTTGAAGTCTGAGTCCGTGTATCCTATGGGTGTTAGGTCCCCTCCAGAATACCCCAGCATATAGTCCCTCGTTCTCTTAAGATACTTGAGTATATGCTTTACTGCTTGCCAGTGCTTGGTTCCAGGATTCGCTTAATATCGACTCACCATACCTACTACAAAACATATGTCTAGATGAGTGCAAAGCATAGCATACATAAGGCTACCTATAGCGGATGCATAAGGGGCCTTACTTATATGCTTTCTTTCTTCCAATGTCTTAGGACACTCATCCAATGAAAGAGCTAGACCAGCAATGGAAGGTTGTGAACCTTTCTTTGCCTCTTGCATTGCATATTTGTCAATTATTTTATCTATGTATGAAGCCTGGGATAATGCTATCATTTTGTTCTTTTGATCTCTAAAGAAACGAATGCCTAGAACATAATTAGCTTCTCCCAAGTCCTTCATGTCAAACTGTTGGTGCAACCAAAGCTTGACCGATGACAAGTTCCCTACATCATTCCCAATGAGTAGTATATCATCGACATAGAGTACTAGAAAGACCACTTTACCATCCTTAATACGTTTATAAGCATAGGGTTCATCAACGTTCTACTCAAAACCAAATGTCTTGATCGCTTGATCAAATCTCTGGTTCCATGAGCAGGATGCTTGCTTTAATCCATAAATGGATCTAAGCAACTTGCAGACTTTTCTTTCTTAGCCTTTTTCCATGAACCCTTTGGGCTGTATCATGTAGATACATTCCTAAAGATGGCCATTCAAGAATGCTGTCCTGACGTCTATTTGCCAGATCTCGTAATCGAGAGCTACAGCAATGGACAGAAGAATACGGATAGACTTCAGCATAGCAACAGGCATAAAGGTTTCATCGTAATTGATTCCAGCCTTTTGCATGTACCTGTTTGCAACCAATCTAGCTTTGAAAGTTTCCACTCTCCCTTTCGTATCCTTCTTTCTTTTGTAGCCCCACTTGCATCCAATGGGTTTTATCCCATCTGGCAGATCTACAATTTCCTAAACAGAGTTAGATTTCATAGAATCCATCTCATTATTCATGGCCTGTTTCCAAGATTTAGAATCAACATCATTTATAGCTTCATCATAGGTGACCGGATCATCCTCATGCTCATGAGCCTCGGCTTGGTATACCTCAGCATCATACATGAAGAAATTAAGCTTCTTCGAAATCCTCCCACTACGATGAGGCACCATAAATTATTGATCATATGCAGGTTTTTCATCGAAACTCAGACTTGCGTCCAAGACCAAAATCTGTGGAGCAGTTCTTTCACCTGATAACTCCTCCAGCACCACTTTGCTTCGAGGCTTAAAGTCATTCATGTGACTTTCCTCCAAAAAAGTTGTATGGGTTGAAACAATGACTTTTTGTTCCTTCGGGTTATAGAACAGACCTCCCTTAGTTCCCTTAGGATACCCTAAAAACATGCACAATTCTGATCTTAGTTCCAACTTCTTCGTATCCCCATCCAGTACATGTGTCGGGCAGTCCCATATTCTCATATGTCCAAGGGAGGGCTTCTTGCCACATCACAATGCATACGGAGTCCTAGGAATTGACTTGCTTTGAACCTGGTTTAGAATATAGCGTGCCGTTTGTAATGCGTATCCCCAAAATGATAACAGCAGCGTTGAATAACTCATCATTGACCTACCATTTCCAATAAGGTCCTGTTTCTCCTTTCGGCTACACCATTCTATTGTAGAGTACCAGGTGTAGTCAATTGGGATAATATCCCATTCTCTACAAGATGTCCTAGAAATTCATCGGAGAGGTATTCACCACTTCAATCAGATCGAAGTGTCTTTATGGGTTAACCCAATTGCTTTTCCACTTCCGCACGATACTCTTTGAACTTATCAAAGGTTTCGCTCTTGCGGCATATCAAGTACACATATCCATATCTCGATTAATCGTCTATAAAGGAGACATAATACTCGAACCCTCCTCGTGCTGTGATGTTCATAGGGCCATATACGTCAGTGTGCATAATTTCTAATAGTTCCTAAGCCCTAGTACCCTTAGCTCCAAAAGACCTTTTAGTCATCTTACCCTCAAGACAAGACTCACATTGAGGAAGACGTATCTCCTCCAGAGATTCTAGGGCACCGTCTTTCACCAACCATTGAATCCTATCCTGATTAATATGACCAAGTCTTAAATGCCAAAGATACGCCTTGTTAGAGTGAGAAACTTTCAACCTTTTAGAGTTATCTATTAATTTGGTGTCAAGCAGTGAGTACATATTTGGTTTGATCAAATACAGGTTTCCATCCATCCAACCAAAATAGATAAAAGACTTATTTTTACGAATATCAAATCTTTTACTAAAAGAAATTGAATAAGAATCCTTTATTAAACAAGCTACTGAATATAAACCTAAATTCATCAAAGTAAAGATAAACGTCTCCCACTGCCTCAGCCACCACCAAGCTACCATCTCCAGTCCACAACGAGAGGCTCTTGTCATGTAGACTTCTCGTTTTCACGAACACCTACATAGAAACACAAACATGATTAGTAGCGCCTGAATCAATGACCTAAGTGTCTTTCGATGCTTCCACCAAACACGCTTCTAAATAGTGAAGTTCCTTACCTTCCTTGCCCTTGGCAGCTAGGAATTCCCGGCGAGCCTTCTTGAAATGACCTACCTTCCCACAATGGAAGCGCTTGGACTTTTTAGGGTCCCTGGGCTTCTTGTTCTGCTTCTTCTTCTTCCCATCCAAGACAGGAGGATTAGAAGAACTGGAAGCCACTTGATTTTTATTTGGCATCTTCCTCTTCTGTGAGGGTTTGGAAGATTCTGTCAAATTGGCCTCTCCTTTTGGTTGGACAGCATCCTCATCCCTGATCATCTGCTCATAAGCTTGGAGTTGCTTCATGAGCTCGGTTAGTCCTAACTCCCTTATCGACAGATTATATGCAGCCTTAAACCCCATAAAATCTTTTGATAGAGTTTTGAACACCATCTCAATCTGTGTGTTGTAGTCTAGTTTAGCACCATTCTCAGCAGCCTTAGCAAAGAAAACCATTAGAGTGATCATATGGTCCTTTATCAGAGTACCTACCTTTTGCTTAGAGTTCATAATGCTGGTGATTGTAGACTGTCGAGCCATTTTTTCTTGGCCTCTGAACATGTCCTCCAGATTTTCCATGATCTCCCTAGCAACTTGATAAGTCTCATGCTACTTTTGTAAAGCACTCGTCATGCTAGCAAGAATGTAGCATCGAGCTATCTCATTGGAGTCTCTCAAACGAGTATAGGCAACCGGGACCTCCTCAAGTAGTGTGTCGAGTTTGGGCCTAGGTAGGCATGGTTCATCCAGCACGAACTTATGTCTCTCGCAGCTGAGAACTATCAGTAGATTTCTTTTCCAGTCTTTATAATTATCGCCATTCAGCTTGTTTTCAGTAAGTATTGAAATGAAGGGTATCGGTGACATTTTGAACTAAAATAAAATTATACTAGACATCATTACAAAGCCCAAGCAAATATACAAATAATTTAGCAAATAAAACATACAAGAATGTTCTTACATGAAACTTGAAAAACATGAAGCGTTGCAATGGTAATTCTCAGCACCTATTGCCCCAAGCCACCGAGGGGTGGTCATGAGACAAATAGCCAGAACATGGACCCCATCCAATTAATATATGTTGCCTTAAATCCTCCAAGGTTAAGACATATATTAATAACTACTTATTTTGGCTACCAGTTTAGTTAACAGAGCTTCTAGGGAAGGTTAATAACTAAACGAGTCTTGAGCGTATAACCATTGTTTACGTAGCCCGATCCACGTCTTAACAATCCACCGAGGGGTGGTCATGAATAGAATCGTACCCAAACACGTCTTCCACATAGGAGATCCAACCTAGTATAACGGTGGCAGTAAACACCTACTGAGGGGTGTGGTCAGGGCAGAACTCACGCGAGGCGTTACCATGCTTTCACATATGGATCAACAATGGAGGCCATGGGTTTTGTTTGAAACCCTCCCCCACTCAATATTTTGAAAAACGTGAAAGTTTTGGCAAATATGTATGATCAATATAGTATGAGTGGCATTCACCTATCCTATATGACATGTTATCAAATATACATGCAAAACATCCATCAATACATATTTATACATCCATGACATATCATAGAAAAAATAATTGACGAAAAAATAACCAAGCCATGATTCCATCCTAGAACAAAGAAAATACAGATTACAAAATTCCACCCAAAGCATTCTTTGGATCTTGAATTTTGTTCTGTCTTCTTGTATCCATCTTTATGTAGCCTCTCCATTTATTTCTCATACCAAGAGTCATTTAAAATTTAAATTCCAAAAATTTAAATTTCAAATGCAAATTTTAAACAATTTAAATATCATGTGTAATAATATGTAATTTCAAAAAACTTTAAATTTTCAATTACATATTTTTAAACATGATTTTAAAATTAAATCTCAAATTTAAAAATCAAAATTTCATTTTTCGGCCTGTCGGCCTACGAGTCCCCGAAGGCCCGCAACCACCGTGGGCAGCCCCTAGCCCCTGGGGGGGCTAGCAGCCCATGGCCACTGGCCAGGTGCAGTCCAGCCAGTTGTAGGCATCGGCTACACGACCGGGTGGGCGCAGCAGCCCGCCAGGCTACAGGCAGCGCCTACAGCCATGGGCTGCACGCCCAAGGGCTGGCCGGCCCTTGGGTGGGCCATAGCCACCCCTGGCTGCAGGCAAAGCCTGGGGCCGTGGGTGGTCTTGGCCTGGACAGGGGCTACCGCAGTCCCATCCTGCCCGAGCGCAGGGGCTGCAGCTCCACCAACGCCGGTGGCCTCTCCTGAGGGGTCGTGCCTCGATTTTCATGCCATATCCCAATTTTTCCATTAGGATCTCCAAAAATTAATTTGAATCCTAATTAAATTGGAATTTTCCACACAAATAAAATTTCAATCCTTAAATTAAATTTAACTTTTGGAAAAAATAAATTACAGTCTTCAAACTTCAATCTCCTCCAAGAATAATTACATAAAATTTCCTAAACTATTTCTGGCATACAAAAATTCTAATCATAATAATTCTAAGAGACAAAAAATTAAAATCCATTGGAAAATTATGGTGATGATAAACCGCTCCCGTGGTTACATAAAAATTCCTAGATACAATTTTCTAAATTCTAAGGAACCATAACCGGCATAAAACAAGTATGCTTATAATAATTTAAAAAATTAAAATAACCATATACTGCATACATAATAACAACATAAGAGAATCCTAGAATGCTACTCTCTAAATATCAAATCCATACATAAATAGAAAGACTAACTAATTGTCCAATTTATGTACATGGCATAGTCATGAGATGGCTCTGATACCAATTGTAGGAATAAAATCGGTAAAAACGTATCAGAGTGGTGCAACGGAACAATAAAAATTTTTCAAGATCATTAAATATCTTATGATGCCATATATAATAAATTAACAACAATAAAATTCATACCTCAAGAGGACGCCAACTATAGGAGGAGAATGACCGGAGGCTTCAACCAACTAGCCTTCTCTACTATTCTCCAAATCCCGTATGGCTGAGTGTGTGGGCACTCTGAACCTCGATCGGTATGCTAGCACTGCTAGTCTTCTTCCGACCACCCAGATCTCTAAAGAACTTTATTGTCACGATGAGCTGTGCAACAATAAGCCTGCTCAAATGAGAGTCTGTGGTTTGAGAGAACTGGAGTGGCAAGACCTCTATTTATAGACTTGCATAAGGTGATCCTCTGAATTCGAATTGAATTAGGAGAAGATTTTCTCCCTTATCCACAACCATAAAAATCTGAATTTTCTAGGGCTTATAACCATCAAAAGAATTCGACCATTTTGGGATCTTTGCTTTCAAAACTCAAACAGGATTTTTACTTGAATTTTATCTCCTCATTCCCTCATAAAAAACTGATTCCCCTTAGTGCCAAAAACATGACTAGATTCAGTCATTAAAGAGTGAGGAGAATCAAAATCCAATAGGATTTTCTAGCTTGAATTTTATCTCATCCTTATCTAATTAAAAAACTGAAAATCCCCTTCAGATTTTCCTCAAAATTTCAGCCAATCTTAGGGAAGAGAGAATCCAAATTCAACTGGGATTAAAACTTGAATTTTTCCCTGAACCTTATCCACAAAAACCGAATTATCTAGGAGGATTTTGCTCAACTAATTTTCGGCCACTTTTGTCAGGATTAGTATTCAAAATTCAAGTAGGGTTCAAACAAGATTTTCCTCTCCTTTATCCAAATCAAAACCGAATTTTCTCTTGTGGATAATCCACTAAAATTTGAATCCTATATGGATTGTGATCAAAATTTGAATTTCATATTTCAAAGTTCAAATTTCAAAATTCAAACTTCAAATTCAAATTTCAAATTTAAATTTCGATTTCAAATTTCAAATTCAAATTTCAAATTCAAATTTCAAATTCAAATGTCAAATTCAAATTTCAAATTTAAATTTCAAATTCAAATTTCTAATTCAAAATTTAAATTTCAAATTTCAAATTTCAAATTTCAAAATTCAAATTTCAAAATCCACAAAAAATTGTATTTCAAATTTTCGTTCTCATGGATAATTTTCTATAACTCCAATCCGATCTCAAATAAAACCAAGGCAACTTTATTTGGAGCTCAAATAATTGTGTACTCTATTATCCAAATCAAAATATGAATTCAACTAGAGAGAATCTTGTCCACCATCCTAATCCTATGTCAACACCATCCATGCATAATCAACTAGCCAATAAGCACACACTGATCAATTTGCTAACCGTTAAGGAATTATGTGGAGCTAATAGAGGGACCAATTGGATATATATAATCGGGCTCCTATGAATCTATATGGTCATCATTCTATACCAAACATCATATGATCACTAATTTCAGAGTCACACCAATATAATCTTAAAATTGAACTCCCAATTATATGTCGTATTATGTAAGCCTGTGACGAGCTATTGTCCAATGACCTTATCATATATGCAAAACCCTCATATGATATCCATGATCAGCCTTAGATCAAAGTCCAGGTAATCTTACTGATCATGCTATTTTAAAGTTCTATTATACTACCGAATAAGAAAATGATTATTCACTACATGTAAATAAGAAGTCAATTTTCACATCCATTTTCACATCCAGTATAATGTCCTTAAGAGGATACCTTTAACTCCTTGGAGCTATGATTCCGATATCTGTAAACAAACCCTTCATCGTATACAAGTCATGCACCCAACGAACTGGTCTATAAGCTTACTACTTCTGAGACGCTTTAGCCATTAGAACATCAAAGTACATAAGTCGTATACATGAAGTAGTTCATTTACTCTGGATTAAGGTTATTGCATAATGAATGTCAAAAGCAGATTGATCTACTCATAGCAGACTACGTAGATCAATCACACTTTAGTCCCGGTCTAATATGTCACCACCAAGCAACATATCTATGTCTCTACTTGGGAGTCTATGCTCTGGATAGTCAAGACAAACCATCCCCACCATGGCTTTAGACAACATAATATTCTTAACATGAGTTAGATGCTCGGTCTAAACCCATAGACTACAGACCTTAGTTTAGACTGCTTAATTTAGAACATCGTCTTCTCGCATACAAAAGTCCATTTCATGCAACGTTCTAACAGTTTTAACACAAGTAGTCAGTGAGCCATATTTGCTTATATTTACTTTAACATGTAAATATAATAAGGACAAACAGCAATGAAATGAACAACCTCTATATATATTTTTATTATCCAATTCAAAATAAATACATCAATATGTCTCTCATGCTTAGGGCATTTCCTAACAGAAATTTCTTAGGGTTTTGGATGTTGGAATGTACATTAGAAATCCTAAGAATGAATGGTAATAACTGAGTTTTGTGATGGAAAATGTTTGGTGTTGAAAACCAAGTGAAAACTACCGGCATAATTGAAAGAAAATGATGTAATTTGTGCTGTGTTTGAATGATGGTTATTGTGGAAGATTTTTGCATAAAGTTTGGTAACTTTGCGTAAAATAGACCTCTAGTATAGTACATGGCATGTATAAAGGTTCTGAGATGTACCTAACGCCGTAGAAACCTAAAAATATAAGCGAAAATGCTGCCGAAATTTTTGAAACGGCATAAGGACATTTCGGGAAACGAGGGGGTAAAAGTTTAGACTTGAAAATAAAACCGAGACCCCTTGGTATGTTAAAATTGATAATGGAAAATGAAACCCAAAAAGGAATAGTAAAATGATCCTTCAGTGTCTAAAATACCGATAACGGGAAAAATTAACGTTTGGGGCATTTTAGGAAACGAAAGAGAAAATTTATGGACAGGATAGAAAACCAAGCCCTTCAGGAATCAAGGCTTGAGAACGAGATTAGAAATGTTTAGGAGTAGTGAAATACTCATTTGAGGCTCTGAAACACTAGAAAAATGAGAAACGACCCTATGTGTCAGATGAATAGTAATCGCGGGTCGGGTGAGGAATAGTTACCGATATTGCAGCAAATAATGCTGTAAAAATATACCGAAACCTAAGAAATATTATTTTATGATATTTGTACTTAGAAAATCACAAAAAAATGATAGAACAGAATTGTTACGGTCCCGAGACCCGTTAGCGGTAAAATGGTCATTTTGACCAAAAATTTCTAAAAGGCTTGGAAAGGACCGTAAAGTGTCTAGAGCACTTTAAATAAGATTCTGGAGGCCATAATTAAGATTTTAAAGTTAAAAATCAGAAAAATTATAAGTACACGGTTGTGTACATTTAAACACGAGCGTGTACAATGTTACACGGCCTTGTAGTGTAAACTCGAGAGGTACACGGGCTTGAACACAGGTGTGTTGCAAGCCGTGTACCACATAAAGAGTTGAATTATGTGTAAAATATATCATAAAATAAATATGTCCAAGGTGATAATTGATGATGGATATTAATAGACAATACTCTGTCTGTAAGGACCCAAACTAGAGACAAAACTACGGAGGATTTCTAAGGGTAGACACTATCGCAGTTGTGGTAAGTTCAATCATTTTCATGTCTACAACAAGAAATACTATGGTATTTAATTATGTATAATTATACATTAGCTGTTAAGTCCTACGAGTACTAGGGTGTAGTTAGACTAACACATCCCGAGAAAAGATAAATTGAGAGGTGTACTATAGGTACACTATGGAAGGAGTGTGACTAAATTTAAGACACACCCTTTATAGAAAGAATGTGTAAGACCTACAGGCAACAATTGTTCTTGACTTATGGCGATGTTTAATGCCACCGGGTTGGAACTATAATTAAAAGATGGTAATGAAACCACCTTTGACGTACCACCCCTCCAACAATGTGGTAGAGGTATATAAGTCCTTCAGGGACAGAGTGACGGCTTCGGACGATGATGGACTGGAGAGGAAAGAGCCTTAGGGTCGCTCCCAAGGCCCTCATAGTCAGCGTGCAAATATCGGTATGGCCACTATGAGCTCAAAACCAGAATGTAAATAGTGATAATAGCCAAAAATGACATGAAAGCCATAATTAAGCATAATTGAGCATAACAGGCGCTAACACTAAGTGTAGTGGACTCAGTTAGGGGGATGTAAATAGTAACCGGTTAGAGTCAAAGTTACTATTCATCAATCAAAAGTCAAAATACTATTCATGGGTGAATAGTGCTATTCATAAAAAATTTTATTTTTGATGTTTTTGAATCTACGTGATTTACTGTTTGTATGTTTGAACTTACTGAGCCTGTTAGCTCACCGGTTTGTTCATGTTGCAAGTAAGGAACCTGTCTAGTAGACTACCTGGATGGCGATAGGATATGCGGTGTCAATAAGATGGGGAATCCACTATGGATTTTGGTCCTCCTACTAATCTTCCGCTGAGCATTTAAATAGTGAATTGAAGAGAATGTATTTTAAAAACAATGTTAAAGAAAAAAAATCTATTTTTGTAAATTATGTTGTACTATACGACGGACAACTAAAGTTTAGTTTTAAATTTTATATGGCTTACTTAGTTTTTCTGCGAGGAAAGTATTTTGAAAAGAAAAAAAAATTTGGGTGAAAAATTTGGGCCCTGAAAATGAGAGATTCAAAGTAAAAGTGTTTTTAAATGACGAACCAACAAGGTGCACGGGCTGTCGCGATCAACTACGGAGTCGGATCGGGGCGGTTTCAAGTGGCCAAGATCGAGGGCGTCACATTTCAGCTCCCAACAGCCGAGGGCTACGTGCATGGGGAAGGGCCAAATAAAAAAAAATTTTCCATGTGGCCATGTGAGGAAATTTGGAAT
The DNA here is from genome assembly GCA_035233585.1 of Antiaris toxicaria. Taxonomy (NCBI): domain Eukaryota; kingdom Viridiplantae; phylum Streptophyta; class Magnoliopsida; order Rosales; family Moraceae; genus Antiaris; species Antiaris toxicaria. The sequence continues at coordinate 53,790,609 of CP141155.1, read as the reverse complement.
TGTTTAATCAAAAGTTGGCCAACACATCCCTAACTTTAGGGAAAATTTTTTCCACTTTTTAGGGTTGTGTTTGGGGCTTTCTTAGCTACTTGCACATGGTTTTCTAGGGGAAAATTTCATCTGGAAAGTCTTCTCTTCGCAGTCTAATTTCTGCCATTTAGTATCTGACCTTTTTTCAGCAGTGTTCTAGTTTTCACCCAAAATTGGATTTTCTAAATCTGATTTTTATACTGTCAATTCCTAGTCGGTTTGTATTGTCTAAGAGCCCATCTGTACTAGTTTAATATTTATTTTCTATACAATAGTTGTGTCTACATTGTGTTGTCCTTGTACACACAAAATAAGGCTTTCTCGTGCGAAATTTCAAACACAGTCTCTCTTGACTAATTTAGACGTGCTAATTTCAATTTTATCAATTTTACGTCCATCTGAGGTCGTCTAGACTAGTTTTTGGATCTGTGTGACCCCACCTCGAAAAGCATGCCAGGTGTCTGATTGACTAATTTGGGCGTTCTGAGTCTAAATATATCAGTTTCTAGGCGAGAAAAGATCATCTTGACCCTCTTCCCGATACTGCGTATCTCTCAGACAAAAATTCTCGTTTTATGCTCAATTGTCCAGATTAAGCCTGTTAACTGTTAGTATATCCGTTTTATGTCAAATTGTGATGCCCCCGATTCTGATCACCCGCAATTGTCATGAACCGACTCTTTTGCCGACCAAGACAGCTCGTGTGCCGAATCTTGATTGTCAATTTAAAACTCTTTTTCTTAAACTTTCATTTCTCAGGGTCTGAAAATTTCACCCATAATTTTTTTTCTTTTTAGTACATACTTTCTCGAAAAGAAAGCTAAGTATAAAAGCCATGTAAAATACAATACTAACTTTTAGTTGTCTTTTGGAGTATAACATAATGTATAATATACAAAATATTTATACTGCATTTTTTTTTTCACAATCTCTTAAATTTACTAACTTTAAAAGCTCAATGGAAGACTTATGGCAGGACCAAGTCCATGGTGAATTCCCTATCCCATCAACACATGTGTACATCCTGCCGCCATCCATAAAGTCTACCGGACAGGTTTCTTACCTGCAACTTGAACAAACTGATGAGCTAACAGGCTCAGTAAATTCCAATATACTTAGAAAGAATCATACAGATTCAAAAACATTAAAAACTCAATTTCCTATGAATAGTAGTATTTATGATGATTAGTGATTTTGACCTTTGACTGATGAATAGTAACTATTACCATAATTGGTCACTATACACATTACCCTAATAAGGTACTATTCACATCATCCTAACCGAGTTTACTACACTTAGTGTAAGCTTTGGTTATGCTCAATTATGGTTTTCATCATTTTATTGATTATTCTTTCTGTTAGGAAATGCCCTAAGTATTAGAGACATTTTGATGTATTCATTTTGAACTGGATAATAAAATTATACATAGAGGTTATTCATTACATTGCTATCTGTCCTCATCTTATTTACATGTTAAAGTAAATGTAAGCAAATATGGCTCACTGACTGCTTGTGTTAAAACTGTTAGAACGTTGCATGCAATGGACTTTTGTATGCGAGAAGACAATGTTCTAAAGTTAGTAGTCTAAATTATGGTCTGTAGTCTATGGGGTTAGACCGAGCATCTAACTCATGTTAAGACTATTATGTTGTCTAAAGCCTTAGAGGGGACGGTCTGTCTTGACTGTCTGGAGCTGGACTCCCAAGTAGAGACATGGATATGTTGCTCGGTGGTAACATATTAGACCAGGACTAAAGCGTGATTGATCTACGTAGTCCGCTATGAGTGGATCAATCTGCTTTTAACGTTCATTGTGCAATAACCTTAATCCTGAGTAAATGAACTACTTCATGTATATGACTTGTGTACTTTGATGTTCCAATGGCTAAAGCGTCTCAGAGGTAGTAAGCTTATAGACCGGTTCGTTGGGTGCATGACTTGTATACGATGAAGGGTTTGTTTGTAGATATCGGAATCATAGATCTGAGGAGTTAAAGGTATCCTCTTAAAGGCATTATACTGAATGTGAAAATGGACAAGGCCTTGGGTCGTCTGCTGGGCGGATGACTTCTTATTCACATATGGTGAATAATCATTTTCTTGATTCGGTAGTATAATGGAACTTTAAGATAGCCTGATCAGTAGGATTAAACGGACTTTGACCTAAGGCTGATCATGGATATCATATGAGGGTTTTGCATATATGACAAGGTCATTGGATGGTAGCTCGTCACAGGCTTACGTAATACGGTATATAATTGGGAGTTCAGTTTCAGGTTTATAGTGGTGTGACTCTGAAATTAGCGATCATATGATTAAGTTGTTCGGTACAGAATGATAATCATATGGAATCACGGGAGCCCGATTATATATGTCCAATCAGTCCCTCTACTAGCTCCACATAATTCCTTAACGTTTGGCAAATTGATTAGTGTATGCTATTGGCTAGTTTATTATGCATGGATGGTAATGACACAGGATTAGGATGGTAGACAAGATTCTCTCCGGTTGGATTCAGATTTTGTTTTGGATAATAGAGTACACAATTATTCGAACTCCAAATAAAGTTGCCATGATTTTATTTGAGATTGGATTGGAGTTGTAGAAAATTATCCATGAGAACAAGAATATGAAACACAACCGTTTTGTGGAATTTGAAATTTGAATTTTGAAATTTGAAATTTGAATTTTGAAATTTGAAATTTGAATTTTGAATTTGAAATTTGAATTTGAAATTCGAATTTGAAATTTGAATTTGAAATTTAAATTTGAAATTTGAAATTTGAAATTTGAAATTTGAATTTGAAATTTGAATTTGAAATTTGAAATTTAAATTTTTGAATCACAGTCCAAGTAGGATTCGAATTTATTGTGGAAAATCCACAAGGTTTGAAATTCAAATTTGAGTTGGATTTAGAGAGGATAATCTTGTTAGAATCCTACTTGAATTTTGAATCCAAATCCCAACAAAAGTGGGCGAATTTTTTGAGGATAATCCTCAATGGAAAATTCGATTTTTTGTGGATAAGATTCAAGGGAAAATTCAAGTTTCAATCCTAGTTGAATTTGGATTCTCTCCTTCCCTAAAAGTGGCCGAAATTTTGGAGCCTTAATCCTAGGAAATTCGGTTATTTTTGGATAAGGTTGAGATGAGATTTAGCTTGAAAAATCCTAGTGGAATTTTGATTCTTCCTTATCCTAAAAGTGGCCGAAAATTTGGAGAAGATTTTCTCCTAAAGATTTCGGATTTTTTGGTTGAAAAAGGGAGATAAAATTCTAGTTAAAATCTTGTTTAGATTTAGATTGGATTTATCCTAGGAAAACCGAATTTAATTGTGGAGATTCTCCCTTGGAAAATTTGGATTTTTTGGTTTGGATAAGGGAGAAAATCTTTTCCTAGTCCAATTCGAATTCAGAGAATCACCTCATGCAGGTCTATAAATAGAGGTCCTGCCACTCCAGTTCTCTCAGACCACAGACTCTCAGGTGAGCAGGCTTATTGTTGCACAGCTCATCGTGACAATAAAGTTCTTTAGAGATCTGGGTGGTCGGAAGAAGACTAGCAGTGCTAGCATACCGATCGAGGTTCAGAGTGCCCACACACTCAGCCATTCGGGATTTGGAGAATAGTAGAGAAGGCTAGTTGGTTGAAGCCTCCGGTCATTCTCCTCCTGCAAGATTGGCGTCCTTGAGGTATGAGTTTTAATTGTTGTTGGTTTATTGTATATGGCATCATGAGATATTTAACAATCTAAAAAATTTTTATTGTTCCGCTGCGCCACTCTGATACGTTTTTATCGATTTATTTTCCTTCAATTGGTATCATAGCCATCTCATGACTATGCCATGTACATAAATTAGACAATTACTTAGTCTTTTTATTTATGTATGGATTTGATATTTAGAAAGTGGCATTCTAGGGTTCCTTTATGTTGTTATCATGTATTATGTATAAAGTATGTGGTTATTTTAATTTTTTGAATTATTATAAGCATGCTTGTTTATACCGGTTATGGTTCCTTAGAATTTAGAAAAATTGTATCTAGGAATTTTTATGTAACCATGGGAGCAGTTTATTAACACTGTAATTTTCCCATGGATATTAATTCTTGTCTCTTAGAATTTTTATGGTTAGAATTTTTGAACACCGGAATCGGTTTAGGAATTTTTATGTAATTATTCTTGGAGGAGATTGAAGATTGAAGACCGTAATTTATTTTTCCCAAAAGTTAAATTTAATTTAAAGATTGAAATTTTGATTGTGTGGAAAATTTCAATTAATTGGGATTCAAATTAATTTTTGGAGATCCTAATAGGTAAATTGGAATATGGCACGAAAATCGAGACACGACCCCTTGGGATAGGCCGACAAACCTTGGTGGGGCTGCAGCCCCTGCCCTCGGGCAGGATGGGGCTGCGGCAGCCCCTGAGCAGGCCCACACCACCCATGGTCGCAGGCTCTGCCTGCAGCCAGGGGTGGCCGTGGCCTGCCCAAGGCTGGCCGCAGCCTGGGCGTGCAGCCTCTGGCTGCAGGCGCTGCCTGCAGCCTGCCGGCTGCTGCGCCCAGTCTGGGCGTGCAGCCTGGCGCTGCAGGCTTGGCCTGCAGCCCGGCAGGGCTGCACAAGGGGCGGCCGTGGGCTGCCAGCCCCTCCGGGGTTGGTGGCTGCCCACGGCGGCTGCCGCCTACGGGGGTGGCGGTCCGACGGTCCAAAAAAAAAAATCAGAAAATTTTGATTTTTAAATTTGAGATTTAATTTTAAATCATGTTTAAAATTATGTAATTTAAAATTTAAAATTTTTTGAAATTACATATTATTACACATGATGTTTAAAATTGTTCAAAATTTAAATTTGAAGTTTAAATTTGAAATTCGAATTTGGAATTTGAATTTGAAATTTAAATTTTTGGAGATTTAAATTTTAAATAATTCTTGGAATGAGAAATAAATGGAGAGGCTACATAAAGATGGATACAAGAAGACGGAACAAAATTCAAGACCCAAAGAATGCTTTGGATGGAATTTTGTAATCTTTATTTTCTTTGTTCTAGGATGGAACCATGGCTTGGTTATTCTGTCAATTATTTTTCTGTGATATGTCATGGATGTATAAATATGTATTGATGGATGTTTTGTATGCATATTTGATAACATGTCATATAGGATAGGTGAGTGCCGCTCATACTATATTGATCATACATAATTTGTCAAAACTTGCATGTTTTTCAAAATATTGAGTGGGAGAGGGTTTCAAACAAAACCCACGGCCTCCATTGTTGATCCATATGTGAAAGCATGGTAACGCCTCGCGTCAGTTCTGACCTGACCACACCCCTCGGTAGGTGTTTACCGCCGCCGGTATACTAGATTGGATCTCCTATGTGGAAAACGTGTTCGGGTGCGATCCTATTCATGACCACCCCTCGGTGGCTTAGTAGGACGTGGATCGGGCTACGTAAACAATGGTTATACACTCAAGACTCGTTTAGTTATTAACCTTCCCTAAAAGCTCTGTTAACTAAACTGGTGGCCAAATAAGCGGTTATTAATATATGTCTTAACCTTGGAGGATTTAAGGTAACATATATTAATTGGACGGGGTCCATGTTCCGGCTATTTGTTCTCATGACCACCCCTCGGTGGCTTGGGGCAATAGGTGATGAGAATTACCGTTGCAATGCTACATGTTTTTTCAAGTTTCATGTAGGAACATACTTGTATGTTTTTTGCTGAATTATCTGTATATTTGCTTGGGCTTTGTAATGATGTCTAGTATAATTTTATTTCAGTTCAAAATGTCACCGACACCCCTCATTTCAATACTTACTGAAAATAAGTTGAATGGCGATAATTATAAAGACTGGAAAAGAAATCTATTAATAGTTCTCAGCTGTGAGAGACACAAGTTCGTACTGGACGAACCATGCCCACCTGGGCCCAAACCTGACACACCACTTGAGGAGGTCCCGGTTGCCTATAATCGTTGGAGAGAATCCAATGAAATAGCTCGATGCTACATCCTTGCTAGCATGACGAGTGCTTTACAAAAGTAGCATGAGACTTATCAAGTTGCTGACGAGATCATGGATAATCTGGAGGACATGTTCGGAGGCCAAGAAAAATTGGCTCGACAGTCCGCTATCACCAGCATTATGAACTCTAAGCAAAAGGCGGGTGCTCCGGTGAAGGACCATATGATCACTCTAATGGGATTCTTCGCTGAGGCTGCCGAGAATGGTGCTGAGTTGGACTATAACACCCAGATCGAGATGGTGTTCAAGACTCTGTCTAAAGATTTTGTGGGGTTTAAGGCCGCATACAATCTGGCGACAAAGGAGTTAGGACTTACCGAGCTCATGAAGCAACTACAGGCTTATGAGCGGATGATCAGGGATGAGGATACGGTCCGACCTAAAGGAGAGGCCAATTTGGCGGAATCTTCCAATCCCTCACGGAAGAGGAAGAGGCCAAATAAGAAGCAACTGGCTTCCAGTTCTTCTAATCCTCCTGTCTCGGATGGGAAGAAGAAGAAGAAGAACAAGAAGCCAAAGGACCCTAAAAAGTCCAAATGCTTCCACTGTGGGAAGGTAGGTCACTTCAAGAAGGCTTGCCGGGAATTCCTAGCCTCCAAGGGCAAGGAAGGTAAGGAACTTCATTACTTGGAAGCGTGTTTGGTGGAAGAATCGAAAGACACTTGGGTCATTGATTCGGGCGCCACTAATCATGTTTGTGTTTCTATGCAGTGGTTCGTGGAAACGAGAAGTCTACATGATAGGAGCCTCTCGTTGCAGACTAGAGATGGTAGTTTTGTGGTGGCTGAGGCAGTGGGAGACGTTCATCTTTATTTTGATCAATTTAGGTTTATTTTATTGAAAGACTGTTTTTTATGTTCCTAATTTTAGGAGGAACCTTATATCGGTAGCTTGTTTAATAAAGGATTCTTATTCAGTTTCTTTTAGTAAAAGAGTTAATATTCGTAGAAATAAGTCTTTTATCTGTTCTGGATGGATGGATGGAAACCTATATTTGATCAGACCAAAGATGTACTCACTGCTTGACACTGAATTAATTGATAACTCTAAAAGGTTGAAAGTCTCTCACTCTAACAAGGCGTATCTTAGGCATTTAAGACTTGGTCATATTAATCAGGATAGGATTCAAAGATTGGTGAAAGATGGTCCTCTGGAATCTCTGGAGGAGGTACGACTTCCCCAATGTGAGTCTTGTCTAGAGGGTAAGATGACTAAGAGGTCTTTTGGAGCTAAGGGTACAAGGGCACAGGAGCTCTTAGAAATTGTGCACACTGACGTATGTGGCCCCATGAACGTCACAGCACGAGGAGGGTTCGAGTACTATGTCTCTTTCATAGATGATTACTCGAGGTATGGATATGTGTATCTGATACACCGCAAGAGCGAAACCTTTGATAAGTTCAAAGAGTATCGTGTGGAAGTGGAAAAGCAATTGGATAAATCCATAAAGACACTTCGATCTGATCGAGGTGGCGAATACCTCTCCGATGAATTTCTAGGACATCTTGTAGAGAATGGGATATTATCCCAATTGACTGCACCTGGTACTCCACAACAGAATGGTGTAGCCGAAAGGAGAAATAGGACCTTATTGGATATGGTACGGTCCATGATGAGTTACTCAACGCTGCCATTATCATTTTGGGGACATGCTTTACAAACGGCGTGCTATATTCTGAACCAGGTTCCGAGCAAATCAATTCCTAGAACTCCGTATGAATTGTGGCGTGGCAGGAAGCCCTCCCTTGGACATATGAGAATATGGGGTTGCCCGGCACATGTACTGGATGGGGATGCGAAGAAGTTGGAACCAAGATCAGAATTGTGCATGTTTGTAGGGTATCCAAAGGGAACTAAAGGAGGTCTGTTCTATAACCCGAAGGAACAAAAGGTCATTGTCTCAACCCATGCGACATTCTTGGAGGAAAGTCACATGAATGACTTTAAGCCTCGAAGCAAAGTGGTGCTAGAGGAGTTATCAGGTGAAAGAACTGCTCCACAGATTTCGGTCTCGGACGCAAGTCCGAGTTCCAGTGAAAGACCTGCAGACGATCAACAATTTAGGGTGCCTCGTCGTAGTGGGAGGGTTTCTAAGAAACCTAATTTCTTTATGTATGATGCTGAGGTATACCAGGCCGAGGCCCATGAGCATGAGGAAGATCCGGTCACATATGATGAAGCTATAAAGGATGTTGATTCTAGATCTTGGAAACAGGCTATGAACAATGAGATGGATTCTATGAAATCCAACTCTATTTGGGAACTTGTAGATTTGCCGGATGGGATAAAACCCATTGGATGCAAATGGGTCTACAAAAGAAAGAAGGATGCGGAAGGGAGAGTGGAAACTTTCAAAGCTAGACTGGTTGCAAAGGGATACAAGCAAAAGGCTGGAATCGAGTACGAGGAAACCTTTTCGCCTGTTGCTATGCTAAAGTCTATCCGTATTCTTCTGTCCATTGCTGCGGCTCTCGATTACGAGATCTGGCAAATGGATGTCAAGACGGCATTCTTGAATGGCCATCTTGAAGAGTGTATCTATATGATACAGCTCGAAGGGTTCGTAGCAAAAGGCCAAGATAGGAAAGTCTGCAAGTTGCTTAGATCCATTTATGGATTAAAGCAGGCATCCCGCTCATGGAACCAGAGGTTTGATCAAGCGATTAAGACATTTGGTTTTGAGCAGAACGTTGATGAACCTTGTGTTTATAAACGTATTAAGGATGGAAAAGTGGTCTTTCTGATACTCTATGTCGATGATATACTACTCATTGGGAATGATGTAGGGAATTTATCATCGGTCAAGCTTTGGTTACACCAACAGTTTGACATGAAGGATTTGGGAGAAGCTAATTATGTTCTAGGCATTCGTCTCTTCAGAGATCGAAAGAACAAAATGATAGCGTTATCCCAAGCTTCATACATAGATAAAATAATTGACAAATATGCAATGCTAGAGGCAAAGAAAGGCTCACAACCTTCTATTACCGGTTTAACTCTTTCATTGGATGACTGTCCCAAGACATCGGAAGAAAGAGAGCGTATGAGTAAGGTCCCTTATGCATCCGCTGTGGGTAGCCTTATGTACGCTATGCTTTGCACTCGCCCGGACATATGTTTTGCAGTAGGTATGGTGAGTCGATATCAAGCGAATCCTGGAACCAAGCACTGGCAAGCAGTAAAGCATATACTCAAGTATCTTAAGAGAACGAGGGATTATATGCGAGTGTATTCTGGAGGGGACCTAACACCCGTAGGATACACGGACTCAGACTTCCAGACTTGTAAGGATTCGAGGAAATCGACATCTGGATCAGTGTTTTTACTCGGAGGAGGCGCCATTGTGTGGAGGAGCATGAAGCAGGGCTGCACAGCTGACTCTACTATGGAGGCTGAGTATGTGGCTGCGGCTGAGGCATCTAAAGAAGCGGTTTGGCTCCGCAAGTTCTTTAGAGACCTTGAGGTCATTCCGGGTGTTGACAAGCCTATCACACTTTACTGTGATAATACAGGGGCTATTGCCAACACAAGGGAATCTCGGCACCACAAGAGGACCAAGCACATAGATCGGAGGTATCACATTATTAGAGGGCATGTGGAGACAGGACAAGTGGATGTATGTAAGATCGCGTTCGAGGACAACATCGCTGATCCCTTTACTAAGACTTTGGTAGCTAGAAGCTTTGAGAGGCATGTAGAGGCGATGGGGATGCGTAACATGGCACATCTGCTGGCTTAGGGCAAGTGGGAGATTGTTAGGAAATGCCCTAAGTATTAGAGACATTTTGATGTATTCATTTTGAACTGGATAATAAAATTATACATAGAGGTTATTCATTACATTGCTATCTGTCCTCATCTTATTTATATGTTAAAGTAAATGTAAGCAAATATGGCTCACTGACTGCTTGTGTTAAAACTGTTGGAACGTTGCATGCAATGGACTTTTGTATGCGAGAAGACAATGTTCTAAAGTTAGCAGTCTAAATTATGGTCTGTAGTCTATGGGGTTAGACCGAGCATCTAACTCATGTTAAGACTATTATGTTGTCTAAAGCCTTAGAGGGGACGGTCTGTCTTGACTGTCTGGAGCTGGACTCCCAAGTAGAGACATGGATATGTTGCTCGGTGGTGACATATTAGACCGGGACTAAAGCATGATTGATCTACGTAGTCCGCTATGAGTGGATCAATCTGCTTTTGACGTTCATTGTGCAATAACCTTAATCCTGAGTAAATGAACTACTTCATGTATATGACTTGTGTACTTTGATGTTCCAATGGCTAAAGCGTCTCAGAGGTAGTAAGCTTATAGACCGGTTCGGTGGGTGCATGACTTGTATACGATGAAGGGTTTGTTTACAGATATCGGAATCATAGCTCTGAGGAGTTAAAGGTATCCTCTTAAAGGCATTATACTGAATGTGAAAATGGACAAGGCCTTGGGTCGTCTGCTGGGCGGATGACTTCTTATTCACATATGGTGAATAATCATTTTCTTGATTCGGTAGTATAATGGAACTTTAAGATAGCCTGATCAGTAGGATTAAACGGACTTTGACCTAAGGCTGATCATGGATATCATATGAGGGTTTTGCATATATGACAAGGTCATTGGATGGTAGCTCGTCACAGGCTTACGTAATACGGTATATAATTGGGAGTTCAGTTTCAGGTTTATAGTGGTGTGACTCTGAAATTAGTGATCATATGATTGAGTTGTTCGGTACAGAATGATGATCATATGGAATCACGGGAGCCCGATTATATATGTCCAATCAGTCCCTCTACTAGCTCCACATAATTCCTTAACGTTTGGCAAATTGATTTGTGTATGATATTGGCTAGTTTATTATGCATGGATGGTAATGACACAGGATTAGGATGGTAGACAAGATTCTCTCCGGTTGGATTCAGATTTTGTTTTGGATAATAGAGTACACAATTATTCGAACTCCAAATAAAGTTGCCATGATTTTATTTGAGATTGGATTGGAGTTGTAGAAAATTATCCATGAGAACAAGAATATGAAACACAACCGTTTTGTGGAATTTGAAATTTGAATTTTGAAATTTGAATTTTGAATTTTGAAATTTGAAATTTGAAATTTGAAATTTGAATTTGAAATTTGAATTTGAAATTTGAATTTGAAATTCGAATTTGAAATTTAAATTTGAAATTTGAAATTTGAAATTTGAAATTTGAAATTTGAAATTTGAAATTTGAATTTGAAATTTGAATTTGAAATTTGAAATTCAAATTTTTGAATCACAGTCCAAGTAGGATTCGAATTTGTTGTGGAAAATCCACAAGGTTTGAAATTCGAATTTGAGTTGGATTTGGAGAGGATAATCTTGTTAGAATCCTACTTGAATTTTGAATCCAAATCCCAACAAAAGTGGGCGAATTTTTTGAGGATAATCCTCAATGGAAAATTCGGTTTTTTGTGGATAAGATTCAAGGGAAAATTCAAGTTTCAATCCTAGTTGAATTTGGATTCTCTCCTTCCCTAAAAGTGGCCGAAATTTTGGAGCCTTAATCCTAGGAAATTCGGTTATTTTTGGATAAGGTTGAGATGAGATTTAGCTTGAAAAATCCTAGTGGAATTTTGATTCTTCCTTATCCTAAAAGTGGCCGAAAATTTGGAGAAGATTTTCTCCTAAAGATTTCAGATTTTTTGGTTGAAAAAAGGAGATAAAATTCTAGTTAAAATCTTGTTTAGATTTAGATTGGATTTATCCTAGGAAAACCGAATTTAATTGTGGAGATTATCCCTTGGAAAATTCGGATTTTTTGGTTTGGATAAGGGAGAAAATCTTTTCCTAGTCCAATTCGAATTCAGAGAATCACCTCATGCAGGTCTATAAATAGAGGTCCTGCCACTCCAGTTCTCTCAGACCATAGACTCTCAGGTGAGCAGGCTTATTGTTGCACAGCTCATCGTGACAATAAAGTTCTTTAGAGATCTGGGTGGTCGGAAGAAGACTAGCAGTGCTAGCATACCGATCGAGGTTCAGAGTACCCACACACTCAACCATTCAGGAATTGGAGAATAATAGAGAAGGCTAGTTGGTTGAAGCCTCCGGTCATTCTCCTCCTGCAAGATTGGCGTCCTTGAGGTATGAGTTTTAATTGTTGTTGGTTTATTGTATATGGCATCATGAGATATTTAACGATCTAAAAAATTTTTATTGGTCCGCTGCGCCACTCTGATACATTTTTACCGATTTATTTTCCTTCACTTTCTCTATTTATATTCTGGTGTAGAGCTCTTTTTATGGTAGTACCGATAAATTATTGCGCGCTGACTGGGAGGCCCTAGGGAACGACCCTAGAGCTTCAGCCTCCATAGCCCTTATATCCCCTAGGACCTGAAAAACCTCCACCACAATGTTGGAGGGGCGGTACGCCTTAAATGGATTTATTACCATCTTTCAATTATAGTTTTGAGCAAGTGACATTAATCGTCACCTCAAGGTCACTAACCTCCAACGCCCATAAGCCTTAGATATTCTTATCTTTAAAATATGGGATATGTTATACTAACTAATCCCCAAATTTCAATAGGACTTGATTCCCAATGTACAACTAATACATAACAAAGTAATACAGTATTTCATGTTGCACACATGCAAATGTTTGAACTTACCAATACTACGATAATGTCCACTTCCAGAACTCCTCCACAGTTCTATCTCTAATTTGGGTTACTACAGACATAATATTGTCTGTTAATACCCTATATTAATTATCACTTTAAATATATTTATTTTGTGATAAATTTTTCAACACAATTCAACTTGTAACATGGTACACGGCCTTCAACACGCCCGTGTTCATGACTGTGCACCTCTCGGTTTCTCACTACATGGCCGTGTTATTTACTATTTAGTCGTGTAACTATACAAGGCTTGATACATGACTGTGTTCAAGCCGGTGTACTTTTTGAGTTGTAAATTTTTTCTTATACACGGCCGTGTATTATTCTACATGCCCGTGTTCTTCAAAATTTTTAGATTTTTAACTCTAAAATCTTTATTTTAAGTCATAGAATTTTATTTAAGTCATTCTAGGTCCTTTCGGGTCCGTTCCGAGCCTTTCGAAAATTTTTGGTCAAAATGACCATTTTACCCCTAACAGGTCTCCGGACCGTAACTATTTCGTTCTACCGTTTTTCTCAAATTTTCTAAGCCCAAATATCTTAAAATAATATATCTTAGGCTTCTGTATTATTTTTACAGCTCAATTTGCTATAAATTCTCGATTATCTATTTTCTTGGCCCTCGATTATTATTTATCTGTCACCTAGGGTCGTTTCTAGTTTTTCAATCGTTTTGGAGCCTCAAATGGCCCTTTTCACTACTCTTAAGACACTTTTTATCCCGTCCTCGACCCTTGCTCTTGGAGAGGCTCGAGTCTCCTATCCCGTCCTAATATTTATCCTCGTTCCCCAAAATACCCCTAACATGAATTTTTTTTCCTGTTTTAGGCATTTTAGACATTAAGGGTCGGTTTACTATTCCTTTTGGGTTGGTTTTCCATTTTCAACCCTAATCCACCAAGGGGTCCCTGTTTCCTTCCTGAGTTCAATAATTTTATCCCTCGTTTCCCGAAATGCCCTTATGCCGTTTTAAAATTTTCAATAGCATTTCCGCTTGTATTTTTAGGTTTCCCAGCGTTAGGTACGCCTCAGAACCTTTGTACTTGCCACGTACTATACCAGAGACCTATTTTATGCAAAGTTTTCCAAACTTTGTATAAAAATTTTCCATATTAACGAATATTCAATGATCAATACACAATATTAATTTTTTCGAAACCTAGTCTTGGTTTATCATGTTAATCATCACCAAATATTTTTCACATTTTATTCTTAGGTTTTCAATGTACAAATCAACATCAAAACCTAACAAAATTTTCATTCTAACCCTAGCATCAGAAAACTGTGCTTTCCTTCCTAGGGTTTTTATCAACATTCTACATTCTTATTCAACACTAAAATTTTCCATTTTCTAGTGTTCATCACCAACGGTTTTAGCATGAAAAGTATATCAAATTTTTCTTGTTTCTTGATTCGAATTCATGCTTAACTCATCATATAACCAAATGAACATAAACACTAAACCAAAACACCAATTTTTTTTTAATGAAACCATGCAAAATTTTTGCTTGTTTTTAAACCCTAAATCATGCTTCAAATTCTACAACACCAGACTAATCATCACATCAACAAAACATCAACTTTTTCAATGCTTTTCTACTTTACAAACCCACGGATTTTCACTAAGAAAATCAAAGGAAATTGCTTCAATTTAGAAGCTCACCTTGTCTAGTTGATTGCTTGATGCTCGAAATGCAATGGAAGCTAATTTTGGTGTGAAATTTTGAACAAAATTTGACTTAAAAAGGGGGAAAAGCTCATGGTTTTGGGCTGCAAGAAAAGAGCAAGAGTTTGGCCACTTTTTCTAATTTTTTTGAATGAATTTTGGTGCCTATTTATAGGCAAAACCACCCAAGGGCTTTTTAGCAAATTTTTCCCAATAATTTGCTAATTGTTCAAGGACTAAAGTGCTAAAATTTTGGGGCCAAAATCATTTTTTTTCTTCCTTTCCAAGTGGCCGAATGGCCTTTTTCCTAAATTTTTAAAAAATTTTCAAATATCTTTTCGGCAAGATCATGGCCATTGATCAAAAAATAGGGTGATTCTAGCCATACACCTTTCCCTGATACTTTCCAAATTTTCTTTAATTTTGTGTTAATGACACCATATGGGTGATGTCATACTTAATATATATAAGTTAATTCACTAATTAATTCGTGGTCAAATTTTGACCGAAAGCTGAACTAAACGGAACTTTACCGTAATCGCGTAGGCGGGTTCCGGGTGCCTCTGGTGTGATCGATTTGTTTTATTTTGCTTCCAGTTGGTCAAAATTCTGTACCGTAAATTTCTATTGTTTTAGTGCATTTCAATGCACTTTCTAGGGTTTTTGGCTCTGATTTCGAAACGTCTCACCCAATTATGTCCGGTAGGATTTTCCATCCCCAAACTCACTCACTTAATTTTAACCTACTCTGAGAATCTGAAATTCCCGGTGATCACATTCACCCCTCCTTATAGAATTTTCATCCTCAAAAATTTAGAACAAGTGGGGGTGCAAATTTCTAATTTTGTCTTCATGTTCCCATGTAGCCTCTTCAATGTTGTGATTTTTTCACAGCACTTTGACTAATGGGATCGTCTTGTTCCTTAAAACTTTATCTTCTCGTGCCAGGATCTGAACAGGTCTCTCTTCGTAAGTCAGATCTTCTTGAATCTGGATAGGTTTGTGTTTCAGCACATGAGACAAATCCGATATGTACTTCTGTAGCATCGACACGTGAAGCACATTATGCACTGTCGGCATCTTTGGAGGTAACGCCAATCTATAAGCAACTTTACCGATGCGTTTGATAATCTCATATGGTCCAATATATCTTGGACTCAATTTCTCTTTCTTTCCGAACTACATTATTCCTTTCATCGGTGAAACTCTTAGGAATACAAAATCCCCTTTGTTGAACTCCAGGCTCTTCATCTCTTGTCCGCATAGCTCTTTTGTCGGCTCTGTGCTATTTTCATCTGTTGCTGTATTTTTGTAACTGCATCCACTGTCTCTTGTATGAAATCCGTTTTATGCAGTCGTTTTTCTTGTAAATCATACCAATGAACTGGTGATCTGCACTTCCTTCCATATACAGCTTCATAGGGTGCCATTCCTATCGAAGCTTGGTAGTTGTTATTATAGGAAAATTCTACCAATGGAAGTTTCTCATTCCAGCTCCCCGGGAAATCTATCGTACACGCACGCAACATGTCTTCTAGCGTTTTTATGGTTCGCTCAGATTATCCATCTGTCTGTGGATGAAAAGTTGTGCTTAGACGCACTTCTATTCCCATAGCTTCTAGCACACATGTCCAGAAGTTTGAAGTGAATCGTGGATCACGATCTGATAAAATGGATTTAAGAACTCCATGTAACCTGACTATGTGGTTGACATACAAGCTCACTAACTTTTCCAATGAAAAGGTCATTTTTATGGTAATGAACCTTGTCGTCTTTGTCAATCTGTCGACAATGGCCCAAATGGCATCATAACCTTCTCGGGTTTTTGGTAGTCCTACCACAAAGTCCATCATAATATGTTCCCATTTCTATTCAGGAATTTCCAACGGCTCTAATTTTCTACTTGGATAACAATGTTTAGCCTTAACCTTCTGGCACGTCATACGTTTGCTTACAAACTCAGTAATGTCTTTCTTCATCCCTTTCCACCAGAATTATAGCTTCAAGTCCTGGTACATCTTACTAGCTCTGGGATGTACTGAATATGGCATTTCATGGGCTTCCGCCATAATTTGTTTTCTTAATCCTTCATCATCTAGAATCTGAATTCTCCCCTGATGTAGGATTAATCCTTCTTTAGACGCTTCCTCTTATGAACTAGTTAGCTTCAGGTCTCGTTTCTGAGCCTCCCTAATGTCCTCATTTAGCGTTGACTCCAGTTGTAACGCAACCAATTTTCCAACTATCAGTTCCACCTTTAGCACGTTGATTTCTTGTTGGAATGGCTTTGGAAGTTTTCCAATTGGCAGTTGCTGTGAGACAGTAGATTTCCTACTTAATGCATCTGCAATGCGATTGGCTTTTCCCGGATGATAGAGGAATCCACAATCATAGTCTTTGACCAGCTCTAGCCATCTTCTTTGCCGCATATTTAGCTCCTTTTGTAAGAAGAAATACTTTAAACTTTGGTGGTCAGTATAAATCTGACACTGAGCTCCATACAGATAGTGTCGCTAGATCTTTAATGTAAACACTACTGAGGCAAGTTCCAAGTCATGCGTGGGATAATTTTTCTCACGGTCCTTTAATTGACACGAGGTATAGGCAATCACCTTATCACCTTGCATCAGGACAGCTCCTAATCCCATCTTCGACGTGTCATTGTATATCACGAACATCTCCCCTTCAGTAGGAAGTGTAAGTATCGACGCGCTCGTTAGTCCTTTCTTCAACTCTTGGAAGCTTCTTTCATATACCTCCGTCCACTCGTGCTTCCTCTCCTTACGTGTCAAAGCTGTAAGAAACTCCGTATTTCCGTCATGCTCTTAGGTACGGGCCATTCGTTGATCGCCTCCACTTTTGCAAGATCCATAGCGATTCCTTCCTGAGAAACCACATGTCCGAGAAAATATACTCTATCTAGCCAAAATTCACATTTGGAGAATTTGGCATAGAGTTGATGCTTCCTTATCGTTTGCAAGACAATCTTCAAATGCTCCTTATGCTCCTCGCTAGTCTTTGAATATATAAGTATGTCATTGATAAACACAATGACAAACTTATCCAAATATTCCTTAAAGACTTGATTCATCAAGTCCATAAAAGCTGCTGGTGCATTTGTTAACCCAAACGGCATCACAAGAAATTCACAATGACCATAGTGGGTCTGAAATGTGGTTTTGTGGATGTCACTCTCCTTGATCCTCAGTTGATGGTATCCTGATTATAGATCAATCTTGGAGAATACTGCTGCGTCTTTTAGTTGATCGAAAAAGTCATCAATTCTAGGTAATGGATACCTATTCTTGATCGTAACTTTGTTCAATTCCTAGTAGTCAACGCACATGCGGAACGATCCATCTTTCTTCTTGACAAATAATACGAGAGCACCCCATGGGGAATAGCTCGGGCATATAAATCCTTTATCAAGAAGCTCCTTTAGCTGTTCTTGTAATTCTTTTAACTCAACCGGTGCCATTCGGTATGGTGCCTTTAAAATAAGTGTAGTTCCTAGCATCAGCTCAATCTGAAAAGAGATTTCTCTTTCAGGCGGTAATCCTGGTAATTCTTCTAGAAAGACATCGATGAATTCCTTTACAATTGAGACATCTTTGGGTTGAAGCTTCCGTTCTTCTTGCACGTCCACTATATATGCTAAATATCCAGCACAGCCACTAGACATTAGCCTTCTCGCTTTCATTGAATTGATCATCATCTTCCTTGGTTTATGTGACGATTCGTCGTACTCAAAGCGGTCTTCTCCGTCGGGTTAGAATATTATCTTTCACTTTCGACAGTCGATCATGGCTTGGTACTTCCCTAGAAAATCCATTCCTAGTATCACATCGTAATCAGCCAGCTCCATCACGATCAACGCTACATACATCTCACTACTTGCCACAATTATTGGTACATGAGGTAGCTAGTAAATGGACATCAGGACTTCCCCCGAGGGTAGTGCTGTTCTAAATGTCATACCTATATTGTCTTTAGGATATCCTATCCTATTCGCAAACTGGTATGAAATGAAAGAATGCATAGCTCCCGAGTCAAATAAAATAGATGCCAAATTATTAGCGACAGAAAGCTAACCTGTCACTACATTCGACGTTCCAGCTTCCGCATCTTCCTTTGGGTATACCATGACTCTAGCATCTGCTTGGGGCAAGCGTTCTTGTCCTTCCTGCCTGTCAGATGTAATGACCGCCATTTTCATGGACATAATTTAATGTCCTTTAGTGCAAACTTAAGTAACACGGTCAGGTACACGGTCATGTGAGTGACCGTGTGCCATTCGGACTGTGTATCTATTAGTTGCCGTGTGAGTGTACATGGCCATGTAGTGTAACACGGTCAAGTACACGGTCGTGTAAGAGGCCGAATACCGCTCATATAGATGAATGTTTTTCAAAGACATGGCCGTGTTGAGTAGTCTCAATTAGTACACGCCCGTGTTCTAAATGTACATGCCCGTGTTGCCTTGCACACACCGGTGTAAGAGTCCGTGTAAAAGGTCGTGTAAAGAGCCGAGAGCCACTGTAATGACTCTCATGAGTTATGAATCTTAATTACTATGCAATGATGTAATTAAGTTAATAAACACAATATACCTACCAGTTCAATGAATTAAACGGGTATAGTAATGTTTAATTACTATTCATGCAGTGAAAGAGGCAACCGACAGTGAAATCGGTCCACCCTATTATGTGAGTATGCGTTGAGACACGCAATATCAAGAAACCGGTCTAGACGACCATTTCATGATACAGAACTGATGAGCTAGTCATCAGTATGTTCAGACTGGTCATCTAAGCGCCGCAGTGATAATTGCCCTAATAGATGTACAGTGTCAAGAAAAGTGGTCTAGATGACCTCGTCTCGCCCAGATACTGACAAAATCGGAGTCAGAATGCTCAGATTAGTCAGTCAGATAATGAATAGTGACTAATGAATAGTATGACACGCAGTGTCAGGTTAGTGGCCAAGACGGCCTTAATCTTGCATAAAACTGATATATTAATAGTTAGCAGGCTCAACCTGGTCAATTGAGCACAAAATGTAGATTTTGTTTAAGAGATACGCAGTATCGAGATGAGCGTCAGGACGACCTTTTCTCGCCCCAAAACTGATATATTTAGACTCAGGATGCCCAAATTAATCAATCGGGTACCTGACATGTTTTTCGAGATGGGGTCATGCAGATATTGAAAACTGGTCCAGAAGACCTCAGATGGACGTGAGACTGATAAATTTGAAATCAGCACATCCAAATTACTCAAGGGAGACTGTGTTGGAAATTTCACGTGAAAACGCCTCGTTATGCGTGCATAGTGTCAACACAGTGTAGGCCCAACCACAGTATCAAGAAATTGGTCAAGATGACCTTTTCTTGATATAAGACTGATATATTTGGATTCAGAATGCTCAAATTAGTCATTTGAGCACAAAAAGTAATTTTTGATCGGGAGCCATGCAGTATCGAAAAACTGAACGAGACGACCTCGTATGAAGATAAAACTGATATATTTGGGTTCAGCAGGCCCAAATTTGTCAATATAGCCTATCTTAAAATTTTTCAAAAAATTAGTATAAAGGACGAAATTTTGGAGGTTCTTGAAAAATAACCCCCATATTTTTCCAAATCTCATTTTCTCCCTCTCCAACACCACACAAAGATGAACAGTGACCGATCATCGAATCTGGCCTCCGTTTTTGACACCGCCGGCACCATTGGAAAGCTCTCGACGAGCTGAGTCCAACGGTGTGCCGAGTCGACGGAACCGATGCCAGAGAATGCCGCACGCGCCGCCTAAAGCCACTGGTGGCTGAACTTTTCAAACCGTGATTTCTTTGCCGTCCGACGTCCAAATCCCACGATTCCGGTCCCAATGGATTCGTGGTGAAGATTAGAAAAAAACCAGGCTTCATTTCACGTCAACAGCTACCGGATCGCGCTGCCCAAGGTTCATTGTCGTCGTCGCCATCGCCGCCGTCGAATCTTACTATTCCGACGGAGTTGAGTTGTAAGGTGGGGATCAAAATGCTCAGAACAACACGTAGGTCAAAAGCCCCAAATCAATTTTGGGCAACAATGCCAGAAAATGAAGATCTAACACTGCCACCGTCGCCGACTATTCGAGGGTCGATTTCCGGTGATAAGAGCCTCGATGGGTGAAATTGACACCACCAATGGGTTCCTCTCGTCGAGCTCTTCAAGATGGTGGTCGCCACTCCCATTGCCACCGTGGTCAATGCCGGTCAACGGCCGGTCAACGGTGGTCAACGCCAGTCAACGGTGACCCGGTGACTGAAAATTGAAGAATGGCCTGTTGTCCAATTTTCAACATTCCGGACACATCCGCGACATCGGACTTGCAAAATAGAGTTTCAAAAATGAAGAACGACGATTCAAAGATTGTGCGATCGAGATCGAACGGTTCACCCGACAGGAACGATTTTGGTAGTGGTTTTGATCCCTTGATTCCTCAATTTATTATTGGAAATAATTATGTATTAATTATAGTTTATTGACTTGAGGAATTGTAAATAAAAGGGATGAAGTGTCGAAAAAGAGAATGTGAGGAAATGTGAATATTTTTACGTAAAAGGCGGAGCTTTTACGTAAAAATTAGGCCTCTAATTTAGTACTTGGCAGGTTAGAATAGGTTAGATAGTTTTCAGGCGTTTCCTAAACGCCGGAAACCCAAAAATTAAGCGCAAATGCTGCCGAAATTTCTAAAACGGCACAAAGGGGTATTTTAGGAAACGAGGGGTGAAAATGTGATTGGGATGGAAACCTGAGCCCCCCTCAATGACCTAGGTCCGGGAAAGAAGGACGGACGTTTACAAGATTAGTGAACCGCCCAATTAGAAATCTTCAAATGTAAGAAAACGACCCCTAGGTTAGAATAGTACCACCTGAGTGACGGGTGTGATCTAAGTGTAAAATTTGGGGTGGTTAAATCGGTAAAGGTAACCCGACAGGCTAAATGGTCAAAACACGAGGCATGTGGTCAGTTGACTGGTCGGTTAGCCAGTCAAGGACCGAGTCTGAACGGGACAGTGATTAATTTGTCAAGTAGACAAATTAATCAAGCGCGATTAGAAATTAGATATCAAAATTTCCCAAAGCAGAGCAGTTGGGTACCAATTGGCATCGGTACCACACAACATAGGTATATTAGTCACCAACGATAGAGTAACCTAAGAGCGATGTTAATTAATTTATTGGATAAATAAATTAATTAACCATGATTAGAAAGTCAAATTCTTAAGAGAAGGCCAATTAGTACCGATAAGGATCAGTACCACATAACGAGAATTTTTATTAGTCACTAATGACCACAGTGACCTAAGAGTGAATGTTAATGAAATGCATTATGATTACAGGGAGGTACCTGTATTGTGACGAAGGCGAAAGTATAAACTGTCCGATGACAGGTAAGTACCACTCCGCCTACAGCATGGATAAAATGAATTTAAAATGACGCTTTTCTAGTATTTTAAGTATGTATCTTGCACACGATGCTGCACAGCATACATAAGAGCATATAGTTTCACAATCGAGTAGATTGATGAAAGAACAAGATAGAACCCATAGATCCCTACCGCGTAGGATTGGGGACAGCTTAAAGAAGCGTATGGTTAGAACAGTTAAACAAGATGGAAATAAGTAGGTGTGTCATACCGGCTCCTTCAGTCGAAGGGGTTTCCAGTTAAAGAAAGTTAAGGCCAAAAGTTGAGCATCAGTTGATGGCTCTTCGGCATTAGTTAACCTCGGGCATTACCATTGGTCTGCGCACACACGGTACTGACACATGGGCCCTAAATAGACAAGAAAAGAAAAGAGGAGTTTGAAGCATAAATAAACATAACCGGACCATGCATTAGTTATAGTTTGTTATGCTTTCTTTTTCAGTAGAGTGCATACAGTACACGATGCTTTTGTCATGCATAAAGTATGTGAAGTTTTATATTTAATGTTATGACATGTTATGTGATGACATGATATATGAGCTTATATGTGATATGCTTATATGGTATGTGATTTATTAAGTGATATATGTCATGCTTATGATTTTAAGTATGTGCTATGTTTTAAACATGTTTTGCGGTTAACATGTTGTACTTACTGGGCATAAAACTCACGGAGTGTGTTCATACTATAGGTAAGCATCCTATAGCGTAAACATCAAGGGACGATGATGGCGGCGGAGGCGGATGTGAGGATGAGGTTATGGATACACCGCGAGTATTCTTCCGCACAGTATGAGTAAATAATATTTTGAATAGTGACAGTTAAATAGTATTTTGAATAGTAAATGTCAAACAGTATTTTGGAACAGTAAACAATATATGTATGAGTAATATATTTAAATAGTATCTGGTGAATAGTAATCAGATAAACAAGTATATAATTGTGTACGTATAATTGAAATCATTATGTTTTTCAAATTCCACATTTTAATAGTATGCATACGTGAATAGTAAATACGTACGCATATATAATAAAAAAAAATTCCCTCTAAATTTATGGTATTAAATTCAGCAAGTTTAAGTATCGGTTTTAAAGAAGAAGTATAAGTAAAATTTAAAGAAGCAAGTAACAGTTTTCAGTGACGGTCCGGGCCGCTGAGGGCGCGGGGCGCAACAGTTGGTATTAGAGAGGTTTCCTGCCATCCTACCTCACATCGCCGCATGCCTGCCTCATCTGTCCAAGTAAGTTAGTTTTATTTTTGGTCGGTAAATCTTTATCTATTGAAGAAAACATTTTATAGTAATAAAACGACGAAATCTATGATGGCGAGGACAAGATGAAAAGATGCTGAGATCATTATACGAAAAATCACGACCGTGCAGTGCTAGAGAATTGCTCAGAGAAAGAACATGGATTGCTGCCCGAGTTGTATTGATCTTCAGGGCTAGTTGTCCACTAAGTTTCGAGTGGTAAATAGTATTCCTGCACTCCATGAGAATGTCAGGACTGGTTTCATGTTATCAAAGTAATTCCCCGATTGTACGCCATTAATCAGGATAACTGAGTCCTGTTGGCTGTTGATATCTCTCAGGAAGATACTCTCGTGTGTATCGGGATCCTTATGACTATGATGAGCTCTTAACTGTGTCGAGTTTCACCATACCACAATCGAGCCAATCTCTAAGAGCAGTCCAGCATCAGGCCCCGTTTTTCTCTATGGGCAAGCGGGGAGTGAAATTGCCTAAGTTCTCTAGAGTTATGGATATACAAGAATTTGTTCATCGGACTGAAAGACTGCAGCTGATGTCCAGCGATACAGTTCTAATGTATGCTGCTCGCTATAAGGAACCGATATGGACTTCTACAATATATGCTGAGACAAAAGTGGATAAAGACAGGAGAAGACCTAAAGAGAGAAAGAGGCCTTGCCAAACAGAATTAGAAGAGCGATCAAGCAGGACTAGCAAGCCTTATCAAGGAGATAGTGAACACCGAGAGAAAAGTGCTCAACCCCGGGAACCCTGCACAAGCCCAAGGCATTATAGCAGCTGCCATTATGGAGGGTGACCTGGTAGAACCAGCACCCCAACTGGCCGATGAAGAGTTCATGGCCAAGCACTAGCCAGAAGTACACGAGGGCAATAGAGAGCCAATGGAGGACCCTGAACCAGCCCATATGTCTCCCGAACACCCCATGGAAGAGGACGATGATGAGACTCTTTCTAACGCCCATCCTGACGATGAGGGAGAGGAGATCCCCGACCGCTTTAGTAACAACGAATAGATGGGGATATACAAACCCCAAGTCATCATAGCTAGCGATGACGAGGCCAGTTTCGACTGAGAAAAAGAGGAGAACCCAGAGGAGTTCTCACTCAGCGATAGTGACGATGAGGAGATGCCTGATATTGAATTAGGATTGTCCTTCCAATAGTAGTAACCCTTTTGCGGGAATGTTAGTTATGAAAATATATAGAGGGAAGCAGTAGCTCTCCCCCGTTAGTTGTAGCATAATGTACTTGTTGGGATCGTATAGGGGAAGTGTGTGTCACTCCCACTGAACTAGAATCTTGAATATATGTATATATATTATGTGAAATATATTATGAGATAAGTAGTAAAGCTTTGCCCTAAGGGCCAGATATAATTTTTTTCCACAGTGTGAGTATGATATGACAGAAAGTGCAGGATGAATCCTAGCACTCAGATGATGTCCCAATACAATGCGGCAATTGTATTAAACATCACAGTATAAGAGAAAGAAAGATGGATATAGTGTGTATATTTATATCCATAATGTTTAAGTAAGATTGTTAAGTAAGAAAGAAAATGATATGTGATGCGAGTCTCAAGTACAGAATTTAAGAGATTTATATTTTCCTTTCCCGCTATACGATAGGGTTACACAAGAAAACATGGCAAGAACGAGAGCTTAGTTAAACCCAGCATCCCGAGAGGATGAGTTGATAGCACAGATCACAGCCATGCGAGAGATGATGGAGAACCAGCCACCGGAGCTAAACCAGCTTAGGGAACAGCTGGGCCAGCAAGGCACCACAGTCAGTAGAGATGCCAGCATAGGAGGCTCTAGCAGCCCCAGAAACTCTGAAGGAACAAGCAGCTCCTCTAGCCCAGGAGGCACTAGCACCCATAGTAATGGTTGCTCTCATAGCAGCAATTGTTTTTCTGCCAATCCCTAGGGAAGGTGACCTGTATGAGAGATTCCGGCGCATGAAAGCGTTAGAATTTGAAGGAATCACCAACCCTATAGAGGCCAATAACTGGCTAACGGATACCCAAGTAATCTTAGATTTTATAGGGCTAACAGATAGAGAGAGAAAGGGATGTGCACATCCTTCACCCTGCGCAATGAGGTGCATTAATGGTGGAAGATGGTAACCATTAGGAGGAACATTAGAGAGATGAGCTGGAATGATTTCATTGAGGAATTCAAGGGGATGTACTTCAATGAGGAAGTACTAGTAGCGCAGTAAGACGAGTTCAACAACCTGCGCCAAGGTAGCATGACCGTCATGGAAGCAATCAGGAGGTTTGAGCAGCTGGCTCAACTTTGCCCAAGTTTAGTACCGACTAAAAGGAGAGAGTCAGATGAATGTTGAAGATGTTCAAAATGGAAATCGCAGTTTAGGTCTGTAGCGGAAGCCACGGAGCAGCGACACTAGCAGAATGTGTTAGTAAGGCTATCTGAGCTGAGTACTGGTCAGCTCAGGATAAGGAGCGAAAGGCGTAGAATTTTAAGACACGAAAGGAGGAGAAAATGTAAGCTGAGCAGGCTCAGGGCAAGCAGAACCCCGATTTACAACACAGAGGATAGAACGTGGGAACTGGCCAGAATAGCAGGCATTCCAACAACAACAATAAGAGAAAAGGGGAACCAGGGCAACCAAGATTCACAGGAGAATTTCCCTTAAAAGAGAAACGACCAGGAAGGAAATGATAGCCAATACCCGATGTACACGAAATGCGGAAAGAGGCACCCAAGAGAATGTAAGCAAGGAGTAAGTGGTTGTTTCATCTGTGGCAAGGAAGGCCACTATGCCAAAAAAAATGCCACTCCAACCTGCAGAATCGACAGAATCAACCCCGCACTGGGAATAATCAACTTCACACCAACCAGACCAAGATCGAAGGCCCTTCAATCACACAAGGTATATTGAAAGCTTCAAACAGCTAAGGGAGAATCTATGCTTACACGGGGAGTGACGTTGAAGTTGTAACTTCTGCACTGGTGACAGGCCAGCTTTCTATCGCCAACTTTGATGCGTTAGTTCTATTTGATTCTGGAGCCACCCATTCGTTGCATCATCAGATTCCGCTAGAATGATAGGTAGGAGCTTAGATAGGATGAAATAAACCTTTAAAATGTCACTTCCTTCAAGGGAAGTTTACTTGTATAATTACTAGATACGTCAGGTGCCAGAATTATCTACGGGAGAGAATTGAGCGTTAACCGATGACATGTACGACTATGATGTAATTGTGAGGGTGGACTTCTTCACAAAACATAATGTCGTCATAGGCTGTCGAAGGTGGAAAATCGTTTTCGAACCAATCGGATGCGAAAAATTCATCTATAAGGGTTTGTCGTCAGAGCGACCAATGATGATAATATCAGCAGTAAAGGCTCGCGAGATGCTATCCAGTGGATGCATGGACTTCCTAGCATACGTAGTAGATAAGACACGAGGAATAGAGATAGGACTCGAGAATGTGCTGATAGTCAGGGAATTCGTGGGGATATTTCCAGAAGATCTTGCAGGATTCCCACTAGAACGCGAGATCTTGTTTGAGACTGAACGTCTACTAGAATCAGCCCCATACAGAATGGGCCCTGTAGAGGTAAAGGAGCTCCAAGCCCAACTGAAGGACTAAATAGGCAAGGGATCCACTCGACATAACTGTTCACCCTGTGGAGCACCCGTACCATTCGTGAAGAAGAAAGACGGACCATTAAGAATGTGCATCGACTGCAGAGAGTTGAACAGGATCACAATTAAGAACAAGCATCCATTGTCGCGGGTTGATGATCCATTTGATCAGCTCCGTGACGCTGCAGTGTTCTCAAAGATCGATCTACATTTAGAGTACCATCAACTACGAATCAAGGATGAAGATGTACCCCAAAATAGCCCCCGCAGCCTTTATGGGCTTAATGAACCGTGTATTCGAAGACTTCCAAGACAAGTTGTCTTTGTGTTCATCGATGACAGACTTGCAAACTCCAAGACGAAGGAAGAGCACGAAGCACTTAAGGATCATTTTACGCATGTAACAGGACCATCAGCTATACGCCAAATTCTCCAAGTACGAGTTTTGACTGGAGAAGGTCCATTTCCTAGTCACGTAGACCCCAAGGAAGGAGTATCTATGGACCGACTAAAATTGACGCAGTGCCAGCTCCGAGAAACATGATGAAGATCCACAGCTTCCTAGGCTTAGTGGGATACTACCAACGTTTTGTCAAAGGCTTTTCAAAGCTAGCCGCACCGCTCACAACGCTCACCAAGAAGGGAAAGAGGTATGAGTGGACCGACAAGTGTAAGAAAAGCTTTCAAGAGCTGAAACTAAGACTCACAAGTGCTCCAATACTGACCATTCCAGATGCTAGTCAGGGAAGCTTTGTGATTTAAAGCGATGCATCTAAAACCAAGTTGGAAACTATGTTGATGTAGAGTGGTAGAGTAGTTACGTATGCTTCACGACAACATAAAAACACTGAGAAGAGCTACCCAACGCATGATCTGGTGCTAGCAGCGGTAGTTTTTGCGTTAAAACCATGGAGGCACTACCTGTAAGGAGTCAAGTGCGAGATTTACACTGACCACCAGAGCCCCAAGTGTATCTTCACGTAGAAAGAGCTTAACATGAGGCAGCGTAAATGGTTAGAGTTGGTAAAGGATTACGACTACAAAATCCTATATCATCCGAAAAAAGCCAAGAAAGTGGTCAATGCGTAGAGTCAGAAGCATATTACTATGCCTATAACTATTAGTGCCTTGTCAAAAGCGCTACAAGGGAGCTATGTAGCAACGAGATTAAGATTTTGATAGGGAGGTTGTCTGGCATGACCCTCCAAAAAGAGATCAAGATCGGTCAAGGCTTCAAATTGTCCCTGAACAAGCTCAAAAAGTAGGCTACAGAGGACCAAAGTTCAGAGTTTAAGATCCCTAAGGACGACATACTCTACTATAGAGATAGAGTGTGTGTTATGAAAGATGAAGAATTCATGAAGCGAATCCTTTTGGAACCTTACGAGACATCATATTCCATACATTCGATGGCGAATAAGAAGTACAAGTACCTGAAGGAAAGCTTTTGGTAGCTTGGACTGAAGAATGACATTGTCGAGTTTGTCGCCAGATACCTTACGTGCCAGAAGGTTAAGGCAGAACACCAGCGCCCAGCAGGATAATCGTAGAAAATTAAGCTACCTGAGTGGAAATAGGACCAGATTACGATGGATTTCATAGTCGAATTGTCAAAGACGTCAAATGATAATGACATAATCTGGGTGATTGTAGACAGACTGACAAAATCAGCTAGATTTTTAGCAATGAAAGTTAGCTACTCGGTGGAACGACTAGTAGAAATCTATGCGGCACAGTTCGTGAAACGGCACGAAGTACTAGAGTCGATCGTCTCAGATCATAGTGGACGCTTTACCTCCAGATTTTGGTAAAGTGTTCAGGCTACATTATGGTTCAAGTGAGAGTTCAGTACAGCATTTCATCCTCAGACCGACAGTTAGTCTACGAGGACCATACAGATGTTAGAGGACATGTTGAGACCTGCATCCTAGACTTCAAAGGAAATTGGGATCAGAAGCTACCATTGAGCGAGTTCTCGTACAACAGCAATTACCATTCCTCGATAGGAATGGCACCGTACAACACTTTATGAAAGGAAATGCAGATCTCTAGCTCATTAGTACAAATCTAGAGAGAAACAACTAATTAGCTTGGACATCATCAAGAATACCATGGCAGACGTGAAGCTGATATGAGAAACATTAGATACAGCGCACAGTCGACAGAAGAATTTTGACGATAAGCGCCGTAGACCCCTCGAGTTTCAAGTAGGAGACTCGGTCTTTTTCAAGGCGGCACCTATGAAAGGGGTGATGCGCATTGAAAATAAAAGAAAGCTCAGTCCTAGGTACATAGGACCCTTGAGATAATAGAGAAAGTCGGGAAGGTGGCTTATAGACTAGCACTTCCTCCCGAGTTAGCTACAGTGCACAACATCTTTCACGTCTTGATGCTGAAGAAGTACGTGCCAGATAGCTCCTATGTTTTTAGCCAGGAATCTATTGTGGTATACGCTGATCCGACGTACGAGGAAAGACCCATGCGGATCCTAGTTAGAGAGGAGTAAGTACTTAGGAATAAAGTATACCGCTAGTAAAAGTGTTGTGGCGGAATCATAGTGTTGAGGAAGCCACATGAGAATGGGAAAAAGACACGAAAAGAGACGTCCCTGAATTATTCCAATTTTCAAGGACGAAAATTTTGTAAGGGGGTAGGTTGTAATGACTGCCATTTTCATGGCACCTACTTACCATGTAATAAGTCATTAAGGAATAAAATGGACATAATTTAATGTCTTTTAGTGCAAATTTGAGTAACATGGTCAGGTACACGGCCGTGTGAGTGACCATGTGCCATTCAGACTGTGTATCTATTAGTGGCCGTGTGAGTGTACATAGCCGTGTGAGTGTAACACGGTCAAGTACATGGTCGTGTAAGAAGCCGTGTACCGCTCATATAGATGAATGTTTTTCAAAGACATGGCCGTGTTGAGTAGTCTCAATTAGTACATGCCCGTGTTGCCTTGCACACGCCAGTGTAAAAGTCTGTGTAAAAGGTCGTGTAATGAGCTGAGAGCCGCTGTAATGACTCTCATGAATTATGAATCTTAATTACTATGCAATGATGTAATTAAGTTAATAAACACAGTATACTTACCAGTTCAATGAATTAAATGGGTATAGTAATGTTTAATTACTATTCATGCAGTGAAAGGGGCAACCGACAGTGAAATCAGTCCACCCTATTATGCGAGTATGCGTTGAGACACGCAATATCAAGAAACCGGTCTAGACGACCATTTCATGATACAGAACTGATGAGCTAGTCATCAGTACGCTCAGACTAGTCATCTGAGCACAGCAGTGATAATTGCCCTAATAGATGTACAGTGTCGAGAAAAGTGGTCTAGATGACCTCTTCTTGCCCAGAGACTAACAAAATCGGAGTCAGAATGCTCAGATTAGTCAGTCAGATAGTGAATAGTGACTAGTGAACAGTGTGATATGTAGTGTCAGGTTGGTGGGCAAGACAGCCTTAATCTGACATAAAACTGATATATTAATAGTCAGCAGGCTCAATCTGGTCAATTGAACACAAAATGTAGATTTTGTTAAAGAGATACGCAGTATCAGGATAAGCGTCAAGATGACCTTTTCTCTCCTCGAAACTGATATATTTAGACTCAGGACGCCTAAATTAGTCAATCAGGTACCTAACACGTTTTTCGAGACGGGACCATGCAGATATCAAAAACTGGTCCAGACGACCTCAGATGGACATAAAACTGATAAATTTGAAATCAGCACGTCCAAATTAGTCAAGGGGGACTGTGTTTGAAATTTCACGCGAAAACGCCTCGTTATGCATGTGCAGTGTCAACACAGTGTAGGCCTAACCACAGTATCTAGAAAATGGTCAAGATGACCTTTTCTTGATATAAAATTGATATATTTGGATTCAGAATGCTCAAATTAATCATTTGAGCACAAAAAGTAATTTTTTATCGGGAGCCATACAGTATCGGAAAACTGGCCAAGACGACCTCGGATGAAGATCAAACTGATATTTTTGGGTTCAGCACGCCCAAACTAGTCAGTATAGCCTATCTTAAAATTTTTCAAAAAATTAGTATAAAGGACGAAATTTTGGGAGTTCTTGAAAAGTAGCCCCCATATTTTTCCAAATCTCATTTTCTCCCTCCCCCACACCACATGAAGATGTACAGTGACCGACCATCGAATCCGGCCTCCGTTTTTGACACTGTCGGCACCATCGGAAAGCTCTCAATGAGCTGAGTCCAACGGTGTGCCGAGTCGACGGAACCGACGCTGGAGAACGCCATCACCACTGTCGAATCTCACTATTTCGGCGGAGTTGAGTTGCAAGGTGGGTATCAAAATGCTCAGAACAACACGTAGGTCAAAAGCCCTAAATCAATTTTGGGCAACAACGTCAGAAAATGAAGATCCAACGCTGCCACCGTCGCCGACTTTTCAAGGGTCGATTTCCGGTGATGAGAGCCTCGATTGGTGAAATTGACACCACCAATGGGTTCTTCTCGTTGAGCTCTTCAAGATGGTGGTCGCCACTCCCATTGCCACCGTGGTCAATGCCAGTCAACGGCCGGTCAACGGTGGTCAATGCCAGTCAACGGTGACCCGGAGACCGAAAATTGAAGAATGGCCCGTTGGCCTATTTTCGACGTTCCGGACACATCCGCGGCATCGGATTTGCAAACTGGAGTTTCAAACATGAAGAATGATGATTCAAAGATTGTGCGATCGAGATCGAAAGGTTCACCCGACCACCGACGGGACCGATTTTGGTAGTGGTTTTGATCCCTTAATTCCTCAATTTGTTGTTGGAAATAATTATGTATTAATTATAGTTTATTGACTTGAGGAATTGTAAGAAAAAGGGATGAAATGTCGAAAAACAGAATGTGAGGAAATGTGAATATTTTTACGAAAAAAGCAGAGCTTTTACGTAAAAATTAGGCCTCTGGTTTAGTACTTGGCAGGTTAGAATATGTTAGATGGTTTTCAGGCGTTTCCTAAACACCGGAAACCCAAAAATTAAGCAGAAATGTTGCCGAAATTTCTAAAACGGCACAAAGGGGTATTTTAGGAAATGAAGGGTGAAAATGTGATCAGGATGGAAACCTGAGCCCCCCTCAATGACCTAGGCCTAGGAAAGAAGGACGGACGTTTACAGGATTAGTGAACCGCCTAATTAGAAATCTCGAAATGTAAGAAAACGACCCGTAGGTCAGAATTGTACCACCTGAGGGGCGGGTGTGTTCTAAGTATAAAATTTGGGGTGGTTAAATGGGTAAAGGTAACCCGACAGGCTAAATGGTCAACACACGAGGTATGTGGTCAGTTGACTGGTCAGTTAGCCAGTCAAGGACCGAGTCTGAACGGGGCAGTGATTAATTTGTCATGTAGACAAATTAATCAAGCGCGATTAGAAATTAGATATCAAAATTTCCCAAAGCAGAGCAGTTGGGTACCAATAGGCATCGGTACCACACAACGATCGGTATATTAGTCACCAACGACAGAGTAACCTAAGAGCGATGTTAATTAATTTATTGGATAAATAAATTAATTAACCATGATTAGAAAGTCAAATTCTTAAGAGAAGGGCAATTAGTACCGATAAGGATCGGTACCACATAACGAGAATTTTTATTAGTCACTATTGACCACAGTGACCTAAGAGTGAATGTTAATGAAATGCATTATGATTACAGGGAGGTACCTGTATTGTGACGAAGGCGAAAGTATAAACTGTCTGATGACAGGTAAATACAACTCCGCCTACAGCATGGATAAAATGAATTTAAAATGATGCTTTTCTAGTATTTTAAGTATGTATCTTGCACAGGATGCTGCACAGCATACATAAGAGCATATAGTTTCACAATCGAGTAGATTGACGAAAGAACAAGATCGAAGCCATATATCCCTATCGCGTAGGATTGGGGACAGCTTAAAGAAGCGTATGGCTAGAACAGTTAAACAAGATGGAAATAAGTAGGTGTGTCGTACCGGCTCCTTCAGTTGAAGGGGTTTCCAATGAAAGAAAGTTAAGGCCAAAAGTTGAGCATCAGTTGATGGCTCTTCGGCATTAGTTGACCTCGGGCGTTACCGCTGGTCTGCGTGTACACGGTACTGACACGTGGGCCCTAAATAGACAAGAAAAGAAAAGAGAAGTTTGAAGCATAAATAAACATAACTGGACCATGCATTAGTTATAGTTCATTATGCTTTCTTTTTCAGTAGAGTGCATACAGTACACGATGCTTCTGTCATGCATAAAGTATGCGAAATTTTATATTCAGTGTTATGACATGTTATGTGATGACATGATATGTGAACTGATATGTGATATGCTTATATGTTATGTGATTTATTAAGTGATATATGTCATGCTTATGATTTTAAGTATGTGCTATATTTTGAACATGTTTTACGGTTAACATGTTGTACTTACTGGGCGTAAATCTCACGGAGTGTGTTCATACTGTAGGTAAGCATCCTATAGCGTAACCATCAAGGGACGATGATGGCGGCGGAGGCGGATGTGAGGATGAGGTTATGGATACACCACGAGTATTCTTCCACACAGTATGAGTAAATAATATTTTGAATAGTGACAGTTAAATAGTATTTTGAATAGTAAATGTTAAACAGTATTTTGGAACAGTAAACAATATATGTATGACTAGTATATTTAAATAGTATCTGGTGAATAGTAATCAGATAAACAAGTATATAATTGTGTATGTATAATTGAAATCCTTATGTTTTTCAAATTCTACATTTTAATAATATGCGTACGTGAATAGTAAATACGTACGCGTATATAATCAAAAAAAAAATTCTCTCTAAATTTATGGTATTAAATTCAGCAAGTTTACGTATCGGTTTTAAAGAAGAAGTATAAGTAAAAGTTAAAAAAGCAAGTAATAGTTTTCAGTGACGGTCCGGCCCGCTGTGGGCACGGGGCGTCACATCAGAATGGGATAAATGCTTTAGCCTGCAGTGAATGTGCTTGGGGACATTGTTGTTGTGACTGAGACAATCCTTGCACATTTTGCCTATTTTTTGGACAGTTCTTGGCAAAGTGACCGTCCTTCCCATATTGGAAACAAGCATTTGGGGTGAGTCTACATCGGCCTGCATGTCTTTTCCCACAGTTCACACAGTCTCGAACAATAGGGCTGGCATTATTGTTCATTTTCCTCTACTGTTCCTATTTCCAGGATTAGTTCCTTTTCTCTTCTCCTGGGACTGCTGACCAGAAGTACTTGGCTATCTAACCTTAGTATTCTGATTTTGCTTGTTGCTCTATCTAACTTGAGATACAGTTTGTGTAGTTTTGGCCAACACCTTCTCCTTCTTCTCAACATCCTATATCTTTTCTCTCTCTTCGTTCTATCAGAGTAGATAATACTCTGCCCTTAGCGCACGGTTAACACAATCGATACAGTGTCAGGTGGCGTCAACCCACTGTCTACCAGTGCTGAGATCTCAGGGCGGAACATTCCTAGCATCTTCTGAATTTTCTCCCTTTTGGTGGTAATAGCGTACGGACACAATCGAGATATTTGATCGAACTTGCTGTAGACTTATATCACTATCATGTCCCCCTGTTTCAACTCTGTGAACTCTCTTTGTTGTGGTCGCAGCAGTGCAGGATTGTAATATTACTGTTTACATTCCTCTAGAAAGTCCAACCAAGACATCATATACATGTTTCTTCTCAGCTCGACTGACTCCCACCAGAACCTTGCATCCTTCTTCAGAACAAAGGACGCACATATAATCTTCTTCAGCTCCATAAACTCCAAGATCATATGAAGTGAAGACAACCATTCTTCTGCTTCTAGAGGGTTTATGGAACCCTTAAACTCTGGCAGCTTCATCCATCGAAATCTTTCATATAGTGGCTCATGGTTATGTCAAGGTTGTGGTTGGGGCTCTATTTCTTCTTCTGGTACTATTGGCAGCAGTTCTGGTTCAGGTGTAGTCATTTGTGGGTTCTGACCCTCTCCTTGACCTTATCTTTGCTCCATTTATTCTAGTCTTTGCCTTAATTCAGCATTTTCTCTCATTTGAGCTTCAATCAAAGCTTCCAACTCGTCCACTCTCTCAGAAAGGACTGGACGCCCTCTCATATTTCACAAATTCCTCGGATTCACCATCTTTTACACTTCTTATAATCACATGAGAGTCGATTGTTAGATTTTCACCAACATACTTTTACAATGGTAAGTAAAAATATAGTTTTAGTCATCACCTAATTTTTTAACATTTCATGCATTGAACATGTCAAAATGTGATTATCATTTCTTTTCATTTCAAAAGTTTTCAAAAGTACATCAGTTCGAAGGCTTTTCTCAAAATAGCCTTTCGATACAACCATATATACACGTATACAGACATATATATACATTCGTACATCACATGTATTTCTATATCTAGTCTCCTAGCTGGGGTTGTTTTGGAATGTCAAAAATTCAATTAGATCCATTTCTTCCTCATCCGTTTCGTTTCCGGCCTCGGACGGCATTGATCCTTCAGTTGGACCAGTACCTTCTGGTTGCCTCGACGGACCAGCCTCATGGTCGTTCGCCATCGATTCAGATCCATATAGGCGATCTAACATTGCTTCTTGTAGCAACTGTTCACACCTCTTGCACACCATGCACTCCATCATCATCTCTTCCTCTACTTTGGCTACAGTGACAATAAACTCACACAAAGTAGTAGGGTATAAAGGGGTTACCCTCTGTCGTAGGTCAATAGTGAGTCCCTTCCAAAATATGTCACAAAAATCATCATTTGTGATGTTGGATAGAGGACATGTCCTTATGACGCTGTCTTGAAATCTGACTGCATACGAGAATACAGTATCGCTCAGCATCATTTGTTGTCTCTCTGCCTTCAGAACAAAGTCTCTGATATCTGCATACTTGGGCATAGCAAGTGATGGTGGTACTGCCCTGTTCTCAGGAGGGTCTATAACTGGTGCTGCACTCTTCTGCAAAAACTACTCCAGCATGACTTGGTGAAATTCAGCCCAATCCAGTGCTAATAGCATCTCCTATCGCAGTACTCCCAATATAATCGTGCATCCTCACGGAATGTGCCAATGGTCATCAAAACCCAGCAGTCCTCATCTATATCACACTGGCGCATGATAATCTCTACGTCATATAGCCATCCCGCGTAGAGATCCCCTACTGACCTCCCTTGAATGTAGGTGGATGACTGCCTCTAAAAGCATGTATGGCTCGCATTGATACTCTAGCTCCTACGCGAGCTTGATCTACCGCCACTAGAATATCTACTACTACCGGTGGGTTTACAATGGAGGTGGTGCTTATACTGGTGCCTGCGCTACAATCCTTGGTGTTAACGGCTCAGGTACTAGTGGTCGCTGTACAGCTCGCCTAATCATGGATGGTCTGACCACAGGCCTAGTCCATACCTGGAGCAGTCCTCTCGGTCGGTATGGGTGAGGTCACATATAAGGTGGTCTAGTCATCTTAAATCCTACAAAAATATATAATCTGGAATAAATGAAAAGTTAACTAATTTAAAGAAAGCTAACTTACTTGGATTGACGAGCAGGCCGTGTTTCGTGCCGATAGGGATATAATCAACCGCTCTGATACCAACCTGTGACACCCCCAATTCCGATCACCCGCAACTGTCATGAACCGACTCTTTTGCCGACCAAGACAGCTCGTGTGCCGGATCTGGGTTGTCAATTTAAAACTCTTTTTCTTCAACTTTCATTTCTCAAGGTCCGAAAATTTCGTCCATAATTTTTTTTCTTTTTAATACGTACTTTCTCGAAAAGAAAGCTAAGTATAAAAGCCATGTAAAATACAATACTAAATTTTAGTTATCTTTTGGAGTATAACATAATGTATAATATACAAAATATTTATACTACATTTTTTTTTACAATCTCTTCAATTCACTAACTTTAAAAGCTCAGCAGAAGACTTATGGCAGGACCAAGTCCACGGAGAATTCCCTATCCCATCAACACATGCGCACATCTTGCCGCCATCCATAAAGTCTACCGAATAGGTTTCTTACCTGTACCATGAACAAACTGATGAGCTAACAAGCTCAGTAAGTTCAAACATATTTAGAAAGAATCGTATGGATTCAAAAATATTAAAAACTCAATTTCCTAAAAATATTACTATTCATCATGAATAGTAACTTTGACCTTTGATCGATGAATAGTAACTGTTACTATAACTGGTTACTATTTACATTACCCTAATGAGGTACTTTTCACATCATCCTAATCGAGTTTACTACACTTAATGTAAGCTTCGGTTATACTTAATTATGGTTTTCATCATTTTATTGATTATTCTTTCTCTATTTATGTTCTGGTGTAGAGCTCTTTTTATGGTAGTACTGATAAATTATTACGCGCTGACTGGGAGGGCCTAGGGAGCAACCCTAGAGCTTTAGCCTTCATAGCCCTTATATCCCCGTAGGACCTGAAAAACCTCCGCCACAATGTTGGAGGGGCGGTACGCCTTAAATGGTTTTATTACCATCTTTCAATTATAGTTTTGGCCAAGTGACGTTAATCGTTACCTCAAGAGCACTAACCTCCATCATCCGTAGGCCTTGGTTAGTCTTATCTTTAAAATGTGGGATATATTATACTAACTAATCCCCAAATGTTAATAGGACTTGATTCCTAATGTACAACTAATACATAACAAAGTAATACAGTATTTCATGTTACAGACATGCAAATGCTTGAACTTACCAATACTGTGATAATGTCCACTTCCAAAACTCCTCCGTAGTTCTATCTTTATTTTGGGTTCCTACAGACATAATATTGTCTGTTAATACCCTATATTAATTATCACTTTAAATATATTTATTTTGTGATAAATTTTTCAACACAATTCAACTTGTAACATGGTACATGGCTTTCAACATGCCCGTGTTCATGACCGCGCAGCTCTTGGTTTCTCACTACATGGTCGTGTTGTTTACTATCTAGCCATGTAACTGTACATGGCTTGATACACGCTCGTGTACAAGCTCGTGTACCTCTTGGGTTGTAAATTTTTTCCTATACGCGACCGTGTATTATTCTACATGCCTATGTTCTTCAAAATTTTAAGATTTTTAACTCTAAAATCTTTATTTTGAGTCCTACAATTTTATTTAAGTCATTTTAGGTCCCTTCGGGTCGTTTCCGAGCCTTTCGAAAATTTTTGATCAAAATGACCATTTTGCCCTTAACGGGTCTCGGGACCGTAACTATTTCGTTCTATCGTTTTTCTCAAATTTTCTAAGCCCAAATATCTTAAAATAATATTCCCTAGGCTTCTGCATTATTTTTACAGCTCAATTTGCTATAAATTCTCAATTATCTATTTTCCCGGCCCTCGATTACTATTCATCCATCACCTAGGGTCGTTTCTCGTTTTTTGAGCGTTTCGGAGCCTCAAACCGCCGTTTTCACTACTCTTAAAACACTTTTTATCCCGTCCCCGACCCTTAGTCCTCGAGAGGCTCGGGTTTCCTATCCTGTCCTAATATTTTTCCTCGTTCCCCAAAATACCCCTAACATGGAATTTTTTTTCCTGTTTTAGGCATTTTAGACATTAAGGGTCGGTTTACTATTCCTTTTGGGTTGGTTTTCCATTTTCAATCCTAATCCACCGAGGGGTCCCGGTTTCCTTCCCGAGTTCAATATTTTTACCCCTCGTTTCTCGAAATGCCCTTATGCCATTTTAAAAATTTCGACAGTATTTCTGTTTGTACTTTTAGGTTTCCCAGCGTTAGGTATGCCTCAGAATCTTTGTACCTGCCATGTACTATACTAGAGGCGTATTTTATACAAAATTTCTAGACTTTGTATAAAAATTTTTCATATTAACCAATATTCAAGAATCAATACACAATATCAATTTTTTCCAAACCTAGTCTTGGTTTATCATGTTAATCATCACTAAATATTTTTCACATTTTATTCTTAGGTTTTAAATGTACAAATTAACATCAAAACCTAACAAAATTTTCATTCTAACACTAGCATTAGCCGTGGATTTTCATGCAAAAACACGTAGAAAACTTTGCTTTCTTTCCTAGTGTTTTTATCAACATTCCACATTCTTATTCAACACTAAAATTTTCCATTTTCTAGTGTTCATCACCCGCGTTTTAGCATAAAAAATACATCAAATTTTTCTTGTTTCTTGATTCCAATTCATGCTTAACTCATCATATAACCAAATGAACATAAACACTAAACCAAAACACCAATTTCTTTTAGGAAACCATGCAAAATTTTTGCTTGTTTTTAAACCCTAAATCATGCTTAAAATTCTACAAAACCAAACTAATCATCACATCAACAAAACATCAACTTTTTTAATGTTTTCTACTTTGCAAACCCTTTAATTTTCACTAAGAAAATCAAAGGAAATTGCTTCAATTTAGAAGCTCACCTTGTCTAGTTGATTGCTTGATGCTAGAAATGCAATGGAAGCTAATTTTGGTGTGAAATTTTGAACAAAATTTGGCTTAAAAAGGGGGAAAGGCTCACGGTTTTGGGCTGCAAGAAAAGAGCAAGAGTTTGGCCACTTTTCTAATTTTTTTGAATGAATTTTGGTGCCTATTTATAGGCAAAACCTAAGGGCTTTTTAGCAAAATTTTCCCAACAATTTGCTAATTGTTCTAGGACTAACGTGCTAAAATTTTGGGGTCAAAATCAAATTTTTTTCTTCTTCCTTTCCAAATGATCGAATGGCCTTTTTCCTAAATTTTAAAAAAAAATTCAAATATCTTTTTGGCAAGATCATGGCCACTGATCAAAAAGTAGGATGATCCTAGCCATACAGCTTTCCCTAATACTTTCCAAATTTTCATTAATTTTGTGTTAATGACATTATATGGGTGATGTCATACGTAATATATATAAGTTAATTCACTAATTAAGATAGAAATCTGAACCGAACGAAACTTTACCAAAATTGCATAGGCGGGTTCCGGGTGTAAGGACCGCCTCAATCATGTACTTTAATTTTCAATTTAATAAGAAATTGAAGAATAATTTGATGCATTTTAGTGTAATTTTTAAAGTACACGGTCGGGTACACAGCCATGTAAGTAGCCGTGAACCACTCAAACTATATACATGTGTGTAGCCATGTAAGTGTACATGGCCGTGTAGCAGAACACGGCCGTGTAAGAGGCCGTGTACCGTTCGGGTTGTGAACGTGTGTGTAGCTGTGTAACTGAACATGGCCGTGTACAGAGACACAGTCAAGAACACGACTGTGTAAGAGGTCGAGTACCGCTCGGGTTATGAACGTGTAAAAGGCCGTGTTATGAAACAAGGCCGTGTTGAAAAAAATTCAACTAGTACGCGCCCGTGTCCGGTGTATATAGGCCAGTGTTACCTTATACACGCCCGTGTTAGAGGCCGTGTTGAAGGCTGTGTAATGAGCAAAAAGCCGTTACACCGACCCTCAAATTGTATGAAACCTAATTACTATGCAATGAGTAATTAAGTTGGAAAATATAGTATATTTTCCCATTGAATAGACTAAACAGATACAATACTGTTTAAGTACTATTCATGCAGTGAAAGGGGCGATCGACAGTGAACCCGGTCCACCCTATTATGTGTATAAATGAATGAGACTTGCAGGGTCGGGAAACTGGTCCGGACGATCATTTCTTGACACAAGACTAGTAAATAGATCATTAGAACGCTCAGACCGAACATCTGAGCATAATAGCGAGAGATAGCCCTAGCAAGGGTACCATATCGAGAAATGGTCCAGATGACCTCTTCTCACCTAGAGACTGACAAAATCGAAGTCAGAGCACTCAGACTAGTCAGTTAAGTAGAAAACGGCAGATGATGAATAGAGAGAAATGCAGTGTCAAGGTATTGGCCAAGACAGTCTTAATTTGACCTAAAACTGATACACGAACTGTTAGTAGACTCAATCTGGTTGATTGAGTACAAAACGAGATTTTAGTTTGAGAGATACGCAGTATCAGGATGAGGGTCAAGATGACCTTTACTCGCCCCGAAACTGATATATTTGGGCTCAGAATGCCCAAATTAGTCAATCAGGCACCTGACACGTTTTTTGAGGTGGGGTCACACAGATCCTGAAAACTGGTCTAGATGACCTCCGATTGATGTGAAACAGATAAAAATGGAATCAGCACGTCCAAATTAGTCAAGAGATACTGTGTTTGAAATTTCACCCGGGAACGCCTCGGTTTGTGTGCGAAAGGATAACACAGTGTAGACACAATCACAGTATAGGACACGAAAAGTATTTTAGACTGATAATGGGCTTTTAGATAGTATAAAACAGCCAGGAATTTATAATACAAAATTCAGATTTAGAAAACCAATTTTCGGATGAAAATTGGAACACTGCCGAGAAAGAATCGAACACCACAGTATAAAATTAGATTGCATTAAGAAGCCAACACAGATCAAATTTGGCCTTAAATTTCCATGCCCCTTAGCTGGAAAAGCAGCTATAATCTGCTGCACACATAGCCCAAAAAGTTGCAGTTAAAATAATTCCCTAGCTATGACATACTTGAATATTTTATTCAAGGGTTTTAAAAAGCTAGTCAACAACAATTGTTTATTCCTCCCTCCTTCTAATGAGCAGCCCCATGCCCACTTGGTCTAAAATTGGGCAGTAAATTTGTCCCAAGATTTGGCTAATTTGGTAGATAATTAAGTAGGATTAAGTCTAAGTGAGTTGTTCAATTTTGCTTATAAAAGGCACCCTTTACACAAGTGATTTGTTTCCTTTCTTTTTGGCTTCCAAAACACTTTTCATTTCCCTTTCTTCTCCTAGCTGCAGCCGAACCCCTTAAGCCTCCAAAACCTCACTTTTTCAAGCCTTAAATCATACCACAACTTACCAAAAATCAAACCTCACGACTAGGAGGATTCGAATCTAAGTCGTTCTAAGGCACCAAGGGTAAGTCTTCAAAAAGAAAAACCGATCCTTGTAATTTTTAGTTTCTGTTTTGATTTTTTTTTTAAGAGAAATTTTTGGTATTTGTTCTAGCAAAATCAGACCCCATTCTCTTGGATTCCCACGACTATTTTTGCTTCCTCAAGCCTAGTTGAAACCGTGCTTGGTTTAAGGCACGAAGTTATACCGAAAACCTTATCTTGCATTAGTTAGTTTTAAGTTTT
The DNA here is from genome assembly GCA_035233585.1 of Antiaris toxicaria. Classification (NCBI taxonomy): domain Eukaryota; kingdom Viridiplantae; phylum Streptophyta; class Magnoliopsida; order Rosales; family Moraceae; genus Antiaris; species Antiaris toxicaria. Next base: position 53,748,657 of record CP141155.1, on the reverse strand, counting down.
GATCAAGGCTATTTATGTGCATTTATTTATACAAATGGTTTGTAATAAGTTTATGTTGAGCCCTTAAATTATCATTTTTAAGTTCATGCGGTAGTGGTTGTGTTTACGTTATTTTTTTTATGAATGGTTTGTGTGAATGAGAGCATGAACATTTTAGTGGCTGGACACAAATCTATCCTTAAGAAAAGGCCACAGATTTTAGCCATTTTGACCCCATTAGTTTCTGAATTTGGGACTTGGTAAAACATGTCTTAAGGAAATTTCAATACGGTCGTTTTTGTCTCAAATAGGCCTCGGCAAAAAATGAGGCTAAGATAGGTTTTTGGAGTGTTTTTCACTCGGTGTCCAAAACTAGGAACAAAATCCGAACCCAATGTTTAGTCTCGGGTTTTGCTAGAAATGGACCACTTAGATTCCAAACCGGTTCTCAGACTCAACATGAAAGTTGTAGATCTCATCGAGACCTTGAAAGCCACTCATGCGTCTCCAAAATTTTGACCGTTTTAGGCCTCAAATCGAGCCGTTTTTACAAAGACGTAAAATTGGGACTTTTACAAAAAACTGGGCACCAAGCCCACGGGTTTAATGAAATTAGGAGCTGTTAGAGTTAGATTTAGGCTTCAAGACGAACACAAGATTTGTTAATTTTGTCGAGGATGAAAACTTTCATATTCAACAAAATTGTAAACAAAGTCGGTTTGACCAAGTTTCAAAATAGTTTTCAAAAGTGGTTCAAAAACCACCTTTAAATTGCAAGCTTTCAAAATATGATTTATACACTTCAAAATAAAAATGTGTTTTTAACACTTTAAAATATGAGCGAGGTTTTCATAAAAAAAATGTTCCCCCACCTTCTAACGAGGTGATAAGGGGGTGGTTTTAAAATAAAGAATTTTTCCAAGATTTTTACAAGCTAACCCAAACAATTTTTCAAAGTAAAATAGTGTGTGTAGCCCAGTAGGCTACCACACCAAACAAGCCTTAGTAGGCCGGTAGGCTACTACCCCAAACAAGCCATAGTGGCCCGGTGGACCATTACACCAAACAAGCCTTAGTAGCCCAGTAGGCTACCACACCCTAACAAGTGAAGTAACCCGGTCGGTTACTACACTAAGTTCACGTATAGTAACTCGATAGACTACTTAGTTACCAACACGCGAGTTAACCGGTCAGTTGACTGAGTGGTAAACCAGTCAAGGGTCGCGTTTCGAACAATACAGTGAGGAACGATGATTAATCTGTCAAGTAGATGACTGATCAAACACGATACGAGTTAGACACCAAATCCCCTTAATAGGCCAATAGGGTACCGACGGGTCTCGGTACCCCATAGAAACCCAAGTTATAGTCACTAACGTTAATAGTGACTCAACGAGAGTATTAATGAGAAACGTTATTGATGATAGGTAGTAACCTGTGAACTGATAAAGGCGTGATTTCAAGTTGCTTGCAATTAGGTAAGTACAACTCCGCCTATGGCATGAATGAAAATGCTTTTAAATGAAATTTTTACAGTATGTTAAAATGTGTATGCCATGCACACGATGTTACACCTCATGTTTAAGAGCATGTAGTTTCACAATCAAGTAGATTGATGAAAAAGCAAGATAGATGCCATACATCCCTACCATGTAGGATTTGGGACAGCTTAGAGAAGCATATGGCTAGAAAAGATAAACAAGACGGAAAGCAATAAGCGTGTCGTATCGGCCCTTTCAAATGAAGGGGTTTTAAGTTAAAGCAAAAAGTTGAGCATCCATTGATGGTTCTCTGGCTATTTTACCACGGGCGTTACCGATGGTCTGTGCATGCACGTTACTGACACATGAGTCCTAAATAGACAAGAAAAGAAAAGAGAAGTTTGAAACATAAATGAACATAACTGGATCATGCATTAGTTATAGTTCACCATGGTTTTAGATGCATTCAGTACACGATGTTTCTGTGATACACATGTTATGTGAGGTTTTATAATTATTGTTATGTTATGTGATATGTAATATGATAAAGTGGTACATGTGATATATGATTGCTTATATGATTTTAAGCATGTACTATGTTTAAACATATTTTGCGATAAACATGTTGTACTTACTGGGCGTAAAGCTCATGTAGTGTGTTCATGCTGTAGGTAAGCATCCTACGGTTTAAATCCCAATGGGCAATGGTGGCGGCGGAGGTGGATGTGAGGGCAAGGTTATGGAGACACCGCGAGTTTATCTTCTGCAAAATTTGAGTATCAGTATTTTGAATAGTAATGGTAAAATAGTACTTTGAATAGTAATTATCAGACAGTATTTTTAAATAGTAAACGTTAAATAATATGTTTGAATAGTAGCTGTTAAATGGAATTTTTGAATAGTAACCGTAAACCGTATTTTTGAATAGTAATCGCTAAATAGTAATTTTGAATAGTAACCATTAAATAGTATTTGTGAATAGTAATTGATATACGTACGTATACAGTAAATACGTACATGTAAAAAAATTCCCTAATTTTATGCTATCTAGTTAAGTATAAATGGCTAGAAAGTATAAGAAAAGCAAGCAAGTTTCAGTTTTTAGTGACGGTCCGGGCCACTGAGGGCATGGGGCGTTACGTTGGTATCAGAGCAGTTTCCTGCCACTCTACCTCACATCACCGTATGCCTGCCTCATCTGTCCAAGTAAATTAGCTTTTGTTTTTCAAAAATTTAGTATATGAGTTGACGATTAGTTTATAATAGGAGAATGGCTGCACCGGTTGACCCTCAGCAAGTGCGAGAGGATAGAGAAGTGAGTGTAGCTTTTGCCGCCATGCGACCACACACGTACGACGGCAGCAACCCATACGAACTCCCTTATTGGATTCATCATATGGAGACAATCTTCGAAGGGTGCCATATTCCACCCCATCTACAGGTGGTAATGGCTAGTAGTCGATTGCGAGGACTAGTAATGACATGGTGGAACGATCGACACAGGATCAGGGGTCCAGCGATTCAGTGGGATGAGTTCTGCCAAGATCTTCGAAACTCCAACGACCTAGCTAAGGATGTAGACATCTGGGATTATATGTATGAGAGGAGATATCAGGTCCTCTCTGACATTTGGGACATTTACAGGGAGAGACCATGGTACACTATTGTCAGCGATTTTTTGACACCATGTTGCCGACCATTCCCTTAGACAAGCCATTTGCAGCGGTAACTGACTTGCTTTGGAGAGGGATTCCATGGTACGTGAGGGACCTCATCCACTACCCTCCGCCACATGAGAATCTAAGGTGCCTGGTCCGAGACATAGTGGAGATTGATCGAGTGGCACTCAACCCTGATCTGGCAAACGCCGCACCTCAACTTGCCAACGAAGAGCTCGCGGCCGAACCACGGGCAGTAGTACCTGGAGACAATGAAGACCCGATGGTGGACCCCAAACCGGCCCCTCTGTCTCCTGGACACCAGATGGATGAAGATGGTGGTGAGGCTATCCTCGATGCCCAAACTAACAACGAGGAGGAGGAGATCCCTGATCACATCAATGACAATGAGGGAATAGAAATGTATGAGCCCCAAGTCATCATCGCCAGTGATGATGGAGTTGATTTTGCTTGGGGAGATGAGGATGAAGACCCCGAGGTGTTTCCCCTGAGTGAAAGCAAGAATGAGGAAATGTCCGACGCAATATCAGAATTGTCCTCTGAGTAGTAGTCAGCCTTTTCACGGAAATTTTTGTTATGTATTTATCTAGAGGGAAATAGTAGCTTTCCCCGTCTGACTTAACTTAATGTACTTAATGGGATCGTATTTTGGGAAGTATGTGTCACTCCCGCCAAATTTAAAATATATATATGTTTTATGAGATGTTTTATGAAAAGTAGTATCATTTTACCCTGAGGGCCTAAATATGATTTTTCTATGAGTATGATCAAGTATGGTAAAGAGTACAGGACAGTTCCTGACACTCAGATAATGTCCCAATACGACGCGATAGTTGTATTGAACATCATAAGAATAAGAGAAGAAAGGAAAGATATAGTATGTATATATCTATTATGCTTAAAATGAAGTTGTTTAGTAAGAAGGAAAACGATATGTAAATATGAATCCCAAATACAAAATTTGAGAAGCTTATGTTCTCTTTTTCCGTTGTGTGATAAGGTTACATAGGTAACAATGGCAAGAACGAGAGCCCAAACAAACCAAGCTAAATGAGACGTCGAGCTACTGGCACGTCTCGCAACGATGCAGGAAATGATGGTAAATCAACAACGAGAGTTTAACTAGCTCAGAGAACAAATGAACCGACAACAACAAGCACCACAACCCGTGGAGGTACTAGTCCAAGCTGCACCAGCAGCCCCCGACGCTCCCAAAGAGCAAGCGGCCCCACCGGCCCAAGCAATGCCAGCGCCAGCAGCTGTGGCTGCTCCTACAGCAGCCAATGTTATTGTACCAGCCTATAGAGAGGGTGACTTATAGGAGTAGTTTAGGCGCATGAAGGTGGCAAAATTTGAAGGAACTACGAACCGCATTGAAGTCGATGATTGGCTGACTGATGTTCAGGTCATTCTAGACCTCGTGGGACTTACCAAAGGAGAAAAAGTTATATGCGCATCCCTAGCTTTATGGAAAGGAGCACGCCAATGGTGGAAGACCGTGACTATCAGAAGGAACATCAATGAAACGAACTGGGCAGACTTCATTGCCGAGTTCAGAGAAATGTGCTTCAATGACGAAGCTTTAGCAGTCCAGTAAGATGAATTTAACAACTTGCGCCAAGGAGGCCGTAAGAAATTTTGAACAGCTAGCCCGACTTTACCTCGACCTAGTGCCGACTGAGAAGGAAAAGGTCAGGAGGGTGCTGAAAATGTTTCGGACGGATATAGCCATCCAAGTCTGTAGTGGTAGCCATGGGCCAACGACTATGGCCGAATGTGTCAGTAGAGCCATCCGGGTTGAGTATTGGCTAGCCCAAGACAAGGAGAGGAGGGCGCAGATCTTCAAGGAGAAGAACCAATCGAAGCTGACCAAGGGCAGACAGCACTCTGAATTTCAGCATAGAGGGCAGAGTACGGGAAACAACCAACACAACCGGCCATCCAACAACAACAATAAGAGGAAAGGGAATCCAGGCAATTAGGGCCATCAAAGGAAGTTTCGTCAGAAGAAAAATAATCGAGGAGGAAACGGAAATCAGCACCTGCCTTGTCCAAAATACAGAATGAACCATCCGGGAAAATGCTGCCAGGGCATCAGCGGCTGATACATATATGGCAAGGAAGGCCACTTCTCTAAACATTGCCGCTCGAACCCGTAAAATCAACAAGGCTAAGGCCGCCCTACTAGCGGACAACTGAATGTCGCCTAGGGAAGGATTGAAGGCCTAGCAATCAGCCAAGGCAGATTGGAAGCTCCAAAGCCATAGGGGAGGATTTATGCCTTTACTCGTGAGGATGCAGAGGCTGAAACCTCGATCGTGGTGACAGGTCAGCTTCCTTTTTCCAACTCTACTACACTAGTTTTGTTTGATTCTGGTGCTATGCATTCTTTTACATCATCAGAATTTGCTAGGAGGTTAGGCAAGGACTTAGATAAGATGAACCAGACTTTTCAAATTGCCCTTCCCTCTGGGGAAGTTTTGTTGTCTAGCTATTGGATATGTCACGTACCAATAGTTATCAGCGGGCACCAGCTGAGCGTGGACCTAATCATCATCGAGATGTGCGACTACGACGTGATTATAGGAATGGATTTCCCTGCCAAGTACCACACCGTTATAGGCTGCCAGAGACGGGAGGTGACCTTCCACCTGAGTGGACACAAAAAATTTGTCTACAAGGGCTTATCGTCGAAGCAACTAAAGACGATGATATTGGCAATGAAGGCTCACCAGCTACTATCTAGTGGATGCACTAGTTTTCTCGCACACATAATGGGTACGACCTAGGAAGCGGAAACCAGACTAGACAATGTACCAGTAGTAAAGGAGTTCACGGAAGTATTCCCTGAAGATCTTCCAGGACTTCCGCCAGAGTAGGAGATATCGTTCGAAATCAAACTGTTACCAGGATCGGCACCAATATCCAAGGCCCCCTACAGAATGGCCCCGATAGAATTGAAGGAGCTTCAAACTCAGTGAAAGGAGCTGATGAACAATGGTTTCATTCGACAGAGCTACTCGCCATGGAGAGCACCAGTCTTATTTGTAAAGAAGAAAGATAGAACGTTGCGAATGTGCATAGACTACTGGGAGCTGAACAAGATCACGATCAAGAACAAGTATCCGTTGCTGCAGATCGATGATTTGTTTGATCATCTACGAGGCGCTGTCGTATTTTTAAAGATCGACCTACGTTCCAGGCACCGCCAATTGCAGATCTGAGATGCAGACATCCCCAAGACGGCATTCCAAATGCGATATGGACATTATGAGTTCCTCGTTATGTCGTTCAGGCTGACAAACGCACCTATCGCTTTCATGGATCTAATGAACCAAGTATTCAAGGAGTTCCTGGACAAGTTTGTCATTGTATTTATCGATGACATACTTGTATATTCTAAGACAAAGGAAGAGCATGCAGAGCATTTGAGAGCTATCCTACTTAAGCTTAAGGAGCATCAACTGTATGCCAAATTCTCTATGTGTGAATTTTGGCTGGAGAAGTTTCATTTTCTCGGTCACGTGGTCTCCCATAAGGGAGTGTCCATGGACCCAGCAAAGGTAGAAGCAGTTAGCAATTGGCTGACTCCGAAGAACGTAATAGAAATCTGCAGCTTCTTAGGTTTAGTAGGATACTACTGACGCTTTGTGGAAGGATTCTCAAAGCTAACCGCGCCCCTCACAACGCTAACCAAGAAGGAAAAGAAGTATGAGTGGTCTGACAAGTGCGAAAAGAGCTTTCAGGAGCTAAAAAGCTAACTCACGAGTGCTCCAATCCTGACCAGACCAGATGCTGAACAAGGGAAGTTTATAATTTACAGCGATGCGTCCAAGACTGGACTAGGAGCTATGTTAATGCAAGGTGGTAGGGTAGTTGCATACACCTTGTGACAACTCAAAAACCACGAAAGGAACTACCCGACGCATGACTTGGAGCTTGCAGCTGTGGTCTTTGCGCTCAAAATATGAAGGCATTACCTATATGGCGTCAAGCGCGAGATCTACACGGACTACCAAAGCCTCAAATACATTTTCACGCAAAAGGAGCTTAATATGAGGCAACGAAGATGGCTGGAGCTGGTGAAGGATTATGACTGCGAAATCCTATATCACCCAGGAAAAGCCAACAAGGTGGCTGACGCGTTGAGCAGGATGCATTCTTCAATGCTTATGACCATCCAGGCCCTGCCGGAAGCACTGCAAAAGGAGCTACGGTGCAGCTAGATTAAGATGTTAACAGGAAGGTTGTTTGAAATGACCCTTCATTCAACGCTCATAGAGGAAATCAAGGCCAGCCAAGACCTTGATTCGTCCCTATACAAGCTCAAAAGGGAGGCAATGGAGGACCAAAATTCAGAGTTTTAGGTCTCTAAGGATGGCATACTCTATTTCAGAGATAGAGTGTGTGTTCCAAGGGATGAAGAACTCAAGAAGCGGATCCTGTGAGAAGCTCATGACACGCCATACTCGATAATCCAGGAGCAAATAAGATGTACTAGGGCTTGAAAGGAAGTTTTTGGTGGCCAAACATGAAGAATGATGTCACCGAGTTCATAGTAAGGTGCCTCACCTGCCAGAAAATTAAAGCAGAACATCAGCGATTGGGAGGAGAGCTATAGAAGATCGAACTACCAGAGTGGAAATGGGAGCAAATTACCATGGATTTCATAGTCGAATTGCCCAGAACCTTAAGCGGGAACGATGCCATCTGGGTAATTGTGGATCGGATAACGAGTCAGCTCGATTTTTAGCCATGAAGTTGAGCTACTCGGTAGAGAGGTTAGCAGAAATGTACGTTGCTCAAGTAGTAAGACTACACGGAGTACCCAAATCGATCATCTCAGATCGCAATGGACGCTTCAATTCAAGGTTTTGGCAGAGCATTCAAGCTACAATGGGAACCAAATTGAAGTTCAGCACCGCTTTCCATCCTCAAACTGACGGTTAGTCTGAGAGGACTATACAAACATTAGAAGATATGTTGAGAGCGTGTGTCTTAGACTTCAAGGGGAATTGGGATCAGAAGGTGCCATTGATAGAGTTCTCGTACAATAATAGCTATCATTCCTCGATTGGGATGGCTCCGTACGAGGCACTTTATGGAAGAAGTAATTGATCTCGATTCACTGGCATGAGACCGGAGAAAGATAGCTCACTAACACCGACTTCGTTAAGGATACAACAAAAGCTGTAAAGCTTATACAAGAGAGACTGGATACAGTGCATAGCCGCCAGAAGAGTTATGCTGATAGACGATAAATACCTCTCGAATTTCAAGAAGGAGACTGAGTTTTTCTCAAGGTGGCACGCATGAAAGGGGTGATGCGCTTTGGGAAGAAAGGAAAGCTCAGTCCTAGATATATAGGACCTTTCGAGATCCTCGAGAGGGTCGAGAAGGTAGCTTACTGATTAGCGCTTCCCCCCAAACTAGCTTCCGTACACAATGTTTTCCATGTCTCGATGTTGAAGAAGTACGTGCCGGATAGTTTCCACATACTAAGCCAAGAGCCAGTTGAAGTCCATGTAGATCTAACCTATGAGGAAAGACCCGTGCAGATTTTAGCCAGGGAAAATAAGGTTTTTAGGAATAAAGTGATTCCACTCGATAAAGTATTATGGCTGAATCATAACCTCAAAGAAACTACATGGGAACGGGAAGAGGATATAAAAAGAGACTTCCGGATTTATTCTAATTTTCGAGGACGAAAATTTTTGTAAGAGGGTTAGATTGTAAGGACCGCCTCAATCATGTACTTTAATTTTCAATTTAATAAGAAATTGAAGAATAATTTGATGCATTTTAGTGTAATTTTTAAAGTACACAGTCAGATACATGGCTGTGTAAGTGGCCGTGTACCACTCAGACTGTGTACGTGTATGTAGCCGTGTAAGTGTACATGGCCATGTAGCAGAACACGGTCAGGTACACGACCGTGTTAGAGGCTGTGTACTGCTTGGGTTGTGAACATGTGTGTAGCCATGTAACTAAACATGGCCGTGTACAGAGACACGGTCAAGAACACGGCCGTGTAAGAGGCCGTGTACCGCTCGGGTTATGAACATGTAAAAGGCCGTATTATGAAATAGGGCCGTGTTGAAAAATATTCAACTAGTACACGCCCGTGTCCGGTGTATACACGCCAGTGTTACCTTATACACGCCCGTGTTAGAGGCCGTGTTGAAGGCCGTGTAATGAGCAAAAATTCGTTACACTGACTCTCAAATTGCATGAAACCTAATTACTATGCAATGAGTAATTAAGTTGGAAAATAAAGTATATTTTCCCATTGAATAGACTAAACAAATACGGTACTGTTTACGTACTATTTATGCAGTGAAAGTGGTGACCAAGAGTGAACCCGATCCACCCTATTATGTGTATAAATGAATGAGACTTGCAGTGTTGGGAAACTAGTTCGGATGACCATTTCTTGACACAAGACTGGTAAATAGATCACTAGAACGCTCATATCGAACATCTGAGCACAATAGCAAGAGATAGCCCTAGCAAGGGTACGATATCGAGAAATCATCCAGATGACCTTTTCTCACTTAGAGACTGACAAAATCGGAGTCAGAGCACTCAGATTAGTCAGTTAAGTAGAAAACGGTGGATGATGAATAGAGAGAAACGCAATGTCAAGTTATTGGCTAAGACGGCCTTAATTTGACCTAAAACTGATAGACGAACTGTTAGCAGACTCGATCCGGTTGATTAAGTACAAAACAAGATTTTAGTTTGAGAGATACGCAGTATCAGGATGAGGGTCAAGATGACCTTTACTCACCCCGAAACTGATATAGTTGGGATCAGAACACCCAAATTAGTCAATCAGGCACTTGACACGTCTTTCAAGGTGGGGTCACACAGATCCCAAAAACTGGTCTAGACGACCTTCGATCGACGTAAAACTGATAAAAATGGAATCAGCATGTCCAAATTAGTCAAGAGAGACCGTGTCCGAAATTTTACCCAGGAATGCCTCGGTTTACGTGTGAAAGGACAACACAGTGTAGATACAATCAAAGTATAGGACATGAACAGTATTTTAGACTAATAATGGGCTCTTAGACAGTATAAAACAACGAAAAATTTACAGCACAAAAATCAGATTCAGAAAACTAATTTTCGGATGAAAATTGGAACACTACCGAGAAAGGACCGAACACCGCAGTATAAAATCAGACTTCATTGAGAACCCAACACAGATAAAATTTGGCCTTAAATTTCCGTGCCCCTTAGCTGGAAAAGCAGTTGTAATCTGCTGCATACATAGCCCAAAAGGTGGCCATTAAAATAATTCCCTAGCCATGACATACTTGAATATTTTATTCAAGGGTTTCAAAAAACTAGTCAACAACAATTGTTTATTCATCCCTCCTTCCAATGAGCAGCCCCATGCCCACTTGGTCTGAAATTGGGCAGTAAATTTGTCCCAAGATTTGGCTGATTTGGTAGACAATTAAGTAGGATTAACTCTAAGTGAACTGATCAATTTTACCTATAAAAGGCACCCTTTACACAAGTGATTTGTTTCCTTTCTTTTTGGCTTCCAAAACACTTTTCATTTCCCTATCTTCTCCTAGCTACAGCCGAACCCCTTAAGCCTCCAAACCCCTACTTTTTCAAGCTTTAAATCACACCACAACTTACCAAAAATCAAACCTCACAAGCTTGTGAGGTTTGATTTTTTATTTTAAGAGAAATTTTTTGTATTTGTTCTATCAAAATCAGACCCCATTCTCTTGGATTCCCATGACCATTTTTGCTTCCTGAAGCCTAGTTGAAACCGTGCTTGGTTCAAGGCATGAAGGTAAACTAAAAACCTTATCTTGTGTTAGTTAGTTTTAAGTTTTGATTAAGGCCATTTATGTGTCTTTGTTTATGCAAATGGCTTGTAATAAGCTTATGTTGAGGCCTTAGATTATCATTTTTAAGTTCATGTGGTTGTGGTTGTGTTTACATTATTTTTTTTAATGGTTATGTGTAAATGAGAGCATGAACGTTTTAGTGGCTGGACACAAATCTGTCCTTAAGGAAATTTCAAATTTGGGATTTGGTAAAACATGGTGTTTTAAGGAAATTTGGGTACAGTCATTTTTATGTCAAATAGGACTCGGCCAAAAACGAGCCTAATATAGGTTTTTGGAGTATTTTTCCCTCGGTGTCCAAAACTGGGAAAAAAATCCGAACCCAATGTTTAGTCTCGGGTTTTGCTAGAAATAGACCACTTAGAGTCCGAATCGGTTCTTGGACTCAACACGAAAGTTGTAGATCTCTTGGAGACCTTGAAAACCACCTATGTGTGTCCAAAAATTTGGCCCCTTCGGGTCTCAAACCAAGCTATTTTTATAGAGATGTAAAACTGGGACTTTTACAAAAAACTGGGCACCAGGCCCACGGGTTTAATGAAATTAGGAGCCGTTAGAGTTATATTTAGGCTCTGAGATGAACATGAGATTTGTTCATCTTGTCGAGGATGAAAACTTTCATGTTCAATAAAATCACAAACAAAGTCGTTTCGACCAAGTTTCAAAATGGTAAAGTGGTTCAAAAACCACCTTTAAATTGCAAGCTTTAAAAATATGATTTATACACTTCAAAATAAAAATGTGTTTTTAACACTTTAAAATATGAGCAAGGTTTTCATGAAAAAAATGTTCCCCCACCTTCCAACGGGATGATAAAGGAGCGGTTTTAAAGTAAGGAATTTTTCCAAGCTTTTTACAAGCCAACCTAAACAATTTTTCAAAGTAAAATAGTGTGTGTAGCCTGGTAGGCTACCACACTAAACAAGCCTTAGTAGCCTGGTAGGCTACTACCCCAAACAAGCCATAGTGACCCGGTGGGCCATTACACCAAACAAGCCTTAGTAGCCCGGTAGGCTACCACACCCCAACAAATGAAGTAACCCAGTCGGTTACTATACTAAGTTCACGTATAGTAACTCGATAGACTACTTAGTTACCAACACGTGAGTTAACCAGTCAGTTGACTGAGTGGTACACTAGTCAAGGGCCACATTTCGAACAACATAGTGAGGAACGATGATTAATCTGTTAAGCAGATGAGTGATCGAACAAGGTACGAGTTAGATACCAAATCCCTTTAATAGGTCAATAGGGTACCGACGGGTCTCGGTACCCCATAGAAACCCTAGTTATAGTCACTAACGTTAATAGTGACTCAACGAGAGTATTAATGAGAAACGTTATTGATGATAGGTGGTAACCTATGAATTGATAAAGGCGTGATTTCAAGTTGCTTGCAATTAGATAAGTACAACTCTGCCTATGACATAAACGAATATGCTTTTAAATGATATTTTTATAGTATGTTAAAATATGTATGCCATGCACACGATGTTGCACCTCATGTTCAAGAGCATGTAGTTTCACAATCAAGTAGATTGATGAAAAAGCAAAATAGATGCCATACGTCCCTACCATGTAGGATTTGGGACAGCTTAGAGAAGCATATGGCTAGAAAAGAAAAACAAGACAAAAAGTAGTAAGCGTGTCATACTGGCCCTTTCAAATGAAGGGGTTTTAAGTTAAAGCAGAAAGTTGAGCATCTGTTGATGGCTCTCTGGCTATTTTACCACGTGCGTTACCGATGGTCTGTGTGCGCACGGTACTGACACATGGGCCCTAAATAGACAAGAAAAGAAAAGAGAAGTTTGAAGCATAAATGAACATAACCGGATCAAGCATTAGTTATAGTTCACCATGCTTTTAGATGCATTCAGTACACGATATTTTTGTGATGCACATGTTATGTGAGGTTTTATAATTATTGATATGGTATGTGATATGTGATATGATAAAGTGGTATATGTGATATATGACTGCTTATATGGTTTTAAGTATGTACTATGTTTAAACATGTTTTGCGATAACATGTTGTACTTGCTGGGTGTAAAGCTCACGTAGTGTGTTCATGCTGTAGGTAAGCGTCCTATGGCTTAAATCCCAATGGGCGATAGTGACGGCGGAGGCGGATGTGAGGGCAAGGTTATGGAGACACCGCGAGTTTATCTTCTGTAAAATTTGAGTATCAGTATTTTGAATAGTAATGGTTAAATAGTAATTTAAATAGTAATTGTCAGACAGTATATTTGAATAGTAATCATTAAATAGTATGTTTGAATAGTAACTGTTAAATATAATTTTTGAATAGTAATCGTAAACCGTATTTTTAAATAGTAATCACTAAATAGTATTTTTGAACAGTACTCGTTAAATAGTATTTATGAATAGTAATCGATATACATACGTATACAGTAAATATGTACATGTAATAAAAAATCCCTAATTTTATGATATCTAGTTAAGTATAAATGGCTATAAAGTATAAGAAAAGCAAGCAAGTTTCAGTTTTTAGTGACTGTCCAGGCCACTGAGGACACGAAGCGTCACACCGGGTGCCTCCGGTGCGATCGGTTTGTTTTATTTTGCTTCCGGTTGGTCAAAATTCTCTACCGTAAATTTCTATTGTTTTAGTGTATTTCAGTGCACTTTCTAGGGTTTTTGGCTCTGATTTTGAACCGTCTCACCCAATTATATCCGGTAGGATTTTCCATCCCCGAACTCACTCACTTTAACACTACCGGAACATTTTTACAATATTCTCAATAGTATTAAAACACAACTTTTTCATAATTTATTGATTAAAATTCATACACACATGCAATTTTAACCTACTCCAAGAATATGAAATTCCAGATTATCACACAAATTAAGGCCGTCTTGGCCATTAACCTGACACTGCTTTTTTTACTATTCATTTTTTTGTCTAACTGACTAGTCTGAGCATTTTGACTCTGATTTTCTCATTCTTTCGGCAAGAAGAGGTCATCTGTACCATTTTCTCGATGCTGTACTTCTGTTAGGGTTTTATCTCTGTTGTGCTCAGATGTTCGGTTCGAGCGTTCTGGTAATCTGTTTACCAGTCTTGCGTCAGGAAATGGTTATCTGGACTAGTTTCCTAATACTGCGCATGTTATACACTTATACACATAATAGGGCGGACTGATTTCACTATCGGTCGCCCCTTTCACTGCATGAATAGCAATTCAACATCACTGTTGTTGTTTAATCTATTCAACTAGAAAATATGCTGTATTTTTCAACTTAATTACTCGCTGCATGGTAATTAGGTTTCACACGTTATGAGAGTCTTTACAGTGGCTCTCTACTCAAAACACTGCTATCTACACGCGTTCTTACATGGGCGTGTACCAGTTGAGATTGCTCAACACGGCCATGTCTTGTAAACACGTTCATCTACCCGAGCGGTACATGGCCACTTACACGACTGTGTGCCTGACCATGTTCTTCAAATTTGCATTAAAAGGCATTAAATTATTCCTCAATTTCTCATTATATGGAAATTAGGTTACATGAATGGGGCGGTCCTTACAACCTACCCCCTTACAAAATTTTCATCCTCAAAAATTAGAATAATTCCAGAAAGTCTCTTTTCATATCCTATTCCTATTCCCACGTGGCTTCTTCTATGTTATGGTTCTGCCATAATACATTTAAAAGCAGTATTACTTTATTCCTAAGTACTTTATCTTCCTTGGCTAAAATCTGCATGGGTTTTTCTTCATAAGTCAGGTCAGTGTATATTTCGACTGGCTCTTGACTCAAAACGTGAGAACTGTTTGGCACGTATTTCTTCAGCATTGAGACACGGAAGACATTATGCACTAAAGCTAATTCGGGAGGAAGCGCTAATCTATAAGCCACCTTCCCGACTCTCTCGATGATCTGGAAGGGTCCTATATATTTAGGGCTGAGTTTTTCTTTCTTCTTAAAGTGCATCACCCCTTTCATGGGTGCCACCTTGAGAAAAACCGAGTCTCCTTCTCAAAACTCAAGGGGTCTGTGGCGTTTGTCTGTGTAGCTCTTCTGACGACTGTACGCCATCTCCAGCTTCTCTCTTATAAGCTTCACATCTGCCATTGTATCCTTAACGAAATCTGTGCTGGTAAGCTGTTTCTCTCCGGTCTGATACTAATGAACCGAAGATCGGCATTTTCTTCCATAGAGTGCCTCGTACAGTGCCATCCCGATCAAGGAATGGTAGTTATTATTGTACGAGAACTCAATCAATGGTAGCTTCTGGTCGTAGTTTCCCTTGAAGTCTAGGACACAAGCTCTTAGTATATCCTCTAATGTCTGAATGGTTCTCTTAGACTGGCCGTCAATCTGAGGATAGAAAGCTATGCTGAGCTTCAATTTAGTTCTCAATGAAGCTTGAATGCTTTCCCAAAACCTGGAAGTGAACGTCTGTCGCGATTTGAAATGATCGATTTTGGTACTCCATGTATCCTTACTATCTAAGCCATGTACATTTCTACCGGCCTTTCTACCAAGTAGCTCAGCTTTATAGCTAAAAATCGAGCTGATTTCATCAATCAGTCCACAATTACCCAGATTACGTCGTTGCTGGTTGATGTTTTGGGTAATCTGACCATGAAATCCATTGTAATCTGCTCCCATTTCAACTTGGGCAGCTTGATTTTCTGCAGCTCTCCATCCAATCGTTGATGTTCTACTTTAATTTTCTGGCATGTGAGGCATCTTGCAATGAACTCGGCGATGTCATTGTTCATGTTTGGCCACCAAAAACTCTCTTTCAAGTCTTTGTATATTTTGTTTGCCCCCCAGATATATAGAGTATGGCATTTCGTGGGCTTTTGAATGGATCTTTTTCCTGAGTCCTTCATCTTTCGGAACACATAATCTATCTCTAAAATAGAGTACGCCATCCTTAGAGACTCAAAATTTTGAACTCTGGTCCTCTACAGCCTCCTTTATGAGCTTGATTAGGGACGAATTGAGGTTCTGGCTAGCCTTAATCTCTTCTAAGAGCATTGATTGGAGGGTCATTTCAGAGAACCTTCCTATTAAAATCTCGATCTCGCTGCTGTGTAGCTCTTTTTGTAGTGCTTCTAACAAGGCATTGACAGCCATAAGCGATGAAGAGTGCTTTCTACATAGTGCATCAGCCACTTTATTGGCTTTTCCTGGATGGTATAGGATCTTATAATTGTAATCTTTTACCAGTTCCAGCCATCTTTATTGTCTCGTATTAAGTTCCTTCTGCATGAAAATGTACTTGAGGTTCTGGTGGTCCATATAGATCTCACACTCAATGCCATATAAGTAATGCCTCCAACTCTTGAGAGTAAAAACGACCGTTGCTAACTCCAGGTCATGTGTGGGGCAATTTCTTTCATGGTCCTTGAGTTGTCACGAGGTGTATGCGACCACTCTGCCATTCTGCATTAGTACGACCCTAGTCCAGTCTTAGATGCATCACTATAGATTACAAAATTTTCCTGTCTAGCATCCGGTATGGTTAAGATCGTAGCACTTGTGAGTTTGTGTTTCAACTCCTGAAAGCTCTTCTCATACTTGTCCGTCCACTCATACTTCTTTTCCTTTTTGGTTAGTACTATAAGTGGTGCGGCTAGCTTTGAGAAACCTTTAACAAAGCATCGATCATAACCTACTAGTCCTAAGAAGCTACAGATCCCCATCACATTCCTCGGGGTTGGCCATGCACGAACAGCTTTAACCTTTGCCAGGTCTACTGATACTCCTTTCTTGGAAACTACATGGCCAAGGAAGTGAAACTTCTCCAACCAAAACTCACACTTAGAGAATTTGGTGTATAGCTGATGGTCCATTAGCTTGTGTAAGATGGCCCTCAAATGTACCTTATGCTTCTACTTCTTCTTCGAGTATACAAGTATGTTATCGATGAACACGATCACAAACTTATCTAAGTAGTCCTTGAACACTCGGTTCATCAGGTCCATGAAGGCTGGGGGGGCATTAGTCAGTCCGAACGATGTGACCAAGAACTCATAATGTCCATATCGTGTTTAGGTACATCTTCCTCCTGGATTCGTAACTAATGGTACCTGGAACATAGGTCAATCTTGGAGAAGACTACAGCACCTCAGAGTTGGTCGAACAGATCATCGATCCATGACAATGTATACTTGTTCTTTATCATGATCTTGTTCAGCCACTATAGTCTATACATATTCTCAGTGTTCCATCCTTTTTCTTCATAAATAAAACAGGCGCTCCCCACTGTGAGCAGTTCTGTCATATGAAGCCCTTGTCCATCAGATCCTTCAACTGAGTCTGAAGTTCCTTTAACTCTGCCGGGGCCATTCTGTAGGGGACCTTGGAGATGGGGCCTAATCTTGGTAACAGCTCGATCTCAAACGATATTTCTCGATCTGGTGGAAGTCCTAAAAGATCCTATAGGAATACTTCAATGAATTCTCGAACCACTGGTATATCTTCCGGTCCTATCTCTTCCTCCTGAGTCTTGTATACTATGTGTGCTAAGAAACTAGTGCATCCACTAGATAATAGATTGTGAGCCTTCATTGCCAATATCATCGTCTTTGGTTGCTTCAACGATAACCCCTTGTAGACAAACTTCTCGAGCCCAATTGGTTTGAAGGTAACCTCCCGTCTTCAATAGTCTATGATGGCATGGTACTTGGTAAGGAAATCCATCCCCACAATTACATCATAGTCATACATGTCAAGGACGATTAGATCCATGCTCAACTCTCGCCCACTAATAACTACTGGCATGTGGCGTATCTAGTAATTAGACAATAAAACTTCCCCTGAGGGAAGAGTAGTTCAAAAAGTGTGTTTCATTCTATTTACGTTCTGGTCTATCTTCTTAGCAAATTTTAAGGATGCAAATGAAGTGTAGCTCTAGAATCAAACAGCACTAGTATAGTGGAGTTGGTGACAGAAAGCTGACCTGTTACCACTGTCGAGATTCTAGCTTCGGCATCCTTTCTAGTGAAGGCATAAATTCTTCCCTAATCATCTGGTGCCTCCAATCTTCCCTGAAGGATCAAAGAACCCTCGATCCTGGTCTAAATGGCATACAGCTGACTATTAGTGGTAAGGGCTTAGCCTTATTGATTCTATGGGTTTAAGCAGTAGTTCTTGGCGTAGTGGCCTTCTTTGCCACAAATGTTGTAGCCACTAGTTCCTGGTGGCATTCTCCTGGATGGTTCCTTCCACACTGTGGACAAGATGGGTGTTAATTTCCATTTCCTCCCTGGTTATTCCTCTTCTGGGGGAAGTTCCTCTGCTGCGTTTAGTTACTTTGGTTCCCCTTTCTCTTATTGTTGTGGTGGGATTGCCTATTGTTCTGGCTAGCTCACACATTTTTCCCTTTATGCTGAGTCTCGGGGTTTAGCCTTCCCTTGGTCTACTTGGCCGATGTCTTCTCCTCTCTTTTAGCCTTGAAAATCTATGCCCTTCTCTCCTTGTCTCGAAACTATTACAATCGAGCTCCTTAGCTGACTGGAATAGCTAGTGAACTTCGTCGGGTCGCCTAAATTCTTTTCTTTCCTTTAAACGCTTTGTGAAATTTGGTATCATTTTTTTTTAAATACTTTTTCTTGTTTGTAAACATAATGTAATTAAACTAAACTATGTTTGTCACTTTTTAAAGTACAAACATACTTTATACACAATATATAATTCAACTCTTTTTCCAATACATGTCTTTTCTTTATTCAAATCTCCTCTTTCAACGTTCAGTGGAAAACTTGTAGCAGGACCATATCCACAGTGGATTCCCAATCCCTTTGACACGTTCGCATCCTGCCGCCATTCAGAAATCTACTGGACAGTTTGTTTACCTGTAACATGAACAAACTAATGAGCTAACAAGCTCAGTAAGTTCAAACATACATAGTCAGAATCATATTGATTCAAAAACACTAAAACTCAATTTCCTATGAATAGTACTATTTATCATGAATAGTAACTTTGACCTTTGACTGATGAATAGTAATAATTACCCTAACTGGTTACTATTCACTTTACTCTATCGGGGTACTATTCACATACCCTAACCAAATTTACATTACTCTAGCGTAAGCTTTGGTTATGTTCAATTATGGTTTTTTTTATCATTTTATTGATTGTTTATTCTGTATTTGATTTCTAGTTTAGAGCTCTGTTTATGGCAATACCGATGATTATTAGCACGCTAACTGGGAGGGTCTAAGGAGCGACCTTAGTACATCGGCCTCCACAGCCCTGATATCCTCGTAGGATCTGAGAAAAACCTCCACCACTATGTTGGAGGGTCGGTACGCCTTAGTGGTTTCATTACCATTTTTCTTATAGTTCCCCACCGGCGACATTCATATGAATCATCCCACGGTGGAACCCTTATTGGCTGTAGATCTTTACATTTATTCCTTTATGTGTGTTTTTAATTAACCACACTATAGTTCCCTAGCACTTCTCTATAGTGTATTATTTATACACTTTTTAATTTCTCATTTCATTAGGTGAGTTAGTTTAACTACACCCCTATTGCCTGTAGGACTTTACAAGTTTGTACGAAAAGTAGTTAAATCAATCAAATAGTAATTCATGCTGCAGACATGTAAATATCTGAGCTTACCAAACGTTTATCATAGCATCGCGCTATGAAACATTCATATAGCACATAAACCTAGACATAACAGATCAACTCATTCATATAATGAACAACATCAGAATGTTCATGAGCAGACAAATGAATGCTAGAACTTACACATATCACACTTAGACATAATAGTCTATTCATATTACAGTCAATTAAATGTTCGAACTTACAGATACTTTCACTAGCATTTCCTTCCCCGACTCCGCAGACATTCCTTTGCCGCGTCTGGATCGGGTTCTTATAACCGGAATAACCACGGTTATTCTAAATCTTCATTTCATATTCAAAATTTAGTAAAACGTAAAAATTCTACGTTTTATTTCCCGTAAATGGTCTTCGGAATCTAAAATCCCATTTTCCATTTTTACACTAACTCTTGGCAAAATTACTATTTTTCCCCTGATTTGATTTCTCATCATAAAACTGTTAGGAAATGCCCTAAGCATTAGAGATATTTTGATGTATTTATTTTGAACTGGATAATAAAATTATATATAGAGGTTGTTCATTACATTGCTATCTGTCCTCGTCTTATTTACATGTTAAAGTAAATGAAAGCAAATATGGCTCCCTGACTGCTTGTGTGAAACTGTTAGAACGTTGCATGCAATGGACTTTTGTATGCAAGAAGACAATGTTCTAAAGTTAGCGGTCTAAACTATGGTTTGTAGTCTATGGGGTTAGACCGAGCATCTAACTCATGTTAAGACTATTATGTTGTCTAAAGCCTTGCAGGGGACAGTTTGTCTTGACTGTCTGGAGCTGGACTCCCAGGTAGAGTCATAGATATGTTGCTTGGTGGTGACATATTAGACCGGGACTAAAGTGTGATTGATCTACGAAGTCCGTTTTGAGTGGATCGATCTGCTTTTGACGTTCATTATGTAGTAACCTTAATCCTGAGTAAAAGGACAGCTTCATGTATATGACTTATGTACTTTGATGTTCCAATGGCTAAAGCGTCTCAGAGGTAGTAAGCTTATAGACCGATTCGTTGGGTGCATGTCTTGTATACGATGAAGGGTTCGTTTACAGATATCGGAATCATAGCTCTGATGAGGAGTTAAGGGTATCCTCTTAAAGGCATTATACTGAATGTGAAAATGGACAAGGCCTTGGGTCGTCTGCTGGGCGGATGACTTCTTATTCACATATGGTGAATAATCATTTTCTCTATTTGGTAGTATAATGGAACTTTAAGATAGCCTGATCAGTAGGATTAAACGGACTTTGGCCTAAGGCTGATCATGGATATCATATGAGGGTTCTGCATACATGACAAGGTCATTGGACGATAGCTTGTCCCAGGCTTACATAACACGGTATATAATTGGGAGTTCAGTTTCAGGTTTATAGTGGTGTGACTCTGAAATTAGTGATCATATGATTGAGTTGTTCGGTAAAAGAATGATGATCATATGGATTTGCAGGAGCCCGATTATATATGTCCAATCAGTCCCTCTACTAGCTCCACATAATTTCTTAACGTTTGGCAAATTGATTTGTGTATGCTATTAGCTAGTTTATTATGCATGGATGGTGATGACATAGGATTAGGATGGTAGACAAGATTCTCTCCGGTTGGATTCAGATTTTGTTTTGGATAATAGAGTACACAATTATTCGAACTCCAAATAAAGTTGCCATGATTTTATTTGAGATTGGACTGGAGTTGTAGAAAATTATCCATGAGAACAAGAATTTGAAACACAACTATTTTGTGGATTTTGAAATTTGAATTTTGAAATTTGAAATCTGAAATTTGAATTTGAAATTTAAATTTGAAATTTGAATTTGAAATTCGAATTTGAAATTTGAATTTGAAATTCGAATTTGAAATTTGATTTTGAAATTTGATTTTAAAATTTGAATTTTAAATTTGAAATTGAAATTTGAAATTTGAAATTTGAATTTGAAATTCGAATTTGAAATTTGAAATTCAAATTTTGAATCACAGTCCATGTGGGATTCGAATTCGTTGTGGTAAATCCACAGGGTTTGAAATTCGAATTTGAGTTGGATATAGAGAGGATAATCTTGTTAGAATCCTACTTGAATTTTGAATCCAAATCCTAACTAATGATGGATGAAATTTTAAGGATTATCCTCAATGGATTTTCGGTTTTTGTGGATAAGGTTCAAAGGAAAAATTCAAGTTTCAATCCCAGTTAAATTTGGATTATCTCCTCCCCAGAAAGTGGCCGAAATTTGGGAGTGTATCTCCTAGAAAAATTCGGTTATTTTGGATAAGGATGAGATAAGATTCAAGCTTGAAAATCTTAGTGGAATTTTGATTCTCCCTTATCTTAAAAGTGGCCCAAATTTTTTAGGAGATTTTCTCCTTAGATTTTTTGGATTTTTTGGCTGAAAAAGGAAGATAAAATTATAGTTAAAATCTTGTTTAGATTTGGATTGGATTTATCGTAAATGGCCGAATTTTATTGTTGGGATTTTCCCTTGGAAAATTCGGATTTTATGGTTGTGGATAAGGGAGAATAGCTTTTCCTAATCCAATTCGAATTCAGAGAATCACCTCATGCAGGTCTATAAATAGAGGTCCTACCACTCCAGTTCTCTCAGACCACAGACTCTCAGGTGAGCAGGCTCATTGTTGCACAACTCATCGTGAGAATAAGTTTTTTAGAGATCTGGGTGGTCGAAGACTAGCAGTGCTAGCATACCGATCGAGGTTCAGAGTGCCCACACACTCATCCATTCGGGAATTGGAGAATAATAGAGAAGGCTAGTTGGTTGAAGCCTCCGGTCATTCTCCTCCTGCAGATTGGCGTCCTCGAGGTATGAGTTTTAATTGTTGATGGTTTATTGTACATGGCATCATGAGATATTTAACGATCTAAAAATTTTTATTATTCCGCTACGCCACTCTGATTCGTTTTTACCGATTTATTTTCCTATAATTGGTATCAGAGCCATCTCATGATATTTAGTCTTTTTATTTATGTATGGATTTGATATTTAGGGAGTGGAATTCTAGGGTTCCTTTATGTTGTTATCATGGATTATGTATAAAGTATGTGGTTATTTTAATTTTTTGAATTATTATAAGCATGCTTGTTTATGCCGGTTATGGTTCTTTAGAATTTAGAAAAATTGTATCTAGGAATTTTTTATATAACCATGGGAGCAGTTTATTAACACTGTAATTTTCCCATGGATTTTAATTTTTGTCTCTTAGAATTATTATGGTTAGAATTTTGTACACCGGATACGGTTTAGGAAATTTTATGTAATTATTCTTAGAGGAGATTGAAGATTGAAGACGTAATTTATTTTTCCCAAAGGTTAAATTTGATTTAAAAATTGAAATTTTGATTGTGTGGAAAATTTCAATTTAATTGGGATTCAAATTAATTTTTGAAGATCCTAATAGGTAAACTGGAATATGGCACGAAAATCGAGACACGACCTCTCGGAATAGGCCGCCGGGCCATGGTGGGGCTGCAGCCTCTGCCCTCGAGCAGGATGGGCTACAGTAGCCCCTGTGCAGGCCATAACCACCCACGGCCGTAGGCTTGGTCTGCAGCCGAGGGTGGCCGTGGCCTACCCAAGGCTGGCCGCAGCCTGGGTGTGCAGCTTACCGGCTGCTGCGCCCAGCCTAGGCGTGCAGGCTGGCGTAGCAGGCTTGGCCTGCAGCCCGGCAAGGCTGCACATGGGGGTGGCCGTGGGCTGCCAGCCCCTCCGGGGCTGGTGGCTGACGCCTTCGGGGGCGATGGTGTGACGGTTCAAAAATCGAAAAATTTTGATTTTTATATTTGAGATTTAATTTTAAAATCATGTTTAAAAATATGTTATTGAAAATTTGAAATTTTAGAAATTACATATTATTACACATGATGTTTAAAATTGTTTAAAATTTAAATTTTAAATTCGAATTTGGAATTTGAATTTGAAATTTAAATTTTTTGGAGATTTAAATTTTAAATGTTTCTAGGGATGAGAAATAAATGGAGAGGCTACATAAAGATGGATACAAGAAGGCGGAACAAAATTCAAGACCCAAAGAATGCTTTGGATGAAATTTTGTAATCTTTATTTTCTTTGTTCTAGGATGGAACCATGGCTTGGTTATTCTGTCAATTATTTTTTCTGTGATATGTCATGGATGTATAAATATGTATTGATGGATGTTTTATATGCATATTTGATAACATGTCATATAGGATAACTGAGTGCCGCTCATAGTATATTGATCATACGTAATTTGTCAAAACTTACATGTTTTTTTAAAATATTGAGTGGGAGAGGGTTTCAAACAAAACCCACGGCCTCCACTATTAATCCATATGTGAAAGCATGGTAACGCCTCGCATCAGTTCTGTCCTGGCCACACCCTTCGGTAGGTGTTTACAGCCGCCGGTATACTAGATTGGATCTCTTACGTGGAAAACGTGTTCGGGTACGATCCTATTCATGACCACCCCTCGGTGGCTTGGTAGGACATGGATCGGGCTACGTAAACAATGGTTATACACTCAAAACTCGTTTAGTTATTAACCTTCTCAAGAAGCTCTGTTAACTAAACTGGTGGTCAAATAAGCGGTTATTAATATATATCTTAACCTTGGAGGATTTAAGGCAACATATATTAATTGGACAGGATCTATGTTCCGGATATTTGTTTTCATGACCACCCCTCAGTGGCTTGGGGCAATAGGTGCTGAGAATTACCGTTGCAATGCTACATGTTTTTCAAGTTTCACGTAGGAATATACTTGTATGTTTTATTTGCTAAATTATTTGTATATTTGCTTGGGCTTCATAATGATGTCTAGTATTATTTTATTTCAGTTCAAAATGTCACCGACACCCCTCATTTCAATACTCACTGAGAATAAATTGAATGGCGATAATTATAAGGATTGGAAAAGAAATCTGTTAATAGTTCTCAGCTGCGAGAGACACAAGTTCGTACTGGACGAACCATGCCTACTAGGGCCAAAACCTGACACATCGCTTGAGGAGGTCTCGGTTGCCTATACTCGTTGGAGAGAATCCAATGATATAGCTCCATGCTACATGCTTGCTAGCATGACGAGTGCTTTACAAAAGCAGCATGAGACTTATCAGGTTGCTAGGGATATCATATGAGCGTTTTGCATACATGACAAGGTCATTGGACGATAGCTTGTCACAGGCTTAAGTAATACGGTATATAATTGGGAGTTCAGTTTCAGGTTTATAGTGGTGTGACTCTGAAATTAGTGATCATATGATTGAGTTGTTTGGTAAAAGAATGATGATTATATGGATTTGCAGGAGTCCGATTATATATGCCCAATCAGTCCCTCTACTAGCTCCACATAATTCCTTAACGTTTGGCAAATTGATTTGTGTATGCTATTAGCTAGTTTATTATGCATGGATGGTGATGATATAGGATTAGGATGGTAGGCAAGATTCTCTCCGGTTAGATTCAAATTTTGTTTTGGATAATAGAGTACACAATTATTCGAACTCCAAATAGAGTTGCCATGATTTTATTTGAGATTGGATTGGAGTTGTAGAAAATTATCCATGAGAATAAGAATGTGAAACACAACTGTTTTGTGGATTTTGAAATTTAAATTTTGAAATTTGAAATTTGAATTTGAAATTTAAATTTGAATTTTGAATTTTAAATTCGAATTTAAAATTTGAATTTGAATTTTAAATTTGAAATTTGAAATTTGAAATTTGAAATTTGAATTTGAAATTCGAATTTGAAATTTGAAATTCAAATTTTGAGTCACAGTCCAAGTAGGATTCAAATTTGTTGTGGTAAATCCACAAGGTTTGAAATTCGAATTTGAGTTGGATATGGAGAGGATAATCTTGTTAGAATCCTACTTGAATTTTGAATCCAAATCCTAACTAATGATGGATGAAATTTTGAGGATTATCCTCAATGGATTTTCGGTTTTTGTGGATAAGGTTCAAAGGAAAAATTCAAGTTTCAATCCCGGTTGAATTTGGATTATATCCTCCCCAGAAAGTGGCCAAAATTTTGGAGTGTATCTCCTAGAAAAATTCTGTTATTTTGGATAAGGATGAGATAAGATTCAAGCTTGAAAATCCTAGTGGAATTTTGATTCTCCCTTATCTTAAAAGTAGCCGAAATTTTTTAGGAGATTTACTCCTTAGATTTTTCAGATTTTTTGGCTGAAAAAGGGAGATAAAATTCTAGTTAAAATCTTATTTAGATTTGGATTGGATTTATCCTAAATGGCCGAATTTTATTGTTGGGATTTTCCCTTGGAAAATTTGGATTTTATGGTTGTGGATAAGGGAGAATAGCTTTTCCTAATCCAATTCGAATTCAGAGAATCACCTCATGCAGGTCTATAAATAGAGGTCCTGCCGCTCCAGTTCTCTCAGACCACAGACTCTCAGGTGAGCAGGCTCATTGTTGCACAACTCATCGTGACAATAAGTTTTTTAGAGATCTGGGTGGTCGAAGACTAGCAGTGCTAGCATACCGATCGAGGTTCAGAGTGCCCACACACTCAGCCATTCGGGAATTGGAGAATAGTAGAGAAGGCTAGTTGGTTGAAGCTTCCAGTCATTCTCCTCCTACAGATTGGCATCCTTGAGGTATGAGTTTTAATTGTTGATGGTTTATTGTATATGGCATCATGAGATATTTAACGATCTAAAAATTTTTATTATTCCGCTGCGCCACTCTGATACGTTTTTACCGATTTATTTTTGTACAATTGGTATCAGAGCCATCTCATGACCATGTCATGTACATAAATTAGACAATTACTTAGTCTTTTTATTTATGTATGGATTTGATATTTAGAGAGTGGCATTCTAGGGTTCCTTTATGTTGTTATCATGGATTATGTATAAAGTATGTGGTTATTTTAATTTTTTGAATTATTATAAGCATGCTTGTTTATGCCGGTTATGGTTCTTTAGAATTTAGAAAAATTGTATCTAGCAATTTTTTATGTAACCATGAGAGCAGTTTATTAACATTGTAATTTTCCTATGGATTTTAATTTTTATCTCTTAGAATTATTATGGTTAGAATTTTATACACCGGAAACGGTTTAGGAAATTTTATGTAATTATTCTTGGAGGAGATTGAAGATTGAAGACGTAATTTATTTTTCCCAAAAGTTAAATTTGATTTAAAGATTGAAATTTTGATTGTGTGGAAAATTTCAATTTAATTGGGATTCAAATTAATTTTTGGAGATCCTAATAGGTAAACTGGAATATGATACGAAAATCGAGACACGACCCCTCGGGATAGGCCATCGGGCCTTGGTGGCGCTACAGCCTCTACCCTCGGCCAGGATGGGCTGTGGTAGCCCCTGTGCAGGCTATAACCACCCACGGCCGCAGGCTTGGCCTGCAGCCGAGGGTGGCCGTGGCCTACCCAAGGCTGGCCTCAGCCTGGCGCAGCAGGCTTGGCCTGCAGCCCGGTAAGGCTACACATGGGGGCGCCCGTGGGCTGCCAGCCCCTCCGGGGCTGGTGGCTGCCGCCTTTGGGGGCGATGGTGCGACGGTTCGAAAATCGAAAAATTTTGATTTTTAAATTTGAGATTTAATTTTAAAATCATGTTTAAAAATATGTTATTGAAAATTTGAAATTTTAGAAATTACATATTATTACACATGATGTTTAAAATTGTTTAAAATTTAAATTTGAAATTTAAATTTGAAATTCGAATTTGGAATTTGAATTTGGAATTTAAATTTTTTGGAGATTTAAATTTTAAATGTTTCCAGGGATGAGAAATAAATGGAGAGGCTACATAAAGATGGATACAAGAAGACAGAACAAAATTCAAGACCCAAAGAATGTTTTGGATGAAATTTTGTAATCTTTATTTTCTTTGTTCTAGGATGGAACCATGGCTTGGTTATTCTGTCAATTATTTTTCTGTGATATGTCATGGATGTATAAATATGTATTGATGGATGTTTTATATGCATATTTGATAACATGTCATATAGGATAGCTAAGTGCCGCTCATACTATATTGATCATACGTAATTTGTCAAAACTTGCATGTTTTTTCAAAATATTGAGTGGGAGAGGGTTTCAAACAAAACCCATGGCCTCCATTGTTAATCCATATATGAAAGAATGGTAATGCCTCACGTCAGTTCTGCCCTGACCACACCCTTTGGTAGGTGTTTATCGCCACCGGTATACTAGATTGGATCTCTTATGTGGAAAACGTGTTTGGGTACGATCCTATTCATGACCACCCCTCGGTGGCTTGGTAGGACGTGGATCGGGCTACGTAAACAATGGTTATATACTCAAGACTCGTTTAGTTATTAACCTTCCCTAGAAGCTCTGTTAACTAAACTGGTGGCCAAATAAGCGGTTATTAATATATGTCTTAACCTTGGAGGATTTAAGGCAACATATATTAATTGGACGGGGTCCATGTTCCGGCCATTTGTTTTCATGACCACCCCTCAGTGGCTTGGGGCAATAGGTGCTGAGAATTACCGTTGCAATGCTACATGTTTTTCAAGTTTCATGTAGGAACATACTTGTATATTTTATTTGCTAAATTATTTGTATATTTGCTTGGGCTTCGTAATGATGTCTAGTATAATTTTATTTCAGTTCAAAATGTCACTGACACCCCTCATTTCAATACTCACTGAGAATAAACGGAATGGCGATAATTATAAGGATTGGAAAAGAAATCTGTTAATAGTTCTCAGTTGCGAGAGACACAATTTCGTACTATACGAACCATGCCCACCAGGGCCAAAACCTGACAAACCGCTTGAGGAGGTCCAGGTTGCCTATACTCGTTGGAGAGAATCCAATGATATAGCCTGATGCTACATGCTTGCTAGCATGACGAGTGCTTTGCAAAAGCAGCATGAGACTTATCAGGTTGCTAGGGATATCATATGAGGGTTCTGCATACATGACAAGGTCATTGGACGATAACTTGTCACAGGTTTGCGTAATACGGTATATAATTGGGAGTTCAGTTTCAGGTTTATAGTGGTGTGACTCTGAAATTAGTGATCATATGATTTAGTTGTTCGGTAAAAGAATGATGATCATATGGATTTGCGGGAGCCCGATTATATATGTCCAATCATTCCCTCTACTAGCTCCACATAATTCCTTAACGTTTGGCAAATTGATTTGTGTATGCTATTAGCTAGTTTATTATGCATGGATGGTGATGACATAGGGTTAGGATGGTAGACCAGATTCTCTCCGGTTGGATTCAAATTTTGTTTTGGATAATAGAGTACACAATTATTCGAACTCCAAATACAGTTGCCATGATTTTATTTGAGATTGGATTGGAGTTGTAGAAAATTATTCATGAGAACAAGAATTTGAAACACAACTGTTTTGTGGATTTTGAAATTTGAATTTTGAAATTTGAAATTTGAAATTTGAATTTGAAATTTAAATTTGAAATTTGAATTTGAAATTCGAATTTGAAATTTGAATTTGAATTTTAAATTTGAAATTTGAAATTTGAAATTTGAATTTGAAATTCGAATTTCAAATTTGAAATTCAAATTTTGAATCACAGTCCAAGTGGGATTCGAATTTGTTGTGATAAATCCACAAGGTTTGAAATTTGAATTTGAGTTGGATATGGAGAGGATAATCTTGTTAGAATCCTACTTGAATTTTGAATCCAAATCCTAACTAATAATAGATGAAATTTTGAGGATTATCCTTAATGGATTTTCGGTTTTTATGGATAAGGTTCAAAGGAAAAATTTAAGTTTCAATCCCAGTTGAATTTGGATTATCTTCTTCCCAAAAAGTGGCCGAAATTTTGGAGTGTATCTCCTAGAAAAATTCGGTTATTTTGGATAAGGATGAGATAAGATTCAAGCTTGAAAATCCTAGTGGAATTTTGATTCTCCCTTATCCAAAAGTGGGTGAATTTTTTGAGGAGATTTTCTCCTTAGATTTTTTAGATTTTTTGGTTGAAAAAGAGAGATAAAATTCTAGTTAAAATCTTATTTAGATTTGGATTGGATTTATCCTAAATGGCCGAATTTTATTGTTAGGGTTTTCCCATGGAAAAATCGGATTTTATGGTTGTGGATAAGGGAGAACATCTTCTCCTAATCTGATTCAAATTCAGAGAATCACCTCATGCAGGTCTATAAATAGAGGTCCTGCCACTCCAGTTCTCTTAGGCCACAGACTCTCAGGTGAGCAGGCTTATTGTTGCACAGCTCATCGTGATAATAAGTTCTTTAGAGATCTGGGTGGTCGGAAGAAGACTAGCAGTGCTAGCATACCGATCGAGGTTCAGAGTGCCCACACACTCAGCCATTCGGGAATTGGAGAATAGTAGAGAAGGCTAGTTGGTTGAAGCCTCCGGTCATTCTCCTCCTGCAAATTGGCATCCTTGAGGTATGAGTTTTAATTGTTGATGGTTTATTGTGTATGGCATCATGAGATATTTAACGATCTAAAAAATTTTCGTTTTACCGATTTATTTTCCTACACTGCAAAACTGCCAGGCCTCGTCATTAAAGTACATCTTTTTGAACTTGTCTATGAAGTCTGCCCAGTTCATCTCATCAACATTCCTTCTAATGGCACTGTTTTCCACCATTACCATGCCCACTTATGTAGGGCAAAGGATGCATATAACACTTTATCCTTGTCTGTCAATCCCACGAAGTTCAGGATGACCTGGATATCGGTCAGCCAATCTTCAGCTTCAATAGGATTCGTGGTTCCTTCGAATTATGGCACTTTTAGGTGTCGAAATTTCTCCTATAAATCACCTTCCCTAGGGGTCGGCTGAAGAGCGTTGGCTGTTACAGGAGTAGCCACGACTAAAGGCGCCAGAGTAATCTTGGTTGGAGGAGCCACTTGCTCCCTAGAAGTATCGAGGGTTATTGGAGCCTCCTGCACTGGCACTTTTGCTGTCTGTAGTGTCTGAGGTCACTAGTTCAATTGCTTCCTGAGCTGAGCAAGTTCCTGTTGCTGGTTTAGCATCATATCTCACATGACTGTGAGCTGTGCCATTAATGCGTCTTCTCGGGTGGCTTGATTGGATTGAGATCTCGTTCTTGCCATGGTTTCTTATGTAACCCTATCACACAGCGAGAAAAAGAGAACGTAAGTCTTTTAAATTCTGTACTTGGGCCTCATATTACATAATATTTTGTTACTTAGTAATCATAGATATAAATATGAATATAATATCTTCCTTTTTCTCATACTAAGATGCTCAATACAACTACCGCATTGTATTGAAACATCGTTTGATTGCTAAGATTCATCCTGTACTTTCTGTCACACTACTATCATGTGTGAAAATCATCAAATTTTAGGCCCTCAAGGCAAAACAATACTGCATTTCATAATATATATGCAAAAATATGAACAAGCTTCTAGTTCGGTGGGAGTGATGCACACTTCCCAGTATACGATCCCAACAAGTACATTAAGCTAAGTCTGACGGGGAAAGCTACTGCTCCCCTCTATATATTTACAAAATCAAAATTCCCGTGACAAGGGTTACTACTACATGGAGGATACTCCTGACTCGGCATCGGACATCTCCTCGTCATCACTGTCACTGAGCGGGAACTCCTCTGGGTCCTCCTCCTTGTCTCCCCAAATAAAACTAGCTTCATCGTCACTGGCGATGATAACTTGGAGCTCATACATCCCCACCCACTCATCGTCACTGAAGTGAATGGAGATCTCCTCCCCCTTATCGTTGGCTTGGGCATCAGGGAGAGCCTCATCATCATCTTCCTCTAATAGGTGCTCGGGAGACAAAGCGACTGGCTCAGGGTTCTCCATCAGGTTCGCATTGCCTTCGGGTACTGCTGGCTGGTGTTTGGCTATGAACTCATCGTTGGCCGGTCAAAATGCAGGGTCTACTTGATTGCCTTCCATGTCAGTGGATGCTGCAATGTCTTGGACTAGTGCAGGGTTGAGTGCCTCTCTCTCTGCATTCGCTATTTCTGGACAAGGCACCTCAGGCTTTCGTGCTGCAGAGGGTAGGGGACGAGGTCCCTCACATACTATGGAGTCTCTCCATAGCAGGTTGGCTACCTTTGTAAATGGCTTGTTTAAGGGGACGTAAGGTAACATGACGTCCAAAAACCTCTGACAGTAGTGTTCCATGGTCTCTCCCTCATAAACGTCCTAGATGTCAGAGAGGACCTGGTATCGCCTCTCATACATATCATTCCAAATATCTGCATCTCCAGCTGGGCCATCAGAGTTGCAGAGGTCTTGATAGAACTCAGCCCATTGTATAGTTGGATCCCTGATCCTGTGTCATTCATTCCACCATTCCATCACTGGTCTACCCAGCTGGCTACTGGCCAAAACCACCTGTAGGCGAGGTAGGATATGGCAAGCTTCGAAAATCACCTCCATATGGTGGATCCAACATGGGAGTTCGTGTAGGTGGCTTCCATCATATAGGTCTGGTCGCATGGCGATGAAAGCCAAACTAGCTTACCGATTTTCTTACACTTGGCGGGGATCAATCGATGCGGCCATTATCTCCTATTGTAATTTAAACGTCATGTTATATACTAACACTAAAGGAAAAATTGAAACTAACTTACTTGGATAAATGAGGTAGGCGTGCGACGATGTGAGCTAGGGTGGCAGGATACCACTCTGATACCAACTATGACATCTCGTGCCCTGAGTAGCCCAGACCGTCACTTAAAATTTACTACTACTAATACTGATATTTAAACTTTACTTACTTAGATACCATAATTTTAGAGATTTTTTTGAAGGCGTACATATTTACTATTCACATACGTATACTTTAAAAATACATTGTCTAAGTCATTGGGAGTTCATTTATACATACATAATTGTAAACTTGTTTAACTGATTACTATTCAAAAGATACTATTCAAATATATTGCTAACTATTCCAAAATATAATGTTACTCAAAAACTATGCAGAAGATTAAACTTTTAGTGGTATCCATAACCTTGCCCTCACATCCGCCTCCACCGCCATCATCGCCTGTTGAGCTCTAAGCTATAGGTCGCTTACCTATAGCATGTACGCACACTGTGAGCTTTATGTCCAATAGGTACAACATGTCATTCGCAAAACATGTTTGAAACATAATACATACTTAAAACTATATAAGCATGCCTGGTATCAACATATATCACTTAAACATATCACATACCAGATCATTACATATCGTATCACTGAATATAAAACTTCACATACTATATGCATAGCAGAAAACATTGTGTACTGAATGCATCTTGCTATAGTTGGTGTTAGGAAATGCCCTAAGCATTAGAGACATTTTATGTATTTATTTTGAACTGGATAATAAAATTATAGTGTAGAGGTTATTCATTACATTGCCGTTTGTCCTTATTCTATTCACATGTTAAAGTAAATGTAAGCAAATATGGCTCACTGACTACTTGTGTTAAAATTGTTAGAACATTGCATACAATGGACTTTTGTATGCAAGAAGATAATGTTCTAAAGTAAGCAGTCTAAACTAAGGTCTGTAGTCTATGGGGTTAGACTGAGCATCTAACTCATGTTAAGACTATCGTGTTGTCTAAAGCTATGGTGGGGATGGTTTGTCTTGACTGTCTGGAGCTGGACTCCCAAGTAGAGACATAGATATGTTGCTTGGTGGTGACATATTAGACGGGGACTAAAGCATGATTGATTTACGTAGTCCGTTATGAGTGGATCAATCTGCTTTTGACGTTCATTATGTAATAACCTTAATCCTGAGTAAATGAACTACTTCATGTATATGACTTGTGTACTTTGATGTTCCAATGGCTAAAGCATCTCAGAGGTAGTAAGCTTATAGACCAGTTTGTTGGGTGCATGACTTGTATACAATGAAGGGTTTGTTTACAGATATCAGAATCATAGCTCTAAGGAGTTAAAGGTATCCTCTTAAAGGCATTATACTGGATGTGAAAATGGACATGACCTTGGCTCGTCTGCTGGGCAGATGACTTCTTATTCACATATGGTGAATAATCATTTTCTTATTCGGTAGTATAATGGAACTTTAAGATAGTCTAATCAGTAGGATTAAATAGAATTTGACCTAAGGCTGATCATGGATATCATATGAGGGTTCTACATACATGACAAGGTCATTAGACAGTAGCTTGTCACAGGCTTTCGTAATACGGTATATAATTGAGAGTTCAATTTCAGGTTTATAGTGGTGTGACTCTGAAATTAGTGATCATATGATTGAGTTGTTCGGTACAGAATGATGGTCATATGGATTTACAGGAGTCCGATTATATATGTCCAATTGGTCCCTCTACTAGCTCCACGTAATTCCTTAATGATTGGCAAATTGATTTGTGTATGCTTATTGGCTAGTTGATTATGCATGGATGGTGTTAACATAGGATTAGGATGGTGGACAAGATTTTCTCCAATTAAATTCATGTTTTGTTTTGGATAATAGAGTACATAATTATTCGAACTCCAAATAAAGTTGGCATGATTTTATTTGAAATTTGATTGGAGTTGTAGAAAATTATGCATGAGAACAAAATCTGAAATACAATTTTTTTGTGGAGTTTGAAATTTAAAATTTGAAATTTGAAATTTAAATTTTGAATTTGAAATTAGAATTTGAAATTTAAATTTGAAATTTGAATTTGAAATTAGAATTTGAAATTTAAATTTGAAATTTGAATTTGAATTTTGAATTCGAAATTTAAATTTGAAATTTGAAATTTGAAATTTGAATTCGAAATTTAAATTTGAAATTTGAATTTGAAGTTTGAATTTTGAAATTTGAACTTTGAAATTTGAACTTTGAAATTCAAATTTTGAATCACAGTCCAAGTGGAATTCGAATTCTTTGTGGATAATTCCACAGGGTTAGAATTCGAATTTGAGTTGGATTATGGAGAGGAAAATCTTCTTTGAATCCTACTTGAATTTGGAGTCCTAATCCATCAAGGAAAACCGAAATTAGTTGAGGATTATCCTTTTGATAAAGGATGCAGGGAAAAATTCTAGTTTCAATCCCAGTTGAATTTGTATTCTCTCTTCCCTAGTTTGGCCGAAAATTTTAAGGACAAACTCAAGAAAGATTTTCGGTTTTAATGGATAAGGGTGAGATTAAATTCAAGCTAGAAAAACCTATTTGAATTCTGATTCTCCTCACACTTTAATGACCGAATCTAGTCATGATTTTGGCACAAAGGGGATGTAGGAAAATAAACCGGAAAAACGTATCAGAGTGGCGCAGCGGAACAATAAAAATTTTTAGATCGTTAAATATCTCATGATGCCATATACAATAAATCAACAACAATTAAAACTCATACCTCAAGGACGCCAATGAACAGGAGGAGAGTGACCGGAGGCTTCAACCAACTAGCCTTCTCTACTATTCTCCAATTCCCGAATGGCTGAGTGTGTGGGCACTCTGAACCTCGATCGGTATGCTAGCACTGCTAGTCTTCTTCCGACCACCCAGATCTCTAAAGAACTTTATTGTCACGATGAGCTGTGCAACAATAAGCCTGCTCACCTGAGAGTCTGTGGTCTGAGAGAACTGGAGTGGCAGGACCTCTATTTATAGACCTGCATGAGGTGATTCTCTGAATTCGAATTGGACTAGGAAAAGATTTTCTCCCTTATCCAAACCAAAAAATCCGAATTTTCCAAGGGAGAATCTCCACAATTAAATTCGGTTTTTCTAGATAAATCCAATCCAAATCTTAACAAGATTTTAGCTAGAATTTTATCTCCCTTTTCCAACCAAAAAATCCGAAATTCACAAGGAGAAAATCTCTCCAAATTTTCGGCCACTTTTAGGATAAAGGAGAATCAAAATTCCACTAGGATTTCTCAAGCAAAATCTCATCTCAACCTTATCCAAAAAATAACCGAATTTCCTAGGATTAAGGCTCCAAAATTTCGGCCACTTTTGGGAGGAGAGAGAATCCAAATTCAACTAGGATTAAAGCTTGAATATTCCCTTGAATCCTATCCACAAAATCCGAAATCTTTCATGAGGATTATCCTCAAAATTTCGTCCCTTATTTGTTGGGATTTGGATTCAAAATTCAAGTAGGATTCTAACAAGATTATCCTCTCCAAATCCAACTCAAATTCGAATTTCAAACCTTGTGGATTTTCCACAACAAATTCGAATCCTACTTGGACTGTGATTCAAAATTTGAATTTCAAATTTCAAATTCAAATTTCAAATTCAAATTTCAAATTTCAAATTTCAAATTTCAAATTTAAATTTCAAATTCAAATTTCAAATTCGAATTTCAAATTCAAATTTCAAATTCAAATTTCAAATTCAAAATTCAAATTTCAAATTTCAAAATTCAAATTTCAAATTTCAAAATTCAAATTTCAAATTCCACAAAACGGTTGTATTTCATATTCTTGTTCTCATGGATAATTTTCTACAACTCCAATCCAATCTCAAATAAAATCATGGCAACTTTATTTGGAGTTCGAATAATTGTGTACTCTATTATCCAAAACAAAATCTGAATCCAACCGGAGAGAATCTTGTCTACCATCCTAATCCTGTGACATCACCATCCATGCATAATAAACTAGCCAATAGCATACACAAATCAATTTGCCAAACGTTAAGGAATTATGTGGAGCTAGTAGAGGGACTGATTGGACATATATAATCGGGCTCCCGTGATTCCATATGATCATCATTCTGTACCGAACAACTCAATCATATGATCACTAATTTCAGAGTCACACCACTATAAACCTGAAACTGAACTCCCAATTATATACCGTATTACGTAAGCCTGTGACGAGCTACCATCCAATGACCTTGTCATATATGCAAAACCCTCATATGATATCCATGATCAGCCTTAGGTCAAAGTCCGTTTAATCCTACTGATCAGGCTATCTTAAAGTTCCATTATACTACCGAATCAAGAAAATGATTATTCACCATATGTGAATAAGAAGTCATCCGCCCAGCAGACGACCCAAGGCCTTGTCCATTTTCACATTCAATATAATGCCTTTAAGAGGATACCTTTAACTCCTCAGAGCTATGATTCCGATATCTGCAAACAAACTCTTCATCGTATACAAGTCATGCACCCAACGAGCCGGTCTATAAGCTTACTACCCTCTGAGACGCTTTAGCCATTGGAACATCAAAGTACACAAGTCATATACATGAAGTAGTTCATTTACTCAGGATTAAGGTTATTGCATAATGAACGTCAAAAGCAGATTGATCCACTCATAGCGGACTACGTAGATCAATCACGCTTTAGTCCCGGTCTAATATGTCACCACCAAGCAACATATCCATGTCTCTACTTGGGAGTCCAGCTCCAGACAGTCAAGACAGACCGTCCCCTCTAAGGCTTTAGACAACATAATAGTCTTAACATGAGTTAGATGCTCGGTCTAACCCCATAGACTACAGACCATAGTTTAGACTGCTAACTTTAGAACATTGTCTTCTCGCATACAAAAGTCCATTGCATGCAACGTTCTAACAGTTTTAACACAAGCAGTCAGTGAGCCATATTTGCTTACATTTACTTTAACATGTAAATAAGACGAGGACAGATAGCAATGTAATGAATAACCTCTAAGTATAATTTTATTATCCAGTTCAAAATGAATACATCAAAATGTCTCTAATACTTAGGGCATTTCCTAACAATCTCCCACTTGCCCTAAGCCAGCAGATGTGCCATGTTACGCATCCCCATCGCCTCTACATGCCTCTCAAAGCTTCTAGCTACCAAAGTCTTAGTAAAGGGATCAGCGATGTTGTCCTCGGACGCGATCTTACAAACATCCACTTGTCCTGTCTCCACATGCCCTCTTATTATGTGATACCTCCGATCGATGTGCTTGGTCCTCTTGTGGTGCCGAGATTCCCTTGTGTTGGCAATAGCCCCTGTATTATCACAGTAAAGTGTGATAGGCTTGTCAACACCCGGAATGACCTCAAGGTCTCTAAAGAACTTGCGGAGCCAAACCGCTTCTTTAGATGCCTCAGCCGCAGCCACATACTCAGCCTCCATAGTAGAGTCAGCTGTGCAGCCCTGCTTCACGCTCCTCCACACAATGGCGCCTCCTCCGAGCAAAAACACTGATCCAGATGTCGATTTCCTCGAATCCTTACAAGTCTGGAAGTCTGAGTCCGTGTATCCTACGGGTGTTAGGTCCCCTCCAGAATACACTAGCATATAATCCCTCGTTCTCTTAAGATACTTGAGTATATGCTTTACTGCTTGCCAGTGCTTGGTTCCAGGATTCGCTTGATATCGACTCACCATACCTACTGCAAAACATATGTCCGGGCGAGTGCAAAGCATAGCATACATAAGGCTACCCACAGCGGATGCATAAGGGACCTTACTCATACGCTCTCTTTCTTCCGATGTCTTGGGACAGTCATCCAATGAAAGAGTTAAACCGGCAATAGAAGGTTGTGAGCCTTTCTTTGCCTCTAGCATTGCATATTTGTCAATTATTTTATCTATGTATGAAGCTTGGGATAATGCTATCATTTTGTTCTTTCGATCTCTGAAGAGACGAATGCCTAGAACATAATTAGCTTCTCCCAAGTCCTTCATGTCAAACTGCTGGTGTAACCAAAGCTTGACTGATGATAAGTTCCCTACATCATTCCCAATGAGTAGTATATCATCAACATAGAGTATCAGAAAGACCACTTTTCCATCCTTAATACGTTTATAAACACAAGGTTCATCAACGTTCTGCTCAAAACCAAATGTCTTAATCGCTTGATCAAACCTCTGGTTCCATGAGCGGGATGCCTGCTTTAATCCATAAATGGATCTAAGCAACTTGCAGACTTTCCTATCTTGGCCTTTTGCTACGAACCCTTCGGGCTGTATCATATAGATACACTCTTCAAGATGGCCATTCAAGAATGCCGTCTTGACATCCATTTGCCAGATCTCGTAATCGAGAGCCGCAGCAATGGATAGAAGAATACGGATAGACTTCAGCATAGCAACAGGCGAAAAGGTTTCCTCGTAATCGATTCCAGCCTTTTGCGTGTATCCCTTTGCAACCAGTCTAGCTTTGAAAGTTTCCACTCTCCCTTCCGCATCCTTCTTTCTTTTGTAGACCCATTTGCATCCAATGGGTTTTATCCCATCCGGCAAATCTACAAGTTCCCAAACAGAGTTGGATTTCATAGAATCCATCTCATTATTCATAGCCTGTTTCCAAGATCTAGAATCAACATCCTTTATAGCTTCATCATATGTGACCGGATCTTCCTCATGCTCATGAGCCTCAGCCTGGTATACCTCAGCATCATACATAAAGAAATTAGGTTTCTTAGAAACCCTCCCACTACGACGAGGCACCCTAA
The DNA here is from genome assembly GCA_035233585.1 of Antiaris toxicaria. Lineage (NCBI taxonomy): Eukaryota > Viridiplantae > Streptophyta > Magnoliopsida > Rosales > Moraceae > Antiaris > Antiaris toxicaria. The sequence goes on along the minus strand of CP141155.1, from coordinate 53,709,653 downwards.
ATTGTTGATCGTCTGCAGGTCTTTCACTGGAACTCGGACTTGCGTCCAAGACCGAAATCTGTGGAGCAGTTCTTTCACCCGATAACTCCTCTAGCACCACTTTGCTTCGAGGCTTAAAGTCATTCATGTGACTTTCCTCCAAGAATGTCGCATGGGTTGAGACAATGACCTTTTGTTCCTTCGGGTTATAGAACAGACCTCCTTTAGTTCCCTTTGGATACCCTACAAACATGCACAATTCTGATCTTGGTTCCAACTTCTTCGCATCCCCATCCAGTACATGTGCCGGGCAGCCCCATATTCTCATATGTCCAAGGAAGGGCTTCCTGCCACGCCACAATTCATACGGAGTTCTAGGAATTGATTTGCTCGGAACCTGGTTCAGAATATAGCACGCCGTTTGTAAAGCATGTCCCCAAAATGATAATGGCAGCGTTGAGTAACTCATCATGGACCGTACCATATCCAATAAGGTCCTGTTTCTCCTTTCGGCTACACCATTCTGTTGTGGAGTACCAGGTGCAGTCAATTGGGATAATATCCCATTCTCTACAAGATGTCCTAGAAATTCATCGGAGAGGTATTCGCCACCTCGATCAGATCGAAGTGTCTTTATGGATTTATCCAATTGCTTTTCCACTTCCGCACGATACTCTTTGAACTTGTCAAAGGTTTCACTCTTGCGGTGCATCAGATACACATATCCATACCTCGAGTAATCATCTATGAAAGAGACATAGTACTCGAACCCTCCTCGTGCTGTGACGTTCATGGGGCCACATACGTCAGTGTGCACAATTTCTAAGAGCTCCTGTGCCCTTGTACCCTTAGCTCCAAAAGACCTCTTAGTCATTTTACCCTCTAGACAAGACTCACATTGGGGAAGTCGTACCTCCTCCAGAGATTCCAGAGGACCGTCTTTCACCAATCTTTGAATCCTATCCTGATTAATATGACCAAGTCTTAAATGCCAAAGATATGCCTTGTTAGAGTGAGAAACTTTCAACCTTTTAGAGTTATCAATTAATTCAGTGTCAAGCAGTGAGTACATCTTTGGTCTGATCAAATATAGGTTTCCATCCATCCATCCAGAACAGATAAAAGACTTATTTCTACGAATATCAACTCTTTTACTAAAAGAAACTGAATAAGAATCCTTTATTAAACAAGCTACCGATATAAGGTTCCTCCTAAAATTAGGAACATAAAAACAGTCTTTCAATAAAATAAACCTAAATTGATCAAAATAAAGATGAACGTCTCCCACTGCCTCAACCACCACAAAGCTACCATCTCCAGTCCGCAACGAGAGGCTCCTATCATGTAGACTTCTCGTTTCCACGAACCCCTGCATCGAAACACAAACATGATTAGTGGCGCCCGAATCAATGACCCATGTGTCTTTCGATTCTTCCACCAAACACGCTTCCAAATAATGAAGTTCCTTACCTTCCTTGCCCTTGGAGGCTAGAAATTCCCGGCAAGCCTTCTTGAAGTGACCTACCTTCCCACAGTGGAAGCATTTGGACTTTTAAGGGTCCTTTGGCTTCTTGTTCTTCTTCTTCTTCTTCCCGTCCGAGACAGGAGGATTAGAAGAACTGGAAGCCACTTGCTTCTTATTTGGCCTCTTCCTCTTCCGTGAGGGATTGGAAGATTCCGCCAAATTGGCCTCTCCTTTAGGTCGGACCACATCTTCATCCCTGATCATCCGCTCATAAGCCTGTAGTTGCTTCATGAGCTCGGTAAGTCCTAACTCCTTTGTCGCCAGATTGTATGCGGCCTTAAACCCCACAAAATCTTTAGACAGAGTCTTGAACACCATCTCGATCTGGGTGTTGTAGTCTAACTCAGCACCATTTTCGGCAGCCTCAGCGAAGAATCCCATTAGAGTGATCATATGGTCCTTCACCGGAGCACCAGCCTTTTGCTTGGAGTTCATAATGCTGGTGATAGCGGACTGTCGAGCCAATTTTTCTTGGCCTCCGAACATGTCCTCCAGATTATCCATGATCTCCCCAGCAACTTGATAAGTCTCATGCTGCTTTTGTAAAGCACTCGTCATGCTAGCAAGGATGTAGCATCGAGCTATTTCATTGGATTCTCTCCAACGATTATAGGCAACCGGGACCTCCTCAAGTGGTGTGTCAGGTTTGGGCCCAGGTGGGCATGGTTCGTCCAGTACGAACTTGTGTCTCTCGCAGCTGAGAACTATTAATAGATTTCTTTTCCAATCTTTATAATTGTCGCCATTCAACTTATTTTCAGTAAGTATCGAAATGAGGGGTGTAGGTGACATTTTGAACTGAAATAAAATTATACTAGACATCATTACAAAGCCCAAGCAAATATATAGATAATTTAGCAAATAAAACATACAAGTATGTTCCTACATGAAACTTGAAAAAAAAATGTAGCATTGCAACGGTAATTCTCAGCACCTATTGCCCCAAGCCACCGAGGGGTGGTCATGAGAACAAATAGCCGGAACATGGACCCCGTCCAATTAATATATGTTACCTTAAATCCTCCAAGGTTAAGACATATATTAATAACCGCTTATTTGGCCACCAGTTTAGTTAACAGAGCTTCTAGGGAAGGTTAATAACTAAACGAGTCTTGAGTGTATAACCATTGTTTACGTAGCCCGATCCACGTCCTACCAAGCCACCGAGGGGTGGTCATGAATAGGATCGCACCCGAACACGTTTTCCACATAGGAGATCCAATCTAGTATACCGGCGGCGGTAAACACCTACCGAAGGGTGTGGTCAGGTCGGAACTGACGCGAGGCGTTACCATGCTTTCACATATGGATCAACAATGGAGGCCGTGGGTTTTGTTTGAAACCCTCTCCCACTCAATATTTTGAAAAACATGCAAGTTTTGACAAATTATGTATGATCAATATAGTATGAGCGGCACTCACCTATCCTATATGACATGTTATCAAATATGCATACAAAACATCCATCAATACATATTTACACATCCATGACATATCACAGAAAAAATAATTGACAGAATAACCAAGCCATGGTTCCATCCTAGAACAAAGAAAATAAAGATTACAAAATTCCATCCAAAGCATTCTTTGGGTCTTGAATTTTGTTTCGTCTTCTTGTATCCATCTTTATGTAGCCTCTCCATTTATTTCTCATCCCATGAATTATTTAAAATTTAAATCTCCAAAATTTAAATTTCAAATTCAAATTCCAAATTCGAATTTCAAATTTAAATTTCTAATTCAAATTTTAAACAATTTTAATCATCATGTATAATAATATGTAATTTCAAAAATTTCAAATTTTTAATTACATATTTTTAAACATGATTTAAAATTAAATCTCAAATTTAAAAATCAAAATTTTCTGATTTTGGACCGCCGCACCGCCGCCCGTGAAGGCGGCAGCCGCCGTGGGCAGCCACCAACCCCGGAGGGGCTGGCAGCCCACGGCTGCCCCTTGTGCAGCCCTGCTGGGCTGCACGCCCAGACTGGGCGCAGCAGCCGGCAGGCTGCAGGCAGCGCCTGCAGCCAGTGGCTGCACGCCCAGGCTGCGGCCAGCCTTGGGCAGGCCACGGCCACCCCTGGCTGCAGGCAGAGCCTGCGGCCGTGGGTGGTGTGGGCCTGCACAGGGGCTGCCGCAGCCCCATCCTGCCCGAGGGCAGGGGCTGCAGCCCCACCAAGGTTTGTCGGCCTATCCCGAGGGGTCGTGTCTCGATTTTCGTGCCATATTCCAATTTATCTTTTAGGATCTCCAAAAATTAATTTGAATCCCAATTAAATTGAAATTTTCCACACAATCAAAATTTCAACCTTTAAATTAAATTTAACTTTTGGGAAAAATAAATTACGGTCTTCAATCTTCAATCTCCTCCAAGAATAATTACATAAAAAATTCCTATACCGTTTCCGGTGTACAAAATTCTATCCATAAAAATTCTAAGAGACAAAAATTAAAATCCATGGGAAAATTACAGTGTAAATAAACTGCTCCCATGGTTACATAAAAAATTCCTAGATACAATTTTTCTAAATTCTAAGGAACCATAACCGGCATAAACAAGCATGCTTATAATAATTCAAAATTAAAATAACCACATACTTTATACATAATACATGATAACAACATAAAGGAACCCTAGAATGCCACTCTCTAAATATCAAATCCATACATAAATAAAAAGACTAAGTAATTGTCTAATTTATATACATGGCATAGTCATGAGATGGCTCTGATACCAATTGTAGGAAAATAAACCGGAAAAACGTATCAGAGTGGCGCAGCGGAACAATAAAAATTTTTAGATCGTTAAATATCTCATGATGCCATATACAATAAATCAACAACAATTAAAACTCATACCTCAAGGACGCCAATGAACAGGAGGAGAGTGACCGGAGGCTTCAACCAACTAGCCTTCTCTACTATTCTCCAATTCCCGAATGGCTGAGTGTGTGGGCACTCTGAACCTCGATCGGTATGCTAGCACTGCTAGTCTTCTTCCGACCACCCAGATCTCTAAAGAACTTTATTGTCACGATGAGCTGTGCAACAATAAGCCTGCTCACCTGAGAGTCTGTGGTCTGAGAGAACTGGAGTGGCAGGACCTCTATTTATAGACCTGCATGAGGTGATTCTCTGAATTCGAATTGGACTAGGAAAAGATTTTCTCCCTTATCCAAACCAAAAAATCCGAATTTTCCAAGGGAGAATCTCCACAATTAAATTCGGTTTTTCTAGATAAATCCAATCCAAATCTTAACAAGATTTTAGCTAGAATTTTATCTCCCTTTTCCAACCAAAAAATCCGAAATTCACAAGGAGAAAATCTCTCCAAATTTTCGGCCACTTTTAGGATAAAGGAGAATCAAAATTCCACTAGGATTTCTCAAGCAAAATCTCATCTCAACCTTATCCAAAAAATAACCGAATTTCCTAGGATTAAGGCTCCAAAATTTCGGCCACTTTTGGGAGGAGAGAGAATCCAAATTCAACTAGGATTAAAGCTTGAATATTCCCTTGAATCCTATCCACAAAATCCGAAATCTTTCATGAGGATTATCCTCAAAATTTCGTCCCTTATTTGTTGGGATTTGGATTCAAAATTCAAGTAGGATTCTAACAAGATTATCCTCTCCAAATCCAACTCAAATTCGAATTTCAAACCTTGTGGATTTTCCACAACAAATTCGAATCCTACTTGGACTGTGATTCAAAATTTGAATTTCAAATTTCAAATTCAAATTTCAAATTCAAATTTCAAATTTCAAATTTCAAATTTCAAATTTAAATTTCAAATTCAAATTTCAAATTCGAATTTCAAATTCAAATTTCAAATTCAAATTTCAAATTCAAAATTCAAATTTCAAATTTCAAAATTCAAATTTCAAATTTCAAAATTCAAATTTCAAATTCCACAAAACGGTTGTATTTCATATTCTTGTTCTCATGGATAATTTTCTACAACTCCAATCCAATCTCAAATAAAATCATGGCAACTTTATTTGGAGTTCGAATAATTGTGTACTCTATTATCCAAAACAAAATCTGAATCCAACCGGAGAGAATCTTGTCTACCATCCTAATCCTGTGACATCACCATCCATGCATAATAAACTAGCCAATAGCATACACAAATCAATTTGCCAAACGTTAAGGAATTATGTGGAGCTAGTAGAGGGACTGATTGGACATATATAATCGGGCTCCCGTGATTCCATATGATCATCATTCTGTACCGAACAACTCAATCATATGATCACTAATTTCAGAGTCACACCACTATAAACCTGAAACTGAACTCCCAATTATATACCGTATTACGTAAGCCTGTGACGAGCTACCATCCAATGACCTTGTCATATATGCAAAACCCTCATATGATATCCATGATCAGCCTTAGGTCAAAGTCCGTTTAATCCTACTGATCAGGCTATCTTAAAGTTCCATTATACTACCGAATCAAGAAAATGATTATTCACCATATGTGAATAAGAAGTCATCCGCCCAGCAGACGACCCAAGGCCTTGTCCATTTTCACATTCAATATAATGCCTTTAAGAGGATACCTTTAACTCCTCAGAGCTATGATTCCGATATCTGCAAACAAACTCTTCATCGTATACAAGTCATGCACCCAACGAGCCGGTCTATAAGCTTACTACCCTCTGAGACGCTTTAGCCATTGGAACATCAAAGTACACAAGTCATATACATGAAGTAGTTCATTTACTCAGGATTAAGGTTATTGCATAATGAACGTCAAAAGCAGATTGATCCACTCATAGCGGACTACGTAGATCAATCACGCTTTAGTCCCGGTCTAATATGTCACCACCAAGCAACATATCCATGTCTCTACTTGGGAGTCCAGCTCCAGACAGTCAAGACAGACCGTCCCCTCTAAGGCTTTAGACAACATAATAGTCTTAACATGAGTTAGATGCTCGGTCTAACCCCATAGACTACAGACCATAGTTTAGACTGCTAACTTTAGAACATTGTCTTCTCGCATACAAAAGTCCATTGCATGCAACGTTCTAACAGTTTTAACACAAGCAGTCAGTGAGCCATATTTGCTTACATTTACTTTAACATGTAAATAAGACGAGGACAGATAGCAATGTAATGAATAACCTCTAAGTATAATTTTATTATCCAGTTCAAAATGAATACATCAAAATGTCTCTAATACTTAGGGCATTTCCTAACAGGGGAATTGGTTTTTATAAGGGAATGAGGGGACAAAATTCAAGTTAAAATCCTGTTTGAATTTTGAAAGAAAAATCCATAAAGTGGCCGAATTATTTTTAGTTAGAGAAGGCCTAGAATTTTCAGATTTTTGTGAGTAGATAAGGGAGAAAATCTTCTCCTAATCCAATTCCAATTCAAAAGATTACCTCATGTAAGTCTATAGATAGAGGTCTTGCCACTCCAGTTCTCTTAGACCACAGGCTCTCAGGTGAGCCAGCTTATTGTTGCATAACTCACCGTGATAATAAGTTCTTTAGAGGTCTGGGTGGTCGGAAGAAGACTAGTAGTGCTAGCATACCGGTCAAGGAACCGAGTGTCCACACACTCTGCCATCCGGGAATTGGAGAATAGTAGAGAAGGCTAGTTGGTTGAAGGCCTCCTCCTATAGTTGGCATCCTCTTGAGGTATAAGTTTTATTGTTGTTAATTTATTGTACACGGTATCACGAGATATTTAACGATCTTGAAAAATTTTTGTTGTTCTGCTGCGCTGCTCTGATGCGTTTTTACCTATTTTAATCCTATAATTGGTATCAGAGCTATCTCGTGACTATGCCATGTACATAAATTAGATAATTTGTTAGTCTTTTTATTTATGTATGGATTTGATATTTAGAGAGTGGCATTCTAGGATACCTTTATGTTGTTATCATGTATTATGTATGTAGTATGTGGTTATTTTAATTTTTTAAATTTTTATAAGCATGCTTGTTTTATGCTGGTTATGATTCCTTAGAATTTAGAAAATTGTATCCAGGAATTTTTATGTAACATGGAAGTGGTTTATCAACACTGTAATTTTCCCACGGATTTTAATTTTTTATCTCTCAAAATTATTATGATTAGAATTTTTGTACACCGGAAATGGTTTAGGAAATTTTAAGTCATTATTCTTGGAGAAGATTCAAGTTTGAAGACCATAATTTATTTTTCCAAAAAGTTAAGTTCAATTTAAAGGTTGAAATTTTGATTGTGTGGAAAATTCCAATTTAATTAGGATTCAAATTAATTTTTTGGAGGACCAAATGGGTAAATTGGATTATGGCATAGAAATCGAGGACACACCCTGAGGAATAGGCCATCAGCCTTGGTGGGGTTGCAGCCCCTACCCTCGGGCAAGATGGGGCTATGGCAGCCAAAGGTGGCCGTGGGCCCCCCTAGGGGTTGGCCGAGCCCCTGGGCTGCAGCCCATGGCTGCAGGTGTCGCCTGCAGCCTAGCGGGCTGCAGCGTCCACCCGGGTGGTTGCAGCTTGGGGGTGTAGCTACACCCGGGTGTGCAGCCCGGCATAGCTGCGCCCAGGCTGTGGGCCGTGGGCTGCCAGCCCCCGAGGGCTGGGGGCTGCCCACGGCGGCTGTCGGCCTCCGGGGGCCGATAGATCGAAAATTGAAAAATTTTAATTTTTAAATTTGAGATTTAATTTTTAAACCATATTTAAAAATGTGTAATTAAAAATTTTAAATTTTTTGAAATTACATATTATTACATATGATATTTAAAATTGTTTTAAATTTGAATTTGAAATTTAAATTTTGGAATTTAGATTTTAAATGATTCTTAGGATAAGAAATAAATGGAGAGGCTACATAAAGATAGATACAAGAAGACGGAACAAAAATTCAAGATCCAAAGAATGCTTTGGATGAAATTTTGTAATCTTTATTTTCTTTGTTCTAGGACGAAACCATGGCTTGGTTATTTCGTCAATTATTTTTTCTTTTCTGTGCTATGTCATGGATGTATAAACATGTATTGATAAATGTTTTGTATGCATATTTGATAACATTTCATATATGATAGTTGAATGCCACTCAGACTATATTGGTCATACATATTTGTCAAAACTTACATGTTTTTCAAAATATTGAGTGGGAGAGGGTTTCAAACAAAACCCACGACCGCTATTGTTGAACCATATGTGAAAGCATGGTAACGGCTCGCGTTAGTTCTACCCTGACCACACCCCTCGGTAGGTGTTTACTGCTGCTGGTATACTAGGTTGGATCTCTTATGTGGAAAACGTGTTCGGGTATAATTCTATTCCTGACCACCCCTTGGTAGCTTGGTAGGATGTAGATCGGGCTAAGTAAACAATAGTTATACACTCAAGACTCATTTAGTTATTAACCTTCCTTAGAAGCTCTGTTAATAAACTGGTGGCCAAAATAAGCGGTTATTAATATATGTCTTAACCTTGGAGGATTTAAGGCAACATATATTAATTGAACGGGGTTCATGTTCTAGCTATTTGTCTAATAACCACCCCTCGATGGCTTGAGGCAATAGATGCTGAGAATTACTGTTACAATGCTACATGTTTTTCCCAAGTTTCATGTAGGAACATGTTAGGAAATGCCCTAAGCCTTAGAGATATTTTGATGTATTTATTTTGAACTGGATAATAAAATTATATATAGAGGTTATTCATTACATTGCTATATGTCCTCGTTTTATTTACATGTTAAAGTAAATGTAAGCAAATATGGCTCCCTGACTACTTGTGTTAAACTGTTAGAACGTTGCATGCAATGGACTTTTGTATGTGAGAAGACAATGTTCTAAAGTTAGCGGTCTAAACTATGGTCTGTAGTCTATGGGGTTAGACCAAGCATCTAACTCATGTTAAGACTATTATGTTATCTAAAGCCATGGAGGGGACGGTTCGTCTTGACTGTCTGGAGCTGGACTCCCAGGTAGAGACATAGATATATTGCTTGGTGATGACATATTAGACCAGGACTAAAGCGTGATTGATCTACGAAGTCCGCTTTGAGTTGATCGATCTGCTTTTGACGTTCATTGTGCAGTAACCTTAATCATGAGTAAAAGGACAGCTTCATGTATATGACTTGTGTACTTTGATGTTCCAATGGCTAAAGCATCTCAGAGGTAGTAAGCTTATAGACCGGTTCGTTGGGTGCATGACTTGTATACGATGAAGGGTTCGTTTACAGATATCGGAATCATAGCTCTAATGAGGAGTTAAGGGTATCCTCTTAAAGGCATTATACTGAATGTGAAAATGGACAAGGCCTTGGGTCATCTGCTGGGTGGATGACTTTTTATTCACATATGGTGAATAATCATTTTCTTTATTCGGTAGTATAATGGAACTTTAAGATAGCCTGATCAGTAGGATTAAACGGACTTTGGCATAAGCTAGCCTGATCAGTAGGATTAAACGGACTATGGCATAAGCCTGATCATGGATATCATATGAGGGCTCTGCATACATGACAAGGTCATTAGACAATAGCTTGTCACAGGCTTACGTAATACGGTATATAATTGGGAGTTCAGTTTCAAGTTTATAGTGGTGTGACTCTGAAATTAGTAATCATATAATTGAGTTGTTCGGTGAAGAATGATGATCATATGGATTTGTGGGAGCCCGATTATATATGTCCAATTAGTCCCTCTACTAGCTCCACACAATTACTTAACGTTTGGCAAATTGATTTGTGTATGTTATTGGCTAGTTTATTATGCATGGATGGTGATGACATAGGATTAGGATGGTAGGGAAGATTCTCTCCGGTTGGATTCAGATTTTGTTTTGGATAATAGAGTACACAATTATTCAAACTCCAAATAAAGTTGCCATGATTATATTTGAGATTGGATTGGAGTTACATAAAATTATCCACGAGAACAAGAATTTGAAACACAATTGTTTTGTGGATTTTGAAATTTGAATTTTGAAATTTGAATTTTGAATTTTGAATTTGAAATTTGAATTTGAAATTCGAATTTGAAATTTGAAAGTTGAAATTTAAATTTAAAATTTGAAATTTGAAATTTGAAATTTGAAATTTGAATTTGAAATTCGAATTTGAAATTTGAAATTCGAATTTTGAATCACAGTCCAAGTGGGATTCGAATTTGTTATGGAAAATCCACAAGGTTTGAAATTCGAATTTGAGTTAGATATAGAGAGGATAATCTTGTTAGAATCGTACTTGAATTATGAATCCAAATCCTAACTAAAGTTGGACGAAATTTTGAGGATTATCCTCAATGATTTTCGGATTTTTTATGGATAAGGTTCAAGGAAAAATTCAAGTTTCAATCCCAGTTGAATTTGGATTCTCTCCTCTCAGAAGGTGGCCGAAATTTAGGAGTGAATCTCCTAGGAAAAATTCAGTTATTTTGGATAAGGATGAGATAAGATTCAAGCTTGAAAATCCTAGTGGAATTTTGATTCTCCCTTATCCAAAAGTGGCCGAATTTTTGAAGAGATTTTCTCCTTAGAATTTTTGGATTTTTTGGTTAAAAAAGGGAGATAAAATTCTAGTTAAAATCTTATTTAGATTTGGATTGGATTTATCCTAAAGTGGTCGAATTTTATTGTTGGGATTTTCCCTTGGAAAATTCAGATTTTGTGCTTGTGGATAAGGGAGAATATCTTCTCCTAATCCAAGTCGAATTCAGAGAATCATCTCATGCAGGTCTATAAATAGAGGTCCTGCCACTCTAGCTCTCTTAGACCACAGACTCTCAGGTGAGCAGGCTTATTGTTGCACAGCCCACCGTGACAATAAAGTTCTTTAGAGATCTGGGTGGTCGGAAGAAGACTAGAAGTGCTAGCATACCGATCGAGGTTCAGAGTGCCCACACGCTCAGCCATTCAGGAATTGGAGAATAGTAGAGAAGGCTAGTTGGTTTAAGCCCTCCGGTCATTCTCCTCCTGCAGATTGGCATCCTTGAGGTATGAGTTTTAATTGTTGTTGGTTTATTATATATGGCATCATGAGATATTTAACGATCTAAAAATTTTTATTGTTCCGCTGCGCCACTCTAATACGTTTTTACCGATTTATTTTCCTTCAATCGGTATCAGAGCCATCTCATGACTATGCCATGTACATAAATTAGACAATTACTTAGTCTTTTTATTTATGTATGGATTTGATATTTAGAGAGTGGCATTCTAGGATTCCTTTATGTTGTTATCATGGATTATGTATAAAGTATGTGGTTATTTTAATTTTTTGAATTATTATAAGCATGCCTATTTTTGCCGGTTATGGTTCCTTAGAATTTAGAAAAATTGTATCTAGGAATTTTTATGTAACCATGCGAGCAGTTTATTAACACTGTAATTTTCCCATGGATTTTAATTTTTGTCTCTTAGAATTATTATGGTTAGAATTTTGTACACCGGAAACGGTTTACGAATTTTTATGTAATTATTCTTGGAGGAGATTGAAGATTGAAGACCGTAATTTATTTTTCCCAAAAGTTAAATTTAATTTAAAAGTTGAAATTTTAATTGTGTGGAAAATTTCAATTTAATTGGGATTCAAATTAATTTTTGGAGATCCTAATAGGTAAATTGGAATATGACACGAAAATCGAGACACGACCCCTCGGATAGGCCATCCGGCCTTGGTGGGGCTGCAACCCCTGCCCTCGGGCAGGATGGGGCTGCGGCAGCCCCTGTGCAGGCCATAACCACCCACGGCTGTAGGCTTGGCCTGCAGCCGAAGGTGGCCGTGGCCTACCCAAGGCTGGCCGCAGCCTGGGCGTGCAGCCTGGCGCTACAGGCTTGGCCTACAGCCCAGCAAGGCTATACATGGGGGCAGCCGTGGGTTGCCAGGCCCTCCGGGGTTGGGGGCTGCCGCCTCCGGGAGTGGTGGTGCGACGATTCAAAAATCTAAAATTTTGATTTTTAAATTTGAGATTTAATTTTAAATCATGTTTAAAAATATGTAATTGAAATTTGAAATTTTTGAAATTACATATTATTACACATGATGTTTAAAATTGTTTAAAATTTGAATTTGAAATTTAAATTTGAAATTCGAATTTAGAATTTGAATTTGAAATTTAAATTCTTGGAGATTTAAATTTTAAATGATTCTTGGGATGAAAAATAAATGGAAAGGCTACATAAAGATGGATACAAGAAGACGGAACAAAATTCAAGACCCAAAGAATGCTTTGGATGGAATTTTTTGATCTTTATTTTCTTTGCTCTAGGATGGAACCATGGCTTGGTTATTCTGTCAATTATTTTTTTTTCTATGATATGTCATGGATGTATAAATATGTATTGATGGATGTTTTATATGCATATTTGATAACATGTTATATAGGATAGGTGAGTGTCGCTCATACTATATTGATCATACATAATTTGTCAAAACTTGCATGTTTTTCAAAATATTGAGTGGGATAGGGTTTCAAACAAAACCCACGGCCTCCATTGTTAATCCATATGTGAAAGCATGGTAACGCCTTGTGTCAGTTCTGCCCTGACCACACCCTTCGGTAGGTGTTTACCACCGTCGGTATACTAGATTGGATCTCCTATGTGGAAAACGTGTTCGAGTACGATCCTACTCATGACCACCCCTCGGTGGCTTGGTAGGATGTGGATCGGGCTACGTAAACAATGGTTATACACTCAAGACTCGTTTAGTTATTAACCTTCTCTAGAAGCTCTGTTAACTAAACTGGTGGCCAAATAAGCGATTATTAATATATGTCTTAACCTTAGAGGATTTAAGGCAACATATATTAATTGGACGGGGTCCATGTTCTGGCTATTTGTTTTCATGACCACCCCTCGGTGGCTTAGGGCAATAGGTGCTAAGAATTACCGTTGCAATGCTACATGTTTTTCAAGTTTCATGTAGGAACATACTTGTATGTTTTATTTGCTAAATTATCTATATATTTGCTTGGGCTTTGTAATGATGTCTAGTATAATTTTATTTCAGTTCAAAATGTCACCGACACCCCTTGTTTCAATACTTACTGAGAATAAACTGAATGGCGATAATTATAAAGATTGGAAAAGAAATCGGTTAATAGTTCTCAGCTGCGAGAGACATAAGTTTGTACTGGACGAACCATGCCCACCAGGCCCAAAACCTGACACACCGCTTGAGGAGGTCCCGGTTGCCTATACTCGTTGGAGAGAATCCAATGATATAGCTCGATGCTACATACTTGCTAGCATGACGAGTGCTTTACAAAAGCAGCATGAGACTTATCAGGTCGCTAGGGAGATCATAGACAATTTGGAGGACATGTTCGGAGGCCAAGAAAAATTGGCTCGACAATCCGCTATCACCAGCATTATGAACTCTAAGCAAAAGACGGGTACTCCGGTGAAGGAGCATATGATCACTCTAATGGGATTCTTCGCTGAGGCTGCCGAGAACGGTACTGAGTTGGACTACAACACCAAGATCGAGACGGTGTTCAAAACTCTGTCTAAAGATTTTGTGGGGTTTAAGGCCGCATGCAATCTAGCAATAAGGGAGTTGGGACTAACCGAGCTCATAAAGCAACTCCAAGCTTATGAGTAGATGATCAGGGATGGGGATGCTGTCCAACCCAAAGGTGAGGCCAATTTGGCAGAATCTTCCAAACCCTCGCGGAAGAGGAAGAGGCCAAATCAGAAGCAAGTGGCTTCCAGCTCTTCTAATCCTCCTGTCTCAGATGGGAAGAAGAAGAAGAACAACAAGAAGCCCAGAGACCCTAAAAAGTCCAAATTCTTTCGTTGTCGGAAGGTAGTTCACTTTAAGAAGTCTTGCCGGGAATTCCTAGCCGCCAAGGGCAAGGAAGGTAAGGAACTTCATTACTTGGAAGTGTGTTTGGTGGAAGAATCAAAAGACACTTAGGTCATTGATTCGGGCACCACTAATCATGTTTGTGTTTTTATGCAAGGGTTCATGGAAATGAGAAGTCGACATGATAGGAGCCTGTCGTTGCGAACTAGAGACGGCAGCTTGGTGGTGACTGAGGCAGTGGGAGATATTTACCTTTACTTTGATCATTTTAAGTTTATTTTATTGAAAGACTGTTTTTATGTTTCAAATTTTAGGAGGAACCTTATATCGGTAGCTTGTTTAATAAAGGATTCTTATTCAGTTTCTTTTAGTAAAAGAGTTGATATTCGTAGAAATAAGTCTTTTATCTGTTCTGGCTAGATGGATGGAAACCTATATTTGATCAAACCAAAGATGTACTAACTGCTTAACACTGAATTAATAGATAACTCTAAAAGGTTGAAAGTTTCTCACTCTAACAAGGCGTATCTTTGGCATTTAAGACTTGGTCATAATAATCAAAATAGGATTCAAAGATTGGTGAAAGACGGTCCTCTGGAATCTCTGGAGGAGGTTCGTCTTCCTCAATGTAAGTCTTGTTTAGAGGGTAAAATGACTAAGAGGTCTTTCGGAGCTAAGGGTACAAGGGCTCAGGAACTCTTTGAAATTGTGCACACTGACGTATGTGGCCCCATGAACGTCACAGCACGAGGATGTTTCGAGTATTATGTCTCTTTTATAGATGATTACTTGAGGTATGGATATATGTATCTGATGCACCGCAAGAGCGAAACCTTCGACAAGTTCAAAGAGCATCGTGCGGAAGTGGAAAAGCAATTGGATAAATCCATAAAGGTATTTCAATCTGATTGAGGTGGCGAATACCTCTCCGATGAATTTCTAGGACATCTTGAAGAGAACGGGATATTATCCCAATTGACTGCACCTGGTACTCCACAACAGAATGGTGTAGCCGAAAGGAGAAATAGGACCTTGTTGGATATGGTACGATCCATGATGAGTTATTCAACGCTGCCATTATCATTTTGGGGATATGCTTTACAAATGACATGCTATATTCTGAACCAGATTCCAAGCAAATTAATTCCCAGAACTCCGTATGAATTATGGCGTGGCAGGAAGCCCTCCCTTAGACATATAAGAATATGGGGCTGCCCGGCGCATGTACTGGATGGGGATGCGAAAAAGTTGAAACCAAGATCAGAATTGTGCATGTTTGTAGGGTATCTAAAAGGAACTAAAGGAGGTCTGTTCTATAGCCTGTAGGAACAAAAAGTCATTGTCTCAACCCATGCGACATTCTTGGAGGAAAGTCACATGAATGACTTTAAGCCTCGAAGCAAAGTAGTGCTAGAGGAGTTATCGGTGAAAGAACTGCTCCACAGATTTTGGTCTTGGACACAAGTCTGAGTTCCGATGAAAGACCTGCAGACGATCAATAATTTAGGGTGCCTCATCGTAGTAGGAGGGTTTCGAAGAAACCTAATTTCTTCATGTATAATGCTGAGGTATACCAGGCCGAGGCTCATGAGCATGAGGATGATCCGGTCACCTATGATGAAGTTATAAATGATGTTGATTCTAAATCTTGGAAACAGGCTATGAACAATGAGATGGATTCCATAAAATCCAATTCTGTTTGGGAACTTGTAGATTTGCCGGATGGGATAAAACCCATTGGATGCAAATGGGTCTGCAAAAGAAAGAAGGATGTAGAAGGGAGAGTGGAAACTTTCAAAGCTAGACTGGTTGCAAAGGGGTACATGCAAAAGGCTGGAATCGATTACGATGAAACCTTTTCGCCTGTTGCTATGCTGAAGTCTATCCGTATTCTTCTATCCGTTGTTGCGGCTCTCGATTACAAGATCTGGCAAATGGATGTCAAGATGGCATTCTTGAATAGCCATCTTGAAGAGTGTATCTATATGATACAGCCCGAAGGGTTCATAGCAAAAGGCCAAGAAAGGAAAGTCTGCAAGTTGCTTAGATCCATTTGTGGATTAAAGCAAACATCCCGCTCATGGAACCAAAGGTTTGATCAAGCGATTAAGACATTTGGTTTTGAGCAGAACGTTGATGAACCCTGTGTTTATAAACGTATTAAGGATGGATAAGTGGTCTTTCTGATACTCTATGTCGATGATATACTACTCATTGGGAATGATGTAGGGAACTTATCATCGGTCAAGTTTTGGTTACACCAACAGTTTGACATGAAGGACTTGGGAGAAGCTAATTATGTTCTAGGCATTCGTCTCTTCAGAGATTGAAAGAACAAAATGATAGAGTTATCCCAAGCTTCATACATAGATAAAATAATTGACAAATATGCAATGTAAGAGGCAAAGAAAGGTTCACAACCTTCTATTGCTAGTCTAACTCTTTCATTGGACGACTGTCCCAAGACATCGGAAGAAAGAGAGCGTATGAGTAAGGTCCCTTATGCATCCGCTGTGGGTAGCCTTATGTACGCTATGTTTTGCACTCACTCGGATATATATTTTGCAATAGGTATGGTGAGTCGATATCAAGCAAATCCTGGAACCAAGCAATGGCAAGCAATAAAGCATATACTCAAGTATCTTAAGAGAACGAGGGATTATATGCTGGTGTATTCTGGAGGGGACCTAACACCCATAGGATACACGGACTGATTCTTCCAGACTTGTGAGGATTTGAGGAAGTCGACATTAGAGGGTATATGGAGACAAGATAAGTAGATGTATGTAAGATCGCGTCCGAGGACAACATTGCCAATCCCTCTACTAAGACTTTGGTGGCTAGAAGCTTTGAGAGGCACATAGAGGCGATGTGGATGTGTAACATGGCACATCTACTGGCTTAGGGCAAGTGGGAGATTTTTAGGAAATGCCCTAAGCATTAGAGACATTTTGATGTATTTATTTTGAACTGGATAATAAAATTATATATAGAGGTTATTCATTACATTGCTATATGTCCTCGTTTTATTTACATGTTAAAGTAAATGTAAGCAAATATGGCTCCCTGACTGCTTGTGTTAAACTGTTAGAACGTTACATGCAATGGACTTTTGTATGCGAGAAGACAATGTTCTAAAGTTAGCGGTCTAAACTATGGTCCGTAGTCTATGGGGTTAGACCAAGCATCTAACTCGTGTTAGGACTATTATGTTGTCTAGAGCCTTGGAGGGGACGGTTTGTCTTGACTGTCTGGAGCTGGACTCCCAAGTAGAGATATAGATATGTTGCTTGGTGGTCACATATTAGACCGGGACTAAAGCATGATTGATCTACGAAGTCCGCTTTGAGCGGATCGATCTGCTTTTGACGTTCATTGTGCAGTAACCTTAATCCTGAGTAAAAGGACAGCTTCATGTATATGACTTGTGTACTTTGATGTTCCAATGGCTAAAGCGTATCAGAGGTAGTAAGCTTATAGACCAGTTCGTTGGGTGTATGACTTGTATATGATGAAGGGTTCGTTTACAGATATCGGAATCATATCTCTAATGAGGAGTTAAGGGTATCCTCTTAAAGGCATTATACTGAATGTGAAAATGGACAAGGCCTTGGGTCGTCTGCTGGGCGGATGACTTCTTATTCACATATGGTGAATAATCATTTTCTTTATTCGGTAGTATAATGGAACTTTAAGATAGCCTGATCAGTAGGATGAAACGGACTTTGGCCTAAGGCTGATCATGGATATCATATGAGGGTTCTGCATACATGACAAGGTCATTGGACAATAGCTTGTCATAGGCTTACGTAATACGGTATATAATTGGGAGTTCAGTTTCAGGTTTAAAGTGGTATGACTCTGAAATTAGTGATCATATGATTGAGTTGTTCGGTGAAGAATGATGATCATATGGATTTGTGGGAGCCCGATTATATATGTCCAATTAGTCCCTATACTAGCTCTACATAATTCCTTAACGTTTGGCAAATTGATTTGTGTATGCTATTGGCTAGTTTATTATGCATGGATGGTGATGACATAGGATTAGGATGATAGACAAGATTCTCTCCGGTTGGATTCTGATTTTGTTTTGGATAATAGAGTACATAATTATTCGAACTCCAAATAAAGTTGCCATGATTTTATTTGAGATTGGATTGAAGTTGTAGAAAATTATCCATGAGAACAAGAATTTGAAACACAACTGTTTTGTGGATTTTGAAATTTGAATTTTGAAATTTGAAATTTGAATTTTGAATTTAAAATTTGAATTTTAAATTCGAATTTGAAATTTGAATTTTAAATTCGAATTTGAAATTTGAATTTGAAATTTAAATTTGAAATTTGAAATTTGAAATTTGAAATTTGAATTTGAAATTCAAATTTGAAATTTGAAATTCAAATTTTGAATCACAATCCAAGTGGGATTTGAATTTGTTGTGGTAAATCCACAAGGTTTAAATTTCGAATTTGAGTTGGATATGGAGAGGATAATCTTGTTAGAATCGTATTTGAATTTTGAATCCAAATCCTAACTAAAGTTGGATGAAAATTTTGAGGATTATCCTCAATGATTTTCGGATTTTTTGTGGATAAGGTTCAAGGAAAAATTCAAGTTTCAATCCCAGTTGAATTTGGATTCTCTCCACCCAGAAGGTGGCTGAAATTTAGGAGTGAATCTCCTAGGAAATATTCGGTTATTTTGGATAAGGATGAGATAAGATTCAAGCTTGAAAATCCTAGCGGAATTTTGATTCTCCCTTATCCAAAAGTGGCCAAATTTTTGAGGAGATTTTCTCCTTAGAATTTTCGGATTTTTTGGTTGAAAAAGGGAGATAAAATTCTAGTTAAAATCTTGTTTAGATTTGGATTAGATTTATCCTAAAGTTGACGAATTTTATTGTTGGGATTTTTCATTGGAAAATTCGGATTTTGTGCTTATGGATAAGGGAGAATATCTTCTCCTAATCCAATTCTAATTCAGAAAATCACCTCATGTAGGCCTATAAATAGAGGTCCTGCCACTCCAGTTCTCTTAGACCACAGACTCTCAGGTGAGCAGGCTTATTGTTGCACAGCCCACCGTGACAATAAAGTTCTTTAGAGATCTGGGTGGTCGGAAGAAGACTAGCAGTGCTAGCATACCAATAGAGATTCAGAGTGCCCACACACTCAGCCATTCGGGAATTGGAGAATAGTAGAAAAAGCTAGTTGGTTGAAGCCCTCCGGTCATTCTCCTCCTGCAGATTGGCATCCTTGAGGTATGAGTTTTAATTGTCGTTGGTTTATTATATATGGCATCATGAGATATTTAACAATCTAAAAATTTTTATTGTTCTGCTGCGCCACTCTGATACGTTTTTACTGATTTATTTTCCTTTAGAACATACTTGTATGTTTTATTTGCTAAATTATCTATATATTTGCTTGGGCTTTGTAATGATGTCTGGTATAATTTTATTTCAGTTCAAAATGTCATCGACACACCTCATTTTAATACTTACTAAAAATAAGCTGAATGGCGATAATTATAAAAACTGGTAGAGAAATCTGCTAATAGTTCTCAGTTGTGATAGACATAAGTTCTTGCTGGACGAACCATGCCCAACTGGGCCCAAACCTGACACACCGCTTGAGGAGGTCCTAATTGCCTATACACGTTGGAGAGAATCTAATGAGATAGCTCGATGCTACATTCTTACTAGCATGACGTGTGCTTTACAAAAGCAGCATGAGACTTATCAAGTTGCTAGGGAGATCATGGAAAATCTGGAGGACATGTTCAGAGGCCAGGAAAAATTAGCTCAACAATCTACTATTACCAATATTATGAACTCTAAACAAAAGGCAGGTACTCCAGTGAAAGACCATATGATCACTCTAATGGGATTCTTTGTTAAGGCTACCGAGAATGGTGCTGAGTTGGACTACAACACCCAAATCGAAATGGTGTTTAAAACTCTGTCTAAGGATTTTGTGGGGTTTAAAGCCACGTATAATCTAGTGACAAGAGAGTTTGGATGATCGGGGATGGGGATGCGGTCCAACCCAAAGGAGAGGCCAATTTGGCAGAATCTTCTAAACCCTCACGAAAGAGGAAGAGGCCAAATAAGAAGCAAGCGGCTTCCAGTTCTTCTAGTCCTCCTGTCTCAGATGGGACGAAGAAGAAGAAAAACAAGAAGCCCAGGGACCCTAAAAAGTCCGAGTGCTTCCACTGTGGGAAGGTAGGTCATTTCAAGATGGCTTGCCGGGAATTTCTAGCCACCAAGGGCAAGAAAGGTAAGGAACTTCACTATTTAGAAGCGTGTTTGGTGGAAGAATCGAAAGACACTTAGGTCATTGATTCGGGTGCCACTAATCATGTTTGTATTTCTATGCAGGGGTTCATGGAAACGAGAAGTCTACATGATAGGAGCCTCTTGTTGCGGACCGAAGACGGTAGCTTGGTGGTGGCTGAGGTAGTGGGAGATGTTTATCTTTACTTTGATGAATTTAGGTTTATATTATTGAAAGACTATTTTTATGTTTCTAATTTTAGGAGGAGCCCTATATTGGTAGCTTGTTTAATAAAGGATTCTTATTTAGTTTCTTTTAGAAAAAGAGTTGATATTCGTAAAAATAAGTCTTTTATCTGTTCTGGATGGATGGATGGAAACCTGTATTTAATCAAACTAAAGATGTACTCACTACTTGACACCAAATTAATAGATAACTCTAAAAGGTTGAGAGTTTCTTACTCTAACAAGGCGTGTCTTTGGCATTTAAGACTTGGTCATATTAATCAGGATAGAATTCAAAAGTTGGTGAAAGATGGTCCTCTAGAATCCCTGGAGGAGGTACATCTTCCTCAATGTGAGTCTTGTCTTAAGGGTAATATGAGTAAGAGGTCTTTTGGAGCTAAGGGTACTAGGGCTCAGGAACTTTTAGAAATTATGCACACTAACGTATATGGCCCCATGAACGTTACAGCATGAGGTGGGTTCGAGTATTATGTCTCATTTATAGACGATTACTCGAGGTATGGATATGTATACCTGATGCACCACAAGAGCGAAACCTTTGATAAGTTCAAAGAATATCGTGCGGAAGTGGAAAAGCAATTGGGTAAATCCATAAAGACACTTCGATCTGATCGAGGTGATGAATACCTCTTCGATGAATTTCTAGGACATCTTGTAGAGAATGGGATATTATCCCAATCGGCTACACCTGGTACTCCACAATAGAGTGGTTTAGCCGAAAGGAGAAACAGAACCTTATTGGATATGGTACGGTCCATGATAAGTTATTCAACGCTACCGTTATTATTTTAGGGATATGCATTACAAACGATGTGCTATATTCTGAACCAGGTTCCAAGCAAGTCAATTCCTAGGACTCCGTATGAATTGTGGCATGGCAAGAAGCCCTCCCTTGGACATATGAGAATATGGGGCTGCCCGGCACATGTACTGGATGGGGATGCGAAGAAGTTGGAACTGAGATCAGAATTGTGCATGTTTGTAGGGTATCCGAAATGTGACATCCCGCCCTACAAACGCGGCCTTACGCGGTCAGGCTCCATAGCCGACTGCGGTAGACCGTCGCCTCTTGGGTCGTCGGCATCTTACTTTTAACTTGCTTTCTTTAACATACTTCTTTGAATGTAAAAATTGAGGATATTTTTTTTTTCTCAAACTTTAAACTTTAAACTTTAAACTTTAAGCTTGAAAACTGTATCATTGTCAAACATTTACTATAGTAAACATTTTACTTAATTTTTTTTTTACTTTATTACTTCATAAACATTTCGTTTCAATACTGTCTTTAAACAGCTCAGCGGAAGACTCATAGCAGTACCATAACCCTCGCCCAGTCCCTTGGCACATGCAGATCACATTCGTCATCCATCACTTGTTTTATTTTCGTGCAGGATGCTTACCTACAACATAAATAAACTTGTGAGCGACAGGCTCAGTAAGTTCAAACATACATTCATGACGTATAATAATTCACACTATATAGGACAGAGTAATTCTGATACCTACTGTAGGCTCAGAACATTGCATAACATATATCCACATTCATACTTATCACACATAACCTTGTAAACATACATGTACATATCTGAACATACTTTACATTATAATCATAAACATACTAACTGTACTTTATACATGCTTGACATCATGAACATATTTCACAAAGAGCACTTAAGGATCATCTTGCTCATGTAACAAGACTATCAACTATACGCCAAGTTCTCCGAGTATGAGTTTTGGTTGGAGAAGGTCCATTTCCTAAGCCACATAGTCTCCAAGGATAGAGTGTCTGTTGACCCGATGAAAATTGATGCAGTTGGCACGTGGCCAGCTTCGAGAAATGTGATAGAGATCCGTAACTTCCTAGGCTTAACGGGATACTATTGACGTTTTATCAAGGGTTTTTCAAAGCTAGCCGCATCGCTCACAATGCTCACCAAGAAGGGAAAGAGGTATAAGACCGATAAGTGTGAGGAAAGCTTTCAAGAGCAGAAGCGAAGATTCACAAGTGCTCCAATACTGACCATTCCAAATGCTAGTCAGGGAAGCTTTGTGATTTATAGCGATGCAACTAAAACCAGGTTAGGAACTGTGTTGATGCAAAGTGGTAGAGTAGTCGCATCAGCTACATGATAACTCAACGACCTTGAGAAGAGCTACCCAATGCGTAATCTGGAGCTAGCAGCAGTAGTTTTTACATTAAAAGTGTGGAGGCATTACTTGTACGGAGTCAAGTGTGAGATTTACAGCGACCATCAGAGCCTCAAGTATATCTTCACGCAGAAAGAGCTCAATATGAGACAACATAGATGGCTAGAGTTGGTAAAGGATTACGACTACAAGATCCTATACCATCTGGAAAAAGGCAATGAAGTGGTCGAAGCACAAAGTCGAAAGCATTTTACTACGCTTATGGCTATCAGTGCCTTGTCGAGAGTGCTACAAGGGGAGCTAAGTAGCAGCAAGATCAAGATTTTGACAGGGAGGTTGTCTGACATGACAATCCAATCAACACTCCAAGAAGAGATCAAGATCGGTCAAGGCTTCGATTTGTCTCTGCTTAAGTCCAGAAAGGAAGCTATAAAGGACAAGGGTTCAGAGTTTAGAATCTCTAAGGACTGCATACTCTACTACAGAGATAGAGTGTGTGTTCTGAAAGAAGAAGAACTCAAGAAACGAATCCATTCGGAAGCTCACGAGACACCATATTCTGTAAATCCAATGGTGAATAAGATGTACAAGGACCTAAAGGAAAGCTTTTGGTGGCCTGGAAAGAAGAATGATATTGTCGAGTTCATCGCCAGATACCTTAT
The DNA here is from genome assembly GCA_035233585.1 of Antiaris toxicaria. Taxonomy (NCBI): domain Eukaryota; kingdom Viridiplantae; phylum Streptophyta; class Magnoliopsida; order Rosales; family Moraceae; genus Antiaris; species Antiaris toxicaria. Next base: position 53,686,041 of record CP141155.1, on the reverse strand, counting down.
GTGCTAGAAGGTTAAGGCAGAAAGCAGGAGAATTATAGAAAATTAACCTACTTGATTGAACATAAGACCAAATCATGATGAACTTCGTAGTCGAACTGCCAAGGACCTCCAACGACAACGATGCAATCTGGGTGATCGTAGAAAGATTGACGAAAATCAGCCAAATTTCTTACAATAAAAGTTAGCTACTCGGTGGAATGACTAACAGAAATCTATGCAGCTCAGTTCATGAAACGGCACCGAGTACCAGAGTCAATCGTCTTAGATTGTATTAGGGTCTAAGTTAGAGTTCAGCACAGCATCCCATCCCCAGACTGACATTCAATCTGAGAGGACTATACAGATGTTTGAGGACATGTTGAGAGCCTGCGTCCTACACTTCAAAGGAAATTAGGATCAGAAGCTACTCTTGAGCGAGTTCTCGTACAACAACAACTACCATTCTTCAATAGGAATGGCACCGTACGAGGCATTTTATGGAAAGAAATACAAATCTCCAACTCATTGGTACGAGACTAGAGAGAAATGACTAGTTAGCTCGTACATCATCAAGAATACCATGGCAGATGTGAAACTGATATGAGAAAGGTTAGATACAGAGCACAGTCGATAGAGGAATTTTGACGATAAGTGCCATAGACCCCTCGAGTTCAAGTAGGAGACTCGATCTTTCTCAAGGCGGCACCCATGAAAGGGGTGATGCACTTTAAAAGGAAATGAAAGCTCAGTCCTAGGTATATATGTTAGGACCTGCCCTAACTGCCTTGACTTTAAACTTACCCTTAAATCTACTATGATACCACCCTGTTAGGAACTGCCCTGACTACCTTAACTTTAAACTTTAAACTTACTTTTAAACTTTAAACATACTTGATTATACTTCTCTGAACTTTATTCTTCTTAAACTTGCTTTTCTTAACTTACTTTTAAACTTGCTCTGGTACCAATGTAGGTACCTTACCTTGGGCTCTGATGCCACATCTTGTGGGCGACCTAACTCACTCGAGCCGTCCACTTGAAACTTTAACTCTTCTTAACTTTGCTCTTATTTATCTTACTTTAGGAAAAACTTACTTTAACTTACTTACTTCTTATATCTTTAAACTTACTAGTTTTAACTTTGTCATTTTAATTTACCTGCGGAAGTGGTATTTGTAATTTTTTTTTCTTCTTTTAAAACTTAAACTTAATTTAAACATATGAGCTTTCAAAAACATATTGAAATACTTCATAAACTTAACTTACAATAAACCTTGTCTCTTTTTCATTACATTACATATAACTTTTCTTTAAATTACAGCGGAAATCATAGTGAAAACCATAACACTCTGGGAATCTGTCTGCTAGCCCATCTGTTTCTCAGCTTACTCTTGTTACCTACATCATAAATAGACTAGTGAGTTAGAGCTCAGTAAGTACAAATATACATATAAATATAATATACATGTAAACTTATATTTCATAACACATATCATACATAACATTTCATAAATCACATCAACTAACAACAAAGGTTAGCAGATTATGCTTACTTAATTTTCTTCTTGCTTCTCATTGTTCTTACTTTCTTTCTTGTTCTTCTGTTCTTCTCTTTTCTTTTCTTTTCTTTTCTTTTCTTAGCTTTTCTTTGCTTTACTTTCTTTTCTTTTCTTTTATTTTCTTTTCTTTTTTTTCTTTATTTATCTTTCTTTATCTTTCACTTGTGGGCCCGTGATTGAATGTACTTGATGCGTGCGGACCAATGGGGGAACGGGGGAGTGAACCACCAATCAACCCCAAGGTTGATCTCACACTACAAACTTGGGATAGTGCGTTAGCCATTAACTACCTTAAGCTTGCGGTAGCACCACACATCTGGGGTGGAGGCTATTCTTAAATCTTAAACCTCACAGTTGAGGAGGCTGGTACATCAACCTTAAATTTTCAGTCTTATTATCTTGCTTATTTTCATCTTTCTTTTCTTTAACTTTTTGTTCTTTTTGACTTTGTGAACATGTTAGATTTTCATGTCACCATGCATGTTTCTTAATATTGCATGGTCCAAAAACTTTTCTTATCGTTTTATAAAACATTTCTTTTACTAACACGCTATTCATAACGTCATATCATCATATAATCCTATGGCAAGTCAGTTCGTGAGTAGACAATTAAATATCAGTACTTACAAATACATTACTCGTATCTCCTTCTTCGCTTCTGGATCCACAGACATTCCTTTTCCGCATCTGGATCGAGTTTCTATAACCGAAACAATAATAACAGTTATTTAAATCTTTATTCTTATGTAAAACTTAGTAAAACGTAAAAATTCTATGTTTAACTTCCCAATCTTGAACTTAAGGTCTAATATCCCATTTATAACTTTTCTGCTAATTTTTGGTAAAATTACAATTTTGCCCTTTGCGGGACTTTTTCATCATAACTTCACTTTTATTTGATTTACAACTTAATTCTGGCCCTTAGAATCTTAATTAAATCATACTAAGTCCATTAGGACCTTTTTCTATCATTCCTGAAATTTTCGATCAAAATGACCGTTTTTCCCCTAACAGGTCTTTGGCCCGTATCATTTTCATTTTGTTGCTTAGACTGGATTTTCTAAGCCCAAAAATCATAAAATCATTTTTCTTAAGCCTTTTCGAGCTTTTTCGACATTAATTGCTGAAATGCTTGGGTCATTATACACCGACCCTCGGGTGATACTATTCCGACCCTAGGTCATTAATCCTATTTTTCGGGCCTAGATCACCGAGGGGGCTTGGGTTTCCATCCTTACCATATTTTTACCCTTCGGTTTCTAAAATACCCCTCTGTGCCATTTTCAAAATTTCGACAGTATTCCCGCTTAATTTTTGGGTTCTTGGCGTTTAGGAAATGCCTCAAAATCATCTAACCTAATTCTATTCTAGCATGTACTACACGAAAGGCCTATACTTTTACGTAAAATTCAACTTTTACGTAAAAATCTTCACATTTTACACTTTTTCTTATTTGACTATTTTTCATACACGTAGCCTATTTTTCTTACAATTTCACATATAAAAGTACATAATTAATACACAATCATTCCAAAACATAATTTAAGGAATGAAGGACCGAAATCACTATCGAAATCATCCTACCGACGATCAAACATACCATTCGGTCTCACGTGCATAAACTTTGATGCACCGTTCTTTGCTTTTGAAATTCTGCCTTGCAATTCTGACACCGCGGATGTGTCCAGAACGTCGAAAATGGGCAAACGGGCCATTCTTAAATTTTTGGTCATAGTCGCCGTTGACCGGCATCGACCACCGTTGACCAGTGTTGACTCACCGTTGGCCGACGTTGACCGGCGGCGGCATGGAGAAAGGCGACCACCATCTCATAGATCTCGATGTGAGGAACTCATTTGTGGTGTTAATTTCACCAATCGAAGCTCCTATGGCCAGAAACTAACCCCTGAAAATTGATTGAATCTCCGATTTCTCGATGTTTTTGCCCAAAATTGATTTGGAGCTTTTGATCTACATGTTTTTCTGAGCATTTTGATACCCACCTTGCAACTCAACTCCGCCAGAAACGGTGAGTTTCAAGGCTACAACACGGCGTCGACGGCGCGACTTCGAGTGGCGCAATCCAGTGGTCGTTGAGCTGAAACAACACCTGAGTTTTGTTCTACTCTTCACCACGAGTCTTTTGGGACCGGAATCACCTTTATCGTACATCGGATAGCGAAGAAACGGGTGATCAAAATTTCCAACCACCGTGACCTATAGGCGGCGCTTGCGGCTTCCTTCGGCGTTTACTCCGTCGCGTCGGCACACCGTTGGACTCAGCTCGGTGAGAGCTTTCCAACGAGACCAGCGATGTCGAAAACAGACATCGTTTTCGATGGTCGATTGCTGTTCACCTACGGTGTGGTGGAGAAAGTGAGGGAATGTGAAAATTATGAGGGCTTTTTTATGAATTTCTGATTTTTAGCCCTTTATAAACTTTTTCGCCCAAAATTTCAACATGGGCTATCCTGACTAACTTAGGCATCCTAAATCCAAATATATCAGTTTTATTTTCATCTGAGGTCATCTTGACCAGTTTCCAATATTGCGAATTCCTGGTCAAAAATTACCTTTGTACTCAATTAACTAATTTGAGCATGCGGATAGGCTATACTGACTAATTTGGGCATGCTGAACCCAAATTTATTGGTTTTATCTTCATCCGAGGTCATCTTGATCAGTTTTTCGGTACTGCATATTTCTCGTTCAAAATTTACTTTTTGTGCTCAAATGACTAATTTGAGCATTCTGAATCCAAATATATCAGTTTTATTTCAAGAAAAGATCATCTTGACCAATTTCTTGATACTGCATGTCTCTTGATCAAAATTTACTGCTTGTGCTCAATTGACTAATTTGAGCATTCTGATTTCAAATATATCAGTTTTATTTCAAGAAAAGGTCATCTTGACTAATATCTTGATACTGCATATTTCCTGATAAAAATTACTTTAAACCATAATCATTGGATCCAACTACCATATTTCTTTAAAAGAAATAAATCAATTATAGCATCAGCTACTTTGTCCTCATTATATTAATCTAGAATCAAAATTTGACCAAAAAGTCAAACTGATCGGAACTTTCATCGAAATCGCGTAGGCAGGTTTCTGGCGCCTCATGTGCAATAGGTTTGATCTAATTAACTCAAAACTCTTAAAAACTCTAAAACACTTATCTTATCTTATCTTTACTTTGACTTGCCATTTCTTATATCTATCTTTTTTGGATACCGAAACCACTCTATTTTGAGCGTTTTGGTCCGAAATCACTTTCTTAATCATGAACTTTATTCTTCAACTATATTTGGAGATTTCAATTCCTCCAAAACATTTATTTATTATCATTAATACTTTTATCTTTTTATTTATAAACATAGTGTTCTTTTACATTCTATTCATAAAAATTCTTAGAAAAACCTAGCTTTGTGACGCCCCATGCCCTCGGTGGCCTGGACCGTCACTAAAAACTAAACTTACTTGCTTGCTTTATACTTTCTAGAAATTTATACTTAACTAGATATCGTAAAATTAGGGATTTTTTTTTATATGTACTTATTTACTGTATACGTACGTATACCGATTACTATTCAAAAATACTATTTAGCAATTACTATTTAAAAATACTATTTAACAGTCACAATTCAAAAATACTATTTAGTGATTACTATCCAAAAATACGGTTTACGGTTACTATTCAAAAATACGGTTTATGGTTACTATTCAAAAATACTGTCTGACAATTAATATTCAAAGTAATATTTAACCATTACTATTCAAAATATTGATACTCAAATTTACAGAAGATAAACTCGTGGTGTCTCCATAACCTTGCCCTCACATCCGCCTCAACCGCCACCATCGCCCATTGGGATTTAAGCCGTAGGACGCTTACCTACAGCATGAACACACTACGTGAGCTTTACGCCTAGTAAGTACAACATGTTTACCGCAAAACATGTTTAAACATAGTACATACTTAAAAACATATAAGCAGTCATGTATCACATATACCACTTTAACATATCACATATCACATACCATATATCACGTATCATATCAAGGATTATAAAACTTCACATAACATGTGCATCACAGAACATCGTGTACTGAATGTATCTAGAAGCATGGTGAACTATAAATAATGCATGATCCGATTATGTTCATTTATGCTTTAAACTTCTCTTTTCTTTTCTTGTCTATTTAGGGCCTATGTGTCAGTACCGTGCGTGCACAGACCATTGGTAACGCTTGAGGTAAAATAGCCGGAGAGCCATCAACAGATGCTTAACTTTCTGCTTTAACTTAAAACCCTTTCATTTGAAAGGACCGGTATGACACGCTTACTACTTTCCGTCTTGTTTATCTTTTCTAGCCATATACTTCTCTAAGCTGTCCCAAATCCTACATGGTAGGGACGTATGGCATCTACTTGCTTTTTCATCAATTTACTTGATTGTGAAACTATATGCTCTTGAACATGCAGTGCAACATCATGTGCATGGCATACACATTTTAACATACTGTGAAACATCATTTAAAACCATTTTCGTTTATGCCATAGGCAGAGTTGTACTTACATAATTGCAAGCAACTTGAAATCACGCCTTTATCAATTCACAGGTTACCACCTGTCATCAATAACGTTTCTCATTAATACTCTCGTTGAGTCACTATTAACGTTAGTGACTATAACTTACGTTTCTATGGGGTACCAAGACCCGTCGGTACCCTATTGGCCTATTATGGGGATTTAGTGTCTAACTCGTATCGTGTTCGATCAACCGTCTACTTGACAAATTAATCATCATTCCTTACTGTGTTGTTCGAAACGCGACCCTTGACTGGTTTACCACTCAGTCAACTGACAGGTTAACTCGCGTGTTGGTAGCTAAGTAGTCTATCGAGTTACTATACGTGAACTTAGTGTAGTAACCGACTGGGTTACTTCGCTTGTTGAGGCGTGGTAGCCTACCGGGCTACTAAGGCTTGTTTGGTGAAACGGCCCACTGGGCCACTATGGCTTGTTTAGTGTAATGGCCCATCGGGCCACTATGGCTTGTTTAGGGTAGTAGCCGACTGGGCTACTAAGGCTTGTTTGGTGTGGCAGCCTACCGGGCTACACACTATTTTACTTTGAAAAATTGTTTGGGTTGGCTTGTAAAAATCTTAGAAAAATTCTTTATTTTGAAACCGTCCCCTTATCACCCCGTTGGAAGGTGGGGGACGTTTTTGTAAAAACCTTGGTCATATTTTAAAGTGTTAAAAACACATCTTTATTTTGAAGTGTATAAATCACATTTTTAAAGCTTGCATTTTAAAGGCGGTTTTTGAACGATTTTTGAAAACAATTTTGAAACTTGGTCGAAACGACTTTGTTTGAAATTTTATTGAATATAAAAGTTTTTGTCCTCGACAAGATGAACAAATCTCGTGTTCATCTCGGAGCCTAAATCTAACTTTAACAGCTCCTAATTTCATTAAAATCGTGGGCTTGATGCCCAGTTTTTTGTAAAAATCCCAATTTTACGTCTCTGTAAAAATGGCTCAGTTTGAGGCTCGAAACGGCCAAATTTTTAACTCACACTAGTCGTTCTCAAGGTCTCGACGAGATCTATAACTTACATGTTGAGTCTGAGAACTGTTCGGAATCTAAGGGGTCCATTTCAAGCAAAACTTGAGACTAAACACTGGGTTCAGATTTTTGCTCCCAGTTTTGTCCCAATTTTGGACACAGAGTGAAAAACACCCTAAAAACCTATATTAGGCTCATTTTTAGCCGAGGCCTATTTGACGCAAAAAGGACCGTATCAAAATTTCCTTAAAACATGTTGTTTTACTAAATCCTAGATTCAGAACCTATATGGGTCAAAATGGCCAAAATCCATGGCTGTTTTCTAAGGACAAATTTGTGTCCAGCCACCATAATACACATCCATGTATTCACATCCACAAACCATATGCAACTTAAAGTAAACACAACCACAACCATAATGACTTTAAGAAATGAAAGCTAAGGGCTCAATTAGTTTAATACAACCTTGTGCATAAACAAATACACATAAAACCCTTAGATTGAAAACTAAATTTTTCAACCAACCACCATGAGAAGGGTTTCGGTTTTTACCTTTGGTGCTTTGGACTCAAGCACACTTTTGGCTAGGCTTGGGGGGTCAAAATGCCATGGAAACTCAAGGGTTTGAGGTTGGTTTTATGCTAACTAAGTTACTAAAAAAAAAATCATTCAAACAACAACTCAAAACCAAGAATCAAAACACAAGGAAAATCGGTTTTGCACTTACCTTGGTGCACACGAAAAGCTTGGTTCGGTCTCCCCTTGGTCAAGCTTGAAAGAGGTCGGTTTTTGGTGAGTTTTGGTCAAGGTTTTGGCTTCCAAAATGTTGGCTTTTGGGGCTGAGAAGATTCGGCAGCAAGCAAGGAAAAGAAGAAGAAAAAGACTTGTGGTTTTAGGTGTATGGAAGAAAAAGTCCATGCCTTATGTCAAGGGCGCATTTCATAGGCAAACCTTAACCAAACTACTTAGGCTTAATCCTACTTAATTGTCTACCAAATTAACCAAATCTTGGGACAAATATGCTGCCAATTTTCAGAAGAAGTGGGCATAGGCTTCTCATTGGGAGGAGGAAGGAATTAAACAAATATTGTTGACTACTTTTTCTAAAAACCTTGAATTAAATATTCAAGTGTGTCATGGCTAGGGAGATTATTTTAATGGCCACCTTTTGGGCTATGTGTGCTGCAGATTACAACTGCTTTTATAGCTAAGGGGCACAGAAATTTAAGGCCAAAATTTTATCTGTGTTGGCTTCTCATCGCAGTCTAATTTTATACTGCGGTGTTCGGTCCTTTCTCGGCAGTATTCCAATTTTCACCAGAAAATTAGTTTTCTGAATCCGATTTTTGTACTATAAATTCTTGGTTGTTTTCTACTGTCTAAGAGCCCATTATCAGTCTAGATTACTATTTACATCCTATACTGTGGTTGTGTCTACACTGTGTTGTCCTTTCACACGCGAATCGAGGCGTTCCTGGGTGAAATTTCAGACACAGTCTTTCTTGACTAATTTGGATGTGTTGATTCCATTTTTATCAGTTTTACATCCATCGGAGGTCATCTAGACTAGTTTTTGGGGTTGGTGTGACCCCACCTCGAAAAACATGTCAGGTGCTCGATTGACTAATTTAGGCGTTTTGAGCCCAAATATATCAGTTTCGGGGCGAGTAAAGGTCGTCTTGACCCTCATCCTGATACTACGTACTTCTCACTATTCATTAACCACTGTTTTCTACTTAACTGACTGGTCTAAGTGCTCCGACTCTGATTTTATCAGTCTCTAGGTGAGAAGAGGTCATCTGGACCATTTTCTCGATGTGGTACCCTTACTAGGGCTATCTCTTGCTATTATACTCAGATATTCGGTCCGAGCATTCTGGTGATCTATTTACCAGTCTTGTATTAAGAAATGATCTTCCAGACCAGTTTTCCGACGCTGCATGTCTCATTCATATATACACATAATAGGGCAGACTGGGTTTACTATCGGTCGCCCCTTTCACTGCATGAATAGTACTTAAATAGTAACGTATCTGTTTAGTCTATTCAATGCAGAAAATATACTATATTTTCCAACTTAATTACTCATTGCATAGTAATTAGGTTTCATAAAATTTGAGGGTCTGTGTAACGGCTTGCTGCTCATTACACGGTCTTTAACACGGGCATGTTTAAGGTAACACGGGCATGTATAAACCGAACACGGGCGTGTACCAGCTGAAGTTTTTCAACATGGTCATGTTTCAAAACACGACCTTTTACACGTTCATTAACCCGAGGGGTACACAGTTGTGTTCTTGACCATGTCTCAGTACACGGCCATGTTCAGCTACATGGCTTCTCACACGTTCACAACCCGAGAGGTACACGGCCTCTTACATGGTCATGTACCTGACCGTGTTCTGCTATACGGCCATGTATACTTACACGGCTACACACACGTACACAGTCTGTGTGGTACACAGCCACTTACACGGCCGTGTACCTAACCGTGTACCTTAAAAATTGTACTAAAATGCATCAAATTATTCTTCAATTTCTCATTAAATTGAAAATTAATGTACATGATTGGGGTGGTCCTTACAATCTACCCCTCTTACAAAAATTTTTGTCCTCGAAAATTAGAATAAATCTGGGAAGTCTCTTTTCATATCCTCTTCCCGTTCCTATGTAGGTTCTTCGAGGTTATGATTCTGCCATAATACTTTAACAAGCAGAATCACTTTATTTCTAAGAACCTTATTTTCCCTGGCTAAAATCTGCACAGGTCTTTCTTCATAGGTTAGACCTGCATTGACCTCAACTGGCTCATGGCTTAGTATGTGGGAACTATTCGGCACATACTTCTTCAATATCGAGACGTGGAAAACATTGTGTACGTAAGCCACTTTGGGAGGAAGCGCTAATCGGTAGGCTAATTTTCTGACCCTTTCAAGGATCTCGAAAGGTCCTATATATCTAGGACTGAGCTTCCCTTTCTTCCCAAAGCGCATCACCCCTTTCATGGGTGCCATCTTGAGGAAAACTGAGTCTCCTTCCTGAAATTCGAGTGGTCTTCGTCGTCTATCCACATAACTCTTCTGGCGACTATACGTTGTATCCAATCTCTCTCGTATAAGCTTTACAGTTTTTGTTGTATCCTTGACGATGTCGGTGCTGGCGAGCTATTTTTCTCCAGTTTCATGCCAGTGAATCAGAGATCAGCATCTTCTTCCATAAAGTGCCTCATACGGAGCCATCCCAATCGAGGAATTATAGCTATTATTGTACGAGAACTCTATCAATGGCAGCTTTTGATTCCAATTCCCCTTAAAGTCTTGACACATGCTCTCAACATATCTTCTAACGTTTGTATAGTCCTCTCAGACTGATCGTCAGTCTGAGGATAGAAAGCGGTGCTGAACTTCAATTTGGTTCCCATTCCAGCTTGAACACTCTGCCAAAACCTTGAAGTGAAGCATCCATTGCGATCTGAGATGATCGATTTGGGTACTCCATGCAGTCTTACTACTTGAGCGATGTACATTTCTGCTAACCTCTCTATCGAGTAGCTTAACTTCATGACTAAGAATCGAGCTGACTTCGTTAGTCGATCCACAATTACCCAGATGGCATTGTTCCTGCTTGAGGTTCTGGGCAATCCGACCACAAAATCCATGGTAATTTACTCCCATTTCCACTCTGGTAGCTCGATCTTCTACAGCTCTCCTCCTGGTCACTGATGTTCTACTTTAATTTTCTGGCAGGTGAGGCACCTTGCTACGAACTCAGCGACATCATTCTTCATGTTTGGCCACCAAAAACTTCCTTTCAAGCCCTGGTACATCTTATTCCTGGATGTATCAAGTACGGCGTGTCATGTGCTTCTGACAGGATCCGCTTCTTGAGTTCTTCATCCTTTGGGACACACACTCTATCTCTGAAATAGAGTATGTCATCCTTAGAGACCTAAAACTCTGAATTCTAGTCCTCCATTGCCTCCTTTTTTAGCTTATGCAGGGACAAATCGAGGTCTTGGCCGGCCTTGATTTCCTCTATGAGCGTTGACTAGAGGGTCACTTCGGACAACCTTCCTGTTAACATCTCGATCTCACTGCTTTGTAGCTCCTTTTACAGTGCTTCCAGTAGGGCATGGATGGTCATAAGTGTCGAAGAATGCATCCTGCTCAACGCGTCAGCTACCTTATTGGCTTTTCCTGGGTGATATAGGATTTCGCAGTCATTGTGGCGCCCCCCCCCCCCTCGTAGAGATCATACAATACTATTACAGTAGAGCTTATCGCTAACTGCAATAGATTGTACTCTCGTGGGTCGCCGGCTTATCTCTCTCTCTTTTAAAATCATGTCGTTTTTGGGGAAAATTTTTTTTTTTCCTTAAACATCATATAAAATCTTTTTCCACTAATTACTTTGTTGACAAGTACAAAGTAATATAAATAATACAGTACTTTTGCAAAATATATATATAATTACAAAAGAACTGTTTCTCCTTTTTTTTTCCTTCACTTTAACGCTCAGCGGGAAGACTCTGGCAGTACCATATCCCTCGCCCAGTTATCCCATTTGACACGCGCCATCCCGTCCGCATCCAGTCAAACAAGCTACTGAGCTGGTCGCTTACCTGCAACATTAGCAAAAATGGTGAGCTAAAGGCTCAGTAAGTTCAAACATGCAAGAAATGAAATTTCTATGAATAGTACTATTTATCGTAAATAGTACCTTTGACCACTATTCATACGTGAATAGTAACTTTGACCACTATTCATACATGAATAGTAAAGTTGACCACAACACAGTATCACACTAGTACATCTACCGTGATGTTAGTGCTCTCACTAAACTGTCTTATACTCAATTATGGCACAGTTTCAGTTTTAGGTCATTATCTTTGATTACGTTCTGGTTTTGAGCTCAAGTTGGCAGTACCATTTAAGTGCGCATGACTGGGAGCGGTACATTAGTGCTGACCTCCACAACCTTAATCTCATAGCCCCGAAGGCAAAATAGTACATGACTGGGAGCGGTACATCAGTGCTGACCTCCACAGCCTTATCTCATAGCCCCGAAGGCAAAAGTACCTCCCTATACGGAAGGCTGGTACGCCAGAAAGTGGTTTCATTACCGACTTTTTAACATTCTAACCCGGTGACTTTATATTGCCCCGTGGTTAGGAATGATTCACATTTTAATTTTAGGTGAGTGAGTTTCATTAACCTCGCTCTAGTGCCCAAAGCACAATTAACCATGTGTCCCATTCTTATAGTGCCCGTAGCACATTTCGTCTCTCTCTCTATTCTATCATAGTGCCCGTAGCACATATGTACCTAACTTATAGTTAGTACATTAAAGTTAGCACAATATTGCTATATGTTGCAGACAGGTAAATGTCTGAACTTACCTTATCAGACTGTTCCCTTTCTCTCTCTTGGATCTTGAATCGCCTTCCTTGTAGGCCGATTTTGGGATCCTACAGACAAAATCTTGTCTGTTAATTTCATTTCCATTTATAGCTTTTATTTTTCATTAAAAAGCTTAAATAAAACTTATTTATAACTTTTTAGGTTTTATTTATTATTTTCACCATTTTCCCCCAACTTTTGCAAAACTACGATTTTACCTTAATATTTTGGCAAAATTGTAGTTTTGCCCCTGACGGAATTTTATTGATCCAGACTGCATTTTTGGCTCTCAGGAACTTTTCTGACTCTTTTCTAATCATTACTGGGTTCGTTTCTATTTTATTTCCACTTTTTGCTTTCCCGGCCCTCGGGAAGCACTATTCTGACCCTTACGTCGGTTTAGCGATTTTTTATCGTTTCGGAGTCTCAAATGGACGTTTCACTAGTATTTAAAACGTTCATCTAGACTTTCCCGACCTAGGTCTCCGAGGCTCGAGTTTTCCGTTCCCGACTCGGACCTTTATTTCATTTCCAAAAACGCCCCCCCCTCGGGGTCGGTTTTTCAATTTCACTCACGTTTTTCATTTTCAAGGGGACGGGTTACTATTTACGACCCACCCCTTAAATTTTTTTCCTTATTCAATTTTTCCGTTAGGGACTCGGGTTTCCGTCCCGGCCCTAACTTTTATTTTTAATTTCCATTTTACCCCGAATGCCGTTTTTGAAATTTCGGCAGCATTTTGGCGTAATTTTAAGGCTTCCGGCGTTTGGTACGCCTCGAACCGTATGTACCTGCCACGTACTATACCACAAGCCTATTTTATGTAAAAGTTTTCCAAACATTTACATAAAAACTCACAAAATTCCAATTCCACATTATCACCCACATAACAAAATTTTTTTCACAATTTTACCCTTAATTTGGTTTCGGTTTTCGCAACCAAACCGAACCAAATTTTGTCAAACTTTCACCACACTTTAGGCCATTCAAATGTCATGTTTTTAACACATTTTCAAGCCCATTATCTTTGCATTTTCAACCAAATTTCCTAGGGTTTTTACCCTTGTATAACCCACGGCCAAAGAATGAAAACATGCCAAACAATTTTGTTTCATTCTTTCCATTATAAATTCATCATTTGCATATTGAAATGCATAATTCCAATCAACCAAATACCACATAAATCAAGCAAAATTTTCTTCCAAACCATTATTAAACCCCACGGCCATTTAATGTAATTCACACCAAGAATTTTTTTAAGCTTTTCACCATGACATACAAGCTTTATTCTTCACCAATTTCAACTTTGAAAGCATGTTAGCAATTAACCACAAAGTTTTCTCATTGGTTACCTAAGGTAACCCACGGATTTTAAGAAGAAAAACCATGAAAAATTAAGTGAAAAAGGGAGTTACCTTGGTCTAATGCTTCCTTTGTCTTCAAGGAACACTTTGACACTCTTTTTTGTGAAGAAAAGTTGAAGAAAATCTTGGTTTCCCTTGGGTGGCTCACGTACATGCCATGGAAGAAACTTAGAAAAATTTTGTTCTTTTGGTTTGGCTTGAAAAATGGGTCTCGGCCACTTTGTAAAATTTTTGCCGACATAACCATGCAAGAAAGCCAATTAATTTGGCTCTAAACCAATGGAATTTTGACACCTTTCATGCCTAATTCTTTCTCCATTTTTCAAAAATTAAAAAGGGTAAATTTTGGCCAAATCTTGGCCTTTAGATCAAAAGGTGATTAAATCCTAGCCATTAATGCCACCAACCACCTTATTTATTTCATTTATTAATCTTGATTTATGATGTCATAAATGCAAAAGTGAATGTTGACTTTGACTTTTACTATTCACATTAATTCGACTACTTTTTGACCGATACCGGTTCGAGCCGAAATTTTCCTGAAATCGTCCCGGTGTGTTCCTGAGGTCTCCTGTGCAGTCGGATCAATTTAAACTGCTTCCGTTTGATCAAAATCAATCCCGGAAGTTTACCGTCTTTTATTGGCTCGGTTAGGGTTTTCAATGCCGATTTTGGCACCGTTTCACCCATTTCAACTCAGTGAATTTTTCCAACACTGAATTCTTACTCGTCAATATTGTTAGAACATTTTCATATATTCTAAACAATATAAATATATTTATTTCACTCTTTAAATAGTACAAATTGTTATATACATACAATTGTACATTTTCATCCGAGAATTGCCTGAATTTCGCGGTTGTCACATTCACCCCTCCTTATAAAATTTTCGTCCTCGAAAATTAGAACAAATGGGGATATAAAGTTCTCATCTCGTCTTCTCGTTCCCACGTGGCTTCTTCAATATTGTGATTTTTCCACAAAATCTTCACTAGTGGGATTACCTTATTCCTCAGTACTTTCTCTTCACGAGCTAGTACTTGAATAGGCTGTTCCTCATATGTCAAATCCTCGTGGATTTGAATAGGCTCATGCTTCAACACATGGGACGGAGCTGGTATATACTTTCTCAGCATTGACACATGAAATACGTTATGCATTACCGACAATTCTGGAGGTAGCGCTAATCTGTAAGCGACCTTTCCAATGCGTTCGATAATTTCATAGGGCCCAATATATCTTGGACTCAGTTTCCCCTTTTTACCGAACCGCATAATCCCTTTCATAGGCGATACCTTGAGAAACACGAAGTCTCCTTCATCAAACTCCAAGGATCTTCGCCTCTTGTCCGCATAACTCTTTTGCCGGCTTTGCGCAATTTTCATTTGACGCTGAATTCTAGCAACTGCATCGGAAGTCTCTTGCATGAAATCCGTCTTATGCAACTACTTTTCTCGCAAATCGTACCAATGTAATGGTGATCTGCACTTCCGTCCATACAAAGCCTCGTAAGGTGCCATGCCTATCGAAGCTTGGTAACTATTATTGTACGAGAATTCAATCAATGGTAACTTCTCGTTCCAATTTCCCGCAAAATCCATAACGCAAGCTCGAAGCATGTCCTCTAACGTCTGAATTGTCCGCTTCGACTGTCCGTCTGTTTGCGGATGAAAAGCCGTACTGAGTCTCAATTCAGTACCCATGGCCTCTTGCACACACTTCCAGAAATTCGAAGTGAATCGTGCATCTCGATCTGATATAATGGATTTTGGTACTCCATGTAATCTGACGACATGAGCTACGTACAGTTGAGCAAACTTTTCCAGCGAAAAAGTCATCTTGACAGCTATAAACCGTGCCGTCTTAGTCAGTCTGTCTACAATAACCCAGATGGCATCATAACCTTCTCGGGTTTTTGGGAGTCCCACTACAAAATCCATCGTAATGTGTTCCCATTTCCATTCAGGAATCTCCAACGGTTCCAATCTTCCTGCTGGATGTTTATGTTCCGCTTTGATTCTCTGACAGGTCATGCATCTACTCACGAATTTAGCTATATCATTCTTCATCCCTTTCCACCAGAACTGTAACTTCAAGTCCTGATACATCTTGCTAGCTCCGGGATGAACCGAATATGGTGTCTCATGGGCTTCTGACATGATCCGTCTTCTAAGTTCTTCATCAGCTAGAACATTTATCTTTCCTTGATAAAGGATCATTCCATCTTTGGAAATTCCTTCTTGAGCACTTGCCATCATTGGATCTCACCTCTAAGCTTCTTTTATTTCCTCAAATAGCGATGATTCCACTTGGAGTGCAGCTAATCTTCCAGATATCAGTTCCAAGTTCAAAGAATTTATTTCTTGCTGCAATGGCTTCAGAAGCCTTTTTATTAGTAGCTGGTGCGATATAGTAGACTTCCTGCTTAGAGCATCCGCTACACGATTGGCCTTTCCTGGATGGTAGAGGATTTCACAATCATAATCCTTCACCAGTTCCAACCATCGTCTCTGTCGCATATTGAGCTCTTTTTGCGTGAAGAAATACTTCAAGCTTTGGTGATCAGTGAAAATCTGACATTGAGCTCCATAGAGATAGTGTTGCCAAATTTTAAGTGCGAACACTACTGCAGCAAGTTCAAGGTCATGCGTAGGGTAATTCCTTTCATGATCCTTTAATTGACGGGAAGCATAGGCAATCACCTTGCCGTCTTGCATCAGGACTGCTCCCAATCCTATTTTAGATGCATCACTGTAGATCACAAACTTCTCCCCTTCAGTGGGAAGCGTAAGGATTGGTGCGCTTGTCAGCCGCCTCTTTAACTCCTGGAAGCTTCTTTCGCATTCCATGGTCCACTCGTACTTCCTTTCTTTGCGTGTAAGAGTAGTAAGAGGTGGAGCTAGTCGCGCGAATCCCTCTATAAATCACCGATAATAACCAGCTAACCCCAAGAAACTGCGTATTTCAGTCACACTCTTGGGTGCAGGCCACTGGTTAATTGCCTCTACCTTTGTCGGATCTACAGCAATACCTTCCTGGGATACAACATGTCCAAGGAAATGTACTCTGTCCAGCCAAAATTCGCATTTTGAGAATTTGGCATACAGTTGATGCTTCCTTATCGTATTCAACACGATCCTCAGGTGCTCCTTGTGCTCCTCATGATTCTTCGAGTATATAAGAATGTCATCAATGAATACAATGACAAACTTATCCAAATACTCTTTAAAAATCCTGTTCATCAAATCCATGAACGCTGCTGGCGCATTTGTCAATCCAAATGGCATCACAAGAAACTCGTAATGACCATAACGAGTTCTAAACGCCGTCTTAGGAATATCACTTTCTTTGATTCTCAGTTGGTGATATCCTGATCGTAAGTCGATCTTGGAAAATACCGCTGCGCCTTTTAACTGGTCGAATAGGTCATCAATTCTGGGTAACGGATACCTATTTTTGATCGTAACCTTATTCAACTCCCGGTAATCAATGCACAGTCGGAATGTTCCATCCTTTTTCTTGAGGAATAACACAGGTGCACCCCATGGAGAAAAACTCGGCCTGATAAATCCTTTATCCAAAAGCTCCTTTAATTGTACCTGTAGCTCCTTTAACTCCACTGGAGCCATACGGTATGGTGCTTTGGAAATGGGTGCTGTTCCAGGCATCAACTCAATTTCAAACGAGATTTCTCTCTCTGGCGGTATCCCTGGTAACTCTTCCGGAAATACGTCAAGAAACTCATTAACCACAGGAACATCTTCAGCTTGAAGCTTCTGTTCCTCTATAGTATCCACCACATATGCCAGATATCCCATGCAACCACTGGCTATCAGCTTGCTGGCTCTCAGCGAACTGATGATCATCTTCCCGGGTCTTCGAGAAGTATCAACATACTCGAAACTCTCTTCTTCCTCGGGTTGGAAGACTATCTTTCGATTTCGGCAGTCCATCGTAGCTTGGTATTTCCCTAGGAAATCCATGCCTAGAATCACATCGTAATCCATGATCTCCATTACGATCAACTCAGCATATAGTTCCCTATTTGCCACATATACTGGTACATAGGGTAACCAGTAACTGGACAACAATACTTCCCCAGAAGGTAAAGCTGTCTTAAATACCCTTCCCATATTATCCTTAGGAAGTCCTATCTTGTCAGCAAATGCATAGGAAACAAATGAATGCGTAGCACCGGAATCGAATAGTACAGAGGCTACATGACTAGCGACAGGAAGCTGACTTGTCACCACGTTTGATGTTCCTGCCTCTGCGTCTTCCTTGCTGTAGGCCATCACACGAGCATCAGCACGTGACATTCGCTCCTGGCGTTGCGGCCTCACTGGTGACTCTTTCACTCTAGCTTGAAAGGAATGAGCTTGTGGGCGTGTCTGGTGCGGTTGGGAAGTGCCTTGTCCACCCTGCCTATTTGGACAGTTCCTGGCGTAATGGCCTTCCTTTCCACATTCGTAGCAAACAAGTGGCCCAAATCTGCATTGCCCAGAATGTCTCTTCCCGCATGTAGGGCAGTTTTGCACATTGGACTCTGCATTACCAGCTGTTCTTCGTTGCTGGTTTCGATTATTTCCTTGGCGATTCCCAGAAAAATTCCCTTTTCTCTTATTTTGCTGGGATCCTTGGTTGTTGCCCTGGCTTGGTTTCGCATTCTGACTAGGCTTGCTTGATTGACCAACTTGCGTAGACTTCGCCAAAGCCCTCTCCTTCTTCTTTGCCTCCCAGTGTTTCTCTCTTTCCTCTTTCTGTCGGGCTACATGAAACTCAGCCCTGATGGCCCCACTCACACAGTCTGCTACAGAAGTAGGTGGTACTTGTCCAGTATCTACCAATGCAGCAATTTCTGGCCTGAACATCCCGATCATTTTCTGTATCTTTTCCCTCTCAGTAGGGACCACATAAGGACACAAACGGGATAACTGATCGAACTTTCTGCAGACTTCGCTTACCGACATGTTCCCTTGTGTCAACTCTGAGAATTCTTTCTGTTGCTGTCTCAGAGATGCAGGGTCGTAATATTTCTGGTTAAATTCTTCCAGAAATTTCACCCAACTCATGGTAGACACGTCTCTTCTCATTCGTACAGTGTCCCACCAAAACCGAGCATCTTTTCTCAGCACAAAAGACGCACATGCAACCTTTTCTCGGTCGGTTAGGTTCATGAACTCCATGATCACTTGTAATGACGACAACCAGTCTTCAGCCTCTAAGGGATTTGTAGACCCTTCAAATTCTGGTGGCCTCATACGCCTGAATCTTTCATAGAGGGGTTCCAAATTCAATACTGGTTGTGGTTCCGGAGCTCTCTCATGTACTGCAAAACATTTATATGTCATACATAATCATCACCAGTCATATACACATCGGCCGGGATGTACAAAATGGCCACAAGTCTATACAAAAGAGCTTTTCTCTAAGCTACTTATGTACATGTATACATATCTACTGGTCAAGCGTTCCCTACATCTGGGACTAGAGGATATTCTTTTGGATCCTCATCGTCGTCGGTATCATCTGAATCGTCACCGTCCCTAGGCAATGCTCCCTGTCTTGAGTCATCGCCTCTTCGCGGTCTAGACGGTCCGACCTCATGATCATTCATCATTCTTCTCAGCCCGAAAATGTGTGCAAATATCTCATCTTGACCCAGCGTCTCCCGTCGACTCTGCGTCAGATGCTCGATCAGAATCTCTCTCTCGATCGTCCTGATCGTCACCACGAATTCTTGGAGCGTCGGAGGAAACGGCTTGATTACCCTCTGTCTCAACTCCAAGGGTAAACCTTTCCAGAACAGCTCACAACAGTTTGCTTCAGTGAGGTTGGGTAACGGACATCTTCTCCTAATGGTCTCCTCAAATCGTGCTGCGTAAGACATCACTGTCTCACCGGACAACATGACCATCCTCTCGGTCTGGAGAATGTAGTCCCTAACCTCATCAAATCTGGGATACGCAGGTGTATCAGCCTCTCGTCTCTCTGGAGGTGCTGGAGCAGGTGTTGGATCCCTAGGCGGAAACTGATCAGCCAACCGCTGATAGAACTCAGCCCAACTGAATCCTAATAAAATCTCCTGGTCGCAATATTGCCAGAACACTCGAGCATCTCCCTGAAACATACTGACTGCCAACTGGATCCACATATCTTGATCGATGTCACATATCGCCATAATCCTCTCAATGGCATGGAGCCAGTCCTTAGTCTCCATCGACTGTCGTCCACCGTCAAACATCGGGGGACTGCTAGCTCGAAATGCATGTACTGCCCGTGCCGACACTCTCACCCCAATATGTTGGCGTCCACCAACAACTGGAATGTCCACTACCACCGGTGGTTGAACTATCGGTCGTGGCTGTACTACATCTACTGGCACTGGTACTGATACCGGCACTGGTACCGGAGGTCTCTCTGGCACCGGGGGTCTGACTACCGGTCGTTGGGACATAGACGGCCTCACAATAGACCTCGTCCATACCCGTAATACTCCTCTTGGTCGTGGTAGCGGTGGTCTCACATATGGAGGTCTGGTCATCTTGCTACCTATAAGATAATTATTTTCGCATAAGAAAATAATTAGCTAAACTTAAGTAAACTACTTACTTGGATAGCGGTACAGGATGCGCGAAGTGCCAAATCAGGATATGGTAAACTGCTCTGATATACCAACTATAACAGCCGTTGGTATTCAAAACTTAACCCATCTCAAACTAGGCTCTGATATACCAACTGTGGCGGCGGTTGGTATTCAAAACCAAATCAGTCGCAAACCTTGCTCTGATACCAACTGTGACAGCAGTTGGTATTCTAGACTACACCAACCGTAAACCCGCTCTGATACCAACTGTGGCGGCCCGCCACGCGTAGAGATCATACAATACTATTACAGTTGAGCTTATAGCTAACTGCAATAGATTGTACTCTCGTGGGTCGCCGGCTTATCTCTCTCTCTTTTAAAATCATGTCGTTTTTGGGGAAATTTTTTTTTTCCTTAAACATCATATAAAATCTTTTTCCACTAATTACTTTGTTGACAAGTACAAAGTAATATAAATAATACAGTACTTTTGCAAAATATATATATAATTACAAAAGAACTGTTTCCCCTTTTTTTTTCCTTCACTTTAACGCTCAGCGGGAAGACTCTGGCAGTACCATATCCCTCGCCCAGTTATCCCATTTGACACGCGCCATCCCGTCCGCATCCAGTCAAACAAGCTACTGAGCTGGTCGCTTACCTGCAACATTAGCAAAAATGGTGAGCTATAGGCTCAGTAAGTTCAAACATGCAAGAAATGAAATTTCTATGAATAGTACTATTCATCGTAAATAGTATCTTTGACCACTATTCATATATGAATAGTAACTTTGACCACTATTCATACGTGAATAGTAAAGTTGACCACAACACAGTATCACACTAGTACATCTACCGCGATGTTAGTGCTCTCACTAAACTGTCTTATGCTCAATTATGGTACAGTTTCAGTTTTAGGTCATTATCTTTGATTACGTTCTGGTTTTGAGCTCAAGTTGGCAGTACCATTTAAGTGCGCATGACTGGGAGCGGTACATTAGTGCTGACCTCCATAGCCTTAATCTCATGGCCCCGAAGGCAAAATAGTACATGACTGGGAGCGGTACATCAGTGCTGACCTCCACAGCCTTATCTCATACCCCCGAAGGCAAAAGTACCTCCCTATACGGAAGGCTGGTACGTCAGAAAGTGGTTTCATTACCGACTTTTTAACATTCTAACCCGGTGACTTCATATTGCCCCGTGGTTAGGAATGGTTCACATTTTAATTTGAGGTGAGTGAGTTTCATTAACCTCGCTCTAGTGCCCGAAGCACAATTAACCATGTGTCCCATTCTTATAGTGCCCGTAGCACATTTCGTCTCTCTCTCTATTCTATCATAGTGCCCGTAGCACATATGTACCTAACTTATAGTTAGTACATTAAAGTTAGCACAATATTGCTATATGTTGCAGACAGGTAAATGTCTGAACTTACCTTATCAGACTGTTCCCTTTCTCTCTCTTGGATCTTGAATCGCCTTCCTTGTAGGCCGATTTTGGGATCCTACGACAAAACCTTATCTGTTAATTTCATTTCCATTTATAGCTTTTATTTTTCATTAAAAGGCTTAAATAAAACCTATTTATAACTTTTTAGGTTTTATTTATTATTTTCATCATTTTCCCCCAACTTTAGCAAAATTACGATTTTGCCCCAATATTTTAGCAAAATTACAGTTTTGCCCCTGACGGAATTTTATTGATCCAGACTGCATTTTTGGCTCTCAAGAACTTTTCTGACTCTTTTCTAATCATTACCGGGTTCGTTTCTATTTTATTTCCACTTTTTACTTTCCTGGCCCTCGGGAAACACTATTCCGACCTTTACGTCGGTTTAGCGATTTTTTATCGTTTTGGAGCCTCAAATGGACGTTTCACTAGTATTTAAAACGTTCATCTAGACTTTCCCGACCTAGGTCTCCGAGGCTCGGGTTTTCCGTTCCCGACTCGGACCTTTATTTCATTTCCAAAAACGCCCCCCCTCAGGGTCGGTTTTTCAATTTCACTCACGTTTTTCATTTTCAAGGGGACGGGTTACTATTCACGACCCACCCCTTAAATTTTTTTCCTTATTCAATTTTTCCGTTAGGGACTCAGGTTTCCGTCCCGGCCCTAACTTTTATTTTTAATTTCCATTTTACCCCGAATGTCGTTTTTGAAATTTCGGCAGCATTTCGGCGTAATTTTAAGGCTTCCGGCGTTAGGTACGCCTCGAACCGTATGTACCTGCCACGTACTATACCACAAGCCTATTTTATGTAAAAGTTTTCCAAACTTTTACATAAAAACTCACAAAATTCCAATTCCACATTATCACCCACATAACAAATTTTTTTTCACAATTTTACCCTTAATTTGGTTTCGGTTTTCACAACCAAACCGAACCAAATTTTGTCAAACTTTCACCACACTTTAGGCCATTCAAATGTCATGTTTTTAACACATTTTCAAGCCCATTATCTTTGCATTTTCAACCAAATTTCCTAGGGTTTTTACCCTTGTATAACCCACGGCCAAAGAATGAAAACATGCCAAACAATTTTGTTTCATTCTTTCCATTATAAATTCATCATTTGCATATTGAAATGCATAATTCCAATCAACCAAATACCACATAAATCAAGCAAAATTTTCTTCCAAACCATTATTAAACCCCACGGCCATTTAATGTAATTCACACCAAGAATTTTTTTAAGCTTTTCACCATGACATACAAGCTTTATTCTTCACCAATTTCAACTTTGAAAGCATGTTAGCAATTAACCACAAAGTTTTCTCATTGGTTACCTAAGGTAACCCACGGATTTTAAGAAGAAAAACCATGAAAAATTAAGTGAAAAAGGGAGTTACCTTGGTCTAATGCTTCCTTTGTCTTCAAGGAACACTTTGACACTCTTTTTTGTGAAGAAAAGTTGAAGAAAATCTTGGTTTCCCTTGGGTGGCTCACGTACATGCCATGGAAGAAACTTAGAAAAATTTTGTTCTTTTGGTTTGGCTTGAAAAATGGGTCTCGGCCACTTTGTAAAATTTTTGCCGACTTAACCATGCAAGAAAGCCAATTAATTTGGCTCTAAACTAATGGAATTTTGACACCTTTCATGCCTAATTCTTTCTCCATTTTTCAAAAATTAAAAAGGGTAAATTTTGGCCAAATCTTGGCCTTTAGATCAAAAGGTGATTAAATCCTAGCCATTAATGCCACCAACCACCTTATTTATTTCATTTATTAATCTTGATTTATGATGTCATAAATGCAAAAGTGAAAATTGACTTTGACTTTCACTATTCACATTAATTCGACTACTTTTTGACCGATACCGGTTCGAGCTGAAATTTTCCTGAAATCGTCCCGGCATGTTCCTGAGGTCTCCTGTGCAGTCGGATCAATTTAAACTGCTTCCGTTTGATCAAAATCAATCCCGGAAGTTTACCGTCTTTTATTGGCTCGGTTAGGGTTTTCAATGCCGATTTTGGCACCGTTTCACCTGTTTCAACTCAGTGAATTTTTCCAACACTGAATTCTTACTCGTCAGTATTGTTAGAACATTTTCATATATTCTAAACAATATAAATACATTTATTTCACTCTTTAAATAGTACAAATTGTTATATACATACAATTGTACATTTTCATCCGAGAATTGCCTGAATTTCCCGGTTGTCACAGTCATAATCCTTCACTAGCTCCAGCCATCTTCGTTGCCTCATATTAAGCTCCTTCTACGTGAAAATGTATTTGAGGCTCTGCTGGTACGTGTAGATCTCGCCCTTGACACGATATAGATAATGCCTCCATATTTTGAGCGTAAAGACCACCATTGCAAACTCCAAGTCACGCGTCGGGGAGTTCCTTTTGTGGTTCTTGAGTTGTCGCGAGGCGTATACGACTACCTTACCACCTTGCATTAACACGACTCCTAGTCCAGTCTTGGACGCGTCGTTGTAAATTACAAAATTTCCTTATTCAGCATCTGGTATGGTCAGGATTTGTGACGCCTTAAATTCTATTTAAGGGTCAATATATAATTTAAATAAAATTAGTGTGCTAAAAATTAATTAAAAATCTTTTGAAAACCCTAGGTTGGTTTCCTAGTTAAATTCCGCTCAAAAAGTCAACAATTTGAACTTCAAAAAGAAACCATAAAATATTCGGCCATCGCTTGGGTTTTTAATTAAAATTTAAATTCCACAAATCCAAGGAGGATTTAAATTCAAATTTCATCCCTTAGATATAAAGAAGAAATTTCGGCCATAAAGAATAGGAAATAAAGGAGATTTTTATTTGAATCAAAAGCTAGGTCAAAACTCAACCAAAATTCAAATTATTTTTCCTTAAAAACTAAGGGATAATTTTGGCCACCTAAAGGGAAATAAGAGAGAAAACCCTAGCCTCAAAACAGCACAAAAACTTTCCCTTTTGCCCTTAGAAATTTCGGCCAAACAAGGAAGAGAAAGGGAAAGAAAGAAAACCTAGTATAAAAACCCTCTTTTAACTCTCATTCACCCTTCCTTTCACTCTCAAAAATTCGGCCAGCCTTCCCTTGTTTCCTCTCTGAATTTTCTCTCCCAAAACAATAAACAAAAACCTACCTAAAGGCAGCACAAGGATTTAACAAATTTTGAGATAAAAACAAGGTGAGAAATCAAATTTTTCCTTCCTTCTCCTTTTGATTTTAAATCCGAAATTTATATGGTTTTCTCCACTGTTTTCCCTACTGTTTTGAAGACCCCAACACTCACACAAATTCAGCCAAAAAGGAGACCAAGCATAAAAAATAGTGCAGCACAAACAAGGTGTGAATCTCTCTCTCAAACCCTAAAAATTTTGCCTCTTTGTTTCCCTTTCAAAAACCCTATTATCACATGTGTAAAATTTTATGTTTTTGTCAATTTGATTCTTGGGTTGTGTTAACCACATATAAATAAGGTCCTCCACAAAATTTCGTGATCATTGGATGAAAATTGAGTTGATTTGAGACTAATTGAAATTCGGACACAGAAAAACGGAAATCTGGAAAATTACCATATAAACAGTAAATTTGTGTCAGCCATAACTTGAGTTTTAAAAACGATTTTTGAGTGATTCTTGAGCCTAAAATTAAATTCAAGATGTCCCCTAAATTCCTACAAAATTTCAGAACCAAACTCATCGGTTTACCAAGTCAAAATATTTTTCTAAGATAGGCGGACAGAACTGCCAGTTTTTGAACTGAAACTGAAACCCAGATTTTATGCCTGAAAACAACCCCTCGGTTTTTGGCTTCATTGAATAACCAAACGATGTCCAAAAATTAGAAAAATTATATGGAATTAAAGCTACGGATGTCTAGTTTAACATATTAAAAATTTAGAATTTTTGGGATTAAAAATGAATTAATATTAACTTTACAATCAGCCTAGGTCAGTCTGTCCATGTCCAGTAATATCCTAACTTAGAGTTTTTCACAAATTTTAAATCCCAAATGTTTATTAAACGTTTTGAAATCTTTTGTGGCACACTAAAATGATTGGATGATTATGTCTAGACCTAGACTGATCATATGTTGTGATTATAGGATTTATTTGACGTTCTTGCTGGATTTGTGGATCACGTTATCGTAACGCTTGTGCGATAATCGAGGTAGGACGTTCTAGCCTTTTCTGGGAGTAGTCAAGTGTTTTAAATTTTCCTGTTTTATCGATGACATGCTGTTTTTAGTTTATGAAATTATTATATTGTTTTTGATGAAATAAACACATGCAACGTATTTGGTAATTAAATGTGTATTTTAAAACGTGTTTTGATTTATGGCATAATATAACTTGGTAAATACCATCTTTTGAATAATCCGGTGAACATAATTGAGCTCTAGTTCACGATCATTGTAAATAATGCGTGCGTCCCAAAGTTGACGCCATGGGGGAAGGTCCCTAAACCTGCGCAGGGCCGTTCGGCCTATTTAGACCGTAACGAGATGATCTAGGATAATTCAAATTCGAGGCACGTATATTATAGCTACGACAAGTCCTCACTCAAAATATGATGGTTTATTTTAATGATTTATTATTTTTAATATTGGGGCACGTATATTGCAGCTACGCTAAGTCCTCAGCAGAATAAAACTTGTATTAAGAATGTTTTCACGAAATTGTTAATTATTTTTGTTGAAATGATTATTATGCCATGTATTCTTAAATTGTTGATTATCTTTGGAAACGAATATTATGTCATACTTTTAAATGTTACCTGTTTAACCCACCTTTGTTTCTGTCCTACTGAGCCAGCGCTCACGTCCCTTTTCTTTGTGATTTCGAAATGACTACTTCCAGGCGCGGGAGGTAGCAGTTCCGAAAATCGTTGAGATATCCGTTACTACCGAAGATGATGCTATCCGTTTTCTCTATCTTCTTCTTTATGTTTCTCGTTCTGATGTAATGAGACTTTAAGTTTGTACTTTATTTCACATTATTTAAATTTTATGCTTGGGAATATTTTATGGTTGGTAATTTCATTTGAAAACTGATTTTGTGTTTGATTTCCGCATTAAAAAGCATTATTTTCTCCTTTATTTTATTATGTGGTTATGATGCTATTTTATAAATAATTAGGCTTAGCTAAATTATAATGTTGACCCGCTCTTCGTAATAAATGTTTTCCTTAAATCTCGGGTTGATATTATGATTTGGCTGTCGTGTCACGTGTCTAAATTTTGGGCCGTGACAGGATTGGAGCGCTCGTGAGTCAGCTTTTTAACTCCTGAAAGCTCTTTTCACACTTGTCAAACCACTCGTACTTCTTTTCCTTCTTGGTTAGCGCCGTGAGTGGTGCGGCTAGCTTCGAGAATCCTTCCACAAAGCGTCGGTAGTATCCTGCTAAACCTAAGAATCTACAGATTTCTGTTACATTTTTTCGAGTCGGCCAATTGTTAACTGCTTCTACCTTTGCTGGGTCCACGGAAACTCCCTCATAGGAGACCACATGACTGAGAAAATTAACGTTCTCCAGCCAAAATTCACGCTTAGAGAATTTGGCATACAGTTGATGCTCCTTAAGCTTGAGTCAGATGGCTCTCAAATGCTCCGCATGCTCTTCCTCTATCTTAGAATATACAAGTATGTCATCGATAAATACAATGACAAACTTGTCCAAGAACTCCTTGAATACTCAGTTTATCAGATCCACGAAAGCGGCAGGTGCGTTTGTCAGCCTGAACGACATAAGGAGGAACTCATAATGTCCATATCGTGTTTGGAATGCCATCTTAGGGATGTCTGCATCTCGAATCCGCAATTGGTGGCGCCCAAAACATAGGTCGATCTTGGAAAATATGGCAGTGCCTCGTAGCTGGTCAAACAAATCATCGATCCATGGCAACGGATACTTGTTCTTGATCGTGATCTTGTTTAGCTCCTGGTAGTCTACGCACATTCGCAATGTTCCGTCTTTCTTCCTTACAAATAGGACCGGTGCTCCCCACGGCGAGCAGCTCTGTCGAATGAAACCTTTGTCCATCAGCTCCTTTAACTGAGTCTGAAGCTCCTTCAATTCTGACGGGGCCATTCTGTAGGGGACCTTGGATACAGGTGCCGATCCTAGTAATAGTTCGATTTCGAACGATATCTCCCACTCCGGCGGAAGTCCTGGGAGATCTTCGGGGAATACTTCCATGAATTCCTTTACTACTAGTACGTTGTCCAGTCTGGTTTCCGCTTTCTGGGTCGTATCCATTATGTGTGTGAGAAAACTAGTGCATCTACTAGATAGTAGTTGGTGAGCCTTCATTGCCGATATCATCGTCTTTGGTTGATTCGACGATAAGCCCTTGTAGACAAACTTTTCATGTCCGCTCGAGTGGAAGATCACCTCCCGTCTCTGACAGTCTATAATGGCATGGTTCTTGGTAAGGAAATCCATTCCTATAATCACGTCGTAGTCACATATCTCGATGACGATTAGGTCCATGCTCAGCTCGTGGCCGCTGATAACTATTGGTACATGACGTATCCAATAGCTAGACAACAAAACTTCCCCAGAGGGAAAGGCAATTTGAAAAGTCAGGTTCATCTTATCTAAGTTCTTGCCTAACCTCCTAGCAAATTCTGATGATGCAAAAGAGTGCGTAGTGCCAGAATCAAATAAAACTAGTGTAGTGGAGTTGGCGACAAAAAGCTGACCTGTCACCACAGTCGAGGTTTTGGCCTTTGTATCCTCGCGAGTAAAGGCATAAATCCTCCCCTGCGGCTCTGGAGCTTCTAATCTGCCTTGGCTGATCAGTGGGCCTTCAATCCTTCCTTGGGCAGCGTGTAGCTATCCGCTAGTAGGGCGGGCTTGGCCTTGCTGGTTTTACGAGTTCGAGCAGCAGTGTTTAGTAAAGTGGCCTTCCTTGTCACATATGTAACAACCACTGGTGCCCTGGCGGCATTCTCCTGGGTGGCTCCTTTCGTATTTTGGACAAGGCGGGTGTTGATTTTCATTTCCTCCTCGGTTATTTTTCTTTTGAGGAAAGTTCCTTTGCTGGCCTTGATTACCTGGATTCCCTTTCCTCTTATTGTTATTGTTGGATAGTCGGTTGTGTTGGTTGTTTCCCGTACTCTACCCTCTGTGCTGAAATTCAGAGTGCTGTCTACCCTTGGTCGGCTTTGATTGGTTCTTCTCCTCTCTCTTTGCTTTGAAGATCTGCGCCCTCCTTTCTTTGTCTTGGGCTAGCCAATATTCAGCCAAGATGGCTCTGTTGACACATTCGGCCATGGTTGTTGGCCCATGGCTGTGGCTGCAGAA
This sequence comes from Antiaris toxicaria, assembly GCA_035233585.1. Lineage (NCBI taxonomy): Eukaryota > Viridiplantae > Streptophyta > Magnoliopsida > Rosales > Moraceae > Antiaris > Antiaris toxicaria. The sequence goes on along the minus strand of CP141155.1, from coordinate 53,656,815 downwards.
TTGGATGGCTATATTCATCTGAAACATTTTCAACATCCTCTTGACCTTTTCTTTCTCAGTCGGCACTAGGTCAAGGCAAAGTCGGTCTAGCTGTTCAAATTTTCTTAAGGCCTCCATGACTGTCATGCCTCCTTGGCACAAATTGTTGAATTCATCCTGTTGGACTGCTAAGGCTTCGTCGTTGAAGTACATTTCTTTGAACTCGGCAATGAAATCTACCCAGTTCATTTCATTGACGTTCCTTCTAATGGCCACGGTCTTCCACCTCTGGCGTGCTCCTTTCCGTAGGGCTAGGGATGCGCATATAATGTTTTCTCCTTCGGTCAGTCCCACGAGGTCTAGAATGACTTGAACATCAGTCAGCCAGTCGTCAGCTTCAATAAGGTTCGTAGTGTAATGACCGCCATTTTCATGGCACCTACTTACCTGTAATAAGTCATTAAGGAATAAAATGGACATAATTTAATTCCTTTTAGTGCAAATTTAAGTAACACGGTCAGGTACACAGCCGTGTGAGTGACCGTGTGCCATTCGGACTGTGTATCTATTAATAGCCGTGTGAGTGTACATAGTCGTGTAGTGTAACACGGTCAAGTACACGATCGTGTAAGAGGCTGTGTACCGCTCAGATAGATGAATATATTTCAAAGACATGGTCGTGTTGAGTAGTTTCAACTAGTACATGTCTGTGTCTGAAATGTACACGCCCGTGTTGCGTTGCACACGCACGCGTAAGAGTCCGTGTAGAACGCTGTGTAATGAGCCGAGAGTCACTGTAATGACTCTCATGAATTATGAAACTTAATTACTATGCAATGATGTAATTAAATTAATAAGCACAGTGTGCTTTTCAGTTGAATGAATTAAACAGGAATAGTAACGTTTAATTACTATTCATGCAGTGAAAGGGGTAACCGACAGTGAAATCGGTCCACCCTATTATGTGAGTATGCGTTGAGACACGCAATATCAAGAAACCGGTCTAGACGACCATTTCATGATACAGAACTGATGAGCTAGTCATCAGTACGCTCAGACTGGTCATCTCAGCGCAGCAGTGATAATTACCCTAATAGATGTATAGTATCGAGAAAAGCGGTCTAGATGACCTCTTCTCGCCCATAGACTGACAAAATCAAAGTCAGAACGCTCAGATTAGTCAGTCAAATAGTGAACAGTGATTAGTGAATAGTGAGAAACGCAGTGTCAGGTTAGTGGCCAAGACGGCCTTAATTTGGCATAAAACTGATATATTAATAGTCAGCAGGCTCAATCTGGTCAATTGAGCACAAAATGTAGATTTTGTTTAAAAGATACGCAGTATCGGGATGAGGGTCAAGACGACCTTTTCTCGCCCCGAAACTGATATATTTAGACTCAGGACGCCCAAATTAGTCAATCAAGCACTTGACACGTTTTTCAAGACGGGGTCATACAGATCCCGAAAACTGGTCTAAAACACCTCAGGTGGACGTAAAACTGATAAATTTGAAATCAGCACGTCCAAATTAGTTAAGAGAGACTGTGTTTGAAATTTCACGCGAAAACGCCTCGTTATGCGTGCACAGTGTCAACACAATGTAGGCCTAACCATAGTATCAAGAAATTGGTCAAGATGACCTTTTCTTGATATAAAACTGATATATTTGAAATCAGAATGCTCAAATTAGTCATTTGAGCACAAAAAGTAATTTTTGACCGGGACCCATGCAGTATCGGGAAACTGGTCGAGACGACCTCGGATGAAGATAAAACTGATATATTTGGGTTCAGCATGCCCAAATTAGTCAGTATAGCCTATCTTAAAATTTTTCAAAAAATTAATATAAAAAGACGAAATTTTTGGGACTATTGAAAAATAGCCCCCATAATTTTCCAAATCCCATTTCCTCCCCCAACACCACACGAGGATGAACAGTAACCATCAGTCGAATCCGACCTCCGTTTTCGACACCACCGGCACCAATGGAAAGCTCTCGACGAGCTGATTCCAACGGTGGGCTGAGTCGACCGAACCGACGCCGGAGCACGCCGCACGCGCCGCCCAAAGCCGCCGATGGCCGAATTTTTCAAATCGCCGTATCTCTGTCGTCCGACGTCCAAATGCCACGATTCTGGTCCCAATGGATTCGTGGTGAAGAGTAGAACAAAACCCAGGCTTCATTTCACGTCAACAGTCGCCGGATCGCGACGCCCAAGGTTCGCCGTCGCCGTCGCCGTCGCCATCGCGGCCGTCGAATCTCGCTATTCCGGCGGAGTTGAGTTGCAAGGTCGGTGTCAAAATGCTTAGAACAACACGTAGATCAAAAGCCCCAAATCAATTTTGGGCAACAACGCCGGAAAATGAAGATCTAACACCGCCGCCGTCGCCGACTTTTCGAGGGCCGATTTCCGGTGATAGGAGCCTCGGTTGGTAAAATTGACACCACCAATGGGTTCCTCTCGTCGAGCTCTTCAAGATGGTGGTCGCCACTCCCATCGCTGCCGTGGTCAACGCCGGTCAACGGCGGTCAACACCGGTCAACGGCGACCCGGAGACCGAAAATTGAAGAATGGCCCGTTGGCCTATTTTCGACGTTCCGGACACATCCGCGGCATCGGATTTGCAAACCGGAGTTTCAAAAGTGAAGAACGACGATTCAAAGATTGTGCGGTCGAGACCGAACGGTTCGTCCGACCGCCGACGGGAACGATTTTGGTAGTGGTTTTGATCCCTTGATTCCTCAATTTATTATTAGAAATAATTATGTATGAATTATGGTTTACTGACTTGAGGAATTGTAAGAAAAATGGATGAAATGTCGAAAAAGAGAATGTGAAGAAATGTGAATATTTTTACTTAAAAAGCGGAGCTTTTACGTAAAAATTAGGCTTCTGGTTTAGTACGTGGCAGGTTAGAATAGGTTAGATGGTTTTGAGGCGTTTCCTAAACGCCGGAAACCCAAAAATTAAGCGGAAATGCTGCCGAAATTTCTAAAACGGCACAAAGGGGTATTTTAGGAAACGAGGGCTGAAAATGTTATCGGGATCCCCCTCGATGACCTAGGTCTAGGAAAGAAGGACGGACGTTTACAGGATTAGTGAACTGCCCAATTAGAAATCTCGAAATGCAAGAAAACGACCCCTAGATCAGAATAGTGCCACCCGAGGGACGGGTGTGATCTAAGTATAAAATTTGGGGCGATTACATCGGTAACGGTAACCCGACAGGCTAAATGGTCATACGGGAGGTATTCTGTCAGTTGACTGGTCGGTTAGCCAGTCAAGGACCAAGTCGGAATGGGATAGTGAGAGACAGTGATTAATTTGTCAAGTAGACAAATTAATCAAGCACGATTAAAAATTAGATATCAAATTTCCCAAAGTAGAGCAGTTGGGTACCGATAGGCATCGGTACCACACAACGATAAGTTTATTAGTTCCTAATGATAGAGTGACCTAAGAGCGACGTTAATTAATTTATTGGGTAAATAAATTAATTAACAATGATTAGAAAATCAAATTCTTAAGAAGAGGGCAATTAGTACCGATAAGGATCGGTACCACATAACGAGAATTTTTATTAGTCACTGATGACCACGGTGAGCTAAGAGTGAATGTTAATGTAATGCATTATGATTACAGGGAGGTACCTGTATTGTGACGAAGGCGAGAGTATAAACTGTCTGCTGACAGGTAAGTACAACTCCGCCTACAGCATGGATAAAATGAATTTAAAATGATGCTTTTCCAGTACTTTAAGTATGTATCTTGCACACGATGCTGCACAGCATACATAAGAGCATATAGTTTCACAATCGAGTAGATTGGTGAAAGAACAAGTTAGAAGCCATAGATCCCTACCGCGTAGGATTGGGGACAGCTTAGAGAAGCGCATGGCTAGAACAGTTAAACAAGATGGAAATAAATAGGTGTGTCGTACCGGCTCCCTCAGTCGAAGGGGTTTCCAGTTAAAGAAAGTTAAGGCCAAAAGTTGAGCATCAGTTTATGGCTCTTCGGCATTAGTTGACCTCGGGAGTTACCGTTGGTCTGCGCGCACACGGTACTGACACATGGGCCCTAAATAGACAAGAAAAGAAAAGAGAAGTTTGAAGCATAAATGAACATAACCGGACCATGCATTAGTTATAGTTCGCTATGCTTTCTTTTTCAGTAGAGTGCATACAGTACACTATGCTTCTGTCATGCATAAAGTATGTGAAGTTTTATATTCAGTGTTATGACATGTTATGTGATGACATGATATGTGAGCTGATATGTGATATGCTTATATGGTATGTGATTTATAAAGTGATATATGTCATGCTTATGATTTTAAGTATGTACTATGTTCTAAACATGTTTTGCGGTTAACATGTTGTACTTACTGGGCATAAAGCTCACGGAGTGTGTTCATGCTGTAGGTAAGCTTCCTATAGCGCAAACACCAAGGGGCGATGATGGCGGCGGAGGTGGATGTGAGGATGAGGTTATGGATACACCGCGAGTATTCTTCCACACAGTATGAGTAAATAATATTTTGAATGGTGACAGTTAAATAGTATTTTAAATAGTAAAGGTTAAACAGTATTTTGGAACAGTAAACAGTATATGTATGAATAGTATATTTAAATAGTGTCTGGTGAATATTAATCAGATAAACAAGTATATAAGTGTGTATGTATAATTGAAATCCTTATGTTTTTCAAATTCCGCATTTTAATAGTATACGTATGTGAATAGTAAATACGTACGCGTATAAAAAAAAATCCCTCTAAATTTATGGTATTAAGTTCAGTAAGTTTAAGTATCGGTTTCAAAAAGGGAGTATAAGTAAAAGCTAAAGAAGCAAGTAATATAGTTTTCAGTGACGGTCCGGGCCGCTGAGGGCACGGGGCGTCACATGTAGTCCCTTCAATTCAGGCACCTTCATGCGCCTAAACCGCTCGTATAAGTCACCCTCTTTATAGGCTGGTGCAATGACATTGGCTGCTGTAGGAGCAGCCACAGCTGGTGGTGTTGGCATTACTTGGGCTGGTGGGACCGCTTGCTCTCTAGGAGCGTCGGGGGCTGCTGGTGCAGCTTGGACTGGTACCTCCACAGGTTATGGGGCCTGTTATTGTCTGTTCATTTGTTCTCTAAGCTGGTTAAGCTCCCATTGTTGATTTACTATCATTTCCTGCATCGTTGCAAGACGTGCCAGTAGCTCATCGTCTCGCGTAGCTTGGTTTGTTTGGGCTCTTGTTCTTGCCATTGTCTCTTATGTAACCCTATCACATAACAGAAAAGAGAACATAAGCTTCTCACATTTTGTACTTGGGATTTGTATTTACATATCATTTTCTTTCTTACTAAATAACTTCATTTTAAGCATCATACATATATACATACTATATCTTTCCTTTCTTCTCTTAGGCTTATGATGTTTAATACAACTATCGTGTCGTATTAGGACATCGTCTGAGTGCCAAGAGCCCTCCTGTACTCTTTACCATCCTTGATCATACTCATAGAAAAATCATATTTAGGCCCTCAGGGCAAAATGATACTTCTTTTCATAAAACATCTCATAAAACATATATATATATATTAAATTTGGTGGGAGTGACACACACTTCCCAAAATACGATCCCATTAAGTACATTAAGTTGAGTCAGACGGGAAAAGCTACTGCTTCCCTCTACATAAATACATAACAAAAATTTCCGTGAAAAGGGTTACTACTACTCAGAGGACAATCATGACTCTGCATCGGACATTTCCTCATTCTCGCTTTCACTCAGGGGAAACTCCTTGGGGTCTTCATCCTCGTCTCCCCAAGCAAAATCAACTTCATCATCACTGGCGATGATAACTTGGGGCTCATACATTTCTACTCCCTCATCGTCACTGATGTGATCGGGGATCTCCTCCTCCTCGTCGTTAGGTTGGCCATCGGGGATAGCCTCATCGCTGTCTTCATCCATCTGGTGTCCGGGAGACTGAGGGGCTAGTTCGGGGTCCTCCATCGAGTCTCTATTGTCTTCAGGTACTGCTGGCCGTGGTTCGGCTGCAAGCTCTTCTTCGGCCAGCTGAGGTGCAGTGTTTGCCAGGTCAGGGTTGAGTGCCACTCGCTCAGCGTCCACTATGTCTCAGATTAGGTGCCTCAAGTTCTCATGTGGTGGAGGGTAGTGGACGAGGTCCCTCACGTACCATGGAATCCCTCTCCAAAGCAAGTCGGTTACCTCTGTGAATGGCTTGTCTAAGTGGATGCTCAATAACATGGCGTCCAAAAATCACTGACAGTAGTGTACCATCGTCTCTCCTTCGTAAATGTCCCAAATGTTAGAGAGGACGTGATATCTCCTCTCATACATATCATCCCAAATGTCTGCATCCTTAGCTTGGTCGTCGAAGTTACGAAGGTCTTGGCAGAACTCATCCCACTGCATTGCTAGACCCCTGATCCTGCGTCGATCATTCCACCATGTCATTACTAGTCCTCGTAATCGGCTACTGGCCATTACCACCTGTAGACGGGGTGGAATATGTCACCCTTCGAAGATTGTCTCCATATGATGAATCTAATAAGGGAGTTCGTATGGGTTGCTGTCGTTGTATGTGTGTGGTCACATGGTGGCCAAAGCTACACTTGCTTCTCAATACTCTCACACTTACTGAAGGTCAACCGGTGCGGCCATTCTCCTATTAAAATTAATTGTCAACTCATATACCAAATTTTTGAAAAACAAAAGCTAACTTACTTGGACAGATGAGGCAGGCGTACGGCGATGTGAGGTAGGGTGGCAGGAAACTGCTCTGATACCAACTGTGATGCCCCGTGCCCTCGGTGGCCTGGACCATCACTAAAAACTAAACTTGCTCGCTTGATTGCTTTATACTTTCTAGCAATTTATACTTAACTAGATATCGTAAAATTAGGGATTTTTTTTACATGTACGTATTTACTGTATACGTACGTATACCGATTATTGTTCAAAAATACTATTTAGCGATTACTATTCAAAAATACTATTTAATGGTCACTATTTAAAAAAACTATTTAATGGTTACTGTTCCAAAATACGGTTTACAGTTACTATTCTAAAATACGGTTTACGATTACTATTTAAAAATACTGTCTGACAATTAATATTCAAAGTACTATTTAACCATTATTATTGAAAATACTGATACTCAAATTTGTAGAAGATAAACTCGTGATGTCTCCATAACCTTGCCCTCACATCCACCTCCGCCGCCACCATCGCCCATTAGGATTAAGCTGTAGGACGCTTACCTATAGCATGAACACACTACGTGAGCTTTACGCCCAGTAAGTACAACATGTTTACTGCAAAACATGTTTAAACATAGTACATACTTAAAAACATATAAGCAGTCATGTATCACATATACCACTTTAACATATCACATATCACATACCATATAGCACATATCATATCAAGGATTATAAAACTTCACATAACATGTGCATCACAGAACATCGTGTACTGAATGCATCTAGAAGCATGGTGAACTATAACTAATGCATGATCCGGTTATGTTCATTTATGCTTCAAACTTCTCTTTTCTTTTCTTGTCTATTTAGGGCCCATGTGTTAGTACCGTGCGTGCACAGACCATCGGTAACGCCTGAGGTAAAATAGCCAGAGAGCCATCAACGGATGCTCAACTTTTTGCTTTAACTTAAAACCCTTTCATTTGAAAGGGCCGGTATGACACGCTTACTACTTTCCGTCTTGTTTATCTTTTCTAGCCATATGCTTCTCTAAGCTGTCCCAAATCCTACATGGTAGGGACGTATGGCATCTACTTGCTTTTTCATCAATCTACTTGATTGTGAAACTACATGCTCTTAAACATGTGGTGCAACATCGTGTGCATGGCATACACATTTTAAAATACTGTGAAACATCATTTAAAAGCATTTTCGTTCATGCCATAGGTGGAGTTGTACTTACCTAATTGCAAGCAACTTGAAATCACGCCTCTATCAATTCACAGGTTACTACCTGTCATCAATAACGTTTTTCATTAATACTCTCGTTGAGTCACTATTAACGTTAGTGACTATTACTTGCGTTTCTATGGGGTTCCGAGACCCGTCGGTACCCTATTGGCCTATTATGGGGAATTGGTGTCTAACTTGTATCGTGTTTGATCAACCGTCTACTTGATAGATTAATCATCATTCCTCACTGTGTTGTTTGAAACGCGGCCCTTGACTGGTTTACCACTCAGTCAACTGACCGGTTAACTCGCGTGTTGGTAACTAAGTAGTCTATCGAGTTACTATACGTGAACTTGGTGCAGTAACCGACCGGGTTACTTCACTTGTTGGGGCTTGGTAGCCTACTGGGCTACTAAGACTTGTTTGGTGAAATGGCCCATCGGGCCACTATGGCTTGTTTGGCGTAATGGCCCACCGGGCCACTATGGCTTATTTGGGGTAGTAGCCTACCGAGCTACTAAGGCTTGTTTAGTGTGGTAGTCTATCGGGTTACACACTATTTTACTTTGAAAAATTGTTTGGGTTGGCTTGTAAAAATCTTAGAAAAATTCTTTATTTTGAAACCGTCCCCTTATCACCCCGTTGGAAGGTGGCGGACATTTTTATAAAAACTGTGGTCATATTTTAAAGTGTTAAAAACACATCTTTATTTTGAAGTGTATAAATCACATTTTTAAAGCTTGCATTTTAAAGGTGGTTTTTGAACCATTTTTGAAAATAATTTTGAAACTTCATCTAAAAGACTTTGCTTGAAATTTTGTCGGATATGAAAGTTTTCATCCTCGACAAGATGAACAAATCTTGTGTTCATTTCAGAGCCTAAAATGTGACAACCGGAAAATTCGGGCATTCTCGAAAGAAAATGTACAAATGTATGTATATAACAATTTGTACTATTTAAAGAGTGAAATGAACAAATTTATATTGTTTAGAATGTATTAAATTGTTCTAACAATACTGACGAGTAAGAATTCAGTGTTGATAAAGTTCACTGAATTGAAACGGGTGGAACGGTGCCAAAAACGGTATTGAAAACCTAATTGGCACATTATGGTGCACTAAAAAGATGAAAAACTTCCAGGATTGATTTTGATCAAACGGAAGCAGCATAAATTGATCTGACTGCACTAGAGACCTCAGGAACCGCCGGGATGATTTCAGGAAAATTTCGGCTCAATCCCACATCGGTCAAAAAGTAGTCGAATTAATATGAATAGTGAAGTTAAAGTCAAAGTTTTTACTTTGCATTTATGACATCATAAAGCCATTTATTTAATGGATTAAATATGGTAGTTGGTGGCATTAATGGCCAAGATTAAATTTGCTTTTGATCTAAAGGCTTAGATTTGGCCAAAATTAGCCAAATTAAATTTTGTGAAAATATGGAAAGAAATGGCATGAAATGTGTTGAATTTTCATTGGTTGGAAGCTAAATTAATTGGTTTCCCTTGTTACTTAAGTCGGCCACTTTGATACAAAGGCACCCGTGTTAGGAAATGCCCTAAGTATTAGAGACATTTTGATGTATTCATTTTGAACTGGATAATAAAATTATACTTAGAGGTTATTCATTACATTGCTATCTGTCCTCGTCTTATTTACATGTTAAAGTAAATGTAAGCAAATATGGCTCACTGACTGCATGTGTTAAAACTGTTAGAACATTGCATGCAATGGACTTTTGTATGCGAGAAGACAATGTTCTAAAGTCAGCAGTCTAAACTATGGTCTATAGTCTATGGGGTTAGACCGAGCATCTAACTCATGTTAAGACTATTATATTGTCTAAAGCCTTAAAGGGGACGGTTTGTCTTGACTGTCTGGAGCTGGACTCCCAAGTAGAGACATGGATATGTTGCTCGGAGGTGACATATTAGACTAGGACTAAAGCGTGATTGATCTACATAGTCCGTTATGAGTGGATCAATCTGCTTTTGACGTTCATTGTGCAATAACGTTAATCCTGAGTAAATGAACTTCTTCATGTATATGACTTGTGTACTTTGATGTTCCAATGGCTAAAGCGTCTCAGAGGTAGTAAGCTTATAGACCGGTTCATTGGGTGCATAACTTGTATACGATGAAGGGTTTGTTTGCAGATATCGGAATCATAGCTCTGAGGAGTTAAAGGTATCCTCTTAAAGGCATTATACTGAATGTGAAAATGGACAAGGCTTTGGGTCGTCTGCTGGGTGGATGACTTCTTATTCACATATGGTGAATAATCATTTTCTTGATTCGGTAGTATAATGGAACTTTAAGATAGCCTGATCAGTAGGATTAAACGGACTTTGACCTAAGGCTGATCATGGATATCATATGAGGGTTTTGCATATATGACAAGGTCATTGGATAGTAGCTCGTCACAGGCTTACGTAATACGGTATATAATTGGGAGTTCAGTTTCAGGTTTATAGTGGTGTGACTCTGAAACTAGTGATCATATGATTGAGTTGTTCGGTAAAGAATGATGATCATATGGAATCACGGGAGCCCGATTATATATGTCCAATCAGTCCCTCTACTAGCTCCACATAATTCCTTAACGTTTGGCAAATTGATTTGTGTATGCTATTGGCTAGTTTATTATGCATGGATGGTGATAATACAGGATTAGGATGGTAGACAAGATTCTCTCCGGTTGGATTCAGATTTTGTTTTGGATAATAGAGTACACAATTATTCGAACTCCAAATAAAGTTGCCATGATTTTATTTGAGATTGGATTGGAGTTGTAGAAAATTATCCATGAGAACAAGAATATGAAACACAACCGTTTTGTGGAATTTGAATTTTGAATTTTGAAATTTGAATTTTGAATTTTGAAATTTGAAATTTGAATTTTGAAATTTGAAATTTGAATTTGAAATTTAAATTTGAAATTTGAAATTTGAAATTTGAAATTTGAAATTTGAATTTGAAATTTGAATTTGAAATTTGAAATTCAAATTTTGAATTACAGTCCAAGAAGGATTTGAATTTGTTGTGGAAAATCCACAAGGTTTGAAATTCTAATTTGAGTTGGATTTGGAGAGGATAATCTTGTTAGAATCCTACTTGAATTTTGAATCCAAATCCCAACAAAAGCGGATGAAATTTTTGAGGATAATCCTCATGGAAAAATTCAGATTTTTGTGGATAAGATTCAAGGGAATAATTCAAGTTTCAATCCCAGTTGAATTTGGATTCTCTCCTCCCTGAAAAGTGGCCGAAAAGTTGGAGAATCTCTCCTAAGAAATTCGGTTATTTTTGGATAAGGTTGAGATAAGATTCAAGCTTGAAAATCCTAGTGGAATTTTGATTCTTCCTTATCCTAAAAGTGGCCGAAAATTTGGAGAAGATTTTCTCCTAGAAATTTCAGATTTTTTGGTTGAAAAAGGGAGATAAAATTCTAGTTAAAATCTTGTTTAGATTTGGATTGGATTTATCCTAAGAAAACCGAATTTAATTGTGGAGATTCTCCCTTGGAAAATTCAGATTTTATGGATATGGATAAGGAGAAAATCTTTTCCTAGTCCAATTCGAATTCAGAGAATCACCTCATGCAGGTCTATAAATAGAGGTCCTGCCACTCCAGTTCTCTAAGACCACAGACTCTCAGGTGAGCAGGCTTATTGTTGCACAGCTCATCGTGACAATAAAGTTCTTTAGAGATCTGGGTGGTCGGAAGAAGACTAGCAGTGCTAGCATACCGATCGAGGTTCAGAGTGCCCACACACTCAGCCATTCGGGAATGGGAGAATAGTAGAGAAGGCTAGTTGGTTGAAGCCTCCGGTCATTCTCCTCCTGCAAGATTGGCGTCCTTGAGGTATGAGTTTTAATTGTTGGTGGTTTATTGTATATGGCATCATGAGATATTTAACGATCTTAAAATTTTTATTGTTCCGCTGCGCCACTCTGATACGTTTTTACCGATTTATTTTCTTACAATTGGTATCAGAGCCATCTCATGACTATGCCATGTACATAAATTAGACAATTACTTAGTCTTTTTATTTATGTATGGATTTGATATTTAGAGAGTGGCATTCTAAGGTTCCTTTATGTTGTTATCATGGATTATGTACAAAGTATGTGGTTATTTTATTTGAATTATTATAAGCATGCTTGTTTATACCGGTTATGGTTCCTTAGAATTTAGAAAAATTGTATCTAGGAATTTTTATGTAACCATGGGAGCTGTTTATTAACACTGTAATTTTCCCATGGATTTTAATTTTTTGTCTCTTAGAATTTTTATGGTTAGAATTTTTGTATACCGGAAATGGTTTAGGAATTTTTTATATAATTATTCTTGGAGGAGATTGAAGATTGAAGACCGTAATTTATTTTTTCCAAAAGTTAAATTTGATTTAAAGATTGAAATTTTGATTGTGTGGAAAATTTCAATTTAATTGGGATTCAAATTAATTTTTGGAGATCCTAATAGGTAAATTGGAATATGGCACGAAAATCGAGACACGACCCCTTGGGATAGGCCGACGGACCTTGGTGGGGCTGCAGCCCCTATCTTCGGGCAGAATGGGGCTGCGGCAGCCCCTGTGCAGGCCCACACCACCCCGACCGCAAGCTTGGCATGCAGCCCTGGGTGGCCGTGGCCTGCCCAAGGCTGGCGGCAGCCTGGGCATGCAGCCTCTGGCTGTAGGCGCTGCCTGCAGCCTGCAGGCTGCTGCGCCTAGCCTGGGCGTGCAGCCTGGTGCTGCAGGCTTGGCCTGCAGCCCGGCAGGGCTGTAAAGGGGGCGACCGTGGACTGCCAGCCCCTCCGGGGTTGGTGGCTGCCCACGGCGGCTGCTGCCTACGGGGGCGGCGGTCCGACGGTCCAAAAATCAAAAAATTTTAATTTTTAAATTAGAGATTTAATTTTAAATCATGTTTAAAAATATGTAATTAAAAGTTTGAAATTTTTGTAATTACATATTATTACACGTGATGTTTAAAATTGTTTAAAATTTAAATTTGAAATTCGAATTTGGAATTTGAATTTGAAATTTAAATTTTTGGATATTTAAATTTTAAATAATTCTTGGGATGAGAAATAAATGGAGAGGCTACATAAAGAAGGATACAAGAAGACGGAACAAAATTCAAGACCCAAAGAATGCTTTAGATGGAATTTTATAATCTTTATTTTCTTTGTTCTAGGATGGAACCATAGCTTGGTTATTCTGTCAATTATTTCTGTGATATGTCATGGATGAATAAATATGTATTGATGGATGTTTTATATGCATATTTGATAACATGTCATATAGGATAGGTGAGTTCCGCTCATACTATATTGATCATACATAATTTGTCAAAACTTGCATGTTTTTCAAAATATTGAGTGGGAGAGGGTTTTAAACAAAGCCCACGGCCTCCATTGTTGATCCATATGTGAAAGCATGGTAACGCCTCGCGTCAGTTCTGCCCTAACCACACCCCTCGATAGGTGTTTACCACCGCCGGTATACTAGATTGGATCTCCTATGTGGAAAACGTGTTCGGGTGCGATCCTATTCATGACCACCCCTCGGTGGCTTGGTAGGACGTGGATCGGGCTACGTAAACAATGGTTATACACTCAAGACTCGTTTAGTTATTAACCTTCCCTAGAAGCTCTGTTAACTAAACTGGTGGCCAAATAAGCGGTTATTAATATATGTCTTAACCTTGGAGGATTTAAGGCAACATATATTAATTGGACGGGGTCGATGTTCCGGCTATTTGTTCTCATGACCACCCCTCGGTGGCTTGGGGCAATAGGTACTGAGAATTACCGTTGCAATGCTACATGTTTTTTCAAGTTTCATGTAGGAACATACTTGTATGTTTTATTTGCTAAATTATCTGTATATTTGCTTGGGCTTTGTAATGATGTCTAGTATAATTTTATTTCAGTTCAAAATGTCACCGACACCCCTCATTTCAATACTTACTAAAAATAAGCTGAATGGCGATAATTATAAAGACTGGAAAAGAAATCTATTAATAGTTCTCAGCTGCGAGAGACACAAGTTCGTACTGGACGAACCATGCCCACCTGGGCCCAAACCTGACACACCACTTGAGGAGGTCCCGGTTGCCTATAATTGTTGGAGAGAATCTAATGAAATAGCTCGATGCTACATCCTTGCTAGCATGACGAGTGCTTTACAAAAGCAGCATGAGACTTATCAAGTTGCTGGGGAGATCATGGACAATCTGGAGGACATGTTCGGAGGCCAAGAAAAATTGGCTCGACAGTCCGCTATCACCAGCATTATGAACTCCAAGCAAAAGGCGGGTACTCCGGTGAAGGACCATATGATCACTCTAATGGGATTCTTCGCTGAGGCTGCCAAGAATGGTGCTGAGTTGGACTACAACACCCAGATCGAGATGGTGTTCAAGACTCTGTCTAAAGATTTTGTGGGGTTTAAGGCCGCATACAATCTGGCGACAAAGGAGTTAGGACTGACCGAGCTCATGAAGCAACTACAGGCTTATGAGTGGATAATCAGGGATGAGGATGTGGTCCGACCTAAAGGCGAGGCCAATTTGGCGGAATCTTCCAATGCCTCACAGAAGAGGAAGAGGCCAAATAAGAAGCAAGTGGCTTCTAGTTCTACTAATCCTCCTGTCTTGGACGGGAAGAAGAAGAAGAAGAACAAGAAGCCAAAGGACCCTAAAAAGTCCAAATGCTTCCATTGTGGGAAGGTAGGTCACTTCAAGAAGGCTTGCCGGGAATTCCTAGCCGCCAAGGGCAAGGAAGGTAAGGAACTTCATTACTTGAAAGCGTGTTTGGTGGAAGAATCGAAAGACACATGGGTCATTGATTCGGGCGCCACTAATCATGTTTGTGTTTCTATGCAGGGGTTCGTGGAAACGAGAAGTCTACATGATAGGAGCCTCTCGTTACGGACTGGAGATGGTAGCTTTGTGGTGGCTGAGGCAGTGGGAGATGTTTATCTTTATTTTGATCAATTTAGGTTTATTTTATTGAAAGACTGTTTTTATGTTCCTAATTTTAGGAGGAACCTTATATCGGTAGCTTGTTTAATAAAGGATTCTTATTCAGTTTCTTTTAGTAAAAGAGTTGATATTCGTAGAAATAAGTCTTTTATCTGTTCTGGATGGATGGATGGAAACCTATATTTGATCAAACCAAAGATGTACTCACTGCTTGACACTGAATTAATTGATAACTCTAAAAGGTTGAAAGTTTCTCACTCTAACAAGGCGTATCTTTGGCATTTAAGACTTGGTCATATTAATCAGGATAGGATTCAAAGATTGGTGAAAGACGGTCCTCTAGAATCTCTGGAGGAGGTACAACTTCCCCAATGTGAGTCTTGTCTAGAGGATAAAATGACTAAGAGGTCTTTTGGAGTTAAGGGTACAAGGGCTCAGGAGCTCTTAGAAATTGTGCATACTGACGTATGTGGCCCCATGAACGTCACAGTACGAGGAGGGTTCGAGTATTATGTCTCTTTTATAGATGATTACTCGAGGTATGGATATGTGTATCTGATGCACCGCAAGAGCGAAACCTTTGATAAATTCAAAGAGTATCGTGCGGAAGTGGAAAAGCAATTGGATAAATCCATAAAGACACTTCGATCTAATCGAGGTGGTGAATATCTCTCCGATGAATTTCTAGGACATCTTGTAGAGAACGGGATATTATCGCAATTGACTACACCTAGTACTCCACAACAGAATGGTGTAGCCGAAAGGAGAAACAGGACCTTATTGGATATGGTACGGTCCATCATGAGTTATTCAACGCTGCCATTATCTTTTTGGGGATATGCTTTACAAACGGTGTGCTATATTCTGAACCAGGTTCCGAGCAAATCAATTCCTAGAACTCCGTATGAATTGTGGCATGGCAGGAAGCCCTCCCTTGGACATATGAGAATATGGGGCTGCCCGGCACATGTACTAGATGGGGATGCGAAGAAATTGGAACCAAGATCAGAATTGTGCATGTTTGTAGGGTATCCAAAAGGAACTAAAGGAGGTCTGTTCTATAACCCGAAGGAACAAAAAGTCATTGTCTCAACCCATGCGACATTCTTGGAGGAAAGTCACATGAATGACATTAAGCCTCGAAGCAAAGTGGTGCTAGAGGAGTTATCGAGTGAAAGAACTGCTCCACAGATTTCGGTCTTGGACGCAAGTCCGTGTTCCAGTGAAAGACCTGCAGACGATCAACAATTTAGGGTGCCTCGTCATAGTGGGAGGGTTTCGAAGAAACCTAATTTCTTCATGTATGATGCTGAGGTATACCAGGCCGAGGCTCATGAGCATGAGGAAGATCCGGTCACATATGATGAAGCTATAAAGGATGTTGATTCTAAATCTTGGAAACAGGCTATGAAAAATGAGATGGATTCTATGAAATCCAACTCTGTTTGGGAACTTGTAGATTTGCCGGATGGGATAAAACCCATTGGATGCAAATGGGTCTACAAAAGAAAGAAGGATGCGGAAGGGAGAGTGGAAACTTTCAAAGCTAGACTGGTTGCAAAGGGATACACGCAAAAGGCTAGAATCGATTACAAGGAAACCTTTTCGCCTGTTGCTATGCTGAAGTCTATCCGTATTCTTCTGTCCATTGCTGTGGCTCTCGATTACGAGATCTGGCAAATGGATGTCAAGACGGCATTCTTGAATGGCCATCTTGAAGAGTGTATCTATATGATACAGCCCGAAGGGTTCGTAGCGAAAGGCCAAGAAAGGAAAGTCTGCAAGTTGCTTTGATCCATTTATGGATTAAAGCAAGCATCCCGCTCATGGAACCAGAGGTTTGATCAAGCGATTAAGACATTTGGTTTTGAGCAGAACGTTGATGAACCTTGTGTTTATAAACGTATTAAGGATGGAAAAGTGGTCTTTCTGATACTCTATGTCGATGATATACTACTCATTAGGAATGATGTAGGGAACTTATCATCGGTCAAGCTTTGGTTACACCAGTAGTTTGACATGAAGGACTTGGGAGAAGCTAATTATGTTCTAGGCATTCGTCTCTTCAGAGATCGAAAGAACAAAATGATAGCGTTATCCCAAGCTTCATACATAGATAAAATAATTGACAAATATGCAATGCTAGAGGCAAAGAAAGGCTCACAACATTCTATTGCCGGTCTAACTCTTTCATTGGATGACTGTCCCAAGACATCGGAAGAAAGAGAGCGTATGAGTAAGGTCCCTTATGCATCCACTGTGGGTAGCCTTATGTACGCTATGCTTTGCACTCACCCAGACATATGTTTTGCAGTAGGTATGGTGAGTCGATATCAAGCGAATCCTGGAACCAAGCACTGGCAAGCAGTAAAGCATATACTCAAGTATCTTAAGTGAATGAGGGATTATATGCTGGTGTATTCTGGAGGGGACCTAACACCCGTAGGATACACGACTCAGACTTCCAGACTTGTAAGGATTCGAGGAAATCAACATCTGGATCAGTGTTTTTACTCGGAGGAGGCGCCATTGTGTGGAGGAGCGTGAAGCAGGGCTGCACAGCTGACTCTACTATGGAGGCTGAGTATGTGGCTGCGGCTGAGGCATCTAAAGAAGCGGTTTGGCTCCGCAAGTTCTTTAGAGATCTTGAGGTCATTCCGGGTGTTGACAAGCCTATCACACTTTACTGTGATAATACAGGGGCTATTGCCAACACAAGGGAATCTCGGCACCACAAGAGGACCAAGTACATAGATCGGAGGTATCACATTATTAGAGGGCATGTGGAGACAGGACAAGTGGATGTATGTAAGATCGCGTCTGAGGACAACATTGCCGATCCCTTTACTAAGACTTTGGTAGCTAGAAGCTTTGAGAGGCATGTAGAGGTGATGGGGATGCGTAACATGGCACATCTACTGGCTTAGGGCAAGTGGGAGATTGTTAGGAAATGCCCTAAGTATTAGAGACATTTTGATGTATTCTTTTTGAACTGGATAATAAAATTATACATAGAGGTTATTCATTACATTGCTATCTGTCCTCGTCTAATTTACATGTTAAAGTAAATGTAAGCAAATATGGCTCACTGACTGCTTGTGTTAAAACTGTTAGAACGTTGCATGCAATGGACTTTTGTATGCGAGAAGACAATGTTCTAAAGTTAGCAGTCTAAACTATGGTCTGTAGTCTATGGGGTTAGACCGAGCATCTAACTCATGTTAAGACTATTATGTTGTCTAAAACCTTAGAGGGGATGGTTTGTCTTGACTGTCTGGAGCTGGACTCCCAAGTAGAGACATGGATATGTTGCTCGGAGGTGACATATTAGACCGGGACTAAAGCGTGATTGATCTACGTAGTCCGCTATGAGTGGATCAATCTGCTTTTGAAGTTCATTGTGCAATAACCTTAATCCTGAGTAAATAAACTTCTTCATGTATATGACTTGTGTACTTTGATGTTCCAATGGCTAAAGCGTCTCAGATGTAGTAAGCTTATAGACCGGTTCGTTGGGTGCATGACTTGTATACGATGAAGGGTTTGTTTGCAGATATCGGAATCATAGCTCTGAGGAGTTAAACGTATCCTCTTAAAGGCATTATACTGAATGTGAAAATGGACAAGGCCTTGGGTTGTCTGCTGGGCGGATGACTTCTTATTCACATATGGTGAGTAATCATTTTCTTGATTCGGTAGTATAATGGAACTTTAAGATAGCCTGATCAGTAGGATTAAACGGACTTTGACCTAAGGCTGATCATGGATATCATATGAGGGTTTTGCATATATGACGAGGTCATTGGATAGTAGCTCGTCACAAGCTTACGTAATACGGTATATAATTGGGAGTTCAGTTTCAGGTTTATAGTGGTGTGACTCTGAAACTAGTGATCATATGATTGAGTTGTTCGGTAAAGAATGATGATCATATGGAATCACGGGAGCCCGATTATATATGTCTAATCAGTCCCTCTACTAGCTCCACATAATTCCTTAACGTTTGGCAAATTGATTTGTGTATGCTATTGGCTAGTTTATTATGCATGGATGGTGATAACACAGGATTAGGATGGTAGACAAGATTCTCTCCGGTTGGATTCAGATTTTGTTTTGGATAATAGAGTACACAATTATTCGAACTCCAAATAAAGTTGCCATGATTTTATTTGAGATTGGATTGGAGTTGTAGAAAATTATCCATGAGAACAAGAATATGAATCACAACCGTTTTGTGGAATTTGAAATTTGAATTTTGAAATTTAAAATTTGAATTTTGAAATTTGAAATTTGAATTTGGAATTTGAAATTTGAATTTGAAACTTGAATTTGAAATTCGAATTTGAAATTTGAATTTGAAATTTAAATTTGAAATTTGAAATTTGAAATTTGAAATTTGAATTTGAAATTTGAATTTGAAATTTGAAATTCAAATTTTGAATCACAGTCCAAGAAGGATTCGAATTTGTTGTGGAAAATCCACAAGGTTTGAAATTCTAATTTGAGTTGGATTTGGAGAGGATAATCTTGTTAGAATCCTACTTGAATTTTGAATCCAAATCCCAACAAAAGTGGACGAAATTTTTGAGGATAATCCTCATGGAAAAATTTGGATTTTTGTGGATAAGATTCAAGGGAATAATTCAAGTTTCAATCCCAGTTGAATTTGGATTCTCTCCTCCCTGAAAAGTGGCCGAAAATTTAGAGAATCTCTCCTAGGAAATTCGGTTATTTTTGGATAAGGTTGAGATAAGATTCAAGCTTGAAAATCCTAGTGGAATTTTGATTCTTCCTTATCCTAAAAGTGGCCGAAAATTTGGAGAAGATTTTCTCCTAGAAATTTCAGATTTTTTGGTTGAAAAAGGGAGATAAAATTCTAGTTAAAATCTTGTTTAGATTTGGATTGGATTTATCCTAAGAAAACCGAATTTAATTGTGGAGATTCTCCCTTAGAAAATTCAGATTTTATGGATATGGATAAGGAGAAAATCTTTTCCTAGTCCAATTCGAATTCAAAGAATCACCTCATGCAGGTCTATAAATAGAGGTCCTGCCACTCCAGTTCTCTAAGACCACAGACTCTTAGGTGAGCAGGCTTATTGTTGCACAGCTCATCGTGACGATAAAGTTCTTTAGAGCTCTGGGTGGTCGGAAGAAGACTAGCAGTGCTAGCATACCGATCGAGGTTCAGAGTGCCCACACACTCAGCCATTCGGGAATTGGAGAATAGTAGAGAAGGCTAGTTGGTTGAAGCCTCCGGTCATTCTCCTCCTACAAGATTGACGTCCTTGAGGTATGAGTTTTAATTGTTGGTGGTTTATTGTATATGGCATCATGAGATATTTAACGATCTTAAAATTTTTATTGTTCCGCTGCGCCATTCTGATACGTTTTTACCGATTTATTTTCCTACAACCCATAGCCTTTGAAAGCCAAAACAAAGAGAAAAATTTTTCAAAGTGATTCCTAGAGTGAAACCGTGAGCAACCAAGTGGAACCAAGCCAAAATATCAAATTTTTTTCACAAAAGTGGTAGCAAACTCTTCATTGAAGTCAAGAGAAGCAAGAAATCAAGGTAGCTATCTTTGGTTTGCATTTTCTCTTGCTTTTTCATTGAAAAATCCGTGGGTTTGTTGGCTTGAAGGATGAAAAAATTTGTGATTTATTTGGTTGATTTGGTGCTTGGGTTTTGTTAATGGTTTGATTAGAAGAAAAACCATGTATTTTGTTTCAAGAAAAACAAAGTTTTGGTTGGTTTTTCAATGGTAAAACTGTGGGTTACCTTGTGTGGTTGTTCATGGATTATTGTTAATTAAGTGTTGTAATGCTTTAAATCATGTTTTGGTTAAATGTAAAGCATGATTTGTATGGTTAGAAAGCTTAGAAAAATTTTGGTATCTAAATTCCCTAATATGGCCGTGTGGTGTAGTTAGGGTTTGGTGAACATTTTTGCATGATTAACTTGATGTTTGGATAGTTTAAATCATGCACTGAACTATGGAAATGTTGGTTATGAGGTTGAAAACATGAAACAAAACTTTAAGCATGTTTTACCTAAAATGGCCGTGGGTTATGTGTGTTGAACCCTAAGAATTGTATTGTAAAATGCATGGAAAATGGCTTGAAAATGTGCTAGGTAATAGCCTTTGAATAGCCTAAAATTTGGTTGAAAGATTGAAAAGTTTTGGTTAGGTTTTGAGTATGAAAACCATGGCTAAACCTAAGGGTAAAATTGAAAGAATTTTGTGGAATGTGGTTCAAAATGTGAATTGGAAATTGTGTGAGCTTTTATGTAAAAGTTTGGGAAACTTTTACATAAAATAGGGCTTTGGTATGGTACGTGGCAGGTACATATGGTTCAAGGCATACCTAACGCCGGTAGTCTTAAATTTACGCTGAAATGCTGCCGAAATTTCAAAAAACGGCATTTAGGGTAAAAAGGGAATCGAGAGTAAAAATTTAGGGTCGGGTCAGAAACCCGAGTCCCTAAAGGAAAATTGAATAAGGGAAACCTAAGGGTGGTTCGTGAATAGTAACTCATCCCCTTAAAAATGTGAAACGCGAGTGAAACTGAAAACCGACCCCGGGGGGGTGGGGGGGGCGTTTTTGGGAAACAAAGTAAAGGTCCGAGTCGGGTACGGAAAATCCGAGCCTCAGAGAACTAAATCAGAAAAGTCTAGATGAACGTTTTAAATACTAGTAAAACGTCTATTTGAGGCTCCGAAACAATAGAAAATCACTAAATCGACGTAAGGGTCGGAATAGTGCTTCTCGAGGGTCGGGAAGGTGAAAAATGAAAATAAAATAGAAACGAACCCGGTAATAAATATAAAAGAGTTAGAAAAGTTCCTGAGAGCCAAAAGTACAGTCTAGATCGAGAAAATTCCGTCAGGGGCATAATTGTAATTTTGCCAAAATAGAGGGGCAAAATCGTAATTTTGCCAGAATATAGGGGCAAAATTGTAATTTTACAAAAGTTGAGAAAAATGGGGAAAATGATAAATAAAACCTAAAAAGTTATAAATAGGTTTTATTTAAACTTTTTAATAAAAAGATAAAAGCTATAAATGGAAATGAAATTAACAGACAAGGTTTTGTCTGTAGAATCCCAAAATCGACCCACAAGGAGAGCAATTAAAGATCTAGGAAGGAAAAAGGAGAAGAAACGGATAAGATAAGTTCAGACATTTACTTGTCTGTAACATGTAGCATTGTTATTGCTAACTTTGATGTACTAACTATAAGTTAGGTACATATGTGCTATGGGCACTATTATAGAATAGAGAGAGAGACGAAATGTGCTGTAGGCACTATTGAAATGGGACACATAATAAATTGTGCTTCGGGCACTAGAGTGAGGTTAATGAAACTCCCTCATATGAAATTAAAATGTGAACCATTTCTAACCACGGGGCAATATGAAGTCACTGGGTTAGAACTTTAAAAAGTCGATAATGAAACCACTTTTGGCGTACCAGGCTTCCGTACAACGAGGTAAACTTTGCCTTCGGGGCTATAATGTTGAGATCAAGGCTGTGGAGGTCAGCACTAATGTACCGCTCCCAGTCATGTACAACTTTGCCTTTGGGGCTATGATGATGAGATTAAAGCTGTGGAGGTCAGCACTAATGTACTGCTCCCAGTCATGCGTACTAAAATGGTACTGCCAGCCTGAACTCAAAACCAGAACATAAATAAAGATAATTACCTAAAACTAAAACAATGCCATAATTGAGCATAAGACAGTTTCATGAGACTACTAACATCGTGGTTGATGTATTGTTGATATACTCTGTTGTAGTCAAAGTACTATTCATAATAAATAGTAGTCAAGTTACTATTCATGATGAATAGTACTATTCATAGAAATTCTATTTCTTGTATGTTTGAACTTACTGAACATGTAGCTCACCATTTTTGCTTATGTTGCAGGTAAGCAATTAGCTCACTAGCTTTGTGTGGCTGGATGGCGGACGGGATAGCGAGTGTCAAATGGGATGGGAAGCCAAGGGATATGGTCCTGCCAGAGTTTTCCGCTGAGCGATAACAGAGAAAGAAAAGAGAAACAGTTCTTTTGTAATAATATATATTTTGCGAAAGTACTGTATTATGTAAATTACTTTGTACTTGTAAACAAAATGATTAGTGGATAATGTTTTACATGATGTTTTAAAAAAAAAAATCCCCCAAAAATGTCATGTTTTGCAAAAGAGATAGATTAGCCGGCGTCCCATGAGAGTACAATCTATCACAGTTAGCTATGAAACTTAATTGTAATAGTATTGTATGATCTCTACAAAGGGTGGGCCACCACATAAAACTAACTCTAACAGCTCCTAATTTCATTAAAACTGTGGGCTTGATGCCCAGTTTTTTGTAAAAATCCCTGTTTTACATCTCCGTAAAAATGGCTCGGTTTGAGACACGAAACGGCCAAATTTTTGACTCTCATGGGTTGTTCTCAAGGTCTTGACGAGATCTACAACTTTTGTATTGAGTCCAAGAACCGGTTCAGACTCTAAGGGGACCATTTCTAGCAAAACCTGAGACTAAACACTAGGTTTGGATTTTTGCTCCCAGTTTTGGACACCGAGTGAAAAACACCCTAAAAACCTATCTTAGACTTGTTTTTGGTCGAGGCTTGTTTGATACAAAAACGACCGTATCAAAATTTGATTGAAACATTGTGTTTTACAAATCCCAGATTCAGACCCTAAGTGGGTCAAAATGGCCAAAATCCATGGCTATTTTCTAAGGACAGATTTGTGTCCAGCCACCATAATACACATCCATGCATTCACATCCACAAACAATATGCAATTTAAAGTAAACACAACCACAACCATAATTACTTTAAGAAATGAAAGCTAAGGGCTCAATTAACTTAATACAACCTTGTGCATAAACAAATACACATAAAACCCTTAGATTAAAAACTAAAATTTTCAACCAATTACCATGAGAAGGGTTTCGGTTTTTACCTTTGGTGCTTTGGACTCAAGCACGCTTTTGGCTAGGCTTAGGGGTTCAAAATGCCGTGGAAACATAAGGGCTTGAGGTTGGTTTTATGCTTGCCAAGTTACCAAAAAAAAAAAATCATTCGAACAACAACTCAAAACCAAGAATCAAAACACAAGGAAAATCAGTTTTGCACTTACACTTGGTGCACCCGAAAAGCTTGGTTTGGTCTCCCCTTACTCAAGCTTGGAAGAGGTCGGGTTTTTGTAAGTTTTGGTCAAGGTTTTGGCTAGCAAAATGTTGGCTTTTGGGGCTGAGACGATTCGGTAGCAAGCAAGGAAAAGAAGAAGAAAAAGACTTGTGGTTTTAGGTGTGTGGAAGCAAAAGTCCATGCCTTATGTCAAGGGTGCCTTTTATAGGCAAACCTTAACCAAACTACTTAGGCTTAATCCTACTTAATTGTCTACCAAATTAGCCAAATCTTAGGACAAATATGCTACCAATTTTCAGAAGAAGTTGGCGTGGGCTACTCATTGGGAGGAGGAAGGAATTAAACAAATATTGTTGACTACTTTTTCAAAAACCCTTGAATAAAATATTCAAGTGTGTCATGGCTAAGGAGATAATTTTAATGGCCCCCTTTTAGGCATGGAAATTTAAGGTCAAATTTTATCTGTGTTGGCTTCTCATCGCAGTCTAATTTTATACTGCGATGTTCGGTCCTTTCTCGAGAGTGTTCCAATTTTCATCAGAAAATTGGTTTTCTAAATCCGATTTTTGTACTGTAAATTCCAATTTTCATCAGAAAATTGGTTTTCTGAATCTGATTTTTGTACTGTAAATTCCTAGTTGTTTTCTACTGTCTAAGAGCCCATTATCAGTCTAGATTACTGTTTACATCCTATACTGTGGTTGTGTCTATATTGTGTTGTCCTTTCGCATGCGAACTGAGGCGTTCTCGGGCAAACTTTCAGACACAGTCTCTCTTGACTAATTTGGATGTGCTGATTCCATTTTTATCAGTTTTACGTCTATCGGAGGTCATCTAGACCAGTTTTCGAGTTGGTGTGACCCTACCTTGAAAAACATGTCAGGTGCTCGATTGACTAATTTGGGCGTTCTGAACCCAAATATATCAGTTTCAGGGTGAGTAAAGGTCATCTTGACCCTCATCCTGATACTGCGTACTTCTCACTATTCATTAACCACCGTTTTCTACTTAATTGACTGGTCTGTGTGCTCCAACTCTGATTTTGTCAATCTCTCAATGAGAAGAGGTCATCTGGACTATTTTCTTGATGTGGTACCCTTACTAGGGCTATCTCTTGCTATTGTTCTCAGATGTTCGGTCCGAGAATTCTGGTGATCTATTTACCAGTCTTGTGTCAAGAAATGGTCGTCCGGACCAGTTTCTCAACATTGCATGTCTAATTTATATATACACATAATAGGGTAGACCGGGTTCACTGTCGGTCGAACCTTTCACTACATGAATAGTATTTAAATAGTATTGTATCTGTTTAGTCTATTCAATGGGGAAATTATACTATATTTTCCAACTTAATTACTCATTGCATAGTAATTAGGTTTCATGAAATTTGAGGGTCTGTGTAATGGCTTTCTACTCATTACACGGCCTTCAACACGGTCTCTAAGATAGGCGTGTTTAAGGTAACACGAGCGTGTATACACCAGACATGGGCGTGTACTAGCTGAAGTTTTCAACAAGGCCATGTTTCAAAACACGGCCTTTTACATGTTCATTAACACAACGGGTACACGGCCTCTTACACTGCCGTGTTCTTGACCGTGTCTTAGTACACGGCCATGTTCAGCTTCATGGCTTCTCACACGTTCACAACCCGAGCGGTACACGGCCTCTTATACGGCTGTGTACCTGACCGTGTTCTGGTACACGGCCATATATACTTACACGGCTACATGCACATACACAGTCTGTGTGGTACACAACCACTTACACCGCCGTGTACCTGACCGTGTACCTTAAAAATTACACTAAAATGCATCAAATTGTTCTTCAATTTCTCATTAAATTGAAAATTAAAGTAAATGATTGGGGCGGTCCTTACAAGCTTAATCCTAGGTAACACTATCAGAATTTTCCGGTCTATCACAACATAGGACCCTTGAGATAATAGAGAAAGTCGGGAAGGTGGCTTATAGACTAGTGCTTCCTCCCGAGTTAGCTTCAGTGCACGACGTCTTTCACATCTCCATGTTGAAGAAGTATATGCCAGACAGCTCCCATGTTTTGAGCCAAGAATCATTGTAGTATACGCTGATCTGACGTACGAGGTGAGACCCATTTGGATCCTAGTTAGAGAGGAGAAAGTGCTTAGGAATAAGTATACTGCTAGTAAAAGTGTTATGGCAGAATCATAGCGTTAAGGCAGCCACATGAGAACGGGAAGAAGACATAAGAAGAGACTTCCCAGAATTATTCTATGACGACAAAAATTTTGTAAGGGGGATAGGTTGTAATGACCCCCACATTCACAAAGCCTACTTATCATGTAATAAGTAATTAAGGAATGAATTTAGACTATTTTGAAGCTTTTTGGTGCACATTTGAAGAACACGATCAGGTACATGTTCGCGTACTGTTTGTACTGTTCGGACTGTTGAAGTGTAAGAAGCTGTGTAAGAGCACATGGCCGTGTAGTGTAACACAGTCAGGGACACGGCTGTGTAAGTGGCCGTGTACCGCTCAGGTTGGTGAATGTGTTTCAAAGACATGGCCGTGTTGAGTAGTCTCAACTAGTACACGCCCGTTTTCAAAATATACACGCTTGTGTTACCTTGCACATGCCCGTGTAAGAGTCTATGTAGAAGGCTGTGTAATGAGCTGAGAGCCGCTGTAATGACTCTCATGAATTATGAAACTTAATTACTATATAATGAGTAATTAAGTTAATAAATATAGTATACTTTCCAGTTGAATGAATTAAATGGGTACAATAACATTTAATTACTATTCATGTTGTGACAGGGGCAACCGGTAATGAAATCGATCCACCCTGTTATATGAGTGTGCATGTAAGACACGCAGTATCAAGAAATCGGTCCAGATAACCATTTCTTGACACAGAACTATCATGCAGTGAAAGGGGCAACCGGGAGTAAGATCGGTTTACCTTAGTACATATGAGTGTGCGTGTGGGACACGCAGTATCAAGAAACCAGTGCAGACGACCATTTCTTGACACAGAACTGATGAGCTAGTCATCAGTATGCTCAGACTGGTTATCTGAGCACAGTAACAATAATTGCCCTCATAGGTATACAGTATCGAGAAAAGTGGTTTAGATGACCTCTTCTCGCTAAGAAACTGACAAAATCAGAGTTAGAATGCTCAGAGTAGTTAGCCAGACAGAAAACGATGAATAGTGAATAATGAATAGTGAATAGTGAATAGTAAAAAATGCAGTGTCATGTTAATGGCCAAGACAGCCTTAATCTAGCATAAAACTGATATATTAATAATCAGCAGGCTCAATCTAGTCAGTTGAGCACAAAATATATATTTTTGTTTGAGAGATACGTAGCATCGAGATGAGGGTCAAGACGACCTTTTCTTGCCCCAAAACTGATATATTTAGACTCAAGACGCCCAAATTAGTCAATCGGGCACCTGATTCGTTTTTCGAGGTGGGGTCACATAGATCCCGAAAACTGGTCTAGACGATCTCAGATGGATGTGAAACTGATAATTTTGAAATCAGCACGTCC
Organism: Antiaris toxicaria; assembly: GCA_035233585.1. NCBI lineage: Eukaryota > Viridiplantae > Streptophyta > Magnoliopsida > Rosales > Moraceae > Antiaris > Antiaris toxicaria. The sequence goes on along the minus strand of CP141155.1, from coordinate 53,629,181 downwards.
AAATTAGTCAGGATAGACTGTGTTTGAAATTTCATGTGATAATACTTCGTTATGCGTGCGCAGTGTCAACACAGTATAGGCCTAACCACAGTATCAAGAAATTAGTCAAGATGACCTTTTCTTGAAATAAAACTGATATATTTGGAATCAACATGCTCAAATTAGTCAGTTTAGCCTATGTTAAAATTTTTCAAAAAATTAGTATAAAGGACGGAAATTTTGGACAATTGTAAAAAGGGCCTCATAAACTTTTCTTATCTTTTTTTTTTCTCCACACACCACCCGTATGTGAACAATAACCACCTGTCGAATCCGACCTCCGTTTTTGACACCGCTGGCACCATTGGAAAGCTCTCGACGAGCTGAGTCCAACGGTGTGCTGAGTTGACGGAACCGACACCAAAGGAAGGCGCACATGCCGCCTAAAGCCACCGGTGGCCAAAAATTTCGATCGGCCATATCTCTGTTGTCCGACGTCCAAATGCCACGATTCTAGTCCCAATGGATTCGTGGTGAAGAGTAGAACAAAATCCACGCCTCCTTTCATGTCAACAGCCACCGGATCGCGCCGCCTAGCCTTCGCCATCACTGCCACCGTCATCGCCATGGAATCCATCGATTCTGGTGGAGTTGAGTTGCAAGGTGGGTACCAAAATGCTCAGAACAACATGGGGAACAAAAGCCCTAAATCAATTTTGGGCAACAATGCCGGGAAGAAGGAGATCTAACCATCGCTGCCGTCACCAACTTTCGAGGGCCGATTTCCAGCGATAGGAGCCTCGATTGGTGAAATTGACACCACTAATGGGTTCCTATCGTCGACCTCTTCAAGATGGTGGCCACCTTTTCCATCACCGCCATGGTCAACATCGGTCAACGGTTGGTCAACACCAGTTAACGATCGGTCAACGCTGGTCAACTGCGACCCAATGACCAAAAATTGAAGAATGACCTGCTGGCCTATTTTCGACGTTCTGGACACATCTGTAGCATCAAATTTGCCAACTGGAATTTCAAAAGTGAAGAACGAGGATTCAAAGATTGTGTGGTCGAAACCAAACAGTTCTTTCGATCGTTGATGGGAACAATTTTGGTAGTAGTTTTTATCCCTTAATTCCTCATTTTATTTATGGAATAATTGTGTATTAATTATGGATACTGACTTAAGGAATTGTAAGAAAAAGGGATGAAATGTCGAAAAAGAAAATGTGAGAGAACGTGAATATTTTTACATAAAAGTTAAGCTTTTACGTAAAAATTAGGCCTCTGGTATAGTACGTGATAAATTAGAATATATTAGATGGTTTTGAGGCGTTTCCTAAACGCTGGGAACCCAAAAATTAAGTAAAAATGCTATTAAAATTCTAAAACGGCACAAAGGGGTATTTTAGGAAATGAGGGGTAAAAATGTGATCGGGATGGAAACTCGAGCCCCCCCTCGATGACCTAGGTCTGGGAAAGAAGGATGGACATTCTGAGAATTAGTAAACTGCTCATTCAAAATCCTGAAAAGTAAGAAAACGACCCGTATGTCAGAATAGTACCACCCGAGGGACGGGTGCGAGCTAAGTATAGAATTTGGGGCGATTATATCGATAAAGGTAACCCGATAGGCTAAATAGTCAATACGTGAGGAATACAGTCAGTTGACTGGTCGGTCAACTAGTCAAAGACTGAGTTTGAATGGGATAGTGAGAGACAGTGATTAATTTGTCAAGTAGACAAATTAATTAAACACGATTAGAAATTAAATATCAAATTCCCAAAGCAGAGCAGTTGGGTATCGATAGGTATCGGTACTACACAACAATAGATTTATTAGTCACTAACGATAGAGTGACCTAAGAGCAACGTTAATTAATTTATTGGGTAAATAAATTAATTATCTACGATTAGAAAATCAAACTCTCACGAGGAGGGCAATTAGTACCGATAAGGATCGGCACCACATAATGATAAAGTTTTATTAGTCACTAATGACCATAGTGACCTAAGAGTAAATGTTAACGAAATGCATTATGATTACAGGGAGGTACCTGTATTGTGACGAAGGCAATAGTATAAACTGTCTGCTGACAGGTAAGTACAACTCTGCCTACAGCATGAATAAAATGAGTTTTAAATGATAATTTTTACAGTATGTTAAGTATGCAAACCATGCATAAGTTGTTGCATAGCATGCATAAGAGCATATAGTTTCACAATAGAGTAGATTGATGAAAGAGCAAGTTAGATGCCATATATCCCTCCCACATAGGATGAGGGATAGCTTAGAGAAGCATGTGTCTATAACAGATAAACAAGATGGAATTTAATAAGCGTGTCGTACGGGCCTCTCCAACTGCAGAGGTTTTCCAAGCTAAAGTAATTTAAAGTAGAAAGTTGAGCATCCGTTGATGGCTCTCTGACTTTTTGATCACGAGTGTTATCGATGGTCTGTGCACACACGGTACTGACACACGGGCCCTCAGCAGAGTAAAGAAAAGATAACAAATAATGAAGCATAATATAAGCATAATCAGATCGTTCATTGTTACGATATGCCTTGGCTACAGTTTACCATGCCTCTAGTTACAGTAGATATGTATTCAGTACACGATGTATTCTGTTATACATAAAGTATGTGATGCTTTGCATTCAGTGATACGCTATGTTCAGATATGTGATATGTGGTATATGTTGATACTTGACACGTTTATATGATTTTAAGTACGTACTATGTTTTAAACATGTTTTGCGGTTAACATGTTGTATTTACTGGGTGTAAAGCTCATGGTGAGTGTCCATGCTGTAGGTAAGCATCCTATGGCTTAAACACCAATGTGCGATGATGACAACGGAGGCAGATGTGAGGGCGAGATTATGGATACACCATGAGTATTCTTCCGCACAGTTTATGTAATAAGTATTTTTGAATAGTAATCATTAAATAGTAACTTTGAATAGTAACGGTTAAATAGTATTTTCAAATAGTAATAGTTAAATAGTATTTTTGAATAGTAATAATTAAATAGCATATTTGGAATAGTATTTAATTAAACAGTCAGTATAAGTATGTATGTATAATTGAAATCCCTATGTTTTTAGATTCCACATTTTAATAGTATACGTACGTGAATAGTAAATACGTACGTGTAAAAAAAATTTCCTAAAATTCTGATATCTAAACAAGTTTAAGTATCAGTTTTAAAGAAAAAGATCAAGTATCAGTTTTAAAGTAAAAGTTAAAGAAGTAGTTTTTAGTGATGGTTCAGGCCACTAAGAGCACAGGACGTCACAATGAGCGCACCAATAATTACACTTCCTACTAAAGGGGAGATGTTCATGATTTACGGCGGCGTGTCAAAAATGGGATTAAGAGCTACCTTGATGCAAGGTGATCAGGTGATAGCATATGCCTCATGTCAATTAAAGGACCATGAGAGAAATTATCCCACACATGATCTGGAACTTACCACAGTAGTGTTCGCATTGAAGATTTGGCGATACTATTTATACGGAGCTCATTGTCAGATTTATACTGACCACCAGAGTTTAAAGTATTTCTTTTCGCAAAAGGAGTTGAATATACAACAGACGAGATGGTTGGAGCTAGTAAAGGATTATGATTGTGAAATCCTCTACCATCCCGTAAAAGCTAATCATGTTGCATATGCGTTAAGTAGAAAATCTGCTATTTCGCAACAACTACTGATTGGAATATTTCCAAGGCCATTGCAGTAGGAGATTAATGCATTAAAGATGGAGCTGATATCAACAAGATTGGTTGCACTTCAATTGGAATCATCGTTACATGAGGACATTAGAGAGGCTTAAAAATGAGATCCAAATCTGGCAAGTCCTCAAGAAGGAATGTCCAAGGAAGGATTGATCCTACATCAAGGAAGACTGCATGTTCCTGATGATGAAGGATAAAGAAGGCGGATTATGGTAGAAGCCCATGAAATGCCATATTCAATGCATCCCGGAGCCTGTAAGATGTACCAGGATTTGAAATTGCAATTCTGGTGGAAAAGGATAAAGAAAGACATTGTTGAATTTGTGAGTAGATGTACGACGTGTCAAAAAGTTAAGGTTGAACACCGACATCCAAGCGGAAAATTAGAGCAGTTAGAGATTCCCGAATGGAAATGAGAACATACTACCATAGACTTTGTTGTAGGATTGCCAAAAACCAAAGAAAGCTATGATGCTATTTGGATTATAGTCGACAGATTAACAAAAATGACAAGGTGCATAGTAGTGAAAATTACTATTTCACTGGAAAAGTTGGCAAACCTTTATGTAACCCATATCGTTCAGTTACATGGTGTTCCTAAATCCATTGTATCGGATCGTGATGCAAGATTCACTTCAAATTTCTGGAAGTGCGTGCCAAAAAGACATTGTTGAATTTGTGAGTAGATGTATGACGTGCCAAAAAGTTAAGGTTGAACACCGACATCCAAGCGGAAAATTAGAGCAGTTAGAGATTCCCGAATGGAAATGGGAACATATTACGATAGACTTTGTTGTAGGATTGCCAAAAACCAAAGAAAGCTATGATGCTATTTGGGTTATAGTTGATAGATTAACAAAAATGACAAGGTGCATAGTAGTGAAAATTACTATTTCACTGGAAAAGTTGGCAAACCTTTATGTAACCCATATCGTTCAGTTACATGGTGTTCCTAAATCCATTGTATCGGATCGTGATGCAAGATTCACTTCAAATTTCTGAAAGTGCGTGCAAGAAGCTATGGGAATGGAAGTACATCTGAGTATGGCTTTTCATCTGTAGATAGACAGGCAATCAGAATGGAGAATTCAAATGCTAGAAGATATGCTTCGTGCACATACAATAGATTTCCCAGAAAGCTGGAACGAAAAACTTCCATTGGTAGAATTTTCATATAATAATAGCTACCAAGCTTCTATAGGAATGGCACCCTATGAAGCTTTATATGGAAGGAAGTGTAGATCACCTATCCATTAGTATGATCTACAAGAAAAGCAGCTACACAAGACAGATTTTGTGCAAGAAACAACTGATGCAATTGCGAAAATACAACAACGAATGAAGATAGTGCAGAGCTGACAAAAAATCTATACGGACAAAAAATGAAGATCCCTAGAGTTTAACAAAGGGGATTTCATATTTTTAAGCGCCGATGAAAGGGATAGTGAGTTTTGGTAAGAGAGGAAAATTGAGTCCGAGATATATTGGACCTTTTGAAATTATCGAACGCATTGGAAAGGTTGCCTATAAGTTGGCATTACTTCTAGAAATATCGGCAGTGCATAATGTGTTTCATGTGTTGATGTTGCGGAAGTACACGTCGGATCCATCCCATGTATTGAAACATGAACTGATCCAGATCCAAGAAGATCTAAAGTTTGAAGAGAGGCCCATACAAATTTTGGCATGAGAAGACAAAGTCTTATGAAACAAGATGATCCCATTAGCAAAGTACTGTGGAAAAATCACAACATCGAAGAGGCTCCATGGGAATGCGAGGAGGAAATTAGAAAATTGTACCTCCACTTATTCTAAATTTTCAAGGATGAAAATTTTATAAGGAGGGGCGAATGTGATAACCGGGAAATTTTAGATTCTCAGACAAAATTAAAATTGTATGTATATCACAATTTTAATGTATAAAATGTGAAAAGTTTGTGTTTTAATACTATTGAGGATACAATGAAAATGTCCTAAGAGTGTTAAAAAGTGTGAGTTTGGAGATGGAAAATCTTCCTGAATAGAAATGGGTGAGATGGCCCAAAAACGGAGCTAAAACCCCTGAAGAGTGACCGAAGTGCACCAAAAGATGAAATTTTACGGTAATGAATTCTGGTCAAATGGAAGCAAAATAAGGCAAACCGATCGCACCGGAGGTGCCAGAAACCCACCTATGCGATTTTGGTAAATTTCTGTTCGGTTTGACTTTCGATCAAATGTTGACCATGAATTAATTCATGAATTAATTAGATGATGTCACATATGACATCATAAATGTGATGTAATTAATGGAAATTAAAGCTTGTTAGATAAGTTAGGTAGCACTAATGGCTAGGATTTAAGGAATCTTAGATCAATGGCCAAGATTAAGCCAAAATGGCTTGAAAAAAATTTAAGAAAATTGGAAAAAGGGAGCTCGGCCAAAGGAGGATAAAATCAGGATAAAATTTTTATTTTGACCCCGAAAATGTTGCTAAAAAGTCCCTAGATAATTATCTAATTGGTGGGAAATTTTGCTAAGTAGTCCTCCACATTTTTGCCCATAAATAAGTGTGAAATTTGCTTGAAAAAAATTGAAGAAAGGCAACCAAATTCTAGCCATTTGTAGCCGTGCACCCTTACCCCATTCCGAGCCAAAATTTGACAAAATTTCTACACCAAATTAGCTTTCAAACCTTCACCAAGTTGCAAGGATTCGAATTGAAAAGGTGAGCCACTAAATTGAAGAATTTTTCATTCATCTTCTTCATGAAATCGTGGTATGTTAGGCTTGGAAAGATGTTGAGAATTTAATGATTTGCTTAAAGTGTTATATTGTTTTGGTGATGTAATGATCAAGGCATGGTTTAGAACCATGAAACAAGTAAAAAAAATTGTGCATGCTTCCCATGAAAACCGTGGCATTGTAGATGTGGAAAATGTTGAAGATTGATGGATTTTTTTTAGTGTTGATAACGGTTTGGTGTTATGTTGATTAGAGCATGTTGTAGAATCAAGAAAAAAGCAAATTTTGATGCATGTTTCATACCAAACCCATGGCCAACACATGAGAAATTGAGAAAATTTTCTTGATGAAAAATGTTAAAGTAATGTGTTATAAGAACCCTAGGAATGAGAAAAAATTTTCCCATGTTTTCGAGCATGAAAACCGTGGCATGTAATGGCTAGGTTAGAATGAAAATTCTTAGGTTTTTAATGTTGAATTATGCATTAGGAACCCTAAGAATAAGTGGTGATAAATAAGCATTATGATGAAAATTTCTTGGTGATGATTACCATGAAAACCGTGTACATAATTGAGTAAAATTGATGAATTTTGGGTTGAGAATTGAATGATAGATAATGTGAAAAATTTTTACGTAAAGTTTGGTAACTTTGCATAAAATAGGCTTCTGGCATAGTATGTGGTAGGTACCAAGGTTCTGAGCCATACCTAACGCCAAAGAAATCTAAAAATATAAGCGGAAATGCTACCAAAATGTCTAAAATGGCATAAGGGTATTTCAGGAAATGAGGGGTAAAAATATAGGCTCAGGAACAAAATCGAGAACCCTAGGCATGTTCGAACCGATAACAGAAAATGGAACCCAAAACGAAATAATACAATGACCCTCTAGTGTCTAAAATACTGAGAACGGGGAAAAATTCACGTTAGGGGTATTTTAGAAAACGAGGGGGGAAATTATGAACGAGATAGAAAACCTGAGCCCCTCGTGAACCAAGGCTTTGGAATGGGATTAGAAACGTTTCGGGAGTTGTGAAATACCCATCTAAGGCTCCGAAACGCTAGAAAAACGAGAAACGACCCTAGGTATCGGATGAATAGTAATCGAGGATCGGGTGAGAAACAGTTACCAATTTTGCAGTAAATAATGCTGTAAAAATATATCGAAGCCTAAGGAATATTATTGTATGATATTTGGGCTTAGAAAACCCAGAAAAAAAATAATAGAATGGATTTTTTATGGTCCCGAGACCCGTTAAGGGCAAAATGGTTATTTTGATAAAAAAATTTCAAAAGGCTCGGAAAGGATTGTAAAGGATCGAGAATGCTGTAAATAAGATTCTAGAGGCCATAATTAAGATTTTGAAGTTAGAAATCAAAAATTTATAAGTACACGGGCGTGTACATTTAAACATGGGCGTGTAGTGCAAACCCGAGAGGTACACGGGCTTGGACACGAGCGTGTTGCAAGCTGTGTACCACATAAAGAGATGAAATGTGTTGTAAGATTTATAACAAAATGAATATATCCAAACTGATAATTGATGATGGGTATTAACAGACAATACTCTGTCTGTAGGAACCTAAACTAGAGAAGAAAATAAAACTGCGGAGGATTTCCGAGGGTGGATACTGTCGCAGTAGTGGTAAGTTCAAGTATTTTCATGTCTGCAACATGAAATATTGTGATTTTAATTATGTACTGATTGTATAATAGATGTTAAGTCCTACGGGTACTAGGGTGTAGATAGACTAACACACCCAGGGAAATGATAAAATGAAATGTGTACTGTGGGTACACTATGAAAGGAGTGTGACTAAATTAAAGACACACCCTTAATAGAAATAATGTGTAAGACCTACGGGCAACAACTATTCCTGACTTTAAGGTGATGTTTAACTACCCAGTCGGAACTATAATTGAAATATGGTAAAATATGGTAATGAAACCATTTTTGGCGTAGCAACCCCCAATAATAAGGTGGAGGTTTAAAGGTCCTTTGGGGACACCAGAACTACTTCAGGCGATGATGGACTGGAGAGGATTATCCATTAGGGTTGCTCCCAAGGCCCCTCACTGTGACGACCAGAGAATTCTAACAGTGTAACTTAGTTTAATCTAGGGTTCTTTATGAGGTTTGTAAGCAAGAATGTAAAGAAACACTATGTTTGTAATTAGACAAATTATAGTGTTGATAGTAATAAATAGATGTTTTGGAGGAATTAAAATCTCCAAAAATAAGTAGAGAATACAGTATATGAGTAAGAAAGTGATTTCAGGCCAAAACGCTAAAAAAAGAGTAGTTTCGATATCCGAACAGTGTAAAGATAAGAATATGGCAAGTCAAAGTAAGAGCACAGTAAGAAAAGTAATTTAGGGTTTTTAAGAGTTTTAAGACAGTATTAGAATAATTTGACAGTACAGATGGCTAGATAAGTCCTCTGGTATGCCACCCCAGAAATTTTGCCATTTTCAGTAAAATGATGAAGCATTTTAGGGATAAAGAAACCAAGAGATTACCCTAGGTAAAACCTAAGGTTACTAAAGGATGGAAAACTTTGTCATTGATTTTTAGCCCAACGACAGTAGAATAAGGTAAACTGATCGCACAGGAGGCGTCAGAAACCCGCCTATGCGATTTCGGTAAAGTTTGGTTCGGTTTGACTTTTGGCCAAACTTTGACCTGTGGATTAATTAGATGACATCATGGATGATGTCATAATTAGGAATAAGAAATTAGAAGAGAAATGTTGGTAGGTAGGATGAATGGTTAAGATTAAAGGCAGGTAAGATCGATGGCTAAGATTAAGCCAAAAATGCAAAGTTGATTTTTTTAAAAAATTCTATGGATAAGGGCTGAAGTAGGTCAGTTTTACAGCTAGAAAACGGCCAAAATAATTCTATTTTGACCCCAAAAAGTTTGCAAATATACCCTTAAAAAGTTGCTAAAAAGTCCCTAAAGAAAATTGCTAAAAAGCCCTCCTTTTTGGCCTCCCTTTATAAAAACATTTTTGCCTTCATGAAATCATAATTTTTTTTCTCTGAAATTACAGCCCCTTTGCTGCCCTTTGAAGCGGTGACTCTTTCCCTCCATTGAGCTTGAGTTTCTTCAAAGTTTGGTGTCAAAATCTTAAGCAAAGTTCTTCCTAAGCAAGTGTTGAGTAACATAGCAAGGTAAGCTTGAAATTTCAAGCTTTTATTTGGTATTTTGAAGCAAAACTCCGTGGCTATGTTGAGTAGAAAAGAATGAGAAAAGTTTAGTTCAAACCTTGTTGTTTAAGGTTAATTAGTTTGCATGATAGTTAAAGAGTAATTTAGAAGTTTGAAACAAGAAATTTTCATGTTAGTTTTATGAGGAACTCGTGACTAAGTGTATGGGTTCAAGAAATTTCAAGTTTGGTTTAATTAAATTGTTGTTTTAAAGTGTGTTTTGATATGTAAAACACTAGAAAGAAAATTTGAAAGCTTAAAACCAAAGTGGGATTCGGTTTGTTTCAAGAAAAACCGTGTATGTTACTAGGGCTTGGAAAGAATTTTGAGTTGGTTTTGGTTGATTTAAACATGTGTTTTGATGTGTAAAATGTTTAGAAAGAAAAGTTAAAAAGTTTGAAACAAAATTTTGTAAAAGTTTTCTAAAAAGGAACCATGTATACCTAATGTGAAGAACATGTAAAAATCATGTGATTTTAGTGTTGTGGTAAGTTAGAATGATGTAGAAGATAAGCTTGTGTAAGTGGTTGAATTGAAAACCAAGGTTAGGTTAGGATTTAGCATAAAACCTGTGGCTTTATAAAGAGATTTCAATAAGAATTTTATTTGGTTTTGGTATTGAATATGCCTTAAAAATAAAGAACAAAAGTAAGAGAAAGAATGTTTGAAAGAAAGGAAGTTTTGGTGTTGGAAACCTAAACTAAAACCGTGGCCTAAGTGGTTGAAAAATAAAGACTTTGTATGTGATTTGTACATTGAGAATATGGAAAGTTTTTATGTAAAAGTTTAGAAACTTTTGCATAAAACAGGCCTCTGGTATAGTACGTGGCAGGTTTAGATTAGGATAGATGGTTTTGGGGTGTTTCCTAAACGCCGGAAACCTAAAATTTAAGCAGAAATGCTGCCGAAATTTTTAAAGCGGCATTAAGGGCATTTCAGGAAACGAGCGATAACAATATGCTCGGAAATGAAAACTGAGATCCCTCGATACCTTAGAGTTTGAAGTAAGAAAGCAAGTCTAGCAGAATAGTAAACCGGCCCTTAAAATCTAAAATGCCAAGAGGACGAAAAAAAAAAAAACGTCAAGGGTGTTTTGGGTAACAAGGGTAAAGTTTAGGGTTGGGATGGAAAAACCCGAGCCCCTCAGAGACCTAGGTCAGGAAGAGAATAAGAAACGTTTTTAATATTAGTGAAAAGCTCGTTCGAAGCTCTGAAACGCTAGAAAAACGAGCCATGACCCCAAGGGTCGGAATAGTACCACCCGAGGGACGGGTGATAAGTAAATGATGTAATCGCAACAATTAAGTTGTAAAAATTTACCAAGACCTAGAAAAAATTGTTTTAATATTTTAGGGACTCAGAAAATCCCGTTTAAGCACTAAAATGAGAATGTTACGACCCCAAAACCCATTAGGGGCAAAATGGTCATTTTGACCAAAAAGTCTAGAAAAGTCAAGAAAGGGGTGTTAAACCGTCCAGTTAGCTATTTTATGATTCTCGGACTTAGGGAACTCAGTCTAAGCAGAAAAATAGAAACGTCCCCTGGCCCAGTTACAATTCACATGTATGGACTATTCACATGCATGATACTATTCATGTGAATAGTACTATTCACCGTCGAAAGTTACTATTGACCAAGTTTACCAAAATTTCTGAAATGCTCGAAAATGGTTGCTAGAGCGCTAGAAAAGTCTAAACAGAGTCGTTAGGACTTTAAATGTCGTCATAAGACTTTAATTAAGATTTTAAAAGCTAAAGTTCAGATTTAGTATAATAAAGTCAATTAATGAAAATGTATTAACTGATGACATTGTGTCTTTAGGAAACTCAATTAGAGACGGACAAAGGAGCTCGACGGACCACAGAAGTTTACACTAACGCAAGTGCTGTAAGTACAGACATTTAATTGTCTACTCATGAATTGACTTGCCATAGAGTTGTATTATATATATATACACATTTAAGTTATTCAGCTTGTGACATGATACTAACATGTTCACAAGAATAGTTAAGCAAGATCAGATAAAGAAAAGAGGAATAAGATAAGTCAAATAATAAAACTTAAAAGTTAAGGTTGGCGTACCGGCCTCTCCAGTTTTGAGGTTCAAAGATAGCCTCCACTCCAGTTGTGTGGCACTGCCTCGTTAATAATGAGGTAGTTGATGGCTTGACTTGCTACCTATAGGTAGTAGTCCAGAGATGGCCTTAGGGTTGATTTGTGGGTCGCTCCGCTGATCCTCTGTTGGTCTGCGTGCATTAAGTACGTCCAACCACGGGCTCACAAGTGAAAGATTAAGCAAGATAAAGTAAAGCAAAGAAAAGAAAGAAATAGAATAGAAAGAATAAGTAAAGCATAGGAGTAAGAAAATAATTGGTCATAAGTTGACTAACCCTAAGTGTGGTGTATTCAGCTTATTTACTTGTATGTTTGTACTTAATGAGCTTTAGCTCATTAGTCTATTCATGATGTAGATAATAAAGGTAAGCAACCAGCAATATGAAACGAGAGTAGCAGACTGACAGGCAGATCCTAGTGATGTCATGGACGGGTTATGGTTCCGTTTCACAGAGTTCCGCTGTAATCAATGTGTAAAAGAAAGAAAGTGTAATAGTGATGTATATGTATAAAGATAAGACAAGAGTGTAGTATGTAAATAGTGAAATAAGCTTAAAAGTATGTTTCTATTTTTACGTACTTTAAAGTAACAAGACCGCAAAATATATTTTTGAAAAAAAAATTATTAAGTAGTACGTATATATTTATGTATCCACGATTGCAAAGAACTAATAGTTTCATTCAGTCAGGTTTAAAAAGAAAAAATATATATTCCTAGTTTTTCAAGTGCAAATCTTTTAAACCCCTAAAGAAGAAGATAGTTATAAAGACAAGCAAGCTAAGTAAGAATAAGCAAAGAATAAAGAAAGTAAGCAAGATAAGGTGGACGACCAAAGCTAGAGGGGTCGCACCCACAAGAGTTGGTATCGAAGCGAGCGGTTCTACTATCAACCTTCCATGACATTTCAGTATTTGTGCCTGCTCAGTCCAAGTAAGTTAATTTTAAATAATCAATATCTAATTTAGCACTAAACCATGTCGTTACTGTTATAGGTCAGACACAGCAACATGGTTTGTACACAAGCTATGCAAGCTCCAGAAGCAGATTTAGCCGCCATCCTAGCCAACATACAAGTTCGGTTAGAGGCATAAGAAAGACAGAACCAGAGACTACAAGAGCTACTAGAACAAAGGAATAGGGCTCAAGCAAATTTTCCTCCGCCTCAAGTACCAGTACTAGAGCCACATCCAGCTCCTGAACCAGTAGCACCACCAGTCCGAATGGTACCTGAAGTAGCAATAGGTGCCCGAGCTAGAACCAACCAGGGATCATTGTATGAACGGTTCCGGAAGATGAAGCTGAAAGAGTTTGAGGGATCTACAGAACCCTTAGAGGCTGAAGAATGGTTAGCTTCACTGCAAACCATTTTTGAGTTTATAGACCTGACAGACCAAGAGAAGGTCCTTTGCGCCTCTTGCATATTAACCAAGGATGCTCGTTACTGGTGGGAGACAGAAAAGATCAGAAGGGATATTAGAAGGATGACCTGGAATGACTTTCTGGGAGAATTTAATAGGAAGTATTTCAATCTCGACACCCTATGAGCTCAACAAAGAGAGTTCGATGAGTTGAGGCAAGGCGAGATGATAGTGACTGAAGTCTGTCCAAAATTTGACAGATTGGCTTGACTGTGTCCACATTTGGTACCCACAAAAGAAGAACAGGTACGAAGGATGATCAATATGTTCTAACAAGATATAGCCCTAAACGTGGAGAGTGGCGAGACACCGCCAACCACTGTAGCAGACTGTGTGAGCAGAGCCATGAGGGCTGAGCATCGTCTAAACAGAGCTAAGGAAGAGAGAACAAAAGTCTGGGAGGAGAAGAAGAAGGAAAGAGATCTAGTGAAGCAGACTCAAAAGAACAACCAAGCTAGCCAAAGTAACAAATCTGGTCAAGGAATGAAGCCTGGTCAAAAAATTAACCAGAACCATCAGAATGCCAATAAGTGAAAAGGAAACCCAAATGAAAATTGGGGCCAAAATACTCGCAACACCCAGCAGAGACAAGGCTTAGAAGGAGTACAGAACCGACAGCCATGCCCAAAATGTGGAAGACTGCATAAGGGCAAGTGCAAGCTGGGGAGTTATGGGTGACCCCTCTAGCTTAGGTCGTCCACCTTATCTTGCTTACTTTCTTTATTCTTTGCGTAGTCTTACTTAGCTTGCTTGTCTCTATAACTTTCCTCTCCTTGGGGTTTAAAAGATTTGTTCTTGAAAAACTAGGAATATATATATATTTTTTCTTTTTTCTTTAACTGGAGGAAACTACTAATTATTGAAAATTGTGTATACATAAATATATACATACTTCTTAATACTTTTTGTTTTTCCAAAATATATTTTGGAGTCTTGTTACTTTAAAGTACGTAAAAAAAGAAACACACTTTTAAGCTTGTTTCACTACTTTACATACTACACTCTTGTCTTGTCTTTATACAAATACCTCACTATTACACTTTCTTTCTTTTACACCTTGAGTATAGCGGAATTCTGCGAAACGGAACCATAACCCGTCCATTACATCACTGGGATCTGCCTGCCAGTCCGCTACTCTTGTTTCATCTTGCTGGTTGCTTTCCTTTATTACCTACAGCACAAATAGACTAATGAGCTAAAGCTCAGTAAGTACAAACATACATACAAGTAAACAAGCTGAATACACCACTCTAAGGTTAGTCAACTTAGGACCAATTATTTTCTTTAGTCCTATACTACTTGTTCTTTCTATTCAATTTCTTTCTTTTCTTTGCTTTACTTTATCTGCTTAATCTTTCACTTGTGGGCCGGTGGTTGGACGTACCTAGTGTGCGCAGACCAATAGAGGATCAGGGGAGCGACCCACCGATCAACCCTAAGGTCATCTCTGGACTACTTACCTTATAGGTAGTAAGTCATGCCATGAACTACCTCATTATTAACGAGGCAGCGCCACACAACTGGGGTGGAGGCAGGAAGTTAAGCCATAAACTACCTCATTATTAACTAGGCAGCGCCACACAACTGGGGTGGAGGCTATCTGGGAACCTCACAACTGGGGAGGCCGGTACGCCAACCTTAACTTTTAAGTCTTATTATTTGACTTAACTTATTCCTCTTTTCTTTTTCTAATCTTGCTTACTATTCTCGTGAACATGTTAGTATCATGTCACAAACTGAATAGCTTAAATGTGTATATATATATAACACAACTTTATGGTAAGTCCATTCGTGAGTAGACAATTAAATGTATGTACTTACCTTATCAATCTCTTATCTTTTTCTCTCTAGGATCTTTGATCGTCCTCCTTGTAGGTCGATTTTTTGGATCCTACAGACAAACTTTGTCTGTTAATTTCATTTCCATTTATAGCTTTTATTTTTTTATTAAAAAGCTTAAATAGAACCTATTTATAACGTTTTGGGCTTTATTTATCATTTCCCCAATTTTCTCCAAATTTTGCAAAATTACAATTTTGCCCCTATATTTTGGCAAAATTACAGTTTTTCCCCTGACGGAATTTTATTGATCCAGACTGCATTTTTGGCCCTCAGGAACTTTTCTGACTCTTTTCTAATCATTACTGGGTTCGCTTCTATTTTATTTCCACTTTTCACTTTCCCGACCCTCGGGAAGCACTATTCCGACCCTTACGTCGGTTTAGTGATTTTCTATCGTTTCGGAGTCTGAAATGGACGTTTCACTAGTATTTAAAACGTTCATCTAGACATTCCCGACGTAGGTCTCCGAGGCTCGGATTTACCGTACCTGACTCGGACCTTTATTTAATTTCCAAAAACGCCCCCCCCTCGGGGTCGGTTTTTCCGTTTCACTTGCATTTTACATTTTTAGGGGACGGTCTACTATTCATGAACCACCCCTTAGGTTTTCCCTATTCAATTCTCCGTTAGGGACTCGGGTTTCCGACCCGACCCTAAACTTTTATTTTTAATTCCTATTTTACCCCGAAAGCCGTTTTCGAAATTTTAGCAGCATTTCGGCGTAATTTTAAGGCTTCCGGCGTTAGGTACGCATCGAACCATATGTACCTGCCACGTACTATACCACAAGCCTATTTTATGTAAAAGTTTTCCAAACTTTTACATAAAAGCTCACAAATTCCAATTTCATATTTTTAACCACATTACAAAATTTTTTCACAATTTTGCCCTTAGTTTTGGTTTCGGTTTTCACCACCAAACCGAACCAAAATTTCTCAAACTTTTCAACCACTTTTTAGGCTATTCAATGCCATTTTTCTAACACTTTTTCAAGCCCATTTCCTTGTACTTTTCAACCAAATTCTTAGGGTTTTTTAAACACTTAAAACCCACGGCCACATTAATGAAAAACATGCCAAATTTTCTTTTCATTCTTTCAATCAAAATTTCATCATTCACATCATAAAATGCATGATTTCAATTAACCAAACATCACCTAAAAGCATGAAAATTTTTCTTCCAAATCATTAGGAAGCCCACGGCCTCATTAAGCAATGCACACCAAAAATTTTTTTTCAAGCTTTTCCATAATGAAATTCATGCTTTATTCTTAACAAAATTCAACTTGGAAGCATGTTAACACATAAACCACACAATTTTCTCATTGATTACCCATGGTAACCCACGGATTTTTCCTTGAAAAACCAACAAAATTTTGGTTTTTCTTTAAACAAATTACATGGTTTTCTTCCTTATTTCATCCTTAACAAAACCCAACATCAATTTCCATGAAAAACAACCAAAATTTTTCCATCTACCTATCACTATTCACCCACGGATTTTATGAAGAAAAACCATGAAAAATTAAGTGAAAAAGGGAGTTACCTTGGTCTAATGCTTCCTTTGTCTTCTAGGAACACTTTGACACTCTTTTTGTGAAGAAATTTTGAAGAAAAAGCTTGGTTCTCCTTTGGTCCCTCAAGGCTCCCCCATGGACGAGACTTAGAATTTTTTTGTTCTTGGTTTGGCTTGAAAATATTGTCTCGGCCTTTTGATTCAAAAGTGGCCGACTTATGCAACAAGAAAGGCCAATTAATTTGGCTATCCACCAATGAAAATTAGGCACCTTTCACCCTAATACTTTTTCCCTTTTTCAAAAATTAAAAAGGTATATTTTTGGCCAGATCTTGGCCTTTAGATCAAAAGCAAAATGAATCATGGCCTTTCATTCCACCAACCACCATATTTCCTTCATTTATAATTCTTGATTTATGATGTCATAATTGCAAAAGTGAAAGTTGACTTTGACTTTCACTATTCACATTAATTCGACTACTTTTTGACCGATACCGGTTTGAGTCGAAATTTTCCTGGAATCATCCCGGCGTGTTCCTGAGATCTCCTGTGCAGTCGGATCAATTTAAATTGCTTCCGTTTGATCAAAATCAATCCCAGAAATTTTCCGTCTTTTTGAGCTCCTGTTAGGGTTTTCAATGCCGGTTTTGGCACCGTTTCACCCGTTTCAACTCAGTGAATTTTTCCCACACTGAATCCTTATTCGTCAGTATTGTTAGAATATTTTAATATATTCTAAACAATATAAATACATCTATTTCACTCTTTAAATAGTACAAATTATTATATACATATATTTGTACTTTTCTTACTGTGCTCTTACTTTGACTTGCCATATTCTTATCTTTATACTGTTCAGATACCGAAACTACTCCTTTTTGAGCGTTTTGGGCCTGAATTCACTTTCTTACTCATATACTTTATTCTCTACTTATTTTTGGAGATTTTAATTCCTCCAAAACATTTATTTATTTCTATCAACACTATAATTTGTCTAATTACGACCATAGTGTTTCTTTACATTCTTACTTACAGAACTCATAGAAAACCCTAGATTAAACTAGGTCACACCGCTAAAATTCTCTGGTCGTCACATTCACCCCTCCTTAAAAATTTTCGTCCTCGAAAATCAGAACAGGTGGGGATACTTGGCTCTCATCTCATCTTCTCTTTCCCACGTGGCCTCTTCTACCTTATGATTTTTCCATAGAACTTTGACCAGCGGAATGCATTTATTTCTTAAGATCTTCTCTTCTCGCGCAAGTATTTAAACCGGTTGTTCTTCGTAAGAGAGATCCTCTCGAATTTGGATTGGCTCATAATCTAGGACATGTGAAGGGTCCGAGATATACTTTCTTAGCATAGATACATGAAAGACATTATGCACTGAAGATAATTCTGGTGGCAAAACTATCTTATAGGCTACTTTCCCAACCCGGTTAATAATTGGGAAAGGTCCTATGTATCTTGGACTCAACTTTCCTTTCTTTCCAAAACGCATGACACCTTTCATTGGTGCTACTTTTAAGAATACGAAGTCACCCTCGTTAAACTCTAGGAATCTTCGTCTTTTATCTGCGTAGCTTTTCTGACGACTCTGTGCAGTTTTCATTCTCTGCTGAATCTTTTGGACCGCATCTATCGTTTCTTGGATAAACTCGATTTTATGAAGTTCTTTTTCTCTGAGTTCATACCAGTGAATGGGAGATCTACACTTGCGTCCATATAATGCCTCATAAGGAGCCATCTCGATGGACGCTTGATAGCTGTTGTAGGAGAATTCTATCAACGGCAGCTTCTTGTTCCAGGCTCCCTTAAAATCTAAAATACAAGCACGAAGCATATCTTCTAGCGTTTGGATCGTACGCTCAGACTGTCTGTCGGTCTGAGGATGAAATGCAGTGCTGAATCTTAGTTCGGAGCCCATTGCCTCTTGTACACTTTTCCAGAAATTGGATGTGAACCGACTGTCACGATCTGACACTATTGTTGTCGGTATTCCATGTAATCTCACAATGTTGGCAATGTACAATTCTGTGAATTTTTCTAATGTGTATGTCATCTTTACGGGTATAAAGTGAGCAGATTTGGTCAATCGATCCACCACTACCCATATCATGTCAAATCCTTCACTTGTCTTGGGTAGTCCGACCACGAAATCCATGGTTACGTGCTCCCACTTCCACTCTGGAATCTCTAGTGGCTGCAGCTCTCCGGCTGGCCGCTGATGCTCTGCTTTGACTCTTTGACATGTTAAGCAGCTGCTGATGTGTTTAACAATGTCATTCTTCATCTTTTTCCACCAAAAGTGCTGCTTTAGATCCTGATACATTTTCGTACTACCCGGATGCACTGAATATGGAGTGTCATGGGCCTCTGTCAGGATTCTTTTCTTCAAAACTTCTTCATCTGGTACACAAATTCTTCCTTGGAAGAGTAAAGTTCCATCTTTGGAGAGGTGGAATTCTGACTTGTCATTCCTAGAGGCTTCTTCTTTAAGCCTTTTGAAAGCAGCATCTAGCTCTTGAGCCTCTTTAATCTCCTCAAGAATTGTTGGTTTGAGTTGCATTGCCGCTAATTTTCCTGAAATTATCTCTACTCCCAACAAGGAGATCTCATGTTGAAGTGGCTTGGGCAGTTTATCGATGGCTATTTGCTCTGGCATCGTTGATTTACGACTCAACGCGTCTGCTACTCTGTTTGCCTTACCGGGGTGATATAAGATCTCACAATCATAGTCTTTTACTAACTCCAGCCATCTTCTTTGTCTCATGTTAAGCTCTTTCTGAGTAAAGAAATACTTTAAGCTCTGGTGGTCGGTGAAGATTCTGCACTAGACTCCATATAGGTAATGTCGCCATATCTTTAAAGCAAATACGACGGCTGCTAACTCCAAATCATGAGTCGGATAGTTCTTTTCGTGCTCTTTGAGTTGTCTTGATGCATAGGCTATTACTTTTCCATCCTGCATCAGCACAGCTCCTAGACCTGTCTTGGAGGCATCACTATAAATGTCGAAGTCTCCTTCATCCTTTGGAATTGTGAGAATTGGAGCACTGGTCAACCGATTCTTCAACTCTTGAAAGCTTTCTTCACACTTCTTTGTCCACTCGAACTTCTTCTCTTTGCGTGTGAGAGCAGTGAGAGGGGCAGCTAATCTGGCAAATCCCTATACAAATCTCCGATAATAGCCCGCTAATCCGAGAAAACTTCGGATCTCGGTCACATTCTTTGGAGGAGACCACTTGCTTACAGCTTCGATCTTTGTTGGGTCTACTGAAATTCCGTCTTTGGAAACGACATGTCCTAAGAAGTGGACCTTACCTAGCCAAAATTCACATTTGGAGAACTTTGCATATAGCTGATGTTCCTTTAGAGTGCGTAACGTAATTCGAAGATGCTTCTCATGCTCCTTCCAATCTTTCGAGTATATAAGGATGTCATCGATAAACACTATGACAAACTGGTCTAAAAATTCCTTGAATACTCGATTCATCAGATCCATAAAAGCGGCTGGTGCATTCGTTAATCCAAAAGGCATAACGAGAAATTCGTAGTGCCTATACCGTGTTCGGAACGCGGTCTTTAGAATGTCTCTTTCTTTAATTTTTAACTGATGATAGCCGGATCGAAGATCAATCTTCGAGAAGACGGTGGCTCCTTTTAGCTGATCGAATAAATCATCGATCCTTGGTAGAAGATATTTATTCTTGATCGTGACTTTGTTGAGCTCACGATAATCTATGCACATTCGGAGGGTTCCATCCTTTTTCTTTACGAAGAGAACTGGAGCTCCCCACGGCGAATAACTAGGCCGTATAAAACCTTTCTCTAATAACTCCTTCAGCTGAGCTTGTAATTCTTTAAGCTCGGCCGGTGCCATTCTGTAAGGGGCCTTTGAAATCGGAGATGTTCCTGGCAGCAACTCGATTTCGAAGGTAATCTCTCGATCAGGAGGAAGTCCCGGTAATTCTTCTGGAAATACCTCCACGAACTCGTTGATCACTGGTACCTCGTTCGATTGTAGTTCTACCTTCTTAGTGGTGTCCTTGACATAAGCTAGATATCCGGTACATCCACTAGATATCAGCTTTCTTGCCCGCAGGGGGCTGATCGGCATTTTCGACTGCTTCTGAGAATGCCCCTGATACTCAAACTGGTCTTTTTCTCCAAACTGGAACACTACTTTTCGTCGTCGACAGTCAATGGTCGCTTGATATTTTGCAAGGAAATCCATTCCAAGGATAACGTCATAATCGACTAACTCTAAGACGACTAAGTCGACGTACAACTCCCTATCAGCAACAATTACTGGCACGTGACGTAACCAGTAATCAGATAATAATACCTCACCAGACGGTAAGGTGGTTTTAAACACTTGGCCAATTTTATCCTTGGCATGACTAACTCTTTCTGCAAAGCTATGTGAGGCAAACGAATGCGATGCACCGGAGTCAAATTAAACAAGTGCAGGACTTTGGGCTATAAGAAGCTGACCTGTCACCACATTCGAGGTGCCTGCCTCTACATCTTCCCTGGTGTAGGCTAATAGATGTGCCTCGGTCTTTGGTATACTCTCCTGGCATCCAGGTTGAGTATGCGATCCTTGTATAGCACGGACCTGGCTCGTCTGTCGGGACTGAAAGGATCCCGGCTGGTTCTGTTGGTTGGATGGGCAGACTCTAGCATAATGGCCTTCTCTACCACAAACATAGCATGCGGTATTCCCCAGCTTGCACTCGCCCTTGTGCAGTCTTCCACATTTTGGGCATGGCTGTCGGTTCTGTACTCCTTCTAAGCCTTGCCTTTGCTGAGTGTTGCGAGTATTTTGGCCCCAATTTTCATTTGGGTTTCCCTTTCGCTTATTGGTATTCTGCTGGTTCTGGTTATTTTTCTGACCAGGCTTCATTCCTTGACCAGATTTATTACTTTGGCCAGCTTGGTTGTTCTTCTGAGTCTGCTTCGCGAGATCTCTTTCTTTCTTCTTCTCCTCCCAGACTTTTGTTCTTTCTTCCTTAACTCTGTTCAGACGATTCTCGGCCCTCATAGCTCTGCTTACACAGTCTGCTACAGTGGTTGGCGGGGTCTCGCCACTTTCCACATTTAGGGCTATATCTTGTCGGAACATATTGATCATCCTCCGTACCCGCTCTTCTTCTGTGGGTACCAAATGTGGACACAGTCGAGCTAATCTGTCGAATTTACGACAGGCTTCAGTCACTGTCATCTCGCCTTGCCTCAGCTCATCGAACTCTCTTTGTTGAGCTCGTAGGGTGTCAAGGTTGAAATACTTCCTGTTAAATTCTCCCAAGAAGTTATTCCAGGTCATCCTTCTAACGTCCCTTCGCATCTTTACTGTCTCCTACCAATAATGAGCATCCTTCGTTAATATGCAGGAGGCGCAAAGGACCTTCTCTTGGTCTGTTAGGTCCATAAACTCAAACATAGTCTGCAATGACGCTAACCATTCTTCAGCCTCTAAGGGTTCTATAGATCCCTCAAACTCTTTTGGCTTTATCTTCTGGAACCGTTCATACAATGATCCCTGGTGGGCTCCAGCTTGGGCACCTATTGCTACTTCAGGTACCATTCGGACTGGTGATGCTACTGGTTCAGGAGCTGGTTGTGGCTCCGGTACTGGTGCTTGAGGTGGAGGGAAATTCGCTTAGGCCCCATTCCTCTGTTCCAGTAGCTCTTGCAGTCTCTGGTTCTGTGTTTCTTGTGCCTCTAGCCGAGCTTGTATGTTGGCTAAGACAGCGGCTAAGTCTGCTTCTTGAGCTTGCTCAGCTCGTGTGCGAACCATGTAGCTGTGTCTGACCTATAACAGTAGCGACATGGTTTAGTACTAATTAAATATTGATTATTTACAATTAACTTACTTGGACTGAGCAGGTGCAGATACTGAGATGTCATGGAAGGTTGATAGTAGAACCGCTCGCTCTGATACCAACTCTTGTGGGTGACCCCTCTAGCTTAGGTCGTCCACCTTATCTTGCTTACTTTCTTTATTCTTTGCTTAGTCTTACTTAGCTTGCTTGTCTCTATAACTTTCCTCTCCTTGGGGTTTAAAAGATTTGTTCTTGAAAAACTAGGAATATATATATTTTTTCTTTTTTCTTTAACTGGAGGAAACTACTAATTCTTGAAAATTATGTATACATAAATATATACGTACTTCTTAATACTTTTTGTTTTTCCAAAATATATTTTGGAGTCTTGTTACTTTAAAGTACCTAAAAATAGAAACACACTTTTAAGCTTGTTTCACTACTTTACATACTACACTCTTGCCTTGTCTTTATACAAATACCTCACTATTACACTTTCTTTCTTTTACACCTTGAGTACAACGGAATTCTGCGAAACGGAACCATAACCCGTCCATGACATCGCTGGGAACTGCCTGCCAGTCCGCTACTCTTGTTTCATCTTGCTGGTTGCTTTCCTTTATTACCTACAGCACGAATAGACTAATGAGCTAAAGCTCAGTAAGTACAAACATACATACAAGTAAATAAGCTGAATACACCACTCTAGGGTTAGTCAACTTAGGACCAATTATTTTCTTTAGTCCTATACTACTTGTTCTTTCTATTCTATTTCTTTCTTTTCTTTGCTTTACTTTATCTGCTTAATCTTTCACTTGTGGGCCCGTGGTTGGACGTACCTAGTGCGCGCAGACCAATAGAGGATCAGGGGAGCGACCCACCAATCAATCCTAAGGTCATCTCTGGACTACTTACCTTATAGGTAGTAAGTCATGCCATGAACTACCTCATTATTAACGAGGCAACGCCACACAACTGGGGTGGAGGCAGGAAGTTAAGCCATAAACTACCTCATTATTAACTAGGCAGCGCCACACAACTGGGGTGGAGGCTATCTGGGAACCTCACAACTGGGGAGGCCGGTACGCCAACCTTAACTTTTAAGTCTTATTATTTGACTTAACTTATTCCTCTTTTCTTTTTCTAATCTTGCTTACTATTCTCGTGAACATGTTAGTATCATGTCACAAACTGAATAGCTTAAATGTGTATATATATATAACACAACTTTATGGTAAGTCCATTCGTGAGTAGACAATTAAATGTATGTACTTACCTTATCAATCTCTTATCTTTTTCTCTCTAGGATCTTTGATCGTCCTCCTTGTAGGTCGATTTTTTGGATCCTACAGACAAACTTTGTCTGTTAATTTCATTTCCATTTATAGCTTTTATTTTTTTATAAAAAAGCATAAATAGAACCTATTTACAACTTTTTAGGCTTTATTTATCATTTCCCCAATTTTCCCCAACTTTCGCAAAATTACGATTTTGCCCCTATATTTTGGCAAAATTACAGTTTTGCCCCTGACGGAATTTTATTGATCCAGACTGCATTTTTGGCCCTCAGGAACTTTTCTGACTCTTTTCTAATCATTACCGGGTTCGCTTCTATTTTATTTCAACTTTTCACTTTCCCGACCCTCGGGAAGCACTATTCCGACCCTTACGTCGGTTTAGTGATTTTCTATCGTTTCGGAGCCTCAAATGGACGTTTCACTAGTATTTAAAACATTCATCTAGACATTCCCGACCTAGGTCTCCGAGGCTCGGATTTTCCGTACCCGACTCGGACCTTTATTTCATTTCCAAAAACGCACCCCCCTCGGGGTCGGTTTTTCCGTTTCACTTGCATTTTACATTTTTAGGGGACGATCTACTATTCACGAACCACCCCTTAGGTTTTCCCTATTCAATTCTCCGTTAGGGACTCGGGTTTCCGACCTGACTCTAAACTTTTATTTTTAATTCCTATTTTACCCCGAAAGCCGTTTTCGAAATTTTGGCAGCATTTCGGCGTAATTTTAAGGCTTCCGGCGTTAGGTACGCCTCGAACCATATGTACCTGCCACGTACTATACCACAAGCCTATTTTATGTAAAAGTTTTCCAAACTTTTACATAAAAGCTCACAAATTCCAATTTCACATTTTTAACCACATTACAAAATTTTTTCACAATTTTGCCCTTAGTTTTGGTTTCGGTTTTCACCACCAAACCGAACCAAAATTTCTCAAACTTTTCAACCACTTTTTAGGCTATTCAATGCCATTTTTCTAACACTTTTTCAAGCCCATTTCCTTGTACTTTTCAACCAAATTCTTAGGGTTTTTTAAACACTTAAAACCCACGGCCACATTAATGAAAAACATGCCAAATTTTCTTTTCATTCTTTCAATCAAAATTTCATCATTCACATCATAAAATGCATGATTTCAATTAACCAAACATCACCTAAAAGCATGAAAATTTTTCTTCCAAATCATTAGGAAGCCCACGGCCTCATTAAGCTATACACACCAAAATTTTTTTTCAAGCTTTTCCATAATGAAATTCATGCTTTATTCTTAACAAAATTCAACTTAGAAGCATGTTAACACATAAAACCACACAATTTTCTCATTGATTACCCATGGTAACCCACGGATTTTTCCTTTAAAAACCAACAAAATTTTGGTTTTTCTTTAAACAAATTACATGGTTTTCT
Source organism: Antiaris toxicaria (assembly GCA_035233585.1). NCBI lineage: Eukaryota > Viridiplantae > Streptophyta > Magnoliopsida > Rosales > Moraceae > Antiaris > Antiaris toxicaria. Next base: position 53,604,101 of record CP141155.1, on the reverse strand, counting down.
TCCTTATTTCATCGTTAACAAAACCCAACATCAATTTCCATGAAAAACAACCAAAATTTTTCCATCTACCTATCACTATTCACCCACGGATTTTATGAAGAAAAACCATGAAAAATTAAGTGAAAAAGGGAGTTACCTTGGTCTAATGCTTCCTTTGTCTTCTAGGAACACTTTGACACTCTTTTTGTGAAGAAATTTTGAAGAAAAAGCTTGGTTCTCCTTTGGTCCCTCACGGCTCCCCAATGGACGAGACTTAGAATTTTTTTGTTATTGGTTTGGCTTGAAAATATTGTCTCGGCCTTTTGATTCAAAAGTGGCCGACTTATGCAACAAGAAAGGCCAATTAATTTGGCTATCCACCAATGAAAATTAGGCACCTTTCACCCTAATACTTTCTCCCTTTTTCAAAAATTAAAAAGGTATATTTTTGGCCAAATCTTGGCCTTTAGATCAAAAGCAAAATGAATCATGGCCTTTCATTCCACCAACCACCATATTTCCTTCATTTATAATTCTTGATTTATGATGTCATAATTGCAAAAGTGAAAGTTGACTTTGACTTTCACTATTCACATTAATTCGACTACTTTTTGACCGATACCGGTTTGAGTCGAAATTTTCCTGGAATCGTCCCGGCGTGTTCCTGAGGTCTCCTGTGCAGTCGGATTAATTTAAATTGCTTCCGTTTGATCAAAATCAATCCCGGAAATTTTCCATCTTTTTGAGCTCCTGTTAGGGTTTTCAATGCCGGTTTTGGCACCGTTTCACCCGTTTCAACTCAGTGAATTTTTCCCACACTGAATCCTTACTCGTCAGTATTGTTAGAACATTTTAATATATTCTAAACAATATAAATACATCTATTTCACTCTTTAAATAGTACAAATTATTATATACATATATTTGTACTTTTCTTACTGTGCTCTTACTTTGACTTGCCATATTCTTATCTTTATACTGTTCAGATACTGAAACTACTCCTTTTTGAGCGTTTTGGACCTGAATTCACTTTCTTACTCATATACTTTATTCTCTACTTATTTTTGGAGATTTTAATTCCTCCAAAACATTTATTTATTTCTATCAACACTATAATTTGTCTAATTACAACCATAGTGTTTCTTTACATTCTTACTTACAGAACTCATAGAAAACCCTAGATTAAACTAGGTCACACCGCTAAAATTCTCTGGTCATCACAGGAGTACCGCATGCTATGTTTGCGGCAAAGAAGGCCATTATGCCAGGGCCTGCACATCCAACCGACAGAACCAGCCGGGATCCTTTCAATCCTGATAGATGAGCCAGGTCCATGCTATACAAGGACCGCTTATTTAGCCAGGGTGCCAGGAGATTGTACCAAAGACCGAGGTGCATCTATTAGCCTATACCAGGGAAGATGTAGAGGTAGGCACCTCTAATGTGGTGACAGGTCCGCTTCTTGTCACCCAAAGCTCTGCACTTGTTTTATTTGACTCCAGTGCATCGCATTCATTTGCCTCCCATAGCTTTGTAAAAAGAGTTAGTCACGCCAAGGATAAAATTGGTCAACTGTTTAAAACCACCTTGCCGTCTGATGAGGTATTATTGTCCGATTACTGGTTATGTCATGTGCCAGTAATTGTTGTCAATAGGGAGTTGTATGTCGATTTAGTCGTCTTAAAGTTAGTCGATTATGATATTATCCTTGGAATGGATTTCCTTGGAAAATATCGAGTGACCATTGACTATCGACGACGAAAAGTAATGTTCCAGTTTGGAGAAAAAGACCAGTTTAAGTATAAAGGGCATTCTCATAAGCAGTTGAAAATGCTGATCAGTCCCCTGCAGGCAAGAAAGCTGATGTCTAGTGGCTGTACCAGATATCTAGCTTATGTCAAGGACACCATTAAGAAGGTAGAACTACATCTAAACGATGTACCAGTGATCAACGAGTTCATGGAGGTATTCCCAAAAGAATTACCAGGACTTCCTCCTAATCGAGATATTACCTTCGAGATTGAGCTACTGCCAGGAATGTCTCCGATTTCTAAGGCCCCTTACAGGATGGCACCCGTCGAGCTTAAAGAATTACAAGCCCAGCTAAAGGAGTTATTAGAGAAAGGTTTCATACGGCCTAGTTATTCACCATGGGGAGCTCCAGTTCTCTTTGTAAAGAAAAAGGACGGAACCCTCAGAATGTGCATAGACTACCGTGAGCTTAACAAAGTCACGATCAAGAACAAATATCCTCTACCAAGGATTGATGATTTATGCGATCAGTTAAAAAGAGCCACCGTATTCTCGAAGATTGACCTTCGATCCGGCTATCACCAGTTAAAAATCAAAGAAGGAGACTTTCCAAAGATCGCGTTCTGAACATGGTATGGGCACTATGAATTTCTTGTTATGCCTTTTGGATTAACGAATGCACCTGCCACTTTTATGGATCTGATGAATTGAGTATTCAAGGAATTTTTAGACCAGTTTGTCATTGTGTTTATCGATGACATCCTTATATACTTGAAAGATTGGAAAGAGCACGAGGAGCATCTTCGGATTGTGTTACGCACTCTGAAGGAGCATCAGCTATATGTAAAGTTCTCCAAATGTGAATTTTGGCTAGATAAGGTCCACTTCTTAGGACATGTCGTCTCCAAAGATGAAATTTCAGTAGACCCAGCAAAGATCGAAGCAGTAAGCAAGTGGTCTCCTCCAAAGAATGTGACCGAGATCCGGAGTTTCCTCGGATTAGCGGGCTATTACCGAAGATTTGTAGAGGGATTTGCCAGATTAGCTACCCCTCCACTGCTCTCACAAGCAAGGAGAAGAAGTTCGAGTGGACAAAGAAGTGCAAAGAAAGCTTTCAAGAGCTGAAGAACCGGTTAACTAGTGCTCCAGTTCTCATAATTCCAAAGGATGAGGGAGACTTCGACATTTATAGCGATGCCTCTAGGACAGGTTTAGCAGCTGTTTTTGTGACGGCCCGCCCTTTGTAGGGTTAAACAGTACTATTACAGTCAGCTACTGTTGCCAACTGTGATAGACTGTAACCACTTAGGTCGTCGATAACTTACTTTTAACTTGCTTCTAACTTATTCTGATACCATCTATAACAGCTGGTATCTTACTTTTAACATACTTTCTTTAACATGCTTACTCTAACTTCCCATTTGAACATGAAAATATGGAATAAATTTTTTTTTCTTTTCTTAAACTTTACTTGGAAACTGTACCGTCGTCAAATATTTACTATAATAAACATTTTACATTGCCTTAACTTCATTTACATTATAAAACATCATTTTAATACTCTTTTAAACAGCTCAGCGGAAGACTCATAGTAGTACCATAACCCTCACCCAGTCCCTTGACACATGCAGATCCCATCCGTCATCCATTACTTGTCTTATCTTCGTGCAGGATGCTTACCTGCAACATAAATAAACTTGTGAGTGACAGGCACAGTAAGTTCAAACATACATTCATAACAAAATACTAACTCATACATTTTGGACAGAACATGTATGATACCAACTGTGGCATCAGAACATGAACATACATTATACTTTACGTTCAACTTCATATATAACATAATCTAACATTAAGAGAACAATCTCAACATTTTTTTTAGCATAACCTAATTTAAACATAACATACAGAATGTATGCTTAACATCTTAAGCATAACATACTCAACATTATATAAAACAACGTATGCACATATCAATTTAAACACAGCATACTTAATGTACCCTTAAACATCACAAATACACTTAAAATTGTATAACTAACTTATGCATAGCAATCTATGCATAGCATAGCATATGCGCACATGTTAATCGCATTATGCTTGTTTACTTTCCTTCTTTCTTCTTCGTGATGTTCTTTTGTTCTTTCTTTCTTTCATGTCATACTTTTCTTCTTCTTTTCTTTTCTTGCTAAGCATATGCACACATATTAGTCGCATTATGCTTGTTTACTTTCATTCTTTCTTCTTCGTGATGTTCTTTTGTTCTTTCTTTCTTTCATGTTATACTTTTCTTCTTCTTTTCTTTTCTTGCTAAGCATATGCACACATATTAGTCGCATTATGCTTATTTATTTTCATTCTTCCTTCTTCGTTGTATTCTTTTGTTCTTTATTTCTTTCATATCATACTTTTCTTCTTCTTTTCTTTTCTTGCTCAACTTTTATTTTCTTTGTTCGTTCTTTCTTTCATATTATGTCATTCCTCTTGTTCTATAGATCATATCATATTTCTTCATTCTATTTCTCTCTCTTTTTTTTTTCTTTCTTTCTTTATCTGCCTCTTTTCTTTTCTTCTCCTAGCTTTTCTTAGCTTTTCTTTACTTTACTTTATTTTCTTTTCTTTTCTTTGCTTTTCTTAGCTTTACTTTCTTTTCTTTTCTTTGCTCTTCTTAGTTTTTCTTAGCTTTACTTTCTTTTCTTTTCTTTCTTTTTACTTTCACTAGTGGTTCATATCATATTCTGTCGATCTATGTCCTTTTCTTCTCTTTCTTTATTTATCTCTCTTTTCTTTTCTTTTCTTTTACTAGTGGATCCTATCCTAATATGTCGATCTATCTCCTTCCTTTCTTTTCTTTCTTTATTTATCTCTCTTTTCTTTTCTTTTCTTTTCTTTTACTAGTGGATCCTATCCTAATCTGTTTCTTTTCTTTCACTGATGGATCATATCCTAATCTGTTTCTTTTCTTTCACTGATGGATCATATCCTAATCTGTTTCTTTTCTTTGGCTGATGAATCATATCCTAATCTTCTTTGACTGATGGATCATATCCTAATCTGTCGATCCATCTCCTTCCTTTCTTCTCTTTCTTTATTTGCCTCTCTTTTCTTTTCTTTTCTCTTTCTAGTAGATCATGTCCTAATCTGTTGTTTTATCTCCTTCTTTTCTTTTCTCTCTTTATCTCTCTCTTTTCTTTTCTTCTCCTAGCTTTTCTTAGCTTTTCTTTACTACGCTTCACTTTCTTTTCTTTTCTTTTCTTTTCTTTTCTTAGCTTTTCTTAGCTTTACTTTGCTAAGCTTTGCTTTACTTTCTTTTCTTTTCTTTTCTTTGCTTTTCTTAGCTTTACTTTCTTTTCTTAGCTTTTCTTTGCTAAGCTTTACTTTCTTTTCTTTTCTTTGCTTTTCTTAGCTTTTCTTTGCTAAGCTTTACTTTCTTTTCTTTTCTTTGCTTTTCTTAGTTTTTCTTAGCTTTACTTTCTTTTCTTAGCTTTACTTTGCTAAGCTTTACTTTCTTTTCTTTGCTTTTCTTAGATTTTCTTTACTTTTCTTATCTTTCACTTTCTCTTGTGGGCCCATGGTTGGACGTACCTAATGCGTGTAGACCAATGGGGGAACGGGGGAGTGACCCACCAATCAACCCCAAGGTCAATCTCACACTACAAACTTGGGGTAGTGCATTAGCCATTAACTACCTTAAGCTTGCGGTAGCACCACACATCTGGGGTAGAGGCTATTCTTAACTCTTAAACCTCACAGCTGGGGAGGCCGGTGCGCCAACCTTAACTTTTCAGTCTTATTATCTTGCTTATCTTTCTCGTTCTTTACTTTATCTTTTCGTTCATCTATTCATTCATTCTTTCTCTCTTTTGTTCATTTTCTTTTCCTTTCTTTCTTTCGTTTCTTTTCTTTTCTTTCTTTCTTTCTTTCGTTTCTTTTCTTTTCTTTCTTTCTTTCTTTTGTTTCTTTTCTTTTGTTTGTATTTCATAAATCATTTCTTTCTTAACGTAACTTTTCTATAGTGTGAATTATGTTAGTCACACTTTAGTGCATATAGCACTAACAGACATGAATTCCATATAACACTTAAACATAAACCTAACATAACATGTCAGTTCATGTTACAGACAAATCACATATTTGAACTTACCACATATCATACTTAGACATAATAGTCTATTCATATTGCAGTCAATTAAATATTCGAACTTACTACATAGAACACATAACACATAACATGACCAGTTCATTTATGTTGCAGTCAATTAAATGTTTGAACTTACTAATACTTGCTAGCATCTCTTTTCTTGCTTCCTTGGTCCGCAGATGTCTCTTCATATCGTCTGGCATGGATCCCTATAACCGAAATAATAACGGTTATTTTCTATGCTTGTTGCATGTATAAAACTTAATAAAACGTAAAAATTCTACGTTTCATTTCTCGATCATAAATTTAAGGATCTAATATCCCATTTATAACTTTTCTGCTAACTTTTAGTAAAATTACCATTTTACCCTGAACTTTTGGCAAAATTACCATTTTGCCCCTAATGGGATTTTTCATCATTATAACCTTACTTTTCTTTGATTCGCAACTTAGCTTTGGCCCTTAAAATCTTAATTAAGCCATTCTAAGTCCATTAGGATCCTTTTCTATCATTCTTGAAATTACCGTTCAAAATTACCGTTTTGCCCCTTATGGGTCTTTGAGTCCTATTATTCTCATTTTATTGCTTAGACTGGATTTTTTAAGCTCAAAAATCATCAAATAATTTTTCTTGGGCTTGACTAAATTTTTTTTACGGCCTTATTTACCATAATTCTCATTTGACTATTTTTCATACACATAGTCCATTTTTCTTACAATTTCACATTCCAGAATACATAATTCATGTATACTCATTCTAAAACATAAATTTCAGGAATAGAGGGACCGAAGTCACTACCGGAATCATCCCACTGGCGATCGAACGAACTGTTCGGTTTCGCACGGACAAACTTTAATTCTCCATTCTTTGCTTTTGAGAATCCGTCTTGCAATTCTGACGCCGCGGATGTGTCCGAAACGTCGAAAATAAGCCAACGGGCTATTCTCCAATTTTTGGTCTCCATTCACCGCTGACCGGCATTGACCGCCATTGACTAGCCGTTGACCGGGGGTTGACGGTGGCGACGGTGGCAAATGAGTAGCCCATCTTGAAGAACTCGATGAGAGGAATCCATTGGTGGCCTCAATTTCATGTTTGGAAGCACCTATCACCGGAAAATTCCCTCGAAAACCACGGTCATGGCGGCGACGGTGGAACTCCGCCGTGCCGGACTTTTTTCCTGAAATTGGTTGAGGGCTTTTGCTCCCCACAACCCCACTACCATTTCTGCACCAACGGTGTACTTCAACTCAGCCGGAATCGGGCGTTTCGACGGCGGCTCCACGGCGGCGTTTCACCGACTTTTTTGAAGCTTGGGCGGCGCGATTCCGCTGGTGTTGAGGCGATCAGTGGCATGGGTTTTGCTCCTCACTTCACTACGAAACTTTTGGGACCGGTTTTGTGGCAAACGGTGGCCGGACAGCGGAGATATCAGCGATCAAATTTCTCGGCTCTGGCGGCATTCGAGCGGCGCGTGCGGCGGCGTGCGGCGGCCGTTTCGTCGAGTCGACCCAACGTTGGACTCGGCTCGGTGAGAGCTTTCCGATGACACCGGCGGTGTCGAAAACCGACACCGTTTTCGATGGTCGGTTACTGTTCATTTTCGGGTAAGGGGAGGAAAGAGAAAATGAGAGAAAGTTATGGACTTGTTTTTGAAATTTCTGATTTTTCGTCCTTTATATACTTTTTCCCCCAAAATTTCAACATGGCTATCCTGACTAATTTGGGCGTCCTGAATCCAAATATATCAGTTTTATTTTCATCTGAGGTCAACTTGACTAGTTTCTGGTACTGTGAATTATCAGTCAAAAATTACCTTTGTACTCAATTAGCTAATTTGAGCATACAAATAGGCTATACTGACTAATTTGGACGTGCTAAATCCAAATTTGTCGGTTTCAACTTCATCTGAAGTCATCTCGACCAGTTTTCGGGATTTGTGTGACCCCGTCTCGAAAAACATGTTAGGTGCCTGATTGACTAATTTGGGCATCCTGAGTCAAATATATCAATTTCGGGCCAAGAAAATGTCGTCTTGACCCTTATCCCGATACTGCATACCTCCCAACAAAATCTACATTTTGTTCTCAAATGACTAATTTTGAGCATTCTGATTCTAAATATATCAGTTTCATATCAAGAAAATGTCATTTTTACCAATTTCTTGATACTGCATATTTCCTGATCATCACAGTTTTGATGCAGGATGGAAAAGTAATAGCCTACGCATCAAGACAACTCAAAGAGCACGAAAAGAACTATCTGACTCATGATTTAGAGCTAGCTGCCGTCGTATTCACTTTAAAGATATGGCGACACTACCTATATGAAGTCCGGTGTAGAATCTTCACCGACCACCAGAGCTTAAAGTATTTCTTCACTCAGAAAGAGCTCAACATGAGACAAAGAAGATGGTTGGAGTTAGTGAAAGATTATGATTGTGAGATCTTATATCATCCCGGTAAGGCAAACAGAGTAACAGACGCATTGAGTCGTAAATCAACAATGCCAGAGCAGATAGCCATCGATAAGCTGCCCAAGTCGTTTCAACATGAAATCTCCTTGTTAGGAATAGAGATAATTTCAGGAAAATTAGTAGTAATGCAACTCAAGCCAACAATTCTTGAGGAGATTACAGAGGCTCAAGAGCTAGATGCTGCTCTCAAAAGGCTTAAAGAAGAAGCCTCTAAGAATGACAAGTCAGAGTTCCACCTCTCCAAAGATGGAACTTTACTCTTCCAAGGAAGAATCTGTGTACCAGATAAAGAAGATTTGAAGAAAAGAATTCTGACAGAGGCCTATGACACTCCATATTCAGTGCATCCAGGTAGTACGAAAATGTATTAAGATTTAAAGCAGCACTTTTGGTGGAGAAAGATAAAGAATGACATTGTTAAACACATCAGCAGCTGTTTAACATGTCAAAGAGTCAAAGCAGAGCATCAGCGGCCAGCCGGAGACCTGCAGCCATTAGAGATTCCAGAGTGGAAGTGGGAGCACGTAACCATGGATTTGGTGGTAGGGCTGCCCAAGACGAGCGAAGGATATGATGCTATATAGGTAGTGGTAGACCGACTGACCAAGTTTGCCGACTTTATACCCATGAGGACAACATATGCGCTGGAGAAGTTAGCAGAGTTATATGTCTCCAATATTGTAAGACTGCATGGGATACCGGCTACGATAGTATCAGATCGTGATATTCGGTTCATATCTAACTTTTGGAGAAGCATACAAGAGGCAATGGGCTCGGAATTAAGATACAGTACTGCGTTTCACTCTCAGACTGATGGACAGTCTGAGCGTACCATCCAAATGCTAGAAGATATGCTTCATGCCTGTATTTTAGATTTCAAGGGAGTTTGGAACAAGAAGCTACCGTTGATAGAATTCTCCTACAACAACAGCTATCAAGCATCCATCGGGATGGCTCCCTACAAGGCATTATATGGATGAAAGTGCAGATCTCCCATTCAATGGTATGATCTCAGGGAAAAAGAACTTCATAAAACCGAGTTTATCCAAGAAACGATAGACGCGGTCCAAAACATTCAGCAGAGAATGAAAACTACACAAAGTCGTCAGAAAAGCTATGCAGATAAAAGACGAAGATTCCTGGAGTTCAATGAGGAAGACTTCATATTCTTAAAAGTAGCACCAATGAAGGGTGTCATGCATTTTGGAAAGAAAGGAAAGTTGAGTCCAAGATACATAGGACCTTTCCCAATTATTAGTCGGGTTGGGAAAGTGGCCTATAAGATAGCTTTGCCACCAGAATTGTCTTCAGTGCATAATGTCTTCCATGTATCTATGCTAAGAAAGTACATCTCGGACCCTTCGCATGTCCTAGATTACGAGCCAATCCAAGTTCGAGAGGATCTCTCTTACGAAGAGTAACCGGCGCAAATACTTGCCGAGAAGAGAAGATATTAAGAAATAAAAGCATCTCGCTGGTCAAAGTTCTATGGAAAAATCATAATGTAGAAGAGGCCACGTGGGAAAGAGAAGATGAGATGAGAGCCAAGCAACCCCACCTATTTTGATTTTCGAGGACGAAAATTTTTAAGGAGGGGTGAATGTGATGACTAGAGAATTCTAACAGTGTAACTTAGTTTAATCTAGGGTTCTCTATGAGTTTTGTAAGCAAGAATGTAAAGAAACACTATGTTTGTAATTAGGCAAATTATAGTGTTGGTAGTAATAAATAGATGTTTTGGAGGAATTAAAATCTCCAAAAATAAGTAGAGAATACAATATATGAGTAAGAAAGTGATTTCAGGCCAAAACGCTAAAAAAGGAGTAGCTTCGGTATCCGAACAGTGTAAAGATAAGAATATGGCAAGTCAAAGTAAGAGCATAGTAAGAAAAGTAATTTAGGGTTTTTAAGAGTTTTAAGACAGTATTAGAATAATTTGACAGTACAGATGGCTAGATAAGTCCTCTGGTATGTCACCCTAGAAATTTCACCATTTTCGGTAAAATGATGAAGCATTTTAGGGCCAAAGAAACCAAGAGATTACCCTAGGTAAAACCTAAGATTACTAAAGGATGAAAATCATGTGATTTTGACCCCAAAAAGTTTGCAAACAAATCCTTAAAAAGTTGCTAAAAAGTCCCTAAAGAAAATTGCTAAAAAGCCCTCCTTTTTGGCCTCCCTTTATAAGAACATTTTTGGCTTCATGAAATCATAATTTTTTTTTTCTGAAATTATAGCCCCTTTGCTGCCCTTTGAAGCCGTGACTCTTTCCCTCCATTGAGCTTGAGTTTCTTCAAAGTTTGGTGTCAAAATCTTAAGCAAAGTTCTTCCTAAGCAAGTGTTGAGTAACATAGCAAGGTAAGCTTGAAATTTCAAGCTTTTCTTTAGTATTTTGAAGCAAAAATCCGTGGCTATATTGAGTAGAAAAGAATGAGAAAAGTTTAGTTCAAACCTTGTTGTTTAAGGTTAATTAGTTTCCATGATAGTTAAAGAGTAATTTAGAAGTTTGAAACAAGAAATTTTCATGTTAGTTTTATGAGGAACCCGTGACTAAGTGTATGGGTTCAAGAAATTTCAAGTTTGGTTTAATTAAATTGTTGTTTTAAAGTGTGTTTTGATATGTAAAACACTAGAAAGAAAATTTGAAAGCTTAAAACCAAAGTCGGATTCGGTTTGTTTCAAGAAAAACCGTGTATGTTACTAGGGTTTGGAAAGAATTTTGAGTTGGTTTTGGTTGATTTAAACATGTGTTTTGATGTGTAAAATGTTTAGAAAGAAAAGTTAAAAAGTTTGAAACAAAATTTTGTAAAAGTTTTCTTAAAAGGAACCATGTATACCTAGTGTGAAGAACATGTAAAAATCATGTGATTTTAGTGTTGTGGTAAGTTAGAATGATGTAGAAGATAAGCTTGTGTAAGTGGTTGAATTGAGAACCAAAGTTAGGTTAGGATTTAGCATAAAACCCGTGGCTTTATAAAGAGATTTCAATAAGAATTTTATTTGGTTTTGGTATTGAATATGCCTTAAAAACCAAGAAGAAAAGTAAGAGAAAGAATGTTTGAAAGAAAGGAAGTTTTGGTGTTGGAAACCTAAACTAAAACCGTGGCCTAAGTGATTGAAAAATAAAGACTTTGTGTGTGATTTGTACATTGAGAATATGGAAAGTTTTTACATAAAAGGTTAGACACTTTTGCATAAAATAGGCCTCTGGTTTAGTACGTGGCAGGTTTAGATTAGGATAGATGGTTTTGGGGCGTTCCCTAAACGCCGGAAACCTAAAATTTAAGCGGAAATGCTGCCGAAAATTTTAAAGCGGCATTATGGGCATTTTAGGAAACGAGAGATAAAAATATGCTCGGAAATGAAAACCGAGATCCCTCGGTACCTTAGAGTTTGAAGTAAGAAAACAAGTCTAGCAGAATAGTAAACCGACCCCAAAAATCTAAAATGTCGAGAGGACCAAAAAAAAAATAACGTCAAGGGCGTTTTGGGTAACAAGGGTAAAGTTTAGGGTCGGGATGGAAAAACCCGAGCCCCTCAGAGACCTAGGTCGGAAGAGAATAAGAAACATTTTTAAGATTAGTGAAAAGCTCGTTCGAAGCTCCGAAACACTAGAAAAACGAGCCATGACCCCAAGGGTCGGAATAGTATCACCCGAGGGACAGGTGATAAGTAAATGGTGTAATCGCAACAATTAAGTTGTAAAAATTTACCAAGACCTAGAAAAAATTGTTTTAAGATTTTAGGGACTCAGAAAATCCCGTTTAAGCACCAAAATGAGAATGTTACGACCCTAAGACCCGTTAGGGGCAAAATGGTCATTTTGACCAAAAAGTCTAGAAAAGTCAAGAAAGGGGCGTTAAACCCTCTAGTTAGCTATTTTATGATTCTTGAACTTAGGGAACCCGGTCTAAGCAGAAAAATAGAAACGTACCCTGGCCCAAATACTATTCACATGCATGGCACTATTCACGTGAATAGAACTGTTCACCAAGTTTATCAAAATTTTTGAAATGCTCGAAAATGGTCGCTAGAGCACTAGAAAGTCTAAATAGAGTTGTTAGGAATTTATATGTCATCATAAGACTTTAATTAAGATTTTAAAAGCTAAAGTTTAGATTTTAGTATAATAAAGTCAATTAATGAAAATATATTAACTGATGACATTGTGTCTTTAGGAAACTTAATTAGAGATGGGCAAAGGAGCTCGACGGACCACAGAAGTTTACACTAGCACAAGTGCCGTAAGTACAGACATTTAATTGTCTACTAACGAATTGACTTGCCATAGAGTTGTATTATATATATATACATTTAAGTTGTTCACTTTGTGACATGATACTAACATGTTCACAAGAATAGTTAAGCAAGATTATATAAAGAAAAGAGGAATGAGATAAGTCAAATAATAAGACTTAAAAGTTAAGGTTGGCGTACCGGCCTCTCCAGTTTTGAGGTTCAAAGATAGCCTCCACCCCAGTTGTGTGGTGCTGCCTCGTTAGTAATGAGGTAGTTGATGGCTTGACTTGCTACCTATAGGTAGTAGTCCAGAGATGACCTTAGGGTTGATTGGTGGGTCGCTCCCCTGATCCTTTATTAGTCTGCGCGCATTAGGTACGTCTAACCACGAGCTCACAAGTGAGAGATTAAGCAAGATAAAGTAAAGCAAAGAAAAGAAAGAAATAGAATAGAAAGAATAAGTAAAGCATAGGAGTAAGAAAATAATTGGTCATAAGTTGACTAACCCCTAAGTGTGGTGTATTCAGCTTATTTACTTGTATGTTTGTACTTACTGAGCTTTAGCTCATTAGTCTATTCGTGATGTAGGTAATAAAGGTAAGCAACCAGCAATATGAAACAAGAGTAGCGGACTGGCAGGCAGATCCTAGTGATGTCATGGACGGGTTATGGTTCCGTTTCATAGAGTTCCGCTGTAATCAAAGTGTAAAAGAAAGAAAGTGTAATAGTGATGTACATGTATAAAGATAAGAAAAGTGTGTAGTATGTAAAGTAGTGAAACAAGCTTGAAAGTATGTTTTTATTTTTATGTACTTTAAAGTAACAAGACCGCAAAATATATTTTGGAAAAAAAAATATTAAGTAGTACGTATATATTTATGTATACACGACTTCAAAGAACTAATAGTTTCATTCAATCAAGTTTAAAAAGAAAAAAATATATTCCTAGTTTTTCAAGTACAAAGCTTTCAAACCCCTAAAGAAGAAGAAAGTTATAAAGACAAGCAAGCTAAGTAAGAATAAGCAAAGAATAAAGAAATCAAGCAAGATAAGGTGGACGACCCAAGCTAGAGGGGTCGCGCCCACACTCACAGTCAATGCGCACAAGAAAACAGTGCAAGGCCAAATTAGCTCAACACTAGAACATAAACAAAGATAGTGACAAAAAAAATGTTATGAAAGCCATAATTAAGCATAATTGAGCATAATCGACACTAACGATAAGTGTAGTGGACTCAGTTAAGGTAACGTGAATAGTAACTAGTTAGAGTTAAAGTTACTGTTCATCGATCAAAAGTCAAAGTACTGTTCATGGATAAATAATACTATTCATGGATGAACAGCACTATTCATAGGAAAATCTATTTTTGATGCTTTTGAATCTATGTGATTCACAGATAATGACCACAAAAAATGTTATGAAAGCCATATTTAAGCATAAATGAGCATAATCGACACTAGCGATAAGTGTAGTGGACTCGGTTAGGGTGACGTGAACACTAACCAGTTAGAGTTAAAGTTACTGTTCATCGATCAAAAGTCAGTTATTGTTCATGGGTGAATAGTCCATGAATAGTATTATTCATAGGAAAATCTATTTTTGATGTTTTTGAATCTATGTGATTCATAATATGTATGTTTGTATTTATTAAGCCTGTTAGCTCACCGATTTGTTCATGTTGCAGGTAAGAAACTTATCCAGTAGACGACCTGGATGGCAGTAGGATACGCGGTGTTAATGGGAAAGGGAATCCACTATGGATTTTGGTCTTATTGCCAGTCTTCCGTTGAGTGTCAAAATAGTGAATTGATGATAATTTATTTTTGAAAAACAAAGTACAGGTAGTGTATTTTTGTAAATTATGTTGTAATGTAAAAAGACAACTACGTATAGTTTTAAACTTTATATGGCTTTCATATAATGCTATTATGCAAGAAAAGTATTTTGAAAAAAAAATATGGGCAAAAATTTTGGGCCCTGTAAAATGAGAGATTCAAAGTAAAAGTGCTTTTAATGGTGACACGATGAGGTGCACGAGCTGTCTCGATCGATGAGGGAGTCGAATCACGATGGCTTCGTATGGCAGAGGTAGGGGACGTCATAAAATTTAAGACACACCTTAAAAGAAAGAATGTGTAAAGACCTACGAGCAATAATGTTTCCTAACTTTGAGGTGATGATTAATGCCACCCAGTCGGAACTATGATTGAAGATGGTAATGAAACCATTTTTGACGTACCAACATCCGATAGTAAGGTGGAGGTTTAAAAGTCCTTCAAGGATATAAGTGTGGTTCCCTCGACCTTGGCCATGTGAATCTGTCACGATCTGACTCCATAGTCGATCGCGGTAGCCCGTGCACCTTGTCGGGTTGTCATTTAAGAACACTTTTACTTTAAATCTCTCATTTTCAGGGCCCAAAATTTTCACCCATATTATTATTTTTTCTTTTCAAAATACTTTCCTTGCATAAAGCATTATATGAAAGCCATATAAAATACAAACTTAGTTGTCTTTTGTACAATACAACATAATTTATAAAGATACTATTTGTATACTTTGTTTCAAAAACACATTCTCTTCAATTCACTATTTCGATGCTCAGCGGAAGACTGGTAGCAGGACTAAAATCCACAGTGGATTCCCTATCCCATTGATACACACGTATCCTATCGCCATCCAGGTAGTTTACTAGACAGGTTTCTTACCTGCAACGTAAACAAACCGGTAAGCTAACAGGCTCAATAAGTTCAAACATACAAACTATGAATCACATAGATTCAAAAACATCAAAAATCCAATTTCCTATGAATAGTACTATTTATCCATGTATAGTACTATTCACCATGAACATTAACTTTAACCTTTGACTAATGAATAGTAACTTTGACCCTAACCAGTTACTATTTATGTCACCCTAACCGATTCCACTACACTTAGTGTTAGTCTCGATTATGTTCAATTATGCTCAGTTATGGCTTTCATAACATTTTTATTTATTATCTTTATTTATATTTTGGTTTTGAGCTCATAGTGGCCGTATCGATATTTTACGCATGCTAACTGGGAGGACCTTGGGAGCAACCTTAAGGCTCCTTCCTTTCCAGTCCTATCATGGCTCGAAGCAGTCATTATATCCCCGAAGGACCTGTAAACCTCCGCCACATTGTTGTAGGGGTGGTACGCCAAAGGTGGTTTCATTACCATCTTTTATTTATAGTTTTGACCAAGTGACATTAATCATCATCTCAAGGTCAATAACCTCTATTGCCCATCGGTCTTACATATTCTCTTTTTAAGGTTGTGTCTTAAATTTAGTCACACTCTTTCCATAGTGTACCCACAGTACATTTCTCTTTTTCTCATTATGTGGGATGTGTTATTCTAACTATTCCCCCAGTGCCTGTAGGACTTAACATCTAATGTACAATTAGTACATAATAAAATATCATAGTATTTCATGTTGCAGACATGAAAATGCTTGAACTTACCACAACTGTGACAGTGTCCACCCTTAGAAATCCTCCGCAGTTTTGATATCTTCCCTTGTTTGGGTTACTACAGACAGAGTATTATTTGTTGATACCCATCATTAATTATCACTTTGGATTTATTCATTTTATTATGAATTTTACAATACATTTCAACTCGTTTTGTGATATACGGCCTACAACATGCCCGTGTTCAAGCCCGTGTACCTCTCGGGTTTACACTACACGGCCGTGTTCCATAATAAATGCTCGTGTACTTTATAATTTTTAGATTTTAACCTTAAAATATTTATTATGGCCTCTAGAATCTTATTCTAAACATTCTAGATCTTTTACGGTCCTTTCTGAGTCTTTCGAAAATTTTTTATCAAAATGACAATTTTGCCCCTGACGGGTCTCGGAATCGTAACAATTTCGTTTTATCATTTTTCCTAGATTTTCTTAGCCTAAATATCATAAAATAATATTCCCTAGGCTTTTGTATCTTTTTACAGCTTTATTTGCTGCAAAATCAACAACTATTCATCAACTGACCCTCAGGTACTATCCATCTGACACCTAGGGTCGTTTCTCGTTTTTCTAGCGTTTTGGAGTCTCAAATGGGTATTTTACTACAACTGAAATGTTTTTCATCCCGTCCCCGAGCCTCAATTCCTAAGGGGCTCGGGTTTTCTATCTCGTTCACAACTTTTCCCCCTCGTTTCCTAAAATACCCCTAATGTGATTTTTTTTTTCCGTTCTCGGTACTTTAGACACTAAAGGGTCATTTTACTATTCCTTTTGGGTTCGATTTTCATTATTAACCCTAACCCACCGAGAGTTCTCGGTTTTATTTCCAATCCTATATTTTTGTCCCTCGTTTCCCGAAATGCCCTTATGCCCTTTTAGAAATTTCGGCAGTATTTCTGCTTGTATTTCTAGGTTTCTCCGGCGTTCGGTACGCCTCAGAACCTTTGTACCTGCCATGTACTATACCAGAGGTCTATTTTATACAAAGTTACCAAACTTTGCATAAAAATTTTTCCACAATAACTAACATTCAATCACAGCACAATATTCATTATTATTTTTTTATCATATCCCACGGTTTTCATTTGGTATTCAACACCAAATATTTTTCATCATAAGTCCCATTTATTCCTATTCATTCTTAAGGTTTCTAATGCACTTATTAATATCAAAAACCTATGAAATTTCATTCAACCCTAGCCTTTAAATGCCACGGTTTTCATGCTCAATTTCATAGGAAAATTTTTCCTCATTCCTAGGGTTCTTCTTACAACATTTCCTCATCAAATTCATCACAAAGTTTTCCATAATCCCATGTTCATTGGCCATGGATTTTACCTAAGAAACATGCACAATTTTGCTTATTTCAAGATTCCAATTCATGCTTTAAATCAATATATCACCAAGCCAATATAATCACTAAAACAAAACATCAAACTTTTCTCATTTTCTTATACACTTTGTGTGATATTCAGGAATTTTAGATTCTTAGAGTAGGTTAAAATTATATGTATATAACAATTTTAATGAATAAAATATGAAAAAGTTGTGTTTTAATACTGTTATGAATAGTATAAAAATGTTCTGGTAGTGTTAAAGTGTGTGAGTTCTAGAATGAAAAATCTTACCAGACATAATTAGGTGAGGTGGTTCGAAATTAGAACCAAAAACCTTAGAAAATGCATTGAGATGCACGAAAATAATAGAAATTTACGGTAGAGAATTCTGATCAAACGGAAGCAAAATAAGACAAACCGATCGCACCAGAGGCGCCTAGAACCCACCTACGCGATTTCGGTGAAGTTCTGTTCGGATCAGATTACAGTCAAAAATTGATCACGAATTAATTAGTGAATTAATATGAATAGTAGGATGACATCACCATGATTATGTCATAAACCAAAATTATTTTCCTTAATTAAGAAAGTAATTTTGAAAGGTGTATGGTTTAGATTAGGTTACTTTATGATCAATGGCCAAGATTATGCCAAAAAGCCATTGAAAAATTTTTAAAAAATTTTGGAAAAGGCCTTTCGGCCACTTGGAAAAGAAGAAGAAAAAATTTTGATTTTTGCCCCAAAATCCTTACTTTTTAGTTCTTGAATAATTAGAAAATTATTGGGAAAAAATTACAAAAAAAACCCTTGACTTTTGCCTATAAATAGGCATCAAAATCCATTCAAAAAAATGAAAAAAATCAGCCAACTCTTGCCCTTTTTCTTCAGCCAAAACCGTGGCCTTCTCCCCCTTTGAAAGCCAAAATTTTATTTTCAATTTCACACTAAGCTTAGCTTGCATTGCATTTTCAACATCAAGTCATCAACTAGTTAAGGTAAACTTCAAAATTAAAGCTTTTCCCTTTGATTTTCCTTAGAAAATCCGTGGGCATGAGAGTGTGAAAACAATGAAAAAAATTGTTATTTAGTTAATGATGTGATGATGTTGTGATTAGTTTGGTGTTGTAGAAATTAAAGCATGAATTAGGGTTTAGAAACAAGCAAAAATTTTACATGTTTCCCTTGAAAAACCGTGGCTTCAATGGTGTGAAAAATGCATGAGTTTTGATGTTTTGGTTTAGTGTTTATGTTCATTCAATTATGAGTTGAATTAAGCATGAATTGGAATAAGGAAACAAGAAAATTTTGATGTAATTTTCTTGCTAAAACCATGAGTATGAACACTAAGAAATGTAAAATTTTTAGTGTTGAAAAGTGTTGATAAAAACCCTAGGAAAGAAAATAAGATTTTCTATATGTTTATGCATAAGAATCCGTGGATATGTTAGGGTAAGAATGCATGTTTTGTTAGGTTTTTTTAATGTTGTTTTATACATTAGAAAACCTAAGACTGATATATTGTCATGAAAAATTATTTTGGTATGATTAACTAGTAAACTGGGGCTAGTTGGAAAGAAAAATATGGTTGTCTGTGATGATCTCTGAATATTGAATCATGTGGAAAATTTTTATACAAAGTTTGGAAACTTTGTATAAAATAGGCCTCTGGTATAGCATGTGGCAAGTACAAAGGTTCTGAGCCGTACCAAACAAGATGGTTTTGGTTGATTTGGTGCTTGGGTTTTGTTAAGGGTGTGATTAGAAGAAAAACCATGCATTTTGTTTAAAGAAAAACAACGTTTTGGTTGGTTTTCCAATGGTAAAACCGTGGGCTACCTAGGGTGTTTGATGATGAATTGTTGTTGGTTAAATGTTGTAATGCTTTAAATCATGTTTTGGTTAAATGTAAAGCATGATTTGTATGGTTATAAAGCTTGGAAAAAAAAATTTGGAATCAAAAGCCCTAAAATGGCCGTAGGTTGTAATTAGGGTTTGGTGAACATTTTTGCATGATTAACTTGATGATTGGATAGTTCAAATCATGCATTTAATTATGAAAATGATGGTTATGTGGTTGAAAGCATGAAACAAGAAATTTGGTGGATGTTCACCTAAAATGGCCGTGGGGTATGAATGACTAAAAACCCTAAGAATTGTGTTGTAAAATGCATGGAAATTGGCTTGAAAATGTGCTAGGTAATGACATTGGAATAGTCTAAAATTTGGTTGGAAAATTGAAACGTTTTGGTTAGGTTTTGGATAGGAAAACCGTGGCTAAGACCTAAGGGTAAAATTGAAAGAATTTTGTTAATTGTAGTTCAAAATGTGAATTGTTAAATGTGTGAGCTTTTATGTAAAAGTTTGGGAAAATTTTACATAAAATAGGACTTTGGTATAGTACGTGGCAGGTACATATGGTTCGAGGTGTACCTAACGCCGGTAGCCTTAAATTTACGTCGAAATGCTGCCGAAATTTCGAAAACGGCATTTGGGGTAAAAAGGGGAATAAAAATAAAAGTTTAGGGTCGGGTCAGAAACTCGAGTCCCTAAAGGAAAATTGAATAAGGGAAACCTAAGGGGTGGTTCATGAATACTAACCTGTCCCCTTAAAAATGTAAAACGCGAGTGAAACTGAAAAACCGACCCCGAGGGGGGGGGGGCCATTTTTGGGAAACAAAGTAAAGGTCCGAGTCAGATACGAAAAATTCGAGCCCCGGAGACCTCGGGAACGTCTAGATGAACATTTGAAATACTAGTAAAACGTCTATTTGAGGCTCCGAAATGATAGAAAATCACTAAACCGACGTAAAAGTCGGAATAGTGCTTCTCGAGGGTCGTGAAGGTGAAAAATGAAAATAAAATAGAAACGAACCCGGTAATGAATAGAAAAGAGTCAGAAAAGTTCTTGAGAGCCAAAAGTGCAATCCGGATCGAGAAAATTCCGTAAGGGGCATAATTCTAATTTTGCCAAAATATAGGGGCAAAATTGTAATTTTGCAAAAGTTGAGAAAAATGGGGAAAATGATAAATAAAGCCTAAAAAGTTATAAATAGGTTTTATTTAAGCTTTTTAATAAAAAAATAAAAGCTATAAATGGAAATGAAATTAACAGACAAGGTTTTGTCTGTAGGATCCTAAAATCGACCCACAAGGAGAGCAATTAAAGATCCAAGAAGGAAAAATGGGAAGAAACAGATAAGGTAAGTTCAGACATTAACCTGTCTGCAACATGTAGCATTATTATTGCTAACTTTGATGAACTAACTATAAGTTAGGTACATATGTGTTACGGGCACTATTATAGAATAGAGAGAGAAACGAAATGTGCTACGGGCACTATTGAGAATGGGACACATAATAAATTATGCTTCAGGCACTAGAGCGAGGTTAATGAGACTCACTCACCTAAAATAAAAATGTGAACCATTCCTAACCACGGGGCAAAATGAAGTCACCGGGTTAGAACTTTAAAAAGTTGGTAATGAAACCACTTTTGGCGTACCAGCCTTCCGTATAGGGAGGTAAACTTTGCCTTCGGGGCTATGATGATGAGATTAAGGCTGTGGAGGTCAACACTAATGTACCGCTCCCAGTCATGTATAATTTTTCCTTCGGGGCTATGATGATGAGATTAAGGCTGTGGAGGCCAGCACTAATGTACCGCTCCCAGTCATACGCACTAAAATGGCACTGCCAACATGAGCTCAAAACCAGAACATAATCAAAGATAATTACCTAAAACTGAAACTATGCCATAATTGAGCATAAGACAGTTCGTGAGGGTACTAACATCGCGGTTGATGTACTGTTGATATACTGTGTTATGGTCAAACTTACTATTTATAATGAATAGTAGTCAAAGTTACTATTTATGATGAATAGTAATCAATGTTACTATTCATGATAAATAGTACTATTCATAAAAATTCTATTTCTTGCATGTCTGAACTTACTGAGCTTGTAGCTCACCATTTTTGCTCATGTTGCAGGTAAGCGATCAGCTTAGTAGCTTTGTATGGCTGGATGGTGGACGGGATAGCGTGTGTCAAATTGGATAGGAGGCCAAGGGATATGGTCCTGCCAGAGTCTTTCCGCTGAGCGATAACAGAGAAAGGGAAAACGAAACAGTTCTTTTGTAAATATATATATTTTGCGAAAGTATTGTATTATGTAAATTACTTTGTACTTGCAAACAAAGTAAATAGTGGATGATGTTTCACATGATGTTTAAAAAAAAAATTCCCCAAAAACATCATGTTTTAAAGAGAGATAGATTAGCCGACGACCCATGAGAGTATAATCTATCACAGTTAGCTATGAAGCTTAACTGTAATAGTATTGTATAATCTCTACGAAGGGCGGGCCGCCACAGTTGGTATCAGAGCGGATTTACGATTGGTCTAGTTTAGATTACCGACTGTCGTCACAGTTGGTATATCAGAGGAGTGTTGACCATATCCTGATTTGACACTTCACGCATCCTGCACCGCAATCCAAGTAAGTAGTTTAGACCCCTTCATATTATTTTCTTATATGAAAATAATTATCTTATAGGTAGCAAGATGACCAGACCTCCTTATATGAGACCGCCGCTACCACGACCAAGAGGGGTGTTACGGGTATGGACGAGACCTATTGTGAGGCCGCCTATTTCCCAACGTCTGGTAGTTAGACCCCCAGTGCCAGAGAGACCTCCAGGACCAGTACCAACTCCAGTAGATGTAGTACAGCCTCGACTGGTACTTCATCCACCTGTAGTAGTAGACATTCCAGTTGTTGGTGGACGCCAACATATTGGGGTGAGAGTTTCGACTCAGGCAGTATAGGCATTCAGAGCTAACAGTCCCCCTATGTTTGATGGTGGATGACAGTCAATGGAGACAAAGAATTGGCTCCATGCCATAGAGAGGATTATGGTGATGTGTTATATTGACCAAGAGATGTGGATCTAGTTGGCCATAAGTATGTTTCAGGGAGATGCTCGATTATTCTAGGATTATTGTGATCAAGAGATTTTGTTGGGATTTAGTTGGGCTGAGTTCTGTCAGTGATTGGCTGAGCAGTTTCCACCTAAGGATCCGACGCTGACTTCTACACCTCCAGATAGACGAGAGGCAGTTACACCCACGTATCCTGGATTTGATGAGGTTAGGGACTATATTCTCCAGACAGAGAGGATGGTCATATTGTCTGGTGAGACAGTTATGTCTTACATAGCATGATTCGAGGAGACTATCAGGAGGAGATGTCTGTTGCCCAACCTCACTGAAGCAAATTGTTGTGAGCTTTTCTGGAGAGGTTTACCCATGGAGTTGAGACAGAGGGCGATTAAGTTATATCCTCCTACGCTCCAAGAGTATGTAATGACGATCAGGACGATCGAGAGGGAGGTTTTGATTGAGCATCTGTCGCAGAGTCGACGAGAGACACTGAGTCAAGATGAGATGATGGCACGCATCTTTGGGCCGAGAAGGATGATGAATGATCATGAGGCTGGACCATCTAGACCACGAGGAGGTGATGACTCAGGACAGGGAGCATTGCTTAGGGGTGGTGATGACTCAGATGATCCAGATGACGATGAGGGTCTAGAAGAATATCCTGTAGTCCCAGACACAGGGGATGTGTGACCAGTAGATGTATGCATGTACATAAGTAGCTTATAGAGAAAAGCTCTTTTGTATAGACTTGTGGCCAAGATGTATATGATGGCCGATGTATATATGACTGGTGATGGTTATGTATGATATATAAACATTTTGCTATGAATGAAATATCAAAATGATTATATGTTGTACGATGATGTGTTACGATGATGTGGCTTTACATTACCTTGAATTTCGTAAATTTATATGATTTTACGAATGTGGTCATGGAAAAGCTAACAGCGAATTGTTGTGCCATAATAGGATAATAGGCAAGATGGTGGATTTGAGAAATCGACCAGAGAGACGAGAACGATGTCCTAATATCATGGAAAGATTAGAGTAGATACAAGCTTTACTAGAAGCTCAGATGCAAGAAAATGCTAATCTGAGACAACGAGTAGAGGAGTTAGAACAGAGGCAAGGTTCTGAAGGTACCCAAGTAGAACAAGAAGCTGAGGTAGATCCGGTTATCCCTCCAGCTGCTGTACATGAGAGAGTTCCTGTACCGTAACTAGTAGTAAATCTAGAACCCCTCTATGAAAGATTTAGACGTGTGAGGCCGCCAGAATTTGAAGGTTCTACAAATCCTCTAAAGGCTAAAGACTGGTTGTCATCCTTGCAAGTGATCATGGAATTCATGAATTTAACTGACCAGGAAAAGGTCGCATGTGCGTCTTTTGTGTTGAGGAAAGATACTCGTTTTTGGTGGGACACTGTGCGAATGAGAAGAAATTTGTCTACCATGAGTTGGGCAGAATTTCTGGAAGAATTTAACTAGAAATACTATGATCCTACATCTCTGAGACTACAGCAGAAAGAGTTCTCAGAATTGATGCAAGGAAATATGTCGGTGAGTGAGTTTGTCGAAAGTTCGATCAGTTATCCCGCTTATGCCCCTATGTAGTCCCTACTGAGAGGGAGAAAATATAGAAAATGATCGGGATGTTTAGGCCAGAAATTGCTGCATTGGTAGATACTGGACAGGTACCGCCTACTTCTATAGCAGATTGTGTTAGTCGGGCTATAAGAGCTAAGTTTCACGTAGCCCGACAGAAAGAGGAAAGAGAGAAGCACTAGGAGGCCAAAAAGAAGGAGAGGGCTTTGGCTAAGTCTACACAAGCTGGTCAATCTAGCAAGTCAAATCAGAATGCTAAACTAGGCTAGGGCAATAATCAGGGATCCCAGCAAAACAAGAGGAAAGGCAATTTTACTGGAAATCGCCAGACAAATAATCGAAACTAGTAGCGAAGAACAGCTGGTAATGCGGAATCCAATGTACTAAATTGTCCTACATGCGGGAAGAGACATTCTAGGCAATGAAGATTTGGGCCACTTGTTTGTTATGAATGTGGAAAGGAAGGTCATTACGCTAGGAACTGTCCAAGCAATAGGCAGGCTGTACAAGGCACTTCTCAACTACACCAGACACGCCCACAAGCTCATTCCTTTCAGGCCAGAGTTGAAGAGTCTCCAGTAAGGCCGCAATGCTAGGAACGTGTGCCACGTGCTGATGCTCATGTGATGGCTTACACTAAGGAGGATGCAGAGGTAGGAACATCGAATGTGGTGACAGGTCAGCTTCCTATCGCTAGTCATGTAGCCTCTGTACTATTCGATTCCAGTGCTACGCATTCATTTGTTTCCTATGAATTTACTGACAAGATAGGACTTTCTAAGGACTATATGAGAAGAGTATTTAAGACAGCTTTACCCTCTGGGGAAGTATTGTTGTCCAATTACTGGCTACCTCATGTACCAGTATATATGGCAAATAGGGAGCTATATGCTGAGTTGATCGTAATGAAGATCATAGATTACGATGTGATTCTAGGCATGGACTTTCTAGGGAAATATCAAGCTATAATCGACTACCGAAATCGAAAAATAGTATTCCAACCCGAGGAAGAAGAGAGTTTCGAATACATCGATGCTTCTCGAAAACCTGGGAAGATGATGATCAGTTCGCTGAAAGCAAGTAAGCTGATGGCCAGTGGTTGTATGGGATATCTGGCATATGTGATGGATACTACAGAGGAACAGAAGCTTCAACCTGAAGATGTTCCTGTTGTCAAGGAATTTCTTGACGTATTTCCAGAAGAGTTATCAGGGATACCTCCAGAGAGAGAAATCTCGTTCAAAATTGAGTTGATGCCTGGAACGGCACCTATTTCCAAAGCACCATACCGCATGGCTCCAGTGGAGTTAAAGGAGCTACAGGAACAATTAAAGGAGCTTTTGGACAAGGGATTCATCAGACCAAGTTATTCTCTGTGGAGTGCACCTGTGTTGTTCGTAAAGAAAAAGGATGGAACGTTCTGTTTGTGCATTGATTACCGGGAATAAAATAAGGTCACGATCAAAAATAGGTACCCATTACCTAGAATTGATGACTTATTCGATCAGTTAAAAGGTGCAGCTGTATTTTCCAAGATCGACTTACGATCAGGATATCACCAGCTGAGAATTAAAGAAAGTGATATTCCTAAGACGGCGTTTAGAACTCGTTATGGTCATTATGAGTTCCTTGTGATGCTATTCGGATTAACAAATGCGCCAGCAGCATTCATGGACTTAATGAACAGAATTTTTAAAGAGTATTTGGATAAGTTTGTCATTGTATTCATTGATGACATTCTCATATACTCAAAGACTCATGAGGAGCACAAGGAGCATCTGAGGATCGTGTTGCATACGATAAGGAAGCATCAATTATATGCCAAATTCTCAAAATGCAAGTTTTAGCTGGATAGAGTACATTTCCTCGGACATGTTGTATCCCAGGAAGGTATTACAGTAGATCCGATGAAGGTAGATACAATTAACCAATGGCCTGCACCCAAGAGTGTGACGGAAATACGCAATTTCTTGGGGTTAGCTAGTTATTATCGGAGATTTGTAGAGGGATTCGCGCGTTTAGCTGCACCTCTTACTGCTCTTACACGCAAGGAACGAAAGTATGAGTGGACTATGGAATGCAAAAGAAGCTTCCAGGAGTTAAAGAGACAGCTGACAAGTGCACCAATCCTTACTCTTCCCACTGAAGGGGAGAAGTTTGTGATCTACAGTGATGCATCCAAAATAGGATTGGAAGCAGTCCTAATACAAGGCGGCAAGGTGATTGCCTACACTTCCCGTCAATTAAAGGATCATGAAAGGAATTACCGTACACATGACCTTGAACTTGCTGCAGTAGTGTTTGCACTGAAAATTTGACGACATTATCTCTATGGAGCTTAGTGCTAGATTTTTACTGATCACCAAAGCCTGAAGTATTTCTTCACACAAAAGGAGCTCAATATGTGACAAAGACGATAGTTGGAACTGGTAGAGGATTATGATTGTGAAATCCTATATCATCCAGGGAAGGCCAACCGTGTAGCAGATGCCTTAAGTAGAAAGTCTACTATATCGCACTAGCTACCGATAAAAAGGCTTCCGAAACCATTGCAGTAAGAGATAAATTCTTTGAACTTGGAGCTGATATCCGGAAGATTGGCTGTACTCCAAGTGGAATCATTACTATTTGAGGTTATAAAGGAAGCTCAAAGACGAGATCCAAGAATGACAAGTTCTCAAGAAGGAATTTCCAAGGATGGAATGATCCTCTATCAAAGAAGGATAAATGTTCCAGCTGATGAGGAACTTAGAAGACGGATCATGTCAGAAGCCCATGAAACACCATATTCAGTTCATCCCGGAGCTAGTAAGATGTATCAGGACTTGAAGTTATAGTTCTGGTGCAAAGGGATGAAGAACGATATAGCGAAATTCGTGAGCAGATGCATGACTTGTCAATGAATCAAAGTTGAATATAAACATCCAGTAGGAAGATTGGAACCTTTGGAGATTCCTGAATGGAAATGGGAACACATTACGATGGATTTTGTAGTGGGACTACCAAAAACCCGAGAAGGTTATGATGCCATCTAGGTTATTGTGGACAGACTGACCAAGACGGCACGGTTTATAGCTGTCAAGATGACTTTTTTATTGGAAAAGTTTACTCAATTGTATATGACTCATGTCGTCAGATTGCACGGAGTACCAAAATCCATTGTATCATATCGAGATGCACAATTCACTTCAAATTTCTGGAAGTGTGTGCAAGAAGCCATGGGTACTGAATTGAGACTCAGTACGGCATTTCATCCACAAACAAATGGACAGTCGGAGCGGACTATTCAAACATTAGAGGACATACTTCGAGCTTGTGTAATGGATTTTACGGGAAATTGGAATGAGAAGTTACCATTAATTGAATTCTCGTACAATAATAGTTACCAAGCTTCCATAGGCATGACACCTTATGAGGCTCTTTATGGATGGAAATGCAGATCGCTGATACACTGGTATGACCTGCGAGAGAAACAACTACATAAGAGGGATTTTATACGAGAAACTTCCAATGCTGTTGTAAGAATTCAGCGTCAAATGAAAAATTGCGCAAAGTTGACAAAAGAGTTATGCGGATAAGAGGCGGAGATCCTTGGAGTTTGATGAAGGAGACTTCGTGTTTCTTAAGGTATCGCTTATGAAGGGGATTATGCGTTTCGGTAAGAAGGGGAAACTGAATCCAAGATATATTGGACCTTATGAAATTATCGAACGCATTGGAAGGGTCACTTACATATTAGCGTTACCTCCTGAATTGTCGGTAGTGCATAATGTATTTCATGTGTCGATGCTGAGAAAGTATATACCAGATCCGTCCGATGTGTTGAAGCATGAACCTATTCAGATCCATGAGGATTTGACATACGAAGAACAACCTATTCAAGTACTGGCTCGTGAAGAGAAAGTACTGCGGAATAAGACAATCCCACTAGTGAAGATTTTGTGGAAAAATCACAACATTGAAGAAGCTACGTGGGAATGAGAAGATGAAATAAGGAGTTTATACCCCTACTTGTTCTAATTTTCGAGGACAAAAATTTTATAAAGGAGGAGTGAATGTGACAACCGGGAAATTCAGGCATTCTCGGAAGAAAATGTGTAAATGTATGTATATAACAATTTGTACTATTTAAAGAGTGAAATGAATGAATTTAAATTGTTCAGAATGTATTGAAATGTTCTAACAATACTAACGAGTAAGAATTCAGTGTTGATAGAATTCACTGAATTGAAACGGGTGGAACAGTGCCAAAAACGGCATTGAAAACACTAACCGGTGCATTATGGTACACTAAAAGATGAAAAACTTCCAGGATTGATTTTGATCAAATGGAAGCAGTATAAATTGATCCGACTGCACAAGAGACCTCAGGAACTGCCAGGACGATTTCAGGAAAATTTCGACTGGAACCGATACCGGTTAAAAAGTAGTCGAATTAATGTGAATAGTAAAGTCATAGTCAAAGTTTTACTTTGCATTTATGACATCATAAAGCCAATTTATTAAATGTGAAAATTTTAGTAGTTGGTGGCATTAATGGCCAAGATTGATTTACTTTTTGATCTAAAGGCTAAGATTTGGCCAAAATTAGCCAAATTAATTTTGTGAAAAATTTGGAAAGAAATGGCTTGAACGGTGTTGAATTCTCATTGGTTGGAAGCCAAATTAATTGGTTTCCTTTGCCACTTAAGTTGGCAAAAAATTCGAACAAAAGGGTCGAAGCATTTCAAAACCAAAATAAAGAAGAAAAAAATTTTTCTAAGTGTTCTATAGAGAGAAAACGTGAGCCATCTTGGAGAACCAAAGGATTTCTTCAAAATTTTGAAGCAAGAATTCAAGTTTGGCAAGCTAGCATCCAACTAATCAAGGTGAGCTTCAAAAATTGTAAAATTTCCCAATTTTTGGCCATGAAATCCGTGGGAGTAATGGGAAGAAAAAGATGAAAAATTGTTGCGGAATTGATGAAATTATGTTTTGGTTCTGTGATATGTTGAATTAGGTTATTCATGTATTGGATTTGCATGAAAAAAATGTGATTTTTGGCTTGTTGTCTCCATAAAATCCGTGGGTTGAATAGTGTGAAGGATGAAAAATTTTAGGATGGTTTTGGTTGATTTGGTGCTTGGGTTTTGTTAAGGGTGTGATTAGAAGAAAAACCATGCATTTTGTCTAAAGAAAAACAAAGTTTTGGTTGGTTTTCCAATAGTAAAACTGTGGGTTACCTAGGGTGTTTGATGATGAATTGCTATTGGTTAAATGTTGTAATGCTTTAAATCATGTTTTGGTTAAATGTAAAGCATGATTTGTATGGTTATAAAGCTTGGAAAAAAATTTGGAATCAAAAACCCTAAAATGGCCGTGGTTTGTAATTAGGGTTTGGTGAACATTTTTGCATGATTAACTTGATGATTGGATAGTTCAAATCATGCATTTAATTATGAAAATGATGGTTATGTGGTTGAAAGCATGAAACAAGAAATTTGGTGCATGTTTACCTAAAATGGCTGTGGGGTACGAATGACTAAAAACCCTAAGAATTGTGTTGTAAAATGCATGGAAATTGGCCTGAAAATGTGCTAGATAATGACATTAGAATAGCCTAAAATTTGGTTGGAAAATTGAAAAGTTTTGGCTAGGTTTTGGATAGGAAAACCGTGGCTAAGACCTAAGGGTAAAATTGAAAGAATTTTGTTAATTGTGGTTCAAAATGTGGATTGTTAAATGTGTGAACTTTTATGTAAAAGTTTGGGAAAATTTTACATAAAATGGGACTTTGGTATAGTACGTGGCAGGTACATATGGTTCAAGGCGTACCTAACGCCGGTAGCCTTAAATTTACGCCGAAATGCTGCCGAAATTTTGAAAACGGCATTTGGGGTAAAAAGGGGATTAAAAATAAAAGTTTAGGGTCAGGTCAGAAACCCGAGTCCCTAAAGGAAAATTGAATAAGGGAAACCTAAGGGGTGGTTCATGAATAGTAACCCGTCCCCTTAAAAATGTAAAACGCGAGTGAAACTGAAAAACCGACCCCGAGGGGGGGCGTTTTTGGGAAACAATGTAAAGGTCCGAGACGGGTACTAAAAATTCGAGCCTCGGAGACCTAGATCAGGAACGTCTAGACAAACGTTTTAAATGCTAGTAAAATGTCTATTTGAGGCTCCGAAACGATAGAAAATTACTAAACTGACGTAAGGGTCGGAATAGTGCTTCCCGAGGGTCGGGAAGGTGAAAAATGGAAATAAAATAGAAACGAACCCGGTAATGAATAGAAAAGAGTTAGAAAAGTTCCTAAGAGGCAAAAGTGTAGTCTGGATCGAGAAAATTCCGTTAGGGCATAATTGTAATTTTGCCAAAATATAGGGGCAAAATCATAATTTTGTAAAAGTTGAGAAAAATGGGGAAAATAATAAATAAAGCCTAAAAGGTTATAAATAGGTTTTATTTAAGCTTTTTGATAAAAAAAATAAAAGCTATAAATGGAAATAAAATTAACAGACAAGGTTTTGTCTGCAGGATCCCAAAATCGACCCACAAGGAGAGCGATTAAAGATCCAAGAAGGAAAAAGGGGAAGAAACAGATAAGGTAAGTTCAGACATTTACCTGTCTGTAACATGTAGCATTATTATTGTTAACTTTGATGTACTAACTATAAGTTAGGTACATATGTGCTACAGGCACTATTATAGAATAGAGAGAGAGACGAAATATGCTACGGGCACTATTGAGAATGGGACACATAATAAATTGTGTTTCGGGTACTAGAGCGAGGTTAATGAGACTCACTCACCTAAAATTAAAATGTGAACCATTCCTAAACATGGGGCAATATGAAGTCACCGGGTTAGAACATTAAAAAGTCGGTAATGAAACCACTTTCGGCGTACCAGCCTTCTGTATAGAAAGGTAAACTTTGCCTTCAGGGCTATGATGATGAGATTAAGGCTGTGGAGGTCAGCACTAATGTACCGTTCCCAGTCATGTATAATTTTGCCTTCGGGGCTATGATGATGAGATTAAGGCTGTAGAGGTCAGCACTAATATACCGCTCCCAGTCATGCGCACTAAAATGGTACTGCCAACATGAGCTCAAAACCAGAATATAATCAAAGATAATTACCTAAAACTGAAACTATACCATAATTGAGCGTAAGACAGTTCGTGAGGGTACTAACATCGCGGTTGATGTACTGTTGATATACTGTGTTGTGGTCAAAGCTACTATTCACAATGAATAGTACTCAAAGTTACTATTTATGATGAATAATAGTCAACATTACTATTCATGATAAATAGTACTATTCATAAAAATTCTATTTCTTGCATATTTGAACTTATTGAGCCTGTAGCTCACCATTTTTGCTCATGTTGTAGGTAAGCAACCAGCTCAGTAGCTTTGTATGACTGGATGGCAGACGGGATAGCGTGTGTCAAATTGGATAGGAGGCCAAGGGATATGATCCTGTCAGAGTATTTCCGCTGAGCGATAACAAAGAAAGGGAAAAAGAAATAGTTCTTTTGTAAATATATATATATTTTGCGAAAGTACTGTATTATGTAAATTACTGTGTACTTGCAAACAAAGTAAATAGTGGATGATGTTTCACATGATGTTAAAAAAAAAAATTCCCCAAAAACGTCATGTTTTTAAGAGAGATAGATTAGCCGGTGACCCATGAGAGTACAATCTATCGCAGTTAGCTATGAAGCTTAACTGTAATAGTATTGTATGATCTCTATGAAGGGCGGGCTGCCACAAAAGCCCTTAACTAATTTCGAGAAAAAAGTCCGGCACGGCGGAGTTCCACCGTCGCCGCCGTGGCTTTTGAGGGAATTTTCCAGCGATAGGGGCCTCCAAACATGAAATTGAGACCACCAATGGATTCCTCTTGTCGAGTTCTTCAAGATGGACTACCTACCTTCCACCGTCACCGCCGGTCAATGCTGGTTAACGTCGGTCAAACTGGTCAACAGTGACCGTTGACCAATTTTGGAAGTTTGCCCCGTTGGCCTATTTTCGACATTCCGGACACATCCATGGGGTCGGATTTGCAAGACGGGACATCAGATATGAAGAACGAAGAATTAGGGTTTATGCCGTCGAGACTGGACTGCAATTCGGTATAAATCCCGACCTCTTTATGTTCCGCAATTTAATTATTTGGGACTATTGTATGATCTTATGATTATTGGTATGAAAATTATGGAAAAGAATGTATGTAAAAAGAAGAAAATTGTTGTAATGGAGGAAAAGAAAAATATGTGATAATGTAACGATTTTACGTAAACAGTATGAGTTTTACATAAAATCTAGGCCTCTGGCATAGTACTTGATAGAATTAGATTAGGATAGATGGCTTTCAGCCGTTTCCTAAACGCTGGAACCTAAAAAATTAAGCGGAAATGCTGCCGAAATTTCTGAAAACGGCACTAGGGATAATATGGGAAATAAGGGGTAAAATTTGATCAGGAAGGTAACCCGAGCCCCCTCGAGGAATTAGGGCATGGAAAAAGGAATGGGCAACTTACGATTAGTAAACCGACTCTTAGGTCGGAATAATACTTCCCGAGGGCCGGGAATGTGAAAAATTGGCAAAATGATAGGAATTGATCCGAAAAAGGTCCGATAAGTTAAAAAGTTAATTAGATGATTTTGGGTTTAGAAAATCCAGCTTAAGTATGAAAATGAAAATGTTATGGTTAAACGACCCACCAGGGGCAAAATGATTATTTTGCCCAAAGATTCTCAAATTATGGGAAAAGAGCCCCAATGACCCCGAAATAGGGTAATGAAGTTTGTAAAACCCAAAATTGAGGTTTAAGTTATGAAAAATCACGTCAAGGGCAAAATTGTAATTTTTTCAAAAGTTAGGGGTAAAATCGTAATTTTTCAAAAAGTTGGAGAAAAATTTGAAAATGGCCATTAAGGTTTAAAAAGCTGTCCTAAGGCTATAATTAAGGGTTATAAGATCAGAATCAAGCTTTCTAATAAAATAAAAGCTATAAATGAAAATGTGATTAATGGACAAAGTTTGTCTGTAGGAACTCGATCCAGACGCGATAAAGGACGTCGATGGATTCCAAGAAGAGGATAAGCACGCAAAGAGTAAGTTCAGACATTTACCCGTCTGCAACTATGAACAAGCTTATTGTATTTATATGTTTTGTATGTAAATGTCATGATGTGATTTATGATGATGCTATAGTAATGCTATAGCAATACTATGATGATGTTAAAAGATACGTTTTAATAGATAATTTAAGAAATATATATACGTATATATTGTGTTACGAAGGAAACGTATTATTAAAGCTTCATGAGAGTAAAGATGTGAGAAAGAGAGATAGAAGAATGGAAAGAGTAAGAATGAGAATGTTATTATAGAATGCATAAGAAAGAGATGAGATATGAAAGGAAAGAATAGATGTTTTATGAAAAGTTTTATGGAAGTTAAGTTATGATTGATAGAGCAACGATGAAAGGAATTAAGAAAGGGTATGTTTTATGAGAACGAAATGATAGGTGTTTTATAAAAAATGATATGAAAGCAAAGAGTTAGACATGAAAGAGAAGGAATGATAGGTTATGATGAAAGGTATGATGAAAGGATTAGAACATAACGATAAGATGTGATCGATAAAATAGAACGATAGGCTATGATCGATAGGAGTATGATGATAAGATACGATAGATAGAATGATGCAAATTATAAACAGAGAATAATTGTCTGCACATAACTAAACGTATTTTTGTTTGTTATGATGTGATGTGATGATATATAAGTAATATGTGCTATATATGCTAGAGTGTGACTGACATAATTCACACGAGTAAAGTAAAGAATTAAGAAAAGAAAAACAACAACATGAAACAACGATATATGTCTTACGAAATGAGAATGAAAGAATGAGATGTCAATGAGAAAGAATTACGAAAGAAAGATAGAACAACGAAAGAACAAATGTCCCATGAAATGCTCTATAAAAAATGAGAAAGGAAAGATTATGAATGTCATGAAAAAGATGTACCACAAAAAATCAATATAAGAAAAATAAAAGAATGCAAGATAATAAAACTGAAAACTTAATTGTTGACGTACCGGTCTCCCTATACGGTCGGTCTCCCTATACGGTCGAGACTTCAGGTCTATATCCTCCACGCAGATGTGGTGCTACCCCGAAGGTGCGGTAGTTAATGTTTTACCCCTAAAATGAGGTAAACATATGTGACTGTGTGGTAGGTTGGTGGGTCACTCCCCCTCCTCCCACTGTCTGCGTGCAAATAGGTACGTTCAACAATAGGCCCACCAAAGGAAAGTGAAAAGAATAGAAAGGAAAGGAAAGTGAAAAGAAAAGAAACGATACGAAAAGAAAGGAAAAGTAAAAAATGAAAAGAAAAGTAAAGAACGATATGAAAAGAAACAAATGATATGAAAGAATGACATAATGAAATCGATGAAAAATAGATAAATAATAAAACAAAACTTAAAAGAACATAATAGAATTAATATATGTGATGTGAGGTATTTGATGTTATGTGTATGATGTGAATGACACGTTTTTACGTGATGTTATGCTAGTGTATATGTTACTGGCTTTTGAGATATGAAAGGTTAAGAAATGATGATAAAACGATAGAAAATATAAGAAGGTTCAGAATGGAAAGTTAAGAAATGATAGGAATGAAAAGAAAAGAAATGAAGAGATTAGAATAGAATGATAAGAGATGATCGATATAATGATGAGAACAATGAGTGAAGAGATAAATGAGCATGAAGAGGCTAACATATTATGTAATGTTTCAATGTTATGTTTTGATGATGTGTATGATGTGTCCATACGTGATGTCATATATTCTAGTAATAATATATATTACTAGTATTTATAAGTTAATGAATGTATGATTGAACTTATTGAGCATCTAGCTCATTAGTTGTTCATATGTTGCAGGTAAGTAACCTGTTAATTTAAAGTAATATGATGGACAACGGACGGATCTGCATGTGCCAAGGGACTGGGCAAGGGTATGGTACTACTATGAGTCTTTTGCTGAGCGTTCAAAAAGGAAGTTGAAAGAAAGAAATTTATGAATTATATGTTATAAGAGTATGATAGGGATATAGGTATAATATGTAAGTTAAAAAAAGAAAAATTTTGCTATAGAAATTGCTTTCGCTTTAAAATGAGAACGTTAAAAATAGAAAGTTAAGTATGTTAAGTAAGAGGATGACGATCCAGGAGGTTGCCAACCATCACGGTCAATGTCAGAGCTCGGCTGGTTGGTATGGTAACGTACGGGACGTCACGTGGTGAATAGTACTATTCTTGATAAATAGTACTATTTATAGGAAAATTGAGTTTTCAGTGTTTTTGAATCTGTATGATTCTTACTAGTATGTTTGAACTTACTGAGCCTATTAGCTCACCAGTTTGTTCATGTTGCAGGTAAGAAACCTATCCAGTAGATTTCTAGATGGCGGCAAGATGCGAGCGTGTCAAGGGGATAGGGAACTCACCATGGACTTGGTCCTGCCATAAGTTTTCCGCTGAGCTTTTTGAGTTGAAGAAAATATGTTTGGAAACAAAATATACAATACACATATATATATATTATATGTTGTATATTATGTTGTACTTTATTAAGACATATAAAAGTTAGCATATTATATGACTTTCTTACTTAGTTTTCTTAAGAGAACGTATGTATTAAAGAAAAAAAAAATTATTATGGGTGAAATTTTAAGTCCTGATAATTAAGTGTTGTGAGTAAAAGAGTTAAAAACTGACGACTCAGATTCAGCACACGAGCCGTCTTGGTCGGCCTTAGAGTCAATTCATGATAGTTGCGAGTGGTCAAAATCAAGGGGCGTCACACTTTGGCCACTGGTTTTAGTATGAAACATGCACCAATTTGCTTGTTTCTTAATTCTAAAACATGCTTTCATTAGCATATCACTAAATGAACATAAACACTAAACTAATTCATCAATTTTTCAACAATTTTCCATGCCAATGGACCACAGATTTTCATGAAGAAAATCAAGAAAAATACTTCAAATTGGAAGCTCACCTTATCAATTTATCTTCTTGATCCTTAGTGTGATTTTGGAGGCTAATTTGGTGTCAAATTCTTTTGTCAAATTTTGGCTTGAAATGGAAGAAAGCTCACAGTTTTGGAGAGCAAGAGTTTGACTAAAATTTTTAATTTTTCCACATGAATTTTCATGCCTATTTATAGACAAAAAGGGGAGGACCAATTAGCAAAATTTCCCAAAAATTTGGAATTGTTCAAGGGCTTTTTTGCTAACTTTTTGGGGTCAAAATTTAAAATTTTTGCTGATTTTTTCTAGGTTTGGCTGAACCCCTTTTTAGCATTTTCCTTAAATTTTTTCCAAGCCATTTTAGGTTAATCTTGGCCTTTGATCAAAGATTCCTTAAATCCTAGCTATACATGTCACCAAACTTACTTAACAAGTTTTAATTTCTTATTAATGACATCATGAATATGATATCACATATGGCATCATTTAATTAATCTATGAATTAATTCATGGTCAAAGTTTGATCGAAAGTCAAATCGAACAAAAATTTGTCGAAATCGCATAGGTGGGTTCTGGGTGCCTCTGGTGCGATCGGTCTGCCTTATTTTGCTTCCATTTGACCAGAATTCATTACCGTAAAATTTTGTCTTTTAGTGCACTTCGGTGCACTCTCCAGGGTTTTTAGCTCCGTTTTCGAGCCGTCTCACCCGATTCTGTTCAGGAAGATTTTCCATCTCCGAACTTACACTCTTTAATACTATTAGAACATTTTAACAGTATTCTCAACAGTATTAAAACATAACTTTTTCACATTTTATACATTAAAATTATTATATATATACAATTTTAATTCACTCCGAGAATCTAAAAATTCCTGGTTATCACAACAAGACCACTTTGGGTGATAATGGACTTGTGAGGATTAGCCTCAGGGTCGCTTCTAAGTCCTCTCAAAGTCAGTTCACATGTAATATCAATACGGCCAACATGAGCTTAAAATCAGAACGTAAATAAAGATAAAGATCGAAAATGTGATGAAAGCCATAACTGTGCATAATTGAACATAACCGACATTAACATTAAGTATAGTGTTACTCAGTCAAGGTGACATAATAGTACCTGGTAAGAGTCCAAGTTACTATTCATCGATCAAAAGTAAAGTTACTATTCCTATGAATAGTACTATTCACGGAAGTATACTGCTATTCATAGGAAATTTTATTATTGATATTATTGAATCTATGTGATTCATAGTATGTATGTTTGAACTTACTGAGCCTGTTAGCTCACCGGTTTGTTCATGTTGCAGGTAAGAAATCTATCTAGCAGATAACCTGGATGGCAGCAAGATATGCGGTGCCATTGGGATAGGGAATTCCACTGTGGATTATGGTCCTGCTACTAGTCTTCTGTTGAGTGTCAAAAGAGCTGTTTGAAGAAAATATATTTTGAGAAACAAAGTTAAGGAAATGTATTTATGTAAATTATGTTGTATTACAAAAGACAACTAAAGGTTTAGTTTTAAATTTTATATGGCTTTCACATATGGCTTTCATGTGAGGAAAGTATTTTGGAAAGAAAAAAAAAATGGGCAAAAATTTTTGGCCCTGTAAGATGAGAATTTAAAAGTAAAAGTGTTTTTATGACGACTTAATGAGGTGCACAGCCTGTTTCAGTCAACTACATAGTCTGATTATAATGGTTTTGCGTGGCCAAAATTGGGGACGTCGCACGAGATCCCTCACGTACCATGGAACTCTCCTCCATAAAAGATTAGCTATCTATGCAAAAGGTTGGTCTAAGGGATGTGGGGTAGCATCGCGTCCATGAATCTTTGACAGTAATGTGCCATGGCCTCCCCCTCGTAGACATCCCAGATATCAGAGAGGGCATTGTATCGCCTCTTGTACATATCATCCCAGATATCCCTGTCTCTCGCTGGCCCAATGGAATCGTGGAGGTCTCGACAGAACTCAGCCCATTGCATCATCGGATCCCTGATCCTACATTGTTCATTCCACCATGTCATAGCTGATCCTTCTAGCCGGCTACTGGCCAAAACCACCTGTAGGTGAGGTGGGATATGGCAAGCTTGGAAAATAACCTCCATATGATGGATCCAAAATGGGAGGTCGCGTGAGTGGTGACCATCATATCGATCTAGTTGCATGGTGATGAAAGCCATGCTCGCTTGTCTATCTTCGGATACTTGGCAGGGTTCTACTGGTGCAGCCATACTACCTATTGTAACTTAAATGTCAACTTATATGCTAACATACTACCTATTTAAAATATAATAATTACTTAATACTGTGTGGAAGTCAAAACTTGCGGTGGTATTCATAACCTCGCCCTCACATTCGCCTATCCCGCCGTCATCGCCTAGTGAGATCTAAGCCATAGGTGTGACGCCCCATGTCCTTAATGGTCTAGACCATCACTGAAAACTTGCTTACTTTAAAAGATGCTTATACTTTCTTACAAACCATTAATACTTGGTTAAAATTCTATTTACTTAGTTACCCTAATTTTAGGGATTTTTTTTATGCATACATATTTACTATTCAAAAATACTGTTTACCTATTATTATTCAAAAATACTATTCAATGATTACTATTCACAAATACTGTTTACCGGTTACTATTTAAAAATACTATTTAATAGTTACTATTCATAAATACTGTTAACAATTACTATTCAAAAATATCGTTTAACCATCACTGTTCAAAGATAGTGTCACTATTTAAAATACAATTTACTTAAGCTATGCAGAAGAATACTCATGGCGTCTCCATAACCTTGACCTGACATCCGCCTCTACCGCCACCATCGCCCATTGGGGTTTAAGCCGTAGGACGCTTACCTACAGCATGAACACACTTCGTGAGATTTAAGCCCAGTAAGTATAACATGTATCCCGCAAACATGTTTAAATGTAATACATACTTAAAAATTCATATAAGCAGTTCATATAGCACTTATCATATCACATATCATAACATCACATAACATGTCATATGACACTTTACATAGTATATGCATAACAGAATACATCAAGTATTGAAATGCATCTTACTGTAAATAGAAGCATGGTGAACTATAACTAATGTATGATCCGGTTATGTTCATTTATGCGTCGATCTTCTCTTTTCTTTTTCTTGTCTACTTAGGGCCCATGTGTCGGTACCGTGTGTGCACAGACTATCGGTAACACCCGTAGTTAAAAAGCAGGAGAGCCATCAACGGATGCTCAGCTTTCTGCTTTAACTTACATTAAAACCCTTTCGACTGAAAAGGGCAGTATGACACACCTATAAATTTCCATCTTGTTTATCTTCTCTTAGTCAAATGCTTTTCTAAGCTGTCCCTAATTCTACGCAGTAGGGATGTATGGCAGCTAACATAATTTTTCATCAATTTACTTGATTGTGAAACTTACATGCTCTTAAATATGTTGTGTATCAATGTGTGCATGGCATAAATACTTAACATACTGTAAACATCATTTTAAATATATTTTATTCATGCCGTAAGCAGAGTTGTACTTACCTAGGTTGCAAGCAATTGCGTACTCACGCCTTTCTCAATTTACAGGTAACTACCCGTCATAAATAACGCGTCTCATTAACACTCTCATTGAGTCACCATTAATGTTAGTGATTATAACTTGCGTTTCTATGGGGTACTGAGGCCCATCGGTACCCTATTAGCCTACTATGGTGATGTGGCGCGTAACTTGTATCATGTTTGCTTAATTATCTACTTGACAAATTAATCATAGTTCCTTATAGTGACATTCGAAACACGGTCCTTGACTGGTTTACCCATCAGTCAACTAACCGGTTACCTCGTGTGTTGGTAACTATAACAACCACCCTATTCCTGTAAATTAAGCTTCATTTAATGAGAAATTGAGGAATAATTTGATGCATTTCAGTGCAAAATTGAAGAACACGGGTGTGATGCCTTAAATTTTATTTAAGGGTCAATATATAATTTAAATAAAATTAGTGTGCCAAAAATTAATTAAAAATCTTTTGGAAACCTTAGGTTGGTTTCCTAGTCAAATTTCACTCAAAACGTCGACAATTTTAACTTCAAAAACCCTAAAATATTCGCCCATTACTTGGGATTTTAATTAAAAATTTAAATTCCACAAATCCAAAGAGGATTCAAACTCAAATTTCATCCCTTAAATATAAAGAAGAAATTCGGCCATAAAGTGTGGGAAATAAAGGAGATTTTATTTGAATTAAAAGCTAGGTCAAAACTCAATCAAAATTCAAATTATTTTTTTTCCTTAAAAACTAATGGATAATTTCGGCCACTTAAGGAGAAATAAGAGAGAAAAACCCTAGCCTTAAAACAGCACAAAGTTTCCCCTTTTGCCCCTCAAAATATTCAGCCAAGCAAGGAAGAGAAAGGGAAAGAAAAACCTAGTATAAAAACCCTCTTTTAACTCTCATTCACCTTTCCTTTCACTCTCAAAATTCGGCCAACCTCCCCTTCTTTCCCCTCTGAATTTTTCTCTCCCAAAACACACCAAA
Source organism: Antiaris toxicaria (assembly GCA_035233585.1). NCBI lineage: Eukaryota > Viridiplantae > Streptophyta > Magnoliopsida > Rosales > Moraceae > Antiaris > Antiaris toxicaria. Next base: position 53,563,545 of record CP141155.1, on the reverse strand, counting down.
ACAGCAAGCAAAAACCTACCTAAAGGCAGCTTAAAGATTCAACAACTCTTGAGACAAAAACAAGGTGAGAAATCAACTTTTTCCTTCCTTCTCCTTTTGATTTTAAATCCGAAATTTATATGGCTTTTCTCCACTGTTTTCCCTACTGTTTTGAAGACTCCACCACTCATAAAAATTCAGCCAAAAAGGAGACCAAGCATCAAAAATAGTGCAGCACAAATAAGGTGTGATTTCTCTCTCTAAATCCCTAAAAATTCTGTCTCATTGATCCCCTTTCAAAAACCCTATTATCACATGTGTAAATTTTATGAGTTTTGCCAATTTGATTCTTGAGTTGTGTTAATGACATATAAATAAGGTTCTCCACGAAATTTCATGATCATTGGATGAAAATTGAATTGGTTTGAGGCTAATTGAAATTCGGACAGGAAAAACGAAAATCTGGAAAATTACCATATGAACAGTAAACTTGTGTCAGCCATAACTTGAGTTTTAAAAATGATTTTTGAGTGAATCTCGAGCCTAAAATTAAATTCGAGATGTCTAAATGCCTGCAAAATTTCAGAACCAAACTCATCCGTTGGCCCAGTCAAAATATTTTTCTAAGATAGGTGGATAGAACTGCCAGTTTTTGAACTGAAACTGAAACCCTGATTTTATGCCTGAAAACAACCCCTCGGGTTTTGACCTAATTTAATGACCAAACGATGTCTAAAAATTATAAAAATTATATGAAATTAAAGCTACAGGTGTCTAGTTTAACATATTAAAAATTTAGAATTTTTGGGATTAAAAATGAATTAATATTGATTTTACAGTCAGCCTAGGTCAGTTTGCCCATGTCCAGTAATATCCTAACTTAAGGTCTTTCACAAATTTTAAATCCCAAATGTTTATTAAGCATTTTAAAATCCTTTTGAGGCACACTAAAATGATTGGATGATTATGTCTAGACCTAGACTGATCATATGTTTTGATTATAGGATTTATTTGACGTTCTTGGTTGATTTGTGGATCACGTTATCGCAACGCTTGAGCGATAATCGAGGTAGGACTTTCTAGCCTTTTCTGGGAGTAGTCAAGTGTTTTAAATTTCCCTATTTTATCGATGGCATGCTATTTTCAGTTTATGAAATTATTATACTGTTTTTGATGAAATAAACGCATGCAACGTGTTTTGTAATAAATGTGTATTTTAAAGCGTGTTTTGATTAATGGCATAATATAACTTGGTAAATACCATCTTTTGAATAATCTGGTGAACATAATTGAGCTCTAGTTCACGATCATTGTAAATGATGCGTGCGTCCCAAAGTTGACGCCACGGGGGAAGGTCCCTAAACCTGCTCAGGGCCGTTCGGCCTATTTAGACCGTAACAAGATGATCTAGGATAATTCAATTCGAGGCACGTATATTATAGCTACGACAAGTCCTCACTCAAAATATGATGGTTTATTTTAATGATTTATTATTTTTAATATTGGGGCATGTATATTGCAGCTATGCTAAGTCCTCAGCAGAATAAAACTTGTATCAAAAAATGTTTTCCCGAAATTATTGATTTTTTTTTTATGATTATTATGCCATGTATTTTTTTTAAATTGTCGATTATTTTTAGAAACGAATATTATGTCATACTTTTAAATGTTACCTGTTTAACCCACCTTTGTTTCTGTACTACTGAGCCAGCGCTCACGTCCCTTTTCTTTGTGATTTTGAAATGACTTCTTCCAGGTGCGGGAGGTAGCAGTTCCGAAAATCGTTGAGCTATTCGTTTCTACCGAAGATGATGCTATCCATTTTCTCCATCTTCTTCATTCTGTTTCTCGTTCTGATGTAATGAGATATTAAGTTTGGACTTTATTTCACGTTATTTAAATTTCATGCTTGGGAATATTTTATGGTTGGTAATCTCTTTTGAAGACCGATTTTGTGTTTGATTTCCGCATTAAAAAGTATTTATTTTCTACTTTATTTTATTATGTGGTTATGATGCTACGTTATCAATAATTAGGCTTAGCTAAATTATAATGTTGACCTGCTTTTCGTAATAAATGTTTTTCCTTAAATCTCGGGTTGATATTATGATTTGGCTGTCGTGTCACATGTCTAAATTTTGGGCCGTGACAAATAATGGTATCAGAGACCAGGTTTTCAAAAGGGTTTTCATCAAAACGTTTTCAAAATACCCAAGCATGGTTTTCCTTACTCTTATAAGCTTATAGGATTTCCTCTTCCTTCAATCTTATTCAGCAAATTGGCTCGTCCCGGCACGCGTAGTCAGAGGCAGCAGAGAGGCAACGACGAAGAGAACCCCGGGAACACGCAGCCTTAAGGGAGTCAGAATGCAGCGGTTCCTACATCGAATGATCAGCTAACGGTGATGCAGAATCTCACGGTGGCGATACAGGCTCTCCTCACCGTCTTACCTTTTGGAACACCTAACCCAGCTCCTGTAGCCAATGTTGTTCCTAATGAGACCCAGAGAGCGGGGAGTTCTTCTCAGACTCCTCAGCAAACGCCTACCACCGAAAACCCTACCTCTAGAGCAGTACCTACCCAGCCTATGATACATCCTAAACAGGCAGCCCTAACTCTTTTCTTTAAGCTTCACGTACCTACTTTCGACGGCACGGGCACAGAGATGGATGCCGACTACTGGTTTGATGCCATTTGCAAGCAGCTAAAGTTGACCGCCACACCCGCAGAGTTCTGGGTCGAGTTTGCTTCCAACAAGCTGGTGGGTCTAGCCTCTACCTAGTGGACTAGTATCGAGGATGGTTTGACAGAGGAGCAGAGGTCTTCTTAGTTAGTTTTCGAGGAGCATTTTCACGAGCGTTTCTTTTCAGCTCAGTTCTGCGATAGAAAAGCTAGGGAGTTCGTCCATTTGAAGCAAGGGTCTATATCAGTGCGGGAATATGAAGCCAAGTTCACCGAGTTGGCCCGGTATGCGAAGAATCAGGTTTTGGATGAAGCTACTAAGTGTCTCCGCTTTGAGGAAGGGCTTAGCCTCTATGTGAAGAGGGGTGTACAACCGTTCCAGATCAAGGATAGCTACCAGTGGATAGTTGCTAAGGCATTGACAGTGGAAGAGGGTGACAAGGAGTTCCTTGAAGCTCATAACAGAAATAAGTCTGGACCAATCCGCAACAAGCCTCAGCACAAGCCGCAGACTCCTTACCAGAAGAACCAGCAGTCTCAGGGATCGGGTTCTCATCAGTCTTCTGGACAACGATGGGGTCGGGTGAATGTGATTACCTGCTTCGAGTATGGTAATGAAGGACACAAAAGAAATGTCTGCCCGAAGAGACAGTCAAGAGACAATGCTCGTAGACATCATCATCAGCGGAATCAGAATGGTCTTCTAAAGAGGCAACAGTTTACTTCCCAGTCTTTGCAGTCACAGCGCCCTCAGCTTTCGGCTCCCTATCAGCCTTAGCGCACGAGCCAGTACACTGCGCCTTATGCTCCCCATGCTACACCGCTACAGCAGTTCCCAGTACTGAGTTATCAGAGACCACCACCACAGGGTCAAAGTACGGGCTATCAGCTAGGGAATACAGCTCAAAATCGTGGTAGGGCACCACAGGTACACGCTCTTGGAGCTGACAGCATGGAGATAGATCATACACCGACTGCATTAGATGGTATAATTCATATCTTTGGTACATATGCACATGTTTTGTTTGACACCGGGGCTACACACTCTTTTATAGCCCAACATTATGCTCGTTCACTTGGTTTAAAACTGTAAAACCTTGACTCTCCCTTATGTGTGAAATCCCCGTTGGGCACTACCGTTAGTGATGGGTGTCAAGCCTATGTTTATGTTGGGGATGTTTGTTTGGAGGCATCACTTGTGGTAATGCCTATGTTTGCTTATGATGTTATTCTGGGATATGACTGGATTTCCCGATATGGGATTATGCTTGATTATCATAATCGTCGCGCTATCTTTACGACTGATTTTGGACATGTAGTGTCCTATTAGTTAAGCTTAGTTTCAGATGTTGATAGATCTGCTCTGAGGTTAGTGCCGAATAGTAGATAGGGTATTCTTTGCTTCTTATCCTTGTGTGCAGTGGAAGGATCCAATTCTGAAAAGAGTACCCAACCTAAACCTATTGTCGATAGTTTTCCAGATGTTTTTCCAAAAGCTCTTCCAGGTTTACCTCCTCATCGAGAAATAGAGTTTCGTATCGACTTAGTTCCCGGAATAGCTCCTTTTGCTTCTGCTCCGTATCGTATGGCACCTCTGGAGATGAAAGAGTTGAGCAAGCAACTGGATGAGTTGAAATCGCTGGGCTTTATCCGAGACAGTAACTCACCTTGGGGTTTGTCAGTCCTTTTTGTGAAGAAAGCCGACGATTCGCTACGTCTCTTTGTGGACTACAGAAAGCTCAACAGTGTGACCATCAAAAATAAGTATCCGTTACCACGTATAGATGACTTGTTCGATCAGTTGGGTGGAGCTTGTTTCTTCTCCAAGGTTGATTTGAGATCCGGTTATCATCAGTTCGTGTTAGAGAGGAGGATATCCCGAACATAGCATTCTGAACAAGGTATGGCAGTTATGAGTTCTTAGTAATGCCTTTCGGTTTGACAAACACGCCAGCAGCCTTCATAGATATGATGAATAGAGTCTTTCGACCTTTTCTTGATAAGTTCGTCATCGTATTCATCGACAACATCCTCATCTAATCCCAAACTCATGAAGATCATGCGCAGCATCTCAGTATAGTTTTACAGACTCTTCGTGAACATCAGTTGTACGCCAAGAAAGAAAAATGTGAGTTTTGGATGACAGAGGTTAAGTTTCTCGGGCATATCATCTCAGGAGACGGTATATCAGTTGATCCATCCAAGGTTGAAGCGATTCTTAAGTGGGAACGACCGAAGAATATTCCAGAGATCCGAAGCTTCTTGGGCTTAGCGGGATATTATCGACGTTTTGTACAGGACTTCAGCAAGCTCGCCGCTCCCCTCACCAATCTGACAAAGAAGGATGTACCTTTCGTTTGGGACAATAACTATGAGTCAGTTTTCCAGGGGTTAAAGTGTCGTTTGACGTCTGCACCTATCCTTATCATTCCGGATCAGGATCAAGCATATGACGTTTACACCGATGCTTCTCATTAAGGTCTTGGAGCAGTTTTGATGCAACAGAACCGAGTCATCGCTTATGCCTCATGACAGCTGAAACAACATGAATGAAACTACCCTACACACGATCTAGAGTTAGCTGCAGTAGTGTTCACGCTTAAGATTTGGCGTTGTTATCTATATGATGCCAGTTTTAGACTGTTTTCAGATCACAAGAGTTTGAAATACCTAGCTACACAAAAAGATCTCAACCTGCGTCAGAGAAGATGGGTAGAATACATGTAAGACTACGACTTCCAAGTCGAGTACCATCCGGGTAAAGCAAACGTGGTTGCAGATGCACTAAGTAGGAAAAGAGAGGCAGTTCCCAATCCTGATCATGATGCTTCTATAATGGCTATGCAGATAGATGAGTAGAAAAAGGACAGAGTTCTTACAGCTTATCAGGTTCGTTTTGGCAAAGTTCAGGGTCACCCAGTGTTGTACAACTTAGTGATGGAACCAGACTACTTGCAGAGGATCAAGGAGAATCAGTTGGCAGATACACGTTTCGTTGACATCCGAGATAAATTGTTAAAGGGCAAGCATGTTGCAGAGTGGTCAATGGACACCAGTGGAATTCTTTACAATGATGGTCGCTTAGCAGTGCCACACATCCCAGAGCTTATACAGGAGATCTTGTCAGAGTTTCATCAGTTGAGGTTCGCCATGCACCCAGGTGGAAACAAGATGTATCAAAACCTAAGACGACAGCTTTGGTAGAGAGGTATGAAGTTAGATGTGAAGAACTTCGTGGCCAACTGTTTGACGTGTCAGAAGGTAAAAGCAGTACGGGAGAGACCCGCAGGTCTGCTCCAACCACTTCCAATACCTCGGTGGAAGTGGGATAGTATAGGAATGGACTTCTTAACCGGCTTACCGAGAGCACAGGATGGATCTGATGGAGTCTGGGTAGTTGTAGATCGTCTCATGAAGACTGCGCACTTCATCCCGTTCAAGACGACTTGCAACAGGAACCAGCTAGCCGAGCTTTACATGAGGAACATAGTCAGATTGCATGGAGTCCCTTCAGTGATCGTTTCTGCTCATGATACGCACTTCAATGCTCGCTTTTGGCAAAGTCTACAGGAAGTTCTAGGTACAGAACTGAACTTCAGCACCGCTTTTCATCCGCAGACAGATGGTCAGTTGGAGCGTCTCATACAGATTCTCGAGGATATGCTACGTGCCTGCGTTCTTGATCTTGGAGATGGATAGAGCAAACACCTCTACATGGCAGAGTTCGCGTACAACAATGGTTATCAAGCGAGTATCAGAATGGCAACCTTTAAAGCATTGTACGGAAAGCCTTGTCGATCACCCATCTATTGGGTTGACAACCAGGAAGCACCAGTGGGTGGACCCGATATGATCCTAGACCAGTACGAGAAGATTGCCATCATCAACCTACAACTTCTAATAGCACAGAGTCGACAGAAGAGCTATGCAGATCAACGCAGAAAGCCATTAGAGTTCGAGGTCGGAGAGTTTGTATTGCTAAAGGTGTCACCGAAGAAAGGTATCTCTCGTTTCGGAGTTAAAGGGAAGCTAGCACCGCGTTACATTGGACCTTTCAAGATCGTACGCAGAGTTGGTAAGGTTGCATATGAGCTGAAGTTACCCGACACCTTGGGAGTGCACAACGTTTTCCATGTATCGATGCTGAGGAAGAGTGCACGAACAGAGTCCAAAGTCATTTCCACAGATGATGTAGAAATCCAACCAGATGTCTCTTACGTCGAGGTTCCGGTGAAGATTTTGGATCATAAGGTCAAGCAACTGAGAACGAAAACAATACTCATGGTAAAGGTTCTTTGGAGTAACCATGGTGAAGAGGAAGCCGCATGGGAAACCGAGAAAGATATGCATGAGAACCATGCTGAATGGTTCACTAAGTAGTAGAATACATGTAATGTAGTCGACCTAAGTTTGTTTTGTAACTCTACTCTGTTCATAGTGATAGATATAACACTATATGTTTTTAAAGGTGCATTTAGATTACTTAACGAAATGAGAAGTTATTCATATTCTTATTCTCTTCTTTAGTGTGGAGTAATTCTTAAAGTTTCGAGGACGAAACTATTTTTAGTGGTAGATATTTGTGACGCCTTAAATTTTATTTAAGGGTCAATATATAATTTAAATAAAAGTAGTGTGCCAAAAATTAATTAAAAATCTTTGGGAAACCCTAGGTTGGTTTCCTAGTCAAATTTCACTCAAAACGTCAACAATTTTAACTTCAAAAACCCTAAAATATTCGGCCATTACTTGGGATTTTAATTAAAAATTTAAATTCCACAAATCCAAGGAGGATTCAAACTCAAATTTCATCCCTTAAATATAAAGAAGAAATTCGGCCATAAAGTGTAGGAAATAAAGGAGATTTTATTTGAATTAAAAGCTAGGTCAAAACTCAATCAAAATTCAAATTATTTTTTTTCCTTAAAAACTAATGGATAATTTCGGCCACTTAAGGAGAAATAAGAGAGAAAAACCCTAGCCTCAAAACAGCACAAAGTTTCCCCTTTTGCCCCTCAAAATATTCAGCCAAGCAAGGAAGAGAAAGGGAAAGAAAAACCTAGTATAAAAACCCTCTTTTAACTCTCATTCACCTTTCCTTTTACTCTCGAAATTCGGCCAACCTCCCCTTCTTTCCTCTCTGAATTTTTCTCTCCCAAAACAGCAAGCAAAAACCTACCTAAAGGCAGCTCAAAGATTCAACAACTCTTGAGACAAAAACAAGGTGAGAAATCAACTTTTTCCTTCCTTTTCCTTTTGATTTTAAATCCGAAATTTATATGGTTTTTCTCCACTGTTTTCCCTACTGTTTTGAAGACTCCAACACTCACACAAATTCAGCCAAAAAGGAGACCAAGCATAAAAAATAGTGCAGCACAAATAAGGTGTGATTTCTCTCTCTAAAACCCTAAAAATTCTGCCTCATTGATCCCCTTTCAAAAACCCTATTATCACATGTGTAAATTTTATGATTTTTGCCTATTTGATTCTTGGGTTGTGTTAATGACATATAAATAAGGTTTTCCACGAAATTTCGTGATCATTGGATGAAAATTGAATTGATTTGAGGCTAATTGAAATTCGGACAGGAAAAACGGAAATCTGGAAAATTACCATATGAACAGTAAACTTGTGTCAGCCATAACTTGAGTTTTAAAAATGATTTTTGAGTGAATCTCGAGCCTAAAATTAAATTCGAGATGTCTAAATGCCTACAAAATTTCAGAACCAAACTCATCCGTTGGCCCAGTCAAAATATTTTTCTAAGATAGGTGGATAGAACTGCCAGTTTTTGAACTGAAACTGAAACTCTGATTTTATGCCTGAAAACAACCCCTCGGGTTTTGGCCTAATTGAATGACCAAACGATGTCTAAAAATTATAAAAATTATGTGGGTTAAAAATTTAGAATTTTTGGGATTAAAAATAAATTAATATTGATTTTACAGTCAGCCTAGGTCAGTCTGCCCATATCCAGTAATATCCTAACTTAAGGTTTTTCACAAATTTTAAATCCCAAATGTTTATTAAAAATTTTAAAATCCTTTTGTGGCACACTAAAATGATTTGATGATTATGTCTAGACCTAGACTGATTATATGTTTTGATTATAGGATTTATTTGACGTTCTTGCTTGATTTGTGGATCACGTTATCGCAACGCTTGAGCGATAATCGAGGTAGGACTTTCTAGCCTTTTCTGGGAGTAGTCAAGTGTTTTAAATTTCCCTGTTTTATCGATGGCATGCTATTTTCAGTTTATGAAATTATTATACTATTTTTGATGAAATAAACGCATGCAACGTGTTTTGTAATAAATGTGTATTTTAAAGCGTGTTTTGATTAATGGCATAATATAACTTGGTAAATACCATCTTTTGAAAAATCCGGTGAACATAATTGAGCTCTAGTTCACGATCATTGTAAATGATGCGTGCGTCCTAAAGTTGACGCCATGGGGAAGGTCCCTAAACCTGCGCAGGGCCGTTCGGCCTATTTAGACCGTAACGAGATGATCTAGGATAATTCAATTCGAGGCACGTATATTATAGCTACGACAAGTCCTCACTCAAAATATGATGGTTTATTTTAATGATTTATTATTTTTAATATTGGGGCACGTATATTGCAGCTACGCTAAGTCCTCAGCAGAATAAAACTTGTATTAAAAAATGTTTTCCTGAAATTGTTGATTTTTTTTTATGATTATTATGCCATGTATTTTTTTAAATTGTCGATTATTTTTGGAAACGAATATTATATCATACTTTTAAATGTTACTTGTTTAACCCACCTTTGTTTCTGTCCTACTGAGGCATCGCTCACATCCCTTTTCTTTGTGATTTCGAAATGACTACTTCTAGGTGTGGGAGGTAGCAGTTCCGAAAATCGTTGAGCTATCCATTTCTACCGAAGATGATGCTATCCGTTTTCTCCATCTTCTTCATTCTGTTTCTCATTCTGATGTAATGAGATATTAAGTTTGGACTTTATTTCACGTTATTTAAATTTCATGCTTGGGAATATTTTATGGTTGGTAATCTCTTTTGAAGACCGATTTTGTGTTTGATTTCCGCATTAAAAAGTATTTATTTTTAACTTTATTTTATTATGTGGTTATGATGCTACGTTATCAATAATTAGGCTTAGCTAAATTATAATGTTGACCCGCTTTTCATAATAAATGTTTTTCCTTAAATCTCGGGTTGATATTATGATTTGGCTGCCGTGTCACGTGTCTAAATTTTGGGCCGTGACAGCGGGCATGTACACGTCCGTGTAGGTGGCCGTGTACTGCCTAGACTGTGCGCGTGAAAATGGTCATGCAATTGTACATGGCTGTGTAGGTGAACACGGTCAAGTACATGGCCGTGTATAAGTGGCCATGTACCATTGGTACTGTGCACGTGTGACAACCGGGAAATTCTGGCATTCTCAGAAGAAAATGTACAAATGTATGTATATAACAATTTGTACTATTTAAATAGTGAAATGAATTTATATATATTATTTAGAATGTATTAAGATGTTCTGACAATACTGACGAGTAAAAATTCAGTGTTGATAAAGTTTACTAAATTGGAACGGGTGAAACGGTGCCAGAAACGGCATTGAAAACCTAATCGGCGCATTATGGTGCACTAAAAAGATGAAAAACTTTCGGGATTGATTTTGATCAAACGGAAGCAGTATAAATTGATCCGACTGCACAGGAGACCTCAGGAACTCACCGGGACGATTTCAGAAAAATTTCGGCTCGAACCGACATCGGTCAAAAAGTAGTCAAATTAATATGAATAGTAAAGTCAAAGTAAAAGTTTTTACTTTGCATTTATGACATCATAAAGCCATTTATAAATGATTTAAAATTTGGTGGTTGGTGGCATTAATGGCCAAGATTAAATTTGCTTTTGATCTAAAGGCTTAGATTTGGCCAAAATTAGCCAAATTATTTTTGTGAAAATATGGAAAGAAATGGCATGAAATGTGTTGAATTTTCATTGGTTGGAAGCCAAATTAATTGGTTTCTTTGTTACTTCAGTCGCCAAAGCTTGGAACAAAGGCACCCGTAGCCTTTCAAAGCCAAAACAAAGAGAAAAAAAATTTTCGAAGTGATTCCTAGAGTGAACCCATGAGCAACCAAGGAGAACCAAGCCAAAATTTCAAATTTCCTTCACAAAAGTGGTAGCAAACTCTTCATTGAAGTCAAGGGAAGCAAGAAATCAAGGTAGCTATCTTTGGTTTGCATTTTCTCTTGCTTTTTCATTAAAAAATCCATGGGTTTAATGGCTTGAAGGATGAGAAAATTTGTGATTTATTTGGTTGATTTGGTGCTTGGGTTTTGTTAATGATTTGATTAGAAGAAAAACCATGCATTTTATTTCAAGAAAAACAAATTTTTGGTTGGTTTTTCAATGGTAAAACCGTGGGTCACCTTGTGTGATTGTTCATGGATTGTTGTTGTTTAAGTGTTGTAATGCTTTAAATCATGTTTTGGTTAAAAGGAAAGCATGATTTGCATGGTTAGAAAGCTTGGAAAAATTTTGGTATCTAAATTCCCTAATATGGCCGTGTGGTGTAATTAGGGTTTGGTAAACATTTTTACATGATTAATTTGATGTTTGGACAGTTTAAATCATGCATTGAATTATGGAAATGTTGGTTATGATTGAAAGCATGAAACAAAATGTTAAGCATGTTTTACCTAAAATGGCCGTGGGATATGTGTGTTGAAAAACCCTAAGAATTGTGTTGTAAAATGCATGGAAAATGGCTTCAAAATATGCTAGGTAATAGGCTTTGAATGGCCTGAAATTTGGTTGAAAGATTGAAAAGTTTTGGTTAGGTTTTGAGTATGAAAACCGTGGCTAAACCTAAGGGTAGAATTGAAAGAATTTTGTTGAATGTGGTTCAAAATGTGAATTGTTAAATGTGTGAGCTTTTATGTAAAATTTTGGGAAACTTTTACATAACATAGGACTTTGGTATAGTACGTGGCAGGGACATTTATTTCGAGGCGTACCTAATGCCGGTAGCCTCAAATTTACGCCGAAATGCTGTCGAAATTTCGAAAACGGCATTTGGGGTAAAAAGGGAATCGAGAGTAAAAGTTTAGGGTCGGGTCGAAAACCAGAGTCCCTAAAGGAAAATTCAATAAGGGAAACCTAAGGGGTGGTTCATGAATAGTAACCCATCCCCTTAAAAATGTAAAACGTGAGTGAAACTGAAAAACCGACCCCGAGGGTGGGGGGCGTTTTTGAGAAACGAAGTAAAGGTCCGAGTCGGGTACTGAAAATCCGAGCCTCAGAGACCTAAATCAGGAAAGTCTAGATGAACGTTTTAAATACTAGTAAAATGATTTAAATACTAGTAAAACACCCATTTGAAGCTCTGAAACGATAGAAAGTCACTAAACCGACGTAAGGGTCAGAATAGTGCTTCCCGAGGGTCGGGAAGGTGAAAAATAGAAATAAAATAGAAACGAACCCGGTAATGAATAAGAAAGAGTCAGAAAAATTCTTGAGAGCCAAAAGTACAGTCTAGATCGAGAAAATCCCATCAGGGGCATAATTGTAATTTTGTCAAAATATCAGGGTAAAATCGTAATTTTTCAAAAGTTGAGAAAATTGGGGAAAATGATAAATAATGCCCAAAAAGTTACAAATAGGTTTTATTTAAGCTTTTTAATAAAAAGATAAAAGCTATAATTTGAAATGAAATTAATAGACAAGGTTTTGTCTGTAGGATCCCAAAATCGACCTACAAGGAGAGCGATTAAAGATCCAGGAAGGAGAAAAGAGAAGAAACGAATAAGGTAAGTTCAGACATTTACCTGTCTGCAACATGTAGCATTATTATTGCTAACTTTGATGTACTAACTATAAGTTAGGTATATATGTGCTACGGGCACTATTATAGAATAGAGAGAGATGCAATGTGTTACGGGCACTATTGAAATGGGACACATAATAAATTGTGCTTCGGGCACTAGCAAGAGGTTAATGAAACTCACTCACATGAAATTAAAATGTGAACCATTCCTAACCATGGGGCAATATGAAGTCACCGGGTTATAACTTTAAAAAGTCGATAATGAAACCACTTTTGGCGTACCAGCCTTCCTTAAAGGGAGGTAAACTTTGCTTTCGGGGCTATGGTGATAAGATTAAGGCTGTGAAGGTCAGCACTCATGTACCGCTCCCAGTCATGTACAACTTTGCCTTCGGGGCTATGATGATGAGATTAAGGTTGTGGAGGTCAGCACTAATGTACCGCTCTTAGTCATGCGCACTAAAATGGTACTGCCAACCCGAGCTCAAAACCAGAACATAATTAAAGATAATTACCTAAAACTGAAACTATGCCATACTTGAGCATAAGACAGTTTCGTGAGAGTACTAACACCGTGGTTGATGTACTATTGATATACTGTGTTGTAGTCAAAGTTACTATTTATGGTGAATAGTGGTCAATATTGCTATTCATGATGAATAGTCTATTCATAGAAATTATATTTCTTGCATGTTTGAACTTACCGTTTTTGCTTATGTTGCAGGTAAGCAACCAGCTCACTAGCTTTGTATGGCTGGATGGCAGACGGGATAGTGAGTGTCAAATGGGATAGGAAGCCAAGGGATATGATCCTGCCAGAGACTTTCCGCTGAGCGATAACAGAGAAAGGAAAGAGAAATAGTCTTTTGTAATAATATATATTTGCGAAAGTACTGTGTTACGTAAATTACTTTGTACTTGTAAACAAAGTGATTAGTGGATAATGTTTTACATCATGTTTAAAAAAAAATCCCCCAAAAACATCACGTTTTAAAGAGAGATAGATTAGCCGACGACCCATGAGAGTACAATCTATCGCAGTTAGTGATAAAGCTTAATTGTAATAGTATTGTATGATCTCTACGAAGGGCGGGCTGCCACAGTTGGTATCAGAGCGGATTTATGATTGATCTAGTTTAGATTACCGATTGTCACCACAGTTGGTATATCAGAGCAGTGTTAACCATATCCTGATTTGACACTTCGCGTATCCTGCACCATAACCACGACCGAGAGGGGTGTTATGGGTATGGACGAGACCTATTGTGAGGCCGTCTATTTCCCAATGTCCGGTACTTAGACCCCCGGTGCCAAAGAGACTTGCAGCACCAGCACCAGCTCGAGTAGATGTAGTACAGCCTCGATTGATACTTCATCCACCCGTAGTAGTGGACATTCCTATTATTGGTGGACGCCAACATATTGGTGTGAGAGTTTCAGCTCGAGCGATACAGGCATTTAGAGCAAGCAGTCCCCCTATGTTTGATGGTGGACGACAGTCAATGGAGACAAAGAATTGGCTCCATGCAATAGAGAGGATTATGGTGATGTGTGTTATTGATCGAGAGATGTGGATCCAGTTGGCAATAAGTATGTTTCAGGGAGATGCTCGAGTATTTTGGGATTATTGTGATCAAGAGATTCTATTGGGATTCAGTTGGGCTGAGTTCTGTCAGCGATTGTCTGATCAGTTTCTGCCTAAGGATCCGACACCTATTCCAGCACCTCCAGAGAGACAAGAGGTAGTTACACACACATATCCTGGAGTTGATGAGGTTAGGGACTATATTCTCCAGACAGAGAGGATAGTCATGTTGTCTGGCTAGACAGTTATGTCTTACGCAACACAATTTGAGGAGACTATTAGGAGAAGATGTCCGTTGCCCAACCTCACTGAAGAAAACTGTTGTGAGCTTTTCCAGAGAGGTTTACCCATGGAGTTAAGACAGAGGGTGATTAAGCTATATCCTCCTATGCTTCAAGAGTTTGTAGTGACGATCAGGACGATCGAGAGGGAGATTTTGATTGAGCATCTGTCGCAGAGTCGACGAGAGACACTGGGTCAAGATGAGATGATGGCATGCATCTTTGGGCCGAGAAGGATGATGAACGATCATGAGGCCGGACCGTTTAGACCATGAGGAGGTGATGACTCAGGACAGGGAGCATTGCCTAGGGGTGGTGATGACTCAAATGATCCAGATGATGATGAGGGTCCAGAAGAATATACTGTAGTCCCAGGCGCAGGAGATGTGTGGCCGGTAGATGTATTCATGTATATAAGTAGCTTATAGAGAAAAGCTCTTTTGTATAGACTTGTGGCCAAGATGTATATGATGGCCGATGTATATATGACTGGTGATGGTTATGTATGATATATAAACGTTTTGCTATGAATGAAATATCAAAATGATTATATGTTGTACGATGATGTGGCTTTACATTACCCTAAATTTCGTAAATTTATATGATTTTACGAATGTGGTCATGGAAAAGCTAACGGTAAATTGTTGTGCCATAATAGGATAATAGACAAGATGGTGGATTTGCAAATTGACCAGAGAGACGAGAACGACGTCCTAATCTTATGGAGAGAAAGAGCAGATACAAGCTTTACTAGAAGCTCAGATGCAAGAAAATCCTAATCTGAGGCAACGAGTAGAGAAGAACTGGGAGACCAAGAAGAAGGAGAGGGCTTTGGCTAAGTCTACACAAGCTGGTCAATCTAGCAAGCCTAATCAGAATGCTAAACCAGGCCAGGCCAATAATCAAGAATGCCAGCAAAATAAGAAGAAAGGCAATTTTACTAGAAATCGCCAGGCCAATAATCGAAACCAGCAGCGAAGAATAGCTGGTAATGCAGAATCCAATGTACCAAATTGTCCTACATGCGGGAAGAGACATTCTGGGCAATGCAGATTTGGGCCACTTGTTTGTTATGAATGTGGAAAGGAAGGTCATTATGCCAGGAACTGTCCAAGTAATAAGCAGGGTGTACAAGGCACTTCCCAACCGTAACAGACACGCCCATAAGCTCATTCCCTTCAGGTCAGGGTTGAAGAGTATCCAGTAAGGCCACAATGCCAGGAGCGTGTACCACGTGCTGATGCTCGTGTGATGACCTACACCAAGGAGGATGCAGAGGCAGGAACATCAAATGTGGTGATAGGTCAACTTCTTGTCGCTAGTCATGCAGCCTCTGTACTATTCGATTCCGGTGCTACGCATTCTTTTGTTTCCTATGAATTTGCTGACAAGATAGGACATCTTAAGGACTATATGGGAAGAGTATTTAAGACAGCTTTACCCTCTGGGGAAGTATTGTTGCCCAATTACTGGCTACCTCATGTACCAGTCTATGTGGCAAATAGGGAGCTATATGCTGAGTTAATCGTAATGAAAATCATGGATTACGATGTGATTCTTGGCATGGATTTCCTAGGGAAATATCAAGCTACAATCGACTACCAAAATCAAAAAATAGTATTCCAACCGAGGAAGAAGAGAGTTTCGAGTACGTCGATACTTCTCGAAAACCCAAGAAGATGATGATCAGTTCGTTGAAAGCAAGTAAGCTGATGGCCAGTGGTTGTATGGGATATCTGGCATATGTGACGGATACTACAGACGAACAGAAACTTCAATCTGAAGATGTTCCTGTTGTTAATGAATTTCTTTACGTATTTTTGGAAGAGTTACCAGGGATACCTCCAGAGAGAGAAATCTCATTCCAAATTGAGTTGATGCCTGGAACGGCACCTATCTCCAAAGCACCATACCGCATGGCTCCAATAGGGTTAAAGGAGCTACAGGAATAATTAAAGGAGCTTTCGGTCAAATGATTCATTAAACCGAGTTATTTTCTGTGGGGTGCACCTGTGTTGTTTGTCAAGAAAAAGGAAGGAACGTTCCGTTTGTGCGTTAATTACCGGGAGTTAAATAAGGTCACGATCAAAAATAGGTACCCGTTACCTAGAATTGATGAGTTATTTGACCAGTTAAAAGGTGCAGTGGTATTTTCCAAGATCGACTTATGATCAGGATATCACCAGTTGAGAATTAAAGAAAGTGATATTCCTAAGACGGCGTTTAGGACTCGTTATGGTCATTATGAGTTCCTTGTGATGCCATTCAGATTAACAAATGCACCAACAGCATTCATGGACTTGAAACTTGAATTTTTCCCTGAATTTTATCCACAAAAATTTCAAAAATTCCATGAGGATATTCCTCAAATTTTTTGACCAAGTTAGTTAGGATTAGGATTCAAAATTCAAGTAAGATTCAAACAAGATCTTCCTCTCCAGAATCCAAATCAAATTCGAATTTCTCCATGTGGATTATCCATAAAAAATTCGAATCCTACATGGACTGTGATTCAAAATTTGAATTTCAAATTTCAAAGTTTAAATTTCAAAATTAAAACTTCAAATTCAAATTTCAAATTTAAATTTGGAATTCAAATTTCAAAATTCAAAATTCAAAATTCAAATTTTGAACTCCACAAAAAGGTTGTTTTTCAAACTTTATTCTCATGAATAATTTTCTACAACTCCAATCCAATCTCAAATAAAATCATGGCAACTTTATTTAGAGTTCAAATAATTGTGTACTCTATTATCCAAAACAAAATCTGAATTCAACTGGAGAGAATATTGAACACCATCCTAATCCTATGTCAACATCATCCATGCATAATCAACTAGCCAATAGCATACACAAATCAATTTGTCAGTCATTAAGAAATTATGTAGAGCTAGTAGAGGGACCAATTGGATATATATAATCGGGCTCCCGTGAATCCATATGATCATCACTCTTTACTGAACAACTCAATCATATGATCACTAATTTTAGAGTCACACCACTATAAACCTAAAACTGAACTCCCAATTATATGCCGTATTACATAAGCCTGTGACATGCTATTGTCCAATGACCTTGTCATGTATGCAAAACCCTCATATGATATCCATGATCAACCTTAGGTCAAAATCCATTCAATCCTACTGATCAGGCTATCTTAAAGTTCCATTATACTACCGAATAAGAAAATGATTATTCACCATATGTGAATAAGAAGTCATTCACCTAGCAGACGACCCAAGGCCTTGTCCATTTTCACATCGAGTATAATGCCTTTAAGAGGATATCCTTCACTCCTTATTAGAGCTATGATTCCGATATCTGTAAACAAACCCTTCATCGTATACAAGTCATGCACCCAACGAACCGGTCTATAAGCTTACTACCTCTGAGACGCTTTAGCCATTGGAACATCAAAGTACATAAGTCATATACATGAAGTAGTTCATTCACTCAGGATTAAGGTTACTGTACAATGAACATCAAAAGCAGATTGATCCACTCATAGCAGGCTACATAGGTCAATCATGCTTTAGTCTCGGTCTAATATGTCACCACCAATACATCTACTTGTCCTGTCTCCAACATGCCCTCTAATAATGCGATACCTCCGATCTATGTGCTTGGTCCTCATGTGGTGCAGAGATTCCCTTGTGTTGTCAATAGCCACAGTGTTATCATAGTAAAGCGTGATAGGCTTGTCAACACCCGGAATGACCTCAAGGTCTCTAAAAACTTGCGGAGCCAAACCGCTTCTTTAGATGCCACAACCTCAGGCACATACTCAGCCTCCATCGTAGAGTCAGCTGTGTAACCCTGCTTCACACTCCTCCGCATAATGGCACCTCCTCCGAGCAAGAACACTGATCCTGATGTCGATTTCCTCGAATCCTTGCAAGTCTGGAAATCTGAGTCCATGTATCCTATGGGTGTTAGGTCCCCTCCAGAATACACCAGCATATAATCCCTCGTTCTCTTAAGATACTTGAGTATATGCTTTACTACTTGTCAGTGCTTAGTTCCAGGATTCGCTTGATATCAACTCACCATACATACTGCAAAACATATGTCCGGGCGAGTGCAAAGCATAGTGTACATAAGACTACCCGCAGTGGATGCATAAGGGACCTTACTCATATGCTCTCTTTCTTTCGATGTCTCGGGACAGTCATCCAATGAAAGAGTTAGACTAGCAATGGAAGGTTGTGTGCCTTTTTTTACCTCTTCATTGCATTTTTATTAATTATTTTATCTATGTATGAAGCTTGGGATAATGCTATCATTTTGTTCTTTGATCTCTACCGAGATAAATACCTGGAACATAATTAGCTTCTCCCAAGTCCTTCATGTCAAGCTGTTGGTGCAAACAAAGCTTGACCGATGATAAGTTCCCTACATCATTCCCAGTGAGTAGTATATCATTGACATAGAGTACCAGAAAGACCACTTTTCCATCCTTAATATATTTATAAACATAGAGTTCATCAACGTTCTGCTCAAAATCAAATGCCTTGATCGCTTGATCAAATCTTTGGTTCCATGAATGAGATGCTTGCTTTAATCCATAAATGTGTAGGAAAAATTAATCGGTAAAAACGTATCAGAGTGGCGCAGCGGAACAATAAAAATTTTTAGATCGTTAAATATCTCATGATGCCATATACAATAAACCAACAACAATTAAAACTCATACCTCAAGGATGCCAATCTTGCAGGAGGAGAATGACCGGAGGCTTCAACCAACTAGCCTTCTCTACTATTCTCCAATTCCCGAATGGCTGAGTGTGTGGGCACTCTGAACCTCGATCGGTATGCTAGCACTGCTAGTCTTCTTCCGACCACCCAGATCTCTAAAGAACTTTATTGTCACGATGAGCTGTGCAACAATAAGCCTGCTCACCTGAGAGTCTGTGGTGTAAGTGAACTGGAGTGGCAGGACCTCTATTTATAGACCTGCATGAGGTGATTCTCTGAATTCGAAGTGGACTAGGAAAAGATTTTCTCCCGTATCTTTAACCAAAAAATCCGAATTTTTCCATAGGATAATCCTAACAATAAATTCGGTTTTTCCTAAGATAAATCCAATCCAAATCTTAACAAGATTTTAACTAGAATTTTATCTCCTTTTTTCAACCAAAAAATCCGAAATTCACAAGGAGAAAATCCTCCAAAAGATTTCGGCCATTATGGATAAGGGAGAATCAAAAATTCCACTAGGATTTTCAAGCTTGAATCTTATCTCAACCTTATCTAAAAATAACCGAATTTTCCTTGGATAAAGGCTCCAAATTTCGACCACTTTTAGGGAAGGAGAGAATCCAAATTCAACTAGGATTGAAACTTGAATTTTCCCTTGAATCTTATCCACAAAAACCAAATTTTCCATTGAGGATTATCCTTAAAAAATTTGCCCACTTTTGTTGGGATTTGGATTCAAAATTCAAGTAGGATTCTAACAAGATTATCCTCTCCAAATCCAACTCAAATTCGAATTTCAAACCTTGTGGATTTTCCACAACAAATTCGAATCCTACTTGGACTGTGATTCAAAATTTGAATTCCAAATTTCAAATTTCAAATTTCAAATTTCAAATTTAAATTTCAAATTCAATTTTCAAATTCGAATTTTAAATTTAAATTTCAAATTCAAATTTCAAATTCAAAATTCAAATTTCAAATTTCAAAATTCAAATTTCAAATTTCAAAATTCAAATTTCAAATTCCACAAAACGGTTGTGTTTCATATTCTTGTTCTCATGGATAATTTTCTACAACTCCAATCCAATCTTAAATAAAATCATGGCAACTTTATTTGGAGTTCGAATAATTGTGTACTCTATTATCCAAAACAAAATCTGAATCCAACTGGAGAGAATCTTGTCTACCATCCTAATCCTGTGTCATCACCATCCATGCATAATAAACTAGCCAATAGCATACACAAATCAATTTGCCAAACATTAAGGAATTATGTGGAGCTAGTAGAGGGACTGATTGGACATATATAATCGGGCTCCCGTGATTCCATATGATCATCATTCTGTACCGAACAACTCAATCATATGATCACTAATTTCAGAGTCACACCACTATAAACCTGAAACTGAACTCCCAATTATATACCGTATTACGTAAGCCTGTGACGAGCTACCATCCAATGACCTTGTCATGTATGCAAAACCCTCATATGATATCCATGATCAACCTTAGGTCAAAGTCCGTTTAATCCTACTGATCAGGCTATCTTAAAGTTCCATTATACTACCGAATCAAGAAAATGATTATTCACCATATGTGAATAAGAAGTCATCCGCCCAGCAAACGACCCAAGGCCTTGTCCATTTTCACATTCAGTATAATGCCTTTAAGAGGATACCTTTAACTCCTCAGAGCTATGATTCTGATATCTGCAAACAAACCCTTCATCGTATACAAGTCATGCACCCAACGAACCGGTCTATAAGCTTACTACCTCTGAGACGCTTTAGCCATTGGAACATCAAAGTACACAAGTCATATACATGAAGTAGTTCATTTACTCAGGATTAAGGTTATTGCACAATGAACGTCAAAAGCAGATTGATCCACTCATAGCGGACTACGTAGATCAATCACGCTTTAGTCCCGGTCTAATATGTCACCACCGAGCAACATATCCATGTCTCTACTTGGGAGTCCAGCTCCAGACAGTCAAGACAGACCGTCCCCTCCAAGGCTTTAGATAACATAATAGTCTTAACATGAGTTAGATGCTCGGTCTAACCCCATAGACTACAGACCATAGTTTAGACTGCTAACTTTAGAACATTGTCTTCTCGCATACAAAAGTCCATTGCATGCAACGTTCTAACAGTTTTAACACAAGCAGTCAGTGAGCCATATTTGCTTACATTTACTTTAACATGTAAATAAGATGAGGACAGATAGCAGTGTAATGAATAACCTCTATATATAATTTTATTATCCAGTTCAAAATAAATACATAAAAAATGTCTCTAATACTTAGGGCATTTCCTAACAAAATGGATCTAAGCAACTTACAGACTTTTCCTTCTTAGCCTTTTGCCATGAACCCTTCGGGCTGTATCATGCATATACATTCCTCAAGATGGCCATTCAAGAATGCCGTCTTGACGTCCATTTGTCAGATCTCATGATCGAGAGTTGCAGCAATGGATAGAAGAATATGGATAGACGTCAGCACAGCAACAGGCGAAAAAGTTTCATCGTAATCGATTCCAGCCTTTTGCGTTTACCCCTTTGCAACTAGTTTAGCTTTGAAAGTTTCCACTCTCCCTTCCGCATCCTTTTTTTTTTTTTTGTAGACCCACTTGCATCTAATGGGTTTTATCCCATCTGGTAGATCTACAAGTTCCCAAACAGAGTTGGATTTCGTAGAATCCATCTAATTGTTCATGGCCTGTTTCTAAGATTTAGAATTAATATCATTTAAAGCTTCATCATAAGTGACCGGATCATCCTCATGTTCATGAGCTTCAGCCTGGTATACCTCAGCATCATACATAAAGAAATTAGGCTTCTTCGAAACCCTCCCACTATGACGAGGCACCCTAAATTGTTGATCGTCTGCAGGTCTTTCACCAGAACTTGGACTTGCGTCTAAGACAAAAACCCGTGGAGCAGTTCTTTCACCCGATAACTCCTCTAGCACCACTTTACTTCGAGATTTAAAGTCATTCATGTGACTTTCCTCCAAGAATGTCGCATGGTTTGAAATAATGACATTTTGTTCCTTCGGGTTATAGAACAGACCTTCCTTAGTTCCCTTAGGATACCCTACAAACATGCACAATTCTATTCTTAGTTCTAACTTCTTCGCATCCCTATCTAGTACATGTGCCGGGTAGCCCCATATTCTCATATGTCCAAGGGAAGGCTTCCTGCCACACCACAATTCATACGTAGTCCTGAGAATTGACTTACTCGGAACCTAATTCAGAATATAGCACTCTATTTGTAATGCATATCCCCAAAATGATAATGACAGTGTTGAATAACTCATCACGGACCGTACCATATCCAATAAGGTACTGTTTCTCCTTTCGACTACACCATTCTATTGTGGAGTACCAGGTGCAGTCAATTGGGATAATATCCCATTCTCTATAAGATGTCCTAGAAATTCGTTAGAGAGGTATTCGTCATCTCGATCAGATCGAAGTATTTTTATGGATTTACCCAATTGCTTTTCCACTTCCGCATGATACTCTTTGAACTTATCAAAGGTTTCGCTCTTGCGGTACAACAGGTACATATATCCATACCTCCAGTAATCATCTATAAAGGAGACATAATACTCGAACCCTCCTTATGTTGTGATGTTCATGGGGCCACATATGTCAGTGTGTACAATTTCTAAGAGTACCTGAGCCCTAGGACCCTTAGCTCCAAAAGACCTCTTAGTCATCTTACCCACATTGAGGAAGACGTACCTCCTTCGGAGATTCTAGAGGACCGCCTTTCATCAACCTTTGAATCCTATCCTGATTAATATGACCAAGTCTTAAATGCCAAAGATACGCCTTGTTTGAGTGAGAAACTTTCAACCTTTTAGAGTTATCTATTAATTTAGTGTCAAGCACTGAGTACATCTTTGGTTTAATCAAATATAGGTTTCCATCCATCCATTCAGAACAGATAAAAGACTTATTTCTATGAATATCAACTCTTTTACTAAAAGAACCTAAATAAGATTCCTTTATTAAACAAGTTACCGATATAAGGTTCCTTCTAAAATTAGGAATATAAAAATAGTCTTTTAATAAAATAAACCTAAATTCATCAAAGTAAAGGTAAACGTCTCCCACTGCCTCAGCCACCACTAAGCTACCATCTCCAGTCCGCAACGAGAGGCTCCTATTATGTAGACTTCTCATTTCCATGAACCCCTGCATAGAAACACAAACATGATTAGTAGCGTCCGCATCAATTACCCAAGTATCTTTCAATTCTTCCACCAAATATGCTTCTAAATAGTGAAGTTCCTTACCTTTCTTGCCCTTGGCTGCTAGGAATTCCCGGCAAGCCTTCTTGAAGTGACCTACCTTCCCACAGTGGAAGCATTTGGACTTTTTAGGGTCCCTAGGCTTCTTGTTCTTCTCCGTCTTCTTCCCATCCATGACAGGAGGATTAGAAGAGCTGGAAGCCACTTGCTTCTTATTTGGCTTCTTCCTCTTCCGTGAGGGTTTGGAAGATTCTGCCAAATTGGCCTCTCCTTTGGGTTAGACCGCATCCCCGTCCCTGATCATCCGCTCATAAGCTTGGTGTTGCTTCATGAGCTCAGTGAGTCTTAACTCCTTTGTCGCTAGATAGTATGCGACCTTAAACCCCACAAAATCTTTTGACAGAGTTTTGAACACCATCTCGATCTGGGTGTTGTAGTCCAACTCAGCACTGTTTTTGGCAACTTCAACAAAGAATCCCATTAGAGTGATCATATGGTCCTTTACTAGAGTACCTGCCTTCTGCTTGGAGTTCATAATACTGGTTATAGCAGACTGTCGAGCTAATTTTTCTTGGCCTCTGAGCATGTCCTCCAGATTTTTCATGATCTCCCTAGCAACTTGATAAGTCTCATGCTGCTTTTGTAAAGCACTCGTCATGCTAGCAAGTATGTAGCACCGAGCTATCTCATTGGATTCTCTATAACGAGTATAGGCAACTGGGACCTCCTCAAGCGGTGTGTCAGGTTTAGGCCCAGGTGGGCATGGTTCATCCAGTACGAACTTGTGTCTCTCACAGCTGAGAATTTATCAATAGATTTCTTTTCCAGTCTTTATAATTATCGCCATTCAGCTTATTTTCCGTAAGTGTTGAAATAAGGGGTGTCGGTGACATTTTGAACTGAAATAAAATTATACTGGACATCATTACAAAGCCCAAGCAAATATACCGATAATTTAGCAAATAAAACATACAAGTATGTTTCTACATGAAACTTGGAAAAACATGTCGCATTGCAATGGTAATTCTCAGCACCTATTGCCCTAAGCCACCGAGGGGTGGTCATGAGACAAATAGCTGGAACATGGACCCGTCCAATTAATATATGTTGCCTTAAATCCTTCAAGGTTAAGACATATATTAATAACCGCTTATTTTGGCCACTAGTTTAGTTAACAGAGCTTTTAGGGAAGGTTAATAACTAAATGAGTCTTAAGTATATAACCATTGTTTACGTAGCCCGATCCACGTCCTACCAAGCCACCGAGGGGTGGTCATGAATAGAATCATACTCGAACATGTTTTCCACATAGGAGATCCAACCTAGTATACCGACGACGGTAAACACCTACTGAGGGGTGTGGTCAGGGTAGAATTGACACGAGACATTACCATGCTTTCACATATGGATCAACAATAGAGGTCATGGGTTTTGTTTAAAACCCTCTCCTACTCAATATTTTGAAAACCATGCAAGTTTTGACAAATATGTATGATCAATATAGTATGAGCGGCATTCACCTATCCTATATGACATGTTATCAAATATGCATATAAAACATCCATCAATACAAATTTATACATCCATGAAATATCACAGAAAAAAATAATTGACAGATAAATAACCAAGTTATGGTTCCATCCTAGAACAAAGAAAATAAAGATTACAAAACTTAATCCAAAGCATTCTTTGGGTCTTGAATTTTGTTCCGTCTTCTTGTATCCATCTTTATGTAGCCTCTCCATTTATTTCTCATCCCAAGAATCATTTAAAATTTAAATCCCAAAAATTTAAATTTCAAATTCAAATTCCAAATTCGAATTTCAAATTTAAATTTCAAATTAAAAATTTTAAACAATTTTAAATATCATGTGCAATAATATGTAATTTCAAAATTTTCAAAATTTCAATTACATATTTTTAAACATGATTTAAAAATTAAATCTCAAATTTAAAAATCAAAATTTTTTGATTTTCGAACCATCGGCCCCATGGCCCCAGAGGCCGACAGCCGCCGTGGGCGGCACCCAGCCCCGGGGGGGTTGGTAGCCCACGACCGCAAGCCATGTGCAGCCACGTCGAGCTGCACGCCTACGCTGGGTGTAGCAACCCGCCAGGCTGCAGCCCAGGACTGCGGCCCGCCCTTGGGAGGCCACGGCCACCCTCGGTTGCAGGCAAAGCCTATGGCCATGGGTGGTGCAGCCGTAGGTAGGGGCTGCCACAGCCCCATCCTACCCGAGGGCAAGGGCTGTAGCCCCACCATGGCTAGTGGTCCATCCCGAGGGGTCCATCCTCGATTTTCATGTCATATTCCAATTTACCCATTAGGATCTCTAAAAATTAATTTGAATCCTAATTAAATTGAAATTTTCCACACAATCAAAATTTCAACCTTTAAATTAAATTTAACTTTTGAGAAAAATAAATTACGGTCTTCAAACTTCAATCTTCTCCAAGAATAATTACATAAAATTTCTTAAACCGTTTCCGGTGCACAAAAAATTCTAATCATAATAATTTTAAGAGGCAAAAAATTAAAATCCATGAGAAAATTACAGTGATCATAAACCGCTTCCATGGTTATGTAAAAAATTCCTAGATACAATTTTCTAAATTCTAAGGAACCATAACCGGCATAAAACAAGCATGCTTATAATAATTTAGAAAATTAAAATAACCACAGACTATATACATAATACATGATAACAACGTAAAGGAATCCTAGAATGCCACTCTCTAAATATTAAATCCATACATAAATAAAAAGACTAATTAATTGTTTAATTTATGTACATGGCATTGTCACGAGATAGCCTGATACCAATTGTAGGAAATAAATCGGTAAAAATATATCAGAGTGACGCAGCGGAATAATAAAAATTTTTTTAAGATCGTTAAATATCTCATGATACCATATACAATAAACCAACAACAATTTAAACTCATACCTCAAAGGATGCCAATCTGCAGGAGTAGAATGATTGGAGGGCTTCAACCAACTAGCCTTCTCTACTATTCTCCAATTCCCGAATGGCTAAGTGTCTGGGCACTCTGAACCTTGATCGGTATGCTAGCACTGCTAGTCTTCTTCCGACCACCCAGATCTCTAAAAAACTTATTATCACAGTGAGTTATGCAACAATAAGCCTGCTCACCCGAGAGTTTGTGGTCTGAGAGAACTGGAGTGGCAGGACCTCTATTTATAAACTTGCATGAGGTGATCCTCTGAATTCAAATTGGATTAGGAGAAGATTTTCTCCCTTATCCACAACACAAAATCCGAAAATCCAAGCCTTATCCTAACTAAAAAATTCGGCAACCTTCAGGATTTTGCATTCAAAATTCAAACAGGATTTTAACTTGAATTTTATCTCACCAGTACCCAACCAAAAAATCCGAAAATCTCTTTTAAGTTTTCCTTAAAATTTCAGCCACAAAAGTAGGGAAGAATCAAATTTCAACTAGGATTTTCAAGCTTGAATTTTATATCATCCTTATCCAAATAGCCGAAAATCTCCTTGGAGATTCAGTCAAAAATTTTTACCAATACAGGGAGGAGAGAATCCTAATTCAACTGGGATAGAAACTTTAATTTTTCCCTTAATCTTATTCACAAAAATTTCAAAAATTCCATGAGGATATTCCTCAAATTTTTCGACCAACTTAGTTAGGATTGGGATTCAAAATTCAAGTAGGATTCAAACAAGATCTTCCTCTCCAGAATCCAAATCAAATTCGAATTTCTCCATGTGGATTATCTACAAAAAATTCGAATCCTACATGGACTATGATTCAAAATTTGAATTTCAAATTTCAAAGTTTAAATTTCAAAATTCAAACTTCAAATTTAAATTTCAAATTTAAATTTCGAATTCAAATTTCAAATTTCAAATTCAAATTTAAATTTCAAATTCAAAATTTAAATTTTGAACTCCACAAAAAGGTTGTTTTTCAAACTTTATTCTCATGGATAAAATCATGGCAACTTTATTTGGAGTTCGAATAATTGTGTACTCTATTATCCAAAACAAAATCTGAATTCAACTGGAGAAAATCTTGTCCACCATCCTAATCCTATGTCAACACCATCCATGCATAATCAACTAGCCAATAGCATACACAAATCAATTTGCCAATCGTTAAGGAATTATGTAGAGCTAGTAGAGGGACCAATTGGACATATATAATCGGGCTCCCGTGAATCCATATGTTAATCATTCTTTATCGAACAACTCAATCATATGATCACTAATTTCAGAGTTACACACCACTATAAACCTCAAACTGAACTCCCAATTATGTACCGTATTACATAAGCCTGTGACAAGCTATTGTCCAATGACCATGTCATGTATGCAAAACCCTCATATGATATCCATGATCAGCCTTAGGTCAAAGTCCGTTTAACCCTACTGATCAGGCTATCTTAAAGTTCCATTATACTACCAAATAAGAAAATGATTATTCACCATATGTGAATAAGAAGTCATCCGCCCAGTAGACGACCCAAGGCTTTGTCCATTTTCACATCCGGTATAATGCCTTTAAGAGGATACCCTTAACTCCTTATTACAGCTATGATTCCAATATCTGTAAACAAACCCTTCATCGTATACAAGTCATGCACCCAGCGAACCGGTCTATAAGCTTACTACCTCTGAGATGCTTCAGCCATTGGAACATCAAAGTACAGAAGTCATATACATGAAGCAGTTCATTCACTCAGGATTAAGGTTACTACACAATGAACATCAAAAGCAGATTGATCCACTCATAGCGGACTACGTAGATCAATCATGCTTTAGTTCTGGTCTAATATGTCACCACCAAGCAACATAGCTATGTCTCTACTTGGAAGTCTATGCTCCAAATAGTCAAGACAAACCGTCCCCACCATGGCTTTAGACAACATAATAGTCTTAACATGAGTTAGATGTTTAGTCTAATCCTATATACTACAGACCTTAGTTTAGACTGCTTACTTTAAAATATTGTCTTCTCGCGTACAAAAGTCCATTGCATACAACATTCTAACAGTTTTAATACAAGCAGTCAGTGAGCCATATTTGCTTACATTTACTTTAACATGTAAATAGAATGAGGACAAATAGCAATGTAATGAATAACCTCTATATATAATTTTATTATCCAGTTCAAAATAAATACATCAAAACGTCTCTAATGCTTAAGGCATTTCCTAACAAAAGTTGCTGTGCAAACCCTTAAAATGCATGAAGCCTAATTACTATGTAGAGAGTAATTAAGTTAAAAAATACAGTATAATTCCTAATTGAATAGATTAAATAGATACAGTACGGTTTAAATACTATTCATGCAATGAATGGGGTGATCGACAGTGAGCCCGGTCTACCCTATTATGTGCATGAATGTGTGAGACACACAGTGTCAGGAAACTGGTTCAGATGACCATTTGTTGACACAAGACTGGTGAACAGATTGTCAAAATGCTCAGACCGAACATTTGAGCATAATAGCGAGAGATAACCCTAGTAAGGGTACGGTATTGAGAAAATGGTCTGGATGACCTCTTCTTACCTAGAGACTGACAAAATCAGAGTCAGAGCACTCAGATTAGTCAGTTAAGTGAAAGACAGTGAATAGTAAATAGTAAAAAATGCAGTGTCAAGTTATTGGCCTAGACGGCTTTAAATTGACCTAAAACTGATATATGAACGGTTAGTAGACTCAATCTGGCTGATTGAGCATAAAACAAAAATTTTAGTTTGAGAGGTACACAGCATCCGGATGAGGGTCAAAACAACATTTACTCGCTCAGAAACTGATATATTTGGACTCAGAATGTCCAAATTAGTCAATCGGGCACCTAGCACGTTTTTCGAGGTGGGGTCACACAGATCACAAAAATTAGTCCAGACGACCTCCGCAAAATTGATAAAAATGAAATCAGCACGTCCAAATTAGTCAAGAGAGATTGTGTCTGAAATTTCATTAGGGAACGCCTTGGTTTGCATGCAAAAGGACAACACAGTGTAGACACAACCATAGTATAGGATATGAACAGTAAAATAGACTGATAATGGGCTCTTAGTATAAGACAACTAGGAATTTATAGTACAAAAATTCGATTCAGAAATCTAATTTTCGAGTCAAATTGGAATACTACCGAGAAAGGGCCGAATACCGTAGTATAAAATTAGACTGCGATGAGTAGCCAACATAGATGAAATTTTGCCCTTAGAAACCGTGCCCTTAGCTGTAAAAGGTAGATGAAAATGGCTGCTCATAGTCCAAAAAGTGACCATTAAAAAAATTGCCCTAGCCATGACACACTTGAATAAAATATTTAAGGGATTTCAAAAGCTTGGTCAACAAATACTTCTTTATTCCTTCTCCCATTTCTGGCCGTAGCCCTTGATATTTCTGTACTGCAAATGGGCAGCAATTTGTCCCATGATTTGGCTACTTTGGTGGACAATTAATTAGGATTAAGTCTAAGTAAGCTTGATCAATTTTCCTTATAAAAGGCATCCTTTACACAAGTGATTTGCTTTCCTTACTTTGGCACCCAAAACTCATTTCACTTTCTCCCTCTACTCCATGCTGTAGCAGACCACTCTAAGGTCCCCAAACCCCTATATTTTCAAGCTTAAATCACACCCTAAAAGCCTACCAAAAATAGAACCTCACAAGCTTGTGTTAGGAGAAGTCGAATCCAAGTCATTCTAAGGCACTAAGGGTAAGTCTTCAAAACCGATCGTTGTAGTTTTTTGTTTTTATTTTGGTTTGGTTTGTAGGAAAATGAATCGGTAAAAATGAATCGGTAAAAATGAATCAAAGTGGCGCAGCGGAACAATAAAAATTTTTCAGATCGTTAAATATCTCATGATGCCATATACAATAAACCAACAACAATTAAAACTCATACCTCAAGGACGCCAATCTGCAGGAGGAGAATGACCGGAGGGCTTCAACCAACTAGCCTTCTCTACTATTCTCCAATTCCCAAATGGCTGATTGTGTGGGCACTCTGAACCTCGATCGGTACGCTAGCACTGCTAGTCTTCTTCCGACCACCCAGATCTCTAAAAAACTTATTGTCATGGTGAGTTGTGCAATAATAAGCCTGCTCACCTGAGAGTTTGTGGTCTGAGAGAACTGGAGTGGCAGGACCTCTATTTATAGACCTGCATGAGGTGATTCTCTGAATTCGAATTGGATTAGGAGAAGATATTCTCCCTTATCCATAAGCACAAGATTTGAAGTTTCCAAGGGGAAAATCCCAATAATAAATTCGCCACTTTAGGATAAATCCAATCCAAATCTAAACAAGATTTTAACTAGAATTTTATCTCCCTTTTTCGACCAAAAAATCTGAAAATCCAAGGGGAAAATCCCCACAAAAATTCGACCACTTTTGGATAAGAAAGAATCAAAATTCCACTAAGATTTTCAAGCTTGAATCTTGTCTCATCCTTATCCAAAATAACCGAAAATCTCCTAGGAGATTTACTCCAAAAATTCGACCATTATCAGGGAGGAGAGATTCCGAATTCAACTGGGATTGAAACTTGAATTTTTCCTTGAACTTTATCCATAAAAATCTGAAAATTGATTGAGGATAATCCTCAAAATTTTCGTCCATATTTGGTTAGGATTTGGATTCAAAATTCGAGTAGGATTCTAACAAGATTTTCCTCTCCATAACCAACTCACATTCGAATCTCATTCCTTGTGGATTTACCACAACAAATTCGAATCCCACTTGGACTGTGATTCAAAATTTGAATTTCAAATTTCAAATTCAAATTTCAAAATCAAATTTCAAATTTCAAATTTCAAATTTCAAATTCGAATTTCAAATTCAAATTTCAAATTCGAATTTCAAATTCAAATTTGAAATTCAAATTTCAAATTCAAATTTCAAATTTCAAATTTCAAATTTCAAATTTCAAATTTCAAATTTCAAAATTTAAATTTCAAAATCCACAAAATAGTTGTATTTCAAATTCTTATTCTCATGGATAATTTTCAACAACTCCAATCAATATCAAATAAAATCATGACAACTTTATTTGGAGTTCGAATAATCGTGTACTCTATTATCCAAAACAAAATTTGAATCCAACCGGAGAAAATCTTGTCTACCATCCTAATCCTTAACACCATCCATGCATAATAAACTAGCCAATAGCATAGACAAATCAATTTGCCAAACGTTAAGGAATTATGTCGAGCTAGTAGAGGGACTGATTGGACATATATAATC
The DNA here is from genome assembly GCA_035233585.1 of Antiaris toxicaria. Taxonomy (NCBI): domain Eukaryota; kingdom Viridiplantae; phylum Streptophyta; class Magnoliopsida; order Rosales; family Moraceae; genus Antiaris; species Antiaris toxicaria. The sequence goes on along the minus strand of CP141155.1, from coordinate 53,531,974 downwards.
GGGCTCCCGCAAATTCATATGATCATCATTCTTTACCGAACAACTCAATCATATGATCACTAATTTCAGAGTCACACCACTATAAACCTAAAACTGAACTCCCAATTATGTACCGTATTACGTAAGCCTGTGACAAGCTATCGTCCAATGACCTTGTCACGTATGCAAAACCCTCATATGATATCCATGATCAGCCTTAGGCCAAAGTCCGTTTAATCCAACTGATCAGGCTATCTTAAATTTCCATTATACAACCGAATTAAGAAAATGATTATTCACTATATGTGAATAAGAAGTCATCCACCCAGCAGACGACCCAAGGCCTTGTCCATTTTCACAGTCAGTATAATGCCTTTAAGAGGATACCTTAACTCCTTATTAGAGCTATGATTCCGATATCTGTAAACAAACCCTTCATCATATACAAGTCATGCACCCAATGAACCGGTCTATAAGCTTACTACCTCTTAGACGTTTTAGCCATTGGAACATCAAAGTACACAATTCATATACATGAAGCTGTGCTTTTACTCAGGATTAAGGTTACTGCACAATCAACGTCAAAAGCAAATCGATCCACTCAAACCGGACTTCGTAGATCAATCACGCTTTAGTCCCGGTCTAAGATCTCACCACCAAGCAACATATCTATGTCTCTACTTGGAAGTCTATGCTCCAGACAGTCAAGACAAACCGTCCCCTCCAAGGCTTTAGACAACATAATAGTCTTAACATAAGTTAAATGCTCGGTCTAACCCCATAAACTACAGACCATAGTTTAGACTGCTAACTTTAGAACATTGTCTTCTCGTATACAAAAGTCCATTGCATGCAATGTTCTAACAGTTTAACACAAGCAGTCAGGGAGCCATATTTGCTTACATTTACTTTAACATGTAAATAAGACGAGGACATATAGCAATGTAATGAATAACCTCTATATATAATTTTATTATCTAATTCAAAATAAATACATCAAAATGTCTCAAATGCTTATGGCATTTCCTAACAATCTCCCACTTGCCCTAAGCCACTAGATGTGCCATGTTAAGCATCCCAATCGCCTCTACGTGCCTTTCAAAGCTTCTAGCCACCAAAGTCTTAGTAAAGGGATCGGCAATGTTGTCCTCGGACGCGATCTTACATACGTCTACTTGTCCTATCTCCACGTGCCCTCTAATAATATGATATCTCCGATCTATGTTCTTGGTCCTCTTGTGGTGCCGAGATTCCCTTGTATTGGCAATAGCCCCAGTGTTATCACAGTAAAGTGTGATAGGCTTGTCAACACCCGGAATGACCTCAAGGTCTCTAAAGAACTTACGGAGCCAAACTGCTTCTTTAGATGCCTCAGTCGCAGCCAAATATTCAGCCTCCATAGTAGAGTCAGCTGTGCAGCCCTGCTTCATGCTTCTCCACACAATGGTGCCTACTCCGAGTAAAAACACTGATCCAGATGTCGATTTCCTCGAATCCTTACAAGTCTGGAAGTCTGAGTCTGTGTATCCTATAGGTGTTAGGTCCCCTCCAGAATACACCAGAATATAATCCCTCGTTCTCTTAAGATACTTGAGTATATGCTTTACTGCTTGCCAGTGCTTGGTTCCAAGATTTGCTTGATATCGACTCACCATACCTACTGCAAAACATATATCCGGGCGAGTGCAAAGCATAGCGTACATAAGGCTACCCACAGCGGATGCATAAGGGACCTTACTCATACGCTCTCTTTCTTCCGATGTCTTGGGACAGTCATCCAATGAAAGAGTTAGATCGGTAATAGAAGGTTGTGAACCTTTCTTTGGCTCTTGCATTGCGTATTTGTCAATTATTTTATCTATGTATGAAGCTTGGGATAACGCTATCATTTTGTTCTTTCGATCTCTGAAGAGACGAATGCCTAGAACATAATTAGCTTCTCCCAAGTCCTTAATGTCAAACTGTTGGTGTAACCAAAGCTTGACCGATGATAAGTTCCCTACATCATTCCCAATGAGTAGTATATCATCGACATAGAGTATCAGAAAGATCACTTTTCCATCCTTAATACGTTTATAAACACAAGGTTCATCAACGTTCTGCTCAAAACAAAATGTCTTAATCGCTCGATCAAACCTCTGTTTCCATGAGCGGGATGCTTGCTTTAATTCATAAATGGATCTAAGCAACTTGCAGACTTTCCTTTCTTGGCCTTTCGCTATGAACCCTTCGGGCTGTATCATATAGATACATTCTTCAAGATGGCCATTCAAAAATGCCGTCTTGACATCCATTTGCCAGATCTCGTAATCGAGAGCTGCAGCAACGGACAGAAGAATATGGATAGACTTCAGCATAGCAACAGACGAAAAGGTTTCATCATATTGATTCTAGCCTTTTGCGTGTACCCCTTTGCAACCAGTCTAGCTTTGAAAGTTTCCACTCTCCCTTCCGCATCCTTCTTTCTTTTGTAGACCCATTTGCATCCAATGGGTTTTATCCCATCTGGCAAATCTACAAGTTCCTAAACAGAGTTGGATTTCATAGAATCCATCTCATTGTTTATAGCCTATTTCCAAGATTTAGAATCAACATCATTTACAGCTTCATCATAGGTGACCGAATCATCCTCATGCTGATGAGCCTCGGCCTGGTATACCTCAGCATCATACATGAAGAAATTAGGTTTCTTCGAAACCCTCCCACTACGACGAGGCACCCTAAATTATTGATCGTCTGCAGGTTCTTCACAGGAACTCGGACTTGCGTCCAAGACTGAAATCTGTGGAGCAATTCTTTCACTCGATAACTCCTCTAGCACCACTTTGCTTCGAGGCTTAAAGTCATTCATGTGACTTTCCTCCAAGAATGTCGCATGGGTTGAGACAATGACTTTTTGTTCCTTCAGGTTATAGAACAGACCTCCTTTAGTTCCTTTTGGATACCCTACAAACATGCACAATTCTGATCTTGGTTCCAACTTCTTCGCATCCCTATCCAGTACATGCGCCGGGCAGCCCCATATTCTCATATGTCCAAGGGAGGGCTTCCTGCCACGCCACAATTCGTACGGAGTTCTAGGAATTGATTTGCTTGGAACTTGATTCAGAATATAGCACGCCGTTTACAAAGCATATCCCCAAAATGATAATGGCAGCGTTGAATAACTCATCATGGACCGTACCATGTCCAACAAGGTCCTATTTCTTCTTTCGGCTACACCATTCTGTTGTGGAGTACCAAGTGCAGTCAATTGGGATAATATCCCATTCTCTACAAGATGTCCTAGAAATTCATCGGAGAGGTATTCGCCACCTCGATCAGATCAAAGTGTCTTTATGGATTTATCCAATTGCTTTTCCACTTCCGCACGATACTCTTTGAACTTATCAAAGGTTTCGCTCTTGCGGTGCATCAGATACACATATCCATACCTCGAGTAATCATCTATGAAAGAGACATAGTACTCGAACCCTCCTCGTGCTGTGACGTTCATGGGGCCACATACGTCAGTATGCACAATTTCTAAGAGCTCCTGAGCACTTGTACCCTTAGCTCCAAAAGACCTCTTGGTCATCTTACCCTCTAGACAAGACTCACATTGGGGAAGACGTACCTCCTCCAGAGATTCCAGAGGACCGTCTTTCACCAATCTTTGAAGCTTATCCTGATTAATATGACCAAGTCTTAAATGCCAAAGATATGCCTTGTTAGAGTGAGAAACTTTAAACTTTTAGAGTTATCTATTAATTCAGTGTCAAGCAGTAAGTACATCTTTGGTTTGATCAAATATAGATTTCCATCCATCTATCCAGAATAGATAAAAGACTTATTTCTATGAATATCAACTCTTTTACTAAAAGAAACTGAATAAGAATCCTTTATTAAACAAGCTACCGATATAAGGTTCCTCCTAAAATTAGGAACATAGAAACAGTATTTCAATAAAATAAACTTAAATTGATCAAAGTAAAGGTAAATATCTCCCACTGCCTCAGCCACCACCAAGCTACCATCTCCAGTCCACAACGAGAGGCTCCTATCGTGTAGACTTCTCGTTTCCACAAACCCCCTGCATAGAAACACAAACATGATTAGTGGCGCCCGAATCAATGACCCGAGTGTCTTTCGATTCTTCCACCAAACATGCTTCTAAGTAGTAAAGTTCCTTACCGTCCTTGCCCTTGGCGGCTAGGAATTCCCGGCAAGCCTTATTAAAGTGACCTACCTTCCCACAACGGAAGCACTTGGACGTTTTAGGGTCCTTGGGCTTCTTGTTCTACTTCTTCTTCTTCTTCTTCCCATCCGAGATAGGAGGATTAGAAGAACTGGAAGTCACTTGCTTCTGGTTTGGCCTCTTCCTCTTCCGTGATGGTTTGGAAGATTCCGCTAAATTGGCCTCTCCTTTGGGTTGGCCGCATCCCCATCCCTGATCATCCGCTCATAAGCTTGGAGTTGCTTCATGAGCTCGATTAGTCTTAACTCCCTTGTCGCCAAATTGTATGTGGCCTTAAACCCCACAAAATCTTTAGATAGAGTTTTGAACACCATCTCGATCTGGGTGTTATAGTCCAACTCAGCACCGTTCTCGGCAGCCTCAGCGAAGAATCCCATTAGAGTGATCATATGGTCCTTCACCGGAGTACCTGCCTTTTGCTTAGAGTTCATAATGCTGGTTATAGTGGACTGTCGAGCCAACTTTTCTTGCCCTTTGAACATGTCCTCCAGATTGTGCATGATCTCCCTAGCAACCTGATAAGTCTCATCCTGCTTTTGTAAAGCACTTGTCATGCTAGCAAACATGTAGCATCGAGCAATATCATTGGATTCTCTACAACGAGCATAGGCAACCGGGACCTCCTCAAGCGGTGTGTCAGGTTTTGGCCCTGGTGGGCATAGTTCGTCCAGTACGAACTTGTGTCTCTCGCAGTTGAGAACTATTAACAGATTTATTTTCCAATCTTTATAATTATCGCCATTCAGTTTATTCTCAGTAAGTATTGAAATGAGGGGTGTCGGTGACATTTTGAACTGAAATAAAATTATACTAGACATCATTACAAAGCCCAAGCAAATGTACAGATAATTTAGCAAATAAAACATACAAGGATGTTCCTACATGAAACTTGAAAAACATGTAGCATTGCAACGGTAATTCTCAGCACCTATTGCCCCAAGCCACCGAGGGGTGGTCATGAAACAAATAGCCGGAACATGGACCCCGTCCAATTAATATATGTTGCCTTAAATCCTCTAAGGTTAGGACATATATTAATAACCGCTTATTTGGCCACCAATTTAGTTAACAGAGCTTCTAGGGAAGGTTAATAACTAAACGAGTCTTGAGTATATAACCATTGTTTACGTAGCCCGATCCACATCCTACCAAGCCACAGAGGGGTGGTCATGAATAGGATCATACCTGAACACGTTTTCCACATAGGAGATCCAATCTAGTATACCGACGGCGGTAAACACCTACCGAGGGGTGTGGTCAGGGCAGAACTGACGCAAGGCTTTGCCATGCTTTCACATATGGATCAACAATGGAGGCTGTGGGTTTTGTTTGAAACCCTCTCCCACTCAATATTTTGAAAAACATGCAAGTTTTGACAAATTATATATGATCAATATAGTATGAGCGGCACTCACCTATCATATATGACATGTTATCAAATATGCATGCAAAACATCCATCAATACATATTTTTACATCCATGACATATCACAGAAAAAATAATTAACAGAATAACCAAGCCATAGTTCCATCCTAGAACAAAGAAAATAAAGATTACAAAAATCCATCCAAAGCATTCTTTGGGTCTTCAATTTTGTTCCGTCTTCTTGTGTCCATCTTTATGTAGCCTCTCCATTTATTTCTCATCCCATCAATCATTTAAAATTTAAATTCCAAAAAATTTAAATTTCAAATTCAAATTCCAAATTCGAATTTCAAATTTAAATTTCAAATTCAAATTCAAATTTTAAACAATTTTAAACATCATGTGTAATAATATGTAATTTCAAAAATTTTAAATTTTCAATTACATATTTTTAAACATGATTTAAGATTAAATCTCTAATTTAAAAATTAAATTAAATTACATGTGCAGCCCCCCGGGGGTTGGCAGCCCGCGGCCACCCATGTGCAGCCCTACCGGGCTGCAGGCCAAGCCTTCAGTGCCAGGTTGCACGCCCAGGCTGCGGCTAGCTTTGGGGAGGCCACGACCACCCTTAGTTGTAGGCCAAGTCGGCAGCCGTGGGTGATTATGGCTTGCATAGGGGCTGCCGCAGCCCATCCTGCCCGAGGGCAAAGGCTGTAGCCCCACCAAGGCCCGACGGCCTATCCCGAGGGTTCGTGTCTCGATTTTCATGTCATATTCCAATTTACCCATTAGGATCTCCAAAAATTAATTTGAATCCCAATTAAATTGAAATTTTCCACACAATAAAAATTTCAACCTTTAAATTAAATTTAACTTTTTGGGAAAAATTAATTATGGTCTTCAATCTTCAATCTCCTCCAAGAATAATTACATAAAATTTCTTAAACCGTTTCCGGTGTATAAGAATTCTAATCATAATAATTCTAAGAGACAAAAAATAAAATCCATGGGAAAATTACAGTATTAAAAAACTGCTCCCATGGTTACATAAAAAATCCTAGAGACAATTTTTCTAAATTCTAAGGAACCAAAACCGACAATAACAAGCATGCTTATAATAATTCAGAAAATTAAAATAACCACATACTTTATACATAATACATGATAAGAACATAAAAGAATCCTAGAATGCCACTCTCTAAATATCAAATCCATATATAAATAAAAAGAATAAGTAATTGTCTAATTTATGTACATGGCATAGTCATGAGATGGCTCTGACACCAATTGTAGGAAAATGAATCAGTAAAAACGTATCAGAGTGGCGCAGCAGAACAATAAACCTGGAGTGGCAAGACCTCTATTTATAGACCTGCATGAGGTGATTCTCTGAATTCGAATTGGATTAAGCGAAGATATTCTCCCTTATCCACAAGCACAAAATTCGAATTTTCCAAGGGGAAAATCCCAACAATAAATTTGGCCACTTTAGGATAAATCCAATCCAAATCTAAACAAGATTTTAACTAGAATTTTATCTCCCTTTTTCAACTAAAAAATCTGAAAATCCAAGGGGAAAATCCCCACAAAAATTCGGCCACTTTTGGATAAGAGAGAATCAAAATTCCACTAGGATTTTCAAGCTTGAATCTTATCTCATCCTTATCCAAAATAACCGAAAATCTCCTAGGAGATTTACTCCAAAAATTTGGCCATTATCAGGGAGGAGAGAATCCAAATTCAATTGGGATTGAAACTTGAATTTTTCCTTGAACCTTATCCACAAAAATCTGAAAATTCATTAAGGATAATCCTCAAAATTTTCGTCCATATTTGGTTAGGATTTAGATTCAAAATTCAAGTAGGATTCTAACAAGATTTTCCTCTCCATATCCAACTCAAATTCGAATTTCATTCCTTGTGGATTTATCACAACAAATTCGAATCCCACTTGGACTGTGATTCAAAATTTGAATTTCAAATTCAAATATCAAATTTCAAATTTCAAATTTAAATTTCAAAGTCGAATTTCAAATTTGAATTTCAAATTTAAATTTCAAATTCAAATTTCAAATTTCAAATTTTAAAATTCAAAATTTAAATTTCAAAATTTAAATTTCAAAATCTACAAAACAGTTGTATCTCAAATTCTTGTTCTCAAGGATAATTTTCTACAACTCCAATCCAATCTCAAATAAAATCATGGCAACTTTAACTGGAGTTTGAATAATTGTGTACTCTATTATCCAAAACAAAATCTGAATCCAACCGAAGAGAATCTTGTCTACCATCCTAATCCTATGTCAACACCATCCATGCATAATAAACTAGCCAATAGCATACACAAATCAGTTTGCCAAACGTTAAGGAATTATGCGGAGCTAGTAGCGGGACTAATTGGACATATATAATCGGGCTCCCGCAAATCCATATGATCATCATTCTTTACCGAACAACTCAATCATATGATCACTAATTTCAGAGTCACACCACTATAAACCTGAAACTGAAATCCCAATTATATACCGTATCACTTAAGCTTGTGACAAGCTATCATCCAATGACCTTGTCATGTATGCAGAACCCTCATATGATATCCATGATCAGCCTTAGGCTAAAGTTCATTTAATCCTACTGATCAGGCTATCTTAAAGTTCCATTATACTACCGAATTAAGAAAATGATTATTCACCATATGTGAATAAGAAGTCATCCACCCAGCAGACGACCCAAGGCCTTGTCCATTTTCACATTCAGTATAATGCCTTTAAGAGGATACCCTTAACTCCTGATTAGAGCTATGATTTTGATATCATATACAAGTCATGCACCCAATGAACCGGTCTATAAGCTTACTACCTCTGAGACGCTTTAGCCACTGGAACATCAAAGTACACAAGTCGTATACATGAAGCTGTCCTTTTACTCAGGATTAAGGTTACTACACAATGAACGTTAAAAGCAGACCGATCCACTCAAAGCGGACTTCGTAGATCAATCACGCTTTAGTCCCGATCTAATATGTCACCACCAAGCAACATATCTATGTCTCTATTTGGGAGTCTATGCTCCAGACAGTCAAGACAAACCATCCCCTCCAAGGCTTTAAACAACCTAATAGTCTTAACATGAGTTAGATGCTCGGTTTAACCCCATAGACTACAGACCATAGTTTAGACCGCTAACTTTAGAACATTGTCTTCTCGCATACAAAAGTCCATTGCATGCAATGTTCTAACAGTTTAACACAAGCAGTCAAGGAGACATTTTTGCTTACATTTACTTTAACATGTAAATAAAACGAGGACAGATAGCAATGTAATGAATAACCTCTATATATAATTTTATTATCCAGTTCAAAATAAATAGATCAAAATGTCTCTAATGCTTAGGGCATTTCCTAACATGGTTTATAGGAGAAATTTTTGGTATTGTTTCTAGTAAAACTGACCTCACTCTCTTGGATTCCCATGATCATTTTTGGTTCCTCAAGCCCTAATTGAAATCATGCTTGGTTCAAGGCACAAAGGTAAACTGAAAACCCTATCTTGTGTTAGTTGGTTTTAAGTTTTGATCAAGGCTGTTTATGTGTATTTGGTTATGCAAATGGTTTGTAATAATTTATTTTGAGCCCTTGAGTTTCCATTTTTAAGTTTATGTGGTTGTGGTTGTGTTTACAATTTTTACAGATGATTATTGTATGTCTGACGCTACGAACGATCAGGAATATGGCTGGACATAAATCGGTCCCTAGGAAAGATCACAGATTTTGGCCATTTTGACCCACTTAGCATCCAAATTTGGGATTTGGTAAAGCATGGTGTTTTGAGGAAATTTTAATATGATCATTTTTGTGTCAGATAGCCCTCAGCCAAAAACGAACCTAATATAGGTTTTAGAGTGTTTCTTACTCAGTGTCCCAAACTAGGAACAAACTGGGAACAAAATCTGAGCCCAGAAATAGGTATGGGTTTTAGTGAAAGCACCCCCCTTAGATTCTGAACTGGACTTCGGGCTCAACACGAAAGTTGTAGATCTCGTTGAAACCTTTGAGATGGCCTAAATTTGTTTTAAAAATTTGGCCATTTCAGGCCTCAAACAGAGCCATTTTTATAGAGACGTAAAACTGGAAATTAAAAAAAAAAAAAAACTGGGCACAAGCCCATGGGTTTAATGGAATTAGGAGTCGTTAGAGTTAGATTTAGGCTCTGAGGTGAACATAAGATTTGTTCATCTTGTCGAGGATGAAAACTTTCATGTTTGCCAAAATCTCAAACAAATTCATTTCTATCAAGTTTCAAAATGGTTTTCAAAAATGGTTCAAAAACCACCTTTAAAATGTAACTTCAAAAATGTGATTTATACTCTTCAAAATAAAATGTGTTTTTACACTTTAAAAATACAAACATAGTTTTTATAAAGACGTCCCCCACCTTCCAATGGGATGATAAGGGGATGGTTCCAAAATAAAGCCTTAGTAGCCCGGTGGGCTACTGCCCCAGACGAGCCGTAGGCCCGTTAGGCCATTACACCAAACAAGAAATAGTAGCCCCGTAGGCTACCACACATCAACAAGTGAAGTAACCCAATTGGTTACTACACCAGTTTACGCATAGTAACCTGGTAGACTACTTAGTTACCAATACGTGAGGTAACTGATCAATTGACTGAGTGGTAAACCAGTCAAGGACTGCATTTTGAACAACACTGTGAGGAACGATGATTAATCTGTCAAGTAGATGATTGATCAGACACAATACGAATTAGACATCAAATCCCCATAGTAGGCCAATAGGGTACCAATCGGCCTCGGTACCACATAAAAACACAAATAATAGTCACTAACAGTGTTAGTGACTCTACAGAGATGCTGATAAGGAACATTATTGATGATAGGTGGTCACCTGTAAATTGTAAAAGGCACAAGTACACAATTTCTACAATCTGAGTAAGTACAACTCCGCCTACGGCATGAATAAAATGATGTTAAATGATGTTTTACAGTATGTTAAAATATGCATGCCGTGCACACGATGTTGCACCACATATTTAAGAGCATATAGTTTCACAATCAAGTAGATTGATGAAAGAACAAGATAGATGCCATACGTCCCTACCACGTAGGATTAGGGACAGCTTAGAGAAGCATGTGGCTAGAAAAGATAAACAAGATGGAAATTATAGGCGTGTCGTACCGGCTCTTTCAGTCAAAAGGGTTTTAAAGTAAGTTAAAGCAGAAAGTTGAGCATCCATCGATGGCTCTCCGGCTTTTCAACCACGGACATTACTGATGGTCTGTTCACATATGGTACTGACACACGGGCCCTAAGTAGACAAGAGAAAGAAAAGAGAATAATGACGCATAAATGAACATAACCGGATCATGCTTAGCTCACGGTACACCGTAGTTCACCATGCTTCTAGATGCATTCAGATCATGATGTTTCTATTTTGCATAAAGTATGTAAAGTTTCATATTCATGATATGTTATGTGATGACTCGATATGTGATATGTTGAAGTGGTATATATATATCTGGCATGTTTATATGATTTTAAGTATGTACTATGTTTAAACATGTTTTGCAGATAACATGTTATATTTTCTAGGTGTAAAGCTCATGGAGTGTGTTCATGCTGTATGTAAGTGTTGTATGGCTTAAGCATCTATGGGCGATGATGGTGGCGGAGGCAGATGTGAGGCGAGTTTATGGAACATATCGCGAGTAAATCTTCCGTATAGTTTCAATTTTTGAATAGCAACAGTAAATAGTATTTGTGAACAATAACTGGTATACAGTATTTTGAATAGTAATCGTAAACAGTACTTTTGAATAGTAATCATAAACAGTATTTTTGAATAGTAATCGTAAACAATATTTTTAAATAGTAACCGTTGAATAGCATTTTGGAATAGTAACCGTTAAATAGTATTTTTGAATAGTAATCGATGTACGTACGTGTATAGTAAATACATATGCAAATAAAAAAATATCTCTAAATTTATGATAATAAGTTAAGTAACTTTAAATATCAATTGCAAGAAAGTATAAGTATCTTTTACAGAAAGTAAGTTTTAGTAACGGTCTGAGCCACTGAGGGCTCGGGGCATCACAGTTGGTATCAGAGTAGTTTCCTGCCATCCTGCCTCACATTGCTGTATGCCTGCCTTATCTGTCCAAGTAAGTTAGCTTTTGTTTTAAAATATTAGTATATAAGTTGACGGTTAAGTTATAGTAGGAGGATGGCTACACCAGTTGATCCCCGGCAAGTGCAAGAGGACCGAGAAGCAAGTCTAGTTTTCGCTGTCATGCGACCGGACATATATGATGTCAACCACCCGTACGAACTCCCATACTGGATCCATCATATAGAGGTGATCTTTGAAGCGTGCCATATTCCACCACATTTACAGGTGATTCTGGCCAGTAGTAGACTAAAAGGACCAACACTGACCTGGTGGAATAGATGGCGCAGGATCGGGCATCCAGCATAGTGGGCCAAATTCTACCATGACCTCCGCGAAAGTACTCCACCTGCACAAAACGTAGATATATGGTAGGATATGCACGAGCGACGATACCAGATCCTCTCCGACACTTGGGATCTCTACAAGGGGGAGACCATGGCGCACTATTGTCAGATATTTCTAGACGCCATGTTACCTCACATCCCTTAGGATAGACCTTTCTCGGAGATAGCTGACCTGTTATGGGAGGAGGAGACACCTGGGCATGTGAGGGACCTCGTTCCCTACCCTCCACCACATGAAGACTTGAGGTGCCTTATCCAAGATATAGTGGACGCTGAGAAAGTAGCACTCAACCCCACACCCGACGAAGACCCTGCAGCAGCGGCTAACATAGGGAATGACCCAGTAGACATAGCACCCCAACCGACTAATGAAGAATTTGCGGCCGAACCTTAGTCAGCCCTTCAGTCTCCCGAGCACCATGAAGAGGGAAACAATGATGAGGCTATCCCTGATGCCCAACCTGACGACGAGGAGGAGATCCGCGATCACTTTAGTGATGACAAGTGGATGGAAATGTACGAGCCCCAAGTCATCATCGCTAGTGACGATGAGGGAAGTATCATTTGGGATGATGAAGATGAAGACCCCGAGGAGTTCCCTCTAGGCGACAATGAGGACGAGGCGATGTCAGATGCCGAGTCTGCGATATCTTCTGAGTAGTAGTAACCCTTCTCATGGGAACTTTGTTTTCTAAATGTAAAGGGGAATAGTAGCTCCCCCGTCTAACTTAGTAATTGTACTTTGGGATCGTATTTTACAAAGTGTGTGTCACTCCCGCCAACTAAAAGTGTGTACATATACTTTCAAATATATATATATAATTTGTGAGATGTTTTATGGAAAAGCAGTTAAGGTTTACCTTGAGGGCCTAAACATGATTTTCCACGAGTATAATCAAGTATAATAAAGAGTGCAGGACGGTTCCTGGCACTCATATGATATTCCAATATAATGCGGCAATTGTAATGAACATCACAAGAGAAGAAAGAAAAATATAAAATGAGTATATATGTTTTTATCTATGACTGTTTAGTAAGAAGGAAAATGATATGTAATACAAGTCCTAAGTACAAGTTAAAAAAGACTTATGTTTCTTTTCTGCTATTTGATAGGATTACATAGGAATAATGGCAAGGACAGGAGCTCAGACCACTAGGGAGCGACTCACCAATCAATACCAAGGTCAATCTTTACACTATAACACTTGGGGTAGCATATTAAGCCATTAACTACCACACTTGGGGTAGCACCACACATTGGGGCGGAGGCTATTCTTAAACCTCACACTGGGGAGGCCGGTACGCCAACCTTACATTTTCAATTTTATTATCTTGGTTACATTTATCTTTCTTTACATTAGCTTTTCATACTTTTCTAACTTGGTGAACATGTTAGATTATTACACCACCACATATATATAACTATATATAAACATAATTCTATAGTAAGTCAGTTTGTGAGTAGACATCTAAATGTCTGTACTTACAATATTTGTGCTAAAGTAAACTTGCTTAGGTCCTTTGAATTCCTGTGCCCGGCTCCGATCGGGTTTCCTATAGTCAATAAGACCGTCGGTTAATTACATTTTATTAAACAGCTTTCGTTTTACTAAAATCTGAACTTTGGCTTTTAACAACTTAATTAAAGCCTTAGGACAGTATTTAAAGCTTGAACAATCCTATTTAGACCTTACTAGAATCTCTTTACAAAATTACCATCTTGCCCCAAACTTATGGTAAAATTACCGTTTTGCCCCTAGTGGGATTTTTCTCTATTTATTTGACTTAAATTTTGATTTTGACCGTTAAAATCCTATTTAGACTCTTTTGGGGCTCTAACTATCTTTTCTAAGCAGTTCAAAAATTTTGATCAAAATGATAAATAGTAACTTTGACCATGTATAATACTATTCATCATGAATAGTAACGTTGACCTAGACTGTGAACATTTTATTTTACTGATTAAACTGACTTTTCTAAGCTCAAAAATATCATAAAATGAACTTTTAGTGGGTTCAACACTTCTCTTTTGACATTTCTAAAATTTTAGGTCGAAATCACTATTTTGCCCCTAATGGGACCTTAGATCGTAAAATTTTATTTTAACATTTTAACTGGGTTTTCTAGTCCCAAAAATCATAAAATAATTTTTCTCAGGTCTTACCGAGCTTTTAGGACATTTCTTGCGGAAATGCTCAGGTACTATTCACCTGACCCTTGGGGTCGTTTCTCATTTTTCTAACCTTTCGGGGACCTCAAATGGACATTTCACTACTTTGGAAATCATCCATTGCCCTTCCTCGAGCCTAGGTCCCCAAGGGGCTCGGGTTTTCCCATTTTCGATCCTAATTTACCCCTCGTTTCCTAAAATGCCCTTTGTGCCGTTACAAAAATTTTGGCAGCATTTCTGCTAAAATTCTAGGTTCCCGGCATTTAGGAAACGCCTCAAAATCATCTATCATATTCTAACCTGCCACGTACTATACCACAAACCTAATTTTATGCATAAGTTACAAACTTTTTAAGTAAAATTTTCCATTAAAACATACTCGTTTCTAACGGGATTTCAACCCATTCTTTCTCATTTTAAGGCCCGGTTTAAAACACCGATTCCACTTCGTTTCATTCCTTAACATATCACATCAATAAAAATCTTTTTACCCCTTAACTCATGCACGGATTCCTTAAGAAAACCTAAACAAAAGTTTTGTTTCAAAACTTCATTTTTCATCATTCAATTTCCCATATCAATACATGCTTATTACAACACAAAAACTAACCTAATCCATAAAAATTTCATGCATTTTCTTCTTGGAATGCCACTGCTCCCTCTTAGGAATCAAGCACAAAATTTTATTTTCATGTTCTCTTCCTTTTCTCATCAATTTCACACATTAAACTTCATTGTCAAATCACTAGAAATCAAAGCTTGACATAAAATTTTCCTTCACAAACACACACATACACATACACGGTTTCATATCACCACATGATCAAACTTTTTATTCTTGTTTCCAAAACTAACCAAACTTCATTTCCGTGCTTTTCTTTGTCTCAAAAACATATTAACACATAAACACAACAATTTCATGCAACTATTTTTCACTTTCCAACCATGGTAACCCACGGATTTTACTTGAAAAACAAGCACCAAAGTTGATGTTTTTCAACTCTATTTCGTCACTTTCCTTTATCTCTTCTTTTCACATGATTTACAACACCAAAACAACCAAACAAAAATCTGAAATTTTAACTTCAAAACAGCCCATATCCCACACAGTTTTTGCATGGAAAAAGAAGAGGAAATCATGCAAAGATGAAAGTTTACCTTGCTTTCTTGATTTCTTGATGCTAAGGAGGGATTTTGCACAATTTCCTTGAAGAAAACTTGAAGAAAATTTCTTGTTCTATGGGAGAGAAACCCACGGCTGTTTCGAGGCTGAAAAACCAGAATTGTTTTTGGTTTATTTCCTACCAAAACCGTGCACATTTGAAGCCAAAAAGGAGGGACCAAGTTAAAATACTTTTAGGGACCTTTTTGCAAGCCTTTTGTGCAATTTTCCAAGCTTTCAAGGGCTGTTTTACAATTAAATAAAAATGGACAGATTTTTTTCTGATTCTCCTCTAAAAATTTGCCACCTTTCATCCCCAGAAAGCTCTTGAATTTGCTTGGTTTAATTTTTTACTTTTTGGTGTTGATTTTGAATCATGGCCATTAGATCAAAGTGACTTTGAACCCTAGCCCTTGGATCTTGATGTATCCATATATCCATTCAAAGTTTCACATTCAATCTTTGACTCCACATAATTATCTTGGTCAAACTTTTTGACCAAAAGTCAAACTGAACGACTTTGCACCGAAATCGCGTAGACGAGTTTCTAAGGCTGTCCGTGTGATCGGTTTTCCTTAATTCACTCCAGTTCGCCTAAAAATGCATATCATAAGGAGTTCATCCTTTAGTACCATATAGTATTTTTCTAAAAATTTTGAAACCGGAAAAGCATCATTTGTCCGATTTTGGTTTGGTAAAATTTTTCGTTCTTACTCACACTCGCTTTGGCATGGTTAGAACATTTCATTGCATTCTAAATAGTATTCAAACATATGTTTTATGATTATAGACATAAAAATTATTGTGTACACATGTTATACAAAATTTATGAAGACAGTAAAATTTCTCAATTGTGACACTGGGTATCTCTTTTTATGTTTGGCGGCGCTCTTCCCTCTGTCGTCAGATTTCAGGTCCCTTTATAACGTGGAAAGTTGTCCATGCAGTGCGTACACGGGTTCGTACATGGCCGTGTAACTGGGCGTGTTGTGCAATCGGCTCCTATATGGGAAAAGGTAAGCAAGCGTGCCGATAGGTGTGTTGGGTGATAAACTCAGCCCAATTAGTACACAGGCATGTACACGGTTTCATGGGGTGTAATACACGGGCGTGTATCAATTCCAAGTGTCTGACCATGTCCAAAGTGAGGATAAACGCCTGTGTGGTTCATGTGGATGAGTCATTTCACTTCAAACTACTCCAAATGTGTGCGAATTCATCCCTTATGCTCCATTTGCTTGCATCATGACCTGAAAGCACAATTTCAACTAATTAAGACCAAAAATTCATGAGAATACCTTTAGATTAAGCAATAATACTTAAATTATGGGGCCATAAATATATACATTTCAGCATTTATCAATCATCTTTGGCTGCTTTAACAACAAACCCTTGTAGATGAACTTCTCGCATACAATCGGTTCGAAGGTAACCTCCGGCCTTTGACAATCTATGACGGCATTGTACTTTGTAAGGAACTCCATCCCCGCAATTACGTCATAGTCATACATGTCGATGACGATCAGGTTAATACTCAATTCTCACCCACAGATAACTACTGGCACGTGGCGTATCCAGTAGTTAGATAACAAAACTTCCCCTGAGGGAAAGGCAACTCGAAAAGTTTGTTCCATTCTATCTAAGTTCCTGTCTATCTTCCTAGCAAATCCTAATGATGCGAATGAATGCGTGGCTCCAAAATCAAACAAAACTAAGGCAGCTCAGTTGACGACAGAAAGCTGACATGTCACCACTATCGAAGTTCCTGCTTCCGCATCATCTCTTGTGAAGGTATAGATTCTCCCTTGGGTGTCTGGTGCCTCTAATCTACCTTGGGTGACTGAAAGGCCTTTGATCCCGGCCTGGGTGGCGTGAAGTTGGCCACTAGTTACACGGGTTTGGTTCTGCTGGTTTTGGGGGTTGGAGTAGTAGTTCTTGGCGTAGTGGCCTTCCTTGCTATAAATGAAGCAACCACTTGTTCCTTGTCTGCATTCCCCTTGGTGTTTCCTCCCACATTTTGGACATACCAGGTATTGATTGCCATTCCTTCCCCAGTTATTCTTCTTCTAGGGAAAATTCTTTTGCGACCCTTGGTTGCTTTGGTTTCCCTTTCCCTTGTTGTTGTTGTGGGATTGCCTACTGTGTAGGAAAATAAATCGGTAAAAATGTATCAGAGTGGCACAACAGAACAATAAAAATTTTTTAGATCGTTAAATATCTCATGATGCCATATACAATAAACCAACAACAATTAAAACTCATACCTCAAGGATGCCAATCTGCAGGAGGAGAATGACCGGAGGCTTCAACCAACTAGCCTTCTCTACTATTCTCCAATTACCGAATGGCTGAGTGTGTGGGCATTCTGAATCTCGATCGATATGCTAGCACTGCTAGTCTTCTTCCGACCACCCAGATCTCTAAAGAACTTTATTGTCACGGTGGGCTGTGCAACAATAAGCCTGCTCACCTGAGAGTCTGTGGTCTCAGAGAACTGGAGTGGCAGGACCTCTATTTATAGACCTGCATGAGGTGATTCTCTGAATTCGAAGTAGATTAGGAAAAGATATTCTTACTTATCCATAACCATAAAATCTGAATTTTCCAAGGGAGAATCCCAACAATAAAATTCGGCCATTACGGGATAAATCTAATCCAAATCTAAACAAGATTTTAACTAGAATTTTATCTCCCTTTTTCAACCAAAAAATCTGAAATTTCCTAGGAGAAAATCTCCTAAAATTTTCGGCCACTTTTAGGATAAGGGAGAATCAAAATTCCACTAGGATTTTCAAGCTTGAATCTTATCTCATCCTTATCCAAAATAACCGAATTTTCCTAGGAGATTTTCTCCATAATTTCAGCCACTTTTCAGGGAGGAGAGAATCCAAATTCAACTGGGATTGAAACTTGAATTTTTCCCTTGAACCTTATCCACAAAAACTGAAATTCCATTGAGGATATTCCTCAAAATTTCATCCATTATTTGGTAGGATTTGGATTCAAAATTCAAGTAGGATTCTAACAAGATTATCCTCTCCAAATCCAACTCAAATTCGAATTTCAAACCTTGTGGATTTTCCACAACAAATTCGAATCCCACTTGGACTGTGATTCAAAATTTGAATTTCAAATTTCAAATTCGAATTTCAAATTTCAAATTTCAAATTTCAAATTTAAATTTCAAATTCGAATTTCAAATTCGAATTTCAAATTCAAATTTCAAATTCAAAATTCAAATTTCAAATTTCAAAATTCAAATTCAAATTTCAAATTCAAATTTCAAATTCAAATTTCAAATTTCAAATTTCGAACGTCAAAAGCAGATTGATCCACTCATAGCGGACTACGTAGATCAATCACGCTTTAGTCCCGGTCTAATATGTCACCACCAAGCAATATATCTATGTCTCTACTTGGGAGTCCAGCTTCAGACAGTTAAGACAAACCGTCCCCTCCAAGGCTTTAGATAACATAATAGTCTTAACATGAGTTAGATGCTCGGTCTAACCCCATAGACTACAGACCATTGTTTAGACTGCTAACTTTAGAACATTGTCTTCTCGCATACAAAAGTCCATTGCATGCAACGTTCTAACAGTTTTAACACAAGCAGTCAGTGAGCCATATTTGCTTACATTTACTTTAACATGTAAATAAAATGAGGACAGATAGCAATGTAATGAATAACCTCTATATATATAATTTTATTATCCGGTTCAAAATAAATATATCAAAATGTCTCTAATGCTTAGGGCGTTTCCTAACATACTGTTCTGACTAGTTCCCACATTCTGTGCTTGGTGCTATGGCTCGAGGTTCTGTTTCCCCTTAACCTGCTTAACTTGTGTCTTCTCCTCTCTTTGGGCCTTGAAGTTTTGAGCCCTTCTCTCTTTATCTTGAGCTAACCAATATTCTGCTCGGATGGCCCTACTGACACGTTCAGCCACTGTTGCTGGTCCGTGGCTTCCATTGCAGACTTGGATGGTGATGTCCGTTCGGAACATCTTCAGCATCCTTCTAACCTTCTCTTTCTCCATTGACACCAAATCTGGTCAGAGTCGGGCCAGCTGTTTGAACTTCCTAATTGCCTCTATGACAGTCATACTGCCTTGGTGTAGATTGTTGAATTCATCCTACTGGGCTGCTAGTGCCTCGTCGTTAAATTACATTTCCTTGAATTCATCAATGAGTTTGGTCCAGCTTATTTCATTGACATTCCTTCAGATGGCTACCATCTTCCACCATTGGCGTGCCCCCTTATATAGGGTAAAGGATGCACACAACACTTTCTCCCTATCGGTCAATCTCATAAAGTCCAAGATCACCTGGATGTCGGTCAGCCAATCATCAGTCTCTATGGGATTAGTGGTCTCTTCGCATTCTGGCACTTTCATCCACTGAAACTTCTCATACAAATCACCTTCCCTAGGGTTCGGCGGAAGAATGTTGGCTTCTACGGGGATAATCACTGCTGGGGTCGCTAATGCCATCTAGGCTGGAGGAGCTGCTTGCTCCCTCGGAGCATCGAAAGCTATTAGAGCCCCCTGTACTGGCACCTAAGCTATCTGCGATGCTTAGTTCTGTCAGCCTAATTGCTCCCTAAGTCGGTTTGTGGGAAAAAATCAATAAAAATGCATCAGAGTGACGTAGCGGAATTACAAAAAATTTTCAAGATCGTTAAATATCTCATGATGCCATACACAATAAACTAACAACAATATAAACTCATCCCTCAGAGGATGCCAACTGTAGGAGGAGAATGACTGGAGGACTTCAACCAACTAACATTCTCTACTATTCTTCAATTCTCAGATGGCAGAGTGTGTGGATATTCGGTTCCATGACAAGTATGCTAGCAGTGCTAGTCTTCTTCCGACCACCCAGATCTCTAAAGAACTTATTATTATGGTGAGTTATACAACAATAAGCCTACTCACCTGAGAGTCTGTGTTCTGAGAGAACTGGAGTGGTAGGACCCCTATTTATAGACTGGCATGAGGTGATCCCTTGAACTCAAATTGGACTAGGAGAAGATTTTCTCCCCTATCCACTCGCAAAATCTAAAAATTCCTAAGGCCAAAATCAAGGGTACATTTGGCCATTTTAGGGATTTTTGCAATCCAAATTCAAACAGGATTTTGACTTGAATTTTATCTCCTCATTTATCTATAATAACTGAATTTTCCCTAGCCCAAAAACAAGACTAGATTCGGTCACCCAAGTGTGAGGAGAATCAAAATCCAAATAGGATTTTTCTAGATTGAATTTTATCTCACCCTTATCCACCAAAAAATCTGAAATTTCCTCGGAATTGTCCATGCAATTTTCAGCCATTTTAGGGAGGGAGAGAATCAAAATTCAACTAGGATTGAAACTTGAATTTTCCTTGCATCCTTATCCACTAAAAAAATCGAAATTCCCTTGGGAAAATCTTCCCTAACAAATTCAGTTTTTCCTTGATAGATTTGGGATTCAAAATTCGAGTGAGATTCAAACAAGATTTTCCTCTCCATTATCCATATCAAAACCGAATTCCTTATGTGAATTTATCCACAAAGAATTCGAATTCTACATGAATTGTGATTCAAAATTTGAATTCAAATTTCAAAGTTCAAATTTCAATTTTCAAAATTCAAATTCAAAATTCGAATTTAAATTTTGAATTCAAATTTCAAATTTAAATTTCAAATTCAAATGTCAAAATTTAAATTTCAAATTCAAAACTTAAATTTCAAATTTCAAATTAAAATTTCAAACTCCACAAAAAAGTTGTATTTCAAATTTTGTTCTAATGGATAATTTTCTACAACTCCAATTCATTCTCAAATAAAATCATAGCAACTTTATTTGGAGTTCGAATAATTGTATACTCTATTATCCAAAACAAAATCTAAATTCAACCGGAGAGAATTTTGTCCACCATACTGATCCCATGTCAATATCATCCATGCAAAGTCAACTAGCCAACAAGCATACATAGATCAATTTGCCATTCGTTAAGGAATTATGTGGAGCTAGTAGAGGGACCAATTGGACATGCATAATCTGTGATGCCCCGTGCCCTCAGCGGCCTGGACAGTCACTGAAAACTCTATTACTTGCTTCTTCTTTAAACTTTTACTTACACTTCTGATACTTAACTTGCTTAATTTGATACCATAAATTTAGTGGATTTTTTTTATATCTATATATGCGTACGTATTTACTATTTACATACATATACTTTTAAAATGTGGAATTTGAAAAACATAAGGATTTCAATTATACATACACACTTATATACTTCTTTATCTGATTACTATTCATCAAATACTATTTAAATATACTATTCATACACATACTGTTTACTGTTCCAAAATACTGTTTAACCTTTACTATTCAAAACACTATTTAACTGTTACCGTTCAAAATACTATTTACTCATACTATGCGGATGAATACTTGCGATGTATCCATAACCTCATCCTCACATCCACCTTTGCCGCCGTCATCGCCCCTTGGTGTTTATGCTATAGGAAGCTTACCTACAGCATGAACACACTCCGTGAGCTTTACGCCCAGTAAGTACAACATGTTAACCGCAAAACACGTTTAAAATATAGCATATACTTAAAATCATAAGCATAACATATATCACTTAATAAATCACATACCATATAGGCATATCACATATCAACTCACATATCATGTTATCACATAATATGTCATAATACTAAATATAAAACTTCACATACTTTATGCATGACAGAAGCATCGTGTACTGTATGCACTCTACTGAAAAAGAAAGCATAGCGAACTATAACTAATGCATGGTCAGGTTATGTTCATTTATGCGTTAAACTTCTCTTTTCTTTTCTTGTCTATTTAGGGCCCATGTGTCAGTACCGTGCATGCACAGACCATCGGTAACGCCCGTGGTAAATAGCCGGAGAGCTATTAATGGATTCTCAACTTTCTGCTTTAACTTAGAACCTCTTCATTTGAAAAGGCCGGTATGACACGCTTACGAATTTCTGTCTTGTTTATCTTTTCTAGCCATATGCTTCTCTAAGCTGTCCCTAATCCTACGCGGTAGGGACGTATGGCATCTAAGTTGCTCTTTCATCAATCTACTTGATTGTGAAACTATATGCTCTTATGTATGCCGTGCAGCATCATGTGCAAGATACATACTTAACATACTGGAAAAGCATCATTTTAAATCATTTTATCCATGCTGCAGGCGGAGTTGTACTTACCTGTCATCAGACAGTTTATACTCTCGCCTTCGTCACAATACAGGTACCTCCCTATAATCATAATGCATTATATTAACATTCACTCTTAGGTCACTGTGGTCATTAGTGACTAATAAACACTCTATCGTTAGTGATATCGATCCTTATCGGTACTAATTGCCCCCTTCTTAAGAATTTGGTTTTCTAATTTCTAATCATGGTTAATTAATTTATTTACCCAATAAATTAATTAACATCGCTCTTAGGTCATTCTATCATTGGTGACTAATGTACCTATCGTTGTTGACTAATATACCTATCGTTGTGTGGTATCGATGCCTATCAGTACCCAACTGCTCTGCTTTAGGAATTTTGATATCTAATTTCTAATCGGGCTTGATTAATTTGTCTTGATTAATTTGTCTACTTGACAAATTAATCACTGTCTCACACTGTCCTGTTCAGACTCGGTCCTTGACTGGTTAACCAACCAGTCAACTGACTGGATACCTCGCGTATTGACCATTTAGCCTATGGGGTTACCTTTACCGATTAAACCGCTCCAAATTTTATACTTAGCTCACACCCGTCCCTCGGGTGGTACTATTCTGACCTAGGGGTCATTTTCTTACATTACGAGATTTCTAATTGGGCGGTTTACTAATCTTCAAAACGTCCATCCTTCTTTCTCGTACCTAAGTCATCGAGGGGGCTCGGGTTTCTATCTCGATCACATTTTCACCCCTCGTTTCCAAAAATACCCCTTTGTGCCGTTTTAGAAATTTTACCAGCATTTCTGCTTAATTTTTTGGGTCCCAGTGTTTAGGAAATGCC
Organism: Antiaris toxicaria; assembly: GCA_035233585.1. Lineage (NCBI taxonomy): Eukaryota > Viridiplantae > Streptophyta > Magnoliopsida > Rosales > Moraceae > Antiaris > Antiaris toxicaria. Next base: position 53,508,470 of record CP141155.1, on the reverse strand, counting down.
TCAAAACCATCTAACCTATTCTAACTTGCCACGTACTAAACCAGAGGCCTAATTTTTACGTAAAAGCTCAGCTTTTTACGTAAAAATATTCACATTTCCTCACATTCTCTTTTTCGACATTTCATCCATTTTTTTTACAATTCCTCAAGTCAGTAAACCATAATTAATACATAATTATTTCCAATAATAAATTGAGGAATCAAGGGATAGAAACTACTACCAAAATCATTCCCGTCGGCGATCGAACGAACTGTTCGGTCTCGACCGCACAATCTTTAAATCGGCATTCTTCACTTTTGAAACTTCGGTTTGCAAATCCGATGCCACGGATGTGTCCGGAACATCGAAAATAGGCCAACGGGCCATTCTTCAATTTTCGGTCTCCGAGTTGTCATTGACCGGCCGTTGATCATCGTTGACCACGGTGGCGATGGGAGTGGTGACCAACATCTTAAAGAGCTCGACGAGAGAAACCCATTGGTGGTGTCAATTTCACCAATCGAGGCTTCTATCACCGGAAATCGACCCTCGAAAGGTCAGCGACGGCAACGGTGTTGGATCTTCATTTTTCGACGTTGTTGCTCAAAATTGATTTGGGGCTTTTGATCTACGTGTTGTTCTGAGCATTTTGATACTGACCTTGCAACTCAAATCCACCGGAATCAGTGGATTCCACGATGGCGACACGGCAGCGACGACGCGAGTTTGGGTGGCATGATCCGGCGGCTGTTGATGTGAAATGAAGTCTGGATTTTGTTCTACTCTTCACCACGAATCCATTGGGACCAAAATCGTGGCATTTGGACGTCGGACGATGGAGATACGGCTGTTTGAAAAATTCAACCATCGGCGGCTTTGGGCGGCGCGTGCGGCGTGCTCCGGCGTCAGTTCAGTCGACTCGGTCCACCGTTGGAATCAGCTCGTCGAGAGCTTTCCAATGTTGCTAGCGGTGTCGAAAATGGAGGTCGGATTCGATCGGGACTTACTGTTCATCTTCGTGTGGTGTGGGGGGGGAGAAAATGAGATTTGAAAAAATTATGGGGACTATTGTAGAAAGATCTCAAAAATTTCGTCCTTTTATACAAATTTTTTGAAAAATTTTAAGATAGGCTACACTAACTAATTTGGGTGTGCTGAACCCAAATATATCAGTTTTATCTTCATCCGATGTCATCTCAACCAGTTTTCTGATACTGCATGGTTCTCGATCAAAAATTACTTTTTGTGCTTAAATGACTAATTTGAGCATTCTATATCCAAATATATCAGTTTTATATCAAGAAAAGGTCATCTTGACCAATTTCTTGATACTGTGGTTAGGCCTACACTGTGTTGACACTACGCACGCATAACGAGGCATTTTCGCGTGAAATTTCAAATGCAGTCTCCCTTGACTAATTTGGACATACTGATTTCAAATTTATCAGTTTTACGTCCGTCTGAGGTCTTCTAGACCAATTTTCGGGATCTGTATGACCCCGTCTTGAAAAACATGTCAGGTGCCCGATTGACTAATTTGGGCGTCCTGAGTATAAATATATCAGTTTCGGGGCGAGAAAAGGTTGTCTTCACCCTCATCCCGATATTGCGTACCTCTTAAACAAAATCTACATTTTATGCGCAATTGACCAGATTGAGCCTGCTGACTATTAATATGCCAGTTTTATGCCAGATTAAGGCCGTCTTGGCTACTAACCTGACACTGCATTTCTCACTATTAACTAATCACTATTTACTGTTCACTATTCACTATCTGACTGACTAATCTGAGCGTTCTGACTTTGATTTTGTCAGTCTCTGAGCGAGAAGAGGTCATCTAGACCACTTTTCTCGATACTGTACATCTATTAGGGCAATTATCACTGCTGTGCTTAGATGACCAGTCTGAGCGTACTGATGACTAGCTCATCAGTTCTGTATTCATGAAATGGTCATCTGGACCAATTTCTTGATAATGCGTGTCTCACACGTACTCTCACATAATAAGGTGGACCGATTTCACTGTCGATTGCCCCTGTCACTGCATGATTAGTAATTAAACATTACTATACCCGTTTAATTCATTCAACTGAAAAGCACACTGTGTTTATTAACTTAATTACATCATTACATAGTAATTAAGTTTCATAATTCATGAGAGTCATTACAGCAGCTCTCGGCTCATTACACAGCCTTCTACACGGACTCTTACACGTGCGTGTGCAACGCAACACGGGCGTGTACATTTCAGACACGGGCGTGTACTAGTTGAGACTACTCAACACGGCCATGTCTTTGAAATACATTCATCTATCTGAGCGGTACACGGCCGTGTACTTGACCGTGTTACACTACACGGCCATGTACACTCACACGACTACTAACAGATACACAGTCCGAATGGCACACGGTCACTCACACGATCGTGTTACTTAAATTGTACTAAAAGACATTAAATTATGTCCATTTTATTCCTTAATGACTTATTACATGGTAAGTAGGTGTCATGAAATTGGCGGTCATTACATAATCGGGCTCCCATGAATCCGTATGATCATCATTCTGTACCGAATACTTAATTATATAATCACTAAATTCAGAGTCACACCACTATAAACCTGAAACTGAACTCCCAATTATAAACCATATTATGAAAGCCTGTGATAAGCTATTGTCCAATGACGTTATCATGTATGCAAAATCCTCATATGATATCCATGATCAGTCTTATGTCAAAGTCCGTTCAACCTACTTATTAGGCTATCTTAAAGTTATATTATACTACTGAATAAGAAAATGATTATTCACCATACGTAAATAAGAAGTCATCTACGTAGAGACAACCCAAGGCCTTGTCCATTTTCACATCCAGTATAATGCCTTTAAGAGGATACCCTTAACTCCTTATTAGAGCTATGATTCCAATATCTACAAATAAACCCTTCATCGTATACAAGTCATGCACCCAACGAACCGGTCCATAAGCTTACTATCTCTGAGATGCTTTAGCCAATGAACATCAAAGTGCACAAGTCATATACATGAAGTAGTTCATTTACTCAGGATTAAGGTTATTGTATAATGAACATCAAAAGCAAATTGATCTACTCATAGCGAACTATGTAGGTCAATCACGCTTTAGTCTTGGTCCAATATGTTACACCAAGCAACATATCTATATTTCTACTCGGGAGTCTATGCTCCAGACAATCAAGAGAAACCGTCCCCACCATGGCTTTAGACAACATAATAGTTTTAACATGAGTCAGATGCTCGGTTTAACATCATAGACTACGGACCTAAGTTTAGACTGTTTACTTTATAACATTGTCTTCTCGCATAAAAAATCCATTGTATGCAACGTTCTAACAGTTTTAACACAAGCAGTCAGTGAGCCATATTTGCGTACATTTACTTTAACATGTAAATAGAATGAGAACAAATAGCAATGTAATGAATAACCTCTATTATTAATTTTATTATCCAGTTCAAAATAAGGAAATACATCAAAATATCTTTCATACTTAGGGCATTTCCTAACAATCTCCCACTTGCTCTAAGCTAGTAGATGTGCCACGTTACACATCCCCATCGCCTCAACATGCCTTTCAAAGCTTATGGCTACCAAAGTCTTAGTAAAGGAATCTACAATGTTGTCTTCAGACGCGATTTTACATACATCCACTTGTCCAGTCTCCACATGCCCTCTAATGATGTGGTACCTCCGATCTATGTGCTTAGTCTTCTTGTTGTGCTGAGATTCTTTTGTACTGGCAATAGCCCTAGTGTTATCATAGTAGAATGTGATAGGCATGTCAACACTCGGAGTGACCTCAGGGTCTCTAAAGAATTTGCGGAGCCAAACCGCTTCTTTAGATGCCTCAGTCGTAGCCACATACTCAGCCTACATCGTAAACTCAGCCATGCAACCCTGTTTCACGCCCCTCCACACAATGGTGCCTCCTCCGAGCAAGAACACTTATCCTGATGTTGATTTCCTTGAATCCTTGCAAGTCTGGAAGTCTGAGTCCATGTACCCTCCAGAATATACTAGCATATAATCCCTCATTCTCTTAAGATACTTGAGTATATGCTTTACTGCTTGCCAGTGCTTGATTCTAGGATTCGCTTGATTTCAACTCACCATATCTACTACAAAACATTTATCCGGGCCAGTGCAAAGCATAGCGTACATAAGGCTACTCACAGCGGATGCATAAGAGACCTTACTTATATGCTCTCTTTCTTCCAATGTCTTGGGACAATCATCCAATGAAAGAGTTAGACCAGTAATGGAAGGTTATGAACCTTTCTTTGCCTCTTGCATTGCATATTTTTTAATTATTTTATCTATGTATGAAGCATGTGATAATGCTATCATTTTGTACTTTTGATCTCTAAAGAGATGAATGCCTAGAACATAATTAGCTTCTCCCAAATCCTTTACGTCAAACTGTTGGTTCAGCCAAAGTTTGATCGATGATAAATTCCCTACATCATTCCTAATGAATAGTACATCATCGACATAGAGTACCAGAAAGACCACTTTACCATCCTTAATATGTTTATAAACACAGGGTTCATGAACATTCTACTCAAAACTAAATGTTTTCATCGCTTGATCAAACCTCTGGTTTCATGAGCAGGATGCTTACTTTAATCCATATATGGATCTAAGCAACTTGTAGACTTTTCTTCCTTGACCTTTTACCACGAACCCTTTGGGCTGTATTATGTAGATACTTTCCTCAAGATGGCCATTCAAGTATACCGTCTTGACGTCCATTTGCTAGATCTCATAATTGAGAGTCGCAGTAACGGACAGAAGAATACGGATAGACTTCAGCATCGCAACAGGCAAAAAGGTTTCATCGTAATCGATTCCAACCTTTTGCATATACCCTTTTGCAACAAGTCTAGCCTTAACAGTTTCCACTCTCCCTTCTGCATCCTTCTTTCTTTTGTAGATCCCCTTGCATCTAATGGGTTTTATCCCATCCGGTAGATCTACAAGTTCCCAAACAGAGTTGGATTTCATAGAATCCATCTCATTATTCATGGCCTGTTTCCAAGATTTAGAATCAACATCATTTATAGCTTCATCATAAGTGACCGGATCATCCTTATGCTCAAATAAAATCATAGCAACTTTATTTGGAGTTTGAATAATTATGTACTCTATTATCCAAAACAAAATCTGAATTCAACCGGAGAGAATTTTGTCCACCATACTGATCGTATGTCAATATCATCCATGTAAAGTCAACTAGCTAACAAGCATACACAGATCAATTTGCCATTTGTTAAGGAATTATGTGGATCTAGTAGAGGGACCAATTGGACATACATAATCGGGCTCCCATGAATCCATATGATCATCATTCTATACTGAACAACTCAATCATATGATCACTAAGTCACACCACTATAAACCTGAAATTGAACTCCCAATTATATACCATATTACGAAAGCCTGTAATAAGCTATTGTCCAATGACCTTGTCATGTATGCAAAATCCTCATATGATATCCATGATCGGTTTTAGGTCAAAGTCCGTTCAACCTACTGATCAGGCTATCTTAAAGTTCCATCATACTACCGAATAAGAAAATGATTATTCACCATATGTAAATAAGAAGTCATCTGCATAGAGACAAACCAAGGCCTTGTCCATTTTCACATCTAGAATAATGCCTTTAAGAGGATACCCTTAACTCTTTATTAGAGCTATGATTCCAATATCTATAAACAAATCCTTCATCGTATACAAGTCATGCACCCAACGAACCGGTCTATAAGCTTACTACCTCTGAGATGCTTTAGCCAATGAACATCAAAGTGCATAAGTCATATACATGAAGTAGTTCATTTACTCAGGATTAAGGTTATTGCATAATGAACGTCAAAAGTAGATTGATCCACTCATAGCGGACTATGTAGGTCAATCATGCTTTAGTCTTGGTCCAATAGGTCAATCTATGTCTCCACTAAGCAACATATCTATGTCTTTACTCGGGAGTCTATGCTCTAGACAGTCAAGAGAAACTGTCTCCACCATGGCTTTAGACAACATAATAGTCTTAACATGAGTTAGATGCTCGGTCTAACCCCATAGACTATGGACCTAAGTTTAGACTGCTTACTTTATAACATTGTCTTCTCGCATACAAAAATCCATTGTATGCAACATTCTAACAGTTTTAACACAAGCAGTCAGTAAGCCATATTTGCTTACATTTATTTTAACATGTAAATAGAATTAGAACAAACAGCAATATAATGAATAACCTCTATTATTAATTTTATTATCCAGTTCAAAATAAATGAAATACATCAAAATTTCTTTCATACTTAGGGCATTTCCTAACAATCTCCCACTTTCCCTAAGCCAGTAGATGTGCTACGTTATGCATCCCCATCACCTCAACATGCCTTTCAAAGCTTCTGCTGCCAAAGTCTTAGTAAAGGAATCAGCAATGTTGTCCTCAGACGTGATTTTACATACATCCACTTGTCCAGTCTCCATGTGCCCTCTAATGATGTGGTACCTCCGATCTATATGCTTGGTCCTCTTGTTGTGCCGAGATTCCTTTGTGCTAGCAATAGCCCCGGTGTTGTCACAGTAGAGTATGATAGGCTTGTCAACACTCGGAGTGACCTCAAGGTCTCTAAAGAATTTGCAGAGCCAAACCACTTCTTTAGATGTCTCAGTCGTAGCCACATACTCAGCCTCTATCATATACTCGGCCATGCAACCTTGTTTCACGCTCCTCCACACAGTGGTTCCTCCTCTGAGCAAGAACACTAATCCTGATGTAGATTTCCTGGAATCCTTGCAAGTCTGGAAGTCTGAGTCCATGTACCCTCCAGAATACACTAGCATATAATCCCTCGTTCTCTTAAGATACTTGAGTATATGCTTTACTGCTTACCAGTGCTTGATTCTAGGATTCGCTTGATATCGACTCACCATATCTACTGCAAAACATATATCCGAGCAAGTGCAAAGCATAGCATACATAAGGCTACCCACAGCGGATGCATAAGAGACCTTATTCATACGCTCTCTTTCTTCCGATGTCTTGGGATAGTCATCCAATGAAAGAGTTAGACCGACAATGGAGGTTGTGAACCTTTCTTTGCCTCTTACATTGCATATTTTTTAATTATTTTATCTATGTATGAAGCCTGGGATAATGCTATCATTTTGTTCTTTTGATCTCTAAAGAGACGAATGCCTAGAACATAATTAGCTTCTCCCAAATCCTTCATGTCAAACTATTGGTTCAGCCAAAGCTTGACCGATGATAAATTCCTTACATCATTCCCAATGGGAAGTATATCATCGACATAGAGTATCAGAAAGACCACTTTTCAATCCTTAATACGTTTATAAACATAAGGTTCATCAACATTCTGCTCAAAATCAAATGTCTTAATCGCTTGATCAAACCTCTGGTTCCATGAGCGGGATGCTTGCTTTAGTCCATAAATGGATCTAAGCAACTTGCAGACTTTCCTTTCTTGGCCTTTCGCTACGAACCCTTCGGGTTGTATCATATAGATACACTCATCAAGATGGCCATTCAAGAATGCCGTCTTGACATCCATTTGCCAGATCTCATAATCGAGAGCCGCAGCAATGGACAGAAGAATACGGATAGACTTCAGCATAGCAACAGGCGAAAAGGTTTCATCGTAATCGATTCCAACCTTTTGCGTGTACCCCTTTGCAACCGGTCTAGCTTTGAAAGTTTCCACTCTCCCTTCTGCATCCTTCTTTCTTTTGTAGACCCATTTGCATCCAATGGGTTTTATCCCATTCGTTAAATCTACAAGTTCCCGAACAGAGTTGGATTTCATAGAATCCATCTCATTGTTCATGGCCTGTTTCCAAGATTTAGAATCAACATCATTTATAGCTTCATCATAAGTGACCGGATCATCCTTATGTTCATGAGCCTCAGCCTGGTATACCTCAGCATCAGACATGAAGAAATCAAGCTTCCTAGAAACCCTCCCACTACGATGAAGCACCCTAATTTGTTGATTATCTACAGGTCTTTCACTAAAACTCAGACTTGTGTCCAAGACCGAAACCTGTGCAGCAGTCCTTTCACCTGATAACTCCTCTAACACCATTTTGCTTTGAGGCTTAAAGTCATTCATGTGACTTTCCTCCAAGAATGTCGTATGGGTTGATACAATGACTTTTTGTTCCTTTAGGTTATAGAACAGACCTCCCTTAGTTCCCTTAGGATATCTTATAAACATGCATAATTAAGATCTTGGCTCTAACTTCTTCGTATGCCCATCCAGTACATGTGCTGGACAACCCCATATTCTCATATGTCCAAGGGAGGGCTTCCTGCCATGCCATAATTCATACGGAGTCTTGGGAATTGACTTACTCCGAACCTGATTTAAAATATAGCACGCCGTTTGTAATACATATCCCCCGAATGATAATGGCAGTGTAGAATAACTCATCATGGACCGTACCATATCCATTGAGGTCTTGTTTCTCCTTTCAGCTACACCATTCTGTTGTGGAGTACCAAGTGTAGTGAATTGGGAAAATATCCTATTCTCTGCAAGATATCCTAGAAATTCATCGAAGAGGTATTCGCCACCTCGATCAGATCGAAGTGTCTTTATGGATCTACCCAATTGTTTTTCCACTTTCGCATGATACTTTTTAAACTTGTCAAAGGTTTCACTCTTGCAGTGCATCAGGTATACATATCCATACCTTGAGCAATCATCTATAAGGGAGACATAATAGTCGTGCCCTCCTCGTGCTGCGATGTTCATGGGGCCACATACGTAGGTGTGTATAATTTCTAAGAGTTCCTAAGCCCTAGTACCCTTAGCTCTAAAAGACCTCTTAGTAATCTTACCCTCAAGACAAGACTCACATTGAGGAAGACGTACCTCCTCCAGAGATTTTAGAGGACCATCCTTCACCAACCATTGAATCCTATCTTGATTAATATGACCAATTCTTAAATGCCAAAGATACACCTTGTTAGAGTGAGAAACTTTCAACCTTTTAGAGTTATCAGTTAATTGAGTATCAAGCAGTGAGTATATATTTGGTTTGATTAAATATAGGTTTTCATCCGTCCATCCAAAATAGATAAAAGACATATTTTTACGAATATCAACTCTTTTATTAAAAGAAATTGAATAAGAATCTTTTATTAAACAAGCTACCGATATAAGGTTCCTCCTAAAATTAGGAACATAAAAACAGTTTTTCAATAATACAAACCTAAATTTATTAAAATAAAGATGTACGTCTCCCACTGCCTCAGCCACTACTAAGGTACCGTCTTTGGCTCGCAACTTCTATCACGTAGACTTTTTATTTCCATGAACCCCTATATAGAAACACACATATGATTAGTGGCACCCGAATCAATGACCCAAGTGTCTTTAGATTCTTCCACCAAACACGCTTCTAGATATAGAAGTTCCTTACCTTCCTTGCCCTTGGCGGCTAGGAACTCCCGACAAGCCTTCTTGAAGTGATCTACTTTCTCACAGTAGAAGCACTTGGAATTTTTAGGGTCTTTGGGCTTCTTGTTCTTGTTCTTCTTCCCATCTGAGACAGGAGGATTAGAAGACCTAGAAGCCGCTTGCTTCTTATTTGGCCTTTTCCCCTTCCATGAAGGTTTGGAAGATTCCGTCAAATTTGCCTCTCCTTTTGGTTGGACTGCATCCCTGTCCTTGATCATCCGCTCATAAGCTTGTAGTTGCTTCATGACCTCGGTGAGTCCTAACTCCCTTGTCACCATATTATATGCGGCTTTAAACCCTACAAAATCTTTTGACAGAGTTTTGAACTGTCACGGCCCAAAATTTAGACACGTGACACGGCAGCCAAATCATAATATCAACCCGAGATTTAAGGAAAACATTTATTACAAAAACAACGGGTCAACATTATAATTTAGCTAAGCCTAATTATAAAGTAGCATCATAACCACAAAATAAAATAAAGGAGAAAATAAATGCTTTTTAATGCGGAAGTCAAACACAAAATCGGTTTTCAAAAGAAATTACCAACCATAAAATATTCCCAAGCATGAAATTTGAATAACGTGAAATAAACTTAAAGTCTCATTACATCAGAACGAGAAACAGAAATAAGAAGATTAGAACGTTAGAACGTCCCAGAAAAGGTTAGAACGTCCTACCTCGATTATCGCACAAGCGTTACGATAACGTGATCCACAAATCCAGCAAGAACGTCAAATAAGTCCTATAATCACAACATATGATTAGTCTAGGTCTAGACATAATCATCCAATCATTTTAGTGTGCCACAAAAGATTTTAAAACGTTTAATAAACATTTGGGATTTAAAATTTGTGAAAAACTCTAAGTTAGGATATTTCTGGTCATGGGCAGACTGACCTAGGCTGATTATAAAATCAATATCAATTCATTTTTAATCCCAAAAATTCTAAATTTTTAATATGTTAAACTAGACATCCATAGCTTTAATTCCATATAATGTTTATAATTTTTAGACATCATTTGGTCATTCAATTAGGCCAAAAACCGAGGGGTTGTTTTCAGGCATAAAATCTGGGTTTCAGTTTCAATTCAAAAACTTGCAGTTCTGTCCGTCTATATTAGAAAACCATTTTGACTAGGCAAACGGATGATTTTGGTTCTGAAATTTTGCAGGCATTTAGGGGAAATCTTGAATTTAATTTTAGGCTTAAGAATCACTCAAAAATCGTTTTTAAAACTCAAGTTATGGCTGACACAAATTTACTGTTTATATGGTAATTTTCCAGATTTCCATTTTTCTGTGTCCGAATTTCGATTAGCCTCAAACCAATTCAATTTTCATCCAATGATCACGAAATTTTGTGGAAAACCTTATTTATATGTCATTAACACAACCCAAGAATCAAATTGATAAAATCATAAAATCTTGCACATATGATAATAGGGTTTTTGAAAGAGAATCAAAGAGGCAAAATTTTTAGGGTTTGATACAGAGATTCACACCTTGTTTGTGCTGCACTATTTTTGATGTTTGGTCTCCTTTTTGGCTGAATTTGTGTGAGTGTTGGAGTCTTCAAAACAGTAGGGAAAACAGTGGAGAAAACCATATAAAAATTCGGATTTAAAACCAAAAGGAGAAGGAAGGAAAAAGTTTGATTTCTCACCTTGTTTTTGTCTCAAAAATTGTTGAATCTTTGAGCTGCCTTTTGATAGGTTTTGTTTGCTGTTTTGGGTGTGTTTTGGGAGAGAAAATTCAGAGAGGAGAGAAGGGAAAGCTGGTCGAATTTTTGAGTGTGAAAGGAAGGGTGAATGAGAGTCAAAAGAGGGTTTTTATACTAGGTTTTCTTTCTTTCCCTTTCTCTTCCTTGTTTGGCTGAAATTTCTAAGGGTAAAAGGGAAAGTTTTTGTGCTGTTTTGAGGCTAGGGTTTTCTCTCTTATTTCCCTTTAGGTGGCCAAAATTATCCCTTAGTTTTTAAGGAAAAATAATTTGAATTTTGGTTGAGTTTTGACCTAGCTTTTGATTCAAATAAAAATCTCCTTTATTTCCTATACTTTATGGCCGAAATTTCTTCTTTATATCTAAGGGATGAAATTTAAATTTAAATCCTCCTTGGATTTGTGGAATTTAAATTTTAATTAAAAACCCAAGTGATGGCCGAATATTTTAGGGTTTCTTTTTTGAAGTTCAAATTGTTGACTTTTTTAGCAGAATTTGACTAGGAAACCAACATAGGGTTTCCAAAAGATTTTTAATTAATTTTTGGCACACTAATTTTATTTAAATTATATATTGACCCTTAAATAGAATTTAAGGCGTTACAAATATCTGCCACTAAAAATAGTTTCGTCCTCGAAACTTTAAGAATTTCTCTACACTAAAGTAGAGAATAAGAATATGAGTCACTTCTCATTTCATTAAGCAAATCTAAATACACCTTTTAGAATATATAATGGTATATCTACCACTATGAATAGAGTAGGGTTACAAACAAACTTAGGTCGACTACATTACAGGTACTCTACTACTTAGCGAACCATTCAGCATGGTTCTCACGCATATCTTTCTCGGTTTCGCATGTGGCTTCCTCTTCACCATGGTTACTCCAAAGAAACTTCACCATGGGTATTGTTTTCGTTCTCAGCTGCTTGACCTTACGATCCAAAATCTTCACTGGAACCTCGATGTAAGAGACATCTGGTTAGATTTCTACATCATCTATTGAAATGACTTCTGACTCTGCTCGTGCACTCTTCCTCAGCATCGGTACATGGAAAACGTTGTGCACTCCCAAGGTGTCGGGTAACTTCAGCTCATATGCGACCTTACCAACTCTGCGTACGATCTCGAAAGGTCCAATGTAACGCGGTGCTAGCTTCCCTTTAACTCCGAAACGAGAGATACCTTTCTTCGGTGAAACCTTTAGCAACACAAACTCTCCGACCTCGAACTCTAACGGCTTTCTGCGTTGATCTGCATAGCTCTTCTATCGACTCTGTGCTATTAGAAGTCGTTGTTTGATGATGGCAATCTTCTCGTACTGGTCTAGGATTATATCAGGTCCACCCACGGGTGCTTCCTGGTTGTCAACCCAATAGATGGGTGATCGGCAAGGCTTTCCGTACAACGCTTCAAAGGGTGCCATTTCGATACTCGCTTGATAACTGTTGTTGTATGCGAACTCTGCCAGGTAGAGGTGTTTGCTCCATCCATCTCCAAGATCAAGAACGCAGGCACGTAGCATATCCTCGAGAATCTGTATGAGACGCTCTGACTGACCATCTGTCTGCGGATGAAAAGCGGTGCTGAAGTTTAGTTCTGTGCCTAGAGCTTCCTGTAGACTTTGCCAAACACAAGAATTGAAGCGTATCATGATCAAAAATGATCATTGAAGGGACTCCATGCAATCTGACTACGTTCCTCATGTAAAGCTCGGCTAGCTGGTTCCTGGTGCAAGTCGTCTTGAACGGGATGAAGTGCGCGGTCTTCGTGAGACGATCTACTACTACCCAGACTCCATCAGATCCATCCTGTTCTTTTGATAAGCTGGTTAGGAAGTCCATTCCTATACTATCCCACTTCCACCGAGGTATTGGAAGTGGTTGAAGCAGACCTGCAGGTCTCTCCCGTACTGCCTTTACTTTTTGACACGTCAAACAGTTGGCCACGAAGTTCTTTACATCTAACTTCATACCTCTCCACCAAAGCTGCCGTCTTAGGTTTTGATATATCTTGTTTCCACCTGGGTGCATGGCGAACCTCGACTGATGAAACTCTGACAAGATCTCCTGTATAAGCTCTGGAATGTGTGGCACTGCTAAGCGACCCTCGTTGTAAAGAATTCCAATGGCATGCATCGAACACTCTGCAACATGCTTGCCCTTTAACAATCTCTCTCAGATGTCAACGAAACGTGTATCTGCCAACTGATTCTCCTTGATCCTCTACACGTAGTCTGGTTCCATCACTAAGTTATACAACACTGGGTGACCCTAAACTTCACCAAAACGAACCTGATAAGCTGTAAGAACCCTGTCCTTTTCCCACTCATCTATCTGCATAGCCATTATAGAAGCGTCATGATCAGGATTGGGAACTGCCTCTCTTTTCCTACTTAGTGCATCTGCAACCACGTTTGCTTTACCCGGATGATACTCCACTTGGAAGTCGCAGTCTTGCATGTATTCTACCCATCTTCTCTGATGCAGGTTTAGATCTTTCTGTGTAGCTAGTTATTTCAAACTCTTATGATCTGAAAACAGTCTAACACTGGCACCATACAGATAACAACGCCAAATCTTAAGTGCGAACACTACTGCAGCTAACTCTAGATCGTGTGTAGGGTAGTTTCGTTCATGTTGTTTCAGTTGTCGTGAGGCATAAGCAACAACTCGGTTCTGTTGCATTAAAACTGCTCCAAGACCTTAATGAGAAGCATCGGTGTAGATGTCATATAGTTGATCCTGATCCGAAATAATAAGGATAGGTGCAGACATCAAACGACTCTTTAACTCCTGGAAAACTGACTCACAGCTGTTGTCCCAAACGAAAGGTACGTCCTTCTTTGTCAGATTGGTGAGGGGAGCGGCAAGCTTGCTGAAGTCCTGTACAAAACGTCGATAATATCCTGCTAAGCCCAAGAAGCTTCAGATCTCTGGAACATTCTTCGGTCGTTCCCACTTAAGAATCGTTTCAATCTTGGATGGATCCACTGATATACCGTCTCCTGAGATTATATGCCTGATAAACTTAACTTCTGTCATCCAAAACTCACATTTTTCTTTCTTGGCGTACAACTGATGTTCACGAAGAGTTTGTAAAACTATATTGAGATGCTGTGCATGATCTTCACGAGTTCGGGAGTAGATGAGGATGTCGTCGATGAATACGATGACGAACTTATCAAGAAAAGGTCGGAAGACTCTATTCATCATATCCATGAAGGCTGCTGGCGCGTTTGTCAAACTGAAAGGCATTACTAAGAACTCATAACTGCCATACCTCGTTCGGAATGCCGTCTTCGGGATATCCTCCTCTCTAACACGAAGTTGATGATAACCGGATCTCAAATCAACCTTGGAGAAGAAACAAGCTCCACCCAACTGATCGAACAAGTCATCTATACGTGGTAACAGATACTTATTTTTGATGGTCACACTGTTGAGCTTTCTGTAGTCCACACATATACGTAGCGAACCGTCAACTTTCTTAACGAAAAGGACTGACGAACCCCAAGGTGAGTTACTGTCTTGGATAAAGCCCAGTGATTTCAACTCATCCAGTTGCTTGCTCAACTCTTTCATCTCTAGAGGTGCCATACGATATGGAGCAGAAGCAAAAGGAGCTGTTCCGGGAACTAAGTCGATACGAAACTCTATTTCTCGATGAGGCGGCAAACCTGGAAAAGCTTTTGAAAAAACATCTGGAAAACCATCGACAACAGGTATAGGTTGGGTACTCTTTTCAGAACTGGATCCTTCCACCGCACACAAGGATAAGAAACAAAGAATACCCTGTCTACTCTTCGACACTTAGCTCAGAGCAGATCTATCAACATCTGAAACTAAGCTTAACTGATAGGATACTACATGTCCGAAATCAGTTGTAAAGATAACGCGACGATTACGACAATCAAGCATAATCCCATATCGGGAAAGCCAGTCATATCCCAGAATAACATCATAAGCAAACATAGGCATTACTACAAGTGATGCCTCCAAACAAACATCCCCTACATAAACATAGGCTTGACACCTATCACTAATGGTAGTCGTGCCCAACGGGGATTTCATACATAAGAGAGAGTCAAGATTTTGCAGTTTTAAACCAAGTGAACGAGCATAATGTTGGGCTATAAAAGAGTGTGTAGCCCCGGTGTCAAACTAAACATATGCATATGTACCAAAGATAGGAATTATACCATCTAATGCGGTCGGTGCATGATCTATCTCCATGCTGTCAACTCCAAAAGCGTGTACCTGTGGTGCCTTACCACGATTTTGAGCTGTATTCCCTCGCTGATAGCCCGTACTCTGACCCTGTGGTGGTGGTCTCTGATAACTCGGCACTAGGAACTGCTGTAGCGGTATAGCATGTGAAGCATAAGGCGCAGTGTACTGGCTCATG
Source organism: Antiaris toxicaria (assembly GCA_035233585.1). Classification (NCBI taxonomy): domain Eukaryota; kingdom Viridiplantae; phylum Streptophyta; class Magnoliopsida; order Rosales; family Moraceae; genus Antiaris; species Antiaris toxicaria. The sequence continues at coordinate 53,492,840 of CP141155.1, read as the reverse complement.
CGCTGAGGCTGATAGGGAGCCGGAAGCTGAGGGCGCTGTCACTGCGAAGACTGGGAAGTAATCTGTTGTCTCTGTGGAAGACCATTCTGATTCCGCTGATGATGATGTCTATGAGCATTGTCTCTCGACTGTCTCTTCGGGCAGACATTCTTTTGTGGCCTTCATCACCACACTCGAAGTAGGTCATCACATTCACCCGACCCTGTCGCTGTCCAGAGAACTGATGAGAACCCGATCCCTCAGACTGCTGGTTCTTCTGGTAAGGAGTCTGCGGCTTGTGTTGAGGCTTGTTGCGGATTGGTCCAGACTTGTTTTTGTTACGAACTTCAAGGAACTCCTTGTCGCCTTATTCCACTGTCAACGCCTTAGCAACTATCTGCTGGTAGCTATCCCTGATCTGGAACAGTTGTACACCCCTCTTCACATAGAGGCTAAGCCCTTCCTCAAAGCAGAGACACTTAGTAGCTTTATCCAAAACCTGATTCTTCGCATACCGGGCCAACTCGGTGAACTTGGCTTCATATTCCCGTACTGATATAGACCCTTGCTTCAAACGGACGAACTCCCTAGCTTTTCTGTCACGGAACTGAGCTGAAAAGAAACGCTTGTGAAAACGCTCCTCGAAAACTGTCCAAGAAGACCTCTGCTCCTCTGTCAAACCATCCTCAATACTAGCCCACCAGGTAGAGGCTAGACCCACCAGCTTGTTGGAAGCAAATTCAATCCAAAACTCTGCGGGTGCGGCAGTCAACTTTAGCTGCTTACGAATGGCATCAAACCAGTAGTCGGCATCCATCTCTGTGCCCGTGCCATCAAAAGTGGGTACGTGAGACTTAAAGAAAAGAGTTAGGGTTGCCTGTTTAGGATGTATCATAGGCTGGGTAGGTACTGCTCCAGAGGTAGGGTTTTCGGTGGTAGGCGTTTACTGAGGAGTCTGAGAAGAACTCCCCACTCTCAGGGTCTCATTAGGAACAACATTGGCTACAGGAGTTGGGTTAGGTGTTCCAAAAGGTAAGACGGTGAGGAGAGCCTGTATCGCTGCCGTGAGGTTCTGCATCGCCGTTAGCTGATCATTTGGTGTAGGAATCACTGCATTCTGTCTCCCTTGAGGCTGCGTGTTCCCGGGGTTCTCTTCGTCGTTACCTCTCTGCTGCCTCTGACTACACGTGCCGGGACGAGCCATTTTGCTGAATAAGATTGAAGGAAGAGGAAATCCTATAAGCTTCTAAGAGTAAGGAAAACTATGCTTGGGTATTTTGAAAACGTTTTGATGAAAACCCTTCTGAAAATGTTTTGATGAAAAACCCCTTTTGAAAACGTTTTGATGGAAAACCCTTTTGAAAACCTGGGCTCTGATACCATTATTTGTCACGGCCCAAAATTTAGACACGTGACACGGTAGCCAAATCATAATATCAACCCGAGATTTAAGGAAAACATTTACTACAAAAACAACCGGTCAATATTATAAGTTAGCTAAGCCTAATTATAAAGTAACATCATAACCACAAAATAAAATAAATGAGAAAATAAATGCTTTTTAATGCGGAAGTCAAACACAAAATCGGTTTTCAAAAGAAATTACCAACCATAAAATATTCCCAAGCATGAAATTTGAATAACGTGAAATAAAGTACAAACTTAAAGTCTCATTACATCAGAACGAGAAACAGAAATAAGAAGATGGAGAAAACGGATAGCATCATCCTCGGTAGTAACGGATATCTCAACGAATTTCGGAACTGCTACCTCCCGTACCTGGAAGTAGTCATTTCGAAATCACAAAGAAAAGGGACGTGAGCGCTGGCTCAGTAGGACAGAAACAAAAGTGGGTTAACAGATAACATTTAAAAATATGGCATAATATTCGTTTCCAAAAATAATCAACAATTTAAAAAAAAATACATGACATAATAATCATAACAAAAAAAATAATCAACAAATTCGTGAAAAACATTTTTTTAATGCAATTTTTATTCTGCTGAGGACTTAGCGTAGCTGCAATATACGTGCCCCAATATTAAAATAATAAATCATTAAAACAAACCATCATATTATGAGTGAGGACTTGTCGTAGCTATAATATACGTGCCTCGTATTTGAATTATCCTAGATCATCTCGTTACGGTCTAAATAGGCCGAACGGCCCTGCGCAGGTTTAGGGACCTTCCCCCATGGCGTCAACTTTGGGACGCACGCATCATTTACAATGATCGTGAACTAGAGCTCAATTATGCTCACCGGATTATTAAAAAGATGGTATTTACCAAGTTATATTATGTCATTGATCAAAACACGCTTTAAAATACACATTTATTACAAAACACGTTGCATGCGTTTATTTCATCAAAAATAGTATAATAATTTCATAAACTCAAAAATAGTATGCCATAGATAAAACAGGGGAATTTAAAACACTTGACTACTCCCAGAAAAGGTTAGAACGTCCTACCTCGATTATCGCACAAGCGTTACGATAACGTGATCCACAAATCCAGCAAGAACGTCAAATAAGTCCTATAATCATAACATATGATTAGTCTAGGTCTAGACATAATCATCCAATCATTTTAGTGTGCCACAAAAGATTTTAAAACGTTTAATAAACATTTGGGATTTAAAATTTGTGAAAATCTCTAAGTTAGGATATTTCTGATCATGGGCAGACTGACCTAGGCTGATTGTAAAATCAATATCAATTCATTTTTAATCCCAAAAATTCTAAATTTTTAATATGTTAAACTAGACATCCATAGCTTTAATTCCATATAATGTTTATAATTTTTAGACATCATTTGGTCATTCAATTAGGCCAAAAACCGAGGGGTTGTTTTCAGGCATAAAATCTGGGTTTCAGTTTCAGTTCAAAACCGCCTATATTAGAAAACCATTTTGACTAGGCAAACAGATGATTTTGGTTCTGAAAATTTGCAGACATTTAGGGGACATCTTGAATTTAATTTTAGGTTTAAGAATCACTCAAAAATCGTTTTTAAAACTCAAGTTATGGCTGACACATATTTACTGTTTATATGGTAATTTTCCAGATTTCCGTTTTTCTGTGTCCGAATTTCAATTAGCCTCAAACCAATTCAATTTTTATCCAATGATCACGAAATTTTGTGGAAAACCTAATTTATATGTCATTAACACAACCCAAGAATCAAATTGACAAAATCATAAAATCTTGCACATATGATAATAGGGTTTTTGAAAGAGAATCAAAGAGGCAAAATTTTTAGGGTTTGATAGAAAGATTCACACCTTGTTTGTGCTGCACTATTTTTGATGCTTGGTCTCCTTTTTGGCTGAATTTGTGTGAGTGTTGGAGTCTTCAAAACAGTAGGGAAAACAGTGGAGAAAACCATATAAAAATTCGGATTTAAAATCAAAAGGAGAAGGAAGGAAAAAGTAGATTTCTCACCTTGTTTTTGTCTCAAAAATTGTTGAATCTTTGAGCTGCCTTTTGATAGGTTTTTGCTTGCTGTTTTGGTGTGTTTTGGGAGAGAAAAATTCAGAGAGGAAAGAAGGGAAAGCTGGCCGAATTTTTGAGTGTGAAAGGAAGGGTGAATGAGAGTCAAAAGAGGGTTTTTATACTAGGTTTTTCTTTCCTTTTTGCTTCCTTGTTTGGCCGAATCTTTTGAGGGGCAAAAGGGAAAGTTTTTGTGCTATTTTGAGACTAGGGTTTTTCTCTCTTATTTCTCCTTAAGTGGCCAAAATTATCCATTAGTTTTTAAGGAAAAAAAATAATTTGAATTTTGAATGAGTTTTGACCTAGCTTTTAATTCAATTAAAATCTCGTCTATTTCCTACACTTTATGGCCGAATTTCTTCTTTATATTTAAGGGATGAAATTTGAGTTTAAATCCTCCTTGAATTTGTGGAATTTAAATTTTTAATTAAAATCTCAAGTAATGGCCGAATATTTTAGGGTTTTTGAAGTCAAAATTGTTGACTTTTTGAGTGGAATTTGACTAGGAAACCAACCTAGGGTTTCCAAAAGATTTTTAATTAATTTTTGGCACACTAATTTTATTTAAATTATATATTGACCCTTAAATAAAATTTAAGGTGTCACAAATATCTACCACTAAATATAGTTTCGTCCTCGAAACTTTAAGAATTGCTCCACACTAAAGAAGAGAATAAGAATATGAATAACTTCTCATTTCATTAAGCAATCTAAATGCACCTTTCAAAACATATAGTGGTATATCTACCACTATGAACAGAGTAGGGTTACAAAACAAACTTAGGTCGACTACATTTCATATACTCTACTGCTTAGCGAACCATTCAGCATGGTTCTCGCACATATCTTTCTCGGTTTCCCATGTAGCTTCCTCTTCGCCATGGTTACTCCAAAGAACCTTCACCATGGGTATTGTTTTCGTTCTCAGCTGCTTGACCTTGCAATCCAAAATCTTCACCAGAACCTTAACGTAAGAGACATCTGGTTGGATTTCTACATCATTGGTTGAAATGACTTCTGACTCTGTTCGTGCACTCTTCCTCATCATCAATACATGGAAAACGTTGTGTACTCCTAAGGTGTCGGGTAACTTCAGCTCATATGCAACCTTACCAACTCTGCGTACGATCTCAAAAGGTCTAATGTAACGCGGTGCTAGCTTCCCTTTAGCTCTGAAACGAGAAATACCTTTCTTCGGTGAAACCTTTAGCAACACAAACTCTCCGACCTCGAACTCTAACGGCTTTCTGCGTTGATCTGCATAGCTCTTCTGTCGACTCTGTGCTATTAGAAGTCGTTGTTTGATGATGGCAATCTTCTCGTATTGGTCTAGGATCATATCGGGTCCACCCACTGGTGCTTCCTGGTTGTCAACCCAATAGATGGGTGATCGACAAGGCTTTCCGTACAACGCTTCAAATGGTGCCATTCTGATACTTGCTTGATAACTGTTGTTGTATGCGAACTCTGCCATGTAGAGGTGTTTGCTCCATCCATCTCCAAGATCAAGAACGCAGGCACGTAGCATATCCTCGAGAATCTGTATGAGACGCTCCGACTGACCATCTGTCTGCGGATGAAAAGCGGTGCTGAAGTTCAGTTCTGTGCCTAGAGCTTCCTGTAGACTTTGCCAAAAGTGAGCGTTGAAGCGCGTATCACGATTAGAAATGATCATTGAAAGGACTCCATGCAATCTGACTATGTTCCTCATGTAAAGCTCGGCTAGCTGGTTCCTGCTGCAAGTCGTCTTGAACGGGATGAAGTGCGCGATCTTCGTGAGACGATCTACAACTACCCAGACTCCATCAGATCTATCTTGTGCTCTTGCTAAGCCGGTTAAGAAGTCCATTCCGATACTATCCCACTTTCACCGAGGTATTGGAAGTGGTTGGAGCAGACCTGCAGGTCTCTCCCATACTGCCTTTACCTTCTGACACGTCAAACAGTTGGCCATGAAGTTCTTCACATCTAACTTCATACCTCTCCACCAAAGCTGCCGTCTTAGGGTTTGATACATCTTGTTTCCACCTGGGTGCATGGCTAACCTCGACCGATGAAACTCTGACAAGATCTCCTGTATAAGCTCTGGGATGTACGGCACTGCTAAGCAACCCTCGTTGTAAAGAATTTCACTGGCGTCCATCGACCACTCTGCAACATGCTTGCCCTTTAACAATCTATCTCGGATGTCAACGAAATGTGTATCTGTCAACTGATTCTCCTTGATCCTCTGCACGTAGTTTGATTCCATCACTAAGTTGTACAACACTGGGTGACCTTGAACTTCGCCGAAACAAACCTGATAAGCTGTAAGAACTCTGTCCTTTTCCCACTCATCTATCTGCATAGCCATTATAGAAGCATCATGATTAGGATTGGGAACTGCCTCTCTTTTCCTACTTAGTGCATCTGCAACCACGTTTACTTTACCCGGATGGTACTCGACTTGGAAGTCGTAGTCTTGCATGTATTCTACCCATCTTCTCGAACGCAGGTTGAGATCTTTCTGTGTAGCTAGGTATTTCAAACTCTTGTGATCTGAAAACAGTCTAAAACTGGCACCATACAGATAACAACGCCAAATCTTAAGTGCGAACACTACTGCAGCTAACTCTAGATCGTGTGTAGGGTAGTTTCGTTCATGTTGTTTCAGCTGTCGTGAGGCATAAGCGACACCTCAGTTCTGTTGCATCAAAACTGCTCCAAGACCTTGATGAGAAGCATCGGTGTAGACGTCATATACTTGATCCTGATCTGGAATGATAAGGATAGGTGCAGACGTCAAACGACTCTTTAACTCCTGGAATGCTGACTCACAGCTGTTGTCCCAAACGAAAGGTACATCCTTCTTTGTCATATTGGTGAGGGGAGCGGCGAGCTTGCTGAAGTCTTGTACAAAACGTCGATAATATCCCGCTAAGCCTAAGAAGCTTCGGATCTCTGGAACATTCTTCGGTCGTTCTCACTTAAGAATCGCTTCAACCTTGGATTGATCAACTGATATACCGTCTCCTGAGATGATATGCCTGAGAAACTTAACCTCTGTCATCCAAAACTCACATTTTTCTTTCTTGGCGTACAACTGATGTTCACGAAGAGTCTGTAAAACTATACTGAGATGCTGTGCATGATCTTCACGAGTTCGGGTGTAGACGAGGATGTCGTTGATGAATACGATGACAAACTTATCAAGAAAAGGTCGGAAGACTCTATTCATCGTATCCATGAAGGCTGCTGGCGCGTTTGTCAAACCGAAAGGCATTACTAAGAACTCATAACTGCCATACCTTGTTCGAAACACTGTCTTCGGGATATCCTCCTCTCTAACACGAAGCTGATGATAGCCGGATCTCAAATCAACCTTAGAGAAGAAACAAGCTCCACCCAACTGATCGAACAAGTCATCTATACGTGGTAACGGATACTTATTTTTGATGGTCACACTATTGAGCTTTCTGTAGTCCATACAGAGACGTAGCGAACCGTCGGCTTTCTTCACAAAAAGGACTGACGAACTCCAAGGTGAGTTACTGTCTCAGATAAAGCCCAGTGATTTCAACTCATCCAGCTGCTTGCTCAACTCTTTCATCTCTAGAGGTGCCATACGATATGGAGCAGAAGCAAAACGAGCTATTCCAGGAATTAAGTCGATACGAAACTCTATTTCTCGATGAGGCGGTAAACCTGGAAGAGCTTTTGGAAAAACATCTGGAAAACTATTTACAACAGGTATAGGTTGGGTACTCTTTTCAGAACTGGATCCTTCCACTGCACACAAGGATAAGAAGTAAAGAATACCCTGTCTACTCTTTGACACTAACCTCAGAGCAGATCTATCAACATCTGAAACTAAGCTTAACTGATAGGACACTACATGTCTGAAATCAGTTGTAAAGATAACGCGACGATTACGACAATCAAGTATAATCCCATATCGGGAAAGCCAGTCATATCCCAGAATAACATCATAAGCAAACATAGGCATTACCACAAGTGATGCCTCCAAACAAACATCCCCAACATAAACATAGGCTTGACAACCATCACTAACGGTAGTCGTGCCCAACGGGGATTTCACACATAAGGGAGAGTCAAGATTTTGTAGTTTTAAACAAGTAAACGAGCATAATGCTGGGCTATAAAAGTGTGTGTAGCCCCAGTGTCAAACAAAACATGTGCATATGTACCAAAGATAGGAATTATACCATCTAATGCAGTTGGTGTATGATCTATCTCCATGCTGTCAACTCCAAGAGCGTGTACCTGTGGTGCCTTACCATGATTTTGAGCTGTATTCCCTCGCTGATAGCCCGTACTCTGACCCTGTGGTGGTGGTATCTGATAACTCGGCACTGGGAACTACTATAGCGGTGTAGCATAGGGAGCATAAGGCGCAGTGTTCTGGCTCGTGCGCTGAGGCTGATAGGGAGCCGGAAGCTGAGGGCGCTGTGACTGCGAAGACTGGGAAGTAAACTGTTGCCTCTGTGGAAGACCATTTTGATTCCGCTGATGATGATGTTTATGAGCATTATCTCTTGACTGTCTCTTCGGGCAGACATTTCTTTTGTGGCCTTCATCACCACACTCGAAGCAGGTAATCACATTCACCTGACCCTGTCGCTGTCCAGAAAACTGATGAGAACCCGATCCCTGAGACTGCTGGTTCTTCTGGTAAGGAGTCTGTAGCTTGTGCTGAGGCTTGTTGCGGATTGGTTCAGGCTTGTTTCTGTTACAAGCTTCGAGGAACTCCTTGTCGCCTTCTTCCACTGTCAACGCCTTAGCAACTATCTGCTGATAGCTATCCCTGATATAGAATGGTTGTATACCCCTCTTCACATAGAGGCTAAGCCCTTCCTTAAAGCGGAGACACTTAGTAGCTTCATCCAAAACCTGATTCTTCGTATACCAGGCCAACTCGGTGAACTTGGCTTTATATTCCCGCACTGACATAGACCCTTGCTTCAAACGGACGAACTCCCTAGCTTTTCTGTCTCGAAACTGAGCTGAAAAGAAACGCTCGTGAAAACACTCCTCGAAAACTGACCAAGAAGACCTCTGCTCCTCTGTCAAACCATCCTCGATACTAGGCCACCTGGTAGAGGCTAGACCCACCAGCTTGTTGCAAGCAAACTCAACCCAGAACTCTGCGAGTGTGGTGGTCAACTTTAGCTGCTTGCGAATGGCATCAAACCAATAGTCGGCATCTATCTCTATGCCCGTGCCGTCGAAAGTGGGTACGTGAGGCTTAAATAAAAGAGTTAGGGCTGACTGTTTAGGATGTATCATAGGCTGGGTAGGTACTGCTCCAGAGGTAGGGTTTTTGGTGGTAGGTGTTTGCTGAGGAGTCTGAGAAGAACTCCCCGCCCTCTGGGTCTCGTTAAGAACAACATTGGCTACAGGAGCTGGGTTAGGTATTCCAAAAGGTAAGATGGTGAGGAGAGCCTGTATCGCCGCCGTCAGATTTTGCATCGCTGTTAGCTGATCATTCGGTGTAGAAACCGCTGCATTCTGACTCCCTTGAGGCTGCGTGTTCCCGGGGTTCTCTTCGTCATTGCCTCTCTGCTGCCTCTGACTACGCGTGCCGGGACGAGCCATTTTGCTGAATAGGATTGAAGGAAGAGGAAATCTTATAAGCTTCTAAGAGTAAGAAAAACCATGCTTGGGTATTTTGAAAACATTTTTGATGAAAACCCCTTTGAAAACCTGGTGCTCTGATACCATTATTTGTCACGGCCCAAAATTTAGACACGTGACACGGCAACCAAATCGTGATATCAACACGAGATTTAAGGAAAAACATTTATTATGAAAAGCGGGTCAACATCATAATTTAGCTAAGCCTAATTATTTATAAAGTAGCATCATAACCACATAATAAAATAAAGTAGAAAATAAATACTTTTTAATACAGAAACCAAATGCAAAATCGGTCTTCGAAAAAAATTACCAACCATAAAATATTCCCAAGCATGAAATTTAAATAACGTGAAATAAAGTCCAAACTTAATATCTCATTACATCAGAACGAGAACCAGAATGAAGAAGATGGAGAAAATGGATATCATCATCTTCGGTAGAAATGGATAGCTCAATGATTTTCGGAACTGCTACCTCCCGCACCTGGAAATAGTCATTTCTAAATCACAAAGAAAAGGGACGTGAGCGCTGGCTCAGTAGGATAGAAACAAAGGTGGGTTAAACAGGTAACATTTAAAAGTATGACATAATATTCGTTTCCATAAATAATCAACAATTTAAAAAAATACATGGCATAATAATCATAAAAAAAATAATCAACAATTTCGGGAAAACATTTTTAATACAAGTTTTATTCTGCTGAGGACTTAGCGTAGCTGCAATATACGTGCCCCATTATTAAAAATAATAAATCATTAAAATAAACCATCATATTTTGAGTGAGGACTTGTCGTAGCTATAATATACGTGCCTCGAATTGAATTATCCTAGATCATCTCGTTACGGTCCAATAGGCCGAACGGCCCTGCGCAGGTATAGGGACCTTCCCCCATGGCGTCAACTTTGGGACGCACGCATCATTTACAATGATTGTGAACTAGAGCTCAATTATGTTCACCGGATTATTCAAAAGATGGTATTTACCAAGTTATATTATGCCATTAACCAAAACACACTTTAAAATACACATTTATTACAAAACACGTTGCATGCGTTTATTTCATCAAAAACGGTATAATAATTTCATAAACTGAAAACAGCATGCCATCGATAAAACAGGGAAATTTAAAATACTTGACTACTCCCAGAAAAGACTAGAAAGTCCTACCTCAATTATCGCACAAGCGTTGCGATAACGTGATCCACCAATCAAGCAAGAACGTCAAATAAATCTTATAATCACAACATATGATCAGTCTAGGTCTAGACAAAATCATCCAATCATTTTAGTGTGCCACAAAAAGATTTTAAAATGTTTAATAACATTTGGGATTTAAAATTTGTGAAAACCCCTAAGTTTGGATATTACTGGACATGGGCAGACTGACCTAGGCTGACTGTAAAATCAATATTAATTCATTTTTAATTCCAAAAATTCTAAATTTTTAATACGTTAAACTAGACATCCGTAGCTTTAATTCCATATAATTTTTATAATTTTTAGACATCGTTTGTTTACTCAACTAGGCCAAAAACCGAGGGGTTATTTTCAGGCATAAAATCAGGGTTTCAGTTTCAGTTCAAAAACTGGCAGTTCTGTCCACCTATCTTAGAAAAATATTTTGACTAGGCTAACGGATGATTTTGGTTCTAAAATTTTGGAGGCATTTAGGGGACATCTCGAATTTAATTTTAGGCTCAAGATTCACTCAAAAATCGTTTTTAAAACTCAAGTTATGGCTGACACAAATTTACTGTTCATATGATAATTTTACAGATTTCCGTTTTTTCCTGTCCGAATTTCAATTAGCCTCAAACCAATTCAATTTTCATCCAATGATCACGAAATTTCATGGAGAATCTTATTTATATGTCATTAACACAACCCAAGAATCAAATTGGCAAAAATCATAAAATTTACACATGTGATAAGAGGGTTTTTTGAAAGGGGATCAATGAGGCAAAATTTTTTAGGGTTTTAGAGAGAGAAATTCACACCTTGTTTGTGCTGCACTATTTTTGATGCTTGGTCTCTTTTTTGGCTGAATTTGTGTGAGTGTTGGAGTCTTCAAAACAGTAGGGAAAACAGTGGAGAAAAACCATAAAAATTTCGGATTTAAAATCAAAAGGAGAAGGAAGGAAAAAGTAGATTTCTCACCTTGTTTTTGTCTCAAAAGTTGTTGAATCTTTGAGCTGCCTTTAGGTAGGTTTTTGCTTGCTGTTTTGGTGTGTTTTGGGAGAGAAAAATTCAGAGAGGAAAGAAGGGAAAGCTGGCTGAATTTTTGAGAGTGAAAGGAAGGGTGAATGAGAGTTGAAAGAGGGTTTTTATACTAGGTTTTTCTTTCCTTTTTGCTTCCTTGTTTGGCCGAATCTTTTGAGGGGCAAAAAGGAAAGTTTTTGTACTGTTTTGAGGCTAGGGTTTTTCTTTCTTATTTCTCCTTAAGTGGCTGAAATTATCCATTAGTTTTTAAGGAAAAAAATAATTTGAATTGTGATTGAGTTTCAACCTAGCTTTTAATTCAAATAAAATCTACTTTATTTCCTACACTTTATGGCCGAATTTCTTCTTTATATTTAAGGGATGAAATTTGAGTTTGAATCCTCCTTGGTTTTGTGGAATTTAAATTTTTAATTAAAATGCCAAGCAATGGCCGAATATTTTAGGGTTTTTGAAGTCAAAATTGTTGACTTTTTGAGTGGAATTTGATTAGGAAACCAACCTAGGGTTTCCAAAAGATTTTTAATTAATTTTTGGCACACTAATTTTATTTAAATTATATATTGACCCTTAAATAAAATTTAAGGCGTCGCAACGTTACTTATATGCTCTCTTTCTTTCGATGTCTTCTGACAGTTATCCAATGAAAGAGTTAGACTAGCAATGGAAGGTTGTGCGCCTTTCTTTGCTCTTGCATTGTATTTTTGTCAATTATTTTATCTATGTGTGAAGCCTGGGATAATGCTATCATTTTATTCTTTTGATCTCTAAAGAGACAAATACCTAGAACATAATTAGCTTCTCCCAAGTCCTTCATGTCAAATAGTTGGTGTAGGCAAAGCTTGACCAATGATAAGTTCCCTACATCATTCCCAATGAGTAGTATATCATCGACATAGAGTACCAGAAATACCACTTTTCCATCCTTAATGCATTTATAAATACAGCGTTCATCAACGTTTTGCTCAAAACCAAATGTCTTGATCGCTTGATCAAATCTTTGGTTCCATGAGTGGGATGCTTGCTTTAATCCATAAATGGATCTAAGCAACTTACAGACTTTTCTTTCTTGGCCTTTTGCCACGAACCCTTCGGGCTGTATCATGTAGATACATTCCTCAAGATGGCCATTCAAGAATGCCATTTTGATGTCCATTTGCCAGATCTTGTAATCGAGAGCCGTAGCAACGGACAGAAGAATACGGGTATACTTCAGGATAGCAACAGGCGAAAAGGTTTCATCGTAATCGATTCCAGTCTTTCGCATGTACCCCTTTGCAACCAGTCTAGCTTTGAAAGTTTCCACTCTCCCTTCCGCATCCTTCTTTCTTTTGTAGACCTACTTGCATCTAATGGGTTTTATCCTATCCGGTAGATCTACAAGTTCCCAAACAGAGTTGGATTTCATAGAATCCATCTCATTGTTCGTGGCCTGTTTCCAAGATTTAGAATCACATTTATAGCTTCATCGTAAGTGATCGAATCATCCTCATGCTCCTAAGCTTCAGCCTGGTATACCTCAGCATCATACATGAAGAAATTAGGCTTCTTCGAAACCTTCCCACTACAACAAGGCACCATAAATTATTAATCGTCTGCAGGTCTTCCACTGGAACTCAGACTTGCGTCCAAGACCGAAACCTGTGGAGCAGTTATTTCACCCGATAACTCCTCTAGCACCACTTTACTTCGAGGCTTAAAGTCATTCATGTGACTTTTCTCCAAGAATGTCGCATGGGTTGAAACAATGACTTTTTGTTCCTTCAGGTTACAGAACAGACCTCCTTAGTTCACTTAGGACACCCTACAAATATGTACAATTCTGTTCTTGGTTCCAACTTCTTCGCATCCTTATCCAGTACATGTGCCGGGCAGCCCCATATTCTCATATGTCTAAGGGAAGGCTTCTTGTCACGCCACAATTCATATGGAGTCCTAGGAATTGACTTGCTTGGAACCTAGTTCAAAATATAGCACGCTGTTTGTAATGCATATCCCCAAAATGATAATGGCAGCGTTGAATAACTCATCATGGACCGTACCATATCCAATAAGGTCCTGTTTCTCCTTTCGGCTACACCATTCTGTTGTGGAGTACCAGGTGCAGTCAATTGGTATTATATCACATTCTCTACAAGATGTCCTAAAAATTCGTCAGATACGTATTCGTCACCTCGATCAGATCGAAGTATTTTTATGGATTTACCTAATTGTTTTTCCACTTCCGCATAATATTCTTTGAACTTATCAAAGGTTTCGCTCTTGTGGTGCATCAGGTACATATATCCATACCTCGAGTAATTGTCTATAAAGGAGACATAATACTCGAACCCTCCTCGTGTTGTGACATTCATGGGGCCACATACGTCAGTGTGCACAATTTCTAAGAGTTCCTGAGCCCTAAGACCCTTAGCTCCAAAAGACCTCTTAGTCATCTTACCCTCAAGATAAGACTCACATTGAGGAAGACGTACCTCCTCTAGAGATTCTAGAGGACCGTCATTCACCAACCTTTGAATCCTATCCTGATTAATACGACCAAGTCTTAAATGCCAAAGATATGCCTTGTTAGAGTGACAAACTTTCAACCTTTTAGAGTTATCTATTAATTCAGTATCGAGCAGTGAGTACATCTTTGGTTTGATCAAATATAGGTTTCCATCCATCCATCTAGAACAGATAAAAGACTTATTTCTATGAATATCAACTCTTTTACTAAAAGAAACTAAATAAGAATCTCGTATTAAACAAGCTATAGATATAAGGTTCCTTCTAAAATCAGGAATATAAAAACAGTCTTTTAATAAAATAAACCTAAATTCATCAAAGTAAAGGTAAACGTCTCCCACTACCTCAGCCACCACAAAGCTACTATCTCCAGTCCGCAACGAGAGGCTCCTACCATGTAGACTTCTTATTTCCATGAACCCCTGCATAGAAACACAAACATGATTGGTGGTGCCCGAATCAATGACCCAAGTGTGTTTCGATTCTTCCACCGAACATGCTTCTAAATAGTGAAGTTCCTTACCTTCCTTGCCCTTGGCGGCTAGGAATTCCCCGAAAGCCTTCTTAAAGTAACCTACCTTCCAACAGTGGAAGCATTTAGACTTTTTAGGGTCCCTAGGCTTCTTGTTCTTGTTCTTCTTCTTCCTACCCAAGACAGGAGGATTAGAAGAACTAGAAGCCACTTGCTTCTTATTTGGCCTCTTCCTCTTCCGTGAGGGTCTGGAGATTCTACCAAATTGACCTCTCCTTTGGGTTAGACTGCATCCCCATCCCTAATCATCCGTTCATAAGCTTGGTGTTGCTTCATGAGCTCAGTGAGTCCTAACTCCCTTGTCACCAGATTGTATGCGGCCTTTAACCCTACAAAATCTTTTAACAAAGTTTTGAACACCATCTCGATCTAGGTGTTGTAGTCCAACTCAGCACTATTTTCGGTAGCTTCAGCAAAGAATCCCATTAGAGTGATCATATGGTCCTTTACCGGAGTACCTGCTTTTTGGTTGGAGTTCATAATATTGGTTATAGCAGACTGTCGAGCCAATTTTTCTTGGCCTCCGAACATGTCCTCTAGATTTTCCATGATCTCCTTAGCAGCTTGATAAGTCTCATGCTGCCTTTGTAAAGCACTCATCATGCTAGTAAGTATGTAGCACCGAGCTATCTAATTAGATTCTCTCCAACGAGTATAGGCAACCGGGACCTCCTTAAGCAGTGTCTCTCGTCTAGCACGAACTTGTGTCTCTCGCAGCTGAGAACTATCAATAGATTTCTTTTCTAGTCTTTATAATTATCAACATTCAGCTTATTTTCCATAAATATTGAAATGAGGGGTGTCGGTGACATTTTGAACTGAAATAAAATTATACTAGATATCATTACAAAGCCCAAGCAAATATACAGATAATTTAGTAAATAAAACATGCAAGTATGTTTCTACATAAAACTCGGAAAAACATGTTACATTGCAATGGTAATTCTCAGCACCTATTGCCCCAAGCCACCGAGGGGTGGTCATGAGACAAATAGCCGGAACATGGCCCCATCTAATTAATATATGTTGGCTTAAATCCTCCAAGGTTAAGACATATATTAATAACCACTTATTTTGGCCACCGGTTTAGTTAACAAAGCTTCTAGGGAAGGTTAATAACTAAATGAGTCTTGAGTGTATAACCATTGTTTACGTAGCCCAATCCATGTCCAACCAAGCCACCGAGGGGTGGTCATGAATAGAATCGTACCCGAACATGTTTTCTACATAGGAGATCCAACCTAGTATACCGGCTATAGTAAATACCTACCAAGGGGTGTGGTTAGGCCAGAACTGACGCGAGGCGGTACCATGCTTTCACATATGGATCAACAACGGAGGCCGTGGGTTTTGTTTGAAACCCTCTCCCACTCAATATTTTGAAAAACATGCAAGTTTTGACAAGTATGTTTGATCAATATAGTATGAGTGGCATTCACCTATCCTATATGACATGCTATCAAATATGCATATAAAACATCCATCAATACATATTTATACATCCACGACATATCACAGAAAAAAATAATTGACAAATAAATAACCAAGTCATGGTTTCATCCTAGAACAAAGAAAATAATGATAACAAAATTCCATCAAAAGCATTATTTGGGTCTTGAATTTTGTTTCGTCTTCTTGTATCCATCTTTATGTAGCCTCTTCATTTATTTCTCATCCCAAGAATCATTCAAACTTTAAATCCCAAAAATTTAAATTTCAAATTCAAATTCCAAATTAGAATTTCAAATTTAAATTTCAAATTCAAAATGTTAAACAATTTTAAGTATCATGTACAATAATATGTAATTTCAAAACTTGCAAATTTTCAATTACATATTTTTAAACACGATTTAAAAATTAAATCTCAAATTGAAAAATAAAAAATAAAAAATTTTCGAACCATCAACCCCATGGCCCTGGAGGCCGGTAGCCACCGTGGCCAGCACCTAGCCCCTAGGGGGCTGGCAGCCCATGGCCGCAGGCCATGTGCAGCCATGTCGGCCTGCACGCCTGCACTGGGCGTAGCCGCCCGCCAGGCTGCAGCCCAGGGCTGTAGGTAGCCCTTGGGAGGCCACGGCCACCCTCGACTGCAGGTAAAGCTTGTGGCCGTGGGTGGTGCAGCTGTATGCAGGGGCTGCCACAGCCGCATCCTGCCCTAGGGCAGGGGCTACAGCCCCACCACGGTTGGTGGTTTATCCCGAGGGGCCCATCCTCGATTTCCGTGCCATATTCTAATTTACCCATTAGGATCTCCAAAAATTAATTTGAATCCTAATTAAATTGAAATTTTCCACATAATCAAAATTTCAACCTTTAAATTAAATTTAACTTTTGGGAAAAATAAATTACAGTTTTCAAACTTCAATCTCCTCCAAGAATAATTACATAAAATTTCCTAAACTGTTTCAGGTGCACAAAAAATTCTAATCATAATAGTTCTAAGATACAAAAAATTAAAATCCATGGGAAAATTATGGTAATAATAAACCGCTTCCATGGTTACATAAAAAATTCCTAGATACAATTTTCTAAATTCTAAGGAATCATAACCGGCATAAAACAAGCATGCTTATAATAATTCAGAAAATTAAAATAACCACATACTACATACATAGTACATGATAACAACATAAAGGAATCCTAGAATGCCACTCTTTAAATATCAAATCCATACATAAATAAAAAGACTAATTAATTGTCTATTTCATGTACATGGCATAGTCATGAGACGGCTCTGATACCAATTGTAGGAAGTAAATCGGTAAAAACGTATCAGAGGAGTGCAGCGGAACAATAAAAATTTTTTAAGATCGTTAAATATCTCATGATGCTATATACAATAAACCAACAACAATTTAAATTCATACCTCAAAGGATGCCAATCTATAGGAGGAGAATAATTGGAGGGCTTCAACCAACTAGCCTTCTCTACTATTCTCCAATTCCCGAATGGCTAAGTGTGTGGGCACTCTAAACCTTGATCGGTATGCTAGCACTGCTAGTCTTCTTCCGACCACCCAGATCTCTAAAGAACTTATTGTCATGGTGAGTTATGCAACAACAAGCCTGCTCACCTGAGAGTCAGTTGTATGAGAGAACTGGAGGGACAGGACCTCTATTTATAGACTTGAATGAGGTGATCCTCTGAATTCGAATTGGATTAAGCAAAGATTTTCTCCCTTATCCACAACACAAAATCCGTAAATCTAAGGCTTATCCCAACTAAAAAATTTGGCCACCTTTAGGATTTTGCATTCAAAATTCAAATAGGATTTTAACTTGAATTTTATCTCACCATTACCCAACCAAAATATCCGAAAATCTCTTTTAGGACTTCCTTAAAATTTCGGCCACAAAAGTAGGGGAAAGAATCAAAATTCAACTAGGATTTTCAAGCTTGAATTTTATCTCATCCTTACCCAAAATAACCGAAAATCTCCTTGGAGATTCAGTCAAAATTTTCAGCCAATACAGGGAGGAGAGAATCCTAATTCAATTGGGATTGAAACTTGAATTTTCCCTGAATCTTATCTACAAAAATTTCAAAAATTCCATAACGATATTCCTTAAAATTTTCAACCACGTTAGTTAGGATTGAGATTCAAAATTCAAGTAGGATTCAAACAAGATCTTCCTCTCCAGAATCCAAATCAAATTCGAATTTCTCCATGTGGAGTATCCAAAAAAATTTGAATCTTACATGGACGGTGATTCAAAATTTGAATTTCAAATTTCTAAATTTAAATTTCAAAATTAAAACTTCAAATTCAAATTTCAAATTTAAATTTCAAATTCAAATTTCAAATTTCAAATTCAAAACTTAAATTTCAAACTTCAAATTTCGAAATTCAAAATTCAAATTTCGAACTCCACAAAAAGGTTGTTTTTCAAACGTTATTCTCATGGATAATTTTCTATAACTCCAATCCAATCTCAAATAAAATCATGGCAACTTTATTTGGAGTTCAAATAATTGTATACTCTATTATCCAAAACAAAATCTGAATTCAACCAGGGAAAATCTTGTCCACCATCCTAATCCTATGTCCACACCATCTGTGCATGATTAACTAGCCAACAGCATACACAAATCAATTTTGCCAATCGTTAAGGAATTATGTGACACTAGTAGAGGGACCAATTGGACATATATAATCAGGCTCCCATGAATCTATATTATCATCATTCTTTACCCAACAACTCAATCATATGATCACTAATTTCAAAGTCAAACCACTATAAACCTCAAACTGAACTCCCAATTATATACTGTATTACATAAGCCTGTGACAAGCTATTGTCCAATGACCTTGTTATGTATGCAAAACCCTCATATGATATCCATGATCAGCCTTAGGTCAAAGTCTGTTCAATCCTACTGATCAGGCTATCTTAAAGCTTCATTATACTACCAAATAAGAAAATGATTATTCCCCATATGTGAATAAGAAGTCATCCACCCAGCAGACGAGCCAAGGCCCTGTCTATTTTCACATCCAGTATAATGCCTTTAAGAGGATACCCTTATCTCCTTATTAGAGCTATGATTCCGATATCTGTAAATAAACCCTTCATCGTATACAAGTCATGCACCCAACGAATCAGTCTATTGTAGGAAAATAAACCGGTAAAAACGTATCAGAGTGGCGCAGCGGAATAATAAAAATTTTTAGATCGTTAAATATCTCATGATGCCATATACAATAAATCAACAACAATTAAAACTCATACCTCAAGGACGCCAATATGTAGGAGGAGAATGACCGGAGGCTTCAACCAACTAGCCTTCTCTACTATTCTCCAATTCCCGAATGGCTGAGTGTGTGGGCACTCTGAACCTCGATCGGTATGCTAGCACTGCTAGTCTTCTTCCGACCACCCAGATCTCTAAAGAACTTTATTGTCACGATGAGCTATGCAACAATAAGCCTGCTCACCTGAGAGTCTGTGGTCTGAGAGAACTGGAGTGGCAGGACCTCTATTTATAGACCTGCATGAGGTGATTCTCTGAATTCGAATTGGACTAGGAAAAGATTTTCTCCCTTATCCAAACCAAAAAATCCGAATTTTCCAAGGGAGAATCTCCACAATTAAATTCGGTTTTCCTAGGATAAATCCAACCAAAATCTAAACAAGATTTTAACTAGAATTTTATCTCCCTTTTTCAACCAAAAAATCCGAAATCTTTAGGAGAAAATCTTCTTCAAATTTTCGGCCACTTTTAGGATAAGGAAGAATCAAAATTCCATTAGGATTTTTCAAGCTAAATCTCATCTCAACCTTATCCAAAAATAACCGAATTTCCTAGGATTTAGGCTCCAAAATTTCGGCCACTTTTAGGGAGTAAAGAGAATCCAAATTCAACTAGGATTGAAGCTTGAATTTACCCTTGAATCTTATCCACAAAAACCGAATTTTCCATTGAGGATTATCCTCAAAAAATTCGCCCACTTTTGTTGGGATTTGGATTCAAAATTCAAGTAGGATTCTAACAAGATTATCCTCTCCAAATCCAACTCAAATTCGAATTTCAAACCTTGTGGATTTTCCACAAAAATTCGAATCCTACTTGGACTGTGATTCAAAATTTGAATTTCAAATTTCAAATTCAAATTTCAAATTCAAATTTCAAATTTCAAATTTCAAATTTCAAATTTAAATTTCAAATTCAAATTTCAAATTCGAATTTCAAATTCAAATTTCAAATTCAAAATTCAAATTTCAAATTCCACAAAACGGTTGTGTTTCATATTCTTGTTCTCATGGATAATTTTCTACAACTCCAATCCAATCTCAAATAAAATCATGGCAACTTTATTTGGAGTTCGAATAATTGTGTACTCTATTATCCAAAACAAAATCTGAATCCAACCGGAGAGAATCTTGTCTACCATCCTAATCCTGTGTCATCACCATCCATGCATAATAAACTAGCCTATAGCATGCACAAATCAATTTGCCAAACGTTAAGGAATTATGTGGAGCTAGTAGAGGGACTGATTGGACATATATAATCGGGCTCCCGTGATTCCATATGATCATCATTCTGTACCGAACAACTCAATCATACGATCACTAATTTCAGAGTCACACCACTATAAACCTGAAACTGAACTCCCAATTATATACCGTATTACGTAAGCCTGTGACGAGCTACCATCCAATGACCTTGTCATATATGCAAAAACCCTCATATGATATCCATGATCAGCCTTAGGTCAAAGTCCGTTTAATCCTACTGATCAGGCTATCTTAAAGTTCCATTATACTACCGAATCAAGAAAATGATTATTCACCATATGTGAATAAGAAGTCATCCGCCCAGCAGACGACCCAAGGCCTTGTCCATTTTCACATTCAGTATAATGCCTTTAAGAGGATACCTTTAACTCCTCAGAGCTATGATTCCGATATCTGCAAACAAACCCTTCATCGTATACAAGTCATGCACCCAACGAACCGGTCTATAAGCTTACTACCTCTGAGACGCTTTAGCCATTGGAACATCAAAGTACACAAGTCATATACATGAAGTAGTTCATTTACTCAGGATTAAGGTTATTGCACAATGAACGTCAAAAGCAGATTGATCCACTCATAGCGGACTACGTAGATCAATCACGCTTTAGTCCCGGTCTAATATGTCACCTCCAAGCAACATATCCATGTCTCTACTTGGGAGTCTAGCTCCAGACAGTCAAGACAGACCGTCCCCTCCAAGGCTTTAGACAACATAATAGTCTTAACATGAGTTAGATGCTCGGTCTAACCCCATATACTACAGACCATAGTTTAGACTGCTAACTTTAGAACATTGTCTTCTTGCATACAAAAATCCATTGCCTGCAACGTTCTAACAGTTTTAACACAAGCAGTCAGTGAGCCATATTTGCTTACATTTACTTTAACATGTAAATAAGACGAGGACAGATAGCAATGTAATGAATAACCTCTAAGTATAATTTTATTATCCAGTTCAAAATGAATACATCAAAATGTCTCTAATACTTAGGGCATTTCCTAACAATCTCCCACTTGCCCTAAGCCAGTAGATGTGCCATGTTACGCATCCCCATCGCCTCTACATGCCTCTCAAAGCTTCTAGCTACCAAAGTCTTAGTAAAGGGATCAGCGATGTTGTCCTCGGACGCGATCTTACAAACATCCACTTGTCCTGTCTCCACATGCCCTCTAATAATGTGATACCTCCATCGATGTGCTTGGTCCTCTTGTGGTGCCGAGATTCCCTTGTGTTGGCAATAGCCCCTGTATTATCACAGTAAAGTGTGATAGGCTAGTCAACACCCGGAATGACCTCAAGGTCTCTAAAGAACTTGCGGAGCCAAACCGCTTCTTTAGATGCCTCAGCCGCAGCCACATACTCAGCCTCCATAGTAGAGTCAGCTGTGCGGCCCTGCTTCACGCTCCTCCGCACAATGGCGCCTCCTCCGAGTAAAAACACTGATCCAGATGTCGATTTCCTCGAATCCTTACAAGTCTGGAAGTCTGAGTCTGTGTATCCTACGGGTGTTAGGACCCCTCCAGAATACACTAGCATATAATCCCTCGTTCTCTTAAGATACTTGAGTATATGCTTTACTGCTTGCCAGTGCTTGGTTCCAGGATTCGCTTGATATCGACTCACCATACCTACTGCAAAACATATGTCCGGGCGAGTGCAAAGCATAGCGTACATAAGGCTACCCACAGCGGATGCATAAGGGACCTTACTCATACGCTCTCTTTCTTCCGATGTCTTAGGACAGTCATCCAATGAAAGAGTTAAACTGGCAATAGAAGGTTGTGAGCCTTTCTTTGCCTCTAGCATTGCATATTTGTCAATTATTTTATCTATGTATGAAGCTTGGGATAATGCTATCATTTTGTTCTTTCGATCTCTGAAGAGACAAATGCCTAGAACATAATTAGCTTCTCCCAAGTCCTTCATATCAAACTGCTGGTGTAACCAAAGCTTGACCGATGATAAGTTCCCTACATCAATCCCAATGAGTAGTATATCATCGACATTGAGTATCAGAAAGACCACTTTTCCATCCTTAATACATTTATAAACACAAGGTTCATCAACGTTCTGCTCAAAACTAAATGTCTTAATCGCTTGATCAAACCTCTGGTTCCATGAGCGGGATGCCTGCTTTAATCCATAAATGGATCTAAGCAACTTGCAGACTTTCTTATCTTGGCCTTTTGCTACGAACCCTTCGGGCTGTATCATATAGATACACTCTTCAAGATGGCCATTCAATAATGCCGTCTTGACATCCATTTGCCAGATCTCGTAATCGAGAGCCACAGCAATGGACAGAAGAATACGGATAGACTTCAGCATAGCAACAGGCGAAAAGGTTTCCTCGTAATCGATTCCAGCCTTTTGCGTGTATCCCTTTGCAACCAGTCTAGCTTTGAAAGTTTCCACTCTCCCTTCCGCATCCTTCTTTCTTTTGTAGACCCATTTGCATCCAATGGGTTTTATCCCATCCGGCAAATCTACAAGTTCCCAAACAGAGTTGGATTTCATAGAATCCATCTCATTGTTCATAGCCTGTTTCCAAGATCTAGAATCAACATCCTTTATAGCTTCATCATATGTGACCGGATCTTCCTCATGCTCATGAGCCTCGACCTGGTATACCTCAGCATCATACATAAAGAAACTAGGTTTCTTAGAAACCCTCCCACTACGACGAGGCACCCTAAATTGTTGATCGTCTGCAGGTCTTTCACTGGAACTCGGACTTGCGTCCAAGATCGAAATCTGTGGAGCAGTTCTTTCACCCGATAACTCCTCTAGCACCACTTTGCTTCGAGGCTTAAAGTCATTCATGTGACTTTCCTCCAAGAATGTCGCATGGGTTGAGACAATGACCTTTTGTTCCTTCGGGTTATAGAACAGACCTCCTTTAGTTCCCTTTGGATACCTTACAAACATGCACAATTCTGATCTTGGTTCCAACTTCTTCGCATCCCCATCCAGTACATGTGCCGGGCAGCCCCATATTCTCATATGTCCAAGGGAGGGCTTCCTGCCACGCCACAATTCATACGGAGTTCTAGGAATTGATTTGCTCGGAACCTGGTTCAGAATATAGCACGTCGTTTGTAAAGCATGTCCCCAAAATGATAATGGCAGCGTTGAGTAACTCATCATGGACCGTACCATATCCAATAAGGTCCTGTTTATCCTTTCGGCTACACCATTCTGTTGTGGAGTACCAGGTGCAGTCAATTGGGATAATATCCCGTTCTCTACAAGATGTCCTAGAAATTCATCGGAGAGGTATTCGCCACCTCGATCAGATCGAAGTGTCTTTATGGATTTATCCAATTGCTTTTCCACTTCCGCACGATACTCTTTAAATTTATCAAAGGTTTCGCTCTTGCGGTGCATCAGATACACATATCCATACCTCGAGTAATCATCTATGAAAGAGACATAGTACTCGAACCCTCCTCGTGCTGTGACGTTCATGGGGCCACATACGTCAGTGTGCACAATTTCTAAGAGCTCCTGTGCCCTTGTACCCTTAGCTCCAAAAGACCTCTTAGTCATTTTACCCTCTCGACAAGACTCACATTGGGGAAGTCGTACCTCCTCCAGAGATTCCAGAGGATCGTCTTTCACCAATCTTTGAATCCTATCCTGATTAATATGACCAAGTCTTAAATGCCAAAGATACGCCTTGTTAGAGTGAGAAACTTTCAACCTTTTAGAGTTATCAATTAATTCAGTGTCAAGCAGTGAGTACATCTTTGGTCTGATCAAATATAGGTTTCCATCCATCCATCCAGAACAGATAAAAGACTTATTTCTACGAATATCAACTCTTTTACTAAAAGAAACTGAATAAGAATCCTTTATTAAACAAGCTACCGATATAAAGTTCCTCCTAAAATTAGGAACATAAAAACAGTCTTTCAATAAAATAAACCTAAATTGATCAAAATAAAGATGAACGTCTCCCACTGCCTCAGCCACCACAAAGCTACCATCTCCAGTCCGCAACGAGAGGCTCCTATCATGTAGACTTCTCGTTTCCACGAACCCCTGCATAGAAACACAAACATGATTAGTGGCGCCCGAATCAATGACCCATGTGTCTTTCGATTCTTCCACCAAACACACTTCTAAGTAATGAAGTTCCTTACCTTCCTTGCCCTTGGAGGCTAGGAATTCCCGGCAAGCCTTCTTGAAGTGACCTACCTTCCCACAGTGGAAGCATTTGGACTTTTTAGGGTCCTTCGGCTTCTTGTTCTTCTTCTTCTTCTTCCCGTCCGAGACAGGAGGATTAGAAGAATTGGAAGCCATTTGCTTCTTATTTGGCCTCTTCCTCTTCCGTGAGGGATTGGAAGATTCCGCCAAATTGGCCTCTCCTTTAGGTCGGACCGTATCCTCATCCCTGATCATCCGCTCATAAGCCTGTAGTTGCTTCATGAGCTCGGTAAGTCCTAACTCCTTTGTCGCCAGATTGTATGCGGCCTTAAACCCCACAAAATATTTAGACAGAGTCTTGAACACCATCTCGATCTGGGTGTTATAGTCCAACTCAGCACCATTCTCGGCAGCCTCAGCGAAGAATCCCATTAGAGTGATCATATGGTCCTTCACCGGAGCACCCGCCTTTTGCTTAGAGTTCATAATGCTGGTGATAGCGGACTGTCGAGCCAATTTTTCTTGGCCTCCGAACATGTCCTCCAGATTTTCCATGATCTCCCCAGCAACTTGATAAGTCTCATGCTGCTTTTGTAAAGCACTCGTCATGCTAGCAAGGATGTAGCATCGAGCTATCTCATTGGATTCTCTCCAACGATTATAGGCAACCGGGACCTCCTCAAGTGGTGTGTCAGGTTTGGGCCCAGGTGGGCATGGTTCGTCCAGTACGAACTTGTGTCTCTCGCAGCTGAGAACTATTAATAGATTTCTTTTCCAATCTTTATAATTGTCGCCATTCAACTTATTTTCAGTAAGTATCGAAATGAGGGGTGTCGGTGACATTTTGAACTGAAATAAAATTATACTAGACATCATTACAAAGCCCAAGCAAATATGCAGATAATTTAGCAAATAAAACATACAAGTATGTTCCTACATGAAACTTGAAAAAAATGTAGCATTGCAACGGTAATTCTCAGCACCTATTGCCCCAAGCCACCGAGGGGTGGTCATGAGAACAAATAGCCGGAACATGGACCCCGTCCAATTAATATATGTTACCTTAAATCCTCCAAGGTTAAGACATATATTAATAACCGCTTATTTGGCCACCAGTTTAGTTAACAGAGCTTCTAGGGAAGGTTAATAACTAAACGAGTCTTGAGTGTATAACCATTGTTTACGTAGCCCGATCCACGTCCTACCAAGCCACCGAGGGGTGGTCATGAACAGGATCGCACCCGAACACGTTTTCCACATAGAAGATCCAATCTAGTATACCGGCGGCGGTAAACACCTACCGAGGGGTGTGGTCAGGTCAGAACTGACGCGAGGCGTTACCATGCTTTCACATATGGATCAACAATGGAGGCCGTGGGTTTTGTTTGAAACCCTCTCCCACTCAATATTTTGAAAAACATGCAAGTTTTGACAAATTATGTATGATCAATATAGTATGAGCGGCACTCACCTATCCTATATGACATGTTATCAAATATGCATACAAAACATCCATCAATACATATTTATACATCCATGACATATCACAGAAAAAAATAATTGACAGACTAACCAAGCTATGGTTCCATCCTAGAACAAAGAAAATAAAGATTACAAAATTCCATCCAAAGCATTCTTTGGGTCTTGAATTTTGTTCCGTCTTCTTGTATCCATCTTTATGTAGCCTCTCCATTTATTTCTCATCCCAAGAATTATTTAAAATTTAAATTTCCAAAAATTTAAATTTCAAATTCAAACTCCAAATTCGAATTTCAAATTTAAATTTCTAATTCAAATTTTAAACAATTTTAATCATCATGTGTAATAATATGTAATTTCAAAAATTTCAAATTTTAATTACATATTTTTTAAACATGATTTAAAATTAAATCTCAAATTTAAAAATCAAAATTTTCAAATTTTGGACCGCCGCACTGCCGCCCGTGAAGGCCGCAGCCGCCGTGGGCAGCCACCAACCCCGGAGGGGCTGGCAGCCCACGGCTGCCCCTTGTGCATCCTGCCGGGCTGCAGGCCAAGCCTGCAGCACCAGGCTGCACGCCCAGACTGGGCGCAGCAGCCGGCAGGCTGCAGGCAGCGCCTGCAGCCAGAGGCTGCACGCCCAGGCTGCGGCCAGCCTTGGGCAGGCCACGGCCACCCCTGGCTGTAGGCAGAGCCTGCGGCCGTGGGTGGTGTGGGCCTGTACAGGGGCTGCCGCAGCCCCATCCTGCCCGAGGGCAGGGGCTGCAGCCCCACCA
Source organism: Antiaris toxicaria (assembly GCA_035233585.1). Taxonomy (NCBI): domain Eukaryota; kingdom Viridiplantae; phylum Streptophyta; class Magnoliopsida; order Rosales; family Moraceae; genus Antiaris; species Antiaris toxicaria. The sequence continues at coordinate 53,466,047 of CP141155.1, read as the reverse complement.
AGGTTTGTCGGCCTATCCCGAGGGGTCGTGTCTTGATTTTCGTGCCATATTCCAATTTATCTTTTAGGATCTCCAAAAATTAATTTGAATCCCAATTAAATTGAAATTTTCCACACAATCAAAATTTCAACCTTTAAATTAAATTTAACTTTTTGGGAAAAATAAATTACGGTCTTCAATCTTCAATCTCCTCCAAGAATAATTACATAAAAAATTCCTATACCGTTTCCGGTGTACAAAATTCTATCCATAAAAATTCTAAGAGACAAAAATTAATATCCATGGGAAAATTACAGTGTTAATAAACTGCTCCCATGGTTACATAAAAAATTCCTAGATACAATTTTTCTAAATTCTAAGGAACCATAACCGGTATAAACAAGCATGCTTATAATAATTCAAAAAATTAAAATAACCACATACTTTATACATAATACATGATAACAACATAAAGGAACCCTAGAATGCCACTCTCTAAATATCAAATCCATACATAAATAAAAAGACTAAGTAATTGTCTAATTTATGTACATGGCATAGTCATGAGATGTCTCTGATACCAATTGTAGGAAAATAAACCGGTAAAAACGTATCAGAGTGGCGCAGCGGAACAATAAAAATTTTTAGATCGTTAAATATCTCATGATGCCATATACAATAAATCAACAACAATTAAAACTCATACCTCAAGGACGCCAATATGTAGGAGGAGAATGACCGGAGGCTTCAACCAACTAGCCTTCTCTACTATTCTCCAATTCCCGAATGGCTGAGTGTGTGGGCACTCTGAACCTCGATCGGTATGCTAGCACTGCTAGTCTTCTTCCGACCACCCAGATCTCTAAAGAACTTTATTGTCACGATGAGCTGTGCAACAATAAGCCTGCTCACCTGAGAGTCTGTGGTCTGAGAGAACTGGAGTGGCAGGACCTCTATTTATAGACCTGCATGAGGTGATTCTCTGAATTCGAATTGGACTAGGAAAAGATTTTCTCCCTTATCCAAACCAAAAAATCCGAATTTTCCAAGGGAGAATCTCCACAATTAAATTCGGTTTTCCTAGGATAAATCCAACCAAAATCTAAACAAGATTTTAACTAGAATTTTATCTCCCTTTTTCAACCAAAAAATCCGAAATCTTTAGGAGAAAATCTTCTTCAAATTTTCGGCCACTTTTAGGATAAGGAAGAATCAAAATTCCATTAGGATTTTTCAAGCTAAATCTCATCTCAACCTTATCCAAAAATAACCGAATTTCCTAGGATTTAGGCTCCAAAATTTCGGCCACTTTTAGGGAGTAAAGAGAATCCAAATTCAACTAGGATTGAAGCTTGAATTTACCCTTGAATCTTATCCACAAAAACCGAATTTTCCATTGAGGATTATCCTCAAAAAATTCGCCCACTTTTGTTGGGATTTGGATTCAAAATTCAAGTAGGATTCTAACAAGATTATCCTCTCCAAATCCAACTCAAATTCGAATTTCAAACCTTGTGGATTTTCCACAAAAATTCGAATCCTACTTGGACTGTGATTCAAAATTTGAATTTCAAATTTCAAATTCAAATTTCAAATTCAAATTTCAAATTTCAAATTTCAAATTTCAAATTTAAATTTCAAATTCAAATTTCAAATTCGAATTTCAAATTCAAATTTCAAATTCAAAATTCAAATTTCAAATTCTACAAAACGGTTGTGTTTCATATTCTTGTTCTCATGGATAATTTTCTACAACTCCAATCCAATCTCAAATAAAATCATGGCAACTTTATTTGGAGTTCGAATAATTGTGTACTCTATTATCCAAAACAAAATCTGAATCCAACCGGAGAGAATCTTGTCTACCATCCTAATCCTGTGTCATCACCATCCATGCATAATAAACTAGCCTATAGCATGCACAAATCAATTTGCCAAACGTTAAGGAATTATGTGGAGCTAGTAGAGGGACTGATTGGACATATATAATCGGGCTCCCGTGATTCCATATGATCATCATTCTGTACCGAACAACTCAATCATACGATCACTAATTTCAGAGTCACACCACTATAAACCTGAAACTGAATTCCCAATTATATACCGTATTACGTAAGCCTGTGACGAGCTACCATCCAATGACCTTGTCATATATGCAAAAACCCTCATATGATATCCATGATCAGCCTTAGGTCAAAGTCCGTTTAATCCTACTGATCGGGCTATCTTAAAGTTCCATTATACTACCGAATCAAGAAAATGATTATTCACCATATGTGAATAAGAAGTCATCCGCCCAGCAGACGACCCAAGGCCTTGTCCATTTTCACATTCAGTATAATGCCTTTAAGAGGATACCTTTAACTCCTCAGAGCTATGATTCCGATATCTGCAAACAAACCCTTCATCGTATACAAGTCATGCACCCAACGAACCGGTCTATAAGCTTACTACCTCTGAGACGCTTTAGCCATTGGAACATCAAAGTACACAAGTCATATACATGAAGTAGTTCATTTACTCAGGATTAAGGTTATTGCACAATGAACGTCAAAAGCAGATTGATCCACTCATAGCGGACTACGTAGATCAATCACGCTTTAGTCCCGGTCTAATATGTCACCTCCAAGCAACATATCCATGTCTCTACTTGGGAGTCTAGCTCCAGACAGTCAAGACAGACCGTCCCCTCCAAGGCTTTAGACAACATAATAGTCTTAACATGAGTTAGATGCTCGGTCTAACCCCATAGACTACAGACCATAGTTTAGACTGCTAACTTTAGAACATTGTCTTCTTGCATACAAAAATCCATTGCATGCAACGTTCTAACAGTTTTAACACAAGCAGTCAGTGAGCCATATTTGCTTACATTTACTTTAACATGTAAATAAGATGAGGACAGATAGCAATGTAATGAATAACCTCTAAGTATAATTTTATTATCCAGTTCAAAATGAATACATCAAAATATCTCTAATACTTAGGGCATTTCCTAACATCTATAAGCTTACTACCTCTGAGATGCTTTAGCCATTGGAACATCAAAGTACACAAGTCATATACATGAAGTATTTCATTCACTCAGGATTAAGATTACTACACAATGAACGTCAAAAGCAGATTGATCCACTCATAGCGGACTACGTAAATCAATCACGCTTTAGTCCCGGTCTAATATGTCACCACCAAGCAACATATATATGTCTCTACTTGGAAGTCTATGCTCCAGACAGTCAAGATAAACTATCCTCACCATGGCTTTAGGTAACATAATAGTCTTAACATGAGTTAAATGCTCGGTATAACCCCATAGACTACAGACCTTAGTATAGACCGCTTACTTTAGAACATTGTCTTCCTGCATACAAAAGTCCATTGCATACAACGTTCTAACAGTTTTAACACAAGCAGTCAGTGAGCCATATTTGCTTACATTTACTTTAACATGTAAATAGAATGAGGACAAACAGTAATGTAGTGAATAACCTCTACATATAATTTTATTATCCAATTCAAAATAAATACATCAAAATGTCTCTAATGCTTAGGGCATTTCCTAACAAAAGTTGCTGTGCAGACCCTTAAAATGCATGAAACGTAATTACTATGTAGAGAGTAATTAAGTTCAAAAATATAGTATAATTTCTAATTGAATAGATTAAACAGATACAGTACGGTTTAAATACTATTCATGTAATGAATGGGGTGATCGACAGTGAACCCGGTCTACCCTATTATGTGTATGAATGTCGGAGGCACACAGTGTTAGGAAACTAGCCCGGACGACCATTTCTTAACACATGACTGGTAAGCAGATTGCCAAAATGCTCAGACCGAACATTTGAGTACGATAGCGAGAGATAACCCTAGCAAGGGTATGGTATCGAGAAAATGGTCTGGATGACCTCTTCTTGCCTAGAGAATGACAAAATCAGAGTCAGAGCACTCAGACTAGTCAGTTAAGTGAAAGACAATGAATAGTGAATAGTAAAAAATGCAGTGCCAAGTTATTGGCCAAGATGGCTTTAAATTGACCTAAAACTGATATATGAATGGTTAGTAGACTCAATTCGGTTGATTGAGCATAAAACGGGAATTTTAGTTTGAGAGATGCACAGCATCAAGATGAGGGTCAAAACAACGTTTTTCGAGGTAGGGTCACATAGATCTCAAAAATTGGTCCAGACGACCTTCGATGCATATAAAACTGATAAAAATGGAATCAACACATCCAAATTAGTCAAGAGAGACTGTGTCTGAAATTTCGTCAAGGAACGCCTCGGTTTGTGTGCGAAAGGACAACACAGTGTAGACACAACCTCAGTATAGGATGTGAATAGTAAAATAGACTGATAATGGGCTCTTAGATAGTATAAGACAACCAGGAATTTACAGTGCAAAAATCGGATTCAGAAATCTAATTTTTGAGTGAAAATTGGAATACTGCCGAGAAAGGGCCAAACACCGTAATATAAAATTAGACTGTGATGAGTAGTCAACATAGATGAAATTTTGCCCTTAGAAACTGTGTCTGTAGTTGTAAAAGGCAGCTGAAAATGGCTGCTCATAGCCCAAAAAGTGACCATTAAAAAAATTTCCCTAGCCATGACACACTTGAATAAAATGTTTAAGGGATTTCAAAAGCTTGGTCAACAAATACTTCTTTATTCCCTATCCCATTTATGGCCGCAGCCCTTGATTTTTGTGTGCTGCAAATGGACAGAAATTTGTCCCATGATTTTTGGCTAATTTGGTGGACAATTAATTAGGATTAAGTCTAAGTAAGCTTGATCAATTTTGCCTATAAAAGGCACCCTTTACACAAGTGATTTGCTTTCCTTACTTTGGCACCCAAAACTCACTTCACTTTCTCCCTCTACTCTTTGCTGCAGCGGACCACTCTAAGGTCCCAAAACCCCCATATTTTTAAGCCTAAATCACACCCTAAAAGCCTATCAAAAATTGAACCTCAGAAGCTTGTGTTAGGAGAAGTCGAATCCAAGTCATTCTAAGGCACCAAGAGTAAGTCTTCAAAACCAATCCTTGTAGTTTTTAGTTTTTGTTTTGGTTGGGTTTTTAAGAGAAATTTTTGGTATTGTTTCTAGCAAAAACTGACCTCACTCTCTTGG